>OY282559.1:382126013-383423513 GCA_958295665.1 Tipula vernalis | reverse complement strand
AACCGGTTTAAAAACGGTTCAACATAGCATTATTGGAAACTGTAATTATAAAATAATATCATTCCATAGCTCCTACAGCATCCAAGGTTTGCAGACATATTTATTGAAGTATATTAAGGTATACCGTTATAAATCAGGCGCTTCTCTTCCTTGTGGTAGGAGGGGGGGGGGAGGTTTGTCGGGCTAGGGCTAAATGGTATTTTACATGCTTTAATTTGGTTTAAATTTTATTTTGGAGCGATAAAAATTGAACGAGACGATTTCAAATTTAGTGTAAAACTGAACACAAGAATATTTTCTTATGACCTCCTTCTAAAGTTTTCATGGGTTTTTTCTACATATTCATTTCATTGGTTTGTGCATATAGCATTTCATTGGTTTGTCGAAAACATAGGGGTGAGAAAATAAATTTCGACCAATCTACTTCTCGACCAACTTATCAACGTTAAATACGGATGATATCATAAAATTTGACGGTACCATATGTCACTCAGCCAAAACAACAATGGTTTTATTGCACGAGAAGCTCCCAGGACGCATTATCTCTCGAGAAAGCGAGGTCAATTTGACATCCTTTAACTTCTTTCTTTGGGGCTACCTAAAAAATACGATCTATGTCAACAAGTCCGCAACTTTTCAAGAGGTAAAGGATGAGATAATAACACATATTGGTGGAATAGAAGAGCAATTAAGCCAGGCTATCAATCTAAATTTGGACAAACAATTAATCCGTTTGCATAATGTCGAAGCTATGGTGAACATTTGGCCGATCAATATGCATAAATAAATCTAAATCATTCCAACGCAATAATTTTTACTTTCTTATACATAGTATAAAGAAAGTATTGGAATCATGAAAAATTTCGGTTGCGAGATTTTGATGGAAATACATGTTTTGGGGTCCCCTGAATACGTTGTGACTATTTTCGTAATGACGTCTGTGTGTGTGGATGTGTGTCTGAATGTTCATTATCTTAAAAACGAGCAAAGACAGGACCATGAAACTTCATATTTAAAAGTTAATTAACTATGCGAAGAGCTGATTAGATTTCCAGAATAATCGCACAACCGGAAGAGGAAGTTTACTTAACATTAAAATCAAACATTGTGAATTATTGGAGAAAATAAAAGAGATATGGAAAAAGTTTTTAAATAAAAGTTATAGGAAACAATAATCTTGAGAAAAAATGTTCTTGCATTTTTGTTCTATCTTTATCCAATTTTGAGTAAAATGTATTTATGCATTGGCATTATTAAAAATATCATATTTGCTATGAAAACAAAATATTCACAGAAATACGCATTTGAAATGACAAAATTGTTTTTTTTTATTTTGTTGTTTTATATGTATGCTATGAAACATTAATACATAAACACAGCGCTTTATTCATTTCTAAATGATGTCTGTGGCTATGTATGTACACAGGCCTTATCAGAGGGGGGGACAGGAGGGGCAAAATCCCTGGGCCTCACCATTATAAGGGCCTCTGATTTTTTTCTCAAGTAACAAAAATTAACAAAAAAAAAAATTATGAAAGTAAAATTAGTGCCTCTAACCAGAGCACCCTGTATTTTATAGAGCCATAATCAAAAAATCTGAGCTTTTATAAGGGAATTAGAAACGAGGAAAAAACGAAACTTTTCATAGTAAAACGCACAAAACATATGGGAAATCATTTTTTTTCCTAAGACAAATTTTTAAATGAAAACGTTACAAATTCTTAATTATGATTTCTGACATACTTTCATAAAGGTTTGAATTTCAACATATATGAATATCGTTTAAGTAAATCGGTTTCATTTTCTTGTAATAATTGATTTATTTAAACCAAAATATAAAAAAAAAATTCATAACAACAGCATTCTGGTCAAATTGAAATAAAAGCTTACTACGATTCGTTTGGTCATTAAGTCAATATACATTACATAGATGGCAGTGATGGCCGTAAAAATTTGGAAAAATCGTACTAAAAATTACCACCTGGGGAAATTTCAAGTTCAAAAATTGTAGGAAAAGCAAAACAAATTCACAAAATATAGGAACGTTTGTTAATTTTGGGATTAAATAACTTTTTTTCGTATTTTTCTGTGACCATTTTAGACATCTTACGTACACTAGTAAAACTAAAGATAATATTTATCAAGTATTATTTTAATTTGTCAGAGCCAACTTTGATGTATTTTTCAAAATGAAAGTTCGAAAAAATATATTTTAGAAATAATTTAATTTTAATATTTCTGCAATTAACATTTACTTAATACCATTATGGCCTTCTTGTATATTGTTCTTAAAGATATGTAGAAAACTTTTATATAAACATTTTATGACATTTTTGCTTTTTTCATTGAAAAACTTGAAGCTAAAAAACACCATTTTTACTATGGATTCCTATGGAAATCAGTGAAAAGTTATACCACTAAAAAAGCTTCTAAAAAATACGTCATTAAGATTATGGCTCTATACTCTAGAAGGCTCTGCTCTAACGCGTTGAAAAAATAATAAAATGAACTGCATGTGAATATTATAAAAGTTAGATAAGCGCCTCTCTCGCGACAAAAATGGAATAAAATGAACTACATGTAAACTTTAACCATTTGATTTTAAACGTCAAATCGAATAAATGCCATTTTTGTTTTATTTGCATTGTAAAATTTAATATTAAATAAATATACTCCTATTAAACAACTAAAAAATATTCTAAGGTAGGTTTCCAACGAATTGGTCGATATATTTCTAGTTTATTTTGTAATGAATATTCGTGTGAAGATATTTTATTAAAATCGTGTGCCGTACACTTTCTTCTATGTAGCGACTGCCATACTATTTTTTTAGATTGCAATTCGATTTATGCTACTATCACTATGTTACTATGTATTTAATTTTATTAATTCTTGTAAATAAGAATAAAACAGCAGTTTTCACGAAGAAATAAGCGTATAAAATCAAATTACAATACGTGCCGGCAGCCTGAGCGACGAATTGTACACTCGTTCGAATCGTATTGCAAGATAAATAATCTTTTTTATATTTGTTTTAAAACGTGTGTATTTTTTTTTATGATAAACAACCCATTAGGAATGAAAAGACATTTTGAAAGCGGCGCTAGCAAGAGACAGAAAAAAAAATTGGAGGAGAATGCTGTTAATAAATTGAAACCCATTACGAGCTTTTTTGACAAAGTGCAAACACCTGATATTGGTGAAAGCGAGCAAAACATAAATTTAGGGATAGAAAGAAATAACCTTCATATCGATGTTGGTGTTGAAATACAAGATGCTGTTAATTTTAATGAAGATCGAGACACTACAAATTTGACACTTTGTAATACCCCAAATTCAGAAACTGAAATCGATGAAGAAGAGCAAAGCAATCCAGTTACAGACGTTTCTGATATAGGACTTCTTGATAAACATAACTCTGATCAATTAAATTCATTTTTTTAAATTATTCGGTTTGAAATTCCATTAAATATTGCAAATGATGATACAAATCGTCGTTTTCCTTATAATTTATTATCAAAAATGTTGACAAACGGAGAATCATGTAAAAGAGACTGGTTGTGTTGGAGTAATAAATATGAAGGGATTTATTGTGCTCCTTGTTACATTTTGAAGAACAGCAAATGTAATGCATCACACTTAACAGACAAATTTGGGTATAATTCCAAATACGGTTGGAAAAAGTTGTATGATCGTATACCGTCACACGAAAGCTCAAATTTACATAAAGAAAATTATATCCAATGGAAGAACTCGCAAAACACGGCTTTAACCAATACAGGCATAGTAAACCTGCTTTACAGAGAGATTGAAAGGGAACAGAAAAATTGGACAAAACTATTGCAAAGATTTCTAGACGTAATATTATTTTTATCAGAAAGAGGACTTCCTTTTTTTGGATCAGATTATCGTATCGGAAGTCCACAAAATGGTAATTTTTTGGGTTTAGTGGAACTATTAAGCAAGTATGATCCAGTATTGGCAGAGCATGTTTCGAAAGTTCGAATATCACAAGAAAACGGTGAAAGGATGCAAGTTCATTATCTTTCAAATAGAACTCAAAACGAATTTATCGAAATCTGTGGTTCGTTTGTTCAAAATAAAATCATTGAAGAAATCAAAGAAACCAAATATTATTCAATTATTGCCGATGCTACGCCAGATTCATCTAACAAAGAGCAAACTGCAATAATTATTCGATATGTTAAAATGGTTGAAACATATTTTTCAATTGAAGAACGCTTTATTTGCTTCGATAATTTTTCAAATAAAACCGGGAATGAAATTGCTAAGCGAATTTTGAGCCTCTTAATGGAATTAAATTTGAATTTTGAAAATTGTGTTGGGCAAGGGTACGGCAATGGATCTAATATGGCGGGAAAATATAAAGGGGTGCAATTGATTCTTTTGGCCAAAAATTGCAATTGTGTGTTTTGTCCTTGTGCAAATCATACATTAAACCTAGTTGGCGTTGATGCTGTTGAATCTTGCAAAGAAGCAGTTACTTTTTTTGGAACTATTCAACAAATTTATAATTTCTTTAGTGGTAGTCCAAAGAGATGGGAAGTTTTAAAAAAACATTTCGGCGCAGCCTCATTACACAATATATCGAAAACCCGATGGTCTGCACGGATAGACGCTGTTAAACCAGTAGCATTGCACATGAAATCATTAATATTAGCTATAAATGAATTTGAAGTGAATAGTCTTTCGGCAGAAGCGCAAATTCAAATTCGATCTTTTCAAAAATATTTATCAAAATTTGAAAGTGTGCTTATGTCCACAGTTTGGATGAAGTTGCTGGATTTAATTCATAAAACTGTGGCTACCAAATGTCGTTGGTAATTTAGCCGAATTATGTACATAGTTTGAATTGGTTGCTATAAGTATTGCCTCATTGCATTATGCCATAATGGCAACATTGTATACACCCGACGAAACTACAACTTGAGTAAAGTAGTACCGTCGCCATTCGTAGACAAAAAGAAAACGCATGATATGAAAAAAGAGAGTCTTTTTTCTACCTTTGTAGTTTGTACACGTAGCATAATAAAAAGTTACCGATAAAGAAATTAAAATAAAATAAAAGTTTAGTCAGTGTATTGAAATTTATGATCTTTGGAATTGGGCGATATAATCAAAATAGAATGGGTAATAAGTAAAGAAGTAACTTCATATCCCACAAAACTAATCTCATTATCCAAGCTCGAAAATCCACTTTAGATGTAGAGAAAGATAATATAGATGGCCTAATTCGAGCCATACAAGACATCAAAAACCAATGGATATCGATCCTTCAAGAATGCAAAACTACTGCTGCTGCAAATGATATTACTTTAGAATTTGCAGAAAATCGATATTTAAAGTGTCAAGCAGCTGCTGAATCACACTTTCACGAAATATTTAACAAGATGGCAGATTCAATAATAGATGGACTAACGCGTCGATTTCAATCCATTAATTCCTTATGTAATCTGTTCGAGGTTTTTTGGAATTTTAATGAAATGAATGAAGATGCCATTGTACTATCGGTTAGATTATTCCAAAAAAAATACGAAAAAGAAATTAATAATGATATTGCTGAAGAAATGTTATTACTTAAACGGGTTTATAAAACCAACTTCAAACTCAGCACGAAACCAGCTGAATTACTGAAAGAAATTATCCATTTAGGACTGATAAATATTTTACCGAATGTTGTGATAGCTCTTCGGATTTTTTTAACTCTGCCGGTAAGTGTAGCGGAAGGCGATAGATCTTTCAGTGTACTAAAACGAATTAAAAATTGTTTAAGATCTACAATGAGTCAAGTTCGATTAAATGGCCTTGCAACATTAAACATTAATGTTGATTTAGCGCGTAAATTAGATTACACTGATGTGATATCTGAATTTGCTTCCAAAAAAGCGAGAAAAGCAGCAATATAACAAAAAACAAACTTTATAAATGTGATTATTTGATTATTTTATGAAATATATGATATAATTTTTGAAATACAAATATTTTTTTCTACAAAAAAGGGCCTCAAAATATTTAATGCCCTAGGCCTCACATTTCCTCTGCAAGGCTCTGTATGTACATATAAATATAATGTAAGTATAAGAAAGTAGTGTGGTGGTCACACCAGACACCGGATTTTTTATTTACTATTCACAAGGTGAAACTCTAATTGGCTCACCCTTTACAATATATTTAAACGCCATAAGTTTGAATGTTTGATTGAATGTTCGGAAACGGTTCGAATGGTTTTGATAAAAATTGGTGGAAGGGTTTTCGAGTGCCAGAAAGCGACTGCGATGAGTCCTGATTTCGAAAGAAGTCGTTTAAGCGGTCGCCCGTTGGGGCCCAGGTTAAAATTTGTTCTCTTCTTATTGTTATTTTGTTTCTTCGTTATTTTGTGACTTTTGGTTACTTTTAGAATTCTAAAACTAGTTTCGGATGTGGAAGTGGGATTCCAATTTGAATTACAAATACGATTCTGGAAAATGGTCAATGGAACTAAACCATTTCTCATCCGATTGGAATGAGACTTGTAACAGCGCCTGGGTTCTAGAGGATAGCTAATTTAAATGGAACCAAACAACTTCTTAATCAATTAGGATGAAACTGGTCTTATATGAGGAAATTGCAGTTTTGATATGAATTCCGGAAGTAGTTCTGGAAATTTTGGATGGAACCAAGCCGTTTGGAATAAATCTCGGTCTATATGATAAAAATTGTTAATTCGGAACAAATAGCCAATTTGATTATAATCAAGCAACTTCTGAAACTAAGCCATCTCTCAACCGATGAGGATGAAAATCAAATTGCATGATCAATGACGCACCCCCGCTTCTAAACTGACACAAGTCGAAAAAAGTGATTTTTCGTTTTATTGCGGCATACGTTAAAAAATAAGCTTAACTATTAATCTACAAAAGAGACACAAGTGAATCTTTAGTGTTAACCGCCGTATGACGCTAGGGTCACTTTTTACGTCGTCTAAAATAACGGTTAAAAAAAAATGACACAACTCAGTCGTGTTTTATTAATTCATCCGGATGGTCATAAAAAAAATTATTTTCTCTTGTGTCAGTATTTATTTTTTATTACATATTTTGTATATTGGCCATAATTTGAATTGTGACATAATTATTGTTCTGGGTAAGTAAAGTTTCTATAATATTTCGAGTTGTGTCAGTTTTAATAAGGAAATGAGTATGTGTCTTAGTTAATATTTTCTGTTGTGACAGTTTTGATGAAGAAACGAGTGCACTTTATAATTATTATTTTGAGTTATTGCAGTTTTATTGGTCAAGGTAACTAACGTTTCTTTAATATTTTGAGTTGTGTCATTCAAATGGGTATTGTGTTTTAATAAATATTTTGCGTTGTGACAGTTTTGATAGTTTTTATTATCAAATTTTATTTTAAGTACTAAGATAATTGTTTTCAGAATCAACAAAAATGATAAGTTGTGGACAATTGATGATGAAGCTCGCTTTGAAAAATCAAAAAATTAACGAGGGATCAGGTAAATTCATTTCTAACGAAACTAGCGCTACCGAACGGGTTTTAGTAATGCCGCCTAATGTTGAAATTGAAAATCCTTTTTCACATACTGAAATCGCTAAAACATGTTCACCACAAAATTCACGTGAATCAGCAGAGACTGTTATTTTACCGGAATTACAGAAGCTTAACGACGCGACGGTATAATAATATCTTTTTATAAAATATTGGCTGTACTCATTGCAGTAGTTATACCATCGAACGAGTTTTAGAAATGCCGGCTATTGCTGAAATTGATAATCCTATTTCACATTCTGAAATCGAAGAAACATCTTTACCACAAAGTGCACGTGGACCAGCAGATATTATCATTTTATCTGAATTTGTTGCAACAATTAATCCTCAACATCCTACAAAATTAAACTTTAGAAGAACACCATTAAAAAATTACAACATTAATTCTCCTGAGCATAGCGACGAAAGCAATTATTACGATTCCGATGCAGATCCGAAATTCGTTTGTAACGTGGTCAAGCCTAGCGACAAACAATTTGAATTAAGTACAAGTTCATCAAGTGAATCTACTGGAGGAAATATTTCGTCTCGCGAATCTGTAGAGCGATCTGATAAATCTGAGAGGATCGTAAGCTTTAATGATGGGACAACAACGGAGAAAACCAATGGAATGTAAAAAAATCGAAGATTAATAGAAATTGCGTGCTCCGTGCGGGGATAAGTGCAAAATTGGTTGTACGAAAAAAATTGCGAAATTCAACGTCAAGAAATATTTGAAAGTTATTGGGCGTTAGGGGATCTGGCTAATCAGCGTTATTATATTGCCAACTCCGTGACAGTCATTAAACCAAAATATCGGTATTCGTCGTCCGAACAACATCGTCAATTGAATAATGCATTTCATTTTGAAATATCCAATGAACGTATTCGAGTATGTAAATATTTTTATAAAGCAACATTGGATATCAACGATCGTCCAATTCGAACAGTACTATCAAAAAGGACTGTCACTGGGTTTCTTGAAGCTGAATTACGAGGGAAGCATAACCATCAGCCTTCTGTTAGCAAACAACTTAAAGACGGCGTTCGAAACCATATTGCATCAATCCCAAGGATTGAGTCGCATTATCTTCGTGCCCAAACAACCCGTGAATTCATTGATAATGGGCGGTCACTTACTGATTTATGGAGAGATTATAAAGAAAGCTGCAGAAATACTGGAGAATCCTATGTAAATCTCGTAATGTATAGTAAAATATTCAATGAAGAATATAATATAGGATTTTTTGTTCCAAAAAAGGATCAATGCGAGTTATGCGCAGCATTTAAGAATGCGGAAGGTGATGAAAAAAACAAAATATTAGAGAAATACGAACATCATCAACTTGAAAAGGAGAAAAATGAAGATAAGAATAGGGCAACTAAGAATTTCATAGTTGCAGTGTATGATTTACAGGCAGTTTTGCCTACCCCACGGGGTGATATATTCCTTTTTTCATTAAAACTGGAAGTACGCAATGTTATTTATGGCATGAGGGAGAAGGAAATCGTGGAGTCGAGGAAATTGGTAGTTGTGTATTAAAGTTTATTGAAAAAAAAAAAAAGGTTAGCTTAAGCGATCCCGGTAGTATGGATTTGGTATTTTATTCCGATAATTGCGCTGGACAGCAAAAAAATCAGTTTATAGTAGCCATGTATGTGTATGCTATTAAACAATTTCCAAACATAAACTCTATCACACAAATATCTCGTCACAGGTCATACTCAAAACGAAGGTGACAGTGTGCATTCAGTTATTGAAAAACAAATTAAAAGGACTTTGAAATCCAGGCCAATTTATGTACCTTCGCAATATGCACAATTGATACGTACGTCAAAGAAACAGGGAGAAAATCCTTTTCTGAAATATCACTTTTTTCGACTTGTGTCAGTTTAGCAGCGGGGATGCGATATGAAGATTCCAACCCTTGATATTGTAAACATTAGCCGTTCGTATAAGTAACTATCGAATATTTGTAAAGTTTGATCCAATTTTAGTGCAAAATCATAATTGTCATTTACAAGATTACGAAAATCTAGAATAGATTAAATTTCACCCCAACAATACTGAATTTTATTATTCATAACTTAGATTTGAAAAAGAAAGTGAAAAATGATGGTGAAACCAATTAAACGGAGATTTATTATTTCAGATATATGTATGTAGTAAATTGGTGGGTTTACATTTGGCTAATCCGTATTTTGCAGTAAAATTG
Source organism: Tipula vernalis (assembly GCA_958295665.1). Lineage (NCBI taxonomy): Eukaryota > Metazoa > Arthropoda > Insecta > Diptera > Tipulidae > Tipula > Tipula vernalis. Next base: position 383,413,752 of record OY282559.1, on the reverse strand, counting down.
GCAAATTGACCCAATAGTACAAAAAGTTCAAGTTTGTCAGGGTACTTGCCGGCTGCCATTTCCAATTTTCAGTAGTACACACGATTAAAATTGTATATCATGATTGAGTTGTTCTCTATTGTTTGTTTTGCCGGGAAAGGTTACCGATGGGAAGAACGACAACCAACCCCATTGTAAAATTGATCACTTAGACAATTATGGGAACCGGAAAATTTCGTTCGATATTGAAAGGCCGAATGTCAGAAGGCCGAATTTCAAACGGTCCAACGCCGAAAGGCCGAATGGGTCGGAAGCCCGAATGTCGAAAGACCGAATGTCATATGGTCGAATGTGTTGAAAGGCCGAATAGGACAAAAGGCCGAATTTTTAATCAATATTTAAAACCATTTAATTTATTTCTTAATCTAAAATGATTTAAATAAATTGAAAATATGTCCTAATAAATCCTGTATATGTAGCATATTAATGTGAAAAAAAATTTCCGGAACAAAATTTATTTATTTTTGTTTTTTTATTATAATAAATTAATTTTTAATTATATGACAAAAAAAAAACGTAAGAAGATTTTAATATTTAAGACGATTTACTATTAAACATTTTGAAACAAAAATTTTGATAGAAAGATAAAGTTTGTCTGTATTAAATCAATAAGATTCTTTCGGCTTTTTATAGACAAAAATATATTAAAAATACTGGGGATTTCACAACATTTTCGACTTGTTAATCAGAAAAAAATGAAGAGGCCAATCATTTATAAATATATCTACCAGAAAAAAAGTAGAAATATCAAAATCCCTCTCGTACTTTAACCCGAGGTCAATACAAAGTGTATCGACACCAAAAAATGAAAACTTTCCTTGAGCTTTCTCTGTGGTAGTTTGGTTTCGTACTGACAAGTTCGTATAAACAAAAAGTTCGGTCTACTCATCAGGTAGCTATGACCAAACTATAAAAATACAATTCTAACTTCATACATTATGTATGAGGCAAGAACGCATTGAATTAGCGAATTATATAATTCACCAAATGAAAAATGCCATTATTTTTAATATATTTTGTCTATAAAAAGCCGAAAGAATCTTATTAAAAATTTTGATAAGAATATAAATTTTGGTTTTCATAAAAATATAAATTTTGAAAATTTTATTCATTAAAAGATGAAAAATTAAAATCAATTTCGACACAAACGGCCTTTTGACATTCGGCCTTTCGACATAATCGGCTTTTCGACATTCGGCCTTTCGACCTATTCGCCCTTTCGGCACATTCGGCCTTCCAAATTCGGCTTTTCGATTTTCGGCCTTTCGACCCTTTCGATACATTCGGCCTTTCGACATAATCGGCTTTCCACATTCGGCCTTTCGCCCCTATTCCGAAAATTTGAGGTAAGCAGGCAATATGAAACACTAAATCACTTTAGTGTATGGCTGAGAGCCAGCTAATGCTATTTTGGTATTACCAAAGGTGGTATTGAATACGGAGTGATTTAGCGTCTGGTTCTAGATAAAATAAAAATTACGTTTAAAAAATCCGGTGTCTGGTGTGACCACCACACTACTTTCTTATACTTACATTATATTTATATGTACATACATACCCACAGACATCATTTAGAAATGAATACAGCGCTGTGTTTATGTATTAATGTTTCATAGCATACATATAAAACAACAAAATAAAAAAAAACAATTTTGTCATTTCAAATGCGTTTTTCTGTGAATATTTTGTTTTCATAGCAAATATGATATTTTTAATAATGCCAATGCATAAATACATTTTACTCAAAATTGGATAAAGATAGAACAAAAATGCAAGAACATTTTTTTTTAAGATTATTGTTTCCTATAACTTTTATTTAAAAACTTTTTCCATATCTCTTTTATTTTCTCCTATAATTCACAATGTTTGATTTCAATGTTAAGTAAACTTCCTCTTCCGGTTGTGCGATTATTCTGGAAATCTAATCAGCTCTTCGCATAGTTAATAAACTTTTAAATATGAAGTTTCATGGTCCCGTCTTTGCTCGTTTTTAAGATAATGAACATTCAGACACACATCCACACACACAGACGTCATCACGAAAATAGTCACAACGTATTCAGGGGACCCCAAAACATGTATTTCCATCAAAATCTCGCAACCGAAATTTTTCATGATTCCTATACTTCCTTTATACTATGTATAAGAAAGTAAAAATTTTTAGCAGTCTTTTATAAAACGATTTTTCTATACGAAGTGATTTCCTGTTTTCCCGTTAGCAGGTATACAGAAAATTAAAATGTCCATAATCGAACCAAATATTGTTTAATAAAAATAAAACAGAAACCAAATTAAAGAAAATATTGTCAACGTCAACTCTTATTCGAAAAGATTTTTGATATTTTACGTTTCAGTTTCAGAAAAATTTTGTAAAATACCATTTTGTCCCGTTTTTTACCCCTCAGTAGGAAGAAAAACAGTCTCCGACGAATGGCAGATGTTTTTATAAAAGTTTCCGGTGCCTTATTGAACCTTACTTGCAAAGTTGCAATGTGTAGGAATTTTTTCCTTCTCATGAGGCTATTTTTACTGGACAAGTATAATAAAAAGTTTCATTTTTAAAGATATAATGTTCCCGAATTTTAAATTCATTATTTAATTTAATTAATAAAATATTTTGTAGATTATTTTTCATCTGATTTGTCCATTTGTCAGTCGGTAAAGGTTCATGCAGAAAAATTGTTACACAAAATTTGATACAGAAAAATTCACTATATCGCTCGTAGCGATGTCATTTAAATTGTATCTAAGAACAGCCCCATTAGCTAAAGACCCCTATTAAAGATACGTATGCCCTTGTGGGGTTGTTAGTCCCCATAGGGTGCCTCCCCGGGTGGCGGATAGGGGAACGCCTATAAGATATTATGGGTACCAGGGAAATCAAATACCTGGGGCGTACCAAAACTAACATCTTGGGAGCGTCTGTTCCCCATGTCAGGGGCGGCTCCAACCAGCGTCTGTTTCCCATGTTAGGGACGGCTGAATTTTATGTATTTTTGGAGGATATACTCTAAACAACTCCAGGGAAGGCTACTCTAAACCATAACATGAGTTTGAAGAAGAGAAAAAGAAGTGAAGTATACGGTGCAGGGAGTATCGGCCTCTGGTCAGGGTGAGCAAGCAGGCCCGCAGACGTCGTTATCCAGTTACTGCAGCTCTTCACCAGTGGATCACTTGGCTGGTATAGAGTTAATAGCTACAAGTAGTAGTACGTTTGCGGATCCGTTCGGTCGAGGACAACGGATGATAAGGACGCCACCGCGTAGAAATAATAGCTTACATAGGACTCCTCCCAAAGCAGCAGCGAAGCCAAACTTATCAGGCAGCGGTAAGGAACCTATAAAGACAATAGCGAGGGGGGATATCGTGGAGATCTCCAACGGAACCCCAAACACAAATAAAAAGGGGATAACCAGTAAGAGTAGTGGAAAGGAAGCTCCAAACAACAGGCAAGTCTACCTCAACAGTGCACAGAATATGCTCATATTAGCGACAACGGTGGAAATACACTTGTATGGTAAATGCAGGAACATCATTAGCAGAATGAAAGTCGCAGCTGCCAGACAGGCCAATATACCCAATGTGGTGAAACTGGGCCTCCTTGAGCCTGAGGATGTCATAAACACTATTTGCTACGAAGAGGGAAAGCGAAAAGAAGATGAGGGTTAACGGGCAAGTCTACCTCAGTCCCAACAGCAAAAACCCAATTGCGCAAATAATACCCCAGTTCAAGCGTCGAGTAGCAAGAGAACTGCCATTGGGTCCGGCCGACCTAATCCAAGGAAAGAGGGTCAGAGAAGAGGCACCGAAGGAGGGATGGCAGCCAGTCCAGTCCAGAAGGCAAAAGCGCCATCGGAAGAAGGGAGAAAAGGAGCGGGAAGGCCAGCAAACTGACAACCGGAAAGCAACTATTACCCCATGCACTCGAAACCGAGGAAAATACGAGGTGGTACCAGGCCTGAGGATCTCCTATTAAAGCCGGCAACAGGACAATCCTATGCAGATGTCCTAAAGGAGATCCGAGCAAAGGTCAACCCTGACGAGTTTCAAGCAGAAGTTAAAGCTATCATGCAAACTAGAGCCGGAGAGGTACTCCTAGAACTAGGATCCCGAGCCAAAAACAATATGGTTTTCGGGAGGCCCTTAGCAACATTTTGAGGGATAAAGCTAAAGTGGTGAGTCTTGGAGACAGGCTAGGGTGTACAGGGAAGCACTCCAGGCGGCCAAAAAACGCCTATGATGCTACGGATAATACAGGGTAACATGCATCGTAGCAGAATTGCTGACTACCTTCTACCGCAGTTGGCAGCTGAAAAAGGAGCGGAGCTGCTTCTCCTAAGTGAGCAGTATTGTAATAGGGAGTCGCCATTATGGTATTCTGACTTGTTGGGAACCGCTGCAGTCTGGATTCCTAACGGAAAGATCCACGTCCAGAACCATGGAGCAGGTGTTAGATACGTGTGGGTGAAATGCAAAGAGGAAACATATTTTAGTTGCTATTTCACCCCAAATACGGCGATTGCAGTATTCCAATCGAAACTCGACGCGCTGGAGGATGGTAGCTGGAGACTTTAACGCTAGAGCACTTGAGTGGGGAATGCCTCACCCAGACACCAGAGGCAGACTTACTTTGGAGATGGCCGCTAGGACGGGGCTTATAGTTTTAAATGAAGGCCACGCTACCACATTTCGACGGGCAGGATATACCGAGACCATTCCTGATATCACGCTTGCCTCGGAAGCCCTAATTCCACTGACACGCAGATGGAGAGTTATGGAAGATTATTCGGGAAGTGATCATCAATACATTACTTTTGCAGTCGGTAATGAACCCCGATTAATTTCGCAAAATAAACCAGGCAGGTGGAACCTAAAAAGGCTGAATAGTGAGCCGTTTGTAGCAGAACTAAAAAATGGGGACAAGGCATTGAAGACACAGCGAAAGGGAGCGGTAGAGCCGCAACGGAGAAACAGGTTTCGGCTACTATGTGTCTTATAGATACAACCTGCAAGGTCGCTATGCCGCAGACGAAACCCAGACACGGTAAGCCATCCAAGTACTGGTGGACGTCGGATTTAGCGGATTTAAGAAGGAAATGCTTTGCACTACGGCGAAAGGCCCAACGCACGGCCAACCAAGCCGAAGCCTATCAAGTTTCTGCAGCGCATAGGTGTGCAAGGAAGCAACTACGATACGCTATTAATAAGAGCAAGATCAGCTGCTAGAGAAACCTTGTTGACGATATCGATAGGGATCCAAGGGGACTAGGCTATAAAATAGTCACACGGAAGCTTGGAGCGCAGAAGCCTACCCAAGTAATGGATTGTGTTACTATGGATGGATAGGATTATCCGTACCCTCTTCCCTAACCAGCCGCAACGGGATGAAATTGTTTTTGCTCAGAACATAGAGTCCCCGCTTTTCTCGGAGCAAGAACTGGAAAGAGCTGTTCTGTCAATGAAGAACAAAAAGGCCCCTAGACCAGATGGAATACCCAGTGAGATCCTAAAAATAGTATGGCGGGATGACCCAAACTTGCTGCTACGTATGTACAACTCGTGCCTTCGTAAAGGAGAGTTCAGCACGCGGTGGAAAAGAGCGAGGTTGGCTCTTATTAGTAAAAGCAAAGGGTATCCAGAGCTGCCCTCATCCTATCGACCATTATGTATGCTCGACACAACGGGGAAAGTAATGGAGAAACTAATAAGAGCAAGACTGATTGACGCGATCCGAGCCGCTGGTGACCTTTCACCACGACAATATGGCTTCAGGGCAGGATTATCAACTATAGATGCTATTAGAGAGGTAATGGAGGCAGTACGTAGAGCTGAAAACCACAACCATTTTACAAGGCGCAGTGTGCTACTAGTGACGCTCAACGTAAAAAATGCCTTCAACTCAGCAAGATGGAGCGATATGCTTGACGCGCTAGACCATAGCTTCCACATCCCGATGTACCTGCTGAGAATCCTAAATGATTACCTAAAGGACCGTATATTTTATGAAACCGAGGACGGTCAAAGGAGTTTAATGATTACAGGAGGAGTTGCACAGGGATCAATTCTAGGACCCGACCTCTGGAACGCATACTATGACCGAACGAAACATGCTTAGTATGATACGCGGACGACATTGCAGTATTAGTCGCTGCTCGTGATTCCAAGCAGGGACAGTGGAAATTAAACCAGGTAATGCTCACTGTAAATCGCTAGATGAAAGCTCATGGACTATCCCTAGCTTATAGCAAAACGGAGATCGCTGTGCTGACAAAAAAACGGATACAAACCGCTTTCCGAATGTGCGTCGGCGAGCAAGTCATAGAGACAGCCCCGACAGTTAAATATCTGGGAATCATTATTGACGCAAAGTTGAGCTTTTTCGAGCAGATCAAGCAGAGAGCGGATAAGGCGGCAAGAGGAGTATCAGCCCTAAGCAGGCTCATGGCTAACACCAGCGGCCCAAGAGCAAGCATCGGCGCCTTCTAATGTCAGCGGCCCAGTCAGTTTTACTGTATGACGCGGAGATTTGGGCCGACTCCTTGAGTAGGGAGGTATATCGGAAGCGACTGGCTCAGGTACAGAGATCGGGAGCTCTACGAGTAGCATCGGCATACCGTACAGTGTCCGAAGCAGCCATACGTGTGATAGTGGGCTACATCCCCATCGACCTTTTGGCCAAGGAGCGGTAAGCGGCCTACCCTTTTTCGGGATTCGGTTTACGGTTCGGTTCCGGTTTCACTCTCTGATTACAATACATATTTTTACAGGTGATAATTTTCTACCATTATCATTGTAAAAAATTATCACCTGTAAAAATATGTATTGTAATATCGTAAACCGTCATTTATTGATAGGATAAGTTAAATTTATTGAGAAAATAATGGTATACAGCGTGTTGCCAACAGACGGTGAAATCTGAACGCGCTCATCAACATTTTGAAATTGCACATAGCTGTCCAATTCTAGCTAAACTTTTTATCTGAAGCAACAACAACATTGATTTTGGATCACAAATGATGTGTAGGTGAACAATAATTTTATATTAAGTGGCTGGTAATAGCGAAATGAATAATAAAATTAAATACCGAACTCATTCTGCCTCTTCACAAGAGTATTGTATTCATCACACCCCATTTTCATTGGTAGAGGAAAGAAGCGACAAAGAATATGATGAATACAATACGCATATGAAGAGGCAGATTCAAAACGAAACGAAACAGAAAATTGACATTTGGTGTTTGTTTGTTTTATGCATTTTGGTGTCGTTTCATGATAGGATCTGAGACATGATCATCATCTGACATGATATCGTAACTCTGATAATTAGGATGAAACTTGAGTTTTAAATAAATTATGTTTAGAATTGGCTAGTTTAGAATAATGAAAAGCCGAATTCAGAATTACATTAAATTTGAGTATTCAGTCAGAAATTTTTTCAGTTAAAACCACATTATGCTAACCGAATATGTGAATCAGCTATAATTGATAATTGATTCCGAACAACTTGAGTTTTATTAATAAAATTCTAAGCATTTCCACTTAATACTTATATACAAAATAATAATTCAAGATGAAAATGAAGATAAATTAGTGTGCTGTTGTCTTGGCAACGGCCTTTTCCATACAAAAATATTCAACATTTATGTATGATTAACGATAATGATTTTTCAATTTTTTATTTTATTTTTTATTATCGGTTAAACATCTGGCAACTATCCAATTTAAATTTATGTTTGTTCGAATAATTTTATGATTTTGTATAATACATATTTAAAATATGAGGAGACAGTAAGGCTATTTTGAATTTATGATGTTGCCACAATGTCTAGTCTATTATAGACAAGGAATATTATGTTTATAAAGTAAACATAAGTATTTATAATCGCTGATATCGTATATACAAATAATTGCAGAACTTCAAATGGAAATCAATGCGGCAAAACAAGTAGTGATTGTATCATTTTGTAGCGGCGTCGTTGAAAAAAAAAAGAAAAATCCTTCGTTAAGTGTTATCTTGTCATTCCAATTTTAATTTGTTCAATTTTTATTTAATCTCTCGCCTAGTACTTCATATAATTCCTTGTACGTCTTTTTTCCTTATGGAAGATTTAATCTTGCTATACGAAGTTTTTTATTTACACCGGTTTTTTAACGTTTTATTGCTTTTTTGTATTTAATCCCGAAATTGTGTATTCAGACTATTAATATTCTACATGGGGCAAACAAGAAGGTCATTCGAGGAAAGGTTCAAAATGGGCATGCTGGAGATATCCGGCAGGTGCAGTTATCCAGAATCAAGATTTCTTCTTCATATCATCCAATCAATTGAACACCATAACGTAGATAAGATTTTCCAATGTTATTTTGGGCAAATAACTACGCTGATCGTCCGGTTAAGCATTAGTAGCTAATGGTTACCCATATTTATGTATAAGTCAATTTTTATCGAAATTAAAGACAAACAACTTTTGCTTAAAAAATGGTCAAGGGTGAAAACCCAGGTGATGTTCAGCAAAAATTTTTTTTTTTTTAATTTCGACAAAAATCAGAACTGTATGCCCGCCCAATGGTAACAAATAGTTATTCACGTTCGAACAGAGCTTTTCGAACCTTTGAGGTCGAACTCAAAATTAACCCTGAATTTGACGCCTCTTAACTGAAGACTTAATGGGGAAATCATTATTGTTTATGCAAATGGAGTAAGCCTCAGTTATATATGACTGTCATGTGAATATTTCATGTAATTTGCGCATTTGGTTGGCGCACACGATACAAATGCGTTCGAAAGGCTGCGGTCAAAAGTTTACAAGTTTGATTCAACACTGATTTTGGCAGTCCATAATAATAAATCCATTTTGAAATGGAAGTTAATCTCAACTATTGTGTCATGTACCACGAAAAATAGAATTAATGCTGCTACATATGTATAAAGGTGGGACTGAATTTAGCTTCTCAAAAAAATTGAGGGTAATATCAAAAAATTGAACTAGTGTAACGGGTGCTTGTCATCCCCGTTACAACATATACCTAATTCCCACAAAAATAAACTGATAAAACTGCATCCCACCTTTGAAGATATTTTCTTCCAAAAACGACTAAAAATTATAATGACAATTCCCGGATGCCGTTATAATTCTATTTACGCTAGTTTGTGTTGTATCAAACTTGTTTGTACATAGCGGAAATATGCACATAAACAAGTATTACAAACAACAAATAAATTAGTGTAAAATCCTATTAGTTCTAGTGGCGCATGCACATTTAGCTAATATTTTCATTTATGTTTATTTACAAAACTGTCTCTACTCAAGTTTCAGTAAATAAACATAAAAATATTTCTTCTTTCTTAAAGAGAGAACCAGCCAACATTTAAGAAATTTAACGTAACAGTGCGGTATATGGAGTTTACATGTTACTGCCCAGCGAACCTTTAAGAAATGTTCGTTCAGTTTCGTTAAATTAAAGTGTCAACTTAACAGAGCGAAGATTATCGCGCAAAACTGAAGGAAATGTCAAAAATCCAAATTGCCTTTGTGCAAATCTTCTTGTAGGAGCTCATTGTACATTTTAAGCTTAAATTCAAAATTATTTATTTATGTTCATGTAGGTAAATTGAAAACCGAATTATTAAAGACTTTATAAATTGTAACATCAAATTATTTATTTTCGTTTTTTTTCTTACGTCACAAGATCTGTGTCTTTTATTATTTATGTATCTGTCTGTTTTAGTTCCTCCAATTCCATCGCCAGTTCAAAATTCTACACAAATTTTTAAAAATATTAATACGAGCTACCGTCACCATCAAGGCAATTGACAAGTTGTGTTACAGTTTCGCTAGCCAACCTGTCAAATTTTCCGTAAGAAAAAACTTTCGTTAAATTCTGTTAAATTTCTTAAATGTTTTCTGGTTGGCTCTTAACACATACGGTGTGTGCACAAAATTGTTTTTTTTTTGTGTTGCTATTTTCTTTTGCGTTTATTCGTCTGAGGTCATTTACTACGTAAACATGTCGAGTTTAGGATCTTCGTTAAGTTTCTTAATCCAACTTAACTCAACGAAAGTAGTAGGGTTAGAAGGGATTCTATCTGTCAAAAGCGAAAAAAACAATTATACCAATTCAAAATGAAATTGCGAGTGTAATTTTCTCTCATAATACTTTATAAATCATAAAAATCACAATAAATGTTAAATTTAAAAATGTCCACCATACAAATAAAATTCCCAAAAGTGACTTTAAATTGTTGTGAAATGTCAAATTACACTAGAATTTATAATTGCATGGAAACGATATGGATTAGCGCGGCCATGTTATTAACTCAACGAAACTCTTAAATCGGGTTAACTCTGTCATGGAAACGTAGTAATTGTCAACTAGATTGAATTCCATCAGTGAACAACGTGAAAACACTGTTTTTTTTTTGCAATTTGGGCAATTCATGTACACATGGAACATAAACGAGCCAAATATTTACAAATTTTTGCATATTAGCTTATCAACGAAATATTGGAGGGGGGAAGAATGCATTTTTCGGTTGATTGATCGATTTAGAAAATAATTTTTCTTGTTTGGTCAATCAGCAGAAAAATTGTAAAAAAACTTCGCCAATGTTTTATTGAGGGAGAGATGAAGTTTTTTGTTGCGATTGAAAGAATCATTTTTTTTTTTTTGAATCCAAAAATTGTTTTATGGTGTAATAAAGATAGTTGTTGTTTGTTAGTTGTTGTGCAATAAATCGTAAAAAAAAAGTTCGAGTAAAATTTGTGTTTATCGTTTTTCTTTTATTTATTTTTAATTTAACAATAAATCAGGTAAATATGATTACTAACTAAAGGGCACCGACTGGTCGGAGGTCTGTCAATAGCCTCGCAAGAGGCAGGCAAGGGAACACATGGTGTTAACCACCATACCCTCCTTTCTTTTGACAACGTCCGCCAGTATTTTCAATACTAACCAGCAGTTAGGGACCAAAGGCCTTTCTAACCACGGCCAGTGGTCCAATTTTATCAAACATTTCATTTACCATAAAGGTTAGGGTAGCCATGCTATCCTAAGCAAGCCAAATTTCTATACTGTTTTCATTCTCCCTCTCCGAGTTGCAATTAGCAGCTCACGTTTTGGGTGCTTTAGCCCCATCAATCAATTATCCTAAATTGAGCAATATGCTCACAATGTTCTATAGGCGGTAAACTAGGTCTTACTTGATATACCTTACCCACTACAAAATCCTCTACCTGGCTCAGCTGCAGGAATCATGCCGCCTAGTATCACAAGCAAGTAAAATAAATTCTATGTAATGAGTGGAAGCTGGCTTTCAGCCAAACCCCACTCGTTACAAAGTGGCGCCCAAGCTTGGGTCAAAAAAACATCCGATCTAATTCATTTTTATTTCTGTTCTTACAGACAATTTTTCTCCATTGCATATTTCTGGACAGAAGTTTTTTGACATGAATATGGCTGCGGCTTAGCCGTACCAAATACATTGGGTGGATCATATTCATGTTGAAGAATCTTTTTCAAATTCATGGATACAGTCGCTGGATCCGTGATTACTCGGTTTGTTTGAGACATGTCCCAACCCACACTCTGGGGAACAAACCGATGGTCATGGTAGTGATGGTAACATGAATTCTCCATAAATATTCAAAACAATGGCTCATATCGCAGCTCATGGTGCACTGTTTTCGTCCAGTACTACCAGACCTTTTGGAGATGCAAATCAAGTGAGTGTGCTTGCAAAGCTTGGTTTCATTTCTCAAAAGGATCATTTCCGTTTTAGTGTCAATTTGGTTGTAAGTGTTACAACAAGTTGACCTAACTAAATTTATAGGATCCTCTTTGTGGTTTCGTACTAAGTTTGCGTACAATTTCACTTCGGTTTTTCAATTTTATCTTTCATCCTTCGGGATGTGCATAAGAGGAACAAAAAATAAGCAATAACCGGCGTGTTGTTGTTTCCTGGTGGTAGGGAAGACAATATTTATTCTGCCGGGAGTGGCATTGAATTTAAATTATTGTCAACAGGAATGGTGTATGACTTGCCTCCTACACAGTCCGTTGTCTTCCAGCATATGGAATTGAATCCGGTATTGTGGGAACGGGAGTGCAAGGGTGTCATTCATGACCACTGGGTAAATTAAATCAAGTTTTATTCTATGACGCTACAGCAATGAGGTTCACTTACAGCGTGTAAGTTTTGACTGCCCATTGCAAGGTTGGGTCATGGGTCCAAAACTTTTTGTTTTTAATTCGGTTTTTCAAATCCTTATCCTTTCCTTTTTTGCTACCCAAACTGTGGGTTCAATTGTACTCAATGATGGAAGGGGAGGTGAAAACAGTAAAATTCCTGTTTCTTTTAAAAAAAAAAAAAAAAAATAAATAAAAACAAGTGTTGATTTAAAATTGTGTAACAGTTTAAAGTTGCGTAAAATTGTGTTTTTTTTACGAATCGTTGTCTCGCCGCTAGAAGCCTTATACTAGCCGGCAAAATATTATTGTATCTCTTTTTTTAGGTTTAAGTATTGATTTTTTTTGGTGTGAAGGATGGATGTAGAGCTACTAGGAGATGATGAGCTCCTGGTAGAATTGGAGGTGCGAGGCTTAATAAACTCGCGGAGGGGCTTGGTAACCCCTGAACTTAGGGAGGCTCTGAAAATAAAGCTCAATGTTGGTGGTACAACCCTGAAGCCTCATCAAGAAGCAGTACTGCGACCAGAGCGTGAGATCGCAATCTGCCAAATGAAGCTATGGACGGTGCAGCAACAACTATTGTTACAACTTTGGACCGGTAAGTCGGTGGCGGATCCGAAGACAAAGACTAGACTAATGTAAATTCAGGGAAGGGTTGACCGCAGTGCAGCATGTCCGGCACTGAGAGCGCGTTACACAAGCGTAGTTATAGGGGTAAGCATACTCTGGAGGATGGTTCGGGATTTGGATGAAGAAGTGAGCTCATCGAGTGAAGTGGCTGCCAAACTGAGTAGGGTAGCCGTAAGAATCGAACAGCCCATGAACGAAAGACCAGTATGGGAACTAAATGAGGTGAGTGCTCTGCAAGTTGAAGTCGAGAAGCCAGAGGAACAGTGGGTAGACCTTCAAGATCAAGAAGTAGTACCCAATGAAACAAAAATTGGGGAAGTCAAAATTGAGCAAGAAAAGTGGGAGCCAGAACTAGAGAAGAAGATCTAACACAGGTGAATAAAAAAGTTCAGATAGAGGAGCCAACTCCTAGTGATACCGAAGAGGAATCCACCGAAATGGAGCCCGTAATGGTTTCCGTCACACTGCAGAGGGCAGACAAAGATTCTGTGGCGCAGGTGGGTCATTCGGTATCTGAGCTACCAAAGTGCATTTGCTCGCCTAATAAGATTAAAGGCAGGTCTAGAGCTAAGATGAGGGGCAAGCCCAAAGCCAAATGCAGGAGTAAATCGGGTAGGCGCGTGCGCAAATCACGGTCGCGGCGCAAGGCGAAAGAGAGAATCCGTTGGATGAGGATCCGCGGCGCTTGCTTAATTGCGCGATTCTGCGAGTGGGCCAATCGGCATTTAGCGCAAAATCAAGTCCCGGCAGATCATTTATTTGGTGTGCTAGATTTGCGGTTAGAGGACGAGGTGCTGGCCAGGTCCAATCGGCGATTGGTTTCCGCGAAATTATAACTCTCTGCGGTTACCATTTTCCCTTTACAATGTAGGCATTGGTAATGTAAAGGGAAAATGAAGGCTGGTATGTTTCTGGTTTATCGTCATAAACCAAGAAATACCAGTATTTAGGGCTAAGAATTTATTAGGATTAGGAAATAGTTAGGTTTAGATAGGACTACTAACATAAAATAGGAGTTAGATTAGGGATACTAATCTAGAAAGTAAGTAGAAAAAATATATATACTAAGAATAATCTGTAGTACTTAGTTATAAAATTATAATAAGGAACCCGAGGTTATTTCAAACCTTAATTAACCTATCAGGGGAGAATGATCATGATCTGAATAAAGTAGTTTTGAGGTAACGCCAGGTTCCACCGTAGGAGACATAGCATAGTGTCATAATAGGCTAGGATATAACAGACATAAATATAATTTTTATCAAATGGGAAAGAAGAGTAACGCAGCTTTTAATCATGAAGGTATCAGCATTTGTGTTGGCAATGGTGGTGTTGTGGTTAGGAACGGTGTTAGGCTTGGGTGAGTTGAACTATACCAACCTCGATAGTAACCCCGGTATATTCTTGGAAGAGTTAGGAAAGGCCACATTTACCCAAGAAGATTGGAAGATGATTCTTTTTTACGATCTGGCGAACTACTGGAGAGAATGGGAAAAGCTACAAGGCATGATGGTTCAGTTACATCAAACGTGCCACCAGCAGCTTTCTAAAGCGGTTAAGCAAAATAACGCCCACTGGTTCGAAGAAGACGGGTGGCCTTGCGAGGCAATCCTACAGCCTGCAGAGTTCATAATGTCCGGGACCCGAGAACGGAACGTTTTGTTAAGCTCTCCCAGTCGTATCAAGCGCGCACCATTAGAGTTTGTCGGTACCTCCTTAAATGAAGCATTTGATGTATTAGATCAGCGCGCTGCAGTTCAGTAAGAGATGGTAATCAGAGACCTCCAACAGGGAACGCGGCGTATGAGCGACCTGATAAAGCAACAAACCCATGTGATGGATATGACGGGGAACATAGTGCGTAAATAACAGGCCCAGATACAAACACAGTACCACCAAATCCAAGGGGGCTAACCTCAAGACAGAGGCAGTGAACCTTCGGTGCAATGGGACCGTGAGCCAAGCTACAATCCAGGGAAATGGAGTAATAAGTTTGATTAACAAAAAAATCAACAAAACTACCACTCCCTCCTAGGCTCGAATCGACAACCTTTTTTTGGCCTTATACATTTCTTCATACATTCATATTTTGTACTCGTCTTTTTCTTCCTCTTCTCTTCTCATAAGATCGAAAAACACCTGAACCGTTAATACGTCATCATTTAATATATCCTTAGGTGCATGAACGGCCGTTAATGAGATAAAATCCTTTAAACGCGTCTCAACGAACTCTTTATAAAAGTTTTTATTTGCGAAATTTTAGACCGTTACAGTGGAGAGAGGTGGAAAAATAAAAATATTTTCTCATTTAGGCCGTTAGAGAGATAACACGATTTGTACAGTCAATAGTTTATTTGTATGAAATGTTCAAACACGGATTCACGCCAACGATTTAATTCTAGTGAATCGCTCAAACTATCTTAATTTATGAACTGCATTGAATGAAGCTAATGCTGCTTTTCTGATTAAGGAAGGTAGATACTCTTATTTTAAAGCAAAGCCTTTGGCCTTATGCAGTTCTGTGTGTAGAATTGTGGTAATCTTTGTTAAAAAAATGGCTTCAATGTTACCTATGCAAATTACACCCGAATATCCACTCTAGCTTTTAAATTAGAATGGAATGAAATAAATCTCCCTTTTTCCAGAATATAGTATTTTAAAATTAAATCTTCCTTTACAGAATTTCTTCTCGTCTTTAAACTAAAATGTGTCATTTTTTCATTTAAACTTATTGGAGTCTTTTGGTATTTTCGGTTGCTACATTCAATGTTGTAATTTAACTTCTTAAAAATTGCATTCAATCAAGACCTGAAATAGATTCTGTAAATTCTTTAAGAACTGACACCTTCTTATCTATTATCTCTTTTAATCGCATTAGAAATAACGAAAATAGAAATCTATATCAATTCATATTCACACACACACACTTAAATAATAAAAATTACGACACTTACCTGATTAGCTTTGTTAATCTGCTTCTTCAAACCAGCAAACGCCATTTTGTCGTTATTTTAAAAAATTTGAATACACCGATATTAACTTATTTCAAAACTTAATATTAATCTTTGTGTGTTGCTCTTGTTTATTTTTATATTTACAAAGCAATTATTGGTTTAAAAACTATAAAACGCTAAATCCCCTCGTCGCTGCTCCGCCGCACTCTAAGCTAATTTCCTTATCTTATCTCCACTCGACGTAATTTTTTACAAGCAAAATTAAATTTTTGAACCTGCGAACAAAAGTAGAAAGAGACAAAAAATTATTATTAAATTTAATGTACAGAGAATATTCGATGTCATTAGGTTAATTTAAAACAAAATAATTTTATTGATATCAAATTCCAGAAATTAATAAAAAAAAAAAAAAAAATTTATTGATCGTTACAAAAACAATTCGAAAATATTTTTTTTAATATTTTATAAGTACATAGAGCGAAAGAGAAGGTCAATCATCTCCCTCCATCGATTCGAATCTAATATCAAAAATTGTGGTAAAAATTTGTAAATTAATAACAAAAAAAAAGAAAAGATTCTGGTATTTTGATTTATTGATTGTAAAATGATAATTTAATAAATAAAATAAAATAGTTTTTACTAGAGTATTGCATGCATCATTAAATTTTTGTTAAATTAACTATAAATAATAAATAAATCAACTACATATATGTCGCAGTCTACCTCGCCTCATTTCAAATATACAATAATTTCTCTATTTACTAGATAAGCGCAACTAGTATTAACCAATTAGACGCACAAATCATATATGTAGTTTCAAATTGTTGGTGATAGTTTAATATAAGATAGTGAATGTATTATGTGATTGTTTTTGAAATTCAAAGCAAATAGTTTTATAGAGAGAGAGAGAGAGAGAGAGATTATGATAGTAGTGAAATTTTTTAATTTTGGAAATTTTATCGATTGGCCATGCAATAATGTATGTAATCAAGCAACTATAAAACAACCTATTTATGTATAGAACATTTTACGTTTTACGTGAAACTTACGTTTAAACTTACCACGGCTAGAATAGAAAATGTTAGTGTTTGTTGTGTGCTTTATGGGAGATATAATTTTTTTTTTTTAATATGTACTCGCGCATAAAATCAGCTAAATTTAGTGCGTGTGTGATTTATTTATTTAGTGAACCAGAAAAATATTTAATATTAGAATATTACCGAATACGATTACGATTATCACTTGGCAGTTTTTGAGGTTACAGAAGCAAAAAATGTAAAAGTGATAATTTGGAATGGTATGAGTTATTGTTATTGGTACAAATCTAAATGTTTTGAGTATTTTTACAGTGGCCTGATAACAGGCGTTCTCTGAGATTTGGGCAGAATAATACATTTTTTTGATTCCTTATTGTGATAGTTAGTTTTACAGTTAAAGAAAAATCGATTTCGGAATTCATTCCTTCTTCAATTACTTATATGAACATTAAACTTATAAACAATTTCTACCTGTTTGGCCGATATAGAATTTTCGATATTTTGAACAACTAAAAATAAAGACAACACCCAAACATGGATTCAGGCGTAGACAAACATAAAATGTATCAACATACAGTTCTTCTACCGGTAAACACTATTACCGGTAAATTACCGATTAAAATGTTTATTGAATAGAGAAATACAAAAATTTTACGCCGCAGACAAATACACGTCGGTCGACATTCCGTCAGAAGACACATTTTTTATAAATTACATAAAGCCACTTTACCATTAATTGGAAACAAAATGTGATTTATTTCTAATTTTGATATTTCGTTAGGCCAAAGCACTAACCCATAATATCCTATTGCTTACAAATTGTAATAATCTAGAAAATCTCAGACACTCTTAAAAAAAATTCTCGAAAAATCTGGAGAATTATAATGGATTTTGAATGCTTCTCTATGCTGATGTAACTGAACGCCATCAAATCTGGCTTCAATTTTCAAATCTTATCATCTGACGTCATCTAAAACTTTATACAATCCAACCACCAATATTATCAAGAACAAAAAAACATTAACAACTTAACGCTTTGAAGATTTCTTCTTGACAACTCTTTTTATGCTTAAGTTTTACAACCAAAGGAACTAAGTCCTATGCACTAATCACCGTTTTTGTAAAATATGAATAACCTGAATATTCTCGAATAATTTCGAATAACCAAGAAAATATTAAATAAAGTCAAAACATCAAAAAATTCGAATAATCTCGAAAAATTTAGAAAATATATTATAACCAGAGATTTGAATGGTTTGATATGAACATTAAAACTTATAAACGAATATCCCACCACTAATCGAAATAAAATCGAAAATCTCGAAAAATATTGAAAATTTCGAAATCTTACGATATTTAGACATTTTCAGATAGAAATTTGTTTCATTTAGAGATAATTCTAAAACTTGTATTATCTTTATATGAAACTGTATATGAAACCCCAAGCAAATTTCGAAAAATTCAAAAAAGTCGTGAAATTATCGAATTATTTGTAGAAGGCAACACAAAGACATGTAAAACTCGAATAATATTGGAACTCTCAAATAATCTTGGATAATCGTAAATTTCGGATAGCTCAAAGAAAATCTAATCAATCTCAAATTTACTCAAATAATCTCCAAAACCTACAATAAGCTGACTGTTTCGAAACACCGAATCATAGGCAAGTATCAAACAGCAGGGAACTCAGCTCCAAGCCAAATTCGAATAATTTCGAAAATATCGAGAAATTACAGAAAGTGATCAGAGCATTAAATCCGGCACATCAAGACTTGAAATCGGGATGCGACAAAACTTTTTCGAAATTCGGAGCATTCTGGCGAAAAAAATCACCATCAACTACCATAAGGAATTTTCGTTTTTAAGGTAGGAGCCCATGGATGAATAATCGATTTCCGAACAAAACGAAAAACGATTAATTGTTCATTTTTAAGCCTGTATTCCATGCAAAAAATTGACTCACAGTGAAAATAACGCGTTGAAACAGATCTTACCAAAATCTAAAAAAATCGTAATCATAGTGGCAAATCAAAGCATTTGCAGCTTCATCACAAGGAAGGAATATTTCGAGATGAAAAAAATTTCCAGAATGTTGTAATGATTTGAACAGACTACTTCAAATTTTTACGAATTTCTTCTTATCGAAATAAGGACTCATGACGCTGAATCAAAAGCCGAGTGTTGAAAAAATAAATTCGAATGCATTCCAATCTGACAATCGGGGGGGGGGCATAATGACATATAATTTAAGGAGTCAATTTCCTCCCGGAAAAAAGTATGTTAGAAAAAACAAAGAATTCGTTGAGATTGAATTGCCGAACTTCATTAAGGAGTACCACTGATTAAGTACGATTTGCTACGTCTGCAATTTTGGTAGCCATATTTAATTTTTCTTTTGTAATGAAGTACATTAAAAATTAATAATAGCTGTCTCTTTCTTTCCCAAGCAACCCCGCCTAAAAATATCACAGGCAACCCCGCATTGCTTTTCTCGAAGCACTTCGGCAATTAGGCCTTTCGGCAGTTCAATAAACCGTTTAACGGATCGAATTTCTGACTTCCGTTTTCGCTTTCCCACAACAGCTGAAAATGTTGCGTTGTTATTTGTCATGTTGAATAGAATTAAATCAAAACAAGGATAAAAATGGCGTTTGGGGAAATTAAAAAGAAAACATTTCGGTGGCCATTTTGTAAAGGAAGAAATTAAAGACGACACTATTTTATAATTTTATTTTTTTAATTTATTTAAAGCTAATATTTTTCGGAAAATGTAACAGAATTTAATCGAGTTTAGAATGGATGAGCCTAAGTCACAAGACTAAGAAAAGCACGTCTAAGGCCGATTTTACTTACCACATCATGGAGTGGTTAAACAAAATTGTTCCACAACCAAACTCAGGGTCATTGTTGATGCCTCCTGTAAATCGCCAACGGGTGTTTCGATCAATGACATTTTAGAAGTTGGATCAGTTATTTAAAACGAGTTTATTGATGTGCTTACGAGATTTCATCAACTTACGATAGCATTTGTAGGTGATATCGAGAAAATATATCGCTAAATTTTGTACAACAAAAAGGATACTGCCTTTCCGGCAGTTATGGCTCTCAATAACTTGCTACTGATTATCAAGAAGAATTTCCACATGAATGCTAAAGTTTACGTTTATGATTTACTTGGTGGTGGAGCAAAAATTCTCAATTCAAGCTAGTGGTTTCCACTTATGAAAGCTCAAACAATCAAAATGTGAGAAACTACTAAAATGTTCGTAGGGTATTAAACTGACAAGTATTATGCTGACCTCGAACCATCAATAACCATACAAGGTAAAGACGTCGGTATTCCAATGCTTCGAATACAGTGGTATCCAATTGCTGACGAATTTGAATTCAACTTAGAAAAGCCACGCAATTGTTTATTGACGAAACGGAAAGAATTACAGCATATCATTATTCCATTATACCATCATGCCACTATACTATTAAACCATCATACCAAACCATTACACCATTATACAATCATGTCATCATTACCACCATCACCATCACTACGATCATCTTAATCATCATCATTATCACCATCATCGGGGCTTCAGATTAGAACCTAATAATCATAGGGAAACACAGCCATAGTGAAATGCATCATGCAACATGAAACAGCATATTACCAGTACCATCACCATCACTCCACCGTATATACCATCACACACGCATACCATTATTCCATCATACCATTAACATCACATATTTTTGATTTTGCACTAAATATCCAAAAATCATCTCAATCGGTGAAGTTTTAGAAATTCTTCCACAATAACTTTGGTCAGCAACTGCTCGCTAAACCTTAATCCTACCCCAAATCAACTCAAACTAACAACCTCAATTCAACCCGCTGTACCATGGGTTCTGACATCTAGACAGACGGACATTTTTTTTTTTTTTGCTTTTTCCGACCGGATTTCAATATTTTCCTTTTGTCCTTTTAGACCGAAGTGAATCTGTTTTTTGAAACTGATTTAATATACACACTGCAACAATCAGAAATAAAACATGCAAAGGTCAAAATTAGTTTCTACAAGTAATCGAAACAAATTTAACTTCGCGGAAAGGTGATATCACATTCGTCTTCTTGGTTTTCTCTGGGAATACTTTAGATTAAAAATTACAATAGCATAACCCTGTGTTTTCGTTTCTGCTTATTAATAGATTGTAATAGGCTGCTGCGGCTTCTAATAGGGCGAGGATTACACATATTCTAACCTAAAAGTATAAAAAAGCGTGTTTTTGGCACTCTTGCACTTGAAATAACTTAAGACCAAAAAGAGTTCCGGCAAATCTGATAATCGGATCTTATTTAACGTCTCAAAATCTACTACATACTACAAAAACATGAGAAATATTAGAATCTGCATATCATTTAGTTATAAAATGAGAAGGAATACCAGTTATACGTGCTTATGAAATTCTTAGCTTACGCATAATTGTCTGAGAACTTGTTAATACAAAATGTTTCCCTAAATACGATTCCGTTGTCAAATTTGTTACGATGACAGTCTGAACGACCTTATCCTAGCAAGCCGGGATATACCCCGCCTGGCAGATGTCATATGGAAAAAACACAGAAGGATTTTCACCACGACAAGCCAAACAAACTAAAAATAAAGTATACTGTCAGTAATCCTTGGTGTATCATTTATCCGAATAGAACCATCTCCAGGATCACAACAGTGGCGACGAGAATAAAGCGAATTAACCTCGGCATCATGGAAGAACTCATCAAACGGTTGATGGAAGCTGAGACTGAAAACCAACGACAAATGGCAGCAATCATGGAACAAATGGTTCAGTAGCGAAACGCTCCGCCAGCAAATTCAGAGAATGCAGTTCACCGACCAGCAGCGGCACAAATACACAAGCACCTGTCCGATCGAATGGAAAAATTCGGCTACTGCCCGGAGGACGGTGAAACGTTCGACCGCTGGTACGCTCGATACGAGCACATCTTCACAGAGGAAGCACAGACATTGACGGTCCGCCAGCGAGTGAGTTTGCTCACTGAGAAGTTGTCAACCTCCGAGTACCGACGTTTCGCTGACCGCATCCTGCCAGAGACCATACAAACCATAACTTTCGAGAGAGCAGTCGAGGAGCTGAAAAAGATTTTCGGACGGAAAGAATCGATCTTCACACTCCGCTACAAGTGTTGGAGCATCGCTAAAGGTTCAGGAGAAAATTGGGACGATTTCGCAAGCCAAGTCAACAGGAAGTGCGAAAAATCCGAGATTGCCACGTGCACAGCTGACGATTTTAAGGTTCTCATGTTTGTCAAAGCGCTCACGGGAGCTGAAGACTCACTCGTTCTCGAAAAACTTCTCATTAAGCTCCAGAAAGTCGAAATAACCCGTGCAGCAGCAGCCAACCCAGACACAGTGACCAGATTGAAGCTGAACGATGTCTGCGAGCTAGCAAAGCGGTTGTCTTGTCTCAAAGACGAGAAATTGATGGTCCAACACTCCAACTCAGCACTGAGAAGCGAAGTGATGCAGATGTTCAGAAAGAAAGAAGGACAGCAACAGCAAGGTCGGCAGAAATCCACACACAAATCAACAGAAAAATTGGACACGCCTTCTAACAACTGCTACTTCTGCGGTGACTGCCACTGGCATAAGGATTGCCCGTACAAGAACAAAATCTGCGATACTTGCAAGGTAGAGGGTCACAAAGCTGGCCATTGTACCTCGGCGACCGAATTCCTGCGCAGATTCCGATCAAGACCAAGCAGACCTAGCCACAGATAAGAACGTCGTCAAAGTCTGGCAGTCACAACAGCATCGATCTCTACCCGCAAGTTTGTTGAACCAGTCATCGATGATCACAAGCTTCGCCTGCAACTGGATTCTGGCTCCGACTGGACAATTATATCCGAGAAAAATTGGAAAACGATTGGTGAACCGCCGTTGACGCCATGCGAAGAGCAAGCAATCAGCGCTTCGGGCGATCAGGTGTCGATGCTCGGAAAATTCACCGCACGATTGAAACTCCCTGGACGAGAAGAAATCGGCCCATGCTACGTCGCAAATTCAAGCTTGAGTCGGCAGCGACTGGATGGAAGCTCTCGACCTATGGAATATTCCCATCGCCAGCGTCTGCAACAACGTCCGACTCGACGCTTCACAGCAGTTTTCAAGCGAGTTGAGGATCAAATTTCCAGCCCTTTTCAGCGATTCGCTCGGCCTTTGCACCCAAAAGGCATCGCTGACGCTCAAACCAAGTGCAAAACCAATTTTCCGCAACAGCCGTCCAGATCCGTTTGCCGCTATGGAAACCAGTGTGAAGTATTTCACACAAAGTGTAGCTACACAAATTAACGAAAAGTGTAAGTGTACGGAAAAAGTGTAGGCCTACATAAAAAGTGTAAATAAGAAGTAGAACCAGATATGGGGCGATATTACCATAAAGTGGACAGGTCAAGCTATCCGAAAAAATTTTTCTTATTAAAATAAAAAGGGTTGGGTATGTTCCACGCTATTTTGAAAATTGTGAAAATCAAATAAACTGTCGAAACCCGATGCTACACTATGACCATTTACAAAAATCTCAGAGATGTTACCAGGTGTGGGCTTATATTTCCATAAAGTGGACAGATCAAGCTATCTGAAACAATATTGGTTATTAAAATAAAAAGGGTTGGGTATGTTCGACGCTATTTTGAAAATTGTGAAAATCAAATAAACTGTCGAAACCCGATGCTACACTATGACCATTTACAAAAATCTCAGAGATGTTACCAGGTGTGGGCTTATATTTCCATAAAGTGGACAGGTCAAGCTATCCGAAACAATATTGGTTATTAAAATAAAAAGGGTTGGGTATGTTCGACGCTATTTTGAAAATTGTGAAAATCAAATAAACTGTCGAAACCCGAGGCTACACTATGACCATTTACGAAAATCTCAGAGATGTTACCAAGTGTGGGCTTATATTTCCATAAAGTGGACAGGTCAAGCTATCCGAAACAATATTGGTTATTAAAATAAAAAGGGTTGGGTATGTTGGAACCTATCGAGAACGAAATCAAACGGTTGCAGCTCTTAAATGTGATTAGCCCTGTGCGATACTCAGCATACGCCGCACCAATCGTCGCTGTCAAGAAGAAGGATGGACGGGTTAGAATCTGCGCCGACTACTCAACTGGCTTAAATGATTCGCTTGAACCGGAACAATTTCCACTGCCAACGCCTGACGAGAATTTTGCTCAGCTATCGCCATTCAAACTCTTTAGCAAAATCGACCTCTCAGACGCGTTCCTTCAAGTCCAGCTCGACGACGACTCAAAGAAGCTGATGACCATCAACACTCACTGCGGACTTTTCAAAGTCAATCGGTTGCAGCCAGGAGTCAAGCCAGTACCGGGAATCTTCCAAAGACTTGTGAGCAGCATGATGAGCGGAGCAAAGGGCGCCTTTCCGTTCATCGACGACTTCATTGTGGGAGGAACAGATCAAAACAACCACGACAAGAATCTGTACGAAGTTTTAAGCCGCATTCAGGAGAACGGCTTCCACCTCAAAATCGAAAAGTGTTGGTTCCGTCAGAAAGAACTCGAATTTCTTGGCCACATACTCGACACTAACGGCATAAAACCGAGCCCAGAAAAGATCAAGACGCTTCAGAACATTCCGCCTCCAACAGACGTCAAGCAACTTCAGGCATTCCTAGGAGCAGTCACTTGGTACGGAAAATTCATTCCTGGTATAAAGAAACATCGCGGCCGATTAGACGAGCTTCTTCAAGATGATATCACGTTTGCATGGGAAACAAAACATCAAGAATCTTTCGACGAGCTCAAGACAATTCTGGCATCTGACCTCGGACTTACTCACTACGACCCAACTAAGAAGTTGACCGTTGCCGCTGACGCTTCAAGCAATGGAATGGGAGCAAGTCTAATGTATGAGATGCCCGGTAAGTCGTTGCGCCCAGTAATGCATGCCGCAGGCTCATTCACAGCAGCAGAAAAAAACTACCCGCAAATCCAACGAGAAGCTCTGGCGCTCACATTCGTCCTTCAGAAGTTTCACCGCTACATTTATGGTCGAAAATTCGAGCTCCAGACTGTCCATAAACCCTTGCTCGCAATATTCGGGGATAAGAAGGGAATTCCGGTACATACGGCAAGCCGCCTTCAACGCTACGCGTTGATATTGCTCGCATACGACTTCGAAATCAAATACGTCGACACGAACAGCTTCGCATACGTAGATTTCATCTCTCGACTCATTAGTCAACACGAGAAGCCTGACGAAGACGTCGTCATTGGAAAGATCATTGCAGAAGACTCACTACGTTGCTTCGCTATCGACACCGCCAAGAAGTTGCCAGTAACCTTCGAAGCTATTCAGTACGAAACAAGTCGAGACGAGACGTTGAAGGTAATGACAAGTTGCATTGAGAAAGGTTGGCCACGCAAACGAGAGCAAATTCCTGACGTTGAGGCTGCAGACTACTTCGCAAGACGAGATTCGCTCACAGTCATCAACGGTTGTATTTTTTTCGGTGATCACATCATAATTCCGAAGCGCTACCGCAGCGAAATATTGAAAGAACTGCATCAAGGTCATCCTGGCATTGAGCGCATGAAGCTATTAGCTCGACAGAAAGTCTCCTGGCCATCGCTCGACAACGACATCGAAAAAACAGTTCGAACCTGTGTGAATTGCGCAACGAATGCGTTTTCACCGATCAAAGCTAAACTGCAGTCGTGGCCGATTCCAGAAGCGCCGTATGCGCTTCTGGTATTTTGTCATCATCGACGCCTTTTCAAAATGGCCAGAAGTCTACAAGATGCAGAGCACGACGTCCCAGCAGACAACAGATAAGCTCGAAGAAGCCTTCGCAAGACACGGCGATTGCAAAACAATCGTTTCTGACAACGGACCGCAATTCAAATCGGAACAATTTAAGCAATTCTGCGCAGAAAGAGGAATCGAGCATAACACCACAGCGCCTTATCATCCGCAATCGAACGGTCAGGCAGAACGGTTCGTGCAGAACCTGAAACAGGGGCTCAAGAAGCTTGAGAAGTATGGAAACGCTAAAGAACTCTTGCGAAGTTCCTTAAGCACTACCGTTTCACACCGTCATACAACCTTGGATCGAAATCGCGGTGCTAAGGAAAAGACGTTTGAGATCGGCGACAAAGTTTTCGTTAAAACCCACTTAAGCAACAACCAGTGGCGCTAGGTTTCAGGAGAAGTCGTATGTAAAATGGGAATGGTCAATTACAAGGTGCAAACCGATATACGAGAGATCGTTGCTCATGCAAATCAGCTAAAAAAACGCTACACGTATCTCGACGATGGCCACAACATTCTTCTGGACAGTTTTGATATCCAGGTCTCAGGAAAGCAAGAGATTGAGCCCGAAATCATCCCAGAACCCGAGGAGGAGATAGAGGAAGTACAAGAAGATGACTCATTGCAAGACTCACTGGACGATCAACAAGAAGACTTGCCAGCGCTCCAGGAGCAAGTTCCACGAAGAACTCAACGAGCTACAGCTGGAGTTCCACCCGCCTATCTCGGAGACTACGTGTGCTAAACAAGGCATTTTCCCATTTCCATTTATTTTCATTCACATCCGAAACAATTGTAATCATTATAATCATTCATATCGCAATCATTCAAATAAGAATTTCAACTGTTTATAAACAGCATCTTAAAACGGGGAAAAGTGTTACGATGACAGTCTGAATGACCTTATCCTAGCAAGCCGGGATATACCCCGCCTGGCAGATGTCATATGGAAAAAACAGCAGAAGGATTTTCACCACGACAAGCTACACACAAACTAAAAATAAAGTATATACTGTCAGTAATCCTTGGTGTATCATTTATCCGAATAGAACCATCTCCAGGATCACAACAAAATTTGCCCTATCTCTTTTTGATCTTGAGTTACTTCAAGTGCAAAAGTGCCAAAAACACGCCTTTTTTATACTTTTAGGTTAGAAAATATCAAAAACCTAGCGTGATAGGGTAATTCTGTGACCAGGAGCCACACAAAAAATTACTTCGGATACCACTATTCAATCAAAAAAAAAAAAAATGTTTAAACCTTTTTTTCCAGGTTATTTATGGAATGCCTGTGTTATTTATGAAATGTGGATAACTAAAAATGTTCGTAAAGTATTTCAGTAATTTTGAGCCAGGCAGCCGCGGCTTAGTACAGCGGTGCGCCAAGTAAGGTGAAAACAGGGAAATTAAAATTAAAAAATTTAATGATTTTTTTCGACCTTTTATAGACACAAATATATTAGTGAAATGGGATAATCAGAAACAAAATCAAGAGACAGGCCAATTATTCATAATATAATATACGAACGTAATGATTTAGCGAATTATATTCACTAAATTAAAAAACTCCAGGAAAACTATCATTTGTGGGTGTTTAATGCCCACACAATATTAAGAAGTTTAAGAGCAGTATGTCTGTTTATTAAATGATTTTTTCCGGCTTTTATAGACACAAATATATTAGTGAAAATGCCGTTCACAAGATTTTCGATTGGTTAATCAGAAACAAAATTAAGAGGCCAATTATTCATTATATATCTATCCAAATAAGGTCTACCCAAAAAATCAATTGAAACTTTATAATAATTCAAATTATTGAATTTTTAAAAATCTACCGAATTTCGAATTTTTAATCCGAATATTTAAATTTTTAAATGCTAATTTAATCTCGAAGTAATTTTTCAATATTCTTAGTCCAATATATTCAGAATTTATTCATTATTTCCTTGTAATATTTTGCAATGATTTTTTTATCAAGTTTATATGACTAATATCTGGGTTAAGAAGTGGGATTGAAGTTTGAAAGCCCAATCTTGAATTAAAATTATTTTTCATTTTTAATCTTTGTCAAACTTTTTTAATTTGGTTCGAAACAAATTCCAAATGTTATTTGATCAAAATTTTTTCAAACTTAGAATGTAGATCAAAATTTTCACTCAGATTGCAAACATCGATCAAAATTTTTACCTATTCTTTTCCACTCGAAATTTCTATTCCACATTGTTTTTTTTTCTATCAAGCTATATTATCAAATAAAAAGAAATAAAGCAAGATTTTCAAACGGTGAACAAATTCGTGATAATTTATGTACATTTTAAACTGATAAAAATCAAAATCGAATTTATTCTGAATCTTTAAACTGTTTTCAAATTTATTCAATCTTGGTCAAACTGAACCCCAATATGACATAGGTCATATTTGACATATCGGTGATAGTTTTCCCCAAAAATTTATATCGATGATAGTTTTCCCCAATGGTAGCCAACAATTTTAAAAAATAAATATTTGTTGAATTGTCAATATGTATATGTTGCTTTAAAAGTAAACTGGTGCTATTTATGGGATTTTATAATACTTACGTATTCTCAGTTTCTCATCAAATTTCTTGAAATTTATCTATTTTTTAAAAACTTTGATATAAAGTGAAATATCTTCAATGTATTTTCTCCTCATTCGCCAAAACATCCAAACTCCAGACGAACGTCAAAAATTTAAATCATTCAAGTTTAAAGCAATATACAAAATCAAATTGCTTTAAATTGCAGTACTGTTAAAATTTGAAACTTAACATAAAGTGACCAGCAATATATACATATTCTGACAAAATTTATGTTTTTTGTTGATCAAGACAAATATTTAAGCAAATATAATTTCAAATTTAAATTCTTCAACTCAACAACTAGTACGTATCTAGAAAAGGGAGTTTGAACAGCTAACTGGAATTTGAAACAAAAGACTGAATTAGTTAGAAATATACAATTTACATTACGATATAATTTGCTTTGAAAACAAATATAATATGACCTTGAATCAAAATTCGATATTATTGTTAAAATTTTGATTTAATTTTGCAAGACAAATCTGTATCACACAATTAAACGGGCCATTCAAGTCCTGTTGACATTTTGTAAAAATCATGTTTTTTGATTAACAAAATTTGAACAGCTTTTGAATGATACTTGAAATTAAAAACAGTTTGAAATCGTTTTCAAAATAAATTTGATTCCAATTTTAATTTTTTTTTTTTTGGGAGATTTGATAATTTTATAGGAAAGAAAGAAAACTTAATTTTCGGTTGTGTCAGACTACTTGTTACTTCATTCATTAAATAGTAGCTAAACTACCCGAGAAAGTTTCAATCTGTCAACTTTGTCTCTTACATTCATTAATGAACTCTTGCTTTCTTTATCGTCTGACTCTGATGCACATACATACACGTTTATGTATAATAAAATTGAATCATTATTAATTGACCAATTAGCTGGTCACTTTAAAATATTATTAATTTTCACAGAAATAGATCATGACTAAATGTAAAAATGGTCGATTTATGTTTGGTTTTTTAACCGTTTAACGTTACATTAACAGAGCAAATAGTTGGCAAAATGTATGATACCTCATTTATATAGCAAACAATTACTAATTAAATAAAAATGGTCATATATATACAAAACTATCACCGCATCGTTAGTTTAGCCGTGAGATATGCATATATAACGGTGTATGTATATTAATGTGCAGTTGAATACAGACGATAAATTTAAATGAAATGTGTTTATAGAAAATTTTAATAATATAAATTAAACAGGAAAAACTGACGGGGAAAACAATAAAAATGAAAACGTATAATTTTTATGGTTTGATGATTAATCTCAATGTCTAGGTTTTTAGTACATCGTTATGTACATAGATGCTTTCATTTTTTTAATGATAGCTTATTGGTAAGTTTCATTTACGAGTATTTTTATGTTTCCTTTTTCACATTTCAAACTATAGAGAATCAAACAGTAGTTGCACATATTTCTACAAGAACAAAAACATTTTATTACATTTAAAACTTTTGTAATTGGGAAAATGCAATATGTTACTCACAATAACTCCAAAAAGTTTTCATTGTATATTTAACGAGAAAATTTTTTTAAGCTTGTTCAGTATTATATTTACTTACATACATAAACATTTTACGATCTATACGATATAGGTAGTTGATGATATTTATTTCCTATGTAGGGGGAAAAACTGCCTTGACCGCAAGCCTTTAACCAAATACACAATTTGTATTTTCTTATCACGAAAGAATTTTTCTAAATATGTATAACCTCAAATATAGTTTTTCTGCACAAATACATTTTATCTAATCAGTTTGACAAGCGAGCGAAAAGATAACAAAAAATTCATATATACTTATTCCATATACAGTTAACGCTTGATAATACATTTCTTTCTCAGGTCCGGTTGTCTTTAACAATAATACGGATATACATAATGTTTATGTGGTTGTCATGAGTTGCAATATTGCTGGTGTCACTTAGTAAATTTCTTTGTGTTGGTTACATACCACAATCTAAAGTGAGCTCTTATCATTTAAGTGATAACGTTTGTAAAATACGTTTATCTTCTCCTGCCAGCTCGTATATTTTTGATCTATTTTTGTTGGTGATTACTAGTGCCTCTAAATTCTTAAATTTCATAGAACTTGCTATCTATATTTCTAAACCTAATATTTTCAATCAGAAAATAGGTTTTTTTTATCTAAATTCCCTAATTGATAGAGGCAATGTCGATTTTTATTCTTTGCTAGTGAAGGGAGAGGAGACCGGTGATGATGTTTTGAGCATTTCTAATTAAACAAGAAATCGTAAAATTTAAGCGAATGAACGAATTTGTATAAATTTTAAGAAACCAAAATAATGTAGTCTGACTAATCTCAGAGATATTTGTAAGTTTGTGATAAGTTTTAATTGAAGTTTAAAAAGATTTTAATGCATCGATCGACAGAAAGGATGAAGAAGACAAATAACAGGTTTGCGGATGTTCGCCCGATAATTAATTACATTAATTGAAATAATGGCGCATATTAAGTAAGCATCTATAGTGTTTGCGATTATTGCAGTAACGGTAAAATAATAAGAAAATAAGGACCAAATACTAACTTATGGTAAACGAAAATTTACGGCTTGGAGCGAGGTCTCTTGCATCCTACCGCATATTCATTGATTGATTGTATATTTCGTTATACTCCTAATAGACAGGAAGTATTGGATATTACTCTTGTCTCAAGCTTTCTGACGACTAGTTTATTAAACTGGAGTGTCGGAGGACCACTCCTTTTCTGATCATTGTTATCTTCAATTTGAAATGGACTTGACTTCTCCAAAAAGTCCAATCTACAGAAACAGGAGGAAACCAACTGGGATACCTTTATAACTATTCTGGGTAATTCACTACCAGCACCGGTGCCAAAACCTCCAAAAATTGCGCAAGAGCTCACTGGGTTTTAGTCCCCTTAGCAGGCCTAGGGGTAAATCTCGGCCACCCTGGTGGTCCAAGGAGGTTCAACAAACACGTCGAAAATGCAAAAGACTCTTTAAAACAGGACGGAAAACAAAATCTGCTGTAGACTGGGACTCCTATAAGGAAGTCCTCAAAATTTACAAATATCAATTGAGAAGCGCCAAGAACAGCTCTTGGAGACTATACCGTGTCAAAATTCAGGAGTCTTCGGATATGTCTAGGCTACGCAAAGTACTAGCAATTGGTCCTTCCATCCCAAGTTATATTCAACGGCCGGATGGGATATGGACCACTAATAGTGCGGAATCGCTGGAATTTCTGATGGAGACTCATTTTCCTGGTTATTCCGAAGCTGTACCTAGCACATCAGTAGGTAGAAGGGCAAGTACCCTCATAGGCCAAATTATTAGCAGAAAAAAGATCCTGTGGGTGATAAACAGTTATAAACCATATAAGTCGACTGAACTCGATGTTATTATCCCTGCGGATATTCAACAATCTACGGATCTAACAATTTCCTGGTTAGAGGTAATTTTCAAATGCAGCCTAGAACTATGTCACATTCCTAGTAAATGGACAGAAGTGAAGGTTGTTTTCGTACCTAAGGCGGGAAAACGCTCACACTGCAATCCCAAAGACCTTAGACCGATTAGCTTGTCCTTTTTTTTTTTAAACACTGGAAAGACAAATAGAAGCTCATATTAGAGGCACGATTGTGTCGGAAAAGCTGTGTAAATCTCAACATGCCTATTGCAAGGAGAGAACTGTAGAGAGTGCTCTTCATTCTTTTGTATTTTTCATTGAAAAATCTTTCGAATATAGAGACTACGCAATCGTAACCTTCTTGAATATTGAGGGGGCCTTTAACAATGTGCTTTCAGGGGCTATAACTCGGGCACTTTCAGATTTGGGAGTGGATGAATCACTCAAGGACTGGATAGATCAGATGCTAAGAGGCAGGATCATAAATGCCAGTTTTGGAGAATCCTCCGTCAGAAGATTTGCAAGCAGAGGTACGCCAAAGGGTGGCGTATTGTCCCCCCTACTTTGGAACTTAGTCATAAATGATCTGTTGCTGAGACTGGAGGACGGTGGCTTCAAGGTGGTTGCCAATGCGGATGATATTGCTATTGGTGTCCGTGGTAAATAACTGGTAAATAACCCGGCACCCTTTTGTGAGCTTTTGCAAAATGCCCTAGGCACCCTTTCATTATGGGCCAATGGCTGTGGGTTGAATGTGAACCCCCACTATAAATGGGTTCAGCTTGACTTTTACAGTTAAAGCGAAGTTTCTGGGTCTCGTTTTGGATAGTAAATTATATTGGAAACCTAATATTCTGGAAAGGGTAAAGAAAGCTACGGTAGCGCTATACTCTTGCAAAAATGCCATTGGGAAAGGATGGGGGGTGGAGCCCCGCATCTACATTGGCTTTATACCGCAGTAGTCAGACCCATACTCTTGTATAGGGTAATAGTCTGGTGGCCTGCTCTGGACAAAACTGTCAACCAAAAGCTGTTGACAAAAGTTCAGAGAACAATCTCTCTGTGGATCAGTGGTGCACTGAGGAGCACATCCACTCAGGCAATAGAGACTCTGCTATTTTTGACTCCTCTAGATATCTTGGGGAAACAGTTGGCAGCTTGTACTACCATACGGCTAAAATCCATCTTAATGTGGACCTGCAACAAAGGCACTCATCTATTTTGTGCAACAAACAAATTCCCAAGACCACCGACTATACTGTCCCGTCACTATCTTTTGACAAAAAGTTCCGGACTAAGATCCCATCCAGGGAGGACTGGATGATGGGTGCAGTTTTGGAACCAGGAGTTATAAATTTTTTCACTGATGGTTCAAAACGGGACGGGAAAGTCGGGGCTGGAGTGTTCTGCGAGGAACTTCTGTTAAATCTCTCCTTCCGTCTCCCCGACTACTGTAGCATTCTTCAGCTTGAAAAATAACTACCTAAGTAACTGCCATAAAGGAAGTCGTAGACTGGTTGAAGTATAATGTAATATCAGTTTGTGATGTTAGGCTGCCATTAAAGCACTTCAATCGCACCTCCTCACGTCGAAAGTAGTCCAGAACTGTCTCTCATCTCTTAACGAGATGGCAGATCAGTTCAACATCCACATTTTATGGGTGCCAGGACATTTCATAAGGACAGGGAATATAAACACCGATGAACTGGCTCGACGTGGTACAACGGACCACTTCTCAGAAAGCAGAAAGGATATTGAAATGCCTCTTGCGGTATGCAAACTGCTGCTTCAGGAAGAAGCTAGCAAGCTGACGAATGACAAATGGTCAAGTATCACCTGTTGCGTAATAACTCGGCAGGTTTGGCCAAAGTTCACTTCAGCGAAGTCAGATCAGTGTGGTTGTTGGAGTGATTACGGGCCATTGTCTCATAGGGAGGCATGCGAGTAGACTTGGTGTCTTCTCACATGACTACTGTCGTAGTTGCGAGGACGAAGAGAAGGAAGAGACAGTACTTCATCTTCTTTGCACCTGCCCTCGTCTGGCACGAAACAGACTAAATTTTCTAGGGGCACCCCTCTTCAAGGACCTGACGGACCTATGTAGGATGGACGTCAGGAGTATCCAGCGCTTTGTTAAAAGCTCAAAATGGTTCCAATGAGTTGGAGGAAACAATTATTCGTGGTATGGCTACGGACCATTTTTGTGTCTATGCTTGGTCCTAGTGGACCGCCACCCAAACCTAACCTAACCTATACTCCTTTGGAATCCTAACTAAAGATTTTCTACTTCTCCAGGTAAGTGAATCAAGTATGTTATCTAAGCTCATCAATCATATCTGAAAGAAATTTAATAAGCAAATAATTTTTGGAAGCGTTATTCCAAGGATTATTTCCATATTCTCTACCAACGAAACTCCACCAAGAACAGTATGCAGAAACACACTACAAGCAAACTGACATAAGGCAAAACGATGGTATATATGTTATACGGATCATATTTAAAAAAGACGAAATATCTGTAGGAAACTCATTGCACAGGGCATATAAAAGAATTCTGGCATTGGAACGCCGGTTCATCAAGGACAATATATTGAAGGAGAAGTACATTTTATTCATGAGTACTTACCTACCAACCATTGGGCACATGAAACTTTTATCAACTAAATATAGGCTATTAAGCGATAACTGCACATTTTACCTTCCACATCATGCTGTTTAAAAACAAAAATATAAACAATAGTACACAGGTACTATTCGATGGCTCCAGTAAGAGTTCAACTGAGTTTCATTAAACGAAACATTAGTAGTCCACCATTCAACCGACGCTCTGGGAAATTCTCATCACTTTGATACGATAAAATTGCTGTAGTCACCGACATTGTAAAAATGTATCGCCAGCTGTTTAGTGAATTCCAATGATACCAGCGAGAAGATTCCACGGAACTTCTACCACAAGATGAAAGTACGCACTATCCGGAAGCCGCCCAGATAGTGTTGCGAGACTTTTACGTCGACGATCGGCTCACTAGTGCCAAAATCGATTGGAGGCGACTGACGTAAGGAGGTTTCCATTCGCGAAAATGAAAATCCAATATTGCAGAACTTTATGATTCAACCGATAAACCTGCTTTTGCAATTTCTTTCGACGATGAATTAGGTTCCATAAAAATCTTGGGATTGCAGTGACTTCCAAATAAAGATTACTCTACGTTTGAGGTTAGTACTGACAGCGACAGTTTTGCTACAAAACGAACGTTTCTTTCTGAGGCATCATGAATTTTTGATCCTCTGGGATGCATTGCCCAAGCAATAATCATGTTGTAGATTTTATAAAAGAATAAAGACCTGGAATTTATACAAATTCCAAGACACATAGAAAATTATGGTTTCTGTGACGCCAGCGAGTCAGCTTATACATCAAGCTATATATTGTCGCAGTCAAGACGTTACAGGGAACATAGAAGTGCGGTTGATCACCGCTAAAACAAAGGTGGCAACAGTAAGAACTGTTTCTCTACCAAGGCCAGAGTGTAAGGAGTACATCTGCTGACCAAATTAATATGTCGTTTAAATCTGATGGATATATATCAACCATTGCAATTTTATGCACGGACAGACTCATTGGTGGTTTAAGCATGGCTCTCCAACAAATACAGGCAAATGAAAGGCATTTGTGGCTAATCGCACCTGAGATACTTGCTGTTATTTCACGTGAACACTGGAATCATGTTCCATCTAATGACAACCCTGCAGATTGCGTAATTCGAGAACTGTCTCCAGCAAGCCTGGCAAAAATCTGATTCAAAACATGATAAGCTACAAGTTTGCAAAGAAGCCAAGCTTAACAAAACGGCCAAGCCTAACAACGGCTTGTTTGAAAATGAACAAGAGAGGTACAGCCACGAGAGCGTTTTACCGGATCGCGACCCATTATACTCACCACAAAAAGAGGAAGAGGTGGTACAAAGCATGTCAAAGGTTATATCTCAGTATTCGTCTGTCAAGCTACTAAAGCAGTCCATTTGGAAGTAGTGTCGGATCCTACAACAGATGCTTTTATTGCAGCTCTAAAACGTTTTATTGGCATACGAGGTTCACCTATGGAAATAATGTCAGACAACGCAACAAATTTTATCGGAACCAAAGGCACCAAATTTGGACGGAATATAAGAAAGTGCGGTGAAATCAATGAAAACCCATTTAATAAAAGGAATAGGAAATACGTTTTAAACATACAAAGAGAAGACAACATTCACAACCCAAATCAAAA
The DNA here is from genome assembly GCA_958295665.1 of Tipula vernalis. Classification (NCBI taxonomy): domain Eukaryota; kingdom Metazoa; phylum Arthropoda; class Insecta; order Diptera; family Tipulidae; genus Tipula; species Tipula vernalis. The sequence continues at coordinate 383,377,784 of OY282559.1, read as the reverse complement.
CAATTTCCCATCCGCTGTGTCCTAACAATAACGAAGATGTATCTAATCTAGATGCGGAAATCTCAATCACCAAAACTATTAAAGGGTGATCTAGTTCTGCTGAAAGAAGATAATTTACCACCTTGCAGCTGGGCCTTGGATTGAGTATCTGAAGTAAAAACAGGATCTGGTGGAATAGTATGAGTTGTCGTTATTCGCACCAGCCAAATCGTTATTTAAACGCCCAATTGTAGCAAAATATGTAAATTGTCAAGTGAGAGTTTTGATTTTTGAAAGCCTGCTCACTGTGCTTACGGTGTTTTCTAGCAACATAAGTTGTTTCATCTTGCGGGTAAGTGTACGAATTGCTTAGTCGAGAAGGACAGGAGAATAGGCAGAACGACACATTTCCACCTAAACAAAAATAGTGAGATATGACTTAAATTTAAAAGTATCAAGTACACAAGTTTAAAATACAAGTTACAAGTGAGTTTTACTTTTTCAGAACTACCTCAGTAATAAAATGTTAGAAATAGGAGTCAGAAGAAGCAAATTGTCGTGATTTTAAGGCGGATACATCATCGACGCCACACTTGAAGTGGTGAAAATGTAGTTTTCGGAGTTGCTTGGTATGTTAATTCATTATCATGTAGAAGAATTTCGGCGCCTTGGTCATTTTTCACGCATGTTTTGAAAATCATTCGACAAACAAATGGTGATGTAGCGTTCGGCTCTGATCGTACGACGATCTTTCAGTAGAATAGTGACAAATTGACATGAAATGCAATTTATCGTGACATTTTCGTTCATTTTTTACTTACACATACTTACTTCTGATTTGTATGAATTTCCAATATAATGATCAAATATTTTTGTTCGTTAAGCTGGAAATTCATACAAACCTATAAGTAAGAAGTTTTTTCATTGTGAATGCTCTGTTACCAAACAATAGTCACCGAAGTTGAAATCAAGAACAATTTGTCACATTACTTTTTGTGACATTTTGAAAAAGTCACTTGATCAGAATCGATATTCGTACGTTGTTTAGTGCGAGTTTACGACCATTTTCTGAAGAAACATTTTCAGCAGATTCAATATGTTTTAAATGGAAAACAAAAGAATTATGTACGGAAGGGGAAATTTGTTTACAAAATCGACTACGTCGATTGGTTGCCTGTTGAAAATTTTTCTTCAGAAAAAGGTCGTAAACTCGCACTTAGCACTCAAAATTTTAGTACAGTTTACTGTTTTGTCAGTGCTTCGTGTTCGTTGCATAAAGGTAGAGACAATATCGACGGAAGGGAGACGGAATTACGCACAAAACGCTAAAATTAATTTAGTATACACGTGAACTTTTTCCTAAAAAGCAAAACAAATATTTTAGGAATTTTTTTAGGAAAAACTTCACGCGTGTGTGGAGAATTGTGAAGTATTTCCAATTCCTAGATAAATATGAAAGTGTTAGTGTAAATAAAACATAAAATTCATATTAAACAGAAATTTATATTTTTTTATTCGTTTATTACGTTTATTGCTGTAAAAAATATTACTTATAAAACATTACTACGTTATATTAGGTGTGCAAGTAGAAACTCGGCTTTTTTGGTCAAATTCAACTTTATTGAAATACTAAATATAAAGGTTCATTATCGAAATATTCACCATTACTATCTATGGTACTATGACATCTATTGGATAGTTGATGGATGCCCTCGCGATAGAAACTTAGTTGTTTGGAGGCAAAATATTCACCGAGCCATTTTCGTACATCTTCAATTTTTGAGAACTGGTGGTCAGTCAACTGAGACGATTAGAAGCATCGATCTAAACAAATAGTGGTCAATAGAGGATTATTCAGGAGAACACGCCGCATGAGGGAGAACTTCCTACCCTAAGTTGAAGATCACTTAACGGTTTGCTTTTGCTGTGTGTGACGGCCGTTGTCATGAAGCAACATAACAGATCGCGTTCCTTGGCCCGTGAATGATCGTTTTTCCTACAGAGTATCACTTAATTTAATCAATTGGGCCTGGTAACGTTCAGCTGTAACAGTTTGACCAGGTTCCAGAAGCTCATAGTAAATGGCACCTTTCCAATCCCACCATACGCAAAGTAACACTTTCTTGGCATGAATATTTATTTTTGCAACTGATGTGGATGGCTGGCCTAAATCAACCAATGGTTTTCTGCGTTTAGGATTATCGTACAAAATCTATCCAATTTCCACTTGGAATTTTCCTGGTGTTCCTAAATACCGTACAACCTAACGGAAACTTATTTTGAATAGGTCATGATCTATTCTAACAGAAAATGAATCATTTTTAAAAAATTCTGTGGTCCCAGGCACTTAGGATTGACAATTTTGGAATATTCTATAGAGAATTATCGTATATCGCGTTTCCTGGAGTTTTCCTGGTGTTACTAAACACCGGCCATTCTAACGGAAACTTAATTTGAGTAGGTCAAGATCTACTCTAACAGAAAATAAATCAATTTTTAAAAATTCTGTGGTCCCAGGCACTTAGGATTGACGATATTTGAATATTCTATAGAGAATTATCGTATATCGCGTTTCCCGGAATTTTCCTGGTGTTACTTAACACCGGCCATTCTAACGGAAACTTATTTTGAGTAGGTCACGATCTACTCTAACAGAAAATAAATCAATTTTTAAAAATTCTATGGTCCCAGGCACTTAGGATTGACGATATTTGAATATTCTATAGAGAATTATCGTATATCGCGTTTCCCGGAATTTTCCTGGTGTTACTAAACACCGGCCATTCTAACGGAAACTTATTTTGAGTAGGTCACGATCTACTCTAACAGAAAATAAATCAATTTTCAAAAATTCTCCCAGGCACTTAGGATTGACGATATTTGAATATTCTATAGAGAATTATCGTATATCGCGTTTCTCGGAATTTTCCTGGTGTTACTAAACACCGGCCATTCTAACGGAAACTTATTTTGAGTAGGTCACGATCTACTCTAACAGAAAATATATCAATTTTTAAAAATTCTGTGGTCCCAGGCACTTAGGATTGACGATATTTGAATATACTATAAAGAATTATCGTATATCGCGTTTCCCGGAATTTTCCTGATGTTACTAAACACTGGCCATTCTAATGGAAACTTATTTTGAGTAGGTCACGATCTACTCTAACAGAAAATAAATCAATTTTCAAAAATTCTGTGGTCCCAGGCACTTAGGATTGACGATATTTGAATATTCTATAGAGAATTATCGTATATCGCGTTTCCCGGAATTTTCCTGGTGTTACTAAACACCGGCCATTCTAACGGAAACTTATTTTGAGTAGGTCACGATCTACTCTAACAGAAAATAAATCAATTTTCAAAAATTCTCCCAGGCACTTAGGATTGACGATATTTGAATATTCTATAGAGAATTATCGTATATCGCGTTTCTCGGAATTTTCCTGGTGTTACTAAACACCGGCCATTCTAACGGAAACTTATTTTGAGTAGGTCACGATCTACTCTAACAGAAAATATATCAATTTTTAAAAATTCTGTGGTCCCAGGCACTTAGGATTGACGATATTTGAATATACTATAAAGAATTATCGTATATCGCGTTTCCCGGAATTTTCCTGATGTTACTAAACACTGGCCATTCTAATGGAAACTTATTTTGAGTAGGTCACGATCTACTCTAACAGAAAATAAATCAATTTTTAAAAATTCTATGGTCCCAGGCACTTAGGATTGACGATATTTGAATATTCTATAGAGAATTATCGTATATCGCGTTTCCCGGAATTTTCCTGGTGTTACTAAACACCGGCCATTCTAACGGAAACTTATTTTGAGTAGGTCACGATCTACTCTAACAGAAAATAAATCAATTTTCAAAAATTCTGTGGTCCCAGGCACTTAGGATTGACGATATTTGAATATTCTATAGAGAATTATCGTATATCGCGTTTCCCGGAATTTTCCTGGTGTTACTAAACACCGGCCATTCTAACGGAAACTTATTTTGAGTAGGTCACGATCTACTCTAACAGAAAATAAATCAATTTTCAAAAATTCTCCCAGGCACTTAGGATTGACGATATTTGAATATTCTATAGAGAATTATCGTATATCGCGTTTCTCGGAATTTTCCTGGTGTTACTAAACACCGGCCATTCTAACGGAAACTTATTTTGAGTAGGTCACGATCTACTCTAACAGAAAATATATCAATTTTTAAAAATTCTGTGGTCCCAGGCACTTAGGATTGACGATATTTGAATATACTATAAAGAATTATCGTATATCGCGTTTCCCGGAATTTTCCTGATGTTACTAAACACTGGCCATTCTAATGGAAACTTATTTTGAGTAGGTCACGATCTACTCTAACAGAAAATAAATCAATTTTCAAAAATTCTGTGGTCCCAGGCACTTAGGATTGACGATATTTGAATATTCTATAGAGAATTATCGTATATCGCGTTTCCCGGAATTTTCCTGGTGTTACTAAACACCGGCCATTCTAACGGAAACTTATTTTGAGTAGGTCACGATCTACTCTAACAGAAAATAAATCAATTTTCAAAAATTCTCCCAGGCACTTAGGATTGACGATATTTGAATATTCTATAGAGAATTATCGTATATCGCGTTTCTCGGAATTTTCCTGGTGTTACTAAACACCGGCCATTCTAACGGAAACTTATTTTGAGTAGGTCACGATCTACTCTAACAGAAAATATATCAATTTTTAAAAATTCTGTGGTCCCAGGCACTTAGGATTGACGATATTTGAATATACTATAAAGAATTATCGTATATCGCGTTTCCCGGAATTTTCCTGATGTTACTAAACACTGGCCATTCTAATGGAAACTTATTTTGAGTAGGTCACGATCTACTCTAACAGAAAATAAATCAATTTTCAAAAATTCTGTGGTCCCAGGCACTTAGGATTGACGATATTTGAATATTCTATAGAGAATTATCGTATATCGCGTTTCCCGGAATTTTCCTGGTGTTACTAAACACCGGCCATTCTAACGGAAACTTATTTTGAGTAGGTCACGATCTACTCTAACAGAAAATAAATCAATTTTCAAAAATTCTCCCAGGCACTTAGGATTGACGATATTTGAATATTCTATAGAGAATTATCGTATATCGCGTTTCTCGGAATTTTCCTGGTGTTACTAAACACCGGCCATTCTAACGGAAACTTATTTTGAGTAGGTCACGATCTACTCTAACAGAAAATATATCAATTTTTAAAAATTCTGTGGTCCCAGGCACTTAGGATTGACGATATTTGAATATACTATAAAGAATTATCGTATATCGCGTTTCCCGGAATTTTCCTGATGTTACTAAACACTGGCCATTCTAATGGAAACTTATTTTGAGTAGGTCACGATCTACTCTAACAGAAAATAAATCAATTTTTAAAAATTCTATGGTCCCAGGCACTTAGGATTGACGATATTTGAATATTCTATAGAGAATTATCGTATATCGCGTTTCCCGGAATTTTCCTGGTGTTACTAAACACCGGCCATTCTAACGGAAACTTATTTTGAGTAGGTCACGATCTACTCTAACAGAAAATAAATCAATTTTTAAAAATTCTATGGTCCCAGGCACTTAGGATTGACGATATTTGAATATTCTATAGAGAATTATCGTATATCGCGTTTCCCGGAATTTTCCTGGTGTTACTAAACCACCAAGGAAAGGAACACCAGGAAAATTCCGAGAAACGCGATATATGATAATTCTCAATAGAATATTCAAATATCGTCAATCCTAAGTGCCTGGGACCACAGAATTTTTAAAAATTGATTTATTTTCTGTTAGAGTAGATCGTGACCTACTCAAAATAAGTTTCCGTTAGAATGGCCGGTGTTTAGGAACACCAGGGAAACTCCGGGAATATCGATATACGTTATATAATTGTTTTTGAGAAAAAAATTACTGATTTATTTACTATATAATATAGTATGTACTCAAATTATAGCATGCGCTCCATGTACGGCAGACTTCACTATTTGCTTAATTGTTAGTGCAATATAGGAATCACTACTATACAATAAACAAATTAATTATATAATATAAAGGTGTTTTATATAATCAATTGTAATTTTTCCTTTTTGTTAAGGTAAATCTCGTTATTCTACACTGATGAAATACGCATTTTTCTATTAATGGTTACTATATGTTATATGAAATTTTACTATTTTTATGATCACAATTCCATTCCATCATTTAACGTTTTCATAGTAAGCGCTCCGGTAAAAAGCCAAAAATGCCTGGGCTCCTATAATTTATGGCAATGTGTCCTATATTTTTTTCTCCGTGAATTATTAAAATTTTATAATTTTTTATTGCGTAGTTTGGAATTTATTCGTTAGTTCGCAGTTTCACTAATACTCTGAAAATTTTAGTTGTTGTTGTAGTTTTTTAGGAATATCTCGGAGTTTTAGGAAAATTTTCACAATCGAAATTTAGTACTGTAAAAATAAAAATTGTGCTGACCATTTCGATGCACGTTTTTGACATTAAAATAATTTTAAACTATCTAACATGAACTAAACCTTTTTGGTTTCCGTAAATCCATAATTTGATGGCTCTCCTACCAATTTAAATTTTCCGTCGTAGTATAAAATCTACTAATCTAGTTAATAACTAACAATTTAGCTGCATAAAACCGTTTAATGTGCTTGGCTTCACTTTAATTTGGATAACTTTAGTTCGCAAGAATGTCTTTCATTTTGTATTTTTCTACATCAGAAAGGGACACTCCAATCCGTTCTTGCGTGCAATATTGAAAATAATTTAATTTTAGTACTTGGTCTAATGCGCTCCGTCCGTCGACTTTGTCAATTCGTATGTATTTTCATGTAATTTAACTTTTGCGCTATTGCGTGACTGCGCTACAGCGTCGAGACTGTCTGGGGGATAAGGCTGGATAGGTTGTTAAAATAGTAAACAATGCTAAACTGAAACAAATGCGTACGGAAAATTCTACACGAACTTTTGTAGTATATGCAGCGTTAAATGAGACACGGATGCATCACAATGCATTAGAAATTGCCGCTTCATCTACTTTATTCAGCAGATTTGGTCCCCTATGACTTTTTCATGTTTGCGACACTAAAAAATGGCTCAGCGGAAAGCGGTATATATCGAACGAGGAGATCATCGCTGAGACAGGCTCTGCATATGTTTCAAAATTCGACAAATCATATTTTGGTTGGCTTAACAAAATTGTGTTGTTGGGATTGACAAACCACAAAAATCTCAAAAATCACTGGTTTCAAAGATTCCAGATTAGAAATTTTTCTGTGATGGATGAACCTCGTCAAAGTCGCCCCAAATCCTTCACTAACGACACAAATGTGGCCATCGTGAAGGGAAAAATTGACGAAAATCCAAGAATGACCCGATAGAGAATGAACTAAACTTGAATGCCATGGCTGAGTAACGAATATTAAGTTTAAGCCACCACCTGAACTAGACGAAGAAATCTGCTCGATGGGTCCAACGGATTTTGAATGATGATCAAAAAAGGCACATGTACTTTTTAGCTGTTTAAATACAATGGTAACAAACAATGAATATTGATTCTACAAGAACTGACCCAGAAAGTAAACAGAAGTTTATTATATGAAGCCCAGAAGGTGAAAATTCACCAGTTAATACGCGACAACAAAATTTAGCATCAAAAGCGATGATGTCGATTTACGACAACAGGGCGAAAGTAGTGGCTGCTATTCCATTGGAAACCGGTAAAACGATAACTGCCAATTGGTATACAGAAACTTGTTTACCACAAGTTTTCAAACATTTATTGGGAAAAAATGAAACTTCGTCGCTACATCTTACACCACGGTAATGTACCTGCTCACACGGCATAAAAAACAAGCAACTTTCCAGCGCTGGCCGGAAACAATGAAATACGACAAGAGATTATCAAAGCAGTCAATGTAGAAATTGAAACTCTCCAAAAAACACGATTTTGAGGAGTGCTTTAAAAGTTGAAAAAAAATGCCTAGAAATAATTGGCAATTATGTCGAAAAATTACAAAATGAAAACGATTTGAAAAAGTTTTTTGTTTTTTTTTTCCAACCACCTTAGCCAACTTTTGTTAGACCCCCTCGTATTTTATACGTATTTATTCGGAAGAGGATGTGGGAACAGATCATAAAAACGAAATAATATCGATATCGCACAAAATATCAAATGAAATTCAATGGTCAAAATAAAAATGATAAAAAATAAAAATCGCGGTTTGAAAATCCCGGAAAAAACAATTACCTATCTCGAATAAAAAATTTCAATTTTTTATCAGCAAAAAAGTTGAACTCGAGATTTTTATGGCCCAATTATAAATATCAAATTTGACTAAAAAACGATCATAATATTCTTTAATTTCCAATCGATGTGTCCGAGATTTGTTGTTCGAAACAAATTTTTCGAGATTTTTGTTTTCGAACTTATACTTATCGGTTATCTATGCCCGCAGAAGTTAATGGTAAATAAAAAGACGCTATACCACTACTCTCTTAACGATCTATTGAAATTATTTCTGTTCTAAAATGGGGTTTGGTATAATATCTCGACAAACGTTATATCGAAATCACAATCTCGAATTTGAAATCTCGAATTTCAAAATCTCGAATTTCGAAATGTCGAAATTTTAAAATTTTGAAATCAAAATCACGAATTATCTCGAATCCCGAATAATTAATATAATTTTGTAAAATTGTTTAAATAATTTTACAAAATGGTATGTTAATTATTCTAACTGGGAGGATTCTAGGTTTATTGTTTGATTGTTTATTAATTAATTAATTTATTAAATATTAAAACATATTATATGCAAAATCATAACTGGCTACGTTATAACTGTCTCCAGAAAAAAATAGACAAAAAATTCGGAAACATAAAATTCAGAAAAAAAAAATCAGAAGCGAAAATCCAGGAACACAATTGTCAAAGTGCTTGCGATCCAAGTTAAAATTAAAATTTGTAACTTATCTACAAAATTCGATTTTTTTTTTAAGATTTCTTGATGGGAAGCGATGTGAGCTGCTAAGCGAGTTATATTTTCTGTTTTGAGCAATGCAAACTAACTTATCTCGAGTTTCACGGTGCTCTGGAGTCGGTTTAAAAAAGTGCGGTGTCTCCGAAATTCTTTCGCCCAACGTTTGGACACCTAAAAAGGAGTACTTTCAGCCGCTACAGAAAACAATTGGCTCGGCGCTTTTTTTCTAGGACGAAAATACGAAAAATAATATCTCTGGAGAAAATAACGCCCTTTCATGTGTGATGATGATTCTGGATATATATACAGATATATACAGGGTGTCATATACATTCGCATTGGTTCATACACATATAGATTTAGGATAGATTTAGGATTAGGATTAACGATAGATTTAGGGTTTCCGAGAATGGTTTGGCAATGGATGTCATTCCTAAAAGCGTAAAAACAAAACAAAAATAATAAAGATTTAGAGATGTTCGTAAGACCCGTTCTACACCGCCTCGAGATAATTATAAAGAAAATTGGCATGTTTTGGTTTTGAATGAGACAAAGAGAGCCAAAATTCAATGTTTACATTTAGTATTCCGGTAGACACTGACGAGTAAACAATAATCTGAAATAGCTGATTTTTCTATTTTCAATATGTTTTATCCGGATTATAAAAAGCGTGGAAATCACGAAGAAAACCGTTTAAAAATATGTCTGTGTTGTGGAAAAAAAATCAAAAAAAAAATGGTGATCATTCAAGGAAAGGTGAAATCAAACTTGACGGAAGTAATCTCGGGTTTTGATGAATGTGATACAATAGTGCCAGTTGTACTGTGCCCAGCTTGTAATCTACGCCTGGGCAAGTCATTGAAAGAAGATAAAAGATGTGAATTCTCAGAAATTGGAAAATTTCTGTCTGTGAAGTACAGTACGAGATCTGTTAGGAAAGGAGACCACTGCCAGTGTTATCTTTGTGTGTTAGTTACCGGCGCTGTGGTACCAAATTTCTCGCGAAATCTGACACCAGTGGTCGTAAATAAAAATCGCCAGGAGAGAAAAAAGACAAAATGCGGAAAGGCCTCTAGGTTCCTGAAATTAAAAAAAAAGCAGTTATCAAACGTTGTGGTAAATGTTTAGGATTATTGGCCAGAGGAATTAATCACGTGTGCAATAGCACGAACTTGTGAATATTGTTGGAGGAACAAGGAATTCGCAGGTACCATCGATTTCGGCAAATTCCCTGCGGCAAATGCAAACCGATATGGATTTAAGTACCAGAAAAGTGTTGAGAATTGCTGCTTTCATCCGTGTAGAAACCAACACACTAGGAATAATAGAACCCAATTATCAAAAAAAATATCAGAAAGTAATCATCGGTTTGACGAGTATTTTGAGCCACGAGTATTTGCATTTGCCACAACTAAAGGTGAAAAATCTGTCAATTCTCCAGAATTTGTCGTCATTGGCAAGAATCTGCGAAGTTTCATTCAAGATGTAATAGAGCAACGACCAGTTTCCAATGTACAACTCAAATTCGGAATTGACGGTGGGGGTGGTTTTCTAAAATTTTCTCTTTCCATCCAGTCATCGAACGATGAACCGCCCATGGCACCTCAAGGAAAGTTTCCAAGTACAAGATATGCTGAAAAATTCCTCGAATCTGGGGTGAAACGATTATTTATTCTTTGTTTAACCCCTAACACAAGTTATTTGATAATTGCATACATCCACCTCTCTTCAATGCAGAAGAAAATAAGCGGATCATCAACATAATCCCACCTCCAGAATTGCATATACTGTTGGGAGCAGTAAATACCCTCTTCCACCATATGTTGGAGAACGAAGAAGTCAGCCTAAAATGGGCCCGGGAGTGCCACGTGGACCGGCAGTGTACCTATGGTAGTCCAACATTTGAAGGAAATGCGTGTAAGGTCTTGCTCGATAAGGTGGATATTTTAGATGCCATGAAATGCCTTGGCTGTGTCAAGTATGTGGAGACATTTAGAAAATTGAAGAAAGTTGTCGATTCTTGCTTCTCATTGAAACTAGACCCCAATTTCAAGAGATATATTGAAGATTTCAAGGTTAGTTATCAAGCACTCGAGATACCTGTGACACCAAAAATTCATGGCATACTATACCATGTAGTATATTTTTGTTCCGAAACCAAAAGAGAACTAGGGTTTTATAGCGAACAAGCTGTCGAATCGACCCATGCAGATTTTAGTAAGACTTGGAATCGTCACAAAGTACTAAAAAATCATTCTGACTATTCATTCAAATTATTGCAAGCTGTATACGAATATAATAGTTTTCATTTATGATATGTGTGCTATTGTTTTTTGTTTCTTTCTTGTCTAGACAAGGCCCTCGAGGGGCCGTAAGCGGATCTTACAAACCACTCTAAATTTGCATTTTTTCTGTTGTGTTTTTATGCTTTTAATAATAATAATAAATAATGCTTTTATGAGTGACAACACTTGCCGTACACTTCTTGAACACCCTATATCTACCATTATACTGTGTATGAACCAATGCGATTGTATATGACACCCTGTATATATATCCAGAATCATCATCACACATGAAAGGGCGTTATCTTCTCCAGGCATATTATTTTTCGTATTTTCGTCCTAGAAAAAAAAACGCCGAGCCGATTTTTTTCTGTAGCGGCTGAAAGTACTCCTTTTTAGGTGTCCAAGAGGCTGAGCACGGCCTTCAGAAGGGGCCTTCGGTAAATTGAAGGCACACATCGCCTGCCTGCAGATAAACCTGCATCATGCAAAGGCGTCTTCGGACGTCCTTTGTCGTAGGTTTATCTGCCAAAACATTGGCATGGATCTAATCCAGGAGCCATGGGTGATTGGTAACCAGATTAGAGGTATACCAAATCAAGTGGGTAAGTTAATTTATCATAACGGAACTCAGAGTCCAAGAGCGGCTGTGTTGGCCAGTTCACAAATTAATTTTATTCCCATTTCAGAGTTCATCTCCAGGGGCTTGGTTGCAGTAATGGTGGAGGTTCTGGGTGAAAAAAGCAAACAGGAGGCTATAATGATCTCCGCCTACTTTCCTGGAGACTCAGAGTCAATACCTCCACTTGACGTTAGGCGGCTCATAGCTCATTGCAAACGCAATGGGCTGGCCTACCTGATAGGATGCGATGCAAACGCGCACCATACGGTGTGGGGTAGCACGGACATCAATAACAGGGGTGAGTACCTTTTTGAATTTCTGATCTCAAATAATGTAGACATTGTCAATAGGGGAAGGAAACCTACTTTTATAAATGCGATTAGGCAAGAGGTCCTAGATTTGACACTTGCTAGTCCGCATTTCAGCGACTTGGTCAAAAACTGGCATGTGTCTGAAGATGCCTCATTATCGGATCACTTGCACATCAGATTCGATTTGGCGGCTGAGACCATGCAGCGGCAGGAAATCAGAATTCCAAAATTCCAAAACTGACCGACTGGAACTTTATTCTCTTATAGAGTCTCTCTCGAATCAGAAATGCCCTCTGTTGTGGGGAACATAGTCTCCAGAGGGTTTGGAGATCTGTTCAAACCAGCTGCATAATTCTATACACTTGGCTTACGAGAAAAGCCGCCCAGTTAAGCGAAGAGAGTCCACAAAGATGGTCCCTTGGTGGAACGAGACACTGGGTAAACTGAGGAAAAAATCGAGAAGATTATTCAACAAGGCTAAACGCACCGGTGAATGGGGCGAGTATAAGATGGCCTTGACGGAATATAATCTCGAACTAAGGAGATCCAAAAGGGCTACCTGGAGGAATTTCTGTGAGGGAATCAATGAATTGCCCTCTGCAGCTCATCTCCAGAAAGTCCTTTCCAGGGATCATTCAAATGGTTTAGGACTTCTCCAGAAGCAAGATGGGGGGTTCACTGAAAACCGGAAGGAAACCTTAGAGGTACTGTTAGAGACCCACTTTCCGGATTCAGTAGTGGTAGGAGCCCAAGAGGACTCGCATGATCCTTCAAGTGAGGTGGCCTATGCGCCTCACAGTAGGATCTGGAGTCTCTCTTGGAAAATTTTCACACCCAGCAAGGTGCGATGGGCAATTAGTGGATCCGTTCCATGCTGGAACATCGTGAGATTACTGCCAGACTAGGTGGCGAATCAGTAACCATCAAGGCCGTAAAGGGCTGTCCCCAAGGAGGCGTACTATCTCCTCTTTTGTGATCATTGGTTATTGACGGACTACTGGTCCTTCTGAGTAGCCATGGGTTTGATGTCCAGGGCTATGCGAATGATGTGGCTATCTTAATCAGAGGCAAGTTTGATGAGGTCATTTCTGATCGGATGCAAAATGCACTCAATATAATATGGCAGTGGTGTTACCAGGAAGGACTCAGTGTCAATCCAAGCAAAACTGTCATTGTTCCTTTTACGAGGAGGAAAAAGCTTGCGCTTACAGCTCCCTCGTTAAACGGTACTACTGTGCCTTTTTCCAGCGAGGTTAAATATCTAGGGGTTATCCTAGATCAAAGACTGAACTGGAACCAACATTTGTTGAAAGTTCAAAATAGAGCCATCAAGGCTCTCTGGGCCTGTCAAAGACTCTATGGGCGTACTTGGGGACTACAAAAAATAAAGGATCTACTGGTCATTTCTTACAATCATTAGGCCTATGGTCACCTACGCATCGGTTGTATGGTGGCCTAAAACTGAGCAGAAGACAACGCAAACCTTATTGAATAAGGTTCAGCGTGTAGCCTGCATCGGTGTTACGGGCTCAATGAAGTCATGTTCAACCGCGGGGGTGGAGACACTTCTAGGACTGACACCGTTACACCTGCATATTAAAAAGGATGCTGCAATTATGGCCCTGAAAATGCAGGCGGAAGGAAATATCAAACCAGGCAATATGGTGGGTCATCTGGAAATCTTTAAGGAATTTCAGACAGACCCTACCATAGGAATGCCTTCCGACTGTATGCCAGCTAAACTGGACTTCCACAAACCATTCTGTGTTAGGTTACCTGACCGGGATGTGTGGAGGGCAGGTGGACCATCATTTGAGCTAGGGTCCATGGTATGGTTTACAGATGGATCAAAAACAGAAGATGAAGTCCTTGGGTACCAATGCTACCGTTTTTCAAGCAGAAGTACATGCTATAGAACTTTGCGCTAGGATAGGCATAGCAAAAGGCCTAAACGATGGAAAGATTTATATTGTATCAGACAGCCAATGGGCCTTAAAAACTCTTAGGTCTTGTACCGTTGAGTTAAGGCTGGTATGGGATTGTCTGAAGGTTATTAAACATCTGGCAGGCTCAAATAAGGTAACACTTATGTGGGTGCCAGGTCATACTGGAATCGAAGGAAACGAGGCAGCTGATGGCCTCGCCCGTGAGGGTTCTGCCTCTCCATTTATTGGACCAGAACCCTTCTGCGGTGTCACTAAGGGACACCTTAGAGCAGCGGTAAAACGCTGGGAGGATGTTCAAAAGTCCTCCTACTGGCGCAGAATTCCAAGTTTACGACAGGCGAAGAAATTTATATCACCTTCGTCTGTCAGGGTTAAGGAGTGTCTTGAATTTAGGAAACCTGAGTTGAGGCTGCTTACTGCTTACTCACAGGTCATGTCCCCTTAAGGTATCACCTTAAGAAGATGGGCCTAAGTACGACAGATGGATGCCGCTTCTGCGGTCTGGAAGCGGAATCAGCGGAACATGTTCTGTGCCATTGCCCAGCCATTTTCCAGCAAAGACTGCAACATCTAGGAGGGAGAACAATGAGCCCGGATAGTATGTATCTTGTACCGGCCAGTAGTATTGTCAGATTCATTAAGAGCCTGAATATTGACTGGACGGATAATTAAGTAGGGTCCAGCACAATAGATCTTTTAGGTCGCGATGCGAGGTGGCTTATCGCCCACATGGCCCTCCAGTAAATAATAATAGGTGTCCAAACGTTGGGCGAAAGAATTTCGGAGACACCGCACTTTTTTTTTTAAACCGACTCCAGAGCACCGTGCTTTGCCTTGCTGCATATGTCAGCTGAATTTTGGTTGAAGTTTGTGTTTCTCGCTTAGCTTACCTGAAAAGTGCAATGGGCCTAATTCGTTGGATTAATATAAAATCGGTAAATGCATCGTCAACCTTGCAGACACAGATCAAAGGAGTTACATCATTCGTAAATCGCTTCTACTGATAGATGTGCCCCAAATGTTTCAAGTTATGACTAAAAATGCTAAAAATTGAATTTTTTTCATTTTCCATACTAAACAAAACATTTTTCTGAATTTTTTTGCTGGGAATTTTTCGATTTTTTTCCGGCAAACAAAAAATTATTTCCTTCTTAAATAAAAAAAAAAAAAAAAAAAAAATTGATTTACATTTTTATGATTCGAGATAAAAAAATTCGAGAAATTTTTCAGCGATATTCTAAAATTCGATATTGTAAAACAGAACCAAAAATTGTGTTCCATATTTTGTTTATTCGATAGTTTGTTTTTGCGAGATTTTAGCCGACCAAATTTTGTACTTCGTTGGCCAACTTTTTGCAAGGCCGTTGGAATGTTGGATTTTCTTAAGAAACGGTCTCAGCAAACTGTGCCTGTAAATTTATCCTGTTTTGTGTTCTCTGTGAGACTTGTTTCTTATTTCGGCTGATCACTTATATATTGGCCAGTTACCTAAAAATTACCAAATTTATCCGCGAAATTTTTTTCGTAAATTATAAAAATCGCAAAATTATTAACGGAAATGTGAATATTTAAATTAATTTTATTTTTAAATTTCCTAAACTTATCTCAATTAATCAATGTTTTTTTAAATTTTCTTATCGGTCCTAAACACTTAAGTTTCCCGGCACAATGTTAAATTCTGAAATTCCTAATCTTCTTCGCGTGATCCGGTTCAAAAATAGTTGTTATCTCATTCCTACAATTAAACTATTTACCCTAAAAACGGACTTAGGGGAAGAGCAGCCTTCGTCCGACCGAATTTCATGCAAAAACTAAAAAAATGTCCAACTCAATATTCAGACTAGAGGAGTTTCAAAATTTGTAATTTTTTTTATAAACTTCGGTTGCCTCTTTATCCAATATTTTAGTTTTGCTACTTTATGTAAAACATACCACATGTAAAATATTTTTTTTTTGGTTCTAAGAACAATATTTTAAGAAGCGATGTCATTTTAGATTGTTCTTAACGATTACAGCTAAATTAATACATAATAATTATATATTTTTATACAGAACCGTTGTAGTAGGTGTTAAGAAGGAGTTTAAAATTGAAAAACGTGATTTTATGGAGAAACAAACTATACTGTTTGTTATCTGTAAAACGTGATTAGGTATTACAAATAATAGAATTTCGAGTTCTAATTTTAACAAACAATGAATTATTATTTCGAAAGCAGACATCTTCGAAATTGTAAGTATAAGGGCGTCAATTCGGAGGAACATCAAATAAATCTTAATTAATTTGTATCGGTGAGCGAATTCTTGAATATAAATTTTGCAGCCCTCTAGTGTTGATGTTTAGTTCCGACCTCAGAAATAATTAAAAAGTTACTACTGTTTTTTTACATATTAAATTCTTCAAGCCTGCTTTGTGGCCTATTTTGATGTTTCGTAAAATGGTTAAAAGCTAGTGTTAAAATCTGTGTAGTTATAAGACTATGTTATTCAGTATATAGTATATTGATCGTAATTTAATTTTATGTGTTGTTTAGTTATGTCGTTGATGTATTCTTTACACCTTATGAAACAATATCTATCTGTCTGTCCAATATAGAGTTTTAAACAATCGATAATTGTTAGTCGATCATGCCTGGATCAATATTTTAAAACTAAATTAATTCAGCTTGAATCTTGACCTTTCCAAAATGGTGGCTTTTGAAAATATTGGTCTTAGAACCGAATAAACAATATTTTTGTGAAAGGCAAAAATCAGAATTCGGAAACTGTAAAAACAAAATATCAAATAAAGGGAATCGAAGATACAAATAATAAGAAAATTGTCAAAATAAATCTCTAAATTGTTAATCCTGAATTTTATTTTTCAGTTGAATTTCTAGCCCATTATAATTTTTATAAAAAAAAACGAACAAAATTCCTCGGGTGATTGAGAGAGCGCGCTTGAAATTAAAATGGGAGAAACTGAAGAAAAGCAAATCCTGCTGTCAGGTCATCCAGTTTAAAATGGATCAGAAACTATCCCAAATTGTGTTTATCGCGATGGAAGAACTGCTCATCGTCGCAAACAAAATTTCCAAAGTCATCCATTCGTCCTCCGGTCCTACTTTATTTAAACTTATTCTATCGGAAAACGTCTCACAAAATCACAACCTGAGCTGATCTATATCATTATTAGTGCAATGGTAGAGAAGGTTTATATATCCAGCCTAGAGGGTGGTTCCCGGGAATTCCCGGGAGACATTTCCCGGGAATTTTACATATTTTATCAATCCCGATTCCCGCGGTTTTCAAATGAAAATTCCCGGGAATCGGGAAAATAAATGTTGCTTCTATACAGTAGCAAAATTAAAATTTTTTTTTTTGGTTATTATGTTGCATGAAACGAAAAAAAAATGTATTCACCTCGTAAGCGCTGCACATATTTTCATGTTGCATTGTAGAACATGCCACAATATTGAGTTACCTCAATCAAATGCAAATGTCTTATTGTAATAGTGATCGCGCATTGTAAAACCAGCCTATTTTGTGAACACTGAAACGTCAACATTAAAGAAAGCAAAAAGTTTAAACAAATAAATAATAAAGAAAACGTTCATGATCCATGAATTTAGAAAACAAAAATCGTAGAAATTAATTAATGGTAAGATATTAGTTCATATACGTTATATTTTAACTAAAATATTAAAATATACAATTGAAATTTATAGAGATAAATTCCTAACCTCAAAAATGTCAATTAACACTAAATCTGCTGAAGTGTGGACATATTTTAACAAAATTGATTCCGATAATGCCAGATGCATGAAATGCAAAAAGGTCATTAGCTGCAAAGGCTCATCCACAAGCGGAATGAACCGTCACATTGTGTCCATGCACACGGATATAAAATTAAATGTATCACTTAAACGTCCAAACGAGTACGGTAGCTCGAACACAATTGATGATGAAACATCTGGTCCCAGTTCAAACTCGAACAAAAAAGTAGCAATAACAAGTAACAAACCATATCAGCAACCATCTATTTTAAAATTTATAAAAATCAGAACCATCAGTGAAATCTTTGCAAGAATGGCGGCTGTAGATGGCTTCTCAATCCATGGTATTTGCAGAAGTCACTTTATTCGAGAAGCTTTGTGTGCAAAACAGATGTACCTTCCTAAGGACAAAACAGCCATTATGAAGCTTGTACATAGCTTTTATGAGACAGCAAAACTAAATACCATTAGTGAAATTGAAGAATTGAAGCTTAACAATAAAAAATTTAGTATAACTCTGGACGAATGGACAAGCGGCCGTAATCGGCGTTATGTAAATATCAGTGTATTTACAAACAGCGGTGAAACATGTATTAATTTAGGGCTAGTAAAAGTCAACGGAAAATGTAGTGCAGAAATTATGTGTGCTTTAGTTCAACAAAAACTGGTTGAATTTCAATTAAGAATTTCACCATCATCTGAGTCAGTGACTGATATTGTATGTTCTACTACAGACGGAGCAGCTGTTATGCTAAAGTTTGCGAGATTGTCATCATATTACCATCAGCAGTGTTATAACCACGGTATACATTTAGCTATCGTAGACGTTTTATATAAATCCCTTCCTATGCCCAAGTTCTACAATGGTCAGTCCGGTAATAATGACAATCTGGGTGGCGATTCTAGTAGTGAAAATGAAACTGATGAGATTAGCTCATATGATGAAACTAGTATCAATTTTTCTTCAGATCAAGATGACGAGTTAAATTTAATTATTGACGGATTGCCAGATAATTTAACTGATTTTAACATCGCTTTAAAAAATGTCCGAAGGATTGCGAAATTATTTAAATCTTCTCCTGTAAGGAACTCCGTATTACAGAATTACGTTAAAGCCGAGCATGGAAAAGAACTAAATTTATTACTGGATTACAAAACTAGATGGAATAGCGTAGAAATAATGATAGATCGATTTTTGAAAATACGTAACTGTGTCATAAAGGCTCTAAAGGATTTGAATTTGCCTAATTACAATTTAGAGGAGAACTCGGAGAGGTTACGAATCTTATTAAATGTTTTGCAGCCTTTAAAATTAGCCGTAGAAGCACTTGGCCGACGAAATTCAAATTTAATTGCCAGTGAAGGCATATTTTTATTTAATTCTTTACACAGGCAAAACAATCTTCTATCAAATGAAACGTCACGTTCATTAAAACAACGAATTGCTGAGCGAAGAAACCGAGAACTAGTGTCTCTGGTTTTGTATTTACAAAATCCTCGAAACACAGAACGGGAACGACATCCGAATTTACCAATTTCTTCAAAAAGTGGAATATTTAAATTTGCTAAAGAAATATATGCGAAACTATTTAATGATGACATTGCGATTGACCCCATTCCGGAGCCGATAGGAATTGATTTTGAATTTGAAAATACGCCATCAGAAAATTTGACTGATGAATTGGAAGCAGCAATCAACTCAACTTTAACGTCAATGGTTGGGAAAAAACCTGACAATAAGACCCTACAACAGGAAATGCAAATTTTCGCGGCATCTGGCAAGTTGACTCCAAATTTGTCAAATTTATTCGAAGCTTTGAAAACAATTCAACCTACTTCAGTAGAAAGCGAACGAGTGTTTTCAAATTCATCCAATTTTTGCAATAAGAAACGGTCTGGTCTTAGCGATAAATCCTTAAACGCATTATGTTTTTTAAAAAGTTATTTCTTGAGGAAAGGTAATTAAAAGTAATAGACTTACTTTAACATTGTAATTTTTGAATTAATTTTAGTTGAACAAGTACACTGATTTAAATGTGATATTGAAAAAAGTTCCTATGAAAAAAAAAATTGAAACAAAAAGGTTTTTTGTGATTTTATTTTTTATTTGTTTCTTCTTATTTTGATTAATTAAATTTATATTATTATCATTAAAATTATATGTCTAATATGTTTTTGTACCAAACATCCTACACTATTCTAGGATATTTATATGAAGTTTTGATAAATAAAAGAAAATATTTAAGCTAAAAATGATCTCTTATTTTTTTCGTGAGTTTTACTTAAAATTTTTGTGAAATGCCAAGAGATTTAATTTTTTTTTTTAAATTCCCGGGATCCCGAGAATTCCCGGGATTGACGAATTCTCAATCCCAACTCCCGGGAGTGAACATTTGTCGGGAATTATCACCCTCTAATCCAGCCACAAACATCCATTAAAACACTAAGCGACAAAAATGTCGGCTCCAATTTTTGCACCCACCTACAGGCAAAAGGAGACCTATTCCCGTAAATTCAGAGTTTTTTCGATGTATCTAAATGACTGCACAAAATTTTCTAAGATTCAATCAACCAACAGTTGATGCAGTAGCGTAAATTGTTCATCTCTTGCTAGACGGCAAAGTACAATGCTACATCCTATTAAATCACCGTGATTTTGACATACCGAAGGGTATTTCAGCATAGTATGCTCTTAAGCGTTGTCAAACTTCGATAAATTACTCTTAACACATTCAAGAACTTCAGAAGCTTCAATTTTAATGAGGTGCTACCCAAAAATACAACCATCTATACCAATTTTTTTTTTTTTTTTTTTTTTGTAAATTTGACTTATTTTAATTTAGAATTATCCAAACAAATCTAAGATTGAGTATTTAAAATTGTGATTTTCCCATTTTGTTTAAATTGAAATCCCGTTTCTGTTAATAAAAACATACAGCAGCGAAAAAAAAATTAAAATCCGTTTCCAAGCTCACAAACAGTCAAAAACACATAAAAATTGTCTCTTCTACTAATCCTCACCCAAGACCTTCTTCTCATCATCCTCCTCTGCCCGCACAACAACATAACACATAACCCAAATCGATATTCTTTAATAAATTATTGCATAATATACTTTTTTTTCGCTGTTCTGTTACATCCTAGATTTCCTCGTAACATTTCCACCATACAAGAAAAACTTTTTGGTAAAAAATACGAAAAACGAAAACTTCAGCCAATAAATATTGTCAAAAGGAAGCATACACACACATATATAAAAATCCATAAGAAAAATTATTTTAAGATTTCACAAACAAAAACGAACGAAAATGTTCGCATATGTTACAACATCCAATATTTTTCCACTTTTCATAGATCGTAAAAAAATTCCAATCAAAAGTTTAATTCTTGTTTTTTTTTTTCTGTTCGACGACTTTTCAATTCGCAACACAAAACAACATTCAGAGAGATGATGTAACACAACATTTGGAACTATCAAAGTGTATTACATTAAATCTAATTTTCACAAATGAAAATTTTTATTATTATTATGTAACACATAATTTTTACAACAATAAAAAAAAATACTTACACGCTAATAGTTTTTCCTTTTTATTTTTTATTTGTATGTATTTATACTTGTGTGTTGGAAAATTATTAAATTTTTAAATGAAAAACTAAATTTATAAACATGATTACAACTAACTATTTAGAGCTAAAAAACTATTTTGTAAAACGTAAAATATATATATGTGTTGTGGGGGAAATATGGAAAATCCACTAAAAACTATATTATGTAAAATGAAAAACTATATGTATTGTATATAAACCGTTGGGGTTTATACAGCAGTACACGAAACCAAAAACAATACTATCGATTTATATTTTATATAACTTTTCACTAAACTTTATTCACTTAATACTTTTCACTTATTCGTTTTTCACACATTAACTTTATATTTTATATAATTTTCCTAGCACTTTATAATTTTTTTCGCCTTCGCCACACAACGATAACTTTGAAAAAATAAAATAAGAGGAAAAATAAAAATGAAAATTAAATTGTAAATTATTAAAGCAAACAACAAAAAACAGCACTTTTAGTATAAAAGCTTGAAAAAGCTTTTTTTTTTTTTTTTTTTTTTTTTTTGAGACAATGGTAAGTAACACTGGAAAATAATCCACCCCGAAATAAATGAGTAAACACAGACTATACGTACAATGGAATAAGTAGTAGCGAACACGACTATAAAACTACAACTGATAAATTTATCGTGCTTAGAGTGTAATGTGTGACGGAGAAAATAATCGTTGAGCGAGACTATATACTACAAAATTTCAATGTATGTGTTGCATTGTGTGCAAGTAAATTGATAAATTGTACTCGTATATGTGTACTACTAAATTCCAGTAAGACTTACCTCTTATATGTCTTTAAGTAGAATATACTCGTTAGAATATATACTACAAAAACACAATAAATAAAATGATGTATATGTAAGGGGGGGCATATGCGCGCGCGCGCGCCAATGCAAAATACATGTACACCATCATATACCACCCGAACGACCGACAGACTAACTCTCATCATCTGTATACAAAATTGATAAGAATTTTTCGTTTTTTGTTGTTTAATGTATGTGTACGAGAGCAGTCATCTACATGCCACGGAATCAATTTACCCTTTCAGTAGAATTATTCGTTCTGTCAGAGGGGAATTAAGTTATTTTGGAATTAATCCAAAAAATCGGATTTTTTTTTTTATTTTGGTCATCGATGAAATTATGTATATATTTGTATGTACTTTTACACATGTTTAAGTGGGGTGGATTTTTTTTTTTTTTTGAAAATTTATTTACTGCGGTGGCAATCACTTTTTTGTTGACAGAATATCTATGTACATAATAGTAAATAGGAACGAGTATATACGGAGGGTGATAACTGAAATTAGGTCAATAACAGCTAGCACAAATATTTGAAAATAGGGCAACGCAGTTTTATTTGTACTGGGTCAACATATTGTTTGTCATCATTTTAACACAGACTGAATGGAAGCATAAATTGTAGAAATTTTATTTTCCAAAGCAGACTAATATCAACTTTGGACCAAAAATGAAATGCAAAAAGTTGCAAGTGATACCTACAGAATTATGCGGTGGCCCAACTAAATGCTTTAAGCAAACATAAGGAATCATTAGTGAACTAATTTAATACAATTTTTGTATGCTTGTGAACATTTTGTATTCTGCCTATGTACAAGTGTGTGATATTCGACAAACTCATTGTTGAACGTTAAATTTAGAATTTAAAAATTTTCTTATCAGTAAAAAGCTCAAGATCTTTACAGTTATATTTTGGGCTTCATTCTTAAAATAAGGGTTGAATGAAAATTTGTTGATTGAATAGTGCTTGATTTCCATTGAACTTAGGTTATTGAAAATGATGAATGGTGGTTGTTTAAGCAGTGCAGATACTTTTGAGTCAGCCTCTTCATTGATTTGTTAAGAAGATATATAGTTACAGTTCCCATAGAAACTGCCATGCAAGCAAAAGATGAACAACGTGCCCTGTTTGGTTAATCAACGTGGCCAGGGAATCATATTCATCGAGTCGAGGCAAATTTGATGAGTTAGTAATTTTAGGCTTGGAATTAAAGAAATTTAGATTTAAAGAATTCAGTCCGACTTTAGCTTTTAAGTGAAAAACTTGTAAAACCATTTTTAGAAAATAAAAAATTAAAAAAATTTAATAAAATAAATTTTTTTTAACAACTCTGGAATTATGAAAACATAATTGGCGCAGCCGAACGGTTAAGTGTGAAATAGTGAAAAGTGCAAAAACATTAAGCGAATAAAAACTTATGTTAAAGTGAATCCGTCGCGCAAAAGAAAAGAATCATTAATAATTTAATTAACCATTAATTATTAATTCAAAGTGAAGACGTGTATCGTGTGATTTTTTTAAAGTGCAAAGACGTCCCTAGATGAAAGTTGACAAACTGCTACAAGGATTTGAGGTTCCGCCACATTTCACCAGTAAAACTAGAACCAGCTCACGACACCAAAATCGGATCAGGTAACAAATTTTTATAAATTTTATTACCAATTACGGAAACCGTCACCATCGCGTACTACCTTGATAGGCACGAAAAGACGAAATTTAAAATAATTTGTGCACTATTAAATAGACACAAATTTACCTACATTATTATAAATCGGTGATAGCCAAAATAGGCGATCTATTTACCATAATTCCATTGTATGACAAGAAAAAACGCTATTGAGGTTTACATTGCAAATAGAAACATTGATTCAATAGACTTGCAAAAACAATTGGAAATGGAACAGATTACAGCTCAGCTTGCGGCGATTTCAGAGCAATTGGCACAATTAGGTCAAAAGAAAGTTGAGCACGATCAGGTGCTAACGTATCTGAATCAAAAAACGGAGACACCTCCACCTCCACCAAAAGATGAGAAAATTATAGTTGATTTGTTCAGGATTCCAGATCCTATCAAATCAATTCCATCTTTTGATGGAAATAAAAAACAGTTGTCGGCATGGATAAGCACAGCGGAAGATACACTAAGAGTATTCGAACCGTTGGTTACACCGCAACAGTTTAGCTTGTTTAAACAAGCAATTCAAAATAAAGTATAGAGAAAAGCTAAGGATATACTATGCTTAGCAGGAAATCCTCGAAAATTTTATGAGATGAAAGAAATCTTGCTAGAATCGTTAGGCGATAAGCAAGAACTTTCATTCTACAAATCACAGCTTTAGTCAACAAAGCAGAATGATTTGTCAGTACACAGCTATTTCAACAAAATCAAGGAAATAGTACAAAACATAAAATCATTGGCCAAACAAAAGCCACAATATAATCAAACATGGCTTGCCATAACGTACTTCGGCTATGCCCAAGCCGCAAAACCCCAAAACTTAGAAGAGGCTTATGCTTTTCTTTGTAAGTTTAACTCTAATGAGATTATATCAGGTAATTCAAAAAAGCTGAATTACCAAACAAAAACCGGTTTTCAAAAATAATTCAGAACAGATCAATCTTAAGAACCAGCATTGCCCGGTTCAAGAGAAATCAACACCAATGGAAATAGATCCATCAATTCGTTCGAGAAGAACCTTTAAAAATACAATCCATAATATCGAGGTCCCCAACGACATTGATAAACCAGAATTGGAAATCCAAAATATGGAAATTTTTTGGGAAGACCACAATTCGGACTCGGAAAATTAAAACTAAACTATCTTCCATTTCTCAAATGTCATAATAAATTAACAAATAAAATAGTTAAAATCCTTATTGATACTGGCGCTAATAAAAATATAATTAGGCCAAAAATAATACCAGACCATCTATTAGTACCTCATGAATCGCAAATAAAAAATATATTAGGTATACAAAAAGTAACAAAAATGGGGAAAATTAATTTTTTCGGACACAATCTACCACCCCAATCATATTTCGAGCTTAATTTCCACGAATATTTCGATGGAATACTTGGATCTCAGTCAATGGCTCAATTAAATGCTAAAATTATAATTATGAAATTTTACAAATATTATCCAGGTAAAAATTTTTACCATCATACGGTAACATTTGATACCGCAAAAAATGGCGAATGGTTAGTCACTAACCACCACCAAGAATTAAAAAGAAACATCATTATACAACCTGGATTGTATAAATCTAAAAATTTTAAAACTACCGTTAAAATACTCAGCAACGAACCCGAACCACCAAAATAATCACCCTAAACTAAGTTTGAACGTCTACAATTTTGAGATCATCAAACCAATCCAAGTGTATGGAATACACTTATAGATAAGAAAACTATCGAAAGTTTAGTCAGGATGGATCACTTGTGTGAAAACGAGAAATTCTTGTAAACACCATTTATGATCACCAAGAAGTACTGTTGAAGCAAAATGAAAAATTATCCGCAACAACAGTAATCAAACACAAAATAATAACAAAAGATGAAAGTCCCAGTCTATACCAGAACATACAGGTATCCACATTAGACTTAAAATCGGGTTTTCAACAAATTCAAATGGATAAATCCTCACAAGAGAAAACGGCATTCTTAACATATCAAGGCCACTTTGAGTTCACTCGAATGCCATTTGGTCTTAAAAATGGCCCAGCAACTTTCCAGCGAACCATGAATAACGTCCTACACGGACTGTAGGGAAAATTTGTTACGTTTATTTGGACGACATTATAATTATTGGATTCAATTTGACCAACCACATAGAAAATCTGCGAGAAGTACTCAAACGACTATCAGATTTTAACTTAAAAATACAACTCGATTAATGCGAGTTTCTTAAAAGAGAAACCGAATTTCTTGGGCATGTAATCAAGCCAAATCCCGATAAAATACAAAAAATTCTCGAGTGGCCTCTACCGACTACTCAGAAACAGATTAAACAATTTCTCGGCTTGCCAGGATACTACCGTCGGATTATCTGTGATTACCCGAAAATCACAAAACCCATGACAAAATTTTTAAAGAAAGGTAATGTTGTTAACATAACCCACCCGGAGTACATAGAATCGTTCAAAACCCTAAGAAAAATAATATCCACGGATCAAATATTAGCTTATCCCGATTTTTCAAAACCTTTCATCCTTACAACAGACGCATCGGAACACGCTTTAGGCCCGGTGCTTTCACAAATGAATGATAAAATAGAAAGACCAATTGCATTTGCGTGTAGGACCCTGAACAGCACTGAAATTAAATACGTAACAAATGAGAAAGAAGCGCTGGCCATTATTTGGGCAGTAAAGAAATATAAACTCTACCTTTACGGAAATAAAGTTACTCTTCTTACAGATCATAAACCACTCACATTCATTAAAACTTCGAAAAAAAAATTCCAAAATACTGAGATGGCATTTGGAGCTTGAAAATTTTGACTACGACGTAGTTTACAAGCAAGGCAAAGCCAATGTAGTAGCTGATGCCCTCAGAAGAATCCCACAAGAAACTAAAGAAGTGAATTTCCACAATTTAATTGAATCAAATGAAAACGCTAGTTCGGAGAAAGAATCAATTAGAAACCATGCTCCTAGCGAATCTGATACAATCCAGTCCGCTAATACATCGAGCGACTATTACGTACATTTTTCAGATCGTCCAATAAACTATTACAAGAACCAAATCATATTCAGAATTTCTAACCTAGATACCGTAATTAGGGAGGAAATATTCCCTAACTTCAGAAGGGCGATTATCGTAAGAGAATCTTTCGATAAAAATGATATTACCAACGTCCTAAGGAATTTCCATAATGGCAAACAATCATCACGTCATACTAGCACCAGAAAGTCTCTACCAAAAAATCCAAGACTCTTTTAGAGAAAATTTTTCTCAAAAAGGGCATTTCGTATTTACCACTAAAATAGTGGAGGACGTAAAGAATTTGAATCGGCAAGATGCAATCGTGAGAAAAGAACATGAAAGAGCTCACAGAGGCATCAAGAAGTAGAGAATCGGATTAAGAGAGCATACTTTTCCAAACATCACAAAGAAAGTAAGCAGTTACGTAAATTCATGTTCCATATGCAATATGCACAAATACGAGAGACTTCAGATTTCTTGAAAAAATTGAAATTGGATGAATATAAATGCCAAGTACCCATTACAGGAATTGGAAATGAGGAAGTTTCTTGTCGATCCAGACCTATCATTAAACTGCAGTCTCGAGTGACAGGTTTCGCCACCAGTTTAGAAGTTTATGTTTTGCCAAAAATTACCGGGAATCAACCTCACCAATTCGTCGAGGACGTAGAGAAATGGCCGATACCTGCAAATATTCAACTGGAGGATCCAAAATTTAATGTTCCACAAAAAATTAATCTTTTAATTGGAGCAGATCTGTTCTACAAACTACTTGCGATAGGACAAATTAAATTAAGCAACCATTTACCAACACTGCAGAATACCCTGTTTGGATGGGTAGTTACAGGCAACGTACATAAGTAATATCAAAGGCAACTTATCCTGCCATCTCGTGTCAAATGAACCCTGGAGACAACTTAAGATCCAAATTGAAAGATTCTGGAACTTGGAAAATTGTGAAGCGAAATCATCAAAACTAACGCCGCAGGAAGAAGCATGTGAAGAACATTTCATAAATAATTTTGCTCGAGATAAACAAGGACGATTCAAGACTCTGAACTCAAAAGGAATTATACGGAATTCATTGATGAGTACAAAAATCTAGGACACATGCAATCAATGAGAAAAGAAGATATCCCCGAATTAAATTATTTTTTACCGCACCATCGTGTCATCAAGCCTGGCAGCTCTTCTACCAAACTACGTGTTGTGTTTGATGCGTCAGCAAAGACAAATGCCGGCAACTCTCTAAATGATATTTTGTTAGTTGGACCAGTCGTGCAAAATGATCTCTTCACAATATTAATCAGATTTCGAGCTCATAAGTTCGTGTTCAGTGCCGACATATCGAAAATGTATCGTCAAATTAAAGTTCAAGATTCGGATACAAATTTTCAATATATATTGTGGAGAGAACCAAGCAAACCCAAATACAAGTCTACAAGTTAAATACGATTACATATGGACTAGCGTCCGCGCCATATTTAGCTACTCGTTGTTTAAAACAGTTAGCCTTGGACGGAAGTGAACGGCTGCCGTTGGCCAGCAACATCATACAAAATGATATGTATGTTGATGATCTTCTTACCGGTTCAAATTCTCATCAAAAACTACAAGAAATGAAATCGCAGGCTGTAGAAATGCTAGGTATGTGTGGTATGACGCTTCGAAAATGGGGGTCAAATTCTTCAAAGTTATTGGAAGATATTCCCAAGGCTGACCGTGAGTCACTTCTTCAAATTGACGACTCCCAATTTATCAAAACACTCGGAATGTATTGGAAACCATTTTTTGACCAATTTCATTTCCATGTTAATCTACAAAACTCTACAATTTCAACAAAACGAGGTGTTATCTCAGATATTGCCAGAATATTTGACCCTCTTGGGCTGCTGGCACCAGTCACCACACTGGGCAAATTGTTTCTTCAACAACTCTGGACATTGAAGATGGACTGGGACCAAGCATTGCCTCAAGAAATGTATACGAGGTGGAAATTCTACAGAACTGAACTGCTTCAACTTAATCATCTTCATGTTCAGCGTCATCTTTTCAGACGCAAGCGAAAAGGCTTATGGAAGTGCAATCTATACACATTCCGTTGATGCAGCTGGAAATATTACAACATCATTATTATGCGCAAAATCAAGAATGGCTCTTTTAAAAAATGCATCACTTCCTCGACTAGAGCTGTGTGCCGCTGTTCTACTAGCGACTTTAATGAAACGAGTTTCCTCAGAAGTGAATTTTAAGTTTCATGGCATATATTATTGGAGCGACTCAACAATTGTTCTTAATTGGATCAGAGCACCTTCTGCTGTATGGAAAACATTTGTTGCTAATAGAGTAGCTTCAATCCAGGAAGTGTCAACAATTAGTAATTGGAATCACGTGGACTCCAAATCCAATCCGGCAGATGCTATTTCAAGGAGACTCATGCCAAGAGAATTTTGCAATTCAAATTTATGGTTTAAAGGCCCAAATTTTCTACATACTACAGAAGATTCTTGGACAAATAATATTCCAAACTGTAGTGAACGAACTTCCAGAACGGAGAAAAAAGGTGGATGTCTTGTTGGCAGCTAATAAAAAATATGATGACCTGATGCAAAACGTTAAATACAAAAACTGTCTTCGTTCAATACAAAACATATTTGCATATGTTCGTCGCTTCATTTACAATACCAGATGTCATCAGACTAATGCAAATCGAAAGACTGGACCTCTTACTGTTGAGGAACGAAAGGAGGGACTGCAGGCAATAATAAGAGTCATTCAACTCATTTCATTTGAAGAGGAAATCAAGGCTCTTCAATCTACAAAAAATCTGCCTCGAAAATCTCGTCTAAATTTCTTATCTCCGTTTCTGGATGAGAATCACCTTATTCGAGTTGGCGGACGCCTAAAAAATTCTACCCTTCCTTACACTGTCAAACATCCGATCCTTTTCAAATTCGAGGAAAGAGAACAACGAAGGCATATTTGGCCATTTTCGTCTGGTTTGCCACAAAGGCGTGTCATCTGGAACTAGTGTCTGACCTAACTACCTACACGTTTATTGGAGCGTTAAAGCCATTCATCGCAACGAGAGGTCTATGTGAGAAATTAGGCATTGACTTTCGTGTCAAGCAGGCGCATTTTGTTTTAATTTTTTTGTAAAACAATAAATTAATTCAATATTTTTCCTAATCAAATTAAAATAAGCAAAGTTATGTTCTAAAGTACCCCAAATAAAAGGATGCCTTCAGGAATGTTGAAAATAACTGATTTTTAGGGAATCTGGCCAAAAATTCACTGGCCGCCATTTTACAATGTTAGAGAGACAAGAGAATCCACAATAGTGCTTGAAGTAATGGTATCGCTGCTTGCTGTGGCCGTAACATATTTGCAGAAATTTGATGTATACTCGTTTTTGTACAATGACACCCTGTTGTAAATGAGCTCCTGCTCAAAATAGAGTGTCTCAAAATTTAAGTTCATAATAAATAAATAAATAAATAAACTATGTGCCAACATATTCTCCGATAATGGCACGAATTTCATAGGTGCCAACTCCGAGCTGAATGAATTATATCGTTTGTTCAATTCCCAACCACATCGTGAGGAGATCTGTAAATTCTGCTTGGAAGACAATATTACATGGCACTTTCAACCACCATCCGCACCACACTTCGGGGGCTTGCATGAAGCGGCAGTCAAATCAGCCAAGTTCCACTTGAGACGGGTTGTCGGTAACGCATCTCTTACATTTAAGAAACTGAGCACGATAGTAACGCAAGTCGAAACAGTTTTAAATTCTCGCCCGTTAACACCAATATCTACGAATCCTGATGAACTTAATGTGTTAACTAAAGGCCATTTCTTGGTTGGTCGTGCATTAACCACAATTGTGGAGCCAGAAGTACAAACTGAAAAAATATCCTTAACTAATCGGTGGCGGATTATTCAACAACTTCAACAACATTTTTGGACAAGGTGGTCCAAGGGATATTTGTGTGAGCTACAACATCGTCGAAAATGGTACACCACCACAAGGTCTTTGACTATTGGACATTTAGTTCTTATTAAAGACGAAAACCTTCCTCCACTAAAGTGGAGACTAGCAAGAGTACTGGACATTCACCCAGGTGTCGATGGCCATGTTCGCGTGGTATCTTTAAAAACTTCTACAGGCATTCTCAAACGAGCTGTGTCAAAGTTATGTTCTCTACCTCAGGCTGATGAAGCTGAATTGAAGAATACATCTCTTCAGGGTGGGGAGAATGTTTAAGCAGCGCAGATACTTTTGAGTCAGCCTCTACATTGATTTGTTAAGAAGATATATACATTGGCATCAAAACGCATCACTATAATCGTTTTATTTTATATAATTTTTATTATTGAGAATTCAAATTGAAAATTTTGTTCATTAACAGTAATCATTTTTGATGTTAAGTTCACGATTACTTACTGTAACAAAAATGTAAATAGGATAAAATAAAAATTAATCTGACAGTCGATGTCTACCAGTCGAAAATAAATAGTCATAATAGAAAGGGTTCTTCAATTGTGTATTTTAATTGAGAAATATAAAAATTATAAATCTGCAACAATTTTCTTCAGATTCAAAAAAGCTTAAATCGTTCAACAGTGGTTGTGAAACAATTTAATTAATTACCATAAGCTTTGACATACATTAAAAACGATTCTTGGTAAACAAGTATTCGTTGGACCTTCAACGTTCACCAATACATTTATTAATAAATTCCAACAAAATGAAAATGATTAGGGATTAGGAATGACCAAAATCAATAGAATTTTATTCCTAAATTTAAGTATGAATTCCCCAATCATTTTTTGTCGAAAATGGACAGGGTTTTTGAAAATGACTTAGGTCCTGTAGCAAATTATCACCACACCATTTTTCACTTGTACTGTAAAAGTTTTGCCTATTACCAAAAACCTATCATTGAGAAAATTTTCAGCCAACAAAACTCTATTTGTGAGATTGCGAGGAATGTCGAAAGTAGAATTCATTAATCAAGAACATATCAGTAATTGTCGATTCAACAACGTTAAATCATAAAAAAAATTTCAAATTTTTATCAAAATTCGGTGTAACTTTCAGAATTCCGTATGACATTAATCAAATTAAATTAGGATTTATACATACATATATAGATAAATTCGATGTCGGCGTTACAAACAAACACACATATAATTAAATTTTCCCTTTTTTTCAGAATTTAGGCTCAGCCCACTGGTTTTATTGCTTTTCTATAGTGGGCGGCTTCCTTTCCAAATAGTCTATGAGCCTTATTTCCTAAAAATACCGAAATGCCACCAATGCACTTCGGTTTGGCCCTGCAGACTTAAATTTCCACAGTCGTATCTAAATTTTACCCTTCGCCAGGTTCCACTTCCGCGAAACTCAATGTTCGGCAAATATCGAAGATTCAAACAAAATTTTCAGCGATTTTTGTTTGGGCAATTGTCCATCGATTTTGTGGCTCATTGAATAATCTCCGTGAATTTTGTGTAGGTACTGTAATTTTGTATTTTTATTATTTTGTGCGATTTTCGTTAATGAACAATTGCCCATATTTGCAGCGAGTACAAGGAATAGCAATCTCTTGAAACAAGCAAATAAATCTCAAAAAAACAAATTTTTTAATCATACAATTTTTTTGAAAAGTTATTTTAATTCGTTGACCCTGGAGGATGGGGGCTGCCCCCATACCCCAGTTTTGGGGATTTATTAAAATTTCAATACTAATCGAAATTACAGCGTTTTTCGACAATTTGTGTTTTTTAATAATTATGCACATACTAAAATAGAGAACCCCAAAGCCGCTAAGCATTAGAGCCTTTGACAGGAAGAATGACAGGAAAAGGTGATAATTGTTTCAAAATTATGAATATTTATATTAATATTTACATTTCTGTTTCACATACTAAAATAAAAAACTCCTTCAAGCCGCTTAGAATTAGTCCTCTCCGCACAAGGATGACAAGAAATTATGTAACATCCTTTTGTTATCACATTATAGTTCGTCGTGTTTAATAAAAATCGAATGGGGTCTTATGGCAATTAAATTCGTGTTTTTCGGGATTTTTTTTGTTGAGAATTCGAGGGTGTTCCCATAATTATCAAAAGACTGAAATTTTTGAAAAATGTTCTAATTTATAAGAATGTCAGAATTTTAATATATCGGCAATGCGAGAGTTTAAGGTATAAAACGAATTAAAATAACTTTTCAAAAATTTGTTTTATTAAAAAAACTTTTGTTTAGGGATTTTTTGCTGTTTTGGAACTTTTTTTTTGAGGTAACTATCCCGGTAACCAACCCAAAGCTAAAATGAAGGGAATACCCTGGAAATCTCAAACATTTTATAACACCGAAAACGAAACTTTCAAAAGCCAATCTTAAAAAGTAAAACGTCAAAAAAAGTAAATCCCCCAAAAATGTGTCCTAAAAATAAAATTCCTGAAAACAGAAAGACCAAATCAAATTCTCAAAAAGGAGTAAAATTCTCGAAAATGGCCAGTAAAAAAACACCAAATAAGTCAAAAGCATCATTTTTGGACATTTTCGAGAATTTTAAATTGGTCGTAATTTTAATTTGAACTTATATGTATAATAAACGAAGAAAAACCATATCGCCAAGTGTAATGGTGCTCACTCACAAGAGTCCTCTTGCAAAACATTATTTCCTCATTTCTCGACTGTTGCTGCGAAACAATTTTAAAAAAAATTTTTCCCGTGCGTATGAGAATGATGCAATGTTCCAAAATGTATTTGGGCATCCAAATTACTCCCTTTCCGAGAAAAAGAATGGTTTCGTGACTACCAGGGAAAATTGATACATTAAAGAATTAATAAGAATTTTGTTACAATTTTTTGTTGTAGTATATGTGTACATAAATGTTTCTGATAATTGCGTATTTATACGTCTTCTGTATTTTGATTTTGTCTCGTACCAAAGTTACTTGTTTGTTAAACTTCTGCTTCATTCTTTTATGGAATCGGTTGTATTTAACAATTTTGGAATTTAACAATGTTGCTTTTGTAGTGATGTATGTTGTTTTAATGTTCGATGACGACTACGCCATACACTGATTTTAG
Source organism: Tipula vernalis (assembly GCA_958295665.1). Lineage (NCBI taxonomy): Eukaryota > Metazoa > Arthropoda > Insecta > Diptera > Tipulidae > Tipula > Tipula vernalis. Next base: position 383,343,624 of record OY282559.1, on the reverse strand, counting down.
ACCGTCAATCGACATCGAATTGTTCTTTCCTTTAATGTCGATTTCGAAGTGTTTTCGCAATCTCTCGACTGTGTGTTCCGTTGGAATTAGAGTTTGCATATAATTTCGTAGTTGTTCAATCTACGATGTGGTAAATTATGGATTGCGACTAGAAGAAACGAAAAATCTCCGGGCACTCTGAGTGTTTGTCCGTAGATTAACTCAGAAGCGGAACAATTTAAAACTTCCTTCAATGCTGTACGAACTCCTAGTAACACAAGCGGAAGTTCTTCACTCCAATTAACTGTGTTGGCGCGGGCTATTAGAATTTCGCTTAGGTTACGCTGGAATCGTCCGATTAACCCATTTGATTGCGGATGATATGGAATCGTTCTTATTTTATAGACAACTAGCGTTTTGGCCAAATCTTGGAGAAATGAAGATTCGACCTTGGTCACTAATAAGTTCCAGTGGAATACAAAATCTAGCGATGGAGTTTAATGCTTTTGCGACTGTTTGAGCGGTGCCATCCTGAAGAGGAATAGCTTCAATCCACCGAGTGAAACGATCAATAATGTGATCAGAATGTAAAGGGTTTTCCAATAAGAGGTTTCATTTTGATATTAAAAAAAAAAACGAGTATTTTTAAGAGAAGTCAATAAATGTTTATTTCATTGTAAAGAGGAAGGTATGCCATTAACAGTTGAAAACGATATCAGCCAAATGGCCGCCACGGCTACGTTTGCAGCACCATATCCTTTTCATGAAATTTTCCATGACCAATTCGCACATTTGCAGCTGTATGTCCTCGATAACTTCACGAATTCCATCTTTAAGGTCTTGAATCGATTGTGGAGCATTGGCATTGACCTTATCTTTCACGTGGCCCCAAAGAAAAAAGTCTAAAGGTGTTAAATCACAAGATCTCGGTGGCCAATTGTGGCCGATTGTGACCTCTTCGAGAAATAACGCGGTCAGGAAATTTTTCTTGTAAAATTGTGATTGTTTCGTTGCTTGTGTGGCACGTAGCGCCGTCTTGCTGAAAATAAACGTCGTCCACATCAATACCTTCCAATTCCGGCCATAAAAAATCATTAATCATAACTGGGTAGCGCAATCCATTCAGCGTAACAGTTGCACCAAAAATCGCACCAAACACACCAAACAGTAACACGTTGAGGATGGAATTCGCGGTTTTTCAACAATCATTCTTGAATTTTCTGAGCCCCAAATGCGACAATTCTGCTTATTAACGTAGCCTCCGAGGTGAAAATGGGCCTCATCACTGAAGATGATTTTTCGATGAAAATCCGGATCATTTTGATGCATTTGAAGGATAAAATCAGCGAAGATACGACGTTTATGGTGATCGACAGGCTTGAGTTCTTGTGCTAACTGAACTTTAAAAGCCTTAAAACCTAAGTCTTTATGCAAAATACGGTGTAATGTCGTTTATGGAATGTCTAATTCCAAAGATCGACGAGGAATCGACCAACCGGGGTTTTCTTCAACGCTACGGTCTTCAGCAGCAATATTCTCAGTTGTTCTTGAGCGACGCACACGGTTTCGATGCCCCAACAGCTTAAAATTTTCCACCAGTTTCACTATTTCCGGCCGAGAAGGTGCTTCACGATTGTAACCTATGCTATAGTGTTACAATATTTTTTTTTCTATTACGACTGTGACCTATTCCAATAATTTGGATCGCGACTGTAAAATTACATATTAAATATCATGTAATATGCAAAGCTGGTTTTTTTTAAGCTCTCTTATCGGTACTCAATACCATAAAATGATTGAGATAATTAGATTTTGGATATGATGAAAAATTAAAAATTAAAAAAAGAGGAAGACTTGTATTTTTGCGATCGATGGTGAAACACTTAAATTTTATCGATCTAAAAAAGTTAAACAAATTAATTTTGTGTGAATTAAATATCTTATATTTCTAAAAGTTCTAAGTGAACTTGAAAAAGTTTAAATTTATTTTTGTTGGTTCTGCAAATATATCGAACATTTTTGGATAGTATTGTGATAAACAATTTGAACCTTTTGTTTTTTTTTATAATATATTGTATGATTTGATACAGTTTTGGTGATACCGATATATGTAATTATTTTCACAAACAGTTCGTGACTTAATTTGAATTTATAAATAGTGCAGTTGTCAAAATAGTTTTTAATTTTAAGTATTAACGGTATTTTGAACTTAAATAGTGTTAAGAATATTAAACGTGATGAATTTCCTTATAAAAAGTGCATAAAAACAAAAAAAAACGTTATAATAATCATAGTATCGTACAATGGTCGAATTGCTCGCTACATGTGCAAGGTCGGCATAATACCGTATAAGAACCATAATTATTAAATTTATAATAAAAGTAATATTTAAAAAAACTAAAAGTGAATTTGTCGCCCTTAAGGTTGGCGATTTCGGAAATAATAACCGAAGTGTATAGTGTAATAGTTAATTTCGTTCATAAACATTACCGGATGAACAGGGTAACTTAAAAACATTCTGAAAATACCTACTCCTAGTTTTAATACTACTAATAGATACCTAATAATTAAACTAATTAGCCTGAAATAATAATACTTGCATTTAAACTAAATATAATAAAAACGAAATTTAATATCTATAACTAAAAACTGAACTACCTACATACATACGGCGTAACGTAATTCAAACGGCGTTCATTATTACCTTCGCTTCGCTACGTATACAGTACTGTATCAACGATATTGCCTTCTAAGGATATAACATAAAGGCCATCGACCTCATATCGCGGTAAATAATTAATTATATGTTTGTAAATTAGCTATTTAATTTATTATATACATTTTTTTTTACTATTATATTTGTATTTGAAGTTTAATACTTAAATCTTAATATCTATAATATTATATAAAACCATTATTAAGTAGTATAGTAGTATGTACTTAGTTAATTATTTTTGGGGAATTTAAACTAGTTTTAATTGATTAGTTATTAATTTGTTTTTGGTTATAATTATTATTATTTTATTTCCTCTCAAGATTTATCAATTCAAATCAAGAATTTTCTCTTTAAATTATAATAAAATATTTCTTTGGTATTTACACATAACGGTTCAAATGTTTATAATTTATTGCCATTTTTCTAAATTTTTGAGAATTAATAACATGAATTAATTTTTACTTTCTTCGGGTGGACTATGGAATGGTAAGTATGTGTGAGGGGTTGCAGTGTACCTAAATCTATTAAATTCATAGTGACTTTGTCATCATACCAGCAATGGTCTATCATGGAAACAAATAATACCACGACCAATAATGAACCTCTACGATTTGAGCTACAGGAAAAGATGACATCACCTTCCATGACCCATTGATATCTTTATGTTAACTGGTTTACCAAAAATGTTGTACCACGTTACAAAAATATTGTACCACGTTACACGATGACCAAAAAATGCTTTAGTTTTGCGCGAACTGTGACTGTAAATTTTCATCATTTTTGTAGTGAATTTTAATAATTTCAATGCATTGTTGAAGCGTGTATCGTACCATTTTTAGTAATGGCGTAGTTTTTACTTGTCAAATGTCAAAAGATGATAGCTTCAAAATTGACAGCTGCCCAAAAAGCAGGCTATTCAAAATAAAACCTCTTATTGGAAAACCCTGTACACATTTCCGTTTGATGGTGCTAAGGTACCTATCAAATCGATGTGAATTTTTTCAAAACGAATTCAAACCGGGTGTGTCTTTTGATTTTGGATTTCTGACAATCAATGCAAGTTTTTGCCCACTGTAAACCGTCCTTGCTCATTGATGGCCAGAAATATTTTGCTGTTACTTTATTCCTTGAACATCCTACTCCGAGATAAGATAATTTGTGGATTTTCTCGAAGATTTGACGTCTCATTGATTCCTGGATGTAAGGTCGAGGTGACATGGTGGACGTTTCGCACCATATCAATCTCGAGTCAGCCTCAAGGCCCGTATTCTTGAAATTCATCCGAAAAAGTCATCGGCGATTTTTTTTGATCATAAAATTCCCTCAAAAAATCACCGATAATTTCTTAGCTTTGATTGCTATAATTCTGTCGCTTGATGGTTGAATCCCGTTATTCGTAATTTCGTGACATAAAAAATTCACTTTGGAAACGCCGAACTCATATTTAGACAGACGTAAGCGAAAAGAAAGTCTAAATCTTTTGTTACCATGTCAATGAGTCGTTGAAATGTTTGACAACATTTCTCAGACCAAAAGTCATTAGGCATTCTAAACGGTGCGGTTATTGCAGTTTTGTATTGATCTTCTCGTGTTACTGGAATTTGATGGTGAGCACGACACAGGCCAATTTTTAAAAAATATTACAACTATGTAAATGATACCAGTACATTCCATAATCAACTGATCTAGATCTAGAACTTTGATTAAATAACTCATTCAAATCGAAATTAGTGCTCGTTTGAAAGAATGGGTTATGAAAAGGATTATTCATTCTCCAAATCCTAGCGACCGTTTCGATTAATTTGTCTCTACCTTTTACTCCCACCAATATCGCACCGATTGTAGGTGGCAATCTTGAGAGTCACAGTTTTTTAATAAAGTCCGATGACAGTGCACTTGAGTCACCTACCATCCGGGTTATTTGTCGGTGGAAACTAGAGATGATTGATTTCCCATTTCCACCGCCTGGAGTACCGTCTGTATTCTCCTTATCTTGAATATTCGATAACATTACGCACACGGGGGAAAAAATGTAGTTCTATATGTTAAAATCTCTTACCTGGGAGACGCATTAATTAAACTATTTTAACACTAAGGCTGGAAACACATTGAATTAGACAAAACATTTTTTTCTTGTCTTAAAGCGACTTGCGGCCAAAATGCATACGATTGTATAGCACTATGCACACTGAATCAGGCAAAACAATTTTACGTCAAACATTTTGTTTCATAAAACATAGAACGGCAAACATTGTATTGTGCTTTGTGAGTCCATTCACACATAATAAAGCAAAATTGTGTTAAGTCAAATTTGACTAATGAAACATGATTGAAGGTGTTCATACTCCATAAACCAATGTGCTAATTCACACTGACACAAATCAAAGCAACACAAGACAAAACTGATTGAATCAAAAAAAAAAAGTGTTTGAAGTCGTTTCGTGCTCGCTGTTTTATAAATCAAATTAATAAGGATTTTTGTGGTACAAAAAAATTGTCCTGCTTACAATATATGTATATACACTTACAATATAAATACTGCCGAATCTTTAGGTTGGTTTATCATATTTATATATAAAATAATAAGCACATAATACAAAATCATCCTCTGACTCCGACAACATTTTGTATTCTATGAAATCAATTCACACCAACCTATAAAGCAACACGAGACAATTTGACTAAAAACAATTTGTTTGATTGAATGTGCACTATGATTGTGCCCGAAACCTGTGATAAATATTTTTTAGTACACATTTTTGACATTTATTTGAAAAAACCCGCATACACCCAAATTATCACGGTCTTTTGCTATGATAATTTTTGACACAAACAGAATAATTGTTCGGTCGACATTTAACATGGTCGCCTTAGCATTTTATATCATCAAAATAAAATGTCTAGTCAATACTATAACATAATCTATCGTTTACAGCAACATAATAATAGCAACTTAATAATTTTCAACTGCAGCAGCTTGCCGACAAATATTTTCTTCTAGTGAGATAATTTGTCCGTGTATGTCAACTAAAAGTTAATCTTATTTATATGCCATATTGATCTATACTGAATATATGTGAAAGACCACTATTGGCTGACAGATTATTGAATCTATTATAGAATTAATTGATCGATTGATTTAAATCGTTGAATTCTATGCACTAGGTTGACTCCAATATCTTTTAGTTTTCGTTACAATTCTGATTTGAGACCACCCATGACATTCCCACTTCCTATTTAAAAGCCTAATTATATCGTAATATTTTTTCCGAAATTTTGGCGAGAATTATTGCACCATCGTCCTATTATACTATTCTCTAACAAATACAGCCATAGCCTACAGTATATAATATAAAACGAAAGCGAATTCGAAGTGTATAAAAGGATTGCTTGCCATTAAAATCGAACAACAATAAGTGTGTTGCTTTCAACCAAAATGGGTTAGGTATTTTATGTGGTTAACGACTGGTCCTTAAGCAACAGCAAAATTAACCAAATTTTGGTCTAATTTTTTTTCGTGTATTTCTTGTTAATTCGACTCTTGTGGCAGGTATTGAAATTAAAAATTTGGTTAAGATTTGTTTAACCACTAATTTTTTTTTTTGGTTAGGTAAACCATTTTTTTGTCTATCTAGTACGATTGTTGTTGTAATTTTTTTATTTTTGGTGAAAGCAATACAACTAATATGACAGAAGGGGAATATTTCAAAAAATTATTACACAATTCGGGCAGCGTAATAAAAATTTGTGAATGTAGGGGAATATTTTTCAAATAATTGTCAAAAATTTGTACTAAAAAATATTTATCACAGGTTTCGGTCACAGTCTATGTTTAGAGAAATCGTCTTGCCTACTCGAAGCAAAAACGTTTTGACTAATTCGGTGTGTTTGCAGCCTAAGGGAACCTTTTAAACTGTGGAATTCAAAAATTTATAAAAACTATTCTAAGTTGTAGTAGGCTTGGTTGCCGATAAAAAAAATGGTTTCGTTAATGTCTCACAGAGTACTCCAACTTAGAATAGTTTTTATAATTTTTTGATTTCACAGTTCAAAAGGTTCCTTTGTGAATAAAAATAATTAATTACCAACGAATTTTGTTCTTTTTTGTACACCTTTGAAATAAATATCACAAAATGATGGAAACACATAAAACGCTGAATCTCTTAATTTCCGGTGACTCAAGCGGATTTAGATTTTTATTGTGCCTAAATCAGTCAATAAAAGTTCAGTTAGTTCGGTTGTTGAAGCCAAAATTAATCTCTAAACTCTAATAATTGTGGCAATTTTTTACCGGAACATTTTTACATCAAATGAAATGAGCAAGAATGAAGTTTCTATTATGTTATGCTTGACTTGAAGGTGCAACAAAAAATCAACTGTAATGTTCTATTATAATGGGACACACACTAGATGCTTTAACAAGCAGATAAGCAAGCCATTTTTGCAAAATTGCGAGAAATGGTTTATACGATATTTCTAGGTAGCAGATTTATTGCAAATATGAAAACATGATATACTCGATGATGTTTTTGCCTTGACTGGCAAGCACGAAGCAAACAGACACAAATTTTATGAACGATTAAAAGTATCCGCAATTGTTATCTAATGTCCAGTTATTAAGTTCAAATCAATTATTTTTCAATTTAATAGTTTAAATTTAAACTATTTAAATTTAGTGACGTCATTTTTCCATTGCTAAAATAATCAAGTATAGGGTTTTATGGGTTTGCGATTTGCGATTCGCTAAATTATCGAGTATCTGCCCCATTATCTTATAGTAATTTATTATATCTAAGATCTATGTACTTATGTTAATTTTATCTATCAGTGTTACAACTATTTTGTTTCACGTTTTCCCACAATCGTTTGTTTGCTACAACATTCGGTTACAGAATTTGAACAAAATCGCAAATTTCAAATAAATTTGAAAAATTATAGTTTTTAAAAATTTCGAAGAATTTTAATAAAGTGAAGAAACTTCTGAAATTACCTTTTTTCAAGAAGTTTGACGTTTGAAGGAATTGGCGAATAAAATTCAAAAAATTTTAGGAATTTGTACAAATCATGAAATTACAAAATTTTAAGAATGTTGAATTTCAATAAATTTTAAGGATTTTAAGAAGGCTCAGATAATCAAAAATTTATTTTTTTCCATTTATGAAATTTAAAATTTTAATATTTCAAGAATTTAACGAATTTAAATGCTTAAGTAATTCCGAAATTTCTTGAAGTTTTTAAAATTTGTTAAATTTCTAAATCTACGTTTTTAAATAAAATTATTTGTGCTTATTTTCACACATTTTGAAAACAATGAATTGTGTTAAAACAAATTTTAATAAATGAAATTGAGTTATTTAAAATTTTTATAACCCATTAAATTTCTAAAATTTTTAATACTCTTAAATTTAAGTTTCAACGTTCGTCTTCAACGTTTTACAATTTTTTAAAGTTAACATAAAGCTATTTTTATGCCTATTTTCAAAATCTTGGTTGTAAGAGCTTGGTTTCACACAAAAAAAAATCGGTTTTCTTTAAAAAAAAACCTGTTACAATATTAAAGTGTTTCGTGTAAGTTTATAAATTTATTCTTGTCTCTGATTTTCAAAATCACATCATAGTTTTTAAGAAAAGTCTGCTTGCAAGGCAGCACATCGGTCCTTTTCGAGGCCACAATTTTTATTATTATTACAAAAATTGGTTACAATTATCTATCGGACGATACCGCATAATATACGCCGATAATAATTGATAGAACTGTACCGGGGCTCCTAACATATGTTGAAGGATCCGGAATGAATTTTCATTGGTCAGTAATCATAAGTGGGTCATTGAAAATTCGTTCCATATACTTTAAAACGTGTTTCGGCCCGAGGCCTCTTTTATCAAGCAAAATCGGATAATTAAAACTCATATACTCAAAAAATTAATTCTGCAGCAAAATATCCGCAATTCAATGTTCTAAATTCAAATTAACGAATGCTGCCAAAAGCAGTTTGTTATACCGCAAATTCTGCACTCTACTCCTACTACTGCACTCTACTCTATTGTATCAAAACTCTGAATCTAAGAAAGCGATTTTAGTAAACTGTAGCTTAAAACCACGACAAAATACTTGGTACAATGGTATGAATTCCGTTAAAATTGGTTACATAGTTTTTGAGATTAGCGCAAATTGATAGATACACAGAAGGACGGACACCTTACTTTATATTAGAAGCGAAAACAAGCGAAGTCAGTTTTCAGTATGAAACACTGATAGAACTGATTGACAATATCGGCTTCACTATTTCAAATCGTATTCTTTACTATGCGTCTTTAACTCCTCCAAAATAACATATACACCACCATATGAAGGGTTTCTGTAACATTCGACGCAAAGTCAAACGAACTTCAAATTCCTTAAATCCAACCAGTTGATGTATGTCTTAGAGTTAATGACTGACTAAACTAAGTTTGACCGATTTAATTGCGGAATGCGGGTTGTAAACCTAAGTAGAGTTTTCTTCGTCTTAAAGGGACTTGCCGGAAGAAGACCGAAATAAATATAATTTTAGCTACAAAAAATTGTTATTGTAATTTTTTTAATAACATCGGTTGCCAAGTTTGGTCTTTACGCTTTAACTAATTTGGTCGTTTCGAAATGTTTTTAACTACTGAGACCTATCTAATTCTATTTATAAAATTTTGTTTGTAAGAAAACCTAGAAATTCGCTAACTTTACAGTAAAAATTGAAAAATTTTACCTAATATTTAATCTAAATTTTTAAGATTTTTAGTCAGTATAAAAAAAAATCTTCCAACAAATGCTCAAAATGAAAAGAAACCCCACTGTGAGGCATTCTGTTTATTAAGACAGCAGAAATCTATTAAGCAACTATTGAAATGAAAATTCCAAAAGACGTCGTCTGTGTAAACATTTAATTAACTGAAGAATACGCGTTTAAGTATATTTCTCGGTTACGTTTTAAATATAAACAACTGAAAACAATTTGTATAAACAAATTACACAATTGCAAAGAATTGTAAACATTTGTAAAAATATGACAAGTAATATGTTTAACTCCAGTAAAACAGTGATTAGCAACGCAACAGCAAGCGTTACTATTACCACCAGTGCCTCTAATGGTTTGTAATTAAACGAATTGTGCAAAATTTAAAATAATTTAAAAATGTTTAAACTAAAGAGATTTCCTTCTTTTAATTTCATTTGTAAAGTGTAAAAAATTAGAAAATCTAGATATATGATTTTAATATGTTCCGAAGATTGTAAGAAAATTCATATGTATTAGTATGATTCGCTAGTACTTAACGCACAGTACATTCTGTATATATAGAATTTAAATTGTGGTATAATCAGTCCAGTCGCCGCGGCCTGATGAAAAGATTGATTTTTTCATTATCATAAGCTCATCAGTTCGAAACTGGATTGAATTCTCTTACAATCTTCGGAACATTTTAAAATCATATAATTAAATAAATAGAATTCTGTCTATTAGTCGGTTTCGTTGAATTACTGTTCGTAAATACTAATATACTTCTACGTGTTAATAAAAACACATTTAAAATGGTCTAATCACCGGTAGCATATTAGAAATTACATGAATTAATTAACATTCAACAAAAAAATTAAAAAAGTAAAATCTAGATATGAAATTCAAAATTATTTTAAATCTAAAAAATCAGGCATACGCTGCTAGATTAAAAAATTTTAACTAAAAATTTAATTTATCTGTCTGTAATCAATTAATTTTTTTGCCTTTTTTATAGACAAATATATTAATTGTTCATGTCAATCCCAATACACACACAAATGAGGTTTCTCCATAAATTTTGATATTTGATGTTGTGAATGTAATTCGCTATGTCAGTACGATCTAGCCAGATACTTAATGTAAGTGGCGAGAGTTGTATTTTTGATAGTTTGGTCGCAGCTACCTGATGAGTAGACCAACTATTCAGTACGAAACCAAACTACCAACATAAAGAATTCATGGAGGGTTCTCATTTTTGAAGAGTAATACTTTGATATGACTCTTGACACTTGGTCTAAAATTACGGGAACGGGGGAATGATATTTCTACTTGTTTTACAATTAATATATTTGTCTATAAAAAAGCAGAAAAAATCAATTAAAAATTTTAAAATATAGTTTACAACTTATTGTACTTTTAAAAATTCTATAGTATTGGAGTTCGTGAAGCTTTTTTTATAATTTATAACCAAAACGTTTAAGTTTTTATTCGAAAATCTAAACTTTAGTGATTTCCAAACACGTACCTAAATTAAAAATTTAAATATTAAATTTTATAAATTTTTTAAAATTACAGAGTAAATTTTGCTTCTGCTCTATGTTTTCGGTGTGAATTATTTCAGAAAATCACTATCACTCAAACTTTCCACAATAGGAAAATGCACGGTGAAATTGAAACTTGTATAATTTGAACGACTTTAACCAATATCCTTCAATATATTCTCAAAAAGAATTTACGCTTCTTTTAACTAAGTAAGAACTTTTATTACTTTATTAAAGCTTATATTAGACTGATCGAAGTTTCCTAGTCGGAGCCAATCTTTTACGAACCATAAACAGTGAATTTAGCAACATGTTGTCGAATAAAAAACTTCTAAAAATGCCTAAAAGCTCATCCATAAAAGCATAACTACAGAATACCTATAAACACTTTAAGATAATGTAAAAGGCATAAAGCTTACTCTTATGAGTTCGCAATTTTTCGATATTATTTTAGTAGTATCGAAAAACTGCAAATTCCTAAAAGTAAGCTTGCCTTTAAATATTTCATGTTTACAAATTATCTTATTGTGTAACGAATTTTCAAATTTTGACAAGTAATTTGGTACAAATTTTAGGGTAAAACCACCAAGTTTTAAATCTATAGAAAGATACGTCTTATAATATAAATCACAAATTGTTGTTTTCTTTCACATCTATTTAATCACGTACACTCAATACTGTTTCCCCATTTGATGAATAAATTATTTAATAAAAACTTTTAGTACCCTTGAAATTTATTAGCTTACTAACTTTTATCCAAATACAACATGAAATCAATGATAGTAAATCTTTCTAAACTAAAAGTCGATTTGAAATAAATCCGATTTTTGCCAAGAACTTTGTTATGATTGTTTCCTTCAGCGGTTGAATTTCTTTGTCGTATATTCGCCATAATTACAAGAAAACATGTTTCACTATTCAACAATAAGTGCATTGTTAAAAGTTTCAGCATTTTATGTTCCTTCCATTGGTGACTCATTTCGCTAAGGTTAAATTTGTATTAAGTCAATATGAAACACAAAACGTAAATTCCAAAAAATTTATCATTTTACCTGAAAAACCATTTTAGGGTCGAAGTTTTTTTCTTCATCTTAATTAAAACCGGATAAAACAAATCAAAGATTTATATGTAGAAACTGAACCTACGTTCCACAACCAAATTCTACAAGTCTATTTCTCGTTTAATTGTATGGCTTAATGACAAAAATAAATTACTGAAACTGAACTAACGTTTCACAACCAAGTTCTACAAATCTATTATCTATCATTTTAGCTGCAAAACCATTTTACGGTCGAAGTTTTTTTTCATCTTAATTAAAACCGGATAAAATTAATAAAATATTTATATGTAGAAACTGAGCCTACGTTCCACAACCAATTTCTACAAGACTATTTCACATTTAATTTTATGGCTTCATAATAAAACAAAGATTTACCACAACCAAATTCTAAAAATCTATTTCACGTTTAATTGTATGGCTTAATGACAAAAATAAATTACTGAAACTGAACTTACGTTCCACAACCAATTTCTACGAGACTATTTCACGTTTAATTCTATGGCTTCATGATAAAACAAAGATTTACCACAACCAAATTCTAAAAATCTATTTCATGTTTAATTGCAGGGTTGGTAAAAAACATGTTTTAAATAAAAAAAACAAAAAAAACGTTTTTTTTTTGTTTTAAACTGTTTTTTTTTGTTTTAAACAGTTTTTTGGTTAGTAAGAAATACCGGTAAAGTACCTACATATTAATTCATATGAATGAAAAACTGTTTCGTATTAACTATTTTTATTGATTGTATGAGTTACAAACTTATAGCAAACAAAAAACTAACACTTATGTTTTTCATATAAAAAACACAAATAAAAAATATCTTCATGATATATAAAAAATAAATAAAATATTTCCATTATGATTATACAAAATCAAAAATTTTTAAAGTCTGCAAGAACCTATGCACCTATTTTAATTAATTGCTGCGAAACGAAAACCAATTTAACCGCCCTAATAGTTCCGAGTTAGCTTCTTAAAGCAGTTTGCGTTAAGCCAAATTTAGAAAAAATCCTTTCTATACCAGCTGAGGCCGATGTAGCAGTATGCAGCTAACCAATCAAATCCAAATTATTACTCGAAATAATATTCGGATAAAGCGATTGCATCGACATCCACCATTCAAAATCTGTGAGCTGCTCACAATTTTTAAAATGTAAGTCCCTGAATGGGTTTAATTTTGCGATAAATTTCATAAATGTGGTATTTATGAAATTTATTGAAAAATTTAATTCAATAAAATCCATTGCCTTTTCTCTTTCGTCTGTAGTAATAACTGATTTTTTTGGCTTAGGACTTAAAAGATATGCCGCAAAATGTGCATTTGTTAGTGTTTTATTGTATCTTTTTTGATATAATGTTTTAACAGTTTCATTTCCAGTCAAATGTGGCTCCAACCCTTTCCAGACCTCTACAGCGTCTGTTAATTTGCAGGTATTACTTTGTATTTTGTCAAGTGCCACTGTAATTGGCTTCAATTCCTCTGTAATTCCTACATTTCAATTTTTGTTTAAAACAACTGTTTAAAATAAAAAAAACAAGGTGTTTTAAACAATGTTTAAAACAGTGTTTAAAACAAAGTGTTTAAAACTTACCAACCCTGTTTAATTGTATGGCTTCAGCATTTTATATTGCTTCCATGGGTGACTCATTTCGCTAAGGTTAAATTTGTATTAAATCAATATGAAACACAAAACGTAAATTCCACAAAATTTATCATTTTACCTGAAAAACCATTTTACGGTCGAAGTTTTTTTCTTCATCTTAATTAAAACCGGATAAAACAAATAAAATATTTATATGTAGAAACTGAACCTACGTTCCACAACCAATTTCTACAAATTTATTTCTAATTTAATTCCATGGCTTCATGATAAAACAAGGATTTACCATAACCAAATTCTAAAAATCGATTTCACGTTTAATTGTATGGCTTAATGACAAAAATAAATGACTGAAACTGAACTTACGTTCCACAACCAAGTTCTACAAATCTATTATCTATCATTTTAGCTGCAAAACCACTTTACGGTCGAACTTTTTTTCTTCATCTTAATTAAAACCGGATAAAATAAATAAAAGATTTATACGTAGAAACTGAACCTACGTTCCACAACCAATTACTACAAATCTATTTCTCAATTAATTTATGGTTTCATGACAAAACACAGATTTACTGAAACTGAACATACGTTCCACAGGCAATTTCTATAAATCTATTTCCCATTTAATTGTTTGGCTTAATGAGAAAAATAAATTACTGAAACTGAACTTACGTTCCGCAACCAAGTTCTACAAATCTATTAACTATCATTTTAGCTGCTAAACCATTTTACGGTCAAAGTTTTATTTCTTCATCATAATTAAAACCGGATAAAACAAATAAAAGTTTCATGACAAAACACAGATTTACTGAAACTGAACATACGTTCCACAGCCAATTTCTATAAATCTATTTACCGTTTAATTGTTTGGCGGCTTAATGAGAAAAATAAATTACTGAAACTGAACTTACGTTCCGCAACCAAGTTCTACAAATCTATTAACTATCATTTTAGATGCTAAACCATTTTACGGTCGAAGTTTTATTTCTTCATCATAATTAAAACCGGATAAAACAAATAAAAGATTTATATTTAGAAACTGAACCTACGTTCCACAACCAATTTTTACAAGTCTATTTGACGTTTAATTATATGGCTTCATTACAAAACAAAGATTTACCATAACCAAATTCTAAAAATCTATTTCACGTTTAATTGTATGGCTTAATGACAAAACTAAATTACTGAAACTGAACTTACGTTCCACAACTAAGTTCTACAAATCTATTATCTATCATTTTAGCTGCAAAACCACTTTATGGTCGAAGTTTTTTTCTTCATCTTAATTAAAACCGGATAAAACAAATAAAAGATTTATATGTAGAAACTGAACCTACGTTCCACAACCAATTTCTACAAGTCTATTTCACATGTAAGTCAATGGCTTCATGACAAAACAAAGATTTACGGAAACTGAACATACGTTCCACAACCAAATTCTAAAAATCTATTTCACGTTTAATTCTATGGCTTCATGACAAAACAAAGATTTACTGAAACTGAACTCACGTTCCGCAACCAAGTTTTAAAAATCTATTTGACGTTTAATAGCAAAGCTTGATGGTGTTCCGTTTTTCGTCAAGCTTTCCATTTTCACAGTGGAATTTGATTACTGAACATAACTTTCACAGTTCAACAGTATTAAAAAAGGTTTTGTAATCAAAGTTTCTTCCATGAATTTAATTTATAACCTTAATATTGTATATCATTTGATTTTGATTAGCTTAATTCTGCGACAATTGTAGTAAATTGTGAAATATTTTTAGGTTTGCCTTTCTTTCATATCAGAATTAACATGACACAAGGATTTGAGTACTACAACCAAGTTCCAAAATGCAACAGTAAGGTTATGGTAATTTAATTGGCCATGCTGGTTAATTTCCTTTGCTTTCCTTTATCACCACAAAATACAACAAGGATTCATTTTAGGGAACAACTTCCACAATCCACAACTATCTACTTATTATTGTCATTGCGATTTAATTTTCGTCAACGGATGGTTTATTTTCTTTTATTTTCTTCCCGTAAAGCACAATTCTAGCAAGTAAATATTTAGATTACCAATACATTTACTTATGTTGCTAACTGTCACCACAAAGTATCCACCAGTTAGAAGTAAGTTCAACGAGAAATTCTTTGAATGTTCATACTATCCGTGTCGCGCAATGAGTTAGATGGAATGATTCTGAGATAAGAACTTCTGCGTGCGAACCGGATATCTAAACAGGTAACATCGATGAAACTGCTTAATGCTACACTTAAATTTATATTCAGTTTCCCCGCATAAATGCTTTTTTTTCTGTTATACATTTAATATACACACAAATTTATTAATCGCATGCAATTAAGTAATAAAACAAAAATCGATCGATTAAAATAGAAAAAAATAAATAAATAAATCGCGGAAAAATAATAAAAATACTAGCGCTAAAATAAAATCGCCAATCAATCAAAAATTTAATTTAATAAAAATATGAATGTATAGAAAATACATTTCATTTTCCTTTCTCCGGCTTAATTATGTATGTACATATCACATCACAATTGTATAGTTTTACGCGATGATATGGTTTTTGTTGGAATGAATTAAGCCGTGAAATAATTTCATGCAACGTAATCAAACATTATTTCTTTGATGTCTCCTCCTCCCTCCACTCAATTGTCCCAACATCCCCTCTTCCCGGTCGTAAAGAATTATTAAATAATAGATCGGAAAATAAAATTTCCGATTTCAATTTAAAACACAAAAACATAATGAATTCAGGAAAAACCGGAAGAAAGGTTTCAAAGCACTCGTCTATATACGCTTTTTAGTTGTTTTTTATGCTTTTTGTTTTTGGACACATTGTTCACAGATAAAAGAGTTTTCTTCTTGGGCATGTATGTTTATTGTTTATATGTATGTGTTGTGAAGTATATAGAAGTACAAAAAAAAAACAAAAAATTGGAAAAACGCATGCGTGTACTGAATACATAAATATTATTGTGTGCTATAAACAAAAAACTCGAAAATTGATTGTGGATTTTGGAAAAATTTAATTATGAAATTTATTTTTATGCCGATTAAAAAAAAAACTGAAATGAGAAATAAATTTTTCCAAATCATTCATTAATCAATTGGATTATCAGCATGGTTCGCCACGCGTTTAGCTTGTGGGTAAACTTTTTTTTTCTCCTTTCAGAATCGGTTTATTATCACAGTAAAACTTTTCATCATTATCATCATAATGAACAAAAACGAAAATCAGATCAGATTTTTTTTTTCTCAATGATTTATCAATAAATTTGGCAGTTTTATATTTTGGTTTTATTTTGCCATTTGCTGATATCTTTTTTTTTGTTCGAAGAGATGGCGTGTCGTTTATTTGGTCAGCAGAAAACCAAGTATTTTTTTTGGTTTTCGTGGAACCTCAAGAGACGAATCTTTTATTTATTTTTAGAAGTTTGAATTGTTTTGTGTTGGTAACAAAAAAACTTTGATTTAATTTTACATCTGTATATAAAATACGATAAAATGGTCGATAGTCATGAAGCACAGTATTCTCGAAGGTACACGTAAACGCGATAAACGCGCTTATTTCAAAAGTAT
This sequence comes from Tipula vernalis, assembly GCA_958295665.1. Classification (NCBI taxonomy): domain Eukaryota; kingdom Metazoa; phylum Arthropoda; class Insecta; order Diptera; family Tipulidae; genus Tipula; species Tipula vernalis. The sequence continues at coordinate 383,326,387 of OY282559.1, read as the reverse complement.
GTACACTGATTAAAAGTTTTGTGGAGGAAGTTGAATATCAAACGGTATATTATTACGGAATAGCCTTGAGGCTTTGATTGTTTAAAACCCACTCAATTCTAAATTGGTTCCATTTTGAAATAGAAAGAAATAGTTTGGTGACAAATATTTATTAAAATTTCGTGTACAGGGAATTAAGGCTCTTATCAGACTCACAATATACATAAAAGTGGATTATTTTTATCAAACTCTTGTAGCGGCTCCCTCATTTATACATTTATACACTCATGTATTCACTCACCGCCACAATCAATTCAATCAATTCGTTTGCGAACCCATTCGATAACAAAAAGAACTCACCTATTTAATGTCAGGCATACCAACGCAACCACAAAAACATTTCACAGAAAAAAGAAAAAATGAAAACAAAACAAAGAACAATAAAATACTTCACTTCGTACTATCGGAAATACCCATTGCATTACTTGGAATCCGAGCAACAGTGAAAGAAGATCTGAAGTGCTCACCAGCGAAATTAATTTATGGCCAAACCATCAAGCTACCCGGCGAGTTCTTCATCGAAAATCCTATTTCACGTTTACCAACCACCAACACAATCATCGACCATCTGCGACAAACCATGCATCTTATACCAAAATCAACTCGTCAACCCAAACAAGATGACGTTTTTGTTTCGAAATCGCTCAACAACTGCGATTTTGTTTTCATTAGAACAGATAAGGTTCGCACGGAATTATCTCTTCCCTATAAAGGTCCGTATAAAGTTATACGTCGACTTAGAAAACATTTCATCGTATCGATTAATGGAAAAATTTTCAACATTTCAATCGATCGACTCAAACCGGCATATGTAATTCTCTGTTCAGCTGATCAAATATCAGGCTCAGCAAAACAGTCCGTATTGCTACTACTCACACAATCATTCCCTAGGGAGGGGGAAATCATTCGCGGGGGAGTCCTGTATCGGCTCGCTCATTTATACATTATAGTTATACACTCATGTATTAGTTATTAGTATACAATCATTCATTCATTCATTTTTACATTCACTCATCGCCACAATCAATTCAATCAATTCGTTTGCGAACCCATTCGAAAACAAAAAGAACTCACCTATTTAATGTCAGGCATACCAACGCAACCACAAAAACATTTCACAGACAAAAGAAAAAAATGAAAACAAAACAAAGAAAAATAAAATACTTCACTTCGTACTATCGGAGATACATAACCGTTTCAATTTTGCTATAACACACACGCACATCATTCGTACGTTCAATTATTTTGTCAGCCATATTTTGTGGTAAAAAATTATTATAATATATTCGGTGGTGGATTATATAAAACCAATTTTGTAATTTTATCAAGTGTAGTGAGTGCGTGTTTATTTTGTGTCAAGGAAATAAAATTTGTTACCTGGGGCCCTATTCTCGAATTCCACATCCATTTTCGACATGTGGACATCTGTCAAAATTCATAAAAACAATGGAATTTTTTCGGTACTACTTCGTTATGGAATTTTCTGGGAACTAAGGGGATATTTCCGAATGGGTAGGTATGAGCAGGTGAAAAAATTCCCCATACACGAAAACGTCAATAATTACATAGATTTTGACAGATATCCACATGTGGAAAGTTGTTGTGAAATTCGAGAATAGGACCCCTGGTAATAAACACAAACAATTTATTATTGTGATACTGGGTGGTGTATTACAGTCGAAGCAACGCGCAGCGCCCCCAGTACTACACTCTCTTCAAACTGCATTTCAAATTTTATTTGTTAACCTAACTCAATTTTACAAGTGCAGAACTTTTCAAACTTATTCAAATTCGCCTCAAACTCGATAATAAATTGGCTAAATTGATTCCGTTAAGAAACAATCTCAAAATTTGATGACTTTTTACTAAAATTACGGTTACAAAGAATCAAGTTCTTATCAAACTTATTCAAATTTTAGATCATGCAAAATAGTTCACTATACGTAGAATATAATTATAGTCTAACATTTTCATTGCTTCCTAAAAATAACTGTTTTTGGACTTAAAACAATTTGCGTTTCTTGTCGACGATTTATTTTATCAATTTTATGATTTGAACTATTTCCTTTTACTTCGTCTCTTTTCTGCTAAGGCAGGAATTAGTTTTAAACTTCAAATTCATCCTTAATCTATCCAAATTAAATGAACGAAATCTAGAGATTAAACTTAATTGCAGAATTTGCAGATTATTCGAGATGCGCGTTGTTGCCTAAGTCATAATTCGTTATTATCGAAATTGTTCTAGACTTTCCAGAAATAAGTTTGGAAATTTCAACATATTTCGAAATTTTCAAGGTTATTCAAGATCAAATTATTTAAGAATTCTGTTTGGCAGTGATTTACGCTTTCGAGATTTTCAAATTTTCCAAGATTGTTCAGAAGTTAGCCGAGAATGAGTTGTGCGATATGTTTGTGACGTTTGAGATTATTCGAAGTATTCAAGACTTTATTGAATATTCTCGCGAGTTAGAGAACTATTGGAGGTTATTTGAGGATATTGAGTTTATTCGATATTATTCGAATTTTTTTCTTAGTGATACATATGATTTTTCGAAATTTTCCAGGTTTATCGTAGGTTGTTTGAGAGAGTTTCTGAGATTATTCGAGGCCTTGAGATTACTCGAAATTAATTGAGATTTTTTGTTAAGAAACAATAAAGAAATTCGCTAAATCTAATTCAATTTAATTTTATGAGAAAATTAACATTATTAGAAATAGTTAAGATACTAAATACTGTAGGTTCCCCTACTTTTAGTGAACACGAAATTATTTGGAGTATTGCTAGTCAGAATATCAAGGCTACCCAAATAAATACCTTTTACTAGAAATATAAATTTTTAAAGGTTTTCCGAGAAATTCACTTTTTTATAAACCGAAAAAGAGTGTAGGTTGGTGGATTATCCTGCCTGTACATTGCGGAATATGTGAATCGCTATTAAATATATTTTGAATATTTGTTAGCATCCTACTATAACTTACTTTGATTGTCCAATCAAACCAGAAAACACAGTGATCCTAAAACAATGTTCCGCGGACCCGTTCTCAGCCAAACACTGAGTTAGATCACAGGAATATTATTATTAACATTTTTCGATTTCAGAATATATTTGAGATAATAAAACCGCAAAGAAAGTTAAAATCCTAATCCTCTCATGTAAACTATAATCATGTTTGTTTAACTGTAAAATGCTTGAATATAGATTTACGTGTTATCCCTAAATGTAAACATCGTATGCCCACTTCGTATGAGATCTAACAATCCTAAATAAACAAAACTTACCTATATATGTATATATGTTGGGCTGTTATAAAGCAACTCTATATACGAATCGTGTCTGTAATTTCTGAAAATAAATCAATAAAAATTCGGTTAATAAGTTAATAAAGCAACCCTGTGTTCAGTTACAATGCAAAATCAAAAAAGTAAAAAACTGCGGTCGCAAATTATTTTACTTTTTAATTCGTAAATAATTGAGTTTTATACAACTCCTACATTTTACCTAAATTGGTATTGCGGTGGGTTACTTCTACAGAATTTTCAAAAATCCGATTAATATTTAATTCTGTTCAACCCAAAGAAAAAAAAAAAAAATGTTCAAACAACAAAATATTTTATTTTCATGTTTTCCATTTTCCTTACAACAAATGTTTTTCTGTAAAATCGCTTTTTATCTAAGAAAAAAATAAATTAATTGGATTTCTCCGCCCCTCACTGCGCCTCTCATACACCAAAAATTAATTGAACACTCGAAGCCGAATAAAAATAAAAAATAAAAAATTTGATAATCAAACTCGATTCAAATAAGTATGTATTTGAAATATGAGCGTGGAACTATTTTGGATAAAACTAAATGTATAAGTATTCGACTGTGGTTTGAATGGAAAATTTTTAGAATTTGAATCAAATTTGAAACTGAGCAAATTCGAGCTAAACTTGACATTTAATTACCACGGAATTATGAAGAATATTTGAACGAAGTTTGATAGGAATATTGAATAGGAATTACTAAAACATATATTTGAACATACATAACTTTACTTTGGAAGACAGCTGACGCAAAATTAAATTAAATCAAATCCACTTTTTGTGAAAGAAAACTATTTCAGCAAACGAAGTTCTACCTGAATGAACCGCACATCATTTGTAAAGTCTATTTGATAGAAGTTTGATTTGGGCAAAATATTATTTATCAATCTCTGCTCAAATATTGATTAAAATCTTAACAAGTATTTGAGTGAAATTGTCTTGTTTGATTGCTGCATAAATAAAAATAAAATAAACGTTATTGCAATCCAACTAGATTCAAATTCAACTTTTAGAAAGTTAAATATGAAAATGAATTTTAAATAAAATTAGAAAATTCGGAAATTGACATTGGCCAAAATTAAAGAGAATTTAATTAATTGTTCCGTTCTAGTAATTTAAAATATTCCAAAAAATTGCTCAATTTCTAAATACATTTTGAGCAACATTAGCTTATTTGTGAAAATAGCCCGCACTGTTCTTCAAAAAAAATTGAGCTTAAAAGTTTTACGAACAAGTTTCTTAATTTCTGATCTTTTTGAGAAAAATTAGAAAATTTCGAAATTTCAAATTATAATAAATATTCCACATAAGCAACTCGACTGAACCAATTTTGTAAAAAAAGTTTTTATACAGGGGAGTTATTAAAAAAAATGCTAGGCTTTTATCTCGAGAACGGTGCTAGATAGGAGAAAAATACTTATAATGAAATTTGTTAGGGTCATTTGAAGGTCAAATTGATTGTTTTAAAATAGAAATCCCTATTTTTGACCTTGGATTCGGTAAGAGTGCAAAATTTTACGTTCAGATAGGAACCTTAGGCTCTTCTTTTGAATGACTTTCAGATGTTAGTTCAAGGAGAAATTAGCAAATAATGAATTTTAATGGGGAATATACTAACACTAACTTGTAATCTTAGGTCGTAGTGCCAGCAACTTTAAATTAAATCATTCCCCATGTTTTAAATAAATGTTTGAAAGAATTTTGAATTACGGATTGTGGAATCTAATTGTGTGTTTTAAATTATTTTTTTTCAATGGTGAGACTACTGTATTTGCTTTGGTTGTCTGTTAAAGAAGCTAGTGTTGTAAGGACTAGGGCATGGATATTAATCGGTTTCCGAACAAAACGAAAAAATGATCAATTGTTCATCAAAAGAAAATTAGAAAAAGGTAACCATTTTTAAACTTGTTCCTAAACAAATAAGGCTCCTAAAATATTGCACAGCCAAATTGGCTGCGGACAAATATTTCTAAAGTACTGACCAGAGCTTTAAACCAAATTAACACTAAATTAAGTTTATAATGGTACGGTAACATAGTAATTTAAAATATTTAAAAAAAATTGGCTCAATTTCTAGATAAATTTTGAGCAACATTAGCTTATTTGTGAAAATAGCCCGTACTGTTCTTCAAAAAATTTAGCTTAAAAGTTTTACGAACAAGTTTCTTAATTTCTGATCTTTTTGGGAAAAATTAGAAAATTTCGAAATTTCAAATTACAATAAATATTCCACATAAGCAACTCGACCGAACCAATTTTCTAAAAAAAGTTTCTTATACAGGGGAGTTTTTTAAAAAATGCTAGGCTTTTATCTCGAGAACGGTGCTATATAGGAGAAAATTACTTATAATGAAATTTGTTAAGGTCATTTGAAGGTCAAATTGAATTTTTTTAAATAGAAATCCCTATTTTTGACCTTGGATTCGGAAAGAGCGCAAAATTTTACGTTCAGATAGGAACTTAAGGCTCTTCTTTTGAATGACTGTCAGATGTTAGTTCAAGGACAAATTACTAAAAAATAAGAAATAATCAGCAAATAATGAATTTTAATGGGGAATATACTAAGACTAACATGGTATCTTAGGTCATAGTGCCAGCAACTTTAAATTAAGTCATTCCCCATTTTTTCAAATTCATTATTTGCTAATTATTTCATATAATTTAGTAATTTGTCATTCAAAAGAAGAGCCTAAAGTTCCTATCTGAATGTAAAATTTTGCGCTCTTTACAAATCCGGGATCACAAATATGGATTTCTATTTAAAAAATTCAATTTGATCTTCAAATGACCTTCAACCTTGACCAAAATTTAATTTTTAGTAATTTTCTACTATCTAGCACCGTTCCCGAGATAAAATCCTAGCATTTTTTAAAAATTCACTCTGTATAGAGGTGGTTGCTTATATAGAAAAAACGATTTGAAATTTAATTTATTTTAATTTTATTATAAAATTCAGTAAAGCAGTCAGTTGAAGTATTTAATTGAATCTCTTCAACAGATGTAAATAAATGTTTGAAAGAATTTTGAATTACAGATTGAGGAACCACAAATTATTATTTTTTCAATGCTGAGACTACTGAATCTGCTTTGGTTGTCAGTTAAAGAAGCTAGTGTTGTAAGGACTAGGGCATGGATATTAATCGGTTTCCGAACAAAACGAAAAAATGATCAATTGTTCATTTTTAGACCGATTAATCGATTAATCGGTTTACATTATACGTTATTTTAGATGAATTTCTGAAATTAGACCAATTAGGATAGAATTTCACTATTTCTTAACAGATTATGATGAAATTTGACGTCTTGGAAAAAGAATCCAGAAATGTTTTTTGGATGATTTTTTGGAATATAAGACCAATAAGGAAGGTTTGGTTAATTTAGATGGAACTTGGCTATTTCTTAAAGGATTTTAGTGAAATTTGAAATGTGCGAAGGAAATGACCAAGTAGGAGGAAATTGGCTGTTTCTTAACCAAGTTCTGGAATATGGCCAATTAGGATGGAACTTGACTATTCCTTAACAGTTGATGATGAAATTCGACATGTGCGTTGGAAATGGGATTCTAAAATAATTTTTAGATAAATCTCTGGAATATGGTCAATTAGGATAGAAATTGGCTATTTCTTTACCGTTTTTCGATCTGCTCACAGCAAATGAATCTCAATAGCTGTCTGGTTTACAGAAACCTCAACAGACAACTTTCTTTTTTTGGATATTATGAGTTCTTGTCTTTGTGAATCTGGCAGTAGTTTAGGTTTCTCATATAGACATATTTACTATACATCTGCCGGGAGATTTAATCACAATCGCAGCATTGGTAAAATTTCTAATGGTAGTTTTGGGTACCGGAATTAGAAAAATCACTTTAGAATCTCATTTCCGTAGTGCATTTCGAGTTTCATCAGGTAAGGAATAGCCTAGTTCTATCCTAACCGGCCATAATCACGAACTTTATCTAAAAATAATTTTAGAATCTTCTTTTCATAACAAATATCAAATTTCACTAATATTTGTTCAAAAATAGAATGCCATACCCAACACACCTATCGAATGGCCAAGTTCCATCCTAGTTGACCATATTCCAGAATTTTATCCAAAAATCATTTTAGAATCGCATTTCCACCCCGCATTTCCACAAGTCAAATTTCAGTAAAATCGGTTCATACTTTCTCGTGAAAATAAAAGTTCGATTAATCGGTTAATTTTCCCCAACTAATCGGAATCTATCCATGCCCTAGTAAGGATGTGCTTCCAGCAGGGTTTCGAACCGAACCCGAACCTCGAACCCGCTCCGATTCAAAGATTTTTAGTAATTTTTTCGAACCCGAAACTGAACCCGAACCCAACATTTCGCGGGTTCGATTCAACCGGGTTCCGGGTTGACAAAAAAAATCGCATGTCATATATATTATCTATCATAATCCAACAATTTAGACAGCTGGAATTTTGGAGTTAGAACTGGATCGTCAAATCAGTTTCCAACGTAGTTATTATACCACTTCGTCAGTCCAGTATTTAAGTAACACAAATGAATTTTAGTCAATTTGCAGTTAGGACCGTCACATTACATAATGGCAAACCTAACTTCAAAATGATCAGAATGCGTTTGTAACACTTAAATACTGAGGTGACGATATATAGATTTTTTTTATATACCTGTGAAGTTTTATTTTTTTACTAACCCGAACGTGAACCCGAACCCAATTATTTTCTTGCTTTGAACCTGAACCCGAACCCAAAATTTTTCGGGTTCGAAACCCTGGTTTTCAGTGATTTTGAGTGAGTGATTTGATCATATTTTGGTCTAATGACTGCAATAGGGGAGTGTTATTTCGTGGGGAAAACAACACCCTAATAATCACGTTGAATATATTTTCAGTGCCTTGGCAAGTCGCATTATCCGCGATTAATTAATTAAATTAAAGTCACATTTAATTAATTTAATTAAAGTCCAAATTTAATTAGAGATCAGGTTTGCGATTTAAAAATAATTAAACGGTTTTATTTGTGAATATAAGATCACATTAGTCGTTTAAGTACATCTTTTTCTTTGATTCTACGCCGAAACAAAAGTTCGTTGCTCGAAAGATTGTTTTCCTCTGCCCATTCTATCGCGACGTTGAAGGAATCAATAACATTATTGATGTTGAAGTTTATGCTTTCATCTTCTGTTGGAGCTTCTTCGTTTTCGACGCTTTCCAGTTTGGATATGTATATGACTACTTTCATATGTTTCCAAAGCCAAGTTACTCTGGTTGCCACCAATTGCCCAGTTCTTTATTTCGTCCTCCGTTAAATTATTTTCATTTACAGTTAAATGGTAAAGTTTTCCCAGGGGGATATTATCCTTTTCCATAAAATAACTAGCCGGTACGTTTAATTGAATTTCGTCAACTGCGGGAGTTCATTCCAGCCTTCAACAATAAAAAATGCTACGTCTTTTAAATTAATTTTCTAAAGAGCAGAAGTCATCGTTATTTCCATTGCCACTTAGGGCCATGAGCGTTGCTAAAAGATGCTTTCGATACCGTTGTTTAAGGGATTTTATGATGTTTTGGTAAAGGCGCTGCAACAAGGGGGTATTGTTAGGCGGAAACAATATAATCTTGAAGTTTTCCATGTTGGAAAAAGTGTTTGCTAATAATATAGCTTTTATTGGTAATGCTTTAGCTTCCAAGTGACGAGAAACTTAAGGGATGAAAAGTTCGTTGTACCACTCCTTGAAGAGCGCAGAAGTTTGCCAAGCATTTTAAGTGACTTGTAATGCAACGGTAGGGTAGTTCGACATCTTTAAAACATCAGAGGCTTTGTGGCTTTTCCAACCGTAAATATATTGAGTTTATGCGTCCCTGTTGCATTTACGCACTGGATAATGGTTATTCTTTCCATGAGGCCTTCCTTCCAACAGCAATCTTTTCAAAAACGGCTGCATTTGCAGACCGGTTTCGTGACGGTTACAAATTTGTTACAGTGAAAACCCATTTTCTGCAATGATTTTTCACTGGATACCGTCAAAATTCGAATTACGTGAAGTTTTTGGAATTTTTCGAGCCGTCATCGCTGGCTAAAAATTCGTGTCCATTGGCATTGAGTGATCTATTCAAGTCCAGCGCCTTTACTTTAATCCTTTTGACCTTTTACCATCTTAAAGATGATTTAAAATTGATAATTAAAGAAATAAAGACTCGGTCTTTTTCTCCATTTTTACGGCAAATACAAATTGAAAATGAAATGAAGTGATATGAAAAACCAGAGTTGCTTCTGTGGAAATTTTGGGGGGAAAAAAAGTTGCTAATGCAGAAGTTGTTACAAAAGAATGTTTCTTATGTGGGAATTTCTTGTATAAAATTGACATCCATTTTTCTAAGTAAAACAAACAATTTTTTTTTCGTTGACGATGAAGTTTCATAATCATTTTTTCTTAAGGATAATGAGTGATTAATTCATCACCCGTGATTTGTTCATCACCCGCCGGGAATCGAATCCGGGACCTCCCTAGCTTAAAGCAAGCATGCTATCAATTGTGTCACCAGAACGGGAAGTAAAGTAGAAAATTGTGTCTGAAAAATTGAGCTTTCAAAATATGATCACAAGTATTTCTTTCTAAATTAGCCATGTTTTTGTTTACAATGGTAACAAAGAGACATAAAATTTCTATAAAATATTGCTCAATTTCTAGGAAACGAAATTATTTAAATTATTTTCAAAATATTAAGTGAAATTGCCCAATTTTTGAATATTATTAAGTAAACGTTCATTACAATCGCATCAAACCTAATGCAATTAAGTGTTTGAGCAATATTAGCTAATTTGCGAAAATGATTCGTAATTTCCCTAAAAAAAATGAGCTACTGAAAGAAAAGTTAGCATGTTTTGAAATTTTTAATTTCTAGCTGCTTAAACTGTGTGATGGAATGTTGCTCAGTTATTAAGTTGTTGCTATATATGGCAAACAAATGGGTTGTCTGAGCTGTCTCCTTTTCAATTAAGGAACAGATGGTATGGTATGGAATGAAATGGATTTTATTCAGTGGAATGTTTCCTTTTTTTTCCTTTTATAGTGATCTGCCTTATTGATGTTATACAATATTGAGCAACCCTTTTATGTATAAGTTTTACAAAAGAATGGCGAATTATGGCGATATATTAATAGATTTTAATGTTATTTACTAAGCTTGACTGTGAGTTATATTTCAACTCTAACAACTGAATTTTTCTTTCAAAAAATTTCTCAAATTTTACCGTACTCTGGATTAGACTAATAATTTGCAAAATATTTACACAATTTACTCAAATTTTGTTTAATCTCTGATGCTTATTGGTTTAGAGGCTTATAAATATTGCTCAAGAATATTGAGCAACTATTGTACTAGTAATAACGTATAAACAATGAGTATTAAAATTGATTTGTTTAAATACTCGATTGTAGATAAAAAACTGGAATGAAATTCGTAAACCATAATAATTGAATAGAACTATCGTTGAATATTTGAATAGTGACTATCTACTGATTTCGAGATTTTGATAATTTCAATGATACTTATAAATCAAAATTTCATACTTAAAATTTAAATCAACCATAAAAACTTACACAAACGTTTTGAAATTTTTTCGAAATAAAATTAAACATTCTAATCACTTTTTGCTTAAACCTTCTTACAACGCAACCGGAAAATGTTTATCCATAAATATAAATAGGAATATGGAAGCATTTCTCTCCCCACGCATACTTATTTTGGCTTTAAATTGTAAGACAATCAGTTATTACATATATGATTTTAAAAAAACATGACGCATCGCATCATGACGTCACTGTAATAAAAAGGCGATTTTTATTTTCTGTTTTATCGATTTTTCTTGTACATCATTTTCATAATGAAAATACATTTTTTGGCGTATAACTCTTTGAACTCTTTGAGAGAAGGGTAGAATGCGCGATTTTTCTACCTCGCGCATTTACAAAATTTAATTAAGATTTTACAAATTTGATATAATTCTGAATTCGCCTCGTTGTGCAAATCTCTATAGAAGAGCAAAACAAAAAATCGCGAATTGGATCTTCCCATCCATATGTATATGTTTGTGTGGGTGTGGGTTGCAATGGAAAATATTATTCCAATCAAATTAAAATCGAACGGTATTCTGAACAATGAATACGATTTTTTTTTTATTCACACGATACTCCGATTTTCGTTTATTTTATTTTTTTTTTTTTTTTGTGTACTAGAAAAACCTCACGAACAGCTAATCAAAGTATTGGAAAATGGGTAAAATTTTATTACATTTTCAATAATTTATTTATTTTTATTTTTAGAAGTCACACAAAAAAGATTCACTGTAACAGGGAAATTTATTTATTTTTTTGTTATGGAACACTAATTGAAAATGGAAGTTCTTCATAAAGTAAAATTTTATGTATACGAAACTCTTAAAAGGTATAATATAAATAATTTTTGTATGGTGGCTGATATGTAGAAGGATATTTTGGTATAAGCAGATTTTTTTGTATACGTAGTTCTCGTTATGGAAATGAAAGGCGAGTCCAAAAAATGCTATTTAGTATTTTCACAGAATTTTATTGCATGACTATTTTAATCATAATAAAAGCGTTCGTCGTAATGTGGAAGTTATGTTTTGTGTTAATTTGTAATGGTCTGTATGTAGTGATTTGGGTAATTTATTTACACACACACATACATTCTGAAGTTGATTTTTGTAAGAAGTGAACTAAAATATAATAGTGTGCTGGAGAACTTACGAAATGAAGTAAACTATGATTTCAATTTTAGAAAGTTTCCTGCAAAATTGGTATTTCTGAATTTTATCGAACTTCAACTGAAAGATGCTAAAGAAATTCAATTTCGAGTTAACTATAGTTTTGACATAATGTGTCATGATTAACCTTAATTTTAACTTAATTTCAATTTAATTTCAATAAAGCGCGATTGCCTTTCTAATCCATTTTGCACAGGACGAAAAAGACGAACGCCCGGTTTCCCAAAAAAAAAACCTAATCAATCCTTCATCTAAATATTTGGCTACACGAAATTGGGCAGTCAAATATTTAGCTCTCCGATTGAAATGTTCATGTAAATATGAAATAAAATTATCCTGCACTGAACTTGTATTATGAAACAAACAGTAATTTCATAAACGGACCAAAGAAAGGAAATATTATTAAACTGGAGATTACCTCTTTTTTGTGAAACCGGGCATTAGAGTAATAAAATTGAGAAAACACGATTTGATTTTAAATTTTATTTGTTTTAGAAATCCTTTGGTTATGAAGTGAGTGCCATAACTTTCGAGTTACCCTCGAAATTGAAAATTATTTTAATTTATTTACAATCGAATGAAAAACAGCATAAGAGCATTTTAGGGCCGAATGTCACACGGCCGAACGCCGAAAGGCCGAATGCCGAAAGGCCGAATATCGTTTGGACTAATGTGTCGAAAGGCCGAATGTCGTTTGGCCGAATGTGTCGAAATGCCGAATATCTAATGGCCGATTGGGTCGAAAGGCCGAAAGTGTTGAAAGACCGAATGTCTAAAGGCCGAATGGGTCGAAAGGCCGAATGTCGAAAGGCCGAATGTCGAAAGGCCGAATGTCGAAAGGCCGAGTGGGTCGAATCGTAGAACGTGTGGAAAGGCCGATTGGGTCGAAAGGCCGAATTTTCATTAAATTTTCCTTCACTTAATTGATTGAAATCAATATTTAGAACCTTTGAATTTATTTCTTAATGTACAATGCTAATAATGTATGTGCATATTAATGTGATCAAATTTTGTCGGAAAAAAAATTTATTTATTTTATATGACACAAAAAAAAAATTAAGATTTTAATATTTAAGGCGATTTACTATTAATCATTTTTATACAAAAATTTCGATAAAAATTTAAATTTTGAAAATTTTCATTCATAAAAAGATTAAAATCAATTTCGACACAAACGGCCTTTCGACACAAACGGCCTTTCGACATTTGGCCTTTCGACACAATCGGGCTTTCGACCCCCTCGGCCTTTCGACATCGGCCTTTCGACATTCGGCCTTTCGACCTATTCGGCCGTTCGACCTATTCGGCCTTTCGACCTATTCGGCCTTTCGAAATTCGGCTTTTCGATATTCGGCGTTTCGACCCTTTCGGCTTTTCGACATTCTGCCTTTCGATACATTCGGCCTTTCGGCCCAATTCTGATTAAACAAATTGAATCATTGCCTGATGAAGTATTTGAAAAACTAACTTTTTCAAACTGTGGTAACTATACTGTTGTAAAATTTCCGATATTTTTAAATTTGGTAATGTTACCGGTAATATTACCGGTAACACGGGTAAAATAGGTAACACACTTTTTATTCAATATTTTAATGCCAATTTGTACCAAAGAACACTAGTAATATTTTTCATCTGGACAAATGTAGTAAGATTTTTAAATAAATACAAACGGCTTATTATTCTTTCAAGTAATCTCCTTCGGGTAGAACACACTTATGCCAACGTTATTCCAGTCTTTGAAACAGTTGTTAAAGTCTATTTCCGGAATGGCCTACAAAACCTTCTTCGATTCCGCTTAAATCTATTCAGTCGTATCAAAACGATGTCCCCGGAACGGTTTCTTGAGTTTCAGTAATAGCCAGAAGTCAAGCGGAGCTAAATCAGGTGAAGGGCAGTTGCGAAACAATATGGGTCGAATTTTTGGCCAAATAGTCACGTAGAGCCAATGCAGTGAGACGGCGCATGTAAACAAGATCTCTAATTGTCAATCAACAATTTTTGAGCATCAAATCCTGACTTTTTTTGATGTGGTGTTCATCGGTAGACGTCGAAGATAGACAAGGCCAGGCAATAAATTTTACATAAATATCAGTTTATGATCAATTAAACTCTTTAACCAATGTATGGTTCATCCCCGCCCATAACCGAATTATTCTTACTTTCCTTCAAGTCATCTTCTTCTTCAAGCGGATATGTTTATGCAGTTTCATCTATTAATAATAATTTGTATTTGATTCAGAAGGCAAATACTTCATCTGCGTTATCCACACTTCCTACGTTCGATCTCGACAGGTTTAAGTTGTGCAAAATGTACGTTAGTTTTCCTGCACGATCAACAGTCAATCGATTACGTGTTGAGCTATGTGTATAAAACCAGAGGTACTGAATGTGCTTTCCATTGCACATCTCGATGCAGGCATGCTCAAAATATTAACCGCCAAGCACTTAAAGGTGAAGTAGAATACAATCCCTTTTGAGCGGTCACTTGCAACCACAAACGGTCGTAAAAAAACTTCACTTCGAATATTGTAATGCGCCAATAAGGCTCATATATTTTATTGCCCTTATATTTTTTGTCCTTAGTCGCTTCAAACTTCTGTGATTCCGAAAGACTCTTTCCTCGAATAGCTGGTTCAAGCAAATTTTCTGGCTCGTGAATTGAGAATACTTATAAGTTCTTCGTAATTGGCGCATTTATTTTGTTCAAAAGTTTGTTTTATATTAACAAAACAGTACACCACCTTAGACAAAACCGCAAACTCTCAAAAAAATATAACCATTTAGCAATCGGAGGTAGTACACAGTGAATAATTTCAAATAGGAGATCGTAGATGTCTTCATAACTGACTTCACTTCGTCTTCGATAGCCTTCAGGGCATACCTGATGTAGCATGAATGTAGATCGTGTGCGAGGTTTTTTTATTTCTGAAACCATCAGTACGACTGATTGAAAATTTCAAACTGGTGATAGACTGAATCTTGAAGATATCGACAATGAGCAAGTTAAGTCCATGGCAGATGCACCCATACTCGGTAATATAGGGACAGCTTTTGTTAACCATTTTTTCGGGACGCTTTATTGTTCGTTCCATTGTCAGTAATAAGGACAATAAAATCTCGACATCTCTAAACACCGCTTCAACTTTCTCGAAAAGCAACTTTAAAAGCCAAATATCGATTTTCCTTAGTGAGTAGATTTATAGAAAAAGGCTTTGGGTGTATTGATGACATAATTTTTTATGGAGTCCCTGCATATGTTCGAACAAGCATCGTTATGCAACGTCACTTGTGCCGGACCAAAACGACTCACCCTTCGACGCGATGGTACTTAAGGCTCAACAATTGATTAGAAAGTTGGCATCTCGAAGGAAGTTTATAGAACGGTCGCAATTTCTTGAACAAATCAATACAAGCCGACTTTGTGGTTGAGCCTAATGGAGCACCAGAAACGAAAATTGCTGGAGTAATAGCTTATCGACCATCTGGTGCTGCTTTGGTCTCATGTTGTCAACGAAGTTGCAGCCACTTTTCTAGTTAAAATAGTAATTGGTGTTTTTTCCGGACAGAGTGATGGATCATATTCAAGGTCAGATTCCAGCTCTATTACGTATTTGCTAAATGAATATGTCAATGAAACAGGAAAAAGGTGTAGATTATTATATTTTACAGCAAAAATTTGGTGTAGTAGGTTAATGGTACATAAGGAAGTATAATGCAGTGGTATCACAATTCTTTTTGCATTTAGACTAGTTGAGTTGTTTGGAAAAAATATTATTAATTTATGTTACCGATATTACCATGGTAACACCACTTTTGGTAATATTACCTAAATTTACCTATTTTACCGGTAATATGACCACCGAGAATATTCCCGTTTACATCACTAGTGGTAACAAACTCAGGTGTGTTAGTATTCATGGATATTCGAATTTTAAGGAAGTTTTAAATATGAACATGATTAATATTTTAAAAATATAATAATTCAAATTAAAATTTTCTGAACCAAATTTGACCTGCCGTGAGGATTTCAAAACAATTAAAATTTTTCAATTAAAAGATAATTTTGAGTTCTGTAACGAATTTATCTTTTATTGATTTTGTGACCAAAGTTTAAAGTTCATTTGAAAATTTTAAAAATTTTAAAATTCCGTAACATTTTTAAAATTCAAACTTCCGTATAGTTTATCGAATTTCTGTATAGTTTGTCGAATTTTGAAAATAAATTAAGTATTAATTTTGAAAGTTGAAAATCTTTAGTTCATTTGCTAAAAGTTTGATAATTTAAATCGATTATGTGCTTGAACTGGAAAATCACCTTGGCCCTTCAAAAATACGTTCCTCAAAATGGATTCATCTAAAAAGGGTTCATTCCAAAAAATGTTCCACAAAAGATTTCCTTTTTACCTAGCGTCGTCCAAAAGTAACGTATTCGAGTAGTATTAACCTATTTTGATTTGAAAACTTCTTCTTTTGAGTGTTAGTTTGTACAACATTTATAGTAATATTAAATTAGCATTTCTTGTTAATGTTTAATGTGAACGCAACCTAAATTTGTCAAACATATTATGTAAAAATATATAAGCCCACCTTAAGTCTTTCTTGACATTCGTTGTAATAAAAACCATACCAAATCTAGCAGTCTATCTAGCACGTTGTTGTATTAATATTTTTTTTTTTTTGATAATCGTGCAAAAAGTAATTCTTAATCATCGGCTCAAATTAACAGGTTATGGGCTCAGTATTGTGATCATCGTATAAAGGAATCAACGATAATCAGGGAAACCACAATATTTTTCGAGAAATTACATATTTTCATAGTAATAATTTTGACTCGAAAATTTATAACCTCAAAAGTGGCTGATATAACGAAGATACAAATTATCAAACTAAACGACGAGAATTATCAGGTCTGGCGATACAAAATCGAATTTTTACTGATAAAGGAAGACTTGTGGTCAGTAATTAAGGATGCAGCACCAGAAGATGCAGTTCAATTAGCGGTTTGGAACAAAAGTGATGGTAAAGCTCGTGCACATATTGGTCTTCCAATTGAGGACAACCAAATCATACACGTAAGGAACATAGTGACGGTCAAAGCGATGTGGGAATCATTACGGGAGTATCATCAAAAATCAACTTTATCCAATAAAGTGAGACTTTTAAGACGGTTATGTCGGATGAGGCTACCTGAAGGCGGAAATATGCACACACATCTAAATGCCATGGACGAATGTATCGACGAATTAATTACTTTGAGTGAGCCATTAGCAGAGACTTTCGCAGTTTCGTTGTACCTGTCAAGTTTATCGGAAAGCTACAGTGTTTTGATAACAGCTCTCGAATCACGTGCTGAGGCTGACTTGACGAAGAGTATGGTGAAAAACTAATTGTTGGAAGAATATAAACGTCGGCAAGATATCGAAAATATGAGTACCAGTGAAGAAAATGCTCTTAAAGTTTACAAACAGGGCGCAAGTTTTGACATTTCCCAAATGTATTGTTTTTTCTGCAAGAAAAAGGGGCACATAAAAAGTGATTGTCGTTAATATGCAAACCAGAAACAGGCAAATATAGTTGAAAACAAAAGTGATGCAGTGGAAGGGTACGTATGCTAACTCGCTAATCATCAGAATAAAGTAAATATATCTGAATGGTGTGTAGACTCAGGAGCATCCGCACACATGAGCAGCGACGAGTCGTTTTTCGAATGTTTAAACAAATCCACGATGAATTCAGTGACATTAGCAAATGGTAGTAATTTACCAATTAAAGAAACCGGCATTATTGAATTCAGTGATTCAGTCACAAAATTCAGATTGTGTGACGTACTACAATTTGTACCTGGACTTAAGTGTAATTTACTGTCAGTTAGCAAACTAGCTAAAAGCGATTGCACCATCACGTTTAAAGGAAAACAATGTGAAATCAACAAGAACAAACAAGTTGAATCAACAAGCGCTCAATGTAATTCAACCAGGAAAATCGAAATGCATTCATGAATGGCATAAGGTACTTGGCCATCGCAATTTAATCGATATAAGGAAAATGGTGGAATTTGCAGCAAACATGAGGATAGCTAATTGCGACCGTAATGATACGTGTGAAATCTGTCTTCAATGTAAGAAAACCAGAGATTCGTTTCCGCAAAAATCATTCACTAGGTCAGCGGGTAAATTAGATCTAATACACACCGACGAATGCGGACCATTACAAATACCAACACCAAGAGGTAATAAATACATACTGACTCTCATTGATGATCATTCGAGATATTCCTATATGCTATATTTGTTAAAACAAAAATCTGACGTTTGCGGAAAGGTGATGGAATTTGTTGAAATGATGAAAACGCAATACAACATGTCACCTAAAGTAATTAGGTCAGACAGAGGTGATGAATATGTGGATAACGAACTGCGGAACTATCTAAAATCAAAAGGAATTAAATCCCAGTTTACAGTACCTAATACGCCAGAACAAAACGGAGTTGCCGAACGTAAAAATTGGACCTTAATTGAAATGACACGGTGCATGTTGACAAGCTCAGGTTTGCATAAACAGTATTGGGGCGAAGCGGTGACTATGGCGAATCACATAATCAATCGTCTACCAACTAGAAGCTTAAAAACTACTCCGTATGAGATGTGGTATGGTAAATTACCAGATTTAAATTATTTTCATACTTTTGGAGCACTTGTATATGCACACGTCCCGAAAGAACAGCGTAAAAAGTTGGATGACACAGCTGAAAAATTATTCTTCGTGGGTTATGAGTTCGGTACGAAAGGATATCGACTTTTGGATGTTAACACACACAAAATTAAGGTTTGCCGTGATGTTAAATTTATTGAAACCGATATATACGAGGGCGGATTGAAAATGAAGCTACCTAGCGCTAGATGGCAGCACAAACACAAAAAATTTTGTTTTTTAGAAATTGCGATCTGTCAAACGTCAGCTGTTAAAATTTCACCAAAATTCATCGATTAGTTTATTTGTTGTAGTCGTTTGAAGTAAGCAACTTTTGTGTTTCTTGAAAAATGGAAAAAAACGAATTTCGTGCAGTCATTAAACACTATTATTTGAAAGGGAAAAGGGCGAAAGAGACAAAAGAAAAGCTCGATAAACATTACGGTGAGTCTGCTCCGTCAGATTACATGGTAAAATATTGGATTGCTGAATTTAAACGCGGCCGAAGAAGCACTGCAACAATACCATCAACAGGAAGGCCAAAAGAGGTGGTTACTGAAGAAAATATCAAGAAAATCCTCGATATCGTTATGAATGATCGCCGAGTCAAGTTGCGTGAGATTGTTGAAATGGTAAACATATCATATGAACGTGTGTTCAACATTTTGCATGAACATTTGCAAATGAAAAAGCTATCGGGAAGATGGGTGCCGCGTTTGCTCAGTGTCGAACAAAAACGAGTTCGACAGACCACTTCACAGCGGTGTTTGGACATGATAAAGCGTAATCCTGTTGATTTTTGGCGTCGATTAATTACTGTTGATGAAACGTGGGTCCACTACTAGACACCTGAAACCAAAAATCAATCGAAACAATGGGTGGAAGCTGGTGGAGGTGCTCCGAAGAAGGCAAAGGCAGTGAAATCGGCTGGTATATATATATATATATATATATATATATTAGGGGTACAAATTGAAAATGCGGGATTGATAACAGATGGCGTTACTAACGCTATACGCATCAGGCAGTACTGTTACTATGTTCATGTCAAAGCTACGTCTTATAGCTTTAATTTTCAGTATGTGTCAATTTGTCGCAGTGTCAAATTCATAGTTTTTTTGAGCTCTCAATATGTCGAGTTTCGTGCCAACAAAACAGCATTTGCGGGAAGTTTTAATACATACCTACAAACGCTGAAATGGGAAGTCTTACCCCACCCGCCGTATAGCCCAGATATTGCTCCTTCCGATTACCACCTTTTCCGATCGATGACACATGGCCTAGCTGACCAGCGCTTCCATTCTTACGAAGAAGCCCAAATATGGGTCGATGACTGGATAGCAGCCAAGCCGGCCGAATTTTTTCGCGACGGTATCCGTAAATTGCCAGAAAGATGGGAAAAAGTTGTGGCTAGCGATGGATAATTCATTTGTTACCATTTTTTCAGAATAAACGTTCAAAAATAGAAAAAAATCCCGCATTTTCAATTTGTACTCCTAATATATATATATATATATATACAGTTTAACCTCTTTAATCGGACCACCTGTGGGACCACTTGCAAATGGTCCGATTAAGAGGTGGTCCGATTATGGAAATACAAAAAATAAAAAAATGGACCAATAATTTGGATTTAAGCAAAAAAATATATTTCGTGTACATATTTCAAAGTTACATACATACATACATATGTATGTTCATATCACAATTCAATCACATTATGTAATTCACATTTAAATAATAAGGTAACAGTGTTATTAATATACATAGGCTTCTGTAAAAGTTAGAACAATTTTTTTAATTTGCCGCAGGTTGGGTAAAATAGGAAGTAATTTTTGTTTGCGTTTTTTTTATAGAAATTTCTTTTTCAATTAATTTTTGTTCGGATTTTTGCAAATGAAAGAACATTTCGTCTAAGCCTTTGGCGCTAGCATAATCTTTTATTTGTTGTAGTTTTTTTTGCACTTCAATGAAAGATAGCAATTGTGTAGGTGCCACTTCCATAACATTAATTGGTTCGTCTTCATCGGATGATGAGCTTTCATAAGAAGAAGCAATTTGTGCTGGCGTGCTAACGGTTAAAAACAAATTTTCTTCCCAATTATCTGGCAATTCTTCGAAAACTTGCAAGTTTTCGTTGAATCCGAGAAGCTCCAATTCAGATTCGTTTGATTCAGCAAAGACTTCCAATTCCCATTCCTCCGTTCCATTGTCAAATCCCGCTTTTCTAAAGCAATTCCCAATTGTTTCAGGTGTAACTTTGGTCCATGCATCGGTTAACCATGAACATGCATCTAAGACATTAATTTTTTTTGACAAATCTTCAACTCCATTTGATTCATCAATAGCTACGATCAATCGATTCATTAATAGATTACGATAGTGTATTTTGCAGCTTCTAATGATTCCCTGGTCTAAAGGCTGTAATGAAGACGTCGTGTTAGGAGGGAAAAATTGAAGTTTCACGTTGCTGTACGCCTTGTCTGGATGACAAGGCGCATTATCCAAAAACAGAATAACCTTCCGCTTCTGTTTCGCCATTTTTTTATTAAAATAATTAATCCATTCTTGGAAAATGATCGACGTCATCCATGCTTTTTTATTAAATCGCCAGAAAATATCAAAAGTCTCCTCAATATTTAAGTTTTTAAATGCGCGTGGTTTCTTGGCTTTCCCTATGATAAGAAGAGGTTCCTTTTCTCCAATCATGTTGCATAAAAGAGCGACAGTCAACCGCTCCTTGCACATTTTCCCTCCTACACATTTTTCATTCCTTAACTTTAATGTTCTGGACGGCGTTGCACGAAAAAAGAGTCCAGTTTCATCCAGATTAAATATATTTTTTGGTTCGTAATTTTGAGTCAATGCTTTTAAGGTGTCACGGTAGTTTTCAACAACATTCATATCAACTGATGCACCTTCTCCGCTTAAGGAAACGAAATGGAGATTATGCCTGTCTTTGAATTTTTGTAGCCATCCATTTGATGCAGTAAAATCTGCCAACTCTAACAATTCACCCATTTTAAGGGCTTTGGACTGCAAAAGCGTTCCAGAAATTGGTAAATTTTTAGAACGGGCCATCATTAACCATTGATACAGTTTTTCGTCTAATACTCCATATTTTGTACAAGATGCTACACGCTTTCTTTTTAATGAACCAAAACTTTCAACTGTCTCCTTAATATTAGATTTGTTCGCTAATACCCTTTGAACCTGCGTTTTGCTTATATTGAATTTTTCACTTAATTGCCGTTGCGATAATTTTTCCTTCTCTGCAGTTTCAATTAGATTTAATTTTTCCGATAAGTTTAATTCCTTGTACTGTTTTTTTTGTTTACTCATTTTGCTGTTATAATCGATAATAAATTAATACACGTCATTAAAAACGGTTCCAATCTTTACTTACTTCTCTAATCACTACACTATAATTACGTTGTAAATTGGTAACCTCCTATTTCAATAAAATTCTTTTCACAACTGAAAATAAAGAATGCAATACTTTTACATAACAAGAATAAAACCGTTATATTTTCCAAATACAATGTACATACATATATGAATGTATGCATACCATATATCACACTATGTAATTTAATTACATGTACGTTACATACATATGTATTTATAAGCAGATACATTGGCAGAACATTTTTATTTTTTCCGGTCGTATTGAGAGGTAATGAAACTCAAAATTAAAGGAAAAATATGGTCCTTAGGTCCGATTTGGAGGTGGACCGATTAGAGAGGCATATTCTTGTGACAAACCCTTTTTACAACACTAAGAGTGGTCCGAATTGGAATTGGTCCGATTAAAGGGTGGTCGCATTAGGAGGTTAAACTGTATATATATATATATATATATATATATATATATATATATATATATATATATATATATATATATATATATATATATATATATATATATATATATATATATATATATATATATATATATATATATATATATATATATATATATATATATATATATATATATATATATATATATATATATATATATATATATATATATATATATATATATATATATATATATATATATATATATATATATATATATATATATATATATATATATATATATATATATATATATATATATATATATATATATATATATATATATATATATATATATATATATATATATATATATATATATATATATATATATATATATATATATATATATATATATATATATATATATATATATATATATATATATATATATATATATATATATATATATATATATATATATATATATATATATATATATATATATATATATATATATATATATATATATATATATATATATATATATATATATATATATATATATATATATATATATATATATATATATATATATATATATATATATATATATATATTGTTTGTTATAATCAAACTACCATTGACATCTCGAGCGACCATAAAACGAAATCAGCAGACAGCGATGAACACCAACTCTCATTGAGTCTCTCAAAATGAAGATGATTTAGATCCAGAAGGGGAAGAAGAGCAACCTACACGACGTTCTACAAGACCAAATAAGGGTGTGCCACCAAAACGGTTAATAATGGAAATTAATAAGGTGATAAAAGAAATAAACTCGGATCCTGTTACATATAAAGATGCAATAAATGGCCCAAATTCTGAAAATTGGATAACGGCTATGAATGAAGGGATGGACTCACTTCATAATTTTGGAACTTGGAAGATAACTAAATTACCACCAGGAGAAAATGCAATTGGTTCCAAATGGGTCTATAAGAAGAAAACCGATCAAGAAGGTAACATCGTTCGATTCAAAGCTCGTTTGCAATCGAATCTTTACTCTACTTATCTACCAACACTAGGCCGGATATCTCCATTGCAACGTCAATATTGGCAAGACGTGTGAGTGACCCAAAACGATGCGCGACTGGAATGAGGTAAAGAGAGTTTTCAGATATTTGAAAGCTACCAAATCCCTAAAGCTTAAATTGGGAAACGAAGAAAACTATCTAAGTTTCAAATGATACGTTGACGCCGATTGGGTCGGAGACCATATTGACAGGAAATCCAGCAATGGCTATTGTTTTATTTTCAATGGTGCTTTGATCTCGTGGGTTAGTCGAAAACAAATATCTGTCTCTTTGTCTTCGACAGAAGCAGAATTCATCGCATTTTTTGAAGCAGTACGCGATCTAATCTGGATAGAGCGATTATTAAATGATGTGGACGAGACGAATGAAACTCCAATCAATATATTCGAAGACAATCAAGGATGCATAAAATTGCTTAACAATCAAATTTGTCATCAGCATGTAAAACATATTGACATCAAATACAAATTCGTACATGACTACCTAACTTCGAACAAGATAACAGCCATTTATTGTCCAACTGATAATATGATTGCGGATATGCTGACAAAGCCACTAGATGGACCAAAGTTGGCTAAATACACCAGTGCAATTGGTTTATTTTAATGTAACTACATGTTGAGAACGGGGTGTTAGTTTGTACAATATTTATAGTAATATTAAATTAGCATTTCTTGTTAATGTTTAATGTGAACGCAACCTAAATTTGTCAAACATATTATGTAAAAATATGTAAACCCACCTTAAGCCTTTCTTGACATTCGTTGTAATAAAAACTACACCAAATCTAGAAGTCTATCTAGCACGTTGTTTTTTTTATTATTTTTTATTTTGATAATCGTGCAAAAAGTAATTCTTAATCATCAGCTCAAATTAACATTGAGATGCTCTGGAAAAATTCAACTTCTTAGTTTTGTACCTTATTGTACTAAGGAATAAAAGACAAACTTTTTTTGAAAGTGATTTGATTGAACTTCTTTTGGTTCTTCTTTTCAAGTTTTTGGTTAGCACGGTTCAAAAATTATGCAAATAAGAAAAATGGTTCCCTCCAAAAAGCGTTCCCCCTAAACAGGTTCCAAAAAATCTCCTTTCTGCAAAATGAGTCCCTCCCAAAAAAATCCATCCTCCATAAAGGGTTCCACCAAAAAAGGGTTCTTCCAAAACGAGTTCCTCCAAATGGATTCTTTAAAACACCTTCAATATGGCTTCCTGTAAAAAGGCTTCCTACCAAAAGGGATTCCTCCCATTAAGAGTTCCTCAGAAGATTTCGTTTCTACCTAGTGCCGCCCAAGAGTATTAACATGGTTCAAAAGTTATTCAAATTAGAAAAAAAGAAAAATGTCAAGGTAGATTTTTTTTGCGCGTAAGTTTACTTCAGGTATCACTATTCCGTTTGTTTTGTCACATTATAATTTGAGAGCAAATCTTGTATCACCTAATTTTTTGTAACCTATGCGGTAAGCCGAACGGAATTTAAAAAATATTTTCCCACTGCCGACTATTAGTTCAAATAACCTTTATAGAGGTGAATCAATTTATATATTCGTTCGTTCTACAACGTGCATGTCATAAAAAATACAAAATTTTAATTTAATTTCCAATTTTATAAAACGTTGTGGCCATATTATATTTAATTATCATATAATTTGCATATAGGTACATAAAATTTCGTTATCACCAATAAAAACAAAAACGAAAAAATCATCGCGTCAATAAAATTTCATTGAAACGAATTTTATCACGCTAACATTATTTCATCTCTTGATCATACTAATATATTTGCGCTTGTCTAGCATAACAAAATCACGATTTGTTTTTTTTTGCATTTAGCGTGTCGTTAAGCTATTTCTAGTTTAAAACATATACATAGTATGCTTGCATGTTCGTGGCCATAATATTACTCGGTGGTTTAAATTTAATAACTTTAAAGTCTCGTTTAGATTGCCTTTTCTAAATTTGCAACAGGTGAATGTAAAAGAGGCTATATTATGTTAATCAGACTCTGTGTAACAAATGTCTAACGAACATCCTAAAATAATACAAGACAAGCAAATAAATTAATCAATATAATGAAAAGCTGGAAAAAAAATTCCTTGTAATCCGAAATCTACAAAGTATTTTCTGTTGACTTTGTATTTTTGTAATATTTTTTAATAAATAATCCTTTACATGAAAAATTGTGTTTGTATAGACCAGAAAATAGAAAATTTCCGTTGTATTGTTTAATATGACTTATAGTATGTGTTTTATTAAAAAAAAAAAAAAACATATACATACATACATACGTTTAAAACATAAAACTTATGCAAAGTTATTAAATTTTTTTCCCAAAACTTAATTCAACAAATGGGAAAATTATTTTCTCATTTTCATTCAATGTATTATTTTTTTGTTTTGTTTTTCGACTTGTTATTTTGCACAGGCAATTAAAATATGCTTATAGCTAATTAAGAAGGTTTGAAAAGTATATTTTACATATATACGAGTTATCAAGACAAGCAAAAAAATAATAGGATACACAAAAGAAAAATGATTACTGTTAATTAAATTGTTATATAATTTATTTATACCTCTACTATATTAGCTATTCTCTTGTATAGTATTTTAAAGATTTTAAAAGACTTCAGGGAACGTTCTTTTCTAAATACGATTGGCGTATTATTTTCTGAACTTAAACTGACTAAATCTAAACCGAATGTTTTTTCATGGACATTCATCTAAATCTTCGAATTCACTTACCCTAAAAAGGGTTGATCCCTTAAAAGACCATACTGATTTAGCGAATTAAATTCACCAAATCTAAAAACTCAAGGAAAACTCTCAGTGTGTGTGTGTGTGTGTGTGTGTGTGTGTGTGTGTGTGTGTGTGTGTGTGTGTGTGTGTGTGTGTGTGTGTGTGTGTGTGTGTGTGTGTGTGTGTGTGTGTGTATTTATAAGCCCCCACTAATATAATTATCATCTAATCATAAAAGCATTTATCTGCTTAGAATTTCATTAAAAATATGATTAAAAAATAATTTCCAAAATTGCTGAAATCAAAATTTCGAAAAATTTACAGAATTTGGGCTTCGTCAAAATACTAAATTTTGTTCCTATTTTAAACAAACATTGTGCCAAACACAGTTTTTAAACGGTTGTATCTCAGTCAACCGGCGGATTAATTTTTTTTTTTTACCATGCTTATTTTAACTTCACCTGTTTGTTGTTTGCTCACAACTCTGTCTGGAAGTAGATATTATTTTATCCGAATTGCTAAATCTTGATATTAATCAAAGGGCCGGAGATTCGATATATATTCCAACCATTTTTCTTAAATTAACCAGTAGTGCTATTTCTGGTCATATTTCCTTCTTATTTAATCAAACTTTCGCTTACGGCTGGTTGCACACAGTTTTTAGGACAAAGCAAGCAAAATTTGGAAAATCCGATTTTTTTTGACTCATCGTCCTGATGGAGAATCTTATAGCCCTCGTAACATTCTTTTAATGTACTCAGCATTAGACGTTTCTGAACTTTAACTTTTTCAATAGTTAAGCAATCGTTTTTTCCAGGCATTGTCCGACTGACTTCATCATCGTTATAATAATCTATCACTGATTGCTTTAGTTCATCGCTGATTCGTTTCCCAGCTTTAGGTACAGGAGGACCAAGTGGGCCGTTCGTTTCCTGAATATATTTAGCTTTACGCACTAAGTATTGTTTTGTGTTGAACTCCTGTTGAATTTGTTGTATGATTAGTTACTTCGGCAGTGTAGTCAGCAGCTGTATCTTATCACATTTTTTCTCCATTTGTTTGAATTTGCTTTTCAGTTGCTCCATGAATTCGTCATATAAATTAGCCTTCATTGCGTTGTCCATTGATTGATTCACAAGGGGCTCAATTCCAGGAATCAATGATGATGATGTTGATGGTATTGGGTACATGCATTAAAAACCGGAATTTTTTATGAAATTTGAGTATTTATTATGGAAAAATGTTACAAGATTTTTTATTCAAAGTATTGCCCATCGCTACTCACTACTTTTTCCCATCTTTCTGGCAATTTATGGATTCCATCCCAGAAAAACTGCGCCGGCTTGGCGGCCAAAAACGAATCGGGCTAATTTTCGATATCTTGAACTGAAGTGAAGCGTATTCCTGATAGGGCATTCTGCATGGATCGAAATAGGTGGTAGTCGGAAGGAGCAAGGTCTGGGCTATAAGCGGGTGAGGCAGAATTTACCATCCGTTATTCTCCAGGTAATTTTTGACCGGCGCCGCAATATGTGGCCGAGCGTTATCGTGGTGGAAAATGATTGACTCGTGTCTGGCCGCATACGTTGGCCGCTCTGCCTGGATTTTCTGCTCCAATCGGATCAATTGTTGACGATAGAGTTGGGCATTGATGGTTTGGCCACTTGGCAACAGCTCATAGTGGATCACACCTAGCTGGTCCCACCAAATGCACAGCATGACCTTGGCCCCGTGAATATTCGGCTTTGGTGTCGATGGGCCGGCCTCGCCTTTCTTGACATACATACGCTTTTTTGCGCTTGGGATTATCGTAATGGATCCATTTTTCATCGCCAGTGACAATACGATGCAAAAATGACTTCTTTTTGTGGCGCTCGAGCAGCATTTCGGACATGCAAAATCGTCTTTCCACGTCTCTTGGTTTCAACTCGTATGGCACCCAATTTCCCATCTTTTGGATGAATCCCAAGGCTTTCATGCGTCTGGAAATTGTTGCTTGATCAACTCCCAATGATTCTGCAAGCTCTTCTTGCGTTTGACATGAATCTTGATCGAGTAATGCCTCCAATTCTTCATCCTCAAACTTTTTCGGCTGACCAGGACGCTCTTTGTCCTTGATGTCTTAATCACCACTTTTGAAGCGGCTAAACCACTCAAAGCACTGTGTTTTTGCAAGAGCATGCTCACCTTACAAATCCACGAGCAAACGATGACTTTCAGCTGCAGTTTAGTTTGCGAAAAAGTGACTCAACAAAACTTCCCGCAAATGCTGTTTTTTTCGCAAATTTGATAAATTGTCCATCGTTGAAATCGGTTGGATGTGCACAATCAAACCAAAAACTTTTAGCTGATTTTGACAGGTATTGAATAAGACTTTCAAATGACATATGGTATATGTCCATGATGTACTTTAACGCATAAACAAGTAATGCCATCTAGTATAAATTCCGATTTTTAATGCATACACCCAATACTATTGCAGCTAAATTGATTAATTTTTGTTGTTGGTGTTGTTGCCTAGCTCCTAGTTTACTAGCTTATATGGGCGACATTCTAATATCTGGTAATACCTCATTGATTTTTTGGAGGACGCTCGCATTTTGTATTTGGCGTTCTTCACTATCACTCCTAATGGAACTTATTTTAGAATCTACATCAGTTGATGATGATTTCGGCGTAACTGCGGAACTTAATGGTAAAGAGATTGGTGATGTCTGTTTAAATTTTTTGACGTTTACCGTAAATCTTGATATAACAACTTGAACAAATTAATAAATTTTCATTTTTTTTCAATCGAAGGCGGCAGAAAATCCATAAGACGATGATGCAATTTTCGTAAATTTTTAGAACATTTCGATCCAACAAACGGCTTACAACACTTTCTATATTCATTCATTATGTAATTTAAGTAATACAAATTCACTAAATGATAAACTATAATTTGAATTTTGTTTAAGTCAATGTTATTTATTTTTACACTTTAAAATTTGAACTACCTGAATATTGATTTTGACAATTATTTATACGGGTGCTGGGTGGGATTCAATAGGGTAGGCGTTGACCGTTTATAGCCAATTATAAATTGGTTTATACTCCAACGTTGCAACTATGTAGAAACCATCAACTGTCTCTAGTTTACCTCCACGCGGTAGCACCTGGGCAACGTTTGTTTTGCATTTTTAATGTTTCACAACGGCTGAACTTCTAGAGGCGAGTGTAATAACACTATAAAAACAAAAGCAATGGATAAAACAAACAAGGAAACTAATACCCTAGGTGGCAGACCTGATGTTCAGGAAAATCCACTCTCTCCGGAGGTCGGTCCCATGGATTCTAGGGGGGACCAAACATTGCTACATAATTCAAATGATACCAAAAATAAGCTAAGCGATATCAACGCTCAAAAGAGTAACGAGGAAGAACTTTCATTCCGAAAGGGCTCCATTACAATCAGATCACCAATAAAAAAAATATTTGCAAACAACGCAATCTCCACTGAAAAAGTAACTTCATTATCAGAACAAATGCCGAGTGCATCAACAAATATTATAAATAGCGAGGAGCTGTTAAATAAATTTCAAAAAATGGAGAAACTAATCGCGCAGCTGAGCAATGAAGTTGCTGAACTTAAGAGAGAAAACTCTACACTAAAAGAAAAGGTTAAAAATAGCATAGCTAAGGATTCAGCTCGAGTTAACAATCTTTCTTCAAACCATATTCAGCCATCATCCAGTCAACATGAACATTCAAATAATTCCAACTGGTTGCTGCGGCAATTTCCAGTTTTTCAACAGAATAATAGATTCAGTGCTCTGAGTCAAGAGGATTATTGCACAGATGAGGAAGAACTGGAAAAAGAAGTTTCCGGTGCTGATAACAGAAATGCTAGGAAACGCAGGCGTACAAAAACGAAAACTCCTCCAAAAAATACTACACAAATTGTGATCAATAACACTGAACAGAAAACCCCAAAAATACCACTGCCTCCACCCATTAACGTGAGCAATATCAAAAATTTCGAACTTTTTCGACAAAAAGTAATAAAAACCACTAGTGAATCAACTAATTTTAAGGCGCTTTCAAATAGTGACATTAAAATTACATTTCAAAATGAAAATGATTACAGAAATGTCAAAAAATTACTGGAAGAATTAAAAAAAGAACCCAGCAACCAATCCGAAAATATAGAATATCACACCTATCAGCTGAAGAGCGCGAAAAGGCTTATAGAGTAGTTATCAGAGGCTTACCATCTTCCATTAGTCACGATGTAATTAAAGCAGACTTAGAAAAAATGGGACATGAAGTAGCAGATATTACTACCATATACAAAATGGTCACAACTAATGGTGTAAAAGACAGGAAACACTTTCTATTGTTTTACATGGACTTAAAACAAAAAGACAACAATAAAGAAGTATACAACATCAAGAAACTTGCGTACTGTATAGTTAAAATTGAGCCACCTAACAAGACAAGGGACATTCCACAATGTACGAATTGTCAACAACTTGGACATACCAAGAGTTTTTGCTATCGTCAAACCAAATGCGTTAAATGTGCTGGAGATCATCACACGACAAAATGCAAAAAACAACCAGATATCGCGCCTTCATGTGCTCTTTGTCAACAACAAGGACATACTGCAAATTATAAAGGATGCTGTGTATATCAGAACAAAATTAAAAGTGAACAGAATAATAGAACAAGAGTAGTACAGCGATTACAAACCAAAGCTGCTAAACCACAAACAACAATCACACCATCCACAGTTGGATTATCCTATGCGCAAATCACCAAGTTATCTGCTGATAAATCAAACCAAAACAACAAACATATAGAAGTTAATAACGAGTCTAATAACTTTGAAATTATTAAAAAGCTTAGTCAAATTCAACAGACACTTGGTCACTTAACAGAAAGGGTGGCAAAACTAGAAATTAATTTCTATCCGCCTAGCAAAAAAAGTCAGCATACACACAAATGATTAACTCGTTCCTACGCATTGTAACTTGGAACGCTAATGGGCTCAACCAACGAGCCCAAGAACTGGAAATATTTCTCATGATCAAATCATGATCACATACAATCATCATGATCACATACTTATTTAATGCCTGTATGAGATTGAAGTATATACCCAAATGCTTCAAAACGGCTCAAATAATTATGTTGAAGAAACCAGGTAAACCAGATGAAGAAGTAACATCATACAGACCAATTTCACTGCTTCCGACCTTATCAAAGCTGTTTGAAAAACTACTACTAAAACGTCTAACGCCAATGGTAAACGTTCCTGATTTTCAATTTGGATTCAGGAATAACCACTCCACAATAGATCAAGTCCATCGAATAACTACGGTAATAGAGCAAGCGTTAGAAGAAAAGAAATATTGCCCCGCCGTATTTCTGGATGTATCTCAGGCCTTTGATAGGGTTTGGCACGAGGGATTGACATTCAAGATGAGCAAAATGCTACCACAAAATTATTGCCAGCTGCTTGATTCATACCTCTCTGATCGCCAATTCAGAGTCATCCATGAAGAAACATGTTCTGACTTTTATCCAACTCTAGCGGGAGTTCCGCAGGGAAGCGTATTGGGACCCCTCCTCTACCTTATCTACACTGCGGACATACCTACAACGAATAAAACGTTCATCGGCACGTTCGCTGACGACACTGTAATTATGTCAGTAGACGAATCACAACCAAGGGCAGTGGAAAATCTTCAACGAGCAATGAACGACGTTACTAAATGGACAATTGACTGGAAAATAGTGCTTAATGAGCTCAAATCAACCCATGTGACATTTACGCTCCGACACAAAAATAACAGTCTACACATATACCTCAATGGGGTGCAAGTGCCGCAGGCTGAATCGGCTAAATACCTTGGTCTGCATTTAGATTCAAGGCTCAACTGGAAACATCATGTGAGACAAAAAGCTGAACAGATACGATTAAAACAACGTCAAATGTACTGGTTAATTGGGCATCATTCCAAAATGAACCTGTATTGCAAAAGACTAGTCTACCAGACTATCTTCAAACCAATATGGATGTATGGTGCGCAGCTATGGGGTTGTACTCATAAATCCAATAGAGACATTATACAACGTAGCCAAAATAAATTTCTTCGAATGGTCACCAACGCTTACCGATTTGTGACTAACAGAGAAATACACAATGATCTAAAAATACAATTGATAGACGACGTCATCCGCAAATGTGCCATTAAACATGAGAAGAGGCTTCTTAACCACACCAACGTTGAGGCCGTACAACTACTGGACAGTACAAACGAAATAAGGCGGCTCAAACGAATCAAACCACATGAGCTAACCGAATGATTATTATATCTTAAGGGAACTGGATACTGGTCCAGCAGACCCACACAAGTTTATGCTTATCTCATAAGTACTAATGTCAACCTTACTAATGAATTAATAATGTTTAAGATTGTAGTAGCCATATCAATAAAGATGTTTTAAAAAAAAAAAAAAAAAAAAAAATTATTTATACCAAAAATTTAAAACTAGCAACGTATACCTGAAAAATATTGTTTTGACATTAATCATTTATTATTAAATTGGTGGGATGAATACTTATTTTCAATAGATAATATAAGAATAATTTGTTAGGTTAGGTATACATTTTTAAAAGGAGGACCAACACATTTTGTGTAGTAAATACATATACGGGGCTGGGCATAATAAAATGTGTCAGCATAAAAAATAATTAGTTTTATAATTCATTAGAAGTATTTTGTACCTTTATTTTTAAAAATCGAAGCAACAGTTAAAAACAAAAGATTAATTTAGGTATAAATTAAGAACTAAATAGATATACCGATAATTTTATATACAAACATAGAGTAGGTGGTGATGATATTAAAACGTGTTTTGCAAGAAAACGAAAAAAATACATGTTTGTTTTTTTTATATGTTTTATAGAATTAAATGGCAAACAAAAAAAAATTTAAAAAAAATATTTTGTCCAGAAAATTGAGAAAAACCAGTTTGGTGGCCATTTTGAAAATGAAAAACTTAAATATGGTACTATTTTTGTAATAATTTCTTAATCCTTATTCTTTTACCTTTAAATTAAAATGAGCCCTATTTTATATTTTTCGGATAAATACTTTTTTTATATTTGTATAAATGCATCACCATTTTCACCAAATTTACAAATTTTTAACCACCTGTATCTTATGTAACAACAACAACAAAAAATCGAGTTGTCCAATAATTTTTTTTTACCCAGTACTACACATGCAAAACATAAAAATCACAAAATTAAAACCCATGAAAACCCATAAAATACATGAAATCCAAAAATTTGTGATTTCATGTATTTTTCACCATATATGAGCTTGTGTAAGCAAAATTGTAACGCTGGGTAAATTACATTACACTGAGTAATTAAAATACTTTTACGAATTACAGCAAACACAGCAAATTACAAATTGATAAATTTGATTTAACAAAATTCATTTAGTGAAAAAAAGTATCATTAAAACAACGATAATTAACATTAAGGGAGAACACCACTGTGAGATTTTCAAAAAATCGATTTTTTTTTTTTTTGCCTTTAAAAAATCCTTTAGACCCTCAAAAATATGATACAAATTTGTTAATAGCTAAAAAAATTTTTTGTAGAAGGTTTTCAAGCATTTTCCTGAGAGCTCTCTAAGAGCCGAAAAACGCTGTCGGCATTATAACCCTGTTATTTTTAGTTTGTCATGTCTTCATTGAATTTTATTATCCTTAGAAATTAAGTTACCGACTGAAATAAGTTTTCTTTTTGACCTATAGGTGCGCTGAAAAAAAAAATATCCATCAGCTGAAGCGCATTTTCGGAGTGCGCGTCTGTTTGTGTACATATTTATTGTTTTTTTACGAATAAAGGTGGATTTATATTATCAGTTCCTTTCAGTTCCTACTCGTATCGTGTCAGACATCATCAATTTATACTATCCGTACCTTTCAATTCAGGCATTTTCTTCATATGATTATCTTTATATTTTTGTATCTTTGGGTTAAGTATAGAGTAAAGATAACACACAAAAATACAAAAATGTTTTAGTAGCAATTTACAATTTTTGTTTGTTTCGCTATTCTTTCGTATTTTTTCGCCTTCAGATATCAGACAAAACATTCTTTTCAACAATATGTGTCTGTGTCGGTACGAGTAGGAACTGAAAGGAACTGATAATATAAATCCACCTTTACAGTGTGTTTTTTACTTGTTTAAGGCATGTCTCCACCGAAAGTATATGAAAATAAAAAAGGTAATCGGAGGAATTATCGAACAAGACTAAGAAGCAAAATAACGCTCGAAAGCTCAAAATGACTTAGCGAATTATAAGCCAGCTAAGTGTGATGAAGTATATGAAGCAGTCTTGCCGATTTATAAAGATTTTAGTAGAGATGATCTGCTTGAGCGCTGTTTGGGTGAATATACTCAAAATACAAATGAGACCGTTAACAAGGTAGTGTGGACAATCGCTCCAAAAAATAGTTCTGGCGGTAAATAGATGCTTGATATTGCAGCTGATATTGCTATAATGACTTTCAACAACGGTCAAGTAACCCTTGTTCAAGTTTTAGAAAAATTAGTGTGAAAATCGGGCCTAATTGTTATAATTTCTGCGTTGAAAGTGATGCCAAGAGAATTTCACATGCAGAGTCCTCCATGAC
This sequence comes from Tipula vernalis, assembly GCA_958295665.1. Classification (NCBI taxonomy): domain Eukaryota; kingdom Metazoa; phylum Arthropoda; class Insecta; order Diptera; family Tipulidae; genus Tipula; species Tipula vernalis. The sequence continues at coordinate 383,291,242 of OY282559.1, read as the reverse complement.
GGATGCGGCAAAAGAGGCTCGGAGAGGTAATTTGGCAGCTTCTAAGGCCAGAAATGAAGCGTCTATTAACGTAGAAGGACGACAACTGTATGTAGCTGGTATTGCTGATTAGTGGTATGTAAAAAATTTCTAAAGTTATTGATACCAAAAACTAAACGTGTTTTTCTCGAAACCGTGTTTTGGAAATCTGCACGCAGCAGAACTCAATCAATTTTTGTTCAATCGACTTGAAATTTTAACTGTAGCTTCTTAAATAGATTCAAAATCGAAGTACCTGAGTTTTTTTTGATTCATTAAAAATTAAAAACTTTTTCTTCAAACTTGTCTCTATTTTTTTTTTTTTTCGAATATTTTAATATCCTCAGGTACTTCGATGCTAAAACTAATATATTTCATGAAAATATTTTATTTTTTGTTCCAGGAACAAATTTAAGACACTTCTACTGCGTGCAGTGGAGCGACTTAAGTTAAAATCACTTCTACTAAAGCTACTCTTGCGCCGCCATTTCGTATTTTTTTTACATACATTTTTTTTTTGTTTACTTAAGTACGAGGGCGGATTGAAAATGAAGCTACCTAGCGCTAGATGGCAGCACAAACACAAATTTTTTTTGTTTTTTAGAAATTGCGATCTGTCAAACGTCAGCTGTTAAAATTTCACCCAAATTCATCGATTAGTTTATTTGTTGTAGTCGTTTGAAGTAAGCAACTTTTGTGTTTCTTGAAAAATGGAAAAAAACGAATTTCGTGCAGTGATTAAACACTATTATTTGAAAGGGAAAACGGCGAAAGAGACAAAAGAAAAGCTCGATAAACATTACGGTGAGTCTGCTCCGTCAGATTGCATGGTAAAATATTGGATTGCTGAATTTAAACGCGGCCGAAGAAGCACTGCAACAATACCATCAACAGGAAGGCCAAAAGAGGTGGTTACTGAAGAAAATATCAAGAAAATCCTCGATATCGTTATGAATGATCGCCGAGTTAAGTTGCGTGAGATTGTTGAAATGGTAAACATATCATATGAACGTGTGTTCAACATTTTGCATGAACATTTGCATATGAAAAAGCTATCGGCAAGATGGGTGCCGCGTTTGCTCAGTGTCGAACAAAAACGAGTTCGACAGACCACTTCACAGCGGTGTTTGGACATTATAAAGCGTAATCCTGTTGATTTTTGGCGTCGATTAATTACTGTTGATGAAACGTGAGTCCACCACTACACACCTGAAACCAAAAATCAATCGAAACAATGGGTGGAAGCTGGTGGAAGTGCTCCGAAGAAGGCAAAGGCGGTGATATCGGCTGGCAAGGTTATGGCCACTATATTTTGGGATGCACACGGAATATTGCTCATCGATTATCTTGAAAAAGGATCCACAATCACAGGAAAGTATTATCGTGCATTATTGGATCAATTGGTTGATGCAATCAAGGAAAAACGACCACATTTAAAGAAGAAAAAAGTGCTCTTTCTTCAAGACAACGCACCGGTTCACACAGCATTAGATACGATGCTAAAATTACGTGAAATACACTTCGAATTGGTTGATAATCCACCTTATAGTCCAGATTTAGCTCCTAGTGACTTTTTCCTGTTTCCAAACTTGAAAAAATGGCTCGCAGGACAAAGATTCATCTCAAACGAAGAAGTGATTATCGAAACTAACGCGTATTTTGAGGGGTTCCCGAAATCGTATTATTCAGATGGTATAAAAAAGTTGGAATATCGTCTTACTAAGTGTGTCGAATTAAATGGAGACTATGTTGAGAAATAAATGGTTTTTGGCAAAAAAAAATTTTGTTTTCCTACTTAGGTAGCTTCATTTTCAATCCGCCCTCGTATATGCCAAATATAGCCTAAAAGTTTTTTTTCTCTCAACCCAACCCATTCCTCAAAAAAAAAAATACCAAACTAAGCACTTGAAAATGGTAGGCCATAGTGGTGTTCACCCTTAAGGTTTTATACTGATGGCTCTAGAACCAGATTTTAATAAGCCTTGTAAAATTTGAACAAGAAATTACAAAAATCGAAGTAATTAAAATACAAATTACAATTACTTAGAATTGAAGTAATTAAAATACTAGATACGTAATTCAAATATGTACTTGTAATTACTGCACAGCCTTGCAAAATTATATAATCGATATTTATCACACTTCACAATTTTCCATTGAGCTGAAATTTTGCACACACCTTTGGTTCTGGTGACAATACAATATAGTATACTCGATATTGTAATATGTTCAAAATTGCTGCCACCCCAAGATGGCGGATCACCTTTTTCTTTACAACCCTCTTGGTATGGCTATCAAATGAAAGAGTTTGATAAGTAGAAAACGATAAGGCGAGTAACGCCATAACAAATCCAATATGGCGGCCACCCCAAAGATAACGGATCACCTATTTCTCCAAAATCGCCTTGACATGGGTATTAAATGAAAGAATTTGACGAGCAGAATACGATAAGCTAAATTATGTCAATCTACATGTAATATGGCGGATTGGCGGACCCCCCCAAGTTGTCGGACTAAATTTCCTTAACCACATCCATGACAAGGGTATCAAATGAAAAAGTTAGCCAAGCACAATATGTGACGTCGTTCTAAATTCAATATGGCGGATACCCCAAGATAGGGGACGGGGCAAGATGGCGGTTGCGCCCGGATGGGCGGAGTTTTCGTCTACTGGGTAGGTATATCTTTCTTCTATTTGAAGATTCGCCCGCTCATATTTGTTGTTAATTTGATTTTTGTACATGCTGCTTGCTTGTATTTCAAGTACACATTTATTTCAACAGCTGGCTTCGTGGCTTCGATCTCGGCGTGACAGGTACCGTTTGACGAAAATCGCCCACAGCAAGGCACCTCCCATTAGACTCGTGTTTTATCTAAAGTCTCTCGTTCTGTTCAGTGCTTCGAGGGACTTTCTGTCTTTCTGTCAAGACGAAAAATTCGCCGGTGGCTTTTAACTTTCAGATCAAATTTGCCGGTGGCTTATAACTTTCAGAAATTCAAACTCAATATCAAAAATCGAATTCTTAGAGAGTGACCTCCGTCCGAAATACCTTATACATAGATAATCATCTCTTATAATTCCATCCTTGTTTTGTTCTTCTCCTCTGCTAATGGTGTGTGTCGTTGCATTGGCGCGCGGAGACATAATTCAAAAAAAATTCCTAAACGTTATAAAATTAAAAAAAAAAAAAAATACGAACCTATTCGTTTATCATATTCTCAAAATAGAATACAACAACATTGCAGTATTATATCCTATAAAGATAACTTTTGACATTTTCCATGTTGATGTACAACTTCTCTAACATACTCGTAATATAATATTGCACCTTTTGCGCATATTTCACAAAATATATATAATTTTCCGCCTCCACGGCAAATAAAGACACAATAGCAACATTCTATAATTAAATCACTTTTCTTAGTAGTCAAATAGTTCATTAATTATGTATTTACAAACACAGAAGAAAGATACTTCGGAGGAAATGTCCTTTTCCCTCAATTTATATTTACAGAAAATAAGAACATTACGTGGGTGATAATATAATAAAAGACTTGCTTGGGAAGATATTTTATATATTTCATCGGCGTATAAATATTTACATTTGACATTTAAAAAAATTGCTCATGTTGTGCCACACATATAACACATACACAAACCATAAATTAATTTTTGAGATGAAATTTTAATTAATTTAACAAAATATATAAACCATGTATAGGTAGGTATTTACATCAATTTTGCTTATGGCTGAATGGATATGATATTATGGCATTTTCCTTTTTTTTTTGTTTTTTCAACATAATTTGGTATAATATTTATGTTTTGTGTGTGTGTTTGTGTATGCTTGCGGTTGAATATACTTTTGAACTTTTCCAAACGTTTCATATCAATAAAAAATTTTATTTTAGCAAATTTTGCTTTATATTACAACAGAAGGGGTTTTTCACCGATGTAAAACGGAACAATCTGTTGTTTTGTTTGTTTGTTTATGAAGTAGGTAGTTTTCTCGAATCATGTAAATCGGACAAAGTCACATTTTTATACACATAATTGTTTAATTTGATATAATTAATTAAATAATTGGGAATAACAATGTCACCCCCCAAGAGATCTTATCTCCGTATACTGTGTTTATAATAAAAAATAAAAAAAAACATAAACCAACAAAAAAAGAAACGGAAAATGTATTTTTCATTTCCAATTTTAGAATTGCCTTTAACTACGCCAATTAAGTTTGTTTTATTGTGTTTTTATAAAATTTGTGTATGTAATTTAGAATGAAATATTCTACTCAAACTTGCGTTTCGCTAATTTTTAAATGGACAAAGTTTAAGAACAACAGCCAAACAGCGCGCAATCTTGTTTATTTTCGTTGCTAGCTAATTAGGATATCCTAAAATAAAATGAAAAACATCCTTTAATTAATATATTGGTTAGAAAAACCACCTAATCCATTACTGCACCCAATAGGACAGATAAGAGCAATATTTTTGTTGCCCCTCCATCTTCACAAGGAAATGGAAAATTGGAAAACAACAATGGTTTTTCTATAAATAAATTTTGTTTTACATAATATTGTGGATAAATAAAATACTAAATTAATAGTCAGAAGCCCATGTTTAATGTGATGAACATTAAAATTTGTTGTTGCTCACTATAATTGAGCAAAAGTTTTATTTGGTTACACTATAAAAATTTAATATTTTAAGATCTTATCCTTTTTTTTTTTTGGTGAGTGTGTGCGTGTGTGCATATGCCAAGAGTCTTTCGGATAAAAATATCAAATTTTTATTTTATTTATTTTGTTGTTATTTGGGTTAGATCCTACTGTGTGCGGTTGGATGTTTTTATGGGAAAGTGAAAAGTTTATTAAAAGGTAAATTTGTGGAAAATATATTAAGGTTTTTTGATATTTTATGCTATGCATAGTCAGTGGTTTGGTGAGAGAAGGTTCAAATTGTTTTGGTAGTTGGAGTCATTTGACCATTTCAAATATGGATTTTTGTTTATGATTTTATGTGGTATGTATGCTTAGATAAAATATTTAAAGCTTTTCGAATTTAATTGGAAGATTTGGGTAATATAGTTGAAACGTGATGGATTTAAGTGGGGGTAAAATATTAAGTGAATTTTGTTGAAAACAAAAAATGAGGAGTAATTTATTGGACACTGCTCCTCATTTTTTCCCCTCTTTTTGCCTCTTAAAAATTTAAAAAATGATGGCAATATACACCTTAATTCTAGAAGTAGTAAGGTTCAGAATAATATTAAAATTTGAAACGTACGTTGAATTCACGAAACAAATCCAAATAATTCCCCAACCGAACTCAATGCCGACATCAACACGATTCGAAAGCTACATACGTGTATGAACTTAAATCAAATAAACTCAACCTAACCTGCCACTAATCCCTCAGCTCTACCCCAAACTAGTCCCCAACCATATTCAAAAAATCGAATATTTAAATCGACTTCAACGCAACCCTCAACCCAACCCTAAACTCAACCATAACTCAACTCCCAATCTAAACTCTAAATAAAGCAATAACTTAGCCCCATCGCTCAACCACAACTCAACACCCTACTCGACACAACTCAACCTTCCATGCAACCCTCAACTAAACGGCCAACTCGACCCTCAAATCAAGACGATCCGAAAAACTACAGTGTGACCACTATAAATGGTTACAAAAGAAACTAGCTGTATTTTTCAAATTAATTTTTAGAACTGACATTTTATTTGTGAATAAGAAACATAAAGCTTCATAGTTTAAAACCTTATAATATTATTCGATTGTATCGCCTCGCTCCTTTATTACGCGCTTCAATCTTACTTCGGAAATCACCACACGCGGCACGGATGACTTCTATTGGGATTTCATTCCAAATACTCAAAATTACCGTCTTAAATTCATCCAAAGTCTTGTATCGGTAATTCTTAAGCTTTTGTACCATAAACCCTCAGATAGAAAAATCCAAGAGATTTAAATCTGGTGAACTAGGCGGCCATTCGTATTTGGTAATGCGAAGTCAATTAAATTAGCCACACACCACCCTTGAACTACTTTCGCCGTATGTTTTGGTGGTCCGTCTTTGCTTAGGCTTCTGGCAATAAATGTTTCTGCAAAACCTCATCCAAGTAATATTTCGCGTTTATTTTAACATCTTTATCGATAAAAACAAGTGGAAGGGTTCCTCTTTTGGATAAGGCTCTCCAAACCATTACCGAGGACGCATTTTGGAACCTCGGTATGTGATTGTGTTTATTGAAATCGCCCAAACTCGATCGTTTTGAACATTGTGCGGAACTTCAAGCACAGAAAGTTTTTCATCTGAGAAGATAATTTCGTCACCCGCGTGCCATGAAAGCAGCTCTTTACTTCAGATCGTAAGTTTGGCATGGTCACAACAACGCTATTACACAACTAAACAAACTAAATTTTTTTTGATGTATATAGAACACCTAACGGTACTTCACGATTTAAAATTTTCAATATTATTTAGCTTCGTTTGTTTTCCCCGGCTACTCTAACTTTTGTAACCGAATATAGTGGTCACACTATATATGCGTACATGAAGTCAACTCGGAACAAATCAAGCTAACTTCCAACTCAAATCTCAACTCAAACCCCAAATAAATCCCCAACTCAAATAAATCCCCAACCCTAAACACAACACCCTACTCAATCCTCAAATCAACATGGTCCGAACAAATACATGCGCACACTCAACTCAAACTTCCAACTCAACCCATAATTCTCTCCAAATAAATCCCTCACTAAACCTAAACTCAACCCCAACTCAGCTCCCAACTCAACCCTCAACTCAAACTCAATCCCTAAACCAACTCGGTCCGAAAACTGTATTTGAACTTAATCGAATCCTAACTCAACCTCTAACTCGACACCCAAATTAACACCCAACTCAATCCTCAACGCAACTCAATCCTAACTCAGCCCTAATCCAAACCAATCCTAAACTCACGATCAATTAACTCCCAAATCGACATGGTCTTCAAAACCAGAATATATGCGTACATACAATCAACTCAAGCTAACTCTAATTCAATCATGAATTCAATAAACAAATAAATCCTCAGCTGAACTAAACTTAACCCATACCCAACCAACTTAACCCGCAAATGGAGGTCAACGCAACCTTCAATTCAACAGCAAACTCAATGACCAAATCAATCCTCAAACCTACAGATATAAAAAAAATTGGAGAACATGTTACCATGTGGTTTTGGATCAATTCATTTGGTAGGTACACGGCTTTCTTGACGAACAGCTTCCAAAAGCTTTCCAATGCTCCGCCTTGACCAAAGAAACAGGTTGGTGAAAAAAAATCTAAATCGGACGTGCCGTTCTCGAGATGCCATGGTTACAAAAAAACATCCAGAAAGACGGAGGGATATTTTATTCTATGTTTTTTTTTTTTTTTGCTTTTTCGACTAAGGGACTTTCAAAACGGTGAGAAAAGTGATTTTGAACCAGCTTGAATTATTACATTTAGTAGGTATTTTAAAGTTATAAAATTCTTTCATTTTTTTTTAATTTATCCAATTTTTTTTTAGGACTTTTAGAACATTCGTATTCTACTCAATACATAAATTTTAATAATTCCTTTTATTTTTAATTGAGAGAGTTCATTTATTGGAATTGAAATTGGAACAGGAAATGCAACTGGAAATGGAAATGGAACTGGAGCTGGAAATGGAAATGGATACATAACATCGGCTGCAAATACCATTCCAACTCTCTAATACCAACCAAATCACTTCAAATGATAAAAGACCTCCTCCATTTTCCAACTTTCAGCAAAAGACGTCGCTTTATTAAGGCAGTATAATTTACAGAGTTAACCATTTAAGTTGACGCACGCAAGTATTTCGACTCTAGATTTATTGGTGCCGCGAAATACGGCCTGAGGCATTAATGCCCGAAACAAATTAAGGCTTTAATTCACAATCAAAGTGTATTAACTCCCGAAAACTTTTTCGGGCCGGGTTTTCACTTTTATAAAGCGAAATAAAATCCTAGGACTTTTTTTCACATTCATGAAGGTGTTTTAATTTTAAAATTAAATCGCCCTTTTCCAAAATATTTTAAAATTCTAAAAAAAAAGAAATTTTAAAAATTAGGGCGTTATTTCTCAAAATGTAGGCTCTTAAAAAAATCGGGCAATAATGCACTTTCGTTACGAATTCGGACTCTATATATTTTTTCAGCCATAAATGCAAGGGCCTTTTATCTCACGGCACGGTGGTTTGGCATCTATTGGAGGGGGGGGGGGGATCAAAGTTGAGAAGTTGAATCTACCAGCTCCGTAACCTTCCAGTAGGGTGCGCATCACGTGAGCTGTTCTGATCTTGTCATTAGGCAGCTGCGTGATGGGTACAATTGTGTAAGGGGTAGCCTGTTCACAATTCTCAAGTGTACGTACTGCCTCCTCGTGGCAACCACTGGTAACTAAGGCCACTTGGCACATTTTTGGCCATTTGGCACAGGCCAAAGTACGGCGCTAAAGGAGAAAACCTTGACAAAAAACCCTAATCTAAGGTGAAACAGCATATGCCGAAAGATGAATGGCTGATAGGTTAATCAGCCCAAAATATGCGGACTCTGGATACCAGGCACCCTCCAGTTTTATTTAGCCTTCCTGTAGTAAAGCTGTGTGACCTACAGGTGATTTGCAATTCCGAGCAACTCGTAAGAGTAAAATCAAACGGAATACGGGGCAGGAGTAGGAATATACGGGAGTGGGACAACCCTCTCGAGGTCCTTGAGCTCCAATGCTACCGTCTTTCTAGCGGAACTACATGCTGTAGTAAACATCTAGGAGGGAGGGCAATAAGCCCAGATAGTATGTATCACGTACCGGGAGGCAGTATCGTCAGGTTCATTAAGAACCTGAATATTAACTGGACGGATAATTAAGCAGGGGCCAGCACAATAGATCTTTTAGGTCGCAGTGCGAAGTGGCTGATCGCCCGCATGGCCCCCCCAATAATAATAATAATCTCACGGCACCAGATTTATTTTGTAGAAATTTGTTTGTTTCATTAAAAAACTGTTTTCGATGGTGTTTTCGAAGTGAAACCAATAAATTATTTCAATTTGGGTGATCATGAATTAGCCTCAAACAAACCTATCTTGGAAAGTAAGAGCAAGTAAAACAAATGTATCTTGCTTTTTTGCTTAAAATATACTTAGAGATATTTAGGTGGTGGGCCAATTTAAATGGTGTAACACGAGCTCTGTAGATTATTAATCTTAAAGCTCGGATTTTTTCATTTTATGAAATAAAAATTGAAATAAATTGAATAAATTTAGTCGTTTAAAACCAGCTATTAGAAACTAATCCAGCCATTTGGAACTATTTGGTCGTTTAGAAATAACTTAAACAATTTTATAGACTCCCAAAATTTTTATGAATCTAGGCTCACCATAATCTACAGAAATTACAGATCGTTATAATTCTCTTCGAACAAAAATTAATCGTCGTCTATATTTTGCCCGTTTTAAATTTATATTTTTCACTGAGTTATGATGGAAAATTAATATGTCGTGTGTACGTGAACGGACGATATGAATACAGTGTTATTGCTTAAACTGCAAGAGATTTGGCAGTAAATTCAAGTTGTGGCATTTATTCAAAATAAGAGCGGAAGTGAACGATTTTAACCGGCAGAAAGACCAACGACACATGTTACACTTTGTTAAGGTCGGTATAAGGCTCTGCTAAAAACTTCCTTTTTACTAGAATCACGTTCTTTTGGAAATATTCCCCTCAAACGTTCTCTTTTCCAAGAAATGTAAATGGAGGTAGAAATGCATATGTACGCAAATCCAATCCTTAACGTGGAGATTTTGGGAGTTCATACTCAATTTCCATTGTTTTTCGATTTCTTAACACAGATTTTTTTTTAAATCCTTGGACACGCGTTTTGTAATAATAATACAAGATACAACAATAAACATTTTCCTTCTATAAAACAGATGTCCTTCGAAACAAGAGTAGAAGCATTAAAATTAGTAGGAAAATGATTTTTTCTTACCTGAACCTTAACAAATTTGGGCGGACCCATGTAGGTACATTTTAAACCAGACCCAGGTATTTTTTGTTTATATTATACGACTCATATTTATGGTTTATTATCATATCAGCCCGAATCACCAAACTATTGGTGCAAAGGAATTATTGCGGTAAATCTATGTAAATGTGGGTTCCAAAACTGACAAGACAAATAGTTCCGTATGAATATGCTACTTGTGAAAATTTTATTTCATTCATTACCTCGAGTAAAATTTTTAAATATTCAGTATGAAAGTTAACTGTGTAAAGTGCCACAGATATAAAGGTTCAGTTGATTTTTCGGCATTTTTTATAGACAAATATATTAATTGTTCATGGCAATCCCAATATTTTCGATTTGGTAAATCAGACAAATACAGAGGCCAATCGCTCATAACATATCTACTGAAAAAAAAAAGTAGAAATATCTTCCCCCCTCCCCGTAATTTTGGCTGAAAATCGAACTCAAATCGAAAATATTGGGATTGGCATGAACAATTAATATATTTGTCTAAATCAACTGATTACAGACAGACAAATTAAAATTCTTAAAAAATATTCGTGTGGGCATAATACACACACAAATGAGGTTTCTCCATGGGTTTTTGTTATTTGATGTAGTGAATAATAATTCGCTATGTCAGTACGTTCTGGCCAGATACTTAATGTGAGTGGCTAGAGTGGAATTTTTTGTAGTTTGGTCCTAGCTGCCTGATGAGTAGACCAACTTTTCAGTACGAAACGAAACTACCAACATAAAGAACTCATGAAGGGTTCTCATTTTTGCAGAGTGGTACATTGGTATAACTCTTTGGCCCTTCAGCCAAAATTATGGCGAGGGGGGAAGATATTTCTACTTTTTTTTTTTTTCAGTAGATATGTTATGAGCGATTGGCGTCTGTATTTTTCGGATTTACCAAATCGAAAATATTGGGATTGCCATGAACAATTAATATATTTGTCTATAAAAAATGCCGAAAAATCAACTGATTACAGACAGACAAATTAAAATTCTTAAAAAATATAAAAGTTCATCGAAAATTAATACAAAATGCATTAGCTTATCTAAAGGGCACACAATTTGCTTTTGTTGCTATTTTAAGTTTTATAATGTTCAATCAAGTGGCGATAATGAAGGATCTTGGGGTACAAAATAATAATTTGAAGAAGTTGCAAGAAAAATTTGTAAGGAAATATTTCAACTAGCGCTTAGTTCCGGGCATGCTGATAATGATACTGCAAACAACAATATGGAATTTATTGAAGAATTACTAGAAAAATGTGAAAGTTCTACAACAACAAATGAAAAGTAATAAAAGGCTTTCCAGAGAATTCAAGACAACTTAGATGTGTCGTATTATATGGGAAATAGAGCAAACCAGATTCAGGAAACAACGGTATCACGTCAACCTGGAGCACCAAATTAGGATGTAAAACTCTTAATCAAGAAATCACTGCGTTGGGGCAGAATTTTTAAGAAGATGACAAAAGAGTATGTGCTGGTAAACGGAGTATCGAGACAATGTCATCAGAAGGGGCTTATTAAGTAGTGCAGATTAGTTCTTTGTAATTTGAAGGAGGCTCATCAAATATTTTAAACAACCTATCCATATAAAAAAATTGAATTTTATACATTTGCATTACTTGCGTCGTAAATTCTAGCGGCACCCACACTATTTGCGTCTACATACATCATCAAAACATTAAGCTTACATTCTTTCCTATCAACCAATTTGTTTACAGCAGTTGGTTAAGTCAGTCGACCTCATTACCAAAAAAGAAAAAAAAATCGTAGATTTTACACGACGATAGCGCACCATCAAACAGAGCTACGATTGTGAACAAGGCCAACAACTCAATAAATACCATCGATCAACCACCATATTCGCCTGATTTAGCACCAGGTGACTTTTTCCTGTTTCCCAGAACCCGTTTTGACTCCATTGAAGCCATAAAACCAAATTCGGTGCGCGAACTAAAGGAACTCCATGTGCATATCCTCGAATGAGGAATACTTTGAGGGTGACAAAATAAATTTTTATAATTGAACTTAAAATTTGTGTTTTATTTAACAATTTCCGGTACTTTTTTGACAGACTGTATGTTTAAAATCTTAAAAACTATAAAGCTCCTTTCACACAAAGAATGAAGTTATCATGATCTTCCTTATCTCAGGTACCGAAAATTTGCATAAGATTATATCTATTGTACAAAATTTATATAAAGTGGTATGGATGAAATAACACTCAAGCAACGACAGAAACAAAAAACAAAGTCCTACATCCGTTTATTGAGATATGTAACCTTTCTGAGCTATTGATTCGTAATTTAGGATTACATTTCAGTTCAAGGATTCCATTGGTCCAATCTAGTGCAGTGTATTATAAAAACGGGGAAGAAGAGCGTTCGGCGGAAAGCATTGATAAATTGGAATTCATAAGCGTGATGGCTATATCTTGGTCAACAAAGCATAACGTTTTAGCTGTGAGATTGTTCATTGAGGGCCTGGTCAATTTTCTCCGAGAGCTCTGGGGCTCAGTATAAAATAAAATTAATTTCTACAATCTCTGTCATTTTAAGGTGGACTTCGATTTAAAAGCAGAATGACATTTCTTTGCCATTTATCACGCTAAAGTACCAAGCGATGCGTTAGGAGGAGCCTTAAGAGATATGCTTCTAGAGCAAGTTTACAAAAACCATTTGAAAACTAAATAACTTCGCCAAAAGAGCTATATTCATGGGCTGTGAGAAATGAATCAATCAACCTTTTAATTAGTATAACACAAATTATATATTAGTATAACAATCAACTATAGTTTCATTGCATTGGAAAAAGCATATGTTAATGAACAATTCAATGTTTATGATAATTTATGAAGTGAACAATTTGAGTTCTTGATTTTTTTTGTTTAAGGGGACATTACACCTTCAAATTTTAAAAAATGAAATTTTTTCAAACATTTTTTTTTTAATGGAATAAAAAGAGATATCTAAATGAAACTTTCCATGGACATTTTATTTAAGTCAAAGCATACACAAAAAATTTTTTTAGATTTTTTTCCGCCCCTTGTCGTCTGCTACGGTCATTTTTCAAAAAGACCGAAAATTCGCGGCGTGCATCAGAACTGCTCCCAGAAACGTCTGGAAAAAAAACGCGGTTTTATTCAGCATTAAATCGCCCTTGGAATGAACTAAAAGGAAGAAAATGGTCTAAAAAATAACAAAATGGCGGCATTTTTTCGAAAATGGAGCTTTTTTGTCCCCTGCAATTTGTTGTAACTCAAAAAATTGAAAGCCGATTTTCCCTTCCGTAGTTCATTCTGAGCAGAAATGTGTGTAGATCAACGTGTTAAAATTTTAGAACGATTGGATAAGTAGTTTTTTCTCAATCTTGCACGCCAACTTGAAAAACGTCATTTCGAGATAATCGAGTTTAAAGTACAGCGAAGTAGACCAAAACCGTAGAAAAAAGACTTTGACGCGCTCCGTAATCAATAAAATAAAAAAATTTTTGTTGATATTTTCATGTTTATATTGTTAAAATCCTGTTCTAAAACGTTGATTCTAACATATTCGATCATAAAAAAAATTTCGATTTTTTTAAAATCTGAAGGTGTAATGTCCCCTTAAAATATTTAAATATATCGTCGCCTTAGGATTATTCTTGTCTACGTCCATTTTGTCTATATAGGAGAAAACGGCATTTGAAGTTCAACCAAAGAATTAAAGGCGTTTCTGAGTGCTTTCTCTATTTATTTTGAGTTTCCATGTAGATAATGTTACTCCAGAGCTTAATCGCAAAGTTTCGCACTTCAAACTCAAGTAGTATTTTAATTATTTATGATTTAAGTTTATCACTTTTGTCTATGTCCAATTTTGGTACGTCTTTTTTTGAACGTCTATATCAACAATAATTTATCCACGTAATTCGAAAAGAAAACTAATTTAGTATTTTGACCATCAACCAATGTTATATAAATTATAAACTTCATTTATTAAAACATAATAAAATCCACTAAATAAAATAAATAAGTAAATTAAATTAAATTCATTAGATATATTATTTCAATCTAATGAATTTTATAAATTTTCTATTCATTTTTATCATAGAAAATTCCATTTAGTACAGTAAAACATTGAGCTATTAGTTTTACTTAATCTATTATACACTAGGTGTCACCGTCATACTACCCCTCACCTAAGCCTGTTCGTCCCGAACAGGACCGAAATTACCTCCTCTGTAGAGGGCCAGCCTCTCTAAATGTACCGCCATTGGTTTACCTCCTTGTCCTTTTCTTGCCCTGTAGGGTGCCGTCCATATAGGCTGCACTTTCGACGACGAATCCTTCTTCCACTGTAGAACGCGGTTCCGTTTCAGCCAAATTTCCTCCAAATCTTCCGCCGTTGGCTTGTTTGTCATAATGATCCCTCATCCAGCCACCAAACACTAGCACTCCTCTTCGCGCAACTCGGCCCTTTTTATCCAATATCTGTTTAACCTGGTGTTCATTGGTTTCCTCAACAATTGTGTCAGATTTCGATGGCAGCTCCTCGCAATGACTGATTGTTACTCGCCTTACTGTCACATCCGTACCGTTAAATTTAAGTTTCAGCTCGATGTTATCGCTACTCAATATTCCTCGTCCAAAATCCAACACAAAGCCATTCATCCTCATGAAGTCCGTTCCCAAAATAACCTCATCCACAATGTCTGCGACCAGAACTTCGTGCGGGAAAAGAGTTTCGCCGATCCTTATGCTCACGATCTTTTTCCCTTTAATCATTGCACTCTCTCCATTCGCCATTCTTAATTTTAACCCATCAACCAGCTGCACTGCTCCTGCGATCAAATCTTTCCGAACAATTGTGTTGGTTGCTCCGGTATCCAGCGTATACACCTCCTCCCATCAACACCGCCCCTAACCGTGACGCTGCTTCCGCCTCGTGCTTCACTCGTAACAGGGATGAATGTTATGGGGGCAACTAGACGGCGAAGCCAGCTTCGGTTCCATCAAACTGACTTCTAACCTTTCCACTTTACCGACTGTTGCCATCCGCTCATCCGATTCCTGCTCTTCTCGTCGTGCTCTTTCCACAGAAGTTAATGATACCTGCCGTTTTCCTATTGCTTCCAAACAATCTCGCGAAATGTGGCCAATCCTGTTACATACCCAACATCTTCGCTCGCTGCTTCTAGACCTTTGTCCCAACCGTTCGGCGTTTGCCCGCATAAAAGGTGGCGATCTTCTCTCTCCCTGTATTACACTCCGACAGTCCATTGAGATGTGACCCAACTTGTCACATTTCCAACACCTAAGCCTGCCTCTTCCGCCTTTCGATACCATTCGCTCCCTGCTGCCGTTCTTGTCTGAGTTCATTTGGCGCCTAAATAATGACGGTCTTGTGAAGTTCTGCACAGCCTCGATCGTTAACGCAAACGCAACGGTTTCCACGAACGTTGCTTTAGGTGATAACATCACCGCCCTGCGTGTTTCTGAATCTCGAATGCCGTCAATGAATGCGTCAATTTTTAGCCTTTCCATATAATCGGTCGATGTACTGGTATGTGCTAGATGTACTAATCGCTCGATTGCCGATGAAAATTCCTGAAGTGATTCTCCTCCCTTTTGGTAGCGGGTTTTCAATTCCATTCGATAGATTTCCCGCTTGTGATCACTGCCGTACTTCCTATCCAGCGCCTTCATAATTTCGAAATAACTGTTGCGATCTTTTTCCGGAATTGTCTGTAAGGCCTCCGCAGCTTCACCTTTAAGGGCCACTATTAACGCTGCGACAAGATGTTCCTCATTCCAACGGTTTTGATTGGCTGCCGTTTCAAATTGAAATTTGAAAATGCCGAAAGATGTTGTACCGTCGAAGTTTGGTGGTTTTAACTTGATTGATTGGACGGTTTGTACCACTTGCGTCGTTGTTTCACTTGCTCTGACCTCAACCAGCTCTTTCTCTAGACGTTGAAACTTTTCTTCAACCTGTTGAATCTCCGTCTTAAATTCAGTTCTAACATGTTGAATTTCTGATTGTAATTCCGTCTGCAATTTCTCTATTTCACCATGAACATTTGTAGACAGTTCTAAAATTTTCTCGTCCATTTTCTTTTGACCTTCGGCAATTTCCCCATCTGACGCTCTATAATTTGGTTTGACTCCTTAATTACGCCCAACTGTTGTTCCATTTCGTGTTTAATTTCTTGGTTTGACTGCACTGCTTGTTGCGCCATTTGATTTTTATTTTCTCCTAGCTGTCGTTCGTTTTGTTGTTTCATTAGACTCATCTGTCCCGTCATCTGGTTCATAGCGACTATTAACTGCGACAAATCGAAACTTCCAGATGGAGGTTGTGTTGTTTCGGCTGACGGTTGTTTATCTCCTTCCTTCTGCTCTACGGTTGCGGCATCCGTTACTTTCTCTCCAAAATCATGTTGATCTGCGTCTAACCCTTCTTTCCCCATGGCGTCACGTAGTCGCACTTGTAAAGTTGATTTACTACCATCAGTAGCCAAACCCCGTTTCTCAAGTTCCCTCTTTAATTCTGGAACTTTTAATTCGTTGAGAATCATTTTCTTTATCTTTTTATTCACAATCCCACCGCTGTCACCAAAATTGTTACGTTTTTGCCTTGTCACTCAACGTTCGTATCACTGGATTGGGAATAATACAAACTCAATTCAATTTATCACCAAAGAATTTATTTATTTCACAAAATTTATTACAACACAGTTTATCAATAAAAATTCACAAAATCACTTTATATAAATTATTCTTAAATTTTACTGATCACTTTTACTTTATTTATCGCACTACAACACTTTTTAAATCACTTTTTAATTCCTTTTAATATTTATACTATCGCTTACCAAATATTACTAATAATCTTAGAAGTTTACTCTATCGCGTTCCAAATTCGAATAATCCAATTCGATCTTGTTCGCCTTTTTATATACACAAACCAAGCTTCTCGAAAGTTCACGACTTTTCCAGTTGGAATAGCATAGAAACATTACGTAACAATTTTTATCATGGAAAATTCCATTTAGTACAGTAAAACATTGAGCTATTAGTTTTACTATTCTATTATACACTAGGTGTCACCGTCACAGTATGTTATTTCACAAAAGCCAATCAAATTCAATTTGAAAAGATACCATACAATTTTGAATGTAAAAGATCACTACAGGTTTGTAATCAAAGGTTAATGCCCAATAATTACATTACTAAACCATCTTCAATACATTGTCCAGAAATAAGACTAATTACTAAACGTAGACCGTGGTCCATAGTTGACTTATGTAAATGCTGAAGAAATTTTATTGGAGCTAAAATGGTCATGATGGAAATCAGCCCAAGACTAAACTGAACGGCTAACCTTCAATGTTTGAAATTACTAAACCATCTTGAGTCACTTGTCCGGTAATGAAACTAAGAAGAAAATGTCGACCACGCTCCATTCTTAACTTATGCAAATATTAAAGACATTCTCTTGGTGGAGCAAAGATGGTTAGATATGACGAAAATCACCCCAAGTTTAAATTGAACGGCTAACGTTCAATATTTGAATTTACTAAACCATTTTCAGTATCTTGTCCGGTAATGAAACTAAGAGCAAAATACATACATAAGTCAAGAATGGACCATGACCTACATTTTATTAGTAGTTTCATTTCCGGACAAACTACCGAAGATGGTTTAGTAAATTTAAATATTGTACGTTAGTCGTTCAATTTAAACTTTGGGTGATTATCGTCATATCTAACCATCTTAGCTCGAAGAGAATGTCCCCAATATTTGCGAAAGTTAAGAATGGACCATTACATTTTGTTATTAGTTTCATTTCCGGACAAACTACCGAAGATGGTTTAGTAAATTTAAATATTGAACGTTCGCTGTTCAATTTAGGCTTGGGGTGATTTTCGTCATATGTAACCCTTTTTTAGCTCCAAGAGAATGTCTCCACTAATTGCAAAGTCAAGAATGGACCATGGTTTACATTTTATTCATAGTTTTATTTCCAAACATTGTTTTGCAGTTAATAGTATTTATAATTTAACACTGTATTATTATCTCTGATTTATATTAAATTTTTTATTTGTGTGTTTCAATAAACCATTATTGAATACCATTAATTGATTGCTTTTCTAATGCATTAAAATGTTTTTAAAATTTAGGATTGTTTTAGGAAATAATTCACCATCGTAACTTTCCGCTATATTTACGCGAGACGAATGTAGAATGATATAGCACGAATATAGACAAAATCATACCAAAAAAATCAAACCACAATTTTTACTCAGGTTTTCTATGGAGATAGACAAACAAGCCGGATTTCAAGGATATAGACAATACAAAGTATAACAAACGAAAAAATTATAGGACATAGATAAATTTAAAAAAATGTGCGAAACGGTTGCAGATAGCCAAATTTCGATAGGAAATTTGAACTCTTCGTGATCGTTTTACCCTAACTCCATATATAACTCAATTTGACCAAAAATTGGACATAGACAAGAATAATCCTAAGATGATGATATGTATGTATATGTATATGTATGAATATTCAAAAAATCATAATTTATAAACGGAAATATAGCCCTTTTTTGTTTGATTTTAAAGTAAATAAGGTTTCAGAAAAGAAAAAAAAAATTAAAGTGGTGACCCCTTATAAGTATATTGGGTCACCAAACATGCCATTTTGCAAAAAAACACTTTTTACTAAACAAATAAAAATGATATTATTATATAAATGAAGAATCTTTTCCCTTAGAGTTTTCAATAAAAATGAAAAAATTCGGAAAACGGCGAACGGCCCAGGTCCCATCCCAAGAACAGTACCGAAAAAGGAAACAAAAAATATTAAGTAGTTAAATTATTTCATGGAGAGATCATTTTCCGTGATTTTCGTCAAAATCAAAAAGGTTCAGTACAAAAGCTTTTTCATCGTTTTCGTATGGAATCACTAAACTACTAAAATATCAAAACATTTCACAAACTCGTATAGTTTTCACATTTACATGTTATAGGCCCTGACGGATGACAACTTTTGTCACATAATATTCCGTCATCTATGTTATCTTACTCTGATGGATGGAATTGCCCAAACAATCAATTGGTGCCTAGAAAGCTATTCAGACTAAAATCTATTTGTTACAATTTATCATAAAAATGTAAGATATATTTTCTGACCTCTAACTTCGTGTCACATCGATAAAGAATTGGAACATTATAGGAATATGCCTTCACCCGTTAATTTTAACGTTCTTTAGCACCTTTGATTTTGTTCTCTTTTATTTTTCGTTTTTATTAAGCGAAGTTTTAGCAGTTTTAGTACAAAACTGTCTGAAAGATGCCACTTTATACGTATAAAACATAAATTACAAATAAAAATCTTTATTGCTTCCTTAAAGCAACATAAGCTAATATAAGCAAATGTTAGCATTATGGAATACGCGCGTTTCGAGTATTCGCTCAATTCTAAAATTTCTACTCCTGATTCCAGAGCCTAATAATTTTATCCCGTAATATTTTTAACAAAACGAAGCCAATCAGGTACGGATAATTTCGAATAAATATCTCAAACAATACAATAAGCTTCTGTATATCAAATTGATCAAATTCTATGGAAGTTTGAGTTGAATAATTCGCAATAAAAGCCAAACTGTACTTAAACGCAACAAACAATTGGGTTACGACCCATCTGTATAAATTAAATTTTTAATCGAAATAAATAATCAAAAATAAAATAAAAAACTCCTAATGCACACACAGCGAGGCGTATTGTCTTATCATAAGAAGTTAACAAGAAACACAACGCAAAAAAAAATCATTACCTTTTTTATCTTATCTCTGTGCAGTATTTAAAAAAAAAAAACATTTAATTCCAAAGATAAATTCTTGGACAAACAAAAAAAAAATGCTTATTTATTTTATTTCGGAAATTGAAAGAAAATTCAGCTTCATTTAATATTAAGAATAAAAAAATCTATAATAAATAATAAAAAAAAAAGATTTGGGCGAATTTACTCCCTAGAAAATTACACAACATTTTTTTTTTTTAATATTGTATTCAAACAAAAAAAAACGTAACTCACTTTAAAAAGCAGCCAAATTGAGTATTTTACGTCGGACTATCTGGAATGAGAAAAAAAAAATTATTAGTGATTAAGATTTGTAAAAAAAAAACACTTGTTGGATAAACCCCCACAAAATTTTAAATGGCCTTTGTGTGTGTGAGATAAATCGCACAAAATTTTATAGTTTTAGGCAAGATTTTAATCGAAAAGCTTTTAATCTCTATACGACACTATATTCACTTTCATATTTGTTTTATACGACAAGTCTAAAAAATAAAATATGACAGTTAAACCGCAGGCCATGATGTCACCACATTAGTACAACAATAATATTGTAGGTCATAACATCTTTGCTATCTTTATACATTATGTTCATGTTTTTTCCGCTAGAAAGAAAGCTTTGTGCTTCTTTCCTATTTAATAAATAATCATGTTTTTGTTCGATGTTGAATATCGATTTAAGAAGTTATTGACGTCACATTTGAATCACTATTCTAAATCAACGTTATAGAAGAATGTGAATGAAAATGACTTTCGGTAAAAAGTTCACAAATGCAATCTAATACGCTTCACAATTTTTCGGTTTGATGGGAAGAACTGCCGCCTATGTTTGAAGGAGATTCCGCAAGAAGGCTTATTTTTATCAGGCATATTCAAAACCTGGTTTCAAAGCTTTATCCAATACTGTCAAGACGAACTATCTGTGTCTTGATGATTAGAATAACATTGAGCGCATTCAGATCCGCCATCTCTTGGTAGCATATTGAGTTAAATCAACGCATCTGTCAACGTCAATTGTCAAATATTCAAGGTTGATTGCCTTATTGAGACCACCATCGAGAGAACATTTTCCGAATTGGCTGGAAAATAAAAACGAAGTATAAGAGGTGATGGACCGGTCACTATTGGTAAAGTCATTTGTAAAAGTAAAGGACGATCAGAGTAAAAGTTAATTTGCTAAAAACGCCGAACAAGCAAAAGTTAGGGAGTATGGCTTGTTTTTATCAAAATCTGTTGTAGACCGAAAAGCTACTATGGACTGGAAATTAAAATGTTACATAGCCTGCAAATGGCAAAGAGCCGACTAAGATATTCTCTAAAAGCTCTCAAGAAGTATAACTGGGAAACCTATAAAGCTTTAGTTAAGGGTATTTTCTCTAAAAAGGGTATGCTGAACAATTGTCCGATGAAGTGGCAATCATGGTGACAGAAGACAGAACATGGGCGTGCGGCGTGCCACATTTTATAGTATTTAACCGTAATAAGACCAAACACGTGGGGTGGGTCCAGACTTATAAGTGCCTTTGCCGAACATCATTTTTAAATTTAGAAAAGGAAGGTTCGTGCATAAAATGTTTTTTTATTTTTGGAAGGACCAGATAAAGAAATTTAGACCCATCAGAATGATGTATGCTCACCAATCAGCGCAATATACAGGATGGGCCAAATAATTTTTTTTTTTTAAATGCAATAAAACAAAAAGTTCTCAATATTTTTTCAAATTTATTTTTTCATTGTAAAGAACAATCCTTCCGATTAATTATGGAATACTATTTCATTCATATGCCTTGACGTACCCCATACGGTCGGTCCAAGTTTTGAGCACATTTTCGATGGTATGCGGCATTATGTCTTCAATGGCAATGCGAATATTGTTGTTGAGAGCGTCAATCATTGCTGGTTTATCGGCGTAACACTTATCTTTGACGGCACCCCAAAGATAATAGTCCAACGGCGTCAAATCACAGCTCCGAGGCGGCCAAATCACATTAGCATTTCGGCTGATAATTCGATCTTCGAAGACAGTGCGCAAAAGATCAATTGAAACGTGTGCTGTGTGGCACGGAGCGCCGTCTTGTTGAAACCAAATGTTGCCTATGTCCTCCTCTTCAAGTGCCGGGAACAAAAAATCGTTTATCATGGCGCGGTAGCGCTCACCATTAACAGTAATGGTGGCTCCTTGCTCGTTTTCAAAGAAAAATGGCCCAATGATGCCACCGGACCAAAATCCGCACCAAACAGTCACTCGTTGAGGATGCATCGGCTTCTCTACGATCACGTGCGGGTTCTCCGTGCCCCAAATGCAACAATTCTGTTTGTTTACATACCGCCAAGATGGAAATGCGCCTCATCCGAAAAAATAATTTTTTTGCCAAGATTTTCGAAGTAATGTTTCAATATTTCCCAGCGTTGTTCAAGCGAATACACAACCATTTTCGTTCAGCAGAAGGATAAAACTAACTTTCTGTCAAATCAAAAGTGGCATAACCCTTTACCATACTCAAAATAACCGCTAGTTCAAAAAAAAAAAGTTAGATGGCCCACCCAATACATATATTCGTGATTGAAATGTCTCATACCTTGTGCAATGAAAAAAGGTACTTTCACAGACGACTTCCTTCGAAGTCACAACAGCATTGAAGAATCAAACGAATAGTTGAAGAAAGTATGAGAGATTCACCGACCTAGGAGATTCATGTCGGTGGCTAACGAAAAAATAATCTTGAACGAAATAACGGAAGATGAATCGAATGAGAATAAGTTCCTCTGTTTATTGAAAATATTACATTAACTGACAGTCTTGGGGCTTATGTGACCTGTGGAAAGTAAGAATAGACATTGTAATACCAAGATACCAAGATATTACTGCACAAAATTCAAAACCGCGAAAGAGATGCAGCTCTGCGTTTTTAATGATGCCAGTTAAACGGCATGCAGTGGTGCCTATTTAGGAACAAAAATGAATCGGAATATGATGACTGAAACGAACGATTCTTGAGCTAAAATTGAAAGCAGCAGTGCTAAGAATGGATCTAAAGCTGAGAAAAATGCTAGCAGACCAACATAAATTTAACAAAAACAGTATACATGATAGATTCAAAAATTGTTCAATGGGTAAAATAAGGAGTATCCGTAAAAGAATGATTAGGTTTATGAAAAGGTGTGAAAAGTAAGGTTTAAGCTCAATTCATTTCTCGACAAAGATAATAAGCTAAAATCTCAAGGGAGATTGACAAACTCCAAATTTGTGACATATGCCACAAAACGGTCGATCATCACGCCGATCATCGAGTGACGAAACTAATCATCTTGTACTACCGTGAAGCCTGCGCCTATTAAGGGATTAATACGTTGATAAGTAAATTTCAAGCTTTGTCAATTTACATATTTATATAAATAGGGGTTAATGCCTATTTATACATTCACTTAACCTAAACTAACTCGAGCCTAAATTCTGTTTATCTCCGTGTTACAGAATTTAAGGCAATTTTTTTATGCTAGAGAATCAATAAATTCAACGGTTCGAGCTTACCTCGGGTGGGGGCTATTACCGAATCGTGAATTAATTTCCCTTTAGGTGGAGAATGCCGCTAGGCACGGTGTTAGTTGAATATTCGGATACCTTGAGTACTGCTAACAAAAGAAACACGTGCGTATCACTTTTTGGTTCTTTTGAGAGTGTTCTCTCAAGGCCTGGGCGTTATTGGTTAGTTGTTGTAATACTTACTTCTTATATTCTGGACCTGGAGGATGATAGAAACTCTGCTTCTTGGTTTAATATTTTTACTGACTTCTGGAAATAACTGAAACGTGATGATTTTTGTGTTGTATCGCTCACACATCGAAAGTGGTTATTCCTTAAGATTTGATTCATTTATTCACATGAACCTCATATGAACGGTGTCGTCGAATGAACGGTAAAGAGCGTAAAAACAGCATTTAGCGCAACGATGGATTCGCTTTAACTCCAAATCATTTTTTGATGCAGTCAAAAGTTGAAAACTAGACACTAGAAGATTTCCTGCAATACATAGAAAATATTTTTTTCACCACTGGTGTAACGAATATCGGCAAAGTATACCTTCGAGGTCAAACCAACGGTGGTAGGTTGGTAATTTCGTGGTAACCATGAATAATGGCGTGCTTGGCGCGTAGTAAAGCAAGCGATCAAGAGCTAATCTACAACAAATATATGACGAACATCTGACGGAAGAAGTGCCTTATACATATATGTATATCGCACTGTGTAAGAAGGTAAAAGAATATTTTTGCTGCAGTTGTTAAATTTACGCCATGTCACCGTTATCAAGAGGTATAAAGCTTGCCGTGCAAAATCTTTCCTGATTCGGAAAGCTTAAAAAGTTTGAAGGGGAAAACAAACAGGAAACAAAATGGAGTGACCATTTTGCAGAACGATCGCCTCTTTTGTTTTTGGTCAGATAACAGATGTAAATTTGGCTTTATCATAACCTTCAAGCGGACTACAACGAATATTTTTGTTGATAAAAATGAGTTCACTTTATTGATTTTTTTGAACTAACGCACCGCTTTTAAAAAGTCTAGATAGGAGTGTAACATTATTTGAATCTAACTGGAAATACAAATCTTCACTGCTATCATTAACCTCAAAATCGACTAGAGCTTCGAATGTATCATCATTTTATACAACGATTTCATCTTTTTGTGGCATTTGTTTTTTGTAGATTAATTCGATTACCGCTAGAAGGATATAATGTACCAAACTTACTTGGTGATCAGTTGCAATAATATCGTAAATCATGGTTTTTTGTAATATCTTTCTAATTTATTGCCAATTATTTCTAGACGTCTTTCCGTCGAAATGGACCGGATTCTACTTATTTTTCACGGAATATTTAGAATCTATAAGCAAATTGTCTGCCTACTGCTCTTCAATTCCACAGCAAGTTGTACTATTATTTTAATTCATCTACATTTCAAGTTCTCTTGTTAGAATTCAAATTTCAATCCCAAATGTGCAACTTTGAATGTCGATCATGTATCTCTCGAATTTTGTATTAAGAGTTTCGAGAACTCGCATTTCAAAAGGTCACAATTAAAAGAAATTGAAATGATCTTACAGAATCGCGTTTTATCGTAATTTCGAAAAACTTCTTGAAACTCGTTTAATGCTTGCATAATCGCCCCAATTTTTGAATTTGGCATTTAATTTTTTTTTTGAAGCCTCGAAGAATTATTCAGAGAAATTGGTATAATGTATTTTATTCAAAGTATTGTCCATCGTTAGCTACGACTTTTCCCATCTTTCAGGCAGCATACGGATTCCGCGTCGAAAAAATTCCTCGTCTTTTGAGGCGATCCAAGAATCGACAAAATTTTTGGTTTCTTCGAAAGCAGTGAAGTGCAGCTCGGCCAGGCCATGAATTATCGACCGAAACAAGTGATAGTTGGAAGGAATAATGTCTGGTGGATAAGGCGGGTGGAGTAGGACATCCCACTGAAGCGCCTCCAAAGTTTCCTTGACGACCTTTGCAACATGTGGCCGAGCGTTGTGGTGCTAAAAGATCACTTTGTCATGTCTTTTGGCATATTGTGGGCGTTTGAGCTTTAATGCTCGGTCTAATTGCATCAATTGTTATTGATAACCTTCTCCAGTGATGGTTTGGTTAGGCTGGTGTAGCTCATAGTAGATCACTCCGAACTGATCCCACCAGATCCAAAGCATTAGCTTGTTGCCATGAATATTCGGTTTGGCCGTTAAAGTTGATGCATGATTTTCTGAACTTTGGGTTGTCATAGTAGATCCTATTTTCATCCCCCCTCACGATTCGATGCAAAAGACCCTTCCGATTCTGGAGCACGACACGTGCGCTTACTACCACCGCTGCTGAATTTATATACTGTAAATCTCTTTATAACGAACACCAGTTTAACGAAATTTCCAGTCTAACGAAGTTTTGAAACGAATTTTCATTCGCTAAGAAGGACATTTTGTTATTTGAATTTGTTGGCCGGACATTTAGCTCAAGTACACGAACAACTTCATTCTTATAATAAAGTCAGTAAAAAAGCACAAATTAAGTTAACGCAAAAGATGCCCTTCAGGCCGCACTCAACGAGAGCGGACGAGATCCACAAGAGAGCGCTCCGATTAGCAATAGGTGATGTATTGGGGCAGCATATTAATAGGCGTTGACATCCTTCGGATTCTATTTCAGAAAATTATCCACTCCGGAGCAGATGTATGCTACACTTTTGACCGAGAATTCGCAATTAACAGTAGTATTAAACATTTTCGATACTTCGTCGAAGGCAGAATCTATTTTAATCGATCACAAACCAATGACAAATGCGATCTCGTAGAAATCAGAACCTAGCCCAGTCAGAGCCGGCAGCTCGACTACATTAAGCGGTTTAGCACTGATATCCGTTACATCAAGGGTGAGAATAATGTTCTAGCAGACGTTTTGTCTCGAACTGATTAACATCAGGATTCTGCTTTATACAGATCTTCCTACGGATATTGATAAAGAAAATCTCGTTTCTCTGCAAGAATCGGATGAATAGCTCAAAAGTCATATCCAGTCGATGAACTCTACCAAATTAAAGCGAAAGCTCGAGCATATACGAGATACTGACTCCGGCCTATCGATTTGGTGTACAACTTTTTTGGTAAACAACTCGAACAACACGAAAGATTATAGCGTCGAAATACTTCTGGCCAACAAGAACATTGACATTAGATATTGGTCCAAGACTTGTATGCTTGCCAGAGATCGAAAGTTTGTCGTCATACACGTTCGGAATATGGTCAGCTCCGGGGCAGGTTAAAGCATATCCACTTGGATCTTGTCAGATTATTACTAGCATCCGACAGTTACAACTATATTCTAACGACAGTTGACCGATTCACGCATTGGCCAGAAGCCATTCCTTTAACTGATATGATGACGACTACTCTAGTAGACCCCACTTGGGATTACGACTGATCACGGCATTCAGTTTGAGAGCCATCTATTTCAAGAGCTAACGAAATTTTTAGGCTCTCGCAGAATATGAACGACGATGTACCACCAACAGGCCAATGGTATGGTGGAACGATTCCATCGTCATTTAGAAACCTCATTATATGGGTGCGGTTAACAATTCAGCCGCTGCGCAATTTCAACAGTAGTGTTTTTGTGTTTTTTATTTTGTTTCACCAACAATAATGCAAAAGTAAATATTGACCGACTTGCAGTACAAACTGCACAACGGCTGAATTTTTTACCGCAGCCTATGTTCGATCAAACACCTTATATTGGAATCATGAACTCATATTCGTTCTCCATGACATTAGTACATCGATCAAAACTGATCTCGGATGCACTCCAGCCGACCTTATATATGGACCATTCTGCTGCACTTTGAAAATACGACATCGACAGACGACTACTTTTCACTGGTTGGTAGACTACATCAGTCGATGTGTAACATCGTATCTAAGGATCCCAGGAGCAGCCTTCAAACCAACGTTTTTATTCACAAAGACCTGACGAACTGCGAGTAAGTTTTCGTCCGTGTGAATTGACCCCATCATATCGTCGTGTCCAAATAAGAGTATTACATCTACAAATCGTTATTTTTTTTGAAGAGGCTTTAAAGTTGTTATTGCTAATTTCGGCTTAATTTTTTTTTAGATAAAGTTCTTTCCAGAAAGTGTGGCAAGAATTTTATTTAAAAAGAACTAAGCCAAATGTAACATTAAAAACTTGACACGCCCTTCCAAAAAATTATTGATTTGCAGATGTAATACTCTTATTTGGACACGACGATATGAAGGCCCTTATCGAGTAATCAAAAAGCTTCGGAAATACTTTACAGGGTGACTGACACGAAGTGTTACCAACTTCAGACTGTTATTGCTGTCAAACCAGTGATGACAGAGCGCTCAAATTTACACTAATGACAGTTCGTTCTATTGTTTACAAGCGTGCAGAAACATTTTAGTGGGAAATATTCAGAAAAAAAAGTTATCCGCAATGCAATTCAAGCGTTATAGTGTGATTTCTCTATATTTGGCTGGGAAATCACAGCCGCAGATTGTTAACCAGTTAAAACATCTGCATGTAAATAAAATGTTTGTGTATCGCACCATAAATCGTTTTAATGATACTGGCAGCATTGCAAAACGTCAT
This sequence comes from Tipula vernalis, assembly GCA_958295665.1. Taxonomy (NCBI): domain Eukaryota; kingdom Metazoa; phylum Arthropoda; class Insecta; order Diptera; family Tipulidae; genus Tipula; species Tipula vernalis. The sequence goes on along the minus strand of OY282559.1, from coordinate 383,263,122 downwards.
GGTGGTGGACCGAAACGCACTGCAACATCGCCGTATATCATTCGGAAGGTGAAGGCCAAATTGGCTCGGAATCCGCGCCGTAGCGGCAGAAAAATGGCTCGTGAGGTGAACATTTCGCTCGAACGGTGTGCTGCACATATTGAAAGATCATCTTGGACTAAAGGCCTTGAAATTCCATAAAACGCATGGTCTCACCGATGCTCAAAAAAAAGTTAAAGTGGAAAGAGCAAAGGAGTTGTTACGCTTGCACGAAAGTGGCGATTTGCCGAATTTGGTTTTCTCCGATGAGTCACCGTTCGTTATTGAGCAATATGTGAACAAGCAAAACAACCGGATTTACTTGCCCGGCCGTTCTACTGAAAATTTGGACCAACGGATTGCCACTCGAAACCAAGCGCCGCCGATGGTGATGGTTTGGGCCGCCGTAACGACCAAAAGCCGTTCACCGCTCTTTTTTTGGACCGTGGCATCAAGATAAATGCTCAAATTTATCGGGATCATGTGTTGGAGGGAGCGTTGAAGCCTTGGGCACAAAAACATTTCGGCCGCAGAGCCTGGACATTTCAACAGGGCTCGGCGCCGAGTCATTTATTTATTTATTTACATCATCAACGGGATAAAAAATCCTTTTTTGATTACAATTTGATTTTACAATTTTATAGGTAATTTAGTTTTTATTAATTTTTTAAAAGAACATTTAGAAATATTAAAATCAAATACATCAAAACTACAATTAAATTGTCGACAAATCGCCGGGACCAAAGCATTATGTGCGTAATTAGATTTAAATGTCGGCAAATATATAAAATTCCTAATCCAAGTAGGTTTACAGGGCACATGAATATCAATCTTTGCAAATAGTTCAGTGAAGTCAATCGAACTGTTAAACAGATCAGCGATGAATGTTGAAGTAGCACATCTACGTCTTACAAGCAATGAATCCAAATCAGCAATTCTACAGCGGTCACCGTAGGATGGCAAATTCTTTTTATTCAGCCACATGGGAAGGTTCGGATCAAATGGCCAATTCAATTTATGAAGATAGTAAATAATAAGCTGCTTCTGTATTCGTTCAATTCTATCGATATAAATATTGTAAGCAGGATCCCAAATAATCGACGCGTATTCCAAATTAGACCGAACAATGGAACAATACAAAGTTTTAATTGATTGTGGATTACGAAAATCTTTTGTGATACGACGAATAAAGCCAAATAGAGAATTAGACTTAGCTACTATTAAATTAATATGGTCTCGGAAATTCAATTGATGGTCCAGGGCAACACCCAAATCTTTAAATGTCATAACTCGTTCTAGCTGGTGATTACCAATAAGATATTGATGAAGAATAACTGCTTTTATCCTGGAGAAGCTCATAATCTTGCACTTTTCCAAATTTAACTTCAACTTATTCATAACTGACCATTTATACAGCAAATCAAGATCACTCTGCATTTCATTACATTGTTGCGGGCTACATACACTTCTTGATATTTTCAAGTCATCTGCATATAATTCACAGTCGCAGTACTGAAACAAAGAAGCAATTTCATTGATGAAGACATTAAATAATACAGGTCCTAGGTGGGAGCCCTGAGGCACTCCAGAATGAACTTCAATCATCTTAGATGTAAACCCGTTAATTTGAACTACCTGCTTCCGATCACGCAGATACGATCCAATCCAATCCAAAAACAAATTACTCGCCACCGGTCATAAAGCGCGCGTCAATCAAGATTGGCTGAGAAACAACACTCCGCGGTTCATTTCCACTGCCCGATGGCCACCAAATTCACCGGATTCAAATACGCTAGATTTCTCGGTTTGGGGTATTTTGAAGAGCAATGTTGGGACAAAAAAATACCAAAGTGTCGATCATCTCAAGCAAGCGCTTCGCCGGGAAAATACCGCAGAGCTACTTTCATGCTGCATGCAATAGCTTTGTCTGCCGTTTGAAGGCCATAATCGCGGCTAAGGGTGGCCAAATCGAAAACTGCTAATGCAATTCGAAAATTTAAATATTTGTGAACATTTTTTACTTTGATTCAATAAAATTCATCAAAAAATAAAAATTCTGTGGCGTTTTGTTTCGGTAACACTTCGTATTAGTCACCCTGTATTACCGAGAAAAATCTACGTCGACCTCCATCAACAAACTAAAATCTACCTATGTCGACCTCCATCGATAGACTAAAACCGGACCAATCAACCATCGATATCAACTAAGAAAAGAAAGAAGAAAGTACGCCTCCTTAATGTTCGCGATTAGATGAAAAACATTTTCGTAAGGGACAATTACTGCGAGGGGAGTTATGGATCAGTTCAATAAAAACTAATCGATATTTTATTTTCCTTCCGCAGTAATAGGAAGTAACTAGCTACTTAAAAAAAATACATGTCCAATTTGCGCTCATCGCAACAATTAAAAAAATACTCCGTGAAAAAATGGTTTGCAATCAATGAATAGCTTTTCAGTATTAAAGATGTGGTAGTTGTAATGAAGTGATATTATTGTTAAAATCATGTACTTGGAATAAAATTACCATGAGTGTTGTCAAGAGACAATCTTTAAATTATTATAAAAACATTTTTGGAGTCAGAAAATTATATTTTGAATAAATAACAAATAAAACTATTGGAATACCAAAGGCAATTTTCGTTTTATTCGTCGATTACGCGGAACATTATATTAAGTGAAGTGTACGTCGAAAATTGTACGGTCAGATCACAAACGACGATACAATAAGGTCTTTTTATAAAATTATTTTTAAACTTTGTTTTCACCAACATTTAATAACTATCAAAAGGCCGCTAGGTGTTTTTAAAGGTAATTGCATTCGGAATTTCGTCTAACAAAAACAAACTGAAAGATTCCAGCAATAATAGGGAAATATTCATGGAATTCTACCAAATTTAATTTAATCAGCCCTCAGTGCAGTTACTTTCCCCAGGGTTATTTTGCTTTTCAAAAAAAGTTAATGATATTTACGAGACAGCTTAACTATAAAAGTATAATTACGCCAGTTTTCTGTCTATTTAATTAAAACAAATATATAATACCAATAAAATTAAATAAAATCATCGACATAAAACCATCAACATTTAATGGTTTCGAGAAAAAGTTTGATAACATTTCATTTCATGTCAACCCTTCACAATTAATTTTCTTTCTTCTAAATATTACAAAAGTTTAATAAGCAATCGAGATATTATGCCACCCCCAATGATGAAACAATCCTTCCCGACAACGCCTAATCAAATTTCAATCAAAATCTATACTAGACGCATTAAATCTAAACAGATGAACGCCAAAAAGAAATCAAAACACTCAAAAATGCTCTTTATATAGGAAAAATCTAATAAATCATAAATTTTAAGAAAAATATTTGTGTGGGTGGGTGTGTGTGTGTGTGCGTTGTTGTTGTTGTGTGCTTTTTCCCAATTTTTTGCCACCCACAATAATTTTGATGTTCTCACAGATTTCCATTAAAGACAAACGTGCACAACTCAGACCATGGAAACAGTAGAAAGATTTTTAATATTATATTTCTTGATCTATTTTCTTTCTTAATAACGAACGAAGAGGGGATGGAATTCTTCAAGGCAAACATAAAAAAAAAAATCAAAAATCAATTTTGAGTACAAATTTTTCTTTATAGAAACATCGCCGTAATGTCTGGCTAGCGACAAATAGGACGATTTTTACATACATTGCTGCATATACATACATATGTTCGCAAAATTAGTCTAAATGACTTCAGTTGAACTTTATGTTTCCAAAACTAATATACAATTGCGGATTTAGATCACGTAATTTTACTCCTAATGGAAAAAATGGATATTTATATTACACTAATTTAATTTAAAATAAATATAAATTCTCGCTTGCTATAAACGTATCTAAGCACATAAAAAATCGGATCCTTAAATCGTGCTAACTCCATTGTTATAGCAGCAAAAATAAAAAATCGAATAACATAAAAGGAAAACCTACATAACCCATGAACTAACAAAATTTTCTAGACTATAAAAAAAAAATATCACTTTCATTGTATATTGGCTAATCTAAAAGGAAAATAAATTGCAAGGCGTCAAAAGTAATTTTTCTTTTTAAGCCAAGGCCATCGTACATACATATGTATGGGTGTAACACTAAAATAATCTCTTAGAAAAGCGAATAAACAATTGTTACATTTATTTCACATAATTAACTCTTTTGTGGTTAGTAAAGCAGTTTTGTGAAAGTTAAAATGGTTTGTATCATTTAATTTTATTTCTAGCTCCGTTATAGAATACCCTAAATGATTTTATACTTTCAAACCATTTCAGAATCTTGACCAACAGTAAAAGACCAATCAGCGAAGAATTAAAAATTAATTAAAAAGGAAATCTGACAAATCGGAAATACTATTCCAGCCACTCGTTGCTGTTGTCGATTTCGTGGTCATAACTAGAGCCTGGAAGTTTATGCATTAAAAACACGCGAAATATGCATGTAAATATGCATCAAAAAATCGTAAAATATGCATTAAAAATATGTATTAAAATTCAATATTTAACAATTCAAATAATAATAATTCTTTATTTGCCATTTCATTTTAACAAAATATGTACATATGTATATAGAAGCATCGGCATTATTGTTAGGTGTTACAATGAACAGTAAAATTCATTCTCAAGTTGTCGAACGTAAATGATTGCCGCCGGTCACTCAACAAAGACTTGTATTTGGAAAAACTCCTTTCCACCTGAACAGAAGTTAAAGGAGCGTATTTATAAAATTTAATAAGATCTGAAGGTATGTTAAGAGTAACATCAGTTTCCCCAGACAAAATTTGGTTCACTTTTTTTAATAATTTCAAATTTAAATTTTTTTCGAAGAATATTGACGAAAATTTAGTCTTCACCTTAGAGTTTGGTTGCTCCTCAGACATAATCCTGTTTTCTATATCATTTAGTATTTTTAATGATTGCGAGAGCAGCAATCGCCCTTCTAGCTTTTTGATCATTTCTGGCAGAAAATCAAAATTGCTTGCTATACAAATTAAATCATTTTGAACCTGTGGATTTTGAAGTAATTTTTTAGTCTCTAAAATTGCAATGGCCTCAGTCTCATTCAAACTATTGAAAACTTCTTTAATATTTTCAAAATGACGACAATAATATACGGCAGCCGCCAACCATGTTCCCCACCGCGTGAATACAGGTTCAGATGGTAACGGTACACCTTCAGCAATCTCACGGAAAATTTGTACTCGTGATAGAGCTTTCAAAAATACCCGTTTTACATTGGCAATTAATTTGTTGATGTTTGGGAATTGATCGCGAATTGCTTCTGCTACATTATGTAAGCCATGAACTATACATGTTACATACAACATGTTTGGGTAAATCAGTTTCAATCCTTTACCGGCTTTAATCATTTATAGTGGGGCATCACTTAAAAAAAGTAAAACATCGTCTTTTGAAATGTTTGGACCTAAAATCAAATAATATTCTTCAAATTAAAAAAATTTAAGATTAAAATGTAAACTAACCTAAGATATTTATCGATTCATCAAAACACTGGGCGATTGTTGTTGAATTGGTTTTTTCCAATTGTTTAACAATTAACAAAAATGGTTTTTCTTCAAAATTTGCCACATCGGTAGTTTCATCAATGGAGATCCATAATTTTTTTTTTATTGTAGTCTGTCTGATTCGTTCCATAATGTTGCTAAACGCTGTCGGAAGGTATGTCTTTAGTAAAGTTGATTCGTGCGGTACTGTTTTATCCGTGTAGGTTTCTAAAAATTTCCGAAATGTGGGATTCTCTAATTTCCAGAACGGAATGTCTGCTGATATGAGTGCTTCACACATTTTAAAACTAAATTCCGATTTTCGTTTACTTGAATCAACTGAATCAATTATCAATTCTTGTCTGTTGTTATTTTTTGTCAAACGCTCTTGATGTAATTTTGTTTTTATATGTTGTTCGACCTGATTTACTACCTGACCCCACTTTTTTATCGCACATATATTGTAACAATCAAATTGAAATAAATTGTACCATTAAAAATTATACCATTTAGCTACAGCAAATTTGTACAAAGAGCCATAGATGTGGAATTCGTATGGATATTTATAAAAATTGTGTAAAATAAAAAACATGAGTCGAATATGCAAAAATATGCACTTAAACCAATAAATATGTATTTAGGGTACAGATATGCATTTTTATGCAAAAACAAACCGATGCCAAAATAATTAATTTTAGATAATTCAAATTTGTATATTAGAGAAAATTGAAAAAAATTAACCACTACAAACATGTATTTACATAAACTTCCGGGCTCTAGTCATAACATTTCGAAGCTGACATACAATAGACAAGGTTTAGACTTTTCGGAAAAGCTGGTTTAATGCCTCTCAAACTTGTGAATCTGTGCTCCCTGCTAGCGAAAATATTATCTCACTACAACATCTAACGTACTAAGGCCTCTCCATCTAACTTACATATATACATATGTATATAACTTTCTTGTGATTTAATTTACTGTGTATTGTAAATAGATAATTTCTGTGCTAAATGAGACACACAAACAATCCAGAATACCTACCTATGAATAAACAAAATTACACTTAAGCATTATCATTATTATCATCTTATCAACAAAGCATGGGTATACATTAAGTTATTTTATGTATGGATGCGGTACCTATACATAGATAAGATAAAAATTACTCTGTATTTATGCTTAAACATAATTTGCATAATATGTATTACATGTGTTTCATATACGATAAAAGATGATGATTGCTGTATATTACATATATTCAATGTGGGGGTGGTAAATAAATAGGTACACAGTATACAAATATGTATGCGGAAAATAAAGGAAATACAGTTATGTTGTTGGTATAATATTTGAAAATCATTTGTATGTGGTGACAAATGTATTCTTACCTTTTCTTTTTATTTTAATTATGTCAAACATATATGTATAGCAGATTTTTCCAGGGTAATAATCTCAAAATCATGAGCCAAAAATATTCATTGCCAATAAATTTAAATTATTTACGTTGCATGCAGTTTATGTGTCATCGTTCACAGAAAGAAAAAACGCATTAGATTTAAATAAAATAATTCGTAAAATCAAATGAAATGCGACATGATTTTTCGCCAAAAGGATTTTTGTTTAATTTAAAAAACATTTTAAAACTCATTTAAGAATTCCTGTGTGGGGTTTGCTGGTTCCCCTATCAGGCGCCTCCCCAGGTGGCGGATAGGGGAAAGCTTGCCAGATATGGCAGGTACCGGGGAAATCAAATACTCGGGGCGGACCAAAAACTAGCACACCCAGCTAAGGTGGCACTACATACGCCGATGGCTGCGTGGCTAAGAGGGTGCTTAGTCATTAGTATGTGAACTCCGACGACGTTCGGTTTAAACCCGTAGCCTTCCCAAGATAATGCAGAGCTCTGTCATGGGTGACCGTTACTTCTCATCCTACTCGTAGGAATAAAAATGATAGGAAATAATAATAATTACCTAACGAAATTAGAAAACGAGACGGATGCGTCTCTAACAGCATCAAATCAATCATCATCGTTGGATGCCGATACCATGGATCCTGAAGGAGACCAACTATTGCAAAATAAAGGAAACAACTTTCCTAAGAGCACGAAAATGTTGAGATCACCAATTCTAAAGGTTCCAAATATAAGTAGTTGTACAATACAACTAAATACGGCTGCGACAATCGCGACTGCATCCCAAGTAACTAATAATAACCCTCAATCTGAGGAAGTAATCAAAGCTCTAGCCGAGTCTAGACAAGAAAATAAAGAATTAAATAAAGCAATTCAATGGATGCAGCACCATATACAACTTCTTGAAGAAGAAGTTAAAAACCCTAAACATAATCTAAAGATGGACTACCAAACTGGTCATGAAGATTCGGTTGAAGTAGAAGCCCTAAACCAGGAAAACAACAACAAAGAAACGGAATGTGCTAACTTAATTGAGTACCAAATCGATTAAAAATACATCAAACATGCACACCAAATACATCAAACATGCACACCAAATACATCAAACATGCACACCAAATACATCAAACATGCACACCAGATGAGATAATTGAAGACCTCAAAAGAAACAATTTAACGATCAAAGATGCAGTTAATATGTGTAAAACTGAAAGGAAGCCTACCGGGAAAGGAGGGAGTATTGTTAATAAAATAAAGTTACTACTATTCACTCTGACCTTTGCAAACTTAGAGAAAATTGAGAACATATTCAACATTAGGAACATCTTGGGAATGGTTGCCCGAATGGAGCCATTGAAAAAGGTAACAGGGATCATACCACGATGGAAAGTGTCAGGCAAACAACCACACGCAAAAATACTGTAATCGAGAAATCAGATGCGTAAAATGTGCGGGAAAGCATGACACTAAAGAATGCGTGATAGATAAGAACACTCCAGCAAAATGTGCTAACTGCCAAGAAACCCATCCTGCTAGCTATAGAGGGTGTGAAGTAGCCAAAACACTGCAAAACATGCGAAATAGCAAACAAAAACCAGCCAAAGAGAGCAACAGCCAAAGAGAGCAACGAAAGAAAAAGAAATCCGGGCAAAAACTGTCACTACGTTCCATAGTGCGAAAGTGGCAGAGGGATTCTCATACTCACAAGCAGCAAGACAAGGACTACCTGTGCCTACAGATCAAAATGTTGTAATTCAACAAGCTATGACAACAATGCAAAACATCTTGAATGCTATTGAAAATCGCCTTTCTAAAATAGAAGAAAATATAGAGTTTCTAAACAAGAGACAAGTTAATCTTGAACAAGAAGTAGGATAACGAGGAAAAATTAAGGAGATTTCTAGCAAAAAAGTTGCTTTATCTTCTGATCCTTCACTCCAAAAAAAATGAACAAAACACTAAGAATATTAACCTGGAATCCTAATGGACTTCTACAGCATCTTCTAGAGCTAGAAATCTTTTTGAATACAGAAAAAATTGATATATGCTTAATAGCAGAGAGCAATTTCACTAGAAAGTCTTATGCAAAAATAAAAGGTTACACTTGTTACTATTCTATACATCCAGCAGAAAGTGCTAGGGGTGGAGCAATAATATTCATCAGAGAAAACATCAAACACTTCGAAGATGTCAAACTCGAAATAGAGACAATGCAAATTGTATCACTCAGCGTGCAACTAAACAGTTACAAGAAGCTGCGGGTTGCTGCGATATATTGTTCACCAAGGCATCAACATAAAAAGGATGATTACCTCTCAATGCTCAAAATGATGGGCTCAAATTTCGTCATAGGAGGAGACTTCAATGCCAAACATACACATTGGGGTTCGAGACTAATATCACCTAAAGGTAGACAACTATTAGAAGCTGGACATCAAATAAACTGCGAATTTCATTCAAGTGGTATTCTTACTTATTGGCCAACGGATATAAACAAAATACCAGACGAGATTGACTTTTTCATAGCCAAAGGTATTTCAGAAAACTATATCCACATCGAAAATAATGAAGGTTTATCCTCGGATCATTCTCCAATCATACTTACGATCAGTGAAACAATAATTGAAAAAGAAAAGCCACCAAGGTTAACAAGCGGGAAGACCAATTGGGGAAAATTCGCATTGTAAATTGAGGAAAGTATTGATCTTCAAGTCCCAATCAAAAACCGAACACAACTTGAAAGGGAAGTAGAGCTGCTCATAAACAATATTCAAACCGCAGCATGGGAAAGCACTCCCCCTGCCAAAAATAAACCTCACAAGAATGAAACATATACACAGGAAATAAGAAATCTGGTCAGAGAAAAGAGGAAAGCTCGCAAAATCCGGCATAGAAATCGAGCACCGGAGAGCAAAACTATCTTCAATCAGCTCAAAAACAAGCTGCAGAAGTTAATAGAAGAAACCAAAGCGGTAAGCTTTAACAAATATTTAATAAATCTTTCTGGCCACAGAGAAAGCGATTACTCTTTATGGAAAGCTACAAAGGGACTAAACAGACCAAAAGAGCAGGTGCCGCCAATTAAAAAAGCAGATGGTACTTGGGCCAAAAGCCCCAAAGATAAAGCTGATCTTTTTGCTGAACATGTGGAAGAGACGTTCCAACCTTTGACTAGACAAACAGCAGGTGAATATACCTTTCTAATGCAAAAAGAAAATGAGTTAGACATACAACCGGTTACAATGAAAGAACTCAAAAATGAAATCAAACATAACCTAAATGCAAAAAAGGCTCCTGGATACGATCTTATTACAGGAAAAGTTATTAAAAGTTGCTACACATAATTAACGCAGCTTTTAGAATGAAATATGTTCCTCAGCAGTGGAAAATAGCAGAAATTATTATGATACCTAAGCCTAATAAGCCACCTAATGAGAAAACGTCATACAGACCTATATCTGTATTACCATCATTGTCCACACTCTTCGAAAAATTACTCCTCAAAAGGATGAAACCTCTGATTGAAGTAAGACACCTGTTACCATCGCATCAATTTGGTTTCAGAAAGAAACACTCCACCATAGAGCAGGTACTCAGAGTCACTAACGTGATTGAGAAGACGCTTGAAAACAAAAAGGTATGTTCTGGAGTTTTCCTTGATGTTGCCCAGGCCTTTGAACGAGTCTGCATCGAGGACTGGAATATAAACTACATCGCGACCTTCCTAAGCAGTTCTATGAGATATTAAAATCATACAATGAAGGGAGATATTTCAGAGTGAAATATGAAGGAGAGTTCTCATCACTCAAGAGAATTAAAGCAGGCGTACCACAAGAGAGCGGGCTCGGACCAGTCTTGTATTTGCTTTATACGAGAGACATATCTATTACTGGAGAAACAGATATGGCAACCTTTGCGGATGATACAGCAATCTTGGCGGTTGGAAGTACAATCGAAGAAACAACCAGCAAATTACAACGCACTGTGAATGAGATTGTCCACTGGACAAAAAAATGGAGATTAAAATTGAATGAGCTAAAATCAATTCACACAACATTCACCTATCTAAAAGTTGATCACTTACCTATTTACAAAAATAGGCAGGAAATACCACATGCGAACACGGCAAAATACCTAGGTATGACGCTCGACGCCAAGTTAAAATGGAAAGAGCATGTCAAGAAAAAAAGGCAAGAATTGGATATAAAGTTCAGAAAAATGTATTGGCACATTGGAAGAAATAGTGAGCTTACCATTCACAATAAGCTGCTTTTATACAGGCAAATACTCAAGCCTGTGTGGATCTATGGCATCCAGCTCTGGGGATGCACAAAGAAAACGAACGTTAAAATTATACAAACGTTCCAGAATAAAGTACTGCGGTGCATTGTCAATGCACCTTGGTATATATTAGAAACGATAATCTCCACAGGGATCTAAAGATGGAAACCGCCAACGAAGAAATCACAAAAAATGCCAAAAAATATATCCAGCGTTTACAACTCCATGAAAACACGGATATTCAACATATTGTCAACGACGTCGACAGCGCAGTGACAAGACGGCTAAAGAGAACGAAGCCGCTTGATTTAGTTCCTCAGGACTGAAAGTTGCTGATGTAACCGGAAGATATGTTCCCAGTGGGAATAGCTACTGTGTTATAGCCCAACTAACAGAGAATTAAAATAAGAAAGAAAAATTGCTAAATGAGTTGTAATAACTTAAAGAAAATATATTAAAGAAAAAAAAAAAATTTAAGAATTAAAAATTTGGTTTTTATTTCAAAAATTGGCGTATTCAACCCAAAAATTTGAATTTTCAAATCAAACGAAATATTTTTTTATTTAAAAAATCAGGAGATTTTGAATTAAGAATCTCAATTTAAAAACAAAAATTTTTAATGTAATTAAATTACTTTTAGTTCAAATGTAGAAATTCATTTGTTTTAAAAGGACTAAAAATTAAATTTTTGAAGCTTTTAAGCTTAAAAGATAATGTCAAACCTTTTTGAAATCAAAAATAAACGTTTTTGAAATAAAATACGAATATTTTAATTCAAAAACTTAAGACTTTGATTTAAAGGGAGAAACTTGTTGAAATGAAAGTCATTATTTCTTATTCAATTCAAGTTTATTAAAAAGTGACCGTTATTAAATCATACAACAAAGCTATAAAACTAAAATAATTTGCATTTATAAACGTTGTTTAAAACGGCAACTTTCGCACCACCATTCAGCCTAGCCTGTCTTTGTTGGAATGCTCACCTTTTTGTCAACATCATTTTCATCAAATAAAACTACAGTTATGTTCATAATAATAGCAGCGCATTACCTTGCTTTAATAATTCTTTAATATTTTTTACAGCTTACTCTTTTCCAAGGTTGAAAATGCTCTGAACGTTTCTTCTCTCCTCTCTTATTAGCAGTATATCATTACTGTTTCAAAAAATGCTTAATTCTTTTTTATGAGATTAAATTTGTTAGCGAGTGTTTCAACCAAGGTTAGGTTAGGTTAGGTTGGAGTGGCTGCTTATGCACACTTAGACCGGTGACGGTCCATTGTGATACCACAGAATATCTCCCCTTTTAACCCTATTGGAACCATTTCGAGCTACTTATGTAGCGTAAGACGTCCCGCACTTTAATGTTTTCGAGATCCGAGAGGAAGTCCATCCTGCACTTACCCAAGTGTTTGTGCCTTCTGAGAGCCAATGCTGGACACGAGTCAAGGAAGTGGACCAACGTCTCTTCCTCCTCTTCGTCCAAGCAGCTTCTGCAGAAGTCATTTGCCTCCAGACCCAGTCTTCTTGCAACTTCTCCAAAAAGGCAGTGTCCCGTGAGAATTCCTACGACCGTTCTTAATTCACGTCTGCGTAGGGATATTAATGCCCTAGTGCGCCCCAAGTACAGCTTTGGCCAAACTTGTCTTGCAACTCTACAGGTGAGGGTGTTAGACCACCTTTCCCCCGCTGAGGATAGCGCCTGCTTCTCAAGTGCTTGCCTCAGCGCTGTGATAGGCCTCCCCAGACTTGCCCTTTCCGGTTGCAGCTGGAGAATCGTACCATGCCTAGCAAGTTCATCCGCCCTGCAGTTCCCCATGACGCCCGAGGGACCTGGGACCCAGATTACCTGGATATTGAAATGCTCACCCATCTCATTTAGAGATGAGTGACAACTCAACGCCACCCGTGACGCCAAAGACACCGATTCTAACGACCGGATCGCTGCTTGACTGTCCACATAAATTGTGATATCGTCTGAGGATAACACATTATGCTTCAACCATGTCATGACCTCCTCAATCGTTACGACTTCAGCTCGGTACACGCTGCAGTAATCAGGAAGACGAATAGCAGCTCCCACTTTGCCGTCTAGCTTGGAGCCATCTGTGAAGAATTGCAATGCTTCGGTTTCCGATAACGGTCTATCCCTCCAGGATTCCATTGAAGGGAAGGAGGCCCGAAATCGCTTCTCGAAGCTTAGAGTAGGTCTAATGTAGTCAAGATTCGCCAGCTCATCCTTCAACGATCTAACAATAGTAGAGTATTTTATACTAAGACACCTCCACTGGGAGACGGCTGCAAGTCGTATAGCCGTATTTGCCGCCATCTGTTTGCCAAAAATGTCGACCGGAAGAATGCGCAACATAACCTCTAAGGCACTTGTCGGTGTCGACCTCAATGCCCCGCTAACAAGCATACAGGCCGTTCTTTGCACTCTCTCAATCTTACTTTTATAAGTTACCTTGTCCAGAGCTGGCCACCAAACACCCACCCCGTACATGAGTATCACTACAGCGGTGTAGAGCCAGTATACCAGATCCGGCTTCAGACCCCATCTATGACCAATGGCGTTCCTACAGGAGTACAAAGCTATAGTAGCTTTGTTTATTCTCTCCAACATGTTGGGCTTCCAACTAAGCTTACTGTCCAAGATAATGCCCAGATATCTAGCTCTATCAGTAAAAGCAAGTCTCGTGCCATTTAAGGTAGGAGGGACAACTACCGGGATTTTGTATTTCTTACTCAATCGTACACTCCAAGGCGTGCAGAGCAGTGTCCACAGATCTACCCTTTGTGTACGCATGCTGAGACGGTGCCCACTTCCTGGCACCTATTTTATCTCTGATGTATACATCCAGCAGCCTTTCCAAGGTTTTCAAAAGAAAGGATGATAGAATTATTGGTCTTAGGTCTTTAGGATAGACATGTGAGCTTTTCTCCGCTTTCGGTATGAACACCACATTGACCTCCGTCCAGTAACTAGGAATATAGCCCAGCTTCAAACACCCTTTGAATATAGCTTCCAGGTAGGGAAGAATAATTACTGAGTTGTTTGAAGTTCCGCTGGTATAATTTGATCCGGACCAGCCGATTTAAATGGTTTAAACCCCTCAGTGCCCATAGGATCCGTTTCCTGGTTACGATATCCTCGGAGAACACTGACAGTGCACTGACTAAGCTGCGTACTTTATCAATTTAATTTTTTTGTAATTGAAATCAACATTACATTGCATATTATTCCTAAATTCCATGAAAAACCTTAAACTTAATTTCTCTACTCGAGAAAATGTTATAAAAATGTCACGTACACCAAAAACCTATTTTTACAATAATATGTACATAAATACCTTATTCCATCCATAAATCATCAATTCTTGTTCTTATCTAAGTGAACTTTATATACACCCAAATAAAATGTCAACCACTACATAATTTAGCTTTACTATCACGTAAATCATCTTATATACATAGAAAGAGGTAAACAAAAAATTTTTTTATCCCGTGCGTGTCAACTCTTAATTTGTTTATACGCGTATATTGTATTCCATTTATTGAACTCCCGCGAAGACTATTTTATATTCTTAAGGATTTGTGTTTATTCAAAGAAATCAGATTTTTTTTTTCGTGTTCCATTTCACAATTTCTTATTTTATTCAAATACTTACATAATGTATGAAGACGAACGAACTCCTCTATGTTTTCCTTTCACAACAAAATATTGATTAATATACGGGCTTATTATATTCGTTACGGATACTTTATATAACGTATAGTATATAACTGAATATTTTTGGTCTCGATTTAATTTTATTGAAGCACAATCTATTTTTACATCTTCAATACACAAATTTACAATTTATAAATAAATAATAATGTAAACGAATAAAATAATTTCTTAAATAAAATTCTATACGCCAACAACTTCTTGGGGTAGTCACCATCGCCACAGTATACTATATTGACGTCGAGTAGGACGAGATACAAGATGGTAAATTACTAATATACTATAGAGATTATATTTTACTCGAAACGAGAACAACCCCGAAATTGTATACACGATGAAATTACTTGATATAATACTTTTGATTGATATCTCTCCTATGTATGCGGAGAAAACTAATATGATACGTAATCGCCTTATGTTTCTTGATTGCGCGTGGGTGATGGTTCTGCTTTTGGTTATACCAAATTTTATATAAAAGATTTGAAATAATGATTTTACGTATAGTAAAGGAAAAAAAAAATTCCCTTATCAGACCAAGAACAACGGTGGGGAAGGGAATAGACCAAGAACAACGGTGGGGAAGGGTTAATAACTTTTCATATTTAATGCCATACACATTTTCCATTGTTTTTTCCACTTGTTATTATTTTTCTCATTTTACTGATAATGTTGCAGAAGAACCTAAAAATATGTTCGCTTTTTGTTTTCTTTTTAAATGTTTGTTGTTGTCATATTTAGTGAATATTATATTATATGATGATAAGAAATAAATATCCTTCGTTTATACGTACATAACACTGTAGGTCGAAAAGATTGCAACCCTCTGTTTTCATTACAATGAAACAGAATCGATGGATTGTGACGAATCGTGTTTCCCAAAAAAAACATCAATCATCATCATACACAAATACAAAAATTTAGTTGATTTGCGCGGCGCCTATTTGTGTGGCACCAAGTGTATATATTTTGTAAGGAGTAGGAGATAATAGCAAAAGTGGGTAGATTTTATTAATTTAAATAATTTAAATCATTGAATTCTGAAAAAATGGATAAAAGTCAGAGACTGATGATATAATTTTCTTGTGCGCTTGATGATACTCGTAAGATAGTACTAATTAATTTTTATTTTTTTTTTTGCAATAATGTTGCTGTTGATATAAATTTCCCATGATAATGGGGTGTGATTATACGGTATAAAAAAAGGGAATAATTTTTAATTATTGCACAACGATGATAGGGATTATATCGCGGTTGTAATTATTGAGTTTATGAATTGTTTATGTTGGGATGTATTTAAGGCGTTTTTATTAGAGTGGAAATAATATTTAATTTAGGAGCATCTTAGCTTTATCTAAATTTGTAAAAGAACTGATTACTATGTTTTTGTTACGTTTAAACATCTCATTATTGGAAGAATAAGAATGAAGTTTTTATTTTATTTTATACTAGATTATATTTTTAAAATGGTTTAGGGTGGCTATCCTAAGGGCCGGCATAGACACAAAAATTGTCCGTAGCTATACCATATAAACATTTTTCAACTCTACTCATTGAATCATCCAGAGCTTACAATGAAACGTTGAATTCACCTGACGTCCATCCCATTGAGATCCGCTAGGTCGCTGAGGAGCTCCTAAAAACTTCCATCTACCTAACACTAGATGAGGACTAGTGCAGAGTATAGTTGGAGTACAGTTTCTTCCTCCTCTACATCTTCGCAACGGGAAAGTGTCCTGTAACAACCCCCACGACCACACTAATATGGCGACGCTGAAGTGTTAACAGCTGTTCAGTTCTTATGGTATCTAATTTTCGTCAAATCTGCCTAGTTATTACACACGAGGTACCATTGGACCATCTATAGTTCGCTGCTCTCCTCGCTTACCCTGCCAAGCGAGTTCATCTGCCTTTTCATTCCGCGCAATACTGGTGCCCAGGCACCTACAAATGTGTCGATTATTTTCAAAAACCCATAACTCCATCTCAAGCCTCATCTCAAACCAAATATAGATGCTTACACTATTTTCAACTGGTCATCAGTCGCTGGTAATTAAAGCGAATTAGAATCTAATTTTTATTTAATTTTAATGGGAAATAATGTATAAGTTACAAATTGTTTTGGAATTGTTGAGTTTTGTAGGTAACTTAAGCAACTATAGTAGAACTGTTGACCTTTGAAAATAAACAGTCAGTATTATCACGTAAAAACGTTTTTTTACTAAATAATTTTAATCCAATAATAAAATTCAGTTCATAAAAAAAATAAAAATTGATCTTTCCGTTTCCAAATTGTCTGGAATTGCATTATCCACGTTGTTTTGGTGAGGCGCAGATCGAAGAACCGATTTATAATAGTCGAGTTCATCCATGTCTTTCCAATTGGCCCCAGAGTGTTTTGTGATGTCATCAATTTTTGCCGATTTCACAGGCACTCCAATATTTATTTGACCAGGCTGTATTTGCGCTATGTGCCTTCCTTTTTTAAGAACAGATTTGGCTATCCCAAAATCCGACCTGTAGTTTTGCTCTCCACGCACTAGTACCGCATTCGTCATTTTGGTGAGAACAAACCTTTTTGCCTTGTTAAATTTGAAATGCCATTGTCCCGGTGGTTTAATGCATGTTGCAGTAGCTGTTTTCCAGTCATTTACTGGACATGTAGCGGATCCTAGCCGAATAATCTACCCGTGCTCTGAAAATAGATCAAAATATTCCTCTGCTGATGACAGCAAAAAATCTCAAAAATGTTTCTGATTCCCAAATATATATATTGCTGATGGCGAAATAATTGGGGAGTTTTGGTAAAAAAACGTTATCCAACATCTGAATATATTTATCAGCATTCATAATGCCATCTTCTAAACGAAGAGGCCAGAACGTTTTGTGGTCATACACCCCCAAACCATGACAGATGCGAGTGAGCGGCGTTTAACAAAAATATTTCTCTCGGCAATAATTTGGACCGAAGATTCATCCGAGAAACAAACCTGAAAATTTGGCCGTTTAACAAAATTTGTAAATACGAAACGGCAAACAGGAATTTTTTCTTACATTAGACCAATCTGACACTGAGAAGTGCTTTTATTTCTGTCCCCATGCAATTCGTTTAATTATCATGTTGGACGTTAATTTTTGTTTAATAGTCGGACGACACTGTTTTAGTACCAATTGTTTAAAGCGGCATCGCAATGTTCTATTCGAGATGTTGATTTCATACTTCTTTATAATATCATTTATTGAAGCCGTTGATCGTTTACGATTCTGTAAGGTTAATTTTAAGATGATTCTGTCTTCCCTTTCGGATGTTTTGTTTTCTGCCATTTTTCCTGTGCGGTGGAGTCACATTGGGGGGGGGCGAAGTCCTAGATTCATACCTCCTTGCGGTGCTCCCTGGGTCACGCTAAATGAATCAGGCGGTGTAGTGGAGACGAGCAGGGGAAATCCTGTTTATAGTCATGGACACTACATGTCAGGGCGAGTCATTGGCGCCTCAAAACCAATATCAAATCAGCGTCTGTTCTCCAGGTTAGGTGCGGCTGAAGCGGGCGTCTGTCTTATATCAAGCGGCTCGCTATATAAATGTGTTCAAGGTAGGACTGGATGTCTTAAGATTCTCACCAGTACGTGGCCCACACACGTAACAAGTGGGTTGAGCAGCAGGCCAACAACTTGCTCTCATAAAAACAATTAAATTTATGAACCCTAATCAAAGGCCTCGGATTACTATATCGGATTCATCACAAAATCGACGTCGGAAATTGTACACGGACAACGCTTTAAAAATGGGAACATGGAACGTGCTTAGCCTCTTGAGACCTGGAGATCTCCAGATCCTTTCGAATCAAGCAAAGAGTTACACATTAGACGTGCTTGCACTACAAGAGCTTAGATGGTCTGGGAGTGGGATCCATGACACCACCAATCCGAATGGAGGAGAGTTTAGAGTTGGCTTCATTATCTATCAGTGCGAAGCATCATATCATCGACTTCAGCCCTATCAACATGCGGGTATGCACGGTCAGGCTCCGCACCAAGAAATTTAACATCACGATCGTTACTGTACATGCACCCACCGAAGATAAATCTGATGACATCAAAGATCTCTTCTTTGTCGAGCTGGAGGAAATCATCAATAACATACTGCACCACGACATTAAAATCATCGTGGGCGACTTTAACGCAAAAATCGGTAGGAGTACAGAAAATACATCGTACATCGGTCCTAAGAGCCTGCACCTAACTAGTAACAACAACGGCCAACGCGTCACCGACCTGGCAATAACGTACAACTTAGTTGTATCAAGTACGTTTTTCCCACACAAGAGAATCCAAAAAGTAACGTGGAGATCGAATGATGGAAGAACGGAAAACCAAATCGATCACGTCATGGTGTCTAAGAGACACTCCACCAGCATATCCGACGTCAGATCTTACAGAGATGCAGACATGGATAGCGATCATGTGCTTGTCGTATTTAAGTATAAGTGCAAACTGTCATCTACGTTCAACAGACAAGCACAAAAGGCCGTTCGGTGGAATATTGATGCTTTAAAAAACCAAGCGTCACTGCAGACTTACCAATCGGAAGAAGGCCTCCGAGGTCCCGCAATGATTGGTTCGATGATCAATGCCGAAGGGTCGTCGAAAATAAACGAAAGCTTCGTGAGAAATGGTTGGCTCGCAACACTAGAAGCACTCTAGCAGAATACCTCCGCGCTAGGAAAGCTACGTCTAAATACCTTCGACAAAAGAAGCGCGATCATATGAGATCTTGCATTGAAAACATCAGCTTCCAAGCAGAAATAGGAAACTCAAGGGACTGTTTTGCTAACGCCAGAAATCTAATTAAAGACTTCCACCCAAGAAGTACAGCCATCAAAGACGGAAATGGAGAGCTGAGAACAAACCTGGCTGATGTTCTCTCTGTATGGCAAACCTACTTTCAAAATCTGCTAATTCGGAATGACGAAATGACCCCCATTAGAGCAATAGCTCCTCCAGGTGAAGAGGTCTTTGTCGAATATCCCACAGTAGAGGAAGTAGATGCAGCTATGAGTAGATTAAAAAATGGAAAGGCATCCGGTCTCGACGGAATCCCCGCAGAATTGATTAAGTTCGGAGGCGCTACTCTTGCAACAAATCTATACGATCTCATCGTCTCTATTTGGGACCAAGAAGAGCTGCCGGAGAATTGGAAGACTGCACTCATATGTCCGCTGCACAAAAAAGGAGACCGTCTTAAATGTGGAAACTATCGTGGTATCGCCCTATTGAGCACTGCTTACAAAGTGTTGGCTAACGTTATACTTGCCAGACTCATCCCTTTCGCCGAAAACATCATTGGCGACTATCAATGTGGTTTTCGTCCCAACCGATCGACCACTGACCAATGTTTTACCATGAGGATGATCTTGGAAAAATGTTGGGAGTACAACATAACCATACATCAACTGTATATAGACTTCAGACAGGCATATGACAGTATAAACCGCGAAAACCTATGGGCCGCGCTCATATGCCTAGGAATCCCAGAGAAACTCATTTCTCTGTGTAAATTAACAACCTCTGGGTCTGTATGTAGAATCGTAATTGAGGGAGCTGTGTCAGACTCCTTTGAAATAACATTTGGTGTTCGACAGGGAGATGCACTCGCGCCTGTGCTGTTCAATTTGGCGCTTGAACACGTAGTGAGAAAAAGCAACATTGAAACTTCGCGCTGTATCTTTAATGAATCAGGCCAAATTCTTGGTTATGCAGATGATATCGTACTTCTTGGCCGAAGACCTAGCGATATCAAGGACAGTTTCATACAGCTCGATCGCTGCGCAAGAAGACTTGGTTTGGAGGTGAACAGCAGCAAAACAAAATTGTTATCAACTCCCAGGGCGGATGTGAAAGCCAGAGAGAGAGAGAGAGAGAGAGGTGGAGTCACGACCTCGCCATTTTGGAGTGATTTCTTAATTCTAGACAAAACATGTTTACTGGTTCGAACTATTTTGGCAATTTCATATTGTTTTAATGATGAATGTTCCAATAAATCAGTAATACGTTATTTTTTTATCAATGTAAGGTCAGCTTTTCGTCCCATTATGACAGTAACGCGAAACTCTCAAAAATCACTTACTAAACACAATTGAAAATTATAACTTATCGCACCAATAAAGAACCACTAACACAATACTTAATAAAAAAATAATGATACCTCATTTATTACACTATTAACCTTCACTCTGTGTATAGCTTACTATCACGTTGTCTGTGTATAGGGGTCAATCTGACCCCATAGATATCTTCATGTATTTCATAGGGAAAGTAAATAAAATTTCTTTATTTTCTACAAATATAATTACATTTAAGATTCAAAACATATAAAAAAAAAATTAACAGTTGAATTCGCTGAAAATCACATTTTAATTAATCAAATTTATGTTTTAATCTGATGCGTAATCTGATGCCACTTCCTCTTCATCCGAAACCATTTCCCGTTTTTTTATGCAATCTATACATATAATTTTGGTGTGGTTTGGACAAAATGGCTCATTACAAAAATGACATCTTGTTCTGGTTTTTATATCAGATGGTTGATGTCTCAACTAACATCTTCGTCGTTTGCTAACTGTCTTAACCTATTAAGTCGATTGTTGTCCTTATTTTTATTTAACTTTCGAGTGTTAGAGAGCAGCTCCAACACGTTGGCCTGCACCAGTTGCAAAGCCAATTCTTTTAGAAATGATTTACTTTCGGATGCTTTTCGAGTTGCATACAAAGGGGCGGTTGGCGCTTTTATACAAAACGTAAAGGCTGCAATATCAGCAAGGTCAGTAAGGTTAAAAAATAACACAATCGGCCATCGTTGAGTTTTCCTTTTGCATGTACAGGTTCTCACTAATTTAGAGAAGGTATCTAGCCCTCCCTTTGTTGCGTTATAATCCAAAATTTAATTAGTTATATTAGGCTCACGGTCTACTCAGTTATTGTTGTGTAAAGTTGATAATAGCAAAACATTTTTATTTGGTTTAGGAATAAAACTCACAAGTGTTAGGTTGATATCAAAACAGAATATTGAAATGAATTTAATTTTTAATTTATAACTGAACTATGCTTCCTTGGTTGCCTACCAACATAATTCTTCTGCGTTCAATGGGTAAGAATTCTTTGCGTCGCATAGCCAGAATATTTTAATTCTAAATTTCTCTGGCTTCGAAGGTAATACTGTCTGAAAGAATATCTCCCTTGTTGATCAATGACTAAATTTCATGATGGTTTATGAGGTCCTCGAATGTTTGCCAGGGACATATTCCATATATCTATGCTTAAGAATTAAAAGGGCATAAGTCGACTTATGCCCTTTTAATTCTTGTTTAATTTTCTGTTTAATTTTCAATTAAAACCTCTTCATTTTCCAATTTTTAAGGAAATATTAAAGCGAGTAAGATATCTTATTCTAAAATATAAATAAAAGTAGTAAAAATTGATATGAGAACGGATTAATAGAAAATTAAACAAGAAATGCGCAAGAGTTTTTTATACCATAAATCGACTTACGCCCTTTTAATTCTTGAGCACATACTTATATATTGGAATGCTGCCAATCTATCGATTTTTAGCCGCTCCTGTCTTAGACAGTTATAGTAACTGATTGGTTTGATTTATTGCTGTTTGAACCGTCAAGGCATCTCTTTCTCGCAGTAGGAGAAAGTTGCGTGTTTTGGTTACAATCGGAGGTTATAAGCTCCACTTTCCGATAGTTTTTTTTATTTTGGGCATAGTATCACATAACAGTGTTTGTTTCTTTATCCTCAACAGTCGCATTTTCAACATTTTCTTATTCATTTCCTCGATCGTCAGCGACAAGTTGAAAATGTTAATCGTCGGTTCAACAGCTTGTTGACGCTTTTCGCCATCGGAAACGGACACATCAATAGTGTCGTTTGCTATTTCCGCTTCATCTGATACCTTAGGTGTAGAAACTCTATCGAGAAGTCCAAAGCTTTCTTGGCTGCTGTGTCTTTTTCACACCATCATAACAATATCTAAAACCAGGATAAGCTATTTTTACTACTAAGCACCTTGAATTACAAATAAAAACTGAACCAAAAATATCGTTCAACGATCATTCGAAATATCGGTAACGGTAAAATAATACCAAAGTAAAATGAGGAAAAATATCAGGAATAGGTAGATATGTACATATGGTATATGTCAGAGACGGGTATTGTCAAAAACTAGTATTTGTGGCACAGTTTATGTTCCGTTTTGACAAGAGTTCTTGACAGTCTTTTAAAACCTTTGTTTTCTACATTTTTTGACAGGACTTTTTGACAGCGAGAAAAACTGAAAAATATAAACGGAGAAGGAAATTAAAACCGCACGAGTTGGAAAAATTACGTGCCGAAAAAATGGCAAATTATTTTCGGTTTTTATTTTGAGCATAATTTGCATTTTGATTTCTATACCAATTAATATTCCAGTTACCAAAGTAAGACGGCAATAAAATAATATGAGAATGATAAAAAAAATCGTTACAAAAAAATTTAAAAGAAAAATTCTTTCTGTATACATTGTTTATAGTTTAAAAATTAAATAATTGTCAAAAATAGTTTCTAAGATTTTTAATTACAAAAATAGTTTTTTAATGCCTCAGAAGTCGACCAACAAGTCGCAATATAAGGTTAAAAACTGTTAAGTTTTTTTTAATTAAATATTGGGTTTTCTTTAAAGTAAGCTGAAATTAAAATATTTAAATAAAATGACTGTTGCACATGATTCGTTTTTATTGGTTTAGATTTTACTCTCTTTTAGTTTCGTAGTATGCGAATGTTTATGTTTTCTACACCGTATTCACAACCGTATCTATACACGATGACGTTTCACTAATACAATCAGTGGTTGAGATAATTTTACAGCAATAGTATACAATTCATTCGGCTTTCTAAAGAGAATTTTAGCAGGTTTTGGTTTTTATATATAATACACATACAAAAAGTGAATAAAGATCAGAAAAATTGTACAACACATCACAGACATATACAATACATTCATAGATATAAAAAGTAAATAATATTTTGATTTACATATATAGAAAATAATGCATGGAAGTAGCTTGGGGTCATTTTGACCCCAGTACACAGAAATGCGCTTGGTTTATTTCAGACTATGGTAATTTCAAAATTTACAAGTAATTTGGGCCTGATTTTCATTGTATTGCGTGTATAAGATATTAGTTGAGGCTATCTTATAGGGCATGGGCCATTTAAAAAATTAAAAAAGGATTTTTTTTGAATTTTAAAATCGACTGGGGTCAATTTGACCCCAATACACAGAGACAAGGTTAAAGTACTACCATTACCTAATGTTCATCAATCGCTCGCTCGGGGAAGTACAAAATTTAGAAAAATATTCGGTAAAATAACGGTAAATAATTTTGTGCGTCATAAACGGCGCTAGACTTAAAGACTTTGTGCTATAAAATACAGATAAAATTTCCCGGAAATTGCTTGTATTAATAGTGCAATTTTAGAAAATCAAAAGTTGCTAATTCAATGGCCATGTACTGTAAATAATAAGAATCGTATTTTTTCCATTTTAAAATCGACTGGGGTCAATTTGACCCCATTACACAGAGAGAAGATTAAACAAATTAAAATGCACCAAATCTTTGCCCACCTCTTTGTGGAAGCAACTTATAAACCATTCTCTTTTAGAATGCACTAAACGAAAAATTTAAAAAAATTCATTTTTTCTCACACTTGGAATTTATGTATATTTTGACATTAATAAACATTTCTATCGTTACATTCAAAAATTTACTAAAAACTAAACAAATATTGGGGCATAATACACACATTATATTTAATGTATTAAATAACTGTATCTATAGTATAGTTTTGATTTACACAAAAAATAACATCTTCAATAAAAAGTACAAAAAAAAAAAAAAATCGCGAAATTATAAATTTCACATAACGGTACGATTCAAGTGGTTGTTTGATTAACAAATGATAAATTCGCATTCATCTATGTAGTAAACTAAAAATAGAGATACATGCCACTTTTAATATATCGCGGCGACCTTGATGTAAATGTATATAATATGTATTATGTGTGTATTATAAAAGAAAACGAAAAGAAAATTTTCTTAATTGGAATTCGTGGTGTGTTATTGTTGTTGTTGTTGCGTTGATATTTATTTTTAAAGATATGTGAATGAAATTTATGACCTACTACTCTGTAAACCGATTGTGAATGAGTAGCCAACCATATCAACATAAATAACATATGCAACGATGTATTGGTAATGTTTCTATATACACTTACATCACCCACTTTGAGAAATGAAATCTCTTGTTGATATTTGTATGGATGAATACTTACTACTAATTATTGTTTGTTTCACATTGAAATTTACAACTTAGCAAGTTGTACAATATTATGTAAGAATCGTATAATTCGAGGTGAAGGTGAATTTTATGCTATTGTTTGTAAAAATGTGCATATATTATGCTCATGTGAGTAATATTGTGCTATGTAATTTTGCTCGTGCTGTAAAAAATCACAATCACGCTTCTCATAAACAAACCAAGAATTGGAAATATTGTTTTTTTAATTATTTGTAATATGTAAATTCCCAAATCTATAATTTTCTGTATTGTCATGCATAGTTCCTTGTTATCTAATCTCTCATGTTGTCTTTAATCGTAAAATCGTAAATGTACAATTATTGCGATTTGTCGTTTATTTATTATTTGTCTATTGTTTTGGTTTTGTGTCGTTTTAATGTCGTATAATCAAAATAAATTTAGCTTGTCCCATTGATAAATTGGTCCTAAATGAATATGTACTTAACGAAATAAAAAAAATAAAAATAAAAAACTAAAGCAAACAGTAATTAAGATGTTTACATCTTCTCAGTTATTCTGTTCTTTAGGTTAAAATTATTATACTCGTATATAAGATACAACAAAACTCGCGCCATGATAAGAAGTTTATTTTTGGAACGGATTCTTTTGTTTTGTTTTGCTTTAATTAAAGTACATGTCAAGTTGATATATATTAGGGGTGTTTTATACGCACACACACATACAATAAAACATATTCTTCTGATTTTGGATGTTTATTAACATGCAACCATTTCAAATTGCTTTATGCACTGAATTATTTTAATAAAAGTGTACCTAATGACGTTTGTAGTTTTTTGCATTTACATAGATTTTTGCCATTTGATTAAATTTGTCTTGGTCTATTAATTTTTTTATAAGCGCACGAGGTTAAAACCAGACGTGACAAAATGATTGTTTGTACTCTCTATATTTTGGTTTTGTGTTGTGTGATTTTGCAATTAAAAACAATTTTTTGTCAATTTTATTAGGAATTATTAAAATGTACAACTTGATAAGTATGTTCATGTTCTCATGCCAGTCTTCAAACTCAACCGTTATGTTCACGCTCTCATGCTGCTAGTCTTTTGTTCTAAAGAGTGAACCAAACTCAACCGTTATGAATTATAAAAAAACATAGATTGTTTTGTAAAGAGTGTGATCATTTTTTTTTTTCAATAAATAATATTTTCTTCCCTATTAACACCTTTTGTTCCTCAGTGAGCTTCCCCTCGGGGGTTGTAGCCGTTAAGTATCCAGGATTCTAAATGCTGAGCGACGATTCTTATAGCTCCGCTTCGCCGGAGGGACAACCCTCATGGCTGTAATTAACCTATCCAGTCCTTCGGTTATATTGTGGGTAAGCGGGTGTACGATGAGGTCCAGCAGCCAAATACGGGATTCTTGCTTAATGCTTGGTCGTTCATTCAAATCCATCAATTAATGGATTTGAATGAACGACCAAGCATTAAGCAAGATATCCCGTATTTGGCTGCTGGACCTCATCGTACACCCGCTGGATAGGTTAATTACAGCCATGAGGGTTGTCCCTCCGGCGAAGCGGAGCTATAAGAATCGTCGCTCAGCATTTAGAATCCTGGATACTTAACGGCTACAACCCCCGAGGGGAAGCTCACTGAGGAACAAAAGGTGTCCGTGGCTTGGACAAGGAGCACTATTTGCTGCGGAACCTCAAAAAGGAACCATGTGTCTAAAATATAGCGGTCTCAGGACGAGGTAGAAGTGGTCGTCAGCAAGCGTACCAAGCTGCTGACCGAGGTAAGGTCGGGATCCCCCCAAGGAAAACAAGACGAAGCTGTTCAATGATGTCTTCAGAGAGCCTTAATTGACAAGGGTCAAGAAGATGGAAGCATCACGTCAGAAAGATGGAGGTTGGTCTACAATGCACTAATCTCGTCTTTCTGAAGGTGCTAGGAGAAAATATGGGACCCCACCTCCCCATCCTGCAGAGATGCGCGATGGTACTAAGGATGTGTAAAATTAACTGCCTCCTCATACCAGAGATCGGTGGATCTATATAAAAAGACGATAGCTAATGTATAGGCCAAGGGCATAAATCTGGCTGCCATCTGAACCAGCTAGCTCTGATGAGGTCTTGCAGATTATTCAGGCCAGTAATCCGGATCTACCAACTTGCAATCGGAAGATCGTTAAACAGGAGGAAGTGAAAGGGGGCTCAAAGTTATCAATAATGATAATAAATAAGGAGTCCCTAGTTTCTCTGGAAAAGATAAAGGAAGTGGTTGTCTTCGGTTTCGGGTCAATCACTCTCAATGTGTAAAAGGATGGGGCGGAAGCGCATACAGGGGCCAACCTGGAAATTAATTCCTGATTATTTGATTATGTTCGTCAAAATATTCTCATATGAAAAGAATTTGTTCATTGAGTATTTTGGCGGTGAGAAAATCGAAACGATGTAGCAATAAACCAGTTGTTATGGCCAAAATCGCAAGAGATTGCGGTTTATCAAAAATTCGAATTTCGATGTACATGGTAATACAAATTTAGAGTTTTGCGAACTATGTATTCTAACAGTTAAAATTGTTGGTTTAACGTTTTTAGAATAGTGCTTTAGACGATAAGAACTTTAAGGATATTCGAAAATTTTACTGTTTCTTCCTCAGAACATTGTCAATTTTTAATATCTCTATATCTCTCTCTATCTAAATTGTGAAATGTTTGAGGTTTAGGATTTCGAATTTGGAAATAATTTAATTTTAGTGAGCAATCAACTAGAACATAAAGTAGGCTAAATCGTTGCTTGTATTTTGTCTTAGTATGAACTTTAAAAACCGCCTTTTGTACTTTAAATGTTAAAACTAAAACAGTGTGCACTTACAAAAAAATAATCCCTAAATTATAAATAATGCCTAAATTGACACAAGTGTCGATGAATAAATGTTTGGTGTAAACGAATAATTATTTCGCGTTTACTATTCCACCATTATAAAAATTATATATTTAATTTCCAAAGCAGGCGCAAACCGAAATAAATTAATTCAGACGGGCGAAGCCAGCGCTTCCCAAAGTACTGGTAATTGACATTAGCCGGCGGTAGCGGGAAATATACGAAGGTAAGTTAAGGTAAAGTGGTTATGCTCAGGATAATTCAAATTATCCTTCACCATTCTAAGGCTGCTTCGGCAGCTCTCTTCCTCAGAATGACAAGCTCGGGTGAGGACGTGGTATTAATCCAAGAACCTTGGATTAACAATAATAGAATCTGCCACCTCAGAACTAAGGGGTATGCAATTTGATCCTCTAGTAAGTCTGGGAATATCAGATCTTTTATTCTTACAATGGCGGTCAGCCTTGAGGTAGGCAATTACAGATTTTTTGCGGAACAAAATGGCGGATCGACAAAAGCACGGATATCAACGAAAGAAATGAGTTACTTTTTGATTATTTGCTGAGTGGCTTTTTATTATTTGCGGGAACCAACATTTTTTACTAGTAATAAACAGGAGGTTCTAGATGTGACCCTCGCCTCAAATAATATTTTTCATAGGCTAAAAAATGGAGTGAGTAAAGAACACTCCTTTTCTGGCCTTCGGTGATAACCTGTAGCCTCGATGTTCACCCTGTTATCCGAAAAGCCTTCAGGCACCAAAGAAGTACCCACTGACTAATCCGCCTGGAATTCTTTCACTGAAAGTGCATCGAGAGTAACGCTCTCTAGGTCGAGTTCAATTCCTGCCAAATTGGAGCCAAGTTCTGGACCTGTGGCTGGTCTTCGTGCATGAATATCTGCATCTCCCAACCTTCGCCATATTGTTCTTTTGCTTCCATTTATATTACGTACGTGTAATAATTCATTGCAGGTCTCAACAGCGATTACATGGCAATTTCTAAGAGTTGATGAAACTACAAATCACTCATCTCGAACGTTTGTTACTCTTTGCCTAACCGTATCTTTGTTGAAATAAGTTATATGGACATTTTGAATTATTTGTTGACAGTCCAGAATCGATTGAGGTGAAGTAGGCGTTTTGTTTTTGCATTTTTATTTTTCTCTCTCTTGTTTTTATGTATTAGAGTTTAGTCTTTTTGTGAATATTAAAGAACATAAATGGTCTCTCGCAAGGCAAAAGTTTCTTTCATTTTATTTCCGATTACGGTGGTTTGCTTTGTTCAGCATTAAGTACTCTGTTTGGCTAAGTGGATGCACATAAGGACGCGTGTATTCCAACAGGTTATGGGCCCAGATATTGAACAAGCGACCTAAGTTTAAATAAAAGAAGTATAAAGAACAGTTTATGGGGAAAAGAAAGTACGAGTGAATAAAGTTAAGATGGCGGACTCAAATAAAGCGTTTGTAACAAAATTGAACAACGACAATTATTTTATGTGGAAGTATAAAATAGAGCTATTGCTTATGAAAGAAACATTGTAGAGTGTTTTAAATGAAACAAAAAAAGAACCAACGGAAGATAATGCCAATGCGGAAGCAATCAACAATTGGCAAATTCGCGATGATCAGACTCGGGCGTGGATTGGTTTGTCGATCGAAGACAACCAATTGTGCTACATTCGAAATAAAATCACGGCGAAAGATACATGGACGGCATTAAAAACATTTCATGAGAAGGACTCAATGATGATAATTCGACGTATTTGTGGTTTAAAAATGAGTGAAGGTGGAAACGTCGAAGAGCATTTGAATGAACTCACGAATTTGTTCCAGAAATTAAGTGATTTGGGCGAAAAGCAATTGTCAAATACATGGCATGTTGGTGTTATCGTAAGCAGTTTACCGCGCAGTTACGATAATTTAGCTTAGTCGCTAACGGTGGATCCGGATACTTGGCGCCCTCCGTATTAAGTAGCCTTATCTGTGTACTGCGGATCTCGGCACAGATGGTCATTTCTTTCTCCGCTACTCGTGAAAAGTGTCCGGCTCTCTAAAATATCTGGAAAATGTGGACAACGAGACTCGGGTCTTTAGGCCTGCCTCTAAGTCTACAAATAATCGACGAGACATAAGATCAAGCGAGGCTCGTCCCTCCACTCGGGTCACCAAATCTGAGTATACAAATACAAAGCGGAACCAAAGCACGAATGAAGCTGGTTCCTCAAAACCAACATATAATACTAGGAGGAAGGCCTGGAGGGCCCTGGTTAAGATCAATAACATCTCGCCAGAAGACAACGGATAAAGACAAAGCCACGCTTGCATGGGCAAAAAAAGTCACCGAGAAAAAGTCGGAAGGCTCTTCAGCTGGCTCACAGCTTAAAAGAAACAGATCTCAGGAGGAAAGTCCTAAGATCGCAAAGCGAATAAAACTCCAGGCTACCGCTATGAAACCTTTTAACGAGATCCTCAAGGATCAGCTGGTTGTGGCAGTTATTGACAAATCCCAAAAGGATGTCAGTATCACGCCCGCCAATTGGAGGAAGGTGGAAGGGGCCTCAGCCACCACCTAGCTGAAAGTCCTGTCGGAAAATTCAGAACCTGCTCCGACTTGTCGGGATGCGGGCTAGCACAGGAATCAGGTGAAACTGATTGCCTGTGTAGATCAGAGGTCCCTGCTGCTTAATAAGAAGGCAGTGGGGGGACTTGGCGAGGTATGGCCCGGAGCCAGCCTTGCTGAGATTGATAGGGAGGAGATCCCCTACAGACCAAGAGCTAGGATGTACATCCCTTCGGCGCCTAGTGATCTGAAGGTGATACTCCAGTTGTTGCAGGTTGGCAACCAAGACTTGCCAACGCACAATTGGAATGTTGCCAAGCTCGAGAAGACAAAGGCTGACTATAGGTCAGCTGTTATCATCTTAAACAGGGAGTGCACTGGAAAAAATCAACGGTTTAATCAACTATGGTTGGTTTCAGTGCAGTCACACTTAAGGTGTACAAGAAGGACGCGGACAAGCCGGAGGCTCCGAAGTTATCTTCAGAAACTACCGCGGTGCTTGATAGCTCATCTGCGTGTGCGGAAGTAGCCAGCCAAGCGGAAACTCTCTCCACGGATACGGAGATGTCAACGTCCATGGAGTCTTTAAAGAGGCTCTCAGAGGACTTCTCATCAGGGGATGATTCTGATGTTACTGTGGTGGCGAAGATGCTGCAGAGATGACACTGACATTTCTGCAAGTCAACCTCCCTCCACCACTCTAAGGCAGCATCAGATGCTCTAATTTTAAAAATTGGGAAAGAAGCGACAGATCTCGTCTTGATCCAGGAACCTTAGGTCACTGATGACCGGGTACTTGGGCTCAAGACCCCCTATTATAGATTAATGCACGCGAAAAGAGAAGGTAAGGTTCGGTCGTGCATTCTCATTAAAAATAACATAAGTTGTTTTCTGAAATCAAATTTCAGTAATGGAGATGTGGCAGCGGTCAGCATTGAGGTCGATAAACGAAACCTCTGGCTAGTATCAGCTTACCTAGCTTATGATGAAGTGGATACTCCACCAATCATTCTAGGTGAGCTAATCTTGGAGGCTCAGAAGGGCAAGGTTGGAGTTATCCTTAGGAGTGATGCATATGCCCATCACACGATCTGGGGAAGTACGGGCACGAATGAATGGGGTGAGTTACTCCTTGATTACATTTTAAGTACTAACCTTCATATATGTAACATAGGCAATAAGCCGACCTTTATAACTAGTAATAGACACGAGGTATTGGATATTACTCTTGTCTCAAGCTTTTTGACGATTAGTCTATTAAACTGGAGAGTGTCGGAGGACCACTCCTTTTCTGATCATTGTTATCTTCAATTTGAAATGGACTTGACTTCTCCAAAAAGTCCAATCTATAGAAACAGGAGGAACACCAACTGGGATACCTTTAGAACTATTCTGGATAATTCACTACAAGTTCCGGTGCCAAAACCTAGGGGTAAATCTCAGCCACCCTGGTGGTCCAAGGAGATTCAACAAGCACGTCGAAAATGCAAAAGAATCTTCAAAACAGCACGGAAAACAAAATCTGCTGTAGACTGGGACTCCTATAAGGAACTCCTCAAAATTTACAAATATCAATTGAGAAGCGCCAAGAACAGCTCTTGGAGACTATACTGTGCCAAAATTCAGGAGTCTTCGGAGATGTCTAGGCTACGCAAAGTACTAGCAACTGGTCCTTCCATCCCAAGTTATCTTCAACGGGCGGATGAGATATGAACCACTAATAGTGCAGATTCGCTGGAACTTCTGATGGAGACTCATTTTCCTGGTTGTTCCGAATATGTACCAAGCACAACAGTAGGTAAAAGGGCTAGTAGCCTCATAGGCCAAATTATTAGCAGAAAAAAGATCATGTGGGCGATAATCAGTTTTAAACCATTTAAGTCGTCTGGACTCGATGGTATTATCCCTTGCGGATATTCAACAAACTACGGATCTAACAATTTCCTGATTTATAGGTAATTTTCAAAGGCAGCCTAGAACTATGTCATATTCCTAGTAAATGGATGGTGAAGGTTGTTTTCATACCTAAGGCGGGAAAACGCTCACACTGCAATCCCAAAGACCTTAGACCGATTAGCTTGTCTTCCTTCCTTTTTAAAACCCTGGAAAGACAAATAGAAGCTCATATTAGAGGCACAATTGTGTCGGAAAAGCTGTCTAAATCTCAACATGCCTATTGCAAGGGGAGATCTGTAGAGACTGCTCTTCATTCTCTTGTATATTTCATTGAAAAATCTTTCGAATAAAGAGACTACGCACTGGTAACCTTGGATATTGAGGGGGCCTTTAACAATGTGCTTCTAGGGGCTATAACTCGGGCACATTCATGCAAATGCTAAGAGGCAGGATCATAAATGCTAGTTTTGGGGAATCCTCCGTCAGAAGATTTGCAAGCAGAGGTACGCCAAAGGGTGGCGTACTGTCCCCCCTAATTTGGAACTTGGTCATAAATGACCTGTTGCTGAGATTGGAGGACGGTGGCTTCAAGGTGGTTGCCTATGCGGATGATGTTGCTATTGGTGTCCGTGGTACATATTTTGGCACCCTTAGTGAGCTTATGCAAAATGCCCTGAGCACTCTTTCATTTTGGGCCAATGGCTGTGGGTTGAATGTGAACCCACACAAAACCGAATTGGTTTTCCTCTCTAGAAAATATATACTTCCTCATATCGATTCTCCCACTTTAAATAGGTTCAGCTTGACTTTTACAGTTGAAGCGAAGTTTCTGGGTCTCGTTTTGGATAGCAAATTAAATTGTAAAGCTAATATTCTGGAAAGGGTAAAGAAAGCTACGGTAGCGCTATACTATTGCAAAAATGCCATTGGGAAAGGATGGGGGCTGGAGCCCGCATCATACATTGGCTGTATACAGCAGTAGTCAGACCCATACTCTTGTATGGGGTAATAGTCTGGTGGCCTGTTCTGGACAAAACTGTCAACCAAAAGCTGTTGACAAAATTTCAGAGAACAATCTCTCTGTGAATCGGTGGTGCACTGTTGAGCATATCCACTTAGGCCCTAGAGACCCTGCTATTTTTGACTCTTCTAGATATCTTGGAGAAACAGTTGGCAGCTTGTACTGCCATACGGCTGAAATCCATCTTAATGTGGACCTGCAACAATACAGGGCACTCATCTATTTTGTGCAACAGACAAATTGCCAAGACCACCGACTACACTGTCCCGTCACTATCTTTTGACACAAAGTTCCGGACTAGGATCCCATCCAGGGAGGACTGGATGATGGGTGCAGTTTTGGAACCAGGAGTTATAAACTTCTTCACTAATGGTTCAAAACGGGACGAGAAAGTTGGGGCTGGAGTATTCTGCGAGGAACTTCTGTTAAATCTCTCCTTCCGTCTCCCCGACTACTGTAGCATTTTTCAAGCTGAAGTAACTGCTATAAGGGAAGTCGTAGACTGGTTGAGGTATAATGTAACATTATATAATTAGATAATGTTTGTAATATTCGCATATATATGGACAGTCAGGCTGCCATTAAAGCGCTTCAATCACACCTCCTCACGTCGAAAGTAGTCCAGAAATGTCTCTCATCTCTTAACGAGATGGCAGATCAGTTCAACATTCACATTTTATGGGTGCCAGGACATTTCATAAGTACAGGGAATATAAACGCCGATGAACTGGCTCGACGTGGTACAACGGACCACTTCTCAGAAAGCAGAAAGGATATTGAAATGCCTCTTGCGGTATGCAAACTGCTGCTTCAGGAAGAAGCTAGCAAGCTGACGAATGACAGATGGTCAAGTATCACCTCTTGCGTGTTTGGCCAAAGTTGGACTTGGCGAGATCCAAACAGCCGATCTCACTTCAGCGTAGTCAGATCAGTGTGGTTGTTGTGATTACGGGGCACTGTCTCATAGGGGGGCAAGCGAGTAGACTTGGTGTCTTCTCACATGACTACTGTCGTAGTTGCGAGGACGAAGAGGAGGAAGAGACAGTACTTCATCTTCTTTGCACCTGCCCTCGTCTGGCACGAAACAGACTAAAGTTTCTAGGGGCACCTCTCTTCAAAGCTCTGTAGGATGGACGTCAGAAGTATCCAGCACTTTGTTAACAGCTCAAAATGGTTCCAATGAGTTGGAGGAAACAATTATTCGTGGTATGGCTACGAACCATTTTTGTGCGTATGCCTGGTCCTAGTGGACCGCCACCCAAACCTAACCTAACCTAATCTATGGTATTTTCGATTTTAACTTGACCAGAAATTTGTTTAGGAACGAGCAATTTAAGCACCTAAAATGCCTTAAATATATTTGTTTTTAGTCTCTCATTGCAATAATGATTGAGAAATAAATAAAGAAAATGATTCAACAATCCCCCAGTGAAGTGAACATTTTCAGGACAAGTATGGTTTATATACTTCGTCAAACTGATCATTCGAAACGAACGATATTTACACGGAATCGTTAAATCTCAATTGTGTTCAAGATAACCCCAATTGCACTTGCCATTTCCATTATGATCTTACTTTAGGATATTTTCGTGCTATTTGGAAGTGTTCACTCATTAAGCATTTAGTATTTAAATCCGATTCTCAGGCCAATATGGAAAATGATAGAACTTTATGTATCCTCTGAGTTTTATCTAACCTTTTTGAAAAAACTGGTTAAGAAGCATTTATCTTTCCTTACATACATACCTACATTCCATTCCATAATCCATACCAATTTCTTCAAAGCAGCATGGATTCTATCCTGGCTCCAATCATTAATCCATAAACGACATTACTCACTAATTACGTTTCACTGAACTGCTTCAGGGCAGCAGTATACAACAGGTTGTGAACCCTTATTTCAATAAGGGCTTTGACAAAATTGATCACAGCCTGCTTTTACATCAGGTTAGCTCTTTGAATTAAAATTTTGTTTCAATAAAATGGATTAAAATCTTACTTGGAATTGAGAACTCAGATTGGGAGAACTGATTAGTCATTTGGGTATATGCACTCCATCCGTACTGTTCATTAACGGTGTACTTAGGCATTCTAATAATATCTCTTTTATACTGATGACCTAAAACAAAAAAGTTTTCGTATCACTCTCATGTGGCGATGAAGCATAAGATTTCCAATCGGATTTATACTTTTTTGGTTGGTGTTTTACTCAGAAATTGATTTTAAATACTGTAAGGTGTAAATCAATGAGCTTTCGACTCGCTCAGAGTGTAAATGAACTATGATTTCTTTTTGAATATCTACACCATTGAAAGAGATCGATGCTTGGTTTTATTAAGAGGATTTCGTTTGATTTGCATGACCCTTTTGTAATTAAAGCCTTTATTTTGTCGTTTGTTCTGTCTCAGTAAGAATATGGATTTATCATTGGAGTCAAGAAACGTTTTTTTTAATGTACGCACTATCAGACTTTCCGCAGCTCAAGGAAGAAGAATTAAAGTGACATAGAATAATGTATTAAGGTTCTCAATTTGTTAATCTCTTGGTCCCGTAAAAACTGTAGGTAAAACTACTAACCTTCACACAGCAGTAATCGTACTAACAATTCACGACCAAAAACACTTGTCCAAAACAACAACAAACAAAATTAAGACGTTAACGTTGCACTTTGCACATAACAAGATGTCAAACCGAGAGCGAGATGAAGAATCTTACAGATTTGATTTCTCGATAGAGACGACCTTGAACTAAGCAAAACACAAGGAATCTATTACATATCAATTTAATTATTCTTTTAATTTCTTCATTCAATTAAAGAATCAAACACAAGATTTCGGATTTTTTTTTCTAAAATAGTTACTGGAATTTTTTGTTCTTTTCAATTTTTTGCGTTTCTCAAGGTTTTTCTTGATACTTCGTGTGAACACCCAGTTGTTCTTAATTATCGATTTTTTTATTTAATAATTTCAAATCTATTGAAGAAGTTCTTAACTCTATGTAGATATATGGATTTTAAAATTTTAAAGATTTTTATTGAATCATTTATCTCACTTTATCACATCGGAATTTCGTACCCATCACAAAATTTTTTGTTTTTTGTCAAAATCAATGAAACAAATAAAAACGACAAAAAAATTCTGTATGGGGTGGATTTTTTCTTTCTATCTTTTGTTTTTTTTTTTCATCTCAGTTTTGCTTATCGATTTCGTATGTAGTTCGAATGGATTAAATTTGTTCGACGTTTAAACAGTTGTACTTACATTGAACGGGTTTTACACTGAATTTATTTTGCTAGTTAACACTTTGATTAGTTTAATAAACTTCTTATTGATTCACTTCACTTTTATTTTCGTTTTATTTTTAATATTTTTATTGAAAATTTGAGAGCATCACAAATTTGTAAAATGTGTGACAGTACACAATTCCGCCATTAAACAATTTTTTTAATGGATATTTTTGACTTTTCGTTTCGCCTTAGTGCAGTATAGTGGCATCTGTTGGTCGGTTTTTTTTTTTACCGCAAATTATAATGAAGGGATGGAACAAAATATTATATCGATTGGCAAGGCTTCTGTAGCGAACAGGACAATTAAATGATTCAAATTGCCGGCCAACCATGGGACATGTAATAAAATACGAATATTAAGGTTATCGACATTTAATTGTTCTCCACTATCATCCACCGTGACCTCTCCGAATTAGAAAATGAATGAACTAAATAATACACAAATCAATTTTTGTCGCATTTTAAAAGCAAAAATCAACGTTTCACATTTATTTATTAAAATATGTAAAATAAGAACGCGTTTAGCTACTCAACAAACACCCCTATTATGATCCAAGGGTCGATCGACAATCGACACGACGGAAAAGGAAAAGGCAACATATAGTACGTTTGTAATAGGGATTCAATCCGGGTTGAACCGTTTAATGAAGAATTAATTCTTAGTTAACACAAAGTTGATCCAAAGTTAACTTAAGTTGACTCAACTCCCATCATATAAGTAATAATAGTCGTCTCGATTGTCGATCGATCCGACAACCATAATAGGGGTGAGAGAAATTTCAAGCACACATTAAATATCTTATTCCGTTATTCTTCCACTTCCTCTACTTTATCCTTTTTAAGCTTCTTAAGCGCACTGACGAGACTGTTACCAAATGACTCGGTAAATTTAGGGCTCAACACCGAAAATAACGATTGTGGTAATTCAAAACTCTTTGATTCGTCCTCAACTTCTGGATTTATTACATTGTAATCATTACCAACGACTTCAAAACCAGTGGCCGATAATTTTATTGTGTATCGATTCATTTCAAGGGTGGTTACGTTTAAATAAATTTCCAATTCGGATGACTCAAGTTCGGTCGCAATTTCGATTTCATGCAAATGATCATGAATGTCACGAATTACGGCCGTTGCCTCGGTATTCCAATCGTTGACTTCTTCTAAATCGTCTTCTTCGTCACTCGACATTTTACGTTATTTATTTTAATTTAGAAAACCTTATTTTTAATTAAACAAAGAGTAATTTGCTGTATAATAACTCCTCGGATCGATTCAAGCAGTGGAGTGAACTAAACAAATTTGACATTCAAACATTTTATTAATTCATGGTGACATCTAGTCAATAATAGTATAAATATGAGTAGTAAAAAAAAATCGTTTTGCCCGAAATACGATTTAGCGCGCATTCATGAGACGTTTTAAAAAGTGACTCTGGGCTTTTGTCTCGAGCTCAGCAAGTTGTTGCACGATTGGAAGCAATTGATTTACGTGATCAACGTATCCGGATCCGGTGTTCTTTAATTTTTCACCGTATACGACTTTACCATCGAATTCATTGATTGGCACCTTCATATTCTTGTCCACTTGCTGGATTGTAATATTGAGATGATCTTCGATTTCGCCCAAATACATTTTTTCATTGTACCACATGCAACATCCTTTCTCACTTGTTAGGCGGGTATTCCAACAGTTACGACCACGGGTAGCACACCATTCCCCATGGTACCAAACTTTTTCCGGAACTGTTGCAACCAAGCTAATAGCTAGACCCATACGTTCCGCACGACCTACACGCCCGATACGATGGACATAATTTGATTTTTCATCCGGAAGGGTTATGTTGATCACTAAAATTGAAAAGATTTGTTAAAAATTGTATTGACTTATAAACGGGTTGGAATATACTTACTGAAAGGTAGGCCGGTGATATCTAAACCTCTGGCAGCGACATCCGTACAAATTAAGAATTTAATTTTCTGTTGTTTGAAAGCCTCCAAATTATCTTTCCGCTCTTGTGGCTTGCGATCACCGTGCAAACAGACGCACGAGAATTTCTTGGCATCTCGCTGTACAAAGTATTTCTCGAGATTGTCGCAATCGAGTTTCGTGCGGCAAAATATGATTGCCCGATCCATGTTATGCTCATTAATGGCCTGAATACAATATTCACCTTTTAACATTTTGACGGCTTCTGATAGTGTTTCGGGCGTATTAAGCCCAGGTCGAACACCATCCTTGGCATGTACCGCATCCGTTTGAATGTGGCCACGGAGATTGTGCCACGATTGATCCTTTTGAGGATCAACCATGCAAACGACATGATGTACCGTCTCTGGCACAGCATCTTCACCTTTCAAATCGACCCAAGTAGGGAAATGCATTAGTCGTTCAGACATTTTCTTAACCTCGAACGAGTGAAGTGTTGCACTGCACACGATCATTTGAAGTCGACGGCCATCACTGGTGATTTTTGGAATTTGACGATGTAGCCGATCAATTAGATCTGCATTTCCTGATTTCAAAAGACCATCAGCTTCATCCAGTACGAAAAATCGACAGTGTGTTAGTGAAACGTGGCCAGTTCCGATCAAATCTTCGAGCCGGCCAGGAGTTGCGACTATAATATCGACGCCAGTCTGAAGCGCGTTTGTCTGGTCACGAACATTTTGGCCACCAACCAGTAACAATTCTTTGATAGCTGGATCCTTAAGATATTTCTTAAATTTCGTAATTTGTGTAAGGGTTTGTTCGGCTAATTCACGCGATGGCTCAATGATTAAGGCTTGTGGTGCATTTGGTAAAGTTTTAAACGCAGCCACTTGTCCTGAAGCTGCGGATGCAACTGTATTTGGCTTTGTTTCCTCGGCGCTCGCTTGACAAACTGCAATGTACCCATCCGCTGGTGGATACTTGAACGGGGTCAATCCAAAGTTGAACGACATTTCGGCATTCTTGACTACGACAGCCGGATAGAAAATATCCCGCTTCAACTGATCGTTGATTTTGAATGCAAGACCCAGATTTTCACCATTTTTGGCAAATTTAATTTCGCCACGGCCTAAATCCAAAAAGCAACCGATCACATCATTCATTCCGAATGCCTCGCCATAATCATCGAATTGTTTGTTGTTTGATTTCTTTCCGGTACCTCCGAATCCGAATCCAAAGCGGTCAGTACCCAAGTCAAGAACGGCAGATGCCGTAGACCACCCGACACGACATAATCCTTCATCTGTTACCGTTGTTTCGTAATAGTATTTCCCGGTTCCTTTAATACCAGTGGTCGCCCGACAACCATGCCATTCTTTTTGTTCACGCGACTGGCATCGTAATCCATCTGGAGTCACAGCCAATGCCGAACCCCGATCAAAAAATGATAAAGTCCAAGGTGTCGCCTGTACCGGACTACTTCCACCTTTTATACCTTTCCCATCGGCCAAATCTTTAAGCGTTTCCCAGACAATCTGAATGATCGGAAGACAAAATGCTCCCGTTTTACCACTACCGGTCTCGGCAGCCATTAAAACATCCCCACCACCCAGGATTAATGGAATCGCTTCAGCTTGCACATCCGTCGGTAACATCCAATCCATTTCATCGACCGCTTTACCGATTTCGGAGAGAACACCAAATTCTAAAATTCAGGAAAAATTTAATTTTGAGGTTACGTTGCACAAAATGTTGAAATACAAAATTTACCTTCGAACGCTGTCATTATTGATTTTTTATATTCCTTAATTGTATGTAACCTAAACTTTAGATAATTTTAGCCGTTTTGAATGATTTAAGATTACAAAATTTGTGAAATGTTTTCCAAACACTCGATTAAACGACCGGCTGTTCCAGTTTGTTGTGACAGAATAAAATATTTTGTCAAGTAAAGAACCCATTACACGACTAAATTGTCATTTTTGGTTTAGCTATTTAACACTTTTGCAAATTTCGCGCTATGGTTCGGTAGAAGAAATGCCCGAATAATTACGAGATTAACGGAAAATATTGTGATATGTGACATTTTATGTCTTTTATTTACTTAGCTGAACCCGATTATTGGCTTCTTTTCTTTGACAAATAATTATTCGCATAATACTTAAGCGTATTCTGGTCCCCTTAAATAATACCATCTTTTTTAAATAAAATGTCGCCACTAATCACTAAAAAGAAAACAATTATTTTGACAGCTGTCATTTCGAGCAGCAGAGGCGATAAAAAGTTTTACACGAAATTTTGTTTGTCGCTGTTCAATTTTCAAATTTTGCAAAATACAAAAAAAAAAAGTCTCTGGATAGGCTCTGCAAATAATAAACAGCGATGGAAGCGTTAATAGCAAATGTGGATGAGTTTGATTTTAAAATAGAACGGGACCTCAACGAACAGTATGGTGCACTACCGCTACCATTTCCTGGCATGGATAGTATGTCTTGGTTCTGAGACTCAAGAATATGAGAGCATTTGTAGGTTATGTTTGTTTTTTTCTAATTTTTGTGTTTTCTATTTTATTTCAGAATCCACGGCCGCAGTATGTTTATTTTTTAATGCCACAGATGGTTCGGAATGTGATAAAGGGGCGTCGTGCCCATTTCGACATATACGCGGTGATCGCACAATCGTTTGTAAACATTGGCTTCGTGGCCTCTGCAAAAAAGGGGATCAGTGTGAATTCTTGCACGAGTACGATATGACTAAAATGCCCGAGTGCTACTTTTATTCACGATTCAATGCGTGCCATAATAAAGAATGTCCATTCCTGCATATCGATCCGGAAAGTAAAATAAAAGATTGTCCTTGGTATGATCGGGGATTTTGTCGCCACGGGCCACACTGTCGTCACCGGCATGTACGCCGTGTCCTGTGTATGAATTACTTGGCTGGATTTTGTCCCGATGGCAGTTTATGTAAATTTATGCATCCCCGATTTGAATTACCACCGCCG
Source organism: Tipula vernalis (assembly GCA_958295665.1). Classification (NCBI taxonomy): domain Eukaryota; kingdom Metazoa; phylum Arthropoda; class Insecta; order Diptera; family Tipulidae; genus Tipula; species Tipula vernalis. Next base: position 383,221,197 of record OY282559.1, on the reverse strand, counting down.
TCTGAGGTTAATAAAGATGCAGTTCAAAAGAGGGCACCAACATGTCACTTTTGCGGTGAAGTGGGGCATAAAGCATCGTACTGCCAAAAATTATCACCCGAACAGCGAGAAGCCACTATGCGACTGGAGGAGGCTAAATTTCGAGCGCTCGGCTATTTCAAACCAAATCCGTATCAACATCACCAAAAAGATCATCACGCGCGTGAAAAACAAATCGCATTGGGTCGTGATGGAAACCTTGGCAGTCACAATGGGAATCCGAATGAAATTGGGATGGATCCGAATTCACTCAATGGGGAACATATGCCGAATAATCCACATCAAAATACTCGACCACCGCCCAAACCACTGGAAGAAATTACATGCTATAAATGCGGCATTAAGGGCCATTATGCGAATAAATGCCCGAAAGGCCATTTGGCATTTTTATCAACGGCCGTTCATCATTTTAACAAAAATAAACAAACATAATAGAAATTTTAAACTTTATTATTGTAAATTTATAAGTAATAAACGTAAGGAAATTGTTCAGAAATCAGAGAAAATATTTCCACTCTAGCTTTCGATAGAAAGACGTTTTCCCTTCGAACCATTTGTCCATGCAGTCTTTTGAGCAGAATAGATGCGTTATGATCACATGATCGTTGCGTTTGTTTCGTCTAAGCAATAGTAGATAGCATTCGTGGAATAGGAGCTGGTCACAAAAAGCACCGCCACATCGTCCGATTGGTCCTTTTTTTAATGTGGCCGCAATTGGTGGTGGGAACATTTCATCCGGTACCTCATACTCTAGTATCTTGTGAACAGCACCCATTGAAATTTCATAAAGCGTTCGGGGAACCCGCAACGTATTTGGATGAATGGCGCGCAGCTGATCCGGCAATATAATTACACGCTTCTCTTTCTCTGTTTCGATCTGATTTACGGAATCGTCGATCAGTGGGGAACTGCTGGAATGACAAGAATACGACATGAAATAACTTAGAAAATCGAGCGGTGTAAAATGGGTCGAAGGATAGACGCCCGATTTGAGATCCGGATGTACGGTATATTTGAAAAAATTCGTGTCTTCCGACATTCGCTGATAGGTTTCGGAATTTTCTTCATAGTAAAATAAATAAAAACGTTTATTTAATTTTGTAAAGCGATGTTTCCGCAACGGAACTTTGATGTAAGTCACTTGCTGTATGGGCTTCATTGGAATATCGAAAACTAAATTTTTAATTTTTTTTTTTTGGGCTCTTAATATGTCCAATGATTGAGTCTAGATTGAGTTTTTATTTTGCGATGAACTTAAAATTACAAAAAATGCAACGCATTTTACGTTGGCACCAAATTTTGGAATTTTAAAGGTTTTAATTTGTACGATTTGAAATGCGACGTTTTTCAAAATTTTAAATGGGGAACAAAAGTTGTTTAAATTTATTAAATTCACGTATCCCGAAATCGGATCTCAGAATTTTGATTCAGTTAAAACTTTCTGAGTTTGAATAAACTTCTCTTTTGCCACCATAAAGATATTATTGAGTCTGTAATGAATTCGATGGTTTGGTCCTCAGCCTTGGGTAGGGACCATCTGTGACGATCATTCCTGTAGGCGTTATGGGCTTTATAGCCATTATAAGTAGATACATTTTAGATTTTCAAAGATGGAGGCGAATGACAAAATGTATTTGTTGGCTTACCAATTTTATTAAAAATGCCCAGCATAAAAACCGGTCGCAGCCAAATAAATTTTCGCTAATTAAAGATGGCAGATAAAATGTTCAGAGCTATCTTATTCCGTTCCAGACGAAATTTTAGACTCACAAATTCGAATCCAACATGTTTCTGAAAATAAGCATAGCGCATCCAATATGGCGGCTAAAACGTCAAAGATCTGAAATTGTATGCTTGCGGATCAACATATTATCCTTTATCCGACATAATCCTTGTTGTGCTCAAATTGTAGGCATTACAGCCTACTTTTGATGTACATAAAGACTTTTTCGAAAAGGAATATGGCACATCTCAAAGCTTTGACATTGTCAAAGCAGAATTCAAAGAAAATCATCTGAGGTACAATTGCAAACACTTTTAGATTACACAGCAAAGCGTATGTTAAAAATGCAAAGTGAAGATTTTATCGAAGGTCTAACAAACATGGAACTTACTTAATCAGTGATGAATCATTAGGACAAGTCGAATACCAGCAGAAGCTTCAGATTCAGACATGTTTATGGTTTAAATCTTACCTCTAAGGTTGCAATATCAAAATCAAACCAATGGCCAAGAAATCTGGAGAAACAGTCGACCAAATTCGGTTCAGGTTTGTAGACCTTTGAAATGTAATTAAGTGAGAGAAACGAAAAATGTTATTAATCAAACAATGTACCGACTAAATTTACGATATATAGTATGTATTGCAGGGAAATATTTGTGGAACAAAGTTCTACGAAATCGTATCATTTGTGAAAAGCAATTTCAATGTACAAACATTTTACTAAAATAAGAATTTTGCTAATATAGGCTTTCGCCACTTCACGCTTGAATTCGTTTTATGAAGTTTATATTAAAGCTTGCATAAGATCTCGATTACATCAAACCCCCACTAAAGTTGGAAATAATAAAATAGAAAGAACAAAGCCACGAAAAATTGCAATTAAAAAAAGAAGAAATTAGACGAGTATGTAATAGATAAACCAAAACAACATTTTGGCAATATCAATGATGGTAACACAAACATCATCGACTGCATCCGCAGTATATTGCGAGCATTGTTAGTCATGAAACTACCGATAGATAAATGGGACGCTATAATTTATCCAATTCTATTAAGGAAATTAACAGGAGCCGCGAGCAATCAATGGGCAATAAGCCTTCCGGATGAAGAATTGCCGAAACTCTACGATATGATAGTATACTTTGAGCGACAGGCATTGAATATAGGTCTCCATCGTATTTATAGATGCCATAGTTTCCGGAATTTGAGTGTACATCAGCGCTGGGATGCAGCGTAGAACATGTTATGTTTTAATTGCTTGAATCCCAATAAGGAGAATGTCGATCGGGTATGTGTGCACTTTGCAATCAGAAACATATGTAATTCCCTATTGTGTAAGGCAACAAAAGAAATGGCTGCTGTTCAGCCACGACCAGATCGAGCACCAATGACAGCTACAATACAATCAACGCCTGGCACATTACCGACCGCATTCAGTCATTCATACACCATGCCAACATTGTCATTCTGCTTGCCACTGGATCGACTTGGAAACAGTCACCTTTGTAGTATACTTTGCAATCTCAGGTTAGCTTTATTACTTAATAGGTGTTTAACAATCTGAATCTTCACAGAAAACGACGTGAGATAGCTGTCAAAGGAATAGCGTATCAAAGAATTACATACGGTATGGCATGTGAACGTTACGACAATGTGCAATGGACAACCACCAAATAATCATTGGTGCCACCCGGGCAGCAGCAGCCTGCCACAGCATTCTGCATAATTTTTTTATGGACGATTTCCTAGATAGCGTGGATTCTCCAAGTGAAGCAGTAGCTCTGGCGTTCGATATAGATTCTTATTATGTATTGCATTACCAGTCTCATACTGTATCTTAGATCGGGCAATACTTTGCTATCTAAAATGCTTATATACATATACGGAGGAGCAGTCATATTGAATTCGGAAAATAAGCAGCATATCAGATATATGTACACCTCAGTATTATAATATCATATCATCATATCATCAAATATAATAAAATCTAGATAATAGTTGTTAAAAAAGAACCGAAGAAGGAGTCAATCCGAAATCGATCTTCTAAAAAAATTTTTTAAAAATATTGTTACTATAAGGAAAATTTTTTTTCAATTAAAATTATTTAAAAATAACGTTTAAAGTTGTTTTATTATAAATATAATAATTGGCGACGAGAAGGCGAAATTACGCGTTTTTCTATATATATATATATATATATATATATATATATATATATATATATATATATATATATATATATATATATATATATATATATATATATATATATATATATATATATATATATATATATATATATATATATATATATATATATATATATATATATATATATATATATATATATATATATATATATATATATATATATATATATATAATATATATATATATATATATATATATATATATATATATATATATAATATATATATATATACTATATATATATATATATATATATATATATATATATATATATATATATATATATATATATATATATATATATATAATATATATATATATATATATATATAATATATATATATATATAATATATATATATATATATATATATATATATAATATATATATATATATATATATATAAATATATATATATATATATATATATATATATATATATATATATATATATATATATATATATATATATATATATATATATAATATATATATATATATATATATATATATATATATATATATATATATATATATATATATAATATATATATATATATATATATATATATATATATATATATATATATATATATATATATATATATATATATATATATTATATATATATATATATATTATATATATATATATATATATATATATATATATATATATATATATATATATATATATATATATATATATATATATATATATATATATATATATATATATATATATATATATATATATATATATATATATATATATATATATATATATATATATATATATATATATATATATATATATATATATATATATATATTATAATATATATATATATATATATATATATATATATATAATATATATATATATATATATATATATATATATATATATATATATATATATATATATATATATATATATATATATATATATATATATATATATATATATATATATATATATATATATATATATATAATATATATAAAAATAAAGAAATAATAAAAAGTAATTACCGCATGTTACAAAATGGCAGATGAAAATAAAATCGATGTGGCGGCGTTATTGAAGTTACTGCAAGAATTACAAAGTGGCAATCGAGAGACAAATTTACAATTCGGTCCATTTATGCGCTCCGCATATGCGCTCTGTTACAACGGATGAACGCAAAGTACAAATATTAATTAATTGTACCGGTACTAAGCATTATCAATTGCTTAGTAGTTTAACTGCCCCCGACATGCCAAACACAAAAACATACGAGGAGTTAATTGTAATGTTAGAGGATCATTTGTGCCCGGATCCAAATGAAATCACTGAGCAGCACAAGTTTCTGCTTAGAACACAACACGAAGGTGAATCCGTGGCAACATACGTGGCAGAATTGAAACGCTTAAGTGTTTTCTGCAACTTTACATGTACATCCTGCAAAAAGTCGACTGCCGAAATGCATTTACGATCTCAGTTTATACGGGGCATTAGTGACGCTGAAATTCGCCAGCGGTTGCTAGAAGAAATCCAACCGAATATGAAAAAAATTTTGGAAACGGCATTGGCAATGGAAGCATCAAAAATACAAAGTCAGTCAATGCAGGAAGTGCACCAAGTAAAGGACAGTGCGGAGATGTATCAGAATGAAAAGTGGATGAAACGAAAGGAAAATACGTCAAAGATTTTTAATGGCGGTGGCGCAGGCGAGAGCGATAGCAACAATAGGGATCTAACTTGTTATCGATGTGGGAAACCAGGACACAAAGCGAGCGAGTGCAGAACTAAGAACAAATTGTACTGCTACCAGTGCAAAGCAACAGGCCACATTGCTAATGTATGAATGAAGAAATATAAAAAAACGCCAACACACATTCGGCGAATGCAATTGAAACCATTGATAAGGATGAGTTGAAAGAAATAAATACACTACGACTTTATACAGAATTGAATGAACGTAGTAAATTCCTAATACGCGTTTCAATTGAAGACAAACCATTTGAAATGGAATTTGATACGGGTTCCGCCATATCAACAATCAGTGAAAAGTTATTACATAATAAACTGCCCGAAGTTAAAATAAACCCAACCAATACAAAGTTAAAGGCATACAATGGTAGCATTTTTCCAGCATTGGGGGTAGCAAGGGTATCGGTCACCGACAATAAATCTATAAGAGGAAATCTATATATCGTCGATGACAAATTCGACACTATATTTGGTCGAGATTACCGCCAAAGGATGTCAAAACCATCACACCCGTAAAGGGAGATGTCACTATACTGGAAAAAGACATCTTTGAAAGCAATGAGGATCTATTCAAGAATACAATCGGCACAATTCCAGATATTAAAGGTAAATTAAAACTGCGCGAAGGGGTTTCACCAATTTACATTAAACCAAGGCCAGTGCCGTATACGCAATACGCCATTTGATCGAAGACGAAATCGAAAGGCTGGAAAAATTAGGGACTTTAGAAAAGGTCGAACATTCGGACTGGGGAACACCAGTGGTGCCAATAATTAAAGCGGAAAATCAAATAAGACTGTGCGCAGATTATAAGGTTACACTTAACAAGGTAATAATGGATGACAAATATCCAATCCCGAAAATTGAGGATATAATGCACAAGTTGGCCAATGGCAAATATTATTGCGTGTTTGATGTGCATAAAGCTTATTTACATATGGCTATGAATGAGGACAGTGCACTAATGCAAACAATTAGCACACTTAAAGGCCTTTACAAGGTTAGAAAGCTAATGTTTGGGGTAAAAACGGCACCCAATATCTGGCAACGCTTTATGGATGAAAATATCACCAATAATCTCAGCGGAACACAATGCTTCTTTGACGACATTATTGTCGCTGGTCGTACATTGCCGGAGACGATGGAGCGCGTACAGGCGTTGTTAGAGAAATTACGTCGATATAATATACACCTAAATAAGAGCAAGTGTAAATTATTCAGAGAGGCGATTAAATACTTAGGGTACACCATAAGTGAAGTCGGTATTCAGAAGAATAAGGATAAAACTAAAGCAATCGCTGAAATCACTCGACCGAGGGACGTGTCGGAGCTACGCCAATTCATTGGAATGGTAACATATTACAACAATTTTATTCCGGAACACATTGCAACATTGTCACATAAAACACCAACTGGGGAACGACGCGTATGCGTCTCGAGTGTTATCAAAAAGTGAGTCGAATTACAGCCAACTTCATACAGAAGCGACAGCCATTTACTGGGTACTTCTAAAAATTTTCAATTATTGTTACGGACGTAAATTCACTTTAATAACGGACAATAAACCTTTGGCAATGATTTTGAACCCAGATAAAAACCTACCGGCATTAACATCACAACGATTATTAAGTTATGCACAATTCTTATCCAGATTTAAATACAAAATTGAACATAGAGAGGCAAAAAACCATATGAATGTCGATTTCCTATCTCGGTATCCGGTGGCGGAAATCGATCAACCAGAAGATAAAGAAGAACTTACAGTGTATCAATTGGCGGAAGATGTTCTACCAATTACGAGTGGAACAATTTCGAAGGCAATGAAAAGTGGTAACGTACTATGTGATCTGTACAATCGTCTACAGACGGGAAGCAGTTTAGAAAGGACACCATTTAAGGGGCAAGAAGCTGAATTAACGTTACAAAACGGATGCATTTTTAAAGGAATCCGGATCTTAATTCCAAGCATATTACAAAAACAAATCCTAAGGGAATTACATATGGCACATATTGGCATCGTCAAAATGAAAGCTCTAGCACGAAGCTATTGTTATTGGAAAGGTATAGACTACGATATCGAGACAATGGTGAAAAGTTGTCGAGAATGTGCGAGGGTTGCAAAAGAACCGGCGAAGGCTCCAGTGCACACGTGGGAACTTCCGACCATGCCATGGCAGCGAATACACATGGATTTCGCTAGGCCTTTTATGGAACATTATTTTTTGGTGGTAGTGGATGCCAGAACAAGATGGTTAGAGGTGGTACCCATGAAAAATATCACCAGTTTCTATACCATCAGATCATTACGCGAACTGTTTGCACGGTTTGGTCTGCCACAAATAGTGGTAACGGATAAAGTAACGGTATCAAACAAAAGCGAACTGCTCTAGCACACCCATCCACCAATGGACAGGCAGAAAGAAGTGTCCAGACGTTAAAATATGCATTGCGGGCCGCTATGAATGATCCAGGAGATTTACACCTGAAATTACAGCGATTCTTACTTCAATACAGGAAAGTAATAAATTCGACAACAGGGAGAAGCCCAGCAGAACAAATGCTAAGATTTAACTTACGATCAACTATCGACCTGATTAAACCAACAGATAGAATAAATGATTACACAAATAGTAACCCATTAAGGTATAGACGGGAGCTATGTATAGGCGATACAGTCCAGATCCGTTGGTATCAAAACAAAGCGATCAAATGGAAATTCGGCAAGGTTATTCAGAAAGAGGGTTTACTACACTATGTGATTGAGGTCGAGGGAAAATTGCAACGTCGACATATTGACCAGATTCGAGCCACATGGGTTGAAGGAAACAGAGAGGGTTACTCGGACTCGGTAAAAAGGTATCCAAATACAGAAGTATGCCCATCGAAGAATGACGATGATGGTAATATAACTAGAACGGAGAATATCGAATCAACAGATGAAGTGATTGATCCTAAATCAACGGAGTCGCAACAAATAGGATGTACATCCTCAACGGCTATCTCAGGGCAACCCGGAGAGAGTATAATTAAAGGGTACGGAACTGAAATTACAGCGGGGCATATACGAATGGATGTACCAGAGGGTTCTACAGTTCGACGTTCTGGCCGAGGGCGTCGAGCACCAAATAGGATGAAGTTATAAGGTATTCAGTTCTTCTCGCCGGGAAGACTATTATGTATTGCATTACCAGTCTCATACTGTATCTTAGATCGGGCAATCCTTTGCTATCTAAAATGCTTATATACATATACGGAGGAGCAGTCATATTGAATTCGGAAAATAAGCAGCATATCAGATATATGTACACCTCAGTATTATAATAATAAAACGTAATAAAATATGTATTGATAACAAATAAATAGTGTCTCATTTAATATATAATAATTTTATATTGCGACAAAGCAAATTTCATTTAAGAAAATGGAATTCAAATGATGCAGCGCTCGTTGTTTCACAACCAACTACTCCAGAACTTAATCTCAGCGACTTTGGTACGACGGTACTTGGTCTTTATTGGAACCCGATCGCCGATCAAATATTCTACTAAATCAACATGATTGTGTCAATCAGACGCCATACCTATTAAATGTCTCGTTCTCGGTGAAATAGCTAAACTCTATGATCCAATGGACATGTTGCCCCCGCTAAAAGTGGCCGCAAACAAAAATATTCAACCAGTTTTATGGCGTGAGAAACTTGATTGGGATACACTGAACTACGAACACACTGGCTAACTTTTCGCAACGGTTTACAAAAATTGGCACAGATCCATGTTCCGCGTTGGCTTGATATGAGACAAGCTGGGACGATAACGCTTTGGTAACAGAAAAGACGATGGATGCGCTTGTGAAGGAAATCACGATTCCTTGGGTAGAGAATTGTGCGCAGCTCATCTCCTTGTAAGGGTTACACGTGCGGATTACACGTTGTGGAGTGACTCGAACATTGTATTATGTTTTCTACGCAAACCAGCAACGACTTTGAAACAATACGTATCAAATCGACTGGAGTACATCTAGCAGCATTGTGATATCCAGCAATGGCGATACATCCGCACAGAACATAACCCGGTAGATTGCGCTAGTCGCGCAATATCACCAACTGCACTAGAAGTCCATTCCCTATGGTGGAAAGGTCCCTAATATTTATATAAAGTATCGATGGACGTTGATGAACCACCAACGCTGACTTCACCGGAGGAAGAGATAGTTGTCAACGATACAAAATCGTTCCGTTCATTACTCAGTACCAATCCCAGATGGAAGATCACTACATGCGTCGACGGTGAAGGTTGGATCCCGCTCATTGAACGATTTAGCACCTTACAAAGAGTGTTACACACGACGTCAATTGTATTACGTTTCCGACCAGCTGCGCGAAAATATTGATGAATTAAGTTCATAGCGGCATCTGAGACGGAGGCTGCACTGCTTCGGCACATATGCGAAGCACAAGGTAATGCATATCTTACTGAAACTAAGATATGTATTACCATATCATATCAAATTCATATCTTAGAAGACGATTCTTGTTCATGATCGTGCATTGGTAAAAACGTTCATTCATCAATGTGTCACCTGTAAACTCTATCAGCGAACAATGCAACGGCACAGATGGCGTCGTCGCCACGTTCATGTGTTCTGGTAGCCCCACCATTCACAAACACTGGGCTATATTACTGTGACCCATTTAATGTCAAACTGGGCGATAAAATTGCCTGATCGACAACAAAAACTTATGCAGTGATCTTTGTTTGTATGAGCACCGTACACATAGAGGTTGCCGAAGATCTGTCGACTTGATCATTTTTAGGCGTGTTCGATAGATTCATTAGTCGACACGGCTACTGTAACACACTCTGCAGTGATAACGGAACCCAGTTTGTTGGCGCAGATCGGTTAATGCAAGGCGAACTCCGCGAGTGGAGCAATAAGTATTTCGCAGACGCCGGTGTTAGATGGAAATTTATAATGCCCTAAAAAACATTTAGTGTGGATCATCGGCAAACAACCGATTTACTATCACCAATTGAGACCATTTTGTTCTAATACGGATCGAAGCGTGTCTAAAATTCCAGACCGATCATGGCGTTTCATGATGATCCGGGAGGGAGGTCTTCCTTTAACCCCTGACGAATTTCTAATAAAACAACCATTAACAGCACGGCGTGAGCCAACGGTTCCAGAAGTACCAGATAAAATCGTCTGAAATATTGGCAGCAATGAAAGCGAGTGTAACAAAAATTCTGGAAGCGCTAGCAACATGAATATCTCACTTTATTACAAGCACGTAGTAAATGGGCAAGAGCAGAACCAAATTTGCAAATGAGCGACATCTTTGTCATTCAACAAGATAACCTACCATATTTTCGATGGCGCATAGGGCGCATTATCAAAATACATCCGGGCAGTGATGAACTGGTACGTGTGGTAATGATCGAATACAATAGCGATAAAAACAAACATTTGATGTACAGCTAAACAAACATCAATGTCGGCGACTGGTCCAGAAGGTATGCCGGCTAATTTCAGCACATGAGAAAGTTCCAAACCGTACCGGTTTGGCCGGGCAGGAATGTATAAGATCGACCACCCCGAATCCGAACGGGGAAGTAAATGATGTTTCCTAAACTCACCTACTAATTTGCAAAAGAACGCACCCGTATACATTTGGTCACACCAAGTCGTATTTCAGTTTTTCCCTTTCCCATTTTTCTCATCATTCTGTATACATACAGTTCTTGCTATATCAACATGTCTTATTCGTGCGGCAAGCACGTACAAAGGTTTAGTCGAAATTTCAAAATTGGTAACGTATTACACAACGTTTGACTGATATCGGAGCAGAAAGTCGATCGTTTAGCAAGCAACCAAGCCATATTTCTCGAGCGTGTGGTAAAACTTTATCTAAATAATCGAAGCGAACTTCTGAGAAAACAATTTATCGATTTGTGAAGAAATTTAAAGAAATTTCTCTATCGATTCCGCAGTTAATATCAGGTTTGCGGAGGTCATTTCAGCGATGAGGCCTATTTTTGATTCAAAATTTGTGTAAACAAGTAAAATTGCCTGATCGAAGAACAACGCTTTATATAATGCAAAATTATGTAGTCGAGCTCAAGAAGAAAGGCTTGAATTACATTCGTTAATTTATGTCATGAAAAATTAATTTTTTTAAAATTTGGAATTTCCTCAAAACTATTACTGGTCTGCGCCTAAAGACCATTATATGACCTCTCGTAAATGTTTAGATATTTCCCATTTAAATTGGAAAATAGTATACTAAAATAGAATTAGTATTAATTGGCACAGAACATTATTTAGTAGCATATCCCTTTAATGAACATCTTCAGTTGCCATCAGACCAGATGGGAAATAAAAAATGGAGGCATAAGAATCATTCTAGATAAAAACTATGTTAAGCGTGAAACGTAGTTTAGCGTTCGACACAAAGAAGATTCTCTCTTAGTAAAATAAAAACTGTCCACATCACTAACTATTAAATAACTTCCTTTATATATAACTGTATACTTGTAACACTTCACTCACGCCATTTATTTTTGATATCAGTAGATCTTATCCGGACCCGCAATCCAATTTTGAACAGCACTCTTGTTGATTGAACCAGGAACTCACTTTATCATAACAACCAAACTGACTAAAATAGCGAGAAACTCAATAAAAACAAAAAAAAATCGAAATTGGAATTTTCCCAAGAAAACCCACAAAATCAATTTACTCGACATTGTTCAAATAATTCGAATCGCAAACACTATTGTTTGTAGTGCGAAACGACGAAGTAAATTATGCGCGCGATCTCAAAATATATTGCACCACACACCCACACACATATACACAGAAATCAACATCTGACCATTGCACTATATAGATAGATACTCACGTCAAATGAAATTTATCCTTTTCCGCATACTCGTGCGTAACAAACTGTTCATAATAATATGGAATATGCGTTAGCGAATAATTATGGCACATCCTGAAATGATTAAGAGACACACATTTAACATATGGCAGATGATATAAATTACAACCTGCAAATTAAAAATGAGATTAATCTTTGTTGGCCAAACAAAATATAAAGAAAAAAAAAAGTAAAAATTAAACGAAACCACACTGGTTCCAAACTAAACACTTACGATCAATGCATAGACATTTTAAATTCTGCAAAGCAAACAATATTGCCGGTATTTCACTCAATTCTGTATTATCATCGAACGACAATTCAATCAAATTTTTACATTTACCCAACGCGTCGGGCAACCAAGACAATAAATTTTTATTTGCATGAAATATTTCTAAATTTTTTAAATTTCCAATCGTTTCGGGTAAATCCGTGATACGATTACCGCTTATATTTAAACGTTTTAAATTTTTTAGGTAGCCAATTTGATGTGGTATTGCATGGAGCGTATTCTCTGACACATCAAAAAATTCTAAATTATGTAAGGCGACGATATCGTCGGGAATTGATTTTAGCTCGTTTCCCGCCAAATGTAAAAATTTTAAATTTGCCATCTCATACAATAACCAATCGGGTATGAGTTCAATGAAATTTTCTTTTAAATAGATTTCTTCACATATTTCACGGTATTTGAGAAGTTCGATTGGGATTTGCTTGAAATCACGATAGCTCCAATGCAAAATTTTATTGCTATTCATAATTTTAGCGCACAAATTTTAGCAATAAATATAAATAAATTTTCAAACCAAAACTTTAATTAAAAAAATAAAATTGACAAATAAATTATTTTGTTTCGAATTTTTTATTTTTTTTTTGCTATTTGACCAATGAAACTTGAAAACTAAATTACTTTTATTATGAAAAAAGAATTTTTTTTACTGTAGCGAAATTGAGTTCAAGAACGTAAAGTTTTTTTTTATAGGTATAGTGCCGCCTCGGAAATTGTAACTGGCGCAAAGTTATTTGTTATATATAAACTGATCGGCCAACTAAATAGATTTCCAAAGGAATCGCTAACCAGTTGATAAGAACGATGTGGATTAAAGCGGCCGTGATTAACTGCCATTCCTCTGACGATTCAAACATTGTATCACATAATCTCTATCCGGCAAAATAATCTAAATTTAAGATTCCCATCTCAGTTGCGCCTCCTCTGTATAGGGCCAGCCTCTCTAAATGCACCATCTTCGGTTTACCTCGATATCCCTTCCGTGACAGTGTAAGGTCCTTCCCACGCTGGTTGCAGCTTCGGTGATAATCCTTTTTTCTGTTGCGGATTGTGAAGCCATGCTAATTGCCCTTCCTGGAAGCCTTGGTCATTTGCACGTATGTCATATCGAGCTTTCATCCGGTTACTTGACATCCGTAATTTTAAGCTGCTGATGGAACAGCCCCAAACTTTAAATCTCCCGTGTCATTCTGATTGTGTCATGTATTGCTGATCGATAGGCCGTCAGAAACATCGGTATATGCCGATCCCAGTTGCGTTGGTTTTTCTCAACGACCTTTGCTAGATATTCCTCCAATGTGCTATTGAATCTTTCCACCATACCATCAGACTGTGGATGCAAAGGCGATGTTCTAGTTTTATTTATACCGAGCATCTGGCATATTTCTTGAAATACCACCGATTCAAAATTCCTCCCTTGTTCGGTATAAATCTCCACCGGCACTCCAAATCTACTAATCTAGTTGTTGACCACGGCATCAGCTATTGTTGTCGTCTCCTGATTGGGAGTGGGGTACACCTCCGGCCATTTTCTGAAATAATCCATTATTAGTGGCACATATTTATTGCCGCTCTCGATGGTGCGAAATGGTCCCGACGTTGTATTGCTTCATGGCTTCACGACTGTTACGTGTGGGTCCCTTCACAGCCGCACATCAATCACATTTTTGCCACTATTCTACCACCGACTGTCTACATCCTACCCAGTAGAATCGTTGGCGTATCTTTGCTAGTGTTTTATTAACTACTAGGTGGCCGCCACTTGCTCCTCCATGATATTCGTTCAGGATTTCCGCAATCCGACTCTTCGGTAGCACCAGCAACAATTGCTTCACTTTGCCATCTGTGCTTTTCCTCATTCGTTTTAAACACCCATTCCATGATAACTGACAAATCCGATCATCTAATTACTCTTTCCTAATCAGTCCATCAGTCCGCTCCTCATCAGGTAGCACTTGCGTGAGCCTAACATCGATGATGCCCTCTTTTGCTTCAACGTGATCACAATAATGTTTGCATTCTACTGGACATGGTCATCTTGATAATGCATCAGCATTTCCTGTGCGCTTCCCTTTCGATGTTCGATCCGGAAATCGTAACTTTGAAGACGTTCGATCCATCGCGCTATTTGTCCCTCAGAGTTCATGAAATGCAACAGCCACCGTAATGCACGCAAATAGAACCTTTGGCCATAAAGATACTTATGAAAATGTTTATCGCACTCCACTATAGCCAACAATTATTTCCGTGTCACGCAATAATTACGCTCCGGTTATGATAATGTTTTGGAGTAGTATGCAATAACTCGTTCTTGCCCGTTAGTTTCCTGTGATCACACTCCGGTGTACAAAATAAATTTCACGAATGCCTTGTTCTTCCTGGTCAACTCGTGTAAACTCTTTACGATGTTAGCGAATCCTGCCATGAAACGTCTATAATAGGTGCACAATCCCAGAAAGCTTCGTAATTCGTGTACATTTTTAGGTCTTGACCAGTCTTATACCGCTGCGATCTTTTCTTCATCGGTGTGAATTCCATCCAGATGACTCAGATGACTCAAATATTTTACTTCCTTTCTGAACAGCTTACACTTTTTTGGGCTTACCTTTAATCAGGCAGCCTGAATCCGAACTAAAATCTCTGCTAAGTTCCACTAGTTAGATGCTCATCGAAATCCTTGCCCATAATGATGATGTCGTCCAAATATATTAGGGACGTCTTCCAATGTAATCCCTTGAGCACGCGCTCAATTAATCATTTAAAAGTTGCAGGTGCATTACATAATCCGAACGGCATAAAAATAAATTGCCCGTTTTCTCGCTATCTTCCTCATGGACTTTCACCTCACAATAGCCGCTTTGTAGATCTAATGTCGAAAATATTCGAGCACCCGATATTGTGTCTAATGTGTCGTCGATCGTTGGCAGTGGGTAGCTATCTTTTTTCGACCTTTTTCGTCTGTTACCGTCCGAATCTCCTGGGTGGTTGACGAATCGGCATCTCTCTTCCCATATAAATTCAGTGCCTTACCATTGAGGTCCTTCCGTTATCATCCGATGTACTGCAGAATATGGACATGTACCTTTTGAGTAGTTCATGTGCAGAATTTTTATGTGCATCGGTAAGATCGTCGGTCGATTTCTTCATGAGTTGTTTTACCATTTCTTTCTGCCCTTGCATGTCAGCTTTTCCAATCGAACTTTTCTGTTCGCATTTTACAATCGTCGATACCTCGTCACATTTGCCAATGACTGTCTTATCCGAGAGATTTAGAGAGTCCTAAGTGGTACTCTATAGTCGTTGTCTGGTTTAATTAGGGCTTTTCCGATTATTATTTCTTTGGTTCTGCTCTCCTCTTCGTTGGCTTCTACAACCCACAACCTGGGTGACCTAAAACCTCCCTCCAATCTTCCCCACAGAATCATCTCCGAGTTCGGTGGCAGCTTGTCCCAATGATCAATAATAATTCGCCTGGTAGTTGCTCCTGCACTGCTAGATTGAAGTGGCAACTCGATGTTATCGTAAGTTAATACTCCTCATCCAACTCCACTACGAAGCCGTTTGACCTCCTAAAGTCCATACCCAAAATAACATCATCCACAATATTTGTAATCAGCACTTCATCTCGGACAAGAGTTCTCCCCATCTTTATTTTCACGATCTTTTTGCCTTTTATTATTGAGCTATCTCCTGTTTCCGTTTGTAACTTCAACCCGTTAGCTGGTTGTACACCTCCATAGATCAGATCTTTACGAACAATCGTGCGATTTGCTTCGGTATCCATTGTGATGATACAGTGTGTACGGATGGAGGGTTATGGGACAATCGGTTGTGAGACTTCTGCCCCTTTAAGCTGACTCTTATAAGTTTAACGACCCCTGCCTGTGCTCCGCTTGGTGGTCGCTACATAGAAGATGGTGATCTTCCCCTTTTTCTACTTATTTCAAAGCAGACCTGCGATATGTGACCTACCCTATCACATGCCCAACACCTAATGTTGCTGCTGCCGTCCCGGTATCTTGGTGCTGACCGCTCGGTGTTTGTTGCTGGTGTCGATTTCGGTGGCAACATCACCGCCTTTCGTGTCTCTGGATCTCGAATACCGTGCTAGATGTACTAATCGCTCGATTGCAGATGGAAATTCCTGTAGCGATTCTCCTCCCTTTTGGTAGCGGCTTTTCAATTCCATGCGATAGATTTCACGCTTGTCGCCAATGCCGTACTTCCAATCCAGAGCCTTTATAATTTCGGGATAGCTGTTGCGATATTTTTCCGGAACGGTTTGCAAGGCCTCCTCCGCTGCTTCACCTTTCAGGGCCACTGCTAACGACGCAACACGCTGTTCATCGTTCCAATGATTTTGATTGGCAGCCGTTTCAAATTGAAATTTGAAAATGACAAAAGATGTTATTCCGTCGAATGTTAGTTGCTTTACTTTAATTGAGTGAACGATCTCAACCACTTGCGTCGTGCTTCCACTTGCTCTGAAATCGGTTAACTCTTTTTCGAGACGTTTAAACTCTGTTTAAAATTCAGCTTGTAATTTATGTTCAACCTGTTGAATCTCCGTTTTAACGTGTTGAACTTCCGTTTGCAGTTTCTCGATTTCGCCGAGTACATTTATAGATAATTCGAGAAACTTCTCGTCCATTCTCTTTTGACCAACTGCAATTTCTTGGATATGTTGTTTAATTTCGTCCATTTGTTGATGATGATCATGATTTTGTTGTTCCTTCTGTTGTTTGTTTTGTTGTTTCATTATGTCCATCTGTCCCATCATCTGGTTCATAGCAGCCATTAACAGCGACAAATCAAAACTTCCAGAAGGCACTTGTGCTGTTTCGATCAATGATTTTATTTCATCTCCTTCTTTCTTCTCTATGGTTTCCGCATCCGTTACTTTCTCTCCAAAATCATGATGCTCCGCGTCTAATCCTTCGTTCTCCATGGCTTACCGTATTCGTGCTTGTAAACTAGCTTTACTACCATCAGTGGACAAACTGCATTTCTCAAGTTTCTTCTTTTATTCTGGAACTTTTAATTCGAGAGAGAATCATTTTCTTTATTTTATTATTCACAATCCCACTACTGTCACCCAAAAATTACGTTTTTGCCTTGTCAATCAAGGTTCGTATCACTAGATTATGAATAAAACAAAACACTTCAGTTTAACACAATTTCACTTATGGTGAAAGGTTTATCTAGAATTTATTGGCGAAATCGACTCCAGCTCAAAGCTGTGGTGCTTTTTTCCAAGCTTAATGTTTGGCGGCTAAAATACGCTACGGGGTGTAAACAATTATCTTATTATAATTGTAATCGCTTATCAGCTAATCCAAGCATACTAGCATCAGGATCAGAACCTTATGTTCAAAAAGTTTTGACTTAATGGATTCAAATGGTCCAATTTTCTAAATCTAACCATTGATATTTGGTGTCTGTTTAAGTAAGATGAGTCAACGAGTTTACGATCTGGTCGTTCAGACGCCGGCAATGCATATTCTATCCTCATCCGTTTTCTTCATCACAATCACGATACACGATTGGACTCGAATAAGGAGACGAAGAATTCTGAATTATGCACAATTAGGCTTGCGAACTGGTTGGTTTTGAACCGGCCCGCCTGGTTTTCAGAAATCGAAATTTTTCGAAGTGGTCAAATAAAAATTCGTTAGTGCTAAAAATTATACCAACCAGAGGCGGTTGGTATATGACAGCAACTCGATGCTAAACAGATCATTAATTCTGTAACAAAAGCAATTCTATCGCTTGCAAATTTCGAGGATTATTGGAAATATAAAAAAACCTCGAAAAAATCGAATAATGTGAGAATTCTAGAAACATATCGATAAATCATAAAAAATTTCAAGTTTCCCGAAAAACTTAAATAAGCTCAGCTGGATGATTCCAAGAGTCTCGAGAAAAATGAAAAAAATGTTAAAAAATATATCAAATCCTTAATAATATCTGTTACATAAAATTCAATGAGAGAAACTCGATTAGACTCGAATAATCTCGAAAAGCTCGATAACCTTAATAATCTCGAGAAATTTCGAATATTTACGAAGATCTTGAATAATCTTGAAAAATCAATAAATCACCAACAAACTGCAATAAAAAAACATCTCAATGCTAAGCAATTCAAAACATCTTTCTCCGAGAAATAACTAGAAGACATAACCTAATCATGACATAACATAATCTCCAAAAATATCGAATAACTTCGATGCCAAAACAATTAACGCTAGTCAACCCCGGAAATATAGATTAATCCAAACATGGATGGATTCGCGGTACAGTAGAACTATCGTTTACTCGTCTCAATAAAGTCATTTCAATCTTGAACCTTTCGGTGGTGGCGGCGGTAATTGCATGCTAGCTATGGCTCTATATATTTGGGTTCACAGACACTTTAACGAATGTGACTTTGCGTTTGCGTGGTAAAAGTATGTCGATTGCATTTTCGTTGGACCCTCGTTTATTAAAAGGGGGATTTGTTTCGGCGCGCCATTTTATGCATTTCCGTAGTGCTCTTGTCATGTACGATAATTCCAAAGAGGCCGAATATAATCTAATGGGATTCGCTCGAAACGCGATATTTAAAAACGCGATATGGTAAAAAACGCGATATGGTAAAAAACGCGATATTTCAAAGCTCGATATTTCAAAACGCTTTATGGTACAAAACGCGATATTTTAAAATTATTAACTTCTTTCATTTAATAAAGTTTTCCTTCACCTAATGAAATTGAACATGTCCGACTATAGGATATGCGTTTTGAAATATCGCGTTTTACACCATATCTCGTTTTGTACCATATCACGTTTTGAAATATAGCGTTTTGTACCATATCGCGTTTTGTACCGTATCGTGTTTTGAAATATCAAAGAGAGTAGATTTATATTTTCGACAATAATTTATTATTTGAACAGTAAATCTTTTATTTTACTGCTGGGTTTTTAATCTACTTTCGGTAAACCCAAAAAATTAATTTAAAACACATTAATTTCGAACAGAAGATAACTCTTTTATATTCTCTTCGTTTTAGCTGTGTTGTCAGAACTAACCCCTTATTTTATAAAAGTGAGAACTAGAAATATATGTTATTACAGTGGTGTAGGGAAACGATCGAAAAAAAAGAAGGTTTTCAGCCCTTTGAGAGGGAATTGGTGACGATCCCCAAACAACTATAGGTTATTTTGCATTTTAGGAAAGAATGTCAAATGGCAAAGGTTTTCTACGGGAAATTTCCTAACGAGATTCTTAGTTGGTTATTTAATTCTTTGTTCTTGTACAAAGAAATTCGAGACAATGAGTGGGCTATATTGAAAAAAAAAAAAAAACGATTTCCAGCAAATAGCCTACCCATTTTGAATTAAGTTGATAGGAATTGTAATGTTCAATTTGCAATGACTCTTTCAACAAGCACAAACGCAACACAAGTTGCGATGTATTAAAAATAAGCCTAGATTTGATTGCTAATTGGTTCGCCGATCGTTACGTGTGTGGGCAAAATACCGTACGTTAAGTTGTGAAGCTCGAGCAATACGTTTTGCAGTATAACCTGCAGTACGATAAATTGTACCGTATGTGAGGCCTAACCAGTTTTATTTTTGAAAATATTTCCCTATAAATAACTTATTTCCAAACTTTTTTTAATAGCAGAACGTTCGAAAAAAATCATTGATTTTCTAAAAAAAAGTTTTATCTGGAAATAGGTGCGATTGGAAAAATCACACCTCAATGTGCAATCTCTAATGACAATCGCATTCATGTTTTTTTTTTTAATTGAAAGAAACGAGTGATGACCACCAGCTCAACGAAACTTTTGAAAAACTCAAATCCAAACATTTCACGAATTTACAGATAAGGGCACGTATATAGTCTACCGAAAATATGTAAAATTTGCATTTATAAATGCGCTGAACGTAAAATAACTTAATAAAAAAATGTAGAGTCTACGTGTTTTAGTGAGACTAAATATATTGTACTCTATACGTTTACGTTAGAATAGAATATCTCAAATGTAGACTCTATGAACGCTGGATGCGCCAAGATATATTCGTAAATCTCGAAAGTTACTCTGCATTTAGCACGTTTTAGAAATACATACTTATAGAGTCTATGTGCTTTTTATAACCTCTAGACACGCGCCGGATGTACGTGTTATAAACTTAAATATTTCATTAGTAATCACTCTTGCCTGCACGCGATTTAACGACATTTGGACTTTTAAGTTTTTGCACCTTGATAAATTATAATTTTTTCTTTGTTTTGTTTGTCCGATCAGGCTTGACATAATACTTAACAAAGTGAAATTAAAAGACGTCTAATATTTGGAATGATGAGTGATTTATTAGTGTGTTAAGTGGATGTGTTTGTGTCGTCGTCTTTAACCGCGCTCGCACTGGCACCAAACCCCGATTTTGTAAATAACAACTTTGGTATGGCAGTTACCAAGTCGATATACCAAATAGCTTATCGACGTTGAGTATGTCTGTCTTAAAGTTGAAGTTGATGCCGACTTAAAAGCAAAAATTACGTCCACGGTGAATAGCCAAATGATGAATTTATTAGACATTTCAACAATATAATTTACTTTCCGAGGTAAAGCCAATTCTTTCCGCCCAGGTGTTTTGGACAGTGATTTTGATACCATAATAATCTGCTAGACTTGGCTTACTATCAATATGTATTCTGAAGAATACTTCCCATATGAATATGTCGTTCACAAAAAAATCCAGATAACATTTTTGCACCAGGTTTAGAGAGGGTATTGATTGCGGTTAAAAATTGTATTCCTAATGAGTTGGTAGCCTGTCATTCTAGTCTCGACGTTGTTGCAGTTCGTGTTAAAGTCTGTATATTGACATATTTTAATTTCCCGATGCACCCTAACCATCAACTTATCATTTTGGATGACTTTAATCTGCCCGATATAGATTGGCTTGATATTGATGACGACTTTACAATGTTTTCCACTGACGAAAGGGCATTATCCAATATGGACTACTTCGCTTGCATGTAGTAACCAAGGAGCTAAATCGTAATAGCAACAGTCAGGGAAAATACCTGTATCTGTTATTTGCTAATGACGTCATACATTCTGAGGTTTCATTATGTTTGGATTTCACTGGCTGCCAGAGCATCTATCACATACCGATCACGATAAATATTTTTCATGTAAATTGCACAACAGATTCCATTTCTAATCATTTTTATTTTAATTTCCGAAATGCCGACTTTGCTTCCTTAAACCAGTTTCTCTGCAACTCTCATTGGGACTTTTACAACATGGCGGAAATTTAAATGATATTGTTTGGTTCCGTTGGTAAAAAATAAATCGGCCTTCGGGGACCGTGCTACCGTGATAAGCAGAAATCTGCGATTTGTTTGCTAGCTTTTTGCATCAGTATACGAACCGGCTACGATGTCCCCTGCTATGTCTTTAAATGATCATAGTTCCATGATTAAATCTGAAGTTTCAGTTCGATTGGTTAAACCATCTGGGCTGTAGAGAGGACACAGGCCGACAGACAGACTGACAGACTGACAGACTGGCCGACTAACAGACTGACAGACAGACACCATTTGGAAACCCACTTTTTCGGAGGGACCTCAAAACAGATAAATCACTAAAAATCTCAAGGTCCAAAATTTTCATGATTACTATACTTTATTTTACTAGAGTAAAAGAAAGTAAAAAGAAAAAAAACTGAAAGTCTACGTAGTGGCTTTTTTCCCTGAGCCTTTTTTCTCCTTTTCGACCGCTGGCAATCCGTTAAAATTTTCTTTATTTTTCGTTCTATTTTGGAATATGTATCGCTAGTATGGTCACCTTCTTATCATTGTCATTCGGATAGAATGGAGAGTGTTCAGAAGCAGTTAGTCCTATGCGCACTTCAATCTTTACCGTCTAGACGCGGGCTATTGAATATGTTCTTCCACCCTACCAAGTTGAAAAAGAGGCGAGTAAATGGAACCAAGTATCGGAGATCGGTGAGGCTAAATGATAATGGATGTATCGTAAAGCCCTATGATAATGGATGTATTAATATAACTGCAATTGAAGAGAAATTGAATAGGTGCCTCGCTGAGAGTGAGCTTTCCTAACCAACCTACCCCAACCCTCTACTTAAGGAATAGGGTATACTCCAATTCGACGATGAAAAAAAAAGTGAGTGCGGAGATGTAAATGAATGCACGAGTATAATAATTTGATTTACCTAAACAAGTTACCCTAAGAGCATGATTATGGGAACCTACCTCTTTATCGAAAAAAAATATCGCAGCAAAATTCTGGAAGTACTTTTGTCGCAATCTAATAATATATCTATCAAAAATATTGCAGCATAAATATTTCGCAAATCCAAAAAATTTACGATGAAATATAAAGTCACAAATAAATGTATAAATTCTGGATAAACGGGGATTTGGGGGCGGTAGCCCTCATCCTCTAAGTTATATAACGAATTAAGAATGGATTAAAAAACTTGTTATATTTACAAAAGTGGCTTTTTTTAACATTTGTGGTACTACCAGAAGAAGCGATAAGGGCGAAAAAAACTCTTTGATCTGTGTCTGCAAGGTTGACGAAGCAATTATTATTAATTTATACACACCCTAACGTCAAAAATTATACATCTTACATTTGCAATATTTTTGGCTTGCGATATTTGTGTATGCGATATTTTTGCCTTTCGACACGTATGTACCCACCAAATGGTGGGTTTTTGCTACATTTTTAATGCGATGTGCTTGTTACGATATTTTGTTTTCTATAATAAGGTAGGAAGCCCATGGGTACTACGAATACAGAACATATGGTATGACGCCACCAGTGACAACGAAACAATTTTTGATATGAAAATTGGGAGATTTTATTAAATGTATAATAGTTAATATTTCTAATAATTAACGTTTTTCAGGGAGGGGGGGAGGTGGGGGGGCCAGTAGATGAAAAAGAAGAGACACAACAACTACCACAACAACGTCAAGCCGCTTGGGAACACGTTGATGAAGGAATGAAACCTCGCCACTCCCCCAACCGCCGCTGGAATTTGAATTATCACGACTTCATCGAATAATTTGTCCGTATCCATATTTAAATAGGAATTTTCTAGTTATGGTAAAACTAGTTCGAAATCTTCAAATTTCGGTAAGGTGTTATTCTGTTAAATCAACTCTTTTTCCAAGATATCTAGAAATTTCTGTTTCACATTTTGTTCTTAAGATACAATATTCCACCAATGTCTTAGATTCTTAAACATTTTGTTTACTTCGTACGCATAAAATCTATTTTCTAATCTGTTAGTTAATGTCCATTATGCTAAATATACTGTCTTACATATTTGATTAAATGTTTCACAAAAAAGAAATAAAATGAAATTTTAAATAATTAATAATTATCGAGTGCCATTTGAAACGCGATATTTCAAAACGCGATATGGTACAAAACGCGATATTTCAAAGCGCGATGCGGTACAAAATGCGATACGGTCCAAAACGCGATAATTGAAAAGGTAATATTTCAAAACGCATATCCTAGTTCCATCGTACATGTTCAATTTCATCATAAAGGTGAAGGAAAATTTTATATGTGAAATGAAGGAAGATTAATAATTTAAAAATATTGCGTTTTGCAACATATCACAGAAGAAAGATTAACCAGAATAGACATTGCGTGGACCAATTTTTTTTTCATCTTACCTTCTTGGTATAATTGTTTTTGAATATTATAGCCACTGAACGACAATTTACACTTCTACAAAGTTTTAACAATTGTCAAAAAATTTGACATTTGTTGTTATTGTAGTCAAGGCTGGGCAGTAACGAATTACATGTATTTAAATTACGTAATTAGAATAAAAATTACAATTTGTAATTTATTTTTTATGTTTGGCTAAATTATAGACCTATTTATAAAATTTTTTTAATAAATTTCTTTATTTTGGGTCTAGACAAACAAAATAAATTTGTCGGTTGGTGAAAAATATTGTGTATAGCATTATTTTTTAATTAAATTTTGCATAGCCTTGATAATGGTTTAAAAAACCGAAAATTTGGCATAAAATTGTATAGAAAAAGGAGAAAGTTTTAATAAAGAAATTTATTAAAAAAATTTTATAAATAGGTCTATAATTTAGCCAAACATAAAAAATAATATAAAAAGACCTAATTAAAAATAAACAAATAATTTGTAATTTGTATTTTAATTACTCATTCTCCAAGTAACAGTATCTTGTATTTTAATTACTTAAATTATAAGTAATTGTAATTTGTATTTTAATTAACTCAGTTTTTTAAATTTCTGATTTAAATTTTTACAAGGCTTATTCAAATCTGGCTCCAGAGCCATTAGTATAAAACCTAATCTTAATAATCGTTGTTCTAATGATAAGTTTTTGACTAAAAGAATTTTGTCAAATCAAAATTATCAATTTACAAATGTAAAGTAATTGTAATTTGTATTTTAATTACAAATTGCAATTCAAAGCAATTGTAACTTGTATTTTAATTACTCCACTGGGAAGTAATTGTAATTTGTATTTTAATTACTGAGTTTGCTGTAATTCGTAAAAGTATTTTAATTACTCAGTTTAATGTAATTTGCCCAGCCTTGATTGTAGTGAATTATTTACACAGATATTGCGCGGCTCAACATTCTGATGCAATATAACTCAATAATTTAATAAAGACTTCTTATTCATGATGATGATTTCTTATTCATGATGATGATTTCGCCTGATTTTAAACATTCCGAAATTTGTAATGATTAGATTCAAAGGAAAGCGGCGACAAGGAACCACCATCACCAGCTAAGGCAGGAGAACAATAATTATCTCGCATTTAAAACTTATTTTCATTAAAACAATACTAAATATTTATTTAATCTGTTGTCTGGGTTACAAAACCTGTTCACAAAATAAAAACCGTTTAACACATGACAAGGTTTAGTTTGAAGTTGAATATTCATCATTCAGCTAAGAATCGCGCCGTTATCAGAATTGCAGATTTTTGGCTATTATTCATCAATCCGTATTTAGAATTCGGAGGCAGCTGTACCATATTCAGATCACCTAGTATCATTTCCGTGGCCTTTCCATCTACTTTAATCGTGACCGATGTTTATGTGAAAAGCATTAAGATTAAAAAATATTTATTGGGAACGGCACTACAATTTTAAAAAACCAAACATTTCATTATTATTTGGAATGAACGAAAATTCTATGCCAGGCATGGCATACCGGGGAATTTTCTGAAAGCCAATTTGTCAATCCGTAATATAAAGAAAAATTTACTAAGGGTTCAATGAATTCAAGAATCAAAATAAATACTTTACTTAATCCGCTGGATATTTATTCTGTCCTGCGCCAAATTTTTTTAAAAACTTTATATGTGGGTTCGTTTGATCGGCAGACTCCGTAGTTTTCTGTAAAGCGGAGTCGGATTACCGATTATATTACGAAATACCGCTTCTGTTTTTCCATCACGAGTCCCGTGCAAGTTTCTATTTTTTTCAATCGGAATTGTTTCAATTATAACATAAGTCTAGGTTCCGCGATTTCAGCAGCTATTGGACGCGCCTTATTCCCTTTTTGTTTTGATTTTTTTTTGGCGGACAATCTGATTTATTTACAAATATTTTTGTATAGAATTTTACCTGATCGTCCGCTATTGGTTCTTTATGAACTTTCCAGAATGTCATAGGTGTATGTTTAGCTCGAGTTGAGCGGCGGATGTCTGTTGCATCTCCCTCCATATTATTTTTAGTAGTCTTGGGGGTGCTTGGTTTACACGTTTTTTCCCCAAAGAGTTTCGACACTTAAATACTTACACGATATCCAAATAAGCGATTTTCACTTAACCACAAATTATGCTGTCAAAACAAAACTTGTCAAATAATTTCACTAACTACACTGTTAAGGATTCTCAATTTTTATTATTTCAAATTTAAACCAGTAAACCAAAGAATACTATACATAACCCAACTTTCTTTTACCTTCGGCAAATCAAGGTCAAAAAAATGAGTTCAAATTTTTCCATACAAAAACAGCGTTATATCTCTTCTGGTTGTATTCCGTGACCATATCGAGTTTTGAAATATCGCATTTTGTACCATATCGCGTTTTGAAATATCGCGTTTTGAAATATCGCGTTTTGTACTTTATCTCGTTTCGTTATATCGCGTTTTGAAATATCGCATTTCGAGCGTATCCCATAATTATCATAAATTTTTATTTATGTTTAATATAAAGCATTTAAAAAAAAATATAAATTCAAAACTTTTAATGAATTTCATTGAACGGAAGCTAAAATAAAACAGAAACTATTTTAGAAGTCACTTGATCAAATCTATGAGTTTACATTTTAGTACTTGGTGTGGCAATGTAATTAAATTGATTTTTAGTACCCAGTTTAGAAGCCACAAGTATTCGATAGGGTTCTAATCTGGCAATGATCCCCTAACCATGTTTTCACAAAGCGGGCAGTATGCTTCCGGGTCATTATCGTGTTGGAATTGGATTTTAGAAACATTCATTTTTCCAGGCTTCCAATGAAGCAATACGCCTTCTTTGTTATTTGCAGTCATCCTTCCTATCATTCTCTGGCACAATCAAACTACTTCCGACCTGTTAAAGACCTATAACATTACGTTGCCCTGCCGAATTTCACGGTTCGGGCCGCCACAAGCTTCTGAAGCGATTCTCTAACCTTTCGCCAGGTCCATTGTCTGCTGTCCGATCCCAAACGACTAATTTTGGTCTCATCGAAGAAAATCGCTCCCGCCCGGACATCAATTATGTAATTTTTTAAAACAAGAAACACTATTTTCTTCTAACCCTGTAGCAATGGCTCGCAAAACTTTGCATCGAATACCATTGGAGAGTAGTGGCTTTGGACCGCTTTTATTCTTTGGCATGGCTTTGCTTTGGCTTCCAGGAGTTTATATGAATTACTTCTGATACAAAAATGATATTGACCTAACGGTAAATAACTAAAACACGTGCAAAGTAGTAAATATTTGATCA
Source organism: Tipula vernalis (assembly GCA_958295665.1). Lineage (NCBI taxonomy): Eukaryota > Metazoa > Arthropoda > Insecta > Diptera > Tipulidae > Tipula > Tipula vernalis. The sequence goes on along the minus strand of OY282559.1, from coordinate 383,193,228 downwards.
AATATGTGAGTCACTCCAGAGCTAGAGTTTGATAAATTATCTATAAAGATGGAGGTGGTTCTACCGTATTACATTTTTTGGCATTGCAAGAGTGCCAGATAATTAAATAACACACGGAAGTGGAATGGATAAATTCAAGAAAAGAAGGGCTGTCTTTCCCAATATAAGACACTTGGGAACGCTAACTGATATTTGACGGTAATCTTAAACCAGAAACATCCGAAAGATTCAGTATTAAAAGACGGCATTTTACGGTAATCTAAAACCTCAAAATTACCTATCAAAAATTACGAAATTTTGTTGGTATTTTGACAGTAAATTTCCGACACGGTCTTCGGTATTTCCACGGGAATTTTTCCGGTCTAAAACAACTGACCTTATCTAAACCTCTTCCAGACAAATTATCCACATCGAAACGTTTTTTATATATGAAGCTGACTTTAATATTGTTGTTTATCACTGAAACGTTCAAACTGAATTGAAGAAAGGAGTTAACACGAAACGGGTAATAGAGTGAATATAATAATTTTGACCTGCTAGATTGTGGTGGAGGGATAAACAGAAAGAATAAATTGAGAAACTTCCTTGTTGAACATACTGTATTTCTAAACATTTTATTTTTTTATTTGATTTTATTTTAAAAAAAGAAAAATTTATTCGGAACCATAAGCTCCAGTACAATTTTGACTAATAATAACAAAAAATACAATTTTCTCAAAAAATTAAATTATTAAAAGCACAAATAAATTATTCAACTGAAATAATTTTTTTTCAATGATTGTCTGTTTTCCACTTTCGTCATGTTAAAGTCGCAAAATATGCAAAGTTCGTTATAAAGTTTCGACATAGAATTCAAAGGCTCGTCGCTTCCATAATTCGTTCGGTGAAAATCAATTTTCAAGAGTGTGCGAATACGTAGGTTTTTAATAGGAGCATACAATTTTAGGTTCATTAAAAAGTACGCACTCAAAATATTACCGTTAAGTAAATCGGAAATAAAAATAGCTCCAGCAAGCCGCCAATATCAGCAGCTAATACCTACATATGAAGGTAGATTCCCAACATTTTCCCACCAAGGCAATCGACGGTCAAACTCCCCAGTTTTATATGCATAAAAAATGAGAAAAGATTTTTATATTGATTCAATTCTACTTATGTGATCATTATAACGTGGGGACCATACGCATGATGCATATTCGAGCTGTGAGCGTACAAGAGCTTGATACATGCAAACAAAAACTCTAGGATTATTAAACTCTTTCATACTACGTTTTAAAAATCTCAACTTAGAACTGACTTTGGCACACATCATGTCAAAATGACGATTAAATGATAATGTAGAAGTGAATATAATTCCAAGATCCCTTATTTCGTTAACACGATTCAAAGTGTTATTTGCAATGTTGTAATTATAAATAAGATGCGAAGATGAACGTGTAAACGTCACCATTTTACACTTAGCTACATTCAAATGTAATAAATTATTCTTACACCAAGAGCTTACCCCGTCTATAACCATTTGTAATTTAACAGCATCAGATAGACTACGAATAGGAGAAAATATTTTTAGGTCATCAGCATATATTAGACATCGGGAAAATTTTATGATTTTTGTGATATCATTTACAAATAATATGAAAATAAGTGGACCAAGATGTGAGCCCTGAGGTACTCCAGAATAAATATAAATTGGTTTAGAAAAACTGTTATTAATTGCTACAGACTGTACCCGCCCAGTGAGGTACGACTCAAGCCATTTGATTAAATTATCATTAATTCCGAAGGATTTTAATTTTTGCAAAACAATAAAGTGATTGATTGAGTCAAACGCCTTACTGAAGTCGGTGTAAATGACATCCAGTTGAGCATTACTCTCAATCACCTCCGTGGCATGTTTCGTAAACTCCACTAAATTTGACACAGTAGAACGCCCACTGAATAAACCATGTTGCTCATCTACAATAAACGACTTTAGTCCAAAAAACATATAATCACACACAATTGACTCAAACAATTTAGGAATGGCTTACAATAACGAAATACCCCTGTAGTTAGAAACATCACTCCTATTACCAGATTTAAATATCGGTACAATATGAGACGATTTCCAGGCAACTGGAAAAACACCTTTTAAAAGTGAATCATTAAATAAAATTGACAAAGGCAGAGCCATTTCATTACTAAAATTTTTAAGAAAGTACGAAGGAATACCGTCTGGGCCACATCCATCCTTAAACAAATGGAGGGATTTAACGATATCCTCTGGAGATATGTGAGGTGTGTACAAACAAGAGTTGGTATAACTACCTTCTGCACTAACATATTTGTCATTATCAATATCAGTCCGACTATATATATTTTGAAAAAATGAAGCAAATAAGTCAGCAATATCCCCAGAATTGTTACTAGTAACATCATTGAACCCCATAGTTGATGGAAATCCAAAAGTTTTCCTTTTGGAGTCAACAAAATTCCAAAATAAATATAATTTTTTCTTACGATTACGTAGGTTTATTAGATCGTTGTTAAACCACGGAGGATTATTACGATTAACTTTTTTATTAGAAACCGGTACCAGCCTCCGACTTAACATTATACGGAATGACACAGTTTACGTCGTCATCTACCAGCCATTCAACCTTTGGCAAGTTGAAATCGCCAACTATCAGCACGTTGTCAACTAAGTTGAGTTTATAAATTATATTATACAAACAGTTTGTATATGTCGTATAAATTTCAGATGAAGACCTCGGTGGAATGAAAATATTTTTCTTAAATATATTTAACTTGATGCATAAAAGTTCAATTGTTGGATCACTGTCAACTGCCACACTTACAATAGATAAATGAACTGTCCTTTTAGGAGCCACTTATAATTTGTGACAACGGGCTCCTAAAAATTCTCCAAAACGTTGTAGAGATGTTGAAATATCTAGTAATAAGCATGTTGGCGCAATGAAATTGAAAAACAAAAACGTTTTTTAGATTTTACTTTCGTTTATTGCAACTACGAGCCTTATTTTTTGGACATCAGTGGAGAAATCCATTTTAGTTTTTTTTTTATAAATTTATATTGTTAACATAATTCAAATTTTACATTGTTATAATTTAATGTATTAGGATTGTTTTATAAATGGTAAGGTTGTCACGTAAAATAAACTTTTGAAAGAAGCTTTTAATAGCCAGTAAAATTAAATTTGAATACATTTTACTATAAATACGTTGTCAAATAATAAATAAAGCCTTAAGAGCAACAAACAAACTTACCGACCGGTCAAAATGACCGGTTATACATTTATTGAATTAAATTTTTTTAATTATTATGTTAATGTTTTTGTGGGAATCTGTGATGACTTTTAATATGACAACAAAGTAATTAAGTTAAAATTCATCATAAACTTTCAAAAAATATTAACATAATAATTAAAAAAATTGAATTCAATAAATGTACAATCTGTCATTTTGACGGGTTGGTAGTTCTAGTGCTAAAATAAAAACCTTCCCTGTATTCCAAAAAGTTTTATAGTAAAACTTTGCCAAGTAAACATTCTAAGAGACGATTGAAAATATTGCTCTGCTTTATCATTTGGCCATCCCATTTGCGTAACTTGTGAATTTGATAGATCTGTCATTTAACTTTAAATTGTTTTCTCAATATTTACCGTCATCTCACTGTATTCTATTCTAACCGTTTATTTTTATATTTTATATATTTAATAAAGTCAGATGATTTTTTGGCAAAGATATTTAATTTATTTTTGATTTTTTTTTGGGTTCTCTAAATGTTCTATAAACAATCGTAAACATTTTAAATTTAGATGACAACAAAAGTTTGTACAGTAGAAAATCGAATGAAATTCGGAAAATTCTTAATACAATATACGTACGCTAAAAGTTTTTTAACCTTGTGTCCGAGATGCTTGTGTGCTCACAATATTATTGTTCTGTATCACCACCATTCATCACGTACAATTTTATGTACAAAACAGATTGTTTATAATTTAATATTTTTATTTATTTATTTAATATACTCGTTACTTGCCCCCCCATTTTGGCGCTCTTTCATTATATTTGTAAGTCGGAAATATTCGCGGCCGATATAGTTTTCTTTCTTATGGAGCAACAAGGCATTTGAAAAAAAAAAAAAAATTAAAAATGTAAACAAGTAAAAATGTGTCACAGTACTTTTATCGAGTTGACTAGGAATTGTGTGTCAACAGACAATTTTGTATTGATCTACTTCAAGTTCTGTGTAAATTACAGGAAAAAGTATTTTTTTAAGTGTCTACTCGCGCGTGTTTCTTTTGTAATGTAACAGATATCAAGTGTCAAAGTGTTTTGTTTACTGTTGTGTTTATAGTGTCCTGCGTATACGTATAGTGACTGTGAGTGAGTTTTAATAAGAAAAAAAAGATACAAATTAAAAAAAAACGAATTAAAAACATAAATTATTAATCGTAATTTTTTGCATGATTAGCACATTAAGAAGGTCATGGTCAGAACACTTGTAAATAAAAATTCCTTTAAATGATTCATTAAAGAGGTGTAAGTGATATTTTTTTATTACTATTATTATGTATATACATTTATAGCTTCAGACGCGCCGCTGTTGGTTCTATTTGTGTCAACATTTTGGTTATAAGATAATTTAAACAAATAATATGGTTAGGCCTGTTTCATGGTAACACAATTTACATGAATAAAGTATTTTCAATAGGAGCATATTAAATAAATTCGACAAAATATGTTGTATTGTACATAGACACATGCATGATTGTTGCCGGTTGCCGCCCAAGCATCGGTGGTCTTAGCGCGCACAATTATTTGCGTTATTTTTAATGATCTCTGTAAAAACTTAAATTTTTGGTCAACCAATTATTATTTCATGTAAAAAAGAAAAAATTTATGTAGTTGTTTAATATTTTGAGCTTCTGCGACATCACGGTCACAAAACAGCTTAACGCAGGTTAATTATTTTTTGTTTTATTTATTTATTAGAGAAACCAAGTTGACATGAATAGGTTAATATAAGATAAATAACCAGAGGCGGAAAAGTAACACACAAAGTAAACCTATTTTTGTTTAATTTGACCATCAACTTTTTTTTAGCGAGCTATAGCAAATCGACAATCAGCATTGTGTAATTTTTCTTACCCTTTCATTCATAATTCATCATTCCCATCGTTTTCTTTAAGTGTCATGTAAGAAACCGCAAAGGCTTCCTTAACAGACATGAGAATAGAGGTCTGGTGCGGTTTAGTAGCTGGCTAGCGGGGTGAGGTTTTCCAGACATGTTGCCATGCTTGAATAACCGCGCTTGATAGAGTAACAACACAGAAGTGAAGAAAGGAGATTGAAACTATTTTTGCCAAGGCCTCAGTAGCTAAGGAAATAATAAACCAGGTCTGATCGTCCAGGAGCGACAGCTTCAATCCCAGCCGATCCCCGTCATGCCTACCAAGGATCCTCCCTTCATCGGTGCGCCTACTGGGATGCTGCTTCCTACTCGCGACGGTCACCGATGCCCATCATGTATGGAAGGACGGCCGGATGACAGACCTAACGACGACCCCCCGGAATGGAAACCGTCGCCCCGGTACGATCAACACATAGTGCTAATAAATGGACTGTATTATTTTAATTTTGTTGATTTCTGAATACAATATTTTTAATTTAATTTGTTGATCTCGAGTTGTGTTGTTCAGTGTAATTCCAAAACTCTTCTTCTCGTTAATTGAATCTTTTTCAATGTGTGTTGTGCAATTTTTGTGTTGGCAACATAAAAAATCCTCCAACAATGCAATTAAGACATTTTCAGTGAGATGAGCGAAGCCAAAGTATGCCACCTAGAATAACTCTTACAACCCTGGTTTGACATTTAATACTATAGTTAACAAAAAAATCAAAGCAAATATACAGCTTGTTCACCGTGAATACCGACGTAAATACAAACTTCAAATGGGTTCCAAGCCAAGCTTTACATCGAGTGAAGATTTTTTTTAGACGAATTTAGAAGACACACAAAAATAATATAAACACATAGGGCGTGCCGCCATCCAGCACAGCTTGTCCTGGAGGAACGAACGGCACACCCGGAACAAATATGGAAATTCCGACCCTCCACATGATCATACCTTACATCACCCGATCAAAGAAGAATTTGACACTCACTGAGTCTACGGTACAAAATTAGTTATCACTGTCCACTGTATTAACAAAGGAAAAAAACTTGAATTGAAACCGTTACAAGAAAATCGAACCATGCCAAACAAAACGAAAAAAATAGCGGAATTAAAAAACCAGAATGAAAAATAATTTGGTGAAAAGCTGAAAATGAAATCGAGGTGGAAAATATACTGTAAACAGATGTGCAAACTCTGTGTACACACCATAAACCCTCCCAAAAGAAAATATAATGTTATATAATAAAAAAGATAAAACAAACCGTAACAAAACTAGAATCAGGCTCACTAAGCTAAAAAAAAAAAAAAAAATTCGTTACGATAATTCAGAGTAGCGGTACCTCTAAGTGAGGCCCATCAGAAAAAGATCAAGATTTAAAACCAGCAGATCATTTACGTTATACTTAATTTAAGAAAAGAAATTTACAGTTTGTTTGATTTAAACAAATTTTGGTACCTTAAAGGCCCGTCCGACCTTTTCTCCAGGCTGCTGTCGCAGGATCTTCCTAAAAAAAAAAAAAAAATAGATTATTTTTCTTATTTTTCTTTCTAAGCATAGAAAAACATTAACCCTCGTTGCACGGGGAATTAATTTACGTACGGGACGATAATTTGTGTTATTTTTTTGTTCTTACAAATTTTCTGATAACGGTTATGACGGAAAAGCGGTCGTAACAATTTTTTTTTTCTTATGTAATCCAATTATAAAATATAAAGGGCTGAAACCTCATAAGGTGATTAGAACTTCGGTCTTGATTAATTCAACTATTAAATCAATCCTGAAATGAAACTCTTAAGTCATTCTTCAGCTGAACCTCCAACTCAATTTAAAATTCAACCTCTAACTCAATCGCAACATAATCTTAAACACAATCAACAAATTAACGGCCAACCCAGCCATTAATTAAATCACCAAATCCACCCTTAATCAATTTTTAAAACCAACATTGAACCTAACTCCAAATCAACCCTTACATAATTCCCCAACCGAATAACTCATAGCCCAATGCAAGCTAATTAAATCCTAATTCTACATCAACTCAACTTAGCTCGACCCAAATCTCAACCCTCTGCTCAACTCTACACTTATTTTCCAACCCAATCCCAAAATTAACTCGATTCGAAAGCTACATGCGTATATGAATTCAACTCAATTTAACCTCCCACTAGACCCTAAACTCGACCTCAAATTAATCTCTAACGGAACTTCTCTTTCAAATTCAACTAAATTTCAATTCAAATCCTGCACCGGCATACTTACCGTCGTACCATCATAACTTTAAACAATCATTCCATCGTACCATTATTAAATTATACCAGAGATAAAAATAAAGAGATAAATTATTCAGAGCAAATGTGTGGTCCGCGACAAGGGTTCCATTTTCATGTTTTGAATATTTTTTCTAAGCTTATTCCTGTAACCCAAAACACCACCATCTATTTTAAAATAGCCAAAATACAACAAACCGCAGTATAAAAGACAACAGTTGCCCCTAATATACATATTGTACATACATACATACATACATGTAATTCAAGGTATAAACAAATTTTTATAGGGGTGTACAACTTTTAAAAATTGAACCAATTGTTTTTTTGCTCGTATCACGGCATGAATTTTATTATATTAAAGGTGTAGCTATTAGATCATTTCGTTGTTGTTGTTGTAAAACACTGATAGAGAAAAATATTTTTATTGGATGGACGAATTTTTTGTTTTTTTTTGCATTCTTCATAATTTTGCTTTTATAATAAGCAATACCAACACTCTATTAAGCTGGTCCCGTTACTTAGTATATATTAAATCAACAGGGCTTTCAAAATAAGATAATAGCAGAATTAGTTTAACTATGTATGTTTTTTTATATATAGGGTAGCGCAACGAAAACGAAAAACACTGTTTATCTAGAAAACCATCGACCTACCTTAAAAAAATCAAAATACGTTAATTTTGTTTTCGAGAAGGACACATGATTGCGTTAAATTCATCTGCATAACTACATCCCGGTTGCGGAGGAAGTAAGGGTCGAGTAATACATTACTTCAAAGAGGTATAAATTATCTTTTCAATGATACGATATTGGTTGAATTTATTTAATTTGTTATTAAAGAAATCGCAGTTAATTGTAAGAAATTTATTGAAATAAATATTATAAATAAAAATAAAATTCTTAAGTACTTATTAAGTATTTTTTTAATTTGGAGTACGTTTTGGTGAAATACAAATGAAATAAATTCAACAAAAATATGGTCTCATTCAAATTTAACCTCTCTAAAATAATATATCACTTGACCTTTATTCCCTATGATGATTTGAGGGAGAGAGTAACCACCCCTGCCACAAGGATGAAATATATTATTTTGTAGAAGAATTTACCATAATTGTAGTCGTGTTTTCCATGAGAACTGCACTAGAACTCGATAAATTTTCAATTCCTTTTATTCTATGTAAACAGAAAAAAAAAAATTCATAAAGTGCTAATGTGTAGTGCATTTAACATGAATACACATTTTCAGTTGTTACATCAATAAATAATTACAATTATAGCTTATTTTTTAGTTACACTTGATAAACCCATGAATTTATCGATTGTAGTTGCGTGTAATGACGTCGGCAAGAAATAAGAAAATATTGACGAAATAACTGAAGGGGGAAAGGTTTAAACTTAACTACACTACATATTCGCACTTTATGAATTTTTTTTTTCGGTTTATATAGAATAAAAGTAATTTAAAGTTTATCGAGTTCTAGTGCAGTTCTCATGGAAAACCCGGCTTTTGTTTCTTTATGTTACATGTTTTAAGATAGGCCGACAAGATAATCAGTCTGCTTTGTTTTTTTGTGCCACCCTGTATAGAATCAAAGGTGTTTGTATATACTGGGACATTTCCACAATTCGTTGTGTTTTTAGTATTTTGTTATATCGCAATTATATTGCAATAAAATCATAGTAAGTTCACGTTTTTTATTATTAGAATTCTTAGTGACTCTTGTTTTATAAAGGATCTAATTAAATTTTGGTGAGATTTTTCAGTTTTTCGTAAATTTTATTAATGTTCAAAAGTTTTATTTTTTAAAATGAGTTTTTGTTAAAGTGGAATTAAGTGTACGATAGAAAGCTGCAATTTATCCTGGCGGCAAAACATTCGACTATTTAAGTTGCAAAAACATCACAAAAAATATAATGAGTGGATTTTAAATTCTAATTTAAAGAATTTGGCGGTAGAAAATATACAGTTACAGATATGTGAAAAACACTTTGAAGAGAAATGATTTACGAAAACTGGTATAAAAAATATGCGGTTCCTACTACATAAATTAAAGTTACTCTGAATAATATTGTGAGGTATGTCAACGGATTAAGGAAATATGATCATATTTCTGCAATGTTTAAGGAATTGCTCGGCTGCACAATGATTCAGTTCTTTTATTATAGAGCGATGCTACTACTATATAAAATTATTAATAATCGGGTTCCTTTGTACTTATACAATAAAATAAAAATTGGATCTATTCGCAATGGCAGCATAATTCTGCCAGCCAACCGATCCAATGTCTACAATAACTCACCCTTGTTTACAACTTTTACAATTTGGAATAGGGTTCCGGTTGAGATTAGAAGTGCAAGACCTTTATCAAAATTTAAATCTTTGGTTTTTGATTTTATTAAAAATAATTTCTAATTAGTGTTTGTTTATATGTTATATTTTATAAGTTTATATGTAACTAGATAATAGTTGGAATAGAAAAGCTATATGCTTTATTCCATGTTGTTGATAAATAAATAAATAAATTTACCATGTTTAAATATAAATCGTGACCATATCAACCAAGGTTCTGACGATGATTCATTGCTAACAATTTTGTCTATCGATAATTTATCAGAAATTGACAATGAAATGAATTCGGCTATTTCTCATTTACAAGGTACGAGTATCAACTTAAATGATGATTTTGGTTCCGGCTCCTCCCAAATGTGTTTGGACGTTTCCTCTCAAATTACTAATAATAACAATGATCTTACTTTGGCACAAATTGCATATTTGCCTGAACCTCAAACCAGAAATTATGAATGTCTACTGGTTCGCCAGAATTTGGAAAAGTGTAACGAACTTGGTTTGCGATCAAGGAGCGAACAACCGGAAATGTTTCAAGATGTTCGGAATCAATTGCGAAACCCCTATTTTTTATAATAATAACCAATTAATTGTAGGAATGTTTGATGTACCTCATCTGACGGCGTGGTTAGCTGGAATATTTTGATCGTACTATTTAATTTGGAACGTAGCTCCATAATAAAATGTTGCCCAAAAATCACATTCAATCATATTTATCCGAATAATTTTGAGGCAATGAGGGTTCATTTAGTTACTAAAATTTTTAGTAAAAGTGTTGCTGCTGCTATTAAAATCGCTGTACAATTAAGCAAAATGTCGAACGAGTCCGTCGCCATTTCTACATAAAAATTTATTGAAAAATTCGAGCAAATTTAATAAAAACAAATATAGATGCGTATATACAGTTGGCAATGACGTCGACCAATTTCTTGAATATATGACAGACTATATTAACAAATGTCTGTTGTTAAAGGAAAAACCGTTTATTGCCTAAAAGGATTAATACAAACCATTAAAGGTGTACAAGAAGTTTTTACTTTATTAATTTTTTGTTGAATATTAATTAATTCATGTAATATCTAATATGCTACCTGTGGTTAGACCATTTTAATTGTGTTTCGATTAACATGAGAAGTATATTAGTATTTACGAACAGTAATTCAACGAAACCGACTAATAGCAGAGCCTTCTAGAGTAAAGAGCCATAATCTTAATGACGTATTTTTTAGAAGCTTTTTTAGTGGTATAACTTTTCACTGATTTCCATAGGAATCCATAGTAAAAATGGTGTTTTTTAGCTTCAAATTTTTCAATGAAAAAAGCAAAAATGTCATAAAATGTTTATATAAAAGTTTTCTACATATCTTTAAGAACAATATACAAGAAGGCCATATTGGTATTAAGTAAATATTAATTGCAGAAATATTAAAATTAAATTATTTCTAAAATATATTTTTTCGAACTTTCGTTTTGAAAAATACATCAAAGTTGGCTCTGACAAATTAAAATAATACTTGCTAAATTTATCTTTAGTTTTACTAGTGTACGTAAGATGTCTAAAATGGTTACAGAAAAATACGAAAAAAAATTATTTAATCGCAAAATTATCACACGTTCCTATATTTTGTGAATTTATTTTGCTTTTCCTACAATTTTTGAACTTGAAATTTCCCCAGGTGGTAATTTTTGGTACGATTTTTCCAAATTTTTACGGTCATCACTGCCATCTATGTAATGTATATTGACTTAATGACCAAACGAATCGTAGTAAGCTTTTATTTCAATTTGATCAGAATGCTGTTGTTATGAATTTTTTTTAATATTTTGATTTAAATAAATCAATTATTACAAGAAAATGAAAACGATTTACTTAAACGATATTCATATATGTTATAATTCAAATATTTATGAAAGTATCTCAGAAATCATAATTAAGAATTTGTAACGTTTTCATTTAATAATTTGTCTTAGGAAAAAAAGTGATTTCCCATATGTTTTGTGTGTTTTACTATGAAAAGTTTTGTTTTTTCCTCGTTTCTAATTCCCTTATAAAAGCTCAGATTTTCTGATTATGGCTTTATAAAATACAGGGTGCTAATAGACGTAATTCTATTTATTTAATTATATGATTTTAATACGAGTATGTTCCGAAGATTGTAAGAGAATTCAATCCAGTTTCGAACTGATGAGCTTATGATTATGAATCGGAATTCTTCGGAACATACTCGTATTAAAATCGTACAAGAAGTATCCAAACAAATTTTATCAGAGAATATTGGAATTCACAACATTGTTATCTCAAGATTTAACCAACACCCTATCGAAAATTTATTTGCTCAAATTCGAGCGAACAATCGGAATCCATCTGTGCACGAGTTCAACCACAATATTGCAAGAATAACCACAATAAAAATACTGACACCATTTTCTAATGTATCTGTTAAAAAACTTATAATTTTAATTTGTGGACTGTATTTTGTTTAGTATTTCTTGTGATGATTAAATTATTCACATTCGATGAAATAAAACACTAGGAATTAATCTGTTTATTATAATACATTTTAATTATTAATTTTAACATTTAATTATAATATAAAAAAGAACGATGATGTTCGTATGACAGTATTTTTACGACCTCTTAAAAAACTACTACTGTTCAAACAACTCTTCAAACGAGTATTGGATTCATGACGTCACATTTTTTTCCTAGAAACATATTCTTGTTCGCCTATGAACACAATTCTTTTTGCTTTACCAATAAACAATGCTTTACCAGTAAACATACTCCCGCCTTTGAAGTATTTAATTACTTCAACAGCTTACAAATTAAAATAATAAATATTCCAACCTTAAATTGTTGTATTTCATTCATAAAAGATTAGTTTAGTTTAGACCACGTCGTCTTTCGAATTACGATATGAAATTTCTAATTGAAATAATAATGTTTTCATGACCGCAATTCGTACCTATAACAAAGAACAAAAAATAAAATCGTTAGAAACTCAGTAACTATAATTTATGTGTACATTCATGTACTTCTTGCATAGACCTAATGGGTCAAACAATTGCGCAATTTCCGATAATACTGACCTTTTCGTAGATTGTTGCGCGATACTATATTTTTGAAACGAAAAATTGAATTTATCAGTTTCGATGTTCTACTGCATCCCAAGAATTGAAATCGATTTCGAATGATGTGACTCGTCCAAAGACGACACTTCTGGATGGTTTCAGGTTATTTTACGTAAGTCAGATCCTCCTCTACTCAAAAGATTTACAAGATAACTCGTCAACTTCATCGCGGATTCCAGATTGTCACAACCAGTCAAAACGTCGTCAACATAAAAGTCCTGCTCAAGCACCTTTGAAGCTTCCGGAAAAATTGACTGTTCATCCTTGGCCAACTGGACCAATGTACGAATTGCGAGGAATGGAACAGTCACTGTGCCGTATGTTACTGTTCTGAGTTTATAACACTTTAACGGTACCGATTCTGACTCACGTCACCAAATTCTTTGTAAATCTTGGTTATTATCGTGAACTAAAATCTGACGATACATTTTCGTTATGTCGCCAGTTATGCCAATCAAGTATTTCCGAAATCTCAGAATGATTGAAAACAAGTCCTGCTGAATAGTAGGACCAAGCATTAGACACTCATTCAATGATATGTTCGTCGAAGATTTTGATGGGGCATTAAAAACAACGCGTAATTTAGTTATGCTACTGCTGTTGCGAATGACTACGTGATGTGGCATAAAATAAGATATGTTATGGATACAATCGGTTTCGTCTGGGTTAATTACCTCTGTCATGTGTTGTAATTGCAAATACTCGGACATAAATTGTTAATATTGCTTTAATAATTCTGGGTCTTTATGAATGCGCCTTTCAATTGTCAAAAATTGTTTCGAGGCGTTTGTCGAAGAATTCCTTAACTCTTTGATCATAGGTTTTTTTGGAAGGACAACACTATACCTTCCCGTTTCGGTTCGAATGACATTTCTGGAATAATGCTTCACAGATTTTCTCCTCGATCGAGTGCGCTTTTGGATCATCAATGCTTTCCATGATCCAGAATTTCTGGATTTTCTCATCCAGACATTCAAATGCGCTTAGCGCATGATTATTTCCCGCCTTACCCATGACTATGTATCCAAAAACGGTATCGTACATGGGAAGATCCTGAATTAGGTTTAGTTTACCACCATTCATGATTTCCGAAAATGTCTCCGCACCAATTAATAAATCAATTGTGTCGGGCAGCCAATTGGACATGTTCTTGAATTGAGCTTTGATCAAATGGGATTCGATAAGATGGAAGCCGTTCCGATATTTTGGACTTTACCAGGCAGTTAAGATTTGACGTATACTCAGAGGTCCGAGACTCTATGGAAATGGTTACTCTTTTTGTTGCCGTTGATACTGTTTGGCTCGATATAGTGGACTGTATGGTTGTATCAACTATCCAAAAAAAAAACTTGGTTTTAATTCGCAAAACTTTATTTAATTTATGAAATAAAAATGTTTGATTTGGTTTTTAATCTCTTTTTTCTAATTTATTGGTTCGCTTATCTCGGAAATCAAAATTTGACTGCTCTTTTTTTTCATTGCATTTTCCTTTTCTAATTACAACTATAAAAATCCCTTGATCTGATTTGGTCCATAATTTATGATGCTGTGTCGTTCACTGATTGGTCATAGAAAAACTCGGCTTAAAAGTAATCGCGGTTAATTTGAATTTCAGTGAAGACGCAATTATCACGAATGGTCTAAATTAGTGCGTATCTAACTCTATAGTCAACCACATAATTTATTTATCTTTACATAGATGGCAATCGGATCGTTTTTAAGCTACTACATTTATACAATTTAATTTGAGAAACGTCAAATTAAAAAATAATAATTACTAATTTAATACATATCCAAGATAAGTTCATTATTGTTACTATTGTAAGAAAAAAAGTTAATTAATTTTCTTTTAGGTGATTGATGACTATTGTTCCACAACATCCCCCTCGCCATGAATCGGTTGATTCAATTCATTTGTTGATAATTTCGTTAGTTTATGGACGGGTCGCTTCAAGTATCCAGTTTTGGTTTTTATTGTTACAACTCTTGTTGTGCCGTCGCGCCCGGGATGAACTTCTTCTATTCTTCCTAGTAACCATTTTGTAGGTGGAAGATTTTCTTCTCGGATTAGCACAATCTCGCCGGTGTTGTATGATTCTCCTTTAGTTTGCCATTTATTTCGGTTGTGTAATGACGTCAAGTATTCCATCTTCCATCGATTGCAAAAATGTTGTGTAATCTGTTGCATGTGTTGCCATCTTGAGAGGTGTGAAAGCTTGGCCTCGGTTAACGGTGGTTGAGGAATTTGGACAATTGGCCTTCCAATTAATAAGTGACCTGGTGTTAAAGCATCCAGATGATCATCTGACAGTACGCATAGTGGTCGTGATTTCAGTACTGCTTCGATTTGACTGGATATCATTGTGAGTTCTTCAAACGTAAACACTGTGTTGCCCATTACGCGTTTAAGGTGGTGTTTAAATGACTTTACGGCGGCTTCCCACAGTCCGCCAAATGTTGGTGCTACGCTGGGAATAAAGTGCCATTTTATGTGCTCTGAAGCGAGAAATGAGAAAATGTGATTAGAGTTAGTTTTTAAGAAATCATAAGTCTCGCGAAGTTCATTGTTGGTGCCAATAAAGTTGGAGCCATTGTCCTAATATATATCGCTGCACAATCCACGACGTGACACAAATCTCTGCAATGCTGCGATAAAATTCTCCGTGGTCAAATTTGAAACAACTTCAATATGCACAGCTTTAGTCGCCATACAGACAAATATTGCTACGTAAGCTTTCCACCTTTGGGTTGACCTGCCATAAATTTGTTTCAGTTGCAATGGTCCCGCATAGTCAATACCGGTCTTTAAAAATGGACTTTCGTACCGAACACGATCGATTGGTAGATTTCCCATTATTTGATAATTTGGCTTCGTGTTGAATCGTTGACATCTATTACATCTCTTAATTACATCCTTTACACTTTTACTGCAATTGATTACATGATACTGTTGCCGTATTATACTGGTTAACAATGGTGCACCTGCATGCTGGTGTTTTCCGTGAAGGTCTCTGATCAATAATTTGATAAAGTCGCAGCTTGGTAATATTACTGGATGTTTGGTGGAATAGTCGGCGGCTGCATTTTCGATGCGACCGCCAACTCTCAATAAATCTTGCTCGTCTATGAATGGGTTTAGGCTGCGAATCTTGCTCTTCTTAGGTAATTGTCGTTTCGATTTGATTTCAATGATTTCGGTGGCAAAGTATTCGTTCTGCACCCACGTAAAAATTGTAGTTTGGCTTCTCGTGATTTCATCTACTGTCAGTACTGATTCTCTGATGACTTTAGGACAAGGTTTCACTCTATTATGGAGTATATCTAAGTATCTGTAGACCCAGGCCAGCACTCGGATAATTTTATGACTGGAAGAAAATTTATTAACTAGGTATTGTAATATGACATTCGTATTATTTGATATTGCTGTTAGCACTGTCGGTTTAGTCTTTCTTTCTTCCGTCGACAGGTGGCCTTCGTCAATAATCAACCTTTGATTTGGCCATTTTTCCAGCGATTCACTTAACCAATGTGAACCGTGCCACCACAAATCAAATTGAATTAGTTTTGATGGCATCATTCCGCGTGATGCGCAGTCTGCGGGGTTGCAGTGTGAATCGACATGATTCCAAGATTCTCTCGATGTTTTCATTAATATATTGGCGGTTCGATTGGCTATAAATGTCTTCCATCTTCTCGGCGGAGCAGACAACCATCCCAAAACTATAGTGGAGTCGGTCCATAACATGGTTTTAGCATCAGGGACTCCCAAAGCTTCTCTCGTGGATTTGATTAAAGTGGCTAATAACGATGCGGCACACAGTTCAAGCCTTGGAATGGACACCTGATTTAACGGAGCCACTTTAGTTTTGGCGTTTATTAGCGTAACCCTTATCTTGCCATTTTGGTCTGTGCATCTGCAATAAATAACCGCAGCATACGCCTTCTCTGATGAATCGCAAAACCCGTGCAGCTCGAACTTTTCCGCATTTGTGCCGTACCATCTCGGAATCTTTACCTTTTCGAGTTCTGGAAGTTCCTCCTTTATAATTCGCCACACCTCATCCTCCCTTGTAGGTAACTGATCATCCCATTTCAGGTTTAACAGCCACAAACTTTGGAATAGTATCTTAATGGTCACGATGGCTGGTGCAAGCCAACCCATTGGGTCGAATATGCGTGCGGATTGCGATAGTATTTCTCGCTTCGTTCCGGATGATTCATTCTTAATGGAAACTTTAAACTGGAATTGATCTTCAATAGGGTTCCATTGGATGCCGAGCAGTTTAAGGTACGATTCCTTTAAATATCGAAAGGAATGCTTTCCTTATTTTCTGGAGCAATTTTATCTAGTAAGGGGCCGTAGTTCGATGACCACTTACGCAAGTTAAATCCATAAGATTTGAGAACGTCAGTAACGGATTCTTGAATGTGGTAGGCTTCCTCGGCTGTGTGGCATCCGGACATAAAGTCATCTACGTAAAAATCGTGCAGTATCTTCCTTGCGATTATCGGTTCCTTGTTCATCAAACTCTTCCCGATCACTTGGAGAGCTTTGGTAGCGAGGTATGGTGCTGATGTTGTACCGTAGGTGACGGTCGTGAGTCGATAGTGTGTTGGTGGTTTCTTTGGATCAGAACGCCACAGGATTCGGTGATAATTCCGATGATCTGGGTGTAATACTATTTGTCGGAACATTTTCTCCATGTCCGCCGTAAATACGATTCTATATAGGCGGAATCGCATCAGAATTGATGTAAGCGGTTCGTATAAAGTTGGTCCGACCATCAACATTTCGTTAAGCGAGGTTCCACTGGATGATTTGAAAGATGCGTCGAATACAACCCGCAGTTTTGTGGTAGAGCTGGATTCTCGAAGCACACCATGATGAGGAAGATAGTAAACTCCGTTGGTTTGGTTTATCTCTTCTGCTGGTACTTCTTCCATGTGTTTGAGAGCCACGTATTCTTCCATAAAGTTTATGTAAGACGTTCTAAATTGTGCATTTTTCTCGAATCGTTTCTCTATTGCCTCCAGCCTTTTCAATGCTCCGCGACTGGAATTCCCCAACTTAAATGATGTTGATTTAAATGGAAGTTTGATCATAAATCTTCCATCTTCCATTCGTGTTGTCGTCTTATCGAAATGTTCCTCGCAGCTCTTCTCTTCTTCGGAATAATTAGTCGAGTGGCCTGACGGTGAAATCTCCTCTAATTCCTAAAACCTTTGTAATAATTTATCTACATTTACCTCACAATGTAGACTGTTAAGAATTGGTGACTGTTGATTGGTGGCACACAATGCGCCGGCGATAACCCACCCGAACACTGTATTTTGTGCTGTTAGTCCGCTACTATTTAGATTGATAATGCCTGCTTTCAATAAACCGAAGAACTGGCCGCTTCCCAATAGCACATCGATTTTGTTGGGTTGGTTAAAGGTGGGGTCAGCTAATGGCAGGTGTTCTAAGTCGTGAGGTATAGGTTGTCCAATTAGTGTGGCTGGTTGATACGAAGTAATTTTCGGAATTATTAGACACTCTACTTGTAAATTAATTTTTTCGGTGCGGGATGATATGCAAATTGTGACCTTGCCCTTGGTTGTTCCCGCCGTTGCTTGGCCAATTCCGCTAATACGGATGCGTGCATTTGTCCGCGATAATTTTAGTTGCTGTACCAGATTTTCACTCACAAACGACACTTGAGACCCTGAATCCAACAAGGCCCGACATAACCTCCATTCACCAAACCCGTCCTTGATTTTTATTATAGCGGTTGGTAGAAGCGTCTGATTGATGACGCCTTGTGTGTGATTAATATTTACGTTGTGAGTACTAATGCTGGTATCTTGCTGCTGATTACTGACCAAAGTTACAGTGGATGATGGCGATTGTCGTCGCGTGGCTAATTCTGCATTTTCTAGTGGAAGTAAGTTGCTTGTTGCAGATGTCTTTCCTGTTCCTTCTTCCGGCAGTATCGCTGAATGTAGAAGCGAATGATGTCTCTTTAAGCAAATACGGCATCTTTTGGTTGATCGGCAGTTGTACACACTGTGGTTGTTGTTTAGACAATTAAAACAGCGACCGTCGGTTTTGATCAAATCCCTTCGTGCCGCTACATCCATTGATTTAAATTTCGTACATTCAAACAGCTGGTGGGTGTTGTTTTGGCAAACTGGACATGTGACATCTGTCTTGACATAAAACCCCTTGACCGAGGCATCTAGCCTTGATGAGTGACTCTTATTTGTTAAATTTACTCCTTCAAGCGCATCTGCTCTGCTCGCCAAAAAGTCGTAGAAGTTTTGGATTGATGGAAACTCCTGATCACTGGTATGTCTCATCCACAATTGTCTTGATTCCTCGTCCAATTTGTTGAATAGGACATACAACAACCATGGATCCTTTGACTCTGCTTCGGTTCCTAAGGCCTTTAGTCCGCGTGTGGCCTCATCTGACGTATCTAAAAGCTTTCTTATATTTGAAGCATTTGCTTGGCGAATATTAGGCTGCTCCATAAAACGTTTAATAAAGGTATTAGCAATTAAACCTTTTCTATCGTACCTTTTGCACAACTTCTGGAATGCCTCTATATAATTTGCTTCTGTAACCGCTAAATGCTTTAAAAGATTACTTGCTTCGCCATTGAGTAGTCCTTTCAAGTATTGGAATTTTCGCACTGCTGTAAGCGCCTGGTTCTCGTGCACCATTGTATTAAATAGGTCGAAGAAGCTCTGCCACTCCCGATAATCACCAGAAAAGGTTGGTATATTAACTCTCGGTAGTTTTAAGTCACTGTTGATTGCTTGAGAAGTATTCATTATTGAATCATTCATCTGATTTGTAGGCAAAAATGTTTTCAGGCGCAACCATTTATTAAGTCTAGCTATCACGCGGTAGTATTGCTCTTCAAACTCTTCGTTCTCCGAATTTTCCTCTGGGTCTATATTGAAAATTTGATTTTCTGTATCAGCAAAATTCTGCAATAGCTCCTTCGCGCGACGTGCACGTTCCTTTACTTCCTCTTCGCATGATTCCTCGTTTAACGTAACGGAATACTTATCTACTCTGGTTAGGAGGCCCTTTAATACGCTTCGGCGTTTAATTAGCGCATCCATTTTATGGTTTCGTGGACTGGTTGGTTGCACTAATTTTCACTAAACTGGTTTTATTGATCGTTAACTTATTCACTTGTATTCACTAACTGGTCAATTGATTTTTTTTATACGGTTTTACGAATTTTAATTTGAATTTTACACTCGCTATTAATCAATTTTGGTATTGATTACAATTACATGGTAGTACATATATCAATTTTGGTATTGATTATACACTTATGCAAGTATTAAATAATTTGTCGGTTGATGAGTAACAAATTATTTATTTATTGACTTATCTGATCTAGGGTGGTGGTTAGTGCGGTCTTGAGCACGTTTTTTGGTTTAGATCTGTTGATGCCTTATAGCCGATGCGTAAGATCCGGCTCGAAGGACCAATGTTTGGCTCGATATAGTGGACTGTATGGTTGTATCAACTATCCAAAAAAAAAC
The DNA here is from genome assembly GCA_958295665.1 of Tipula vernalis. Lineage (NCBI taxonomy): Eukaryota > Metazoa > Arthropoda > Insecta > Diptera > Tipulidae > Tipula > Tipula vernalis. The sequence continues at coordinate 383,172,751 of OY282559.1, read as the reverse complement.
TTGGTTTTAATTCGCAAAACTTTATTTAATTTATGAAATAAAAATGTTTGATTTGGTTTTTAATCTCTTTTTTCTAATTTATTGGTTCGCTTATCTCGGAAATCAAAATTTGACTGCTCTTTTTTTTCATTGCATTTTCCTTTTCTAATTACAACTATAAAAATCCCTTGATCTGATTTGGTCCATAATTTATGATGCTGTGTCGTTCACTGATTGGTCATAGAAAAACTCGGCTTAAAAGTAATCGCGGTTAATTTGAATTTCAGTGAAGACGCAATTATCACGAATGGTCTAAATTAGTGCGTATCTAACTCTATAGTCAACCACATAATTTATTTATCTTTACATAGATGGCAATCGGATCGTTTTTAAGCTACTACATTTATACAATTTAATTTGAGAAACGTCAAATTAAACAATAATAATTACTAATTTAATACATATCCAAGATAAGTTCATTATTGTTACTATTGTAAGAAAAAAAGTTAATTAATTTTCTTTTAGGTGATTGATGACTATTGTTCCACAACAGATACGTCACCATTGATTCCGGTAATTTTGATATGCACAGGCTCTGTTTTTAAAGACAACCTTTTGCACATATTTTGAGTCAAAAAATTTGCTTGGGAACCACTATCTAAAAGAACACGACCTGGGACACGGTTGCCAAATGAATCTTTAATCCAGACTACTGCTGTGGCTAAAATAATTTGATTTGATATAGCTCTCGGAATAGAAACACTATGATAATCTGTTCCGAATGATGTTGATACTGACGATGATAGACTTTAGGAAGCGTCAACTTTTTTATCTAAACTCGTTTTTGTTTCTCCATTTAATGAATTAGATAAGCTACTCTTTCCGAAATGAAGCAATGTATGGTGTTTCAATGAACACACTGAACATGGCGAAGATTTACACTCCAGGACACGATGATTATCTTGAAGACAATTAGTACATAGCTTGTATCTTTTAACAACTTCATATCGATTCTGAGGATTTATATTGTTTTCTTTAAATTTTTGACATTGAACCAACGTATGTTTACCGCTGCAGTATTCGCAATTGATGTTCTGCATTGACATAACGCGAGTTGGCTTTAATGTTGTTCCTTTCTGTGACCTATCGAATTGATATGAGCCGATTGACGCTTTTTGAGCTTCAAGGATTTTGCACCTTTCTCTCAAAATTTCTATATAACTTTGTCAAAAGTTAAACCCTTTGCTTGTGGGGAATCGTTAATTATTGCAACTTTGGACTGATCATTCACTCGTTCCGAGATATGGTGAATGAGAAACAAATCCTAGTGCTGAACTGGAACTTTTAAAGCCTAACTCTTCACCACACTGTCGATAAAATATTGAAGTGATGATGCAGAATTTTCACTTGGCCTTTTAATTTCATAAATTTTTTTCATGTGTAATTTTTGGATTATCATTTCATCATTATAATGATCGATCAAGTTTTTCCATGCAATTGGATAATTATCATTTGAGATTGGAAAAGGTTGTACAAACTTATAGCCCTTTCCGTTTCTAACACACGAAATTAGATGATGAAACTTTGCAACATCGCTTAAACTTTTTGTTATAATTTATACAGCCGCATAATCTTTTATTTCTTCCGCAAGAGATACTAACTGAAGAAGTAACTACCCTAATATAACGAAGTTCACATTTTCTTTCCTCATAGTAAATCATATTCTGTTTGGCTATCTGTTCTATAAACTACAACGCTTCTAATCCAATGTTCAATTTCGGTTTATTGAATGATGTAGCATTCCTTATTGTTGAAAAATTAGTCGGCCCTCAATTTGCTCTTCAACACAATAACGCTCCCATATTACAAGAAGTTTTCGATTGCCTCGAAATTATGTAAAAATATTGAGCATAGTTAGTTGCCTAGGCCAAGGCGGAGTTTCGATTTATCTTTGCGGCGGTTTAGATGAAAGCGGAAGATATTTGCAATCTAGCAAAACCAAGAATTTATAATGGTAATGGGGTGCTTGTAAAACCGAGTGAACAAAAATAGAATTTTGGGAAGGATTCTAAAACAATTTTTAACAAGGCGGTTCTCAGCAGAATATATACTAATGTTACAGCGCAGTGTAAGAAATTAATTAATATCGTTGTGAAGTTTCTGACAAAATTTGTAAAAGAAAATATTGAAAAAAGTGTACAATTTTTTTACAGTGTAATTCAATAAAAAAATTGAAACGAAATATTACGTGGATAATACTCGTGTATATTACGTGGATAATATTACGTGGATAGCTCATGCTATAAGGTATCGATATGATAATGTCAAATTAATGGCTAGTGAGGAACACTATGAATTGACAAGCTCTGAATTCATATCATATCGGTAGCTTATAGCCTGAACTATTTGTTGTCTGTTTGTGTTCCCCACTAGCCATTAATTTAACATTATCGTATCGATAGCTTATAGTATCAGCTATTTAAGGCATATGATGTGACATGTCGGAAAACTTTAGGATCGCCCTGACAAAATTAATTGAATAATATTGTGCTCCAAAAAAAACGTGTGAATTTTGACAATCTTAAGATTTCTCGTTGACAAATTTTGTCAGAAATTTCACACCGATAATTAAATTCCAGTTTTTTTCTTAGAAATTTTGTGGCTTAATAATAACAAATCGAAGTAAAAAGGTTGTGCAATTTAAATGAAAGTAACAATCTATATAGTTGCATAATGGCCATAATTATACTACAATAAATGATAATGCAAGTAAATTTACAAGCACGCGGTTGTTGACAGATAGTTACAACCAACTCAAATCAAACTGTATATTTGTTTAAAATAATTGCTGTTTAGTAGTTTATTGTTATATGGTTTAAAAACATGTGGCATTTACCATACAATAAAAGTTAATAATGCAATTAAGAGGCGCACTACACAATTTTAATTGAAACACTTTTGATCTTCATAATACCTACTGCCTGAGTCACGTATAGGTAATACACGTGCGATGGAATAAAACTTCGCCTGACAATAATAGACCGGTATTTGAATAAGCATCTTCTGCGCAATTGCTCGTGAATGAAAAGTGTGCTTTTTCGTGGGTGCCGATAGATACATAGATGTGTGGGCGCGAGACAAATAAAATACTTGCATTTTTTATCACAACAATATATTGTGTAAGCTCTAGTATGTGCGTAATAATATTTATTAATAATGAATTGCAAATTGATTCATTCATTTAGCATGATGATTCGTTGATCGATTTGTAGCCATAATATTTGTATAAAATATTTATAATGCGTAAAGTGTAATGATGATGATACCTTGGCTTTTTTTTTTAATATTATTAATTTCCGATTAAAATGGAAGTAAACGAGCAATAAATAATTCATGAAGGTAAGTAGTAAGTCAATCTAATTATGAGCCAGACTATTGTTTGAATTTCCGTAAAATTTGTTTTCCTCTTATCGCTGTACAATCAGCTGTTTTGTAATTTCATACATAAAAAACATATTATTTTTCAGGGTTGGTAAACAGGGTTATTCATTTTTATGATTATGTATTTTGTCTACAACTCAATATAAATATTTATAACAGACGTATTGCTTCATTATTTACATATTATATATGAATCACCCAGATTCGACCTTATACATTTTTAATGCAATAAATTAGTACACAATCATAAATTTAATTAACAATTAGAAGTCACATCATAAATCCAACAAAAATAACCAAAAACCGTGTAAGCGATAATTAAAAATGTTTATCGTGATAATACAAACAAAAAAAACAAAAAAAAAATACAAAAAATTGCGATATCGCACATGCTCGCAAAACGTTTTTTACTTAACGTGCAAATGTGCAAAATTATCAGCCGTACATGATGAAGCTTTGTTTAATCCACAAATATTGTTGCGAGATAAGCTTTTTTATTATTTTATGATTTATAAATGATTGTTGTAAATTGAATTGTTAAATTTTACGATCTTATCTATATAGCTGTTGTCATTTAATTTAATTTAATTGTAAAATATTCGTCGTGATTTGCACGATTTGAGTAAAGAGTGAGTCATGTGAGTATTTATATAACAAATTAAGCTCTTTCAGCCTATCTATGGCAGACAAGCCAATGATCCACTGAAACACTACTCCAAGGCAGAACAACCAACACAAATGTCTCTATAGGAATGGCTCTATTTTCCTTTATAGTAATGGCCTTTTGCCATTGTATTGATCGTATTCCGAAAAGCAATACTTTCCGTTTTACAAATAAACAAGATTGAAATTGTGATTTTGTGAAAGTGCTCCTTCTACCTCCCCTTGTTTTGGCAATGAAAATACAAATTACGTAAAAGTATTTTAATTACTTAAAACTATGTAAATTCCCGAGATTTTTTCTAAATAAACAAAGAAGAACCATCCCTACTCCTCCCCGCCCTTTACACTTTACTCAAGCTAAATCAAAACTCCATAAATCAAAAATCAGTCAAACCCGTAGCTCGTAAATTAAACTCGAATACAACTTAAAACTCAAATAAACTCTAAAAATCAACCAAATTCAAAACTCAACTTGATTTCAATTGTAATTGGAAACTAAACTCAACTCGATTAAACTTGAATTTTCGATTTAATCGGATTTGCTTTTTGAATTTCTGAGAAAGGGATTCAAGCGATGTGAAGACGTAGAACCTGTACTAATTTACAATGATCGCAAAACTAGAATTAAGTCAAATTATGCTCCTGACATTTTTTATGTAATTTATATTTTGAAAAGTGTACGCATTTATGAAAGTGTACATTTTTGAGTATTTTTTCGCCTGTGGGTTTTGATTTTGACAATTTTTCTTCAATTAAAAAACGAACAGAGAGCAAACACCCTTAAGCAGAAAAGAAGCAACAGGTTAAGATAGTGAATGGTAATAAAAATTAAACTCGTTGTATAAATAAAGTTTGTAGATCAGATCAGTATTGTAAATAAATTGTTCACCTTTCATTTCATTTTGAGAGCCTTTAGTGTGGTGTTGATAATTTTTTTTTTATTTATTTTTATTTTATAATTTTTTTTATTACAAGTTTTATTACAATAATAAAATAATAATAGATGCCTTGTGGACAAAAATCCAGTGACAGGCAATGCTTCCATTAACAAAATTTAAAAAACTATATTAAAAATATACCTATTTATGTACAAATACCAATCAATCAGTTATCCAAAGATAAAATAATGTTTTTAATATAATTTAATTTATTTTTATTTTTTTATAAATACTCGTAGCTCCTTAATATAATTGTATTAACAGAACAAAAAAATCAAATGACGACGCAAAATAAATCTGATACGTCTGGTGTTTCGAATAGCCAATTTCTAACGTAGGATAAGAATTGTTTAGAATGAATGTGACGTCTAATGTGTTCGGGTAAAGTATTAAAAAATGTCGGAACGGTAACAACTATACAGCGTCGGAAGTGCTCATTATTGAATTTAGGAACATTAAAAAGAAAACGATGATTAGCGCGAAAGTTATAACGAGCATCACCTCTTATTAAATGCTGACCACTACGCTTAAAAAATACTCTTAAAACCTTATAAACATACAAATGTTGTAATGGCAAAATATTGATCGACTTCAATAAAGGCCAAGATGATTCTAATCTATTACTTTCTTTTACTCTAGTAAAATAAAGTATAGTAATCATGAAAATTTTGAACCTTGAGATTTTTAGAGATTTATTTGTTTTGAGGTTCCCAGAGTCCGAAAAAGTGGGTTTCGAAATGGTGTCTGTCTGTCTGTCAGTCTGTCAGTCTGTCAGTCTGTCAGTCTGTCAGTCTGTCAGTCTGTCAGTCTGTCAGTCTGTCAGTCTGTCAGTCTGTCAGTCTGTCAGTCTGTCAGTCTGTCAGTCTGTCAGTCTGTCAGTCTGTCAGTCTATCAGTCTGTCAGTCTGTCAGTCTGTCAGTCTGTCAGTCTGTCAGTCTGTCAGTCTGTCTGTGTCCTCTCTACAGCCCAGATGGTTTAACCAATCGAACTGAAACTTCAGATTTAAGCTTTTTTGATAAATTGGGAGGTCTCAGTGAATTTTACTCCAAATCGGCTAACCGGAAGTGGCCACTCCCCTAGTCCAGAAAATTTATTTTGCAAATATCTTAAAAAGTTTAATGTTTACAAAAAACTACCAAAAACAAAATGTTTCCAAAAATTAAAAACAAATAAAATTAAAAAAAAAATTAAAAAAAAAAATTTAAAAAATTAAAAGAAAAAATTTAAAAAAATTATGAAAAAAAAATAAATAAAATTTCTCAAAATTCTCTGTTCGTAAAAGAAAGTCGTGTGTTGGCCACACCTCCATTTTTTCCTCAAAATTTTTCGCAAAATCATTTTCTGTTGTACGTACAATGGTTTTAAAGTAGTTGGATAACAGCCACCCCAGCAAGACAAACCGTATTCCAATTTAGCCATTACCAATGCATGAAATCACATTTTCAAAATAGAAATAGGGTATAGATGACGGAGAAGGTAAAAAATACGTGAGGCAGACGCCATGTAACTTTTTAACTTGGATGCATGAGTTTTCCAGTTAGGGTTAGTGTCCAAATGAATTCCAAGATACTTAAAAGAGTTGACTAGCTCAATATTAAAACAGTCTGCATGACAACTTACAGAAGTGCATTTTGAAGCACTATGATATGCTACTTGGGAATGATTAGTAGCAGCTGTAATGCCAAAAATTGTATACCACATAAATTTTGTTTTTCCACTTAGTATCAGGTAATGCTTATCAAACCATTTATGTAAGACCTTAAGGTCAGAATTAGCCATAGAAGTCACGTCATTGACAGATTCAGCAGAATAAGCTAAAACTAAATCATTCGCAAACCCAGTACTGTGACCATTCAAATTAAGTTTGAAAATAGAATTCGTATAAACTAGAAACAGCAAAGGACCTAGCACTGATCCTTACGGCACCCCAACATTCACAGTTTTTAGCTCACTAAAAGTATCATTAATTCTGACTCTCACTGCTCTATCATCTAGGTAGGAAGCAAACCACTTGTTTGACACACCTCTAAACCTAACATCAAAAAGAATAGATAATAAAAGTTTATGATCGACCATATCAAATGCCTTAGTAGCATGAATAAACAAAACCGGCACAGATCTTACCCTTGTTTAGACCATTATGAATACTATCTAACAATTCCAACATAGCCGATTCAGTACTCATACCTTGCCGGAATCCATGTTGATGAACGCTTAGTATTTTACAGAGATCCAGGAATATGGTAACTGTTTTTAACTACTTTTTCCAGAACTTTGTGAATAACTGGCTGCAGCGCAATGGGTCTATAATTTCCCTTATCACTATGGTCTCCACTTTTAAAAATGGGAATATTCAAAGGAGAGATTGAATATATGGGCAAGAACAGGGCTGATAAATTTAGAAACAGCTTTCAAAATATTACTACTAATTCCTTCATTATCTATAGACTCTTTTGGTTCCAACGATTCAATAATAGCTAATATTTCACTATTAGAAACTGGTGTCATAAAGAATGTTTTAGAACAGTAATCATATCGTATGTTAATACGGTATTCGCGAAAAATTTTGTCCTTAACTTGTCTGCAACGCTAGTAAAATATAAATTAAACTCATTAGAAATGTCTATTTCATTTGCAAGCAGAGTACCGCTATCGGGTAAAATATTGCTAATCGAAGATGTTTTAGCATTTTTTGTTAAAATTTCATTAACAAGGCTCTAATTTTTTTTAACGTCACTTCCATTAATTGAGAAGCGATTCATATAATACATTTCTTTCTCTCTCTTAACATCTACATTTATTTGTCTGCAAATACAATCATATATTTCACGTAGATTCATATCATTTGGATGTATTTTTAACTTTTTGCGAAATTTGTTTCTTTTTTTAATTCGACTGGCAAGTTTATATGAGATCCATGGCTGTAAGAGCCTGACATTTTTCACCCGAGAATAAGTATAACATGGCTTCAAAATTCTCGTAATAATGCTTAAAAATGTATCAAGAGCTAGAGACGGATCATCTAGGTCCCGAACAATCTTCCAGTCTGTCTGCTCAAGGACTTCATTTAACATAACCATATTAAGTTTTTTTTTTTTTTTACCACAAAAGTATTTGGTACCTTGGATCCAAATAAACTGCTGCCAGAATAGGACCAGCTTCGGTCCCTTTAAAAAGTTTATCGGCTCGAATCTTTATTGCTTTGGCTAACAGAGTTGCTAGGTTTGTTTTTATTATAGAAATACATGCATGGCACATTGTCCAAATAGTGAAAGCCTGACGATCGTTTTGCAGCTGTAGCGTTGCAGAATAAATAGGCTTTAAAACTGTTACGATTTTTTAGAATTGTCGCCCAAATATTATCTCGGAGCTTTAGTTCCGGAAATGCATCTGCACGCAATTCACAAAAAGTTTTAATTCTAACAATCTCTCGAGCATAATGAACACTGAATTCCATCTTGTTGTGTTACAGAGAATAGGTTTCTTGAACCCGCGTTCTTTCAAAAGACTCATCACAGATGGCACTCTCAATTTTTTTACAACCACGTATGCCAGGCTTTTTGCACGGCTAAACGCTTTTTCTATAAAAATATCATTAACGGCCAATGGTAGCGTGTAACCCATGCAGGGAATACCAACTAAGAATTTGTTATTATTCCTGATAAATTTTTCGGTGACATCTTCTTCGTCAAAAAATATTGAATTAGTATTCGAAATTTTAGAATAATCCCCGTCGTCGTTCTCATCCTTATATTGGCTCTTGTCGTCACTTTGGTTTTCAACGTTCTCTTTTTGTGCTATTTGTAGCAGTTTTGCGGTTTTCAGCATGTTAGAACTACTGTCCGAAGTAAATATGTAGCAATTTTTAATATCCAGGATATATGATTCGAGAGATGATAATAATTTTTGAAGTATGTATTTGCTAGTGTGTCTTTCTGTTAGTTCTACCATATTCAATGTTTTAATGCAAATTTGACCGTTGTGATAGAATTAGACGTTAATACATAGAATGGATCTATCCATCCGAACTGAATGATATCGTTTGAGATGTTGTTTTAAGTTTCCAGTATGTTGCCTTTTATGGACATGTTGCAATGATTGCAGATATTTCTGTCCTCCTCTTCGAAATATTTAAATTGGCCGTGAATAATTTAGTTATAGTCTTTCACCTTATGACTGTTGGATATCCGGTTATACGGGCAACAAAAAGTAGTAATAATTATTTGTTATTAATAAAAATCATTATTAAAATAAATGATAAAACTTACTTTATTTAAATTTTAAAACAATACAAAAGAAAATCGTTGAATTTTATATTTTATGTATGTACTCGTAAATGTTTATTAGATATAATGTCAAGATTTGTGAAGTGAAGTTATGCGCGATGCAGCTACATATTACGTTTTGTAAGGTGCGTTCAATGTGACAAACTTATTATGAAACGGCGGGATGTGCCGTGCGTTCGATTGAAAATTTAGATTATTATGTATCTCTTTCGCATTATTTGAATTGAATTTTTGACAAAAATTAATCGGGTTTTATGTTGCGGTATGAGGTACCGAAAAATAATTGCATGATTTGTGGTATGGTATGGTTTTGTTTAACATGCCGTAGTGTGGCGGTTTGTTATGGTATGGTATGGTTTGTGGTTTCCAGCCCTGATATGGTACTTATTTTAGTGGGGCATATAAGTTACCTTGAAGTGAACTAAATTTGTTAATAGTTACCATAGTGGATTTACAAGCATTAATCAAGCATCATAATGGATTTACAAGCATTAATCAAAGGTAGGTTAGGAACAGTCTTCAATTCAGTCTGCCAATGTGTTAAACAACATTTTTTGTTAGACAAGGCCCGATACAAACCAGTTCACATCAACTACTTGAATGTGCCAAGTTCAAGTCATTGAATGTTGACGCTAGGAGAAACTTAATAGAAAACGACCATATGTGTTTTAATTGCGTTAATAATAACCATTTAGTGTAGAATTGTAGATCTAAGACACCTAGAAGACACCATTCACTAAAACTACACGTAGATCAACCACAACAAGAGACCGACAATCAAACACAAGCGGTCTCAAATCAAACTATAATTCAATGTCGGCCAAGCAATCAGGAACAATCACAATCAACCTCCGTAAGAACCGAATCACTAAGATAAGGTGACCCATCTACATCCACAGTCATCAATACATTACTACCAACCGTTATTATCAAGGTTCAAGATAATATGGGTAGTAGTGCTTGTGCCGAGCACTATTAGACTCAGGATCATAATGCTCTATTGTCATATCAACGACTATGTTTACCACGACCCCGTGTACAGCTTACCGTAGTTGGTACAGGCCAGTTACTGTGAACTTCCAGTGTTAAGTAATTTACAAATTGACTTCCAAGTTACCTACCTGATTTAACACCACCATGTGGAGTCAGTTGGAAAACCTAACAATGGCTGATCCAATATACTATACACTAAGCATTGTTGATATGCTAATCGTAAGTGATTATTCTTCCATATTATGGGCAACAAAAAGATTTTTGAATGGTGGATAACAAGCATCACGAGCTACCAACTACCACCAGTTTGCATACCGAGATTAGCCTAGACTACATTTTGAGGAAATTTTGGGAAACTGGCGAAATTCCTATTCAATCCTTATTAACCGATGACAATACCAGATGTGAGGAACATTATCAAAAGCATAGTGGCGGTCGATTCGCTGTTAGACTTCCTTTCAAGATTGAAAATGCAACATTTGGGAAAAACATGACTGGGGCAATGAAACGTCATGGTAAACAGATTTCACTTCATGAATGAATAAAAGGCATTGAACCACATGGAAGAAATTCCCGTCAATGAAATCTCCAAGAACCAAGAATGAGGCCCCTAATTATTTACCTCACTACGGCGTCTTTAAATCATCACGCACCACCACCAAATTGCGCGTTGTTTTCGATTCGTCATTTAAATCATCATTATGGAACTTTTAGTACAATAACGAATGAGAACCGTAACCTATGGCTCGTCCTCTGCACCTTACCTAGCGACAAAAATAGTTCAAGTAATAGGGAATGAATTACTGAAAACCGATCTATCAATGCCGGGAGCACATATTATCGAAGAAGCTCAACGCCTGCAAGACAAGGTATCAACAACACTTAATTCTTATGGTCCTAAATTCCGCAAGTAACATTAACGACGATTCCACCCATCTTAAATTATTAGGGATTCAATGGCATCTAGTAAAGGACGAATTCCGTTTTAACGTGTGCTGTTATGATGATGTAAAATATAAATATAAATATATACATTTTAAAATCATATTACGAGAAGCAACAATAAAAAGTGTTTTTCGACCATTTCGTGAAAACAGGCGAAATTCACTTTCGTCAATCATTATACATTTTTGGACTATAAAGAAGACAAGTTGTTCTTCTACCATAAATATATTAAGGTCGATAATTTAAACATGTCGCATATCGGGCTACATTCTGCTATACGGATTTACTGTAACGATAGTTTAACGAAATACAATACAACAGTTCTTCATCATGCTAAAACTCTTCAAAAACAAAATGAAATAACCAAAGTGATGACTAAAAAGGGGCGTGTTTTTGTAATATTGCTGAATTAGTCAACCAACATCCACAGTAGTCTTCATCGTCTGAACAGGCTGCAACTAAAAATCAATTAAACTAACCAGCAGAAATCTTTTATCGGCCAACTATTACTAATTTTGATGGCCGACGTCATCACCATTAGCGGTTGCAGGAAAAGTTGATGCCGAAAAATCTTCTGTAATCAATGGTGCAAGTGAAGCTGTATATACATAAGCTAGGGTCACATAAAGGCTTGTAATCTACAAGTGTGTTCGGAGTTAAGGCTACAACCATTTCATTTAGACTTTGAAGTAGAAATTAATTATGTGCGAAATGAGCTTCACTATACATGTCATTTCTGAATCCGACATCTCACATATAGAATTTATTTTAATTGAAATTAAAAAATGTTGATCGGTGGTTTTTAATACCCACCTGATGTTCAAGTCATTTTGTACTTAGAAAATGTACTAAATACAATACATCCACTAAATGATAATATTGTGTTAATTGGGGATTTTAATATTAACGTTCTGAAGGATGGCTCACTGAGTAATAATTTAACCAATCCAAGTTAAAATTTTACTAGTTCTACGCAGCCTGAGCGACAGCAAACATGATTTGATTTTTTGTTGTTATGAAATGTACATTGAAAAACAAAATCTTGCTTGTTCAACATATTACAGATCTTTCAGATTTATCAATTCTGCAGAATTGTTTGTTGAAATCCAACCAACTAATTGGTCTCTGTATTTGAGCAAGTGTCTACGTATACCTTATACCATAATTATGTTCCATGTGATTTAGCTTATCGGCATTGGAAAACCACCAGGACAATTATCTAAGGTGACATATAACAGACTACGCAATATATTTAAAAGAATTTGCAGGGATGCTAAATGGTCCAATTTTAATAAAATGTTTCCACACAAAAATGCCACAGAAAACGATTTGGAGGAATTTAAGTGATTTGGTTAGTCCCAAGAATATTTTTACTAATTCTTTACAAATGTTTGATCATCCATACCATGCCATACATAATATTAAATCAAGTGCTATTGGAATGGATGGTATTTGTCTTGAAATCCCAAAATTTACCTACATTGATGTCTTAACTCATCATTTAATAATATTATAACGACATCTAAAGCATGTGAAGTTATCCCAGTTTTTCATCCCAGAAAAATAAAAATGTTCATCAGGTAACACTATCTCATCCCATCCCAGTTTTTTTCAATACATATTAGAAATGTAAATAAAAAATAAAATGATGATTACATTTTTTCATCCCATCCCAGCTTTTTCAATATAGTGTATTTCGAATACAAAATATTCAATATAAATTAATCATAATTTTAAATTCTTTATTACCGATCTCATAAGAACTTAGTAGGCCGGAAATGATTCTTTATATTTTGAGTTGGTAATAGTATAGACTAACTTTGGTGTAAATCTTAGATCAGCCGTATGGTGGCAATTTTTACAATAGGCCAACTTCCAAATGGGTTCATAAAAAATAATCAAAATTTTAAATTCTTTATTACCGATCTCATAAGAACTTAGTAGGCCGGAAATGATTCTATGAACCCAATGAACCCATTTGGAAGTTGGCCGATTGTGGAAATTGCACCCATACGGCTGATCTAAGATTTTCACTAAAGTTAGTCTATACTATTACCAACTCAAAATATAAGGAATCATTTCCGGCCTACTAAGTTCTTATGAGATCGGTAATAAAGAATTTAAAATTTTGATTATTTTATATGAACCCATTTGGAAGTTGGCCGATTGTGAAAATTGCACCCATACGGCTGATCTAAGATGCATACAGATTTACTAAAGCATCTGGATAATAAAAAAGCTGTCGTACCCATATTAATAGATTTCTCAAAGGCATTTGATACAGTATCGCATGCCTTGATATTGCGCAAACTTAGGCAAATTTTTCTACCCAGCGGTGTTTTTTTAAGATTCAATTCTCGGGCCAATAATAATCTTCCTTTGGTTTTACAAAATAGCGAATAACATTTATATCCTGATGAAAATCTCCAGCTATGCTAGTACACCCTTTTTATGGGGTTGCGGTCACTTTTTCGCAAATAGCTCGGTTAGTTTGTCTTTTAGGAAAAAATATCAAATAGCAAAGTTGTTGTACGAGAAATTTCCTATCGGTATACGATGTAGATAAATTCGAGTAGCAACAAGAAGCCAGTTTTGAAAAAATCGATTTTCAGCAAATTTCCGAGTTATTTAAGAAAAGTAACTGTAACCCCTGAAAAAAGTGAAACCCTCATTTTCGATATCCAAACTCGGGACCCACCGAATTCTTTCCTTTATAAATCCTAATTCTGTTGGACTATTATTAGAGATGCAATAATTTCGGACGTAATATTCGGTCGATCATTTTATTATTGACGCATGTGTCGCGTGATAAGCGCCGCTTTATGATTTCAGTGCTATATGTATTTCCCAACACTTTTGTGATATCGTTTGACATTATCGGACGCACGATCTTGAAACACATTTTTTTTTTATAACATACATAATCGGAATTAGATACTATTTTAAGTGTAATTGCTTTAAATTATATCAACTATTTAATAATTAACTATGTTTTTGTAAAAAAAAGTCACGCGTAAACATTTTACTGCTATGAGTTAAATTTTTGTACATACACATATGTATATATGCGTTTTGTAACACTGAATATTGTTGCTATCTGAAGATGATTTGACAATTTTTGTAAGTGCACAATAAATGAGTCAGCTCAACAGTGTGTGGGTGATTGAGAAACTTGCTTTCCGCGAAATCTTCCAAATGGCAAGGCATGCATATATTTACTCTGCATACTGTTAAAATCAAAAGAAATCCAATTAACATCGTGTTTATGTATTTTTCCAAATTCTATTATGTATACACAACCGAACTGGATAATTCGATGCGCTAATTATAAAAATAACTAAAAACATGATGCATTTATCGATATAATATTTGTAAACATATTTTTATTTGTGTTATGACCGAAAGTTGGATGATAAGTAAATTGTCAGTTGGAAAATCGTAGGCATTATGATAGTAGGCTATTTTTTTTTTGCGGCCCAATCTGGGTCCTCACCAATCAGATAAAACAGATACATTCTCCGGTGAGAAACACCGGCGACAATTCTAAAACAATTCTGCAACTTTTTTTGCCATTTTTTGTTTTGTTTTCGATTTTGCAGACTTTACTTCTCGCACATTTCGACACGATAGGTTTATAGACCCATCTGCGTTTTGTATTAATCATTGCCCGGTGCAAAGAGATAACAAAAAAATCGAGAGGGCGAATCGTCAACACTCAATTTTTTAAGTATTTGAGAACCAAATAAAAATTACAAGATATTGTTGGTCACATTTGCTTATCAGACGCACATTTTTTTGAACGTCATTCATTTGAGCACTTGCTTTGTTGGCGTTTTGGCGTCTATTGGAGGAGGGGGGGGCAAGTTAAGCAGATTAATCTACCAGCTCCGTAACATTCCATAGCTGTTCTCGTCATGTATTAGGCAGCAGCGTGAAAGGTACAATTGTATAAGGGGTAACCTGATCAAAATTCACAAGTGTATGTGCTGCCTTCTCGTAGCAACCACTGGTCCATTGGTAACTGAAGTCATTTGTCACATTTCGGCCATTTGGCACAGATTAAACTACGGCGCTAAGGAGAAATTCTTGACAAAAAACCCTAATCTAAGGTGGAACAACATATGCCGATGGATGAATGGCTGGTAGGTTAATGAGTCCAAAGTATGCGGACTCTGGATAAGAGGCATCCGCCAGTTTTATTTAGCCTTCCTGTAGTAAAGCTGGGTAACCAGCAACTCGTAAGAGTAAAATAAAAACGAAAGACGGGGCAGGGGCAGAAATATACGAGAGTGGGGCTGCGCTCTCGAAGTCCTTGGGCACTAATGCTATCGTGATTCTAGCAGAAGTAAACGCAATAGTAAACATCTAGGAGGGAGTGCAATGTATCGCGTACCGACCGGCAGTATTTTCAGGTAAAAATGTCGATTTTGTAATGGGCCTCACGGTAACCTTACACAATGCAATCCCGAAATAAACTCGATTCAAAAACCACATGCTTGTATGAACGCAATTCAAATCAACTCAATATAACCTCCCATTAAACCTTCAACTCGACCCCAAATTAATCAACTCACTTAAATCAAACTCAAATACTCAAACCCTAAACTCAACTTATAATAAGACCTTCAAGCGAACCCCAACTTAACCCCAAATACAAGGTTGAACGCAATTACATTACATGTTACTCAACTTAATTCCCACCTCAATCCTTGATGCAACCCCCAAATAAATTCCTAAATAAACCCCATCTCTCGACCCCAACTCAATATTCACATTAAGAGCTGCGTAGTTCGTTCTATGAAATGTAGGCACTAGTAGACTGTGATTCCGAACAGCATGTAGGAAACATCCAAATTACCATCCAGAACATCATAAATGAAACAAGCTGAAGGAACTGATTTCCTGAGCTCTATAAGCGACTATAATTTGAGCAAAGGTAGTCTACGGAAAATATATCTGATGAACTTTCGCCGAACATTTCTCAATTATAACGATTTCGTGCTTTGAGGACCAAATTTGTGATAAATATTCCACATGAGATCTAACGAAGTCCAAAAACAATATTTTAAAGGTATTACAATTTCTAAAGTCTTAGAGTTAGCCTTATTAAATATTTTTTCGATACGCAAAGCAAATGTTACTTGGTAATCGAAAAGTATCCCAAAATTATTAACACAGATTCCTAAATCAACACATTGCTGCATTTAAATAAATTTATAGGCACACACACAATTGAATTTATATTTTATTTAATAAATTTAGTTTTAATTTGTTGCATTAATTTTTGTGTTGATCACCACCATTTCGTGTTGAGAAAAGTTCCAATGTTGACCGCGCGTGCGGCTGCCACAAAATCCGAGACGAGACTGAAGAAAATAAATTTTATTTTATTTTTGTGTTCGTGTTGTCTTTTCATATGGAAGAGACCAGTAGTTTTATGGTTACATGCGTGTGTTCCCAAATGGTACAACGTTGAGCGGCGTGAAGCCGCTACAGGACTCCCCCGCAAGTGATTTTCCCGTTCCTGCGAAACGTGGTTGGTTTCTGTCTGTCTGTGTTCCGATCAGCTCAACAGAGGTGGCGGTCGCCCAATTGAAATGCCCCATCCACTGGACATTAATTGAGGTGTGATGTGCCGTCAGTAGCTATGAAAGAAAGTATCCTTTATCTTCTTTCACTGAAGTGTGTTGTTCTGCAGACAGAGCTGTTTTAAGATGTCTGGTGACGCAACTGAGTGAGTGTGCAGTCTGTGTCGAGCTAGGCAGGTGGGCAGCGGTGAAAGGAAGCGTCGAAGCACACACCAGGTAGGTTGGGAGCAAGGGGCTTCGATCAATACCCGATGTGTACCTCTAGTCTTCCCTTACTGTACACCACACCAGTCCAACACAGGAATGGTGCAGTGACCGAGTTTCCATGTCATTGTTGGTAAAGCTGTGACATGCCAGACCAGAAATTCTGAAGTCTGAAGTCACCTTTAGGGCCAGTCCACGGACTCGACCGTGGCCGGAGAAAGTCGATGTGAGTCTCGATTTTCTCGTGAGGGGGTGGAACAGTCAAAGTGAGTCTCGACTGTGTCTCAGTGACATGGACAGTTATACGGCGGCAGTCGAAGTGAGTCTCGACTGTGGCCGTATAAAAAGCGGTGGGGAGGGCGGTTGGGAATGGCTGGGTGGTCGCTTTGTCGTGCGACCTTGGTCGAGCCATTTGAATAAAACACAAAATAAAATTACGGCATTGGCGATGATGGTGGCGACGGCAGTGATGTTGTTGTTTGTGCTGCTGTTGCTGGTCCCGTCATTTTATGATGGCAATAATGTAAGCGCGCAACATGTTCTACAGAAGTGCAAGTGGTTGCGTTTAGTGTTATTCTATAATAGCACAAGTTCCGTGGCATTTAGTTGATGGTGGTGTGACTCCTCTTATGTGTGCACGTGTTTGTATGTGGTTTTTTAGACTGGCGTGTGATGTCTGATTAAAGTACGCGCGTGTGGTGTGACTCCATATTTGTTATGTTTGTGTGTGTGGTGTATTGGTATGGTACCGTACGTGCGAATGTGTATCTCCAGTGTGCGTTGATGCGTTGTTATCGCCACCGGAAAAATTATAAACATTTTCATTTTTTTTAAAAACACGTTCTTTATAATTTTGGTACATACCATTTACCTGATACGGTTCGTACCAGGTGTGTGCAATTTATTACACAAAAAAAAAAAAAAAAATTAATAAAACCGCGTGTTCATGTCAATAAAAATGGACATCGGTTGTCACCAAATCCAAGACGAGACTGAAAAAAATAAATCTTATTTTGTTTTTGTGTTCGTGTTGCCTTTTCATATGGAAGAGACAGTAGTTTTATGGTTACATGCGTGTGTTCCCAAATGGTACAACGTTGAGCGGCATGGAAACGTTCCACTGGTGGTTGGTTGAACTCAGACGCCAATGCATGTAGGTGATGCTTTGTGGCGGAGCATGCATGAGTGAGCCGCTACAACATAAATAAATCACCAACTGAACAGCTCACTAAACAAAACACAAACCCAACACAATCCCAATTTAACTCGCAAGTGGAACCCAACTCAACTCCAAACTCAACGCCAAGTTCAATCCTCAAACCAACACATATAAAAAATTGACCAACGTGGTTATACGTGGTTTGGGTCAATTCATGTGGCAGGTATCCGATCCGCTTGACGTACGGCTTCCAAAAGCTTTTCACTTTTCGCCTTGACCATAGAAACCGGGTTGGCTAAAAAAAATCCAAATTGGACAAGCCGTTTTCGATTCAAAAGATACCTTGGATGCAGAGAGTCTTCCAGGCGTGGAGACAAACGGACGGGAATTTTTTGATTTTGCTTTTTCGTAGTCAGAGACTTCCAAAACGACGAAAACAGTAAATTTTTGGGTATTTTTTGACAGGAATGGGTATGATTGCACTTTTAATCTGCCAAGTTCACGTAATTGTCACACAAAAAGTATTTTTTCGTGGGCCATTCAACTGGCGTAAAATGGTGACTTCTTTCAAAGAAGCGTTTCTTTGATAATATTGCTGTCGATTCCAAGGCCTATCAGGTAAATCGATTTTGTGAACGAAGAATGTATTTAAGCCATGTATTAGACTTGCTGATTTTATGAATCCAATGATATCAACTATATCGAGATTGTTCTGATCTCGTGCTTCATACGCACTGATATTTATTCGAATAATCTTAGGCTCAGTTAAGCAAGTAGGCAAGTATGAATATATGTTGTACAAGGACGCCCTTTTCAAAACACTTCTCTAGCACCAACCTCAGAGTAAAAGTTCGACAGGTCGTTGATTGAGCAAAAATTTGATCGTAGTTATTGCAGTTTAACCGATCTCCCTTTTTATGAAGTGGTTAAATAAAAGCCGTTTTCCGCTCTTCCTCTCTCATGTTGAGATTTCGTAAGAACAAGATTTTACATGTTATGGGGCTATTTACCGAAAGCTACATCTCTGTAGGAGGTGCAAATACCTCACACTTTAGCCTGTTTCTTTAACAAAGTAGTTTCTGCCGGTCGTCACGAAGAGGCAGTGTAAGCAGCAGAGATTTTAATGAATTATAGTGCTTGACAGCTTGGTCTATAAATACCTGCAGAGATTCCAAAGAATTTGGTACATCCTTTGTATTTTAGTTTCTTTAATGTACTTGTTGTATATAGTATCCCAGACTAGATTATAATTATCAAATATTCTTGCTATTCCTTCTGAAACCGTAACCAATCAGTTTCTAAACCACTAAAATGCGGAAATTTTATCTGAGCTACTTTTACTTCTAGTCAAAGCAGTATCTCATAAACTGTGCTGAAATCTAATAGTTTATGACAAATACTCAAAAGTAATATTGAGCCACTATGGACATAAAAATGAAAAGTGTTCAAAGATTTACTAAAACTATTATGTACAAAATTTTGAGCTACACATTACCATTTACATTTAACTATATAACTCAATATGGATTTTTATAAAAACTGAGCCACAGTTTAATAATTGAAAAAAGGTTAAAAAAATATGTTGAGCTGCAGTTGATAATTGTTCTCTTCAAAATAAACGAGTAGCAGATAAACAAATTATTGAGCTAAAATAAATTTTGGGCTACTTTATATTACGAATTACTTTCAATACATCTCTAGTGTAATTTCGGGGCAGTGGGCAGAAACCTGCACGTTTTGAGAGGTAATGGCGAACAGGGAGTCATATAATCGTGTTTATCGTAATCATCGATCGTAATCAGTTGACCAAAATTCCCTTTCACATCCATCCAGGATTGTAAACAACTATATACCAAAGAGCAACATTATATCGATATTTCCCACCAGATTCACAAATGATACGTCAGAATTTCTTAGATTATTGGAAACATTTCAAATATTTGCTGATATTTTCCATAAGATAATCGTCGCATATTGAAAAAAAAATGTTTCAAAGAATTTCTTTTCGCACTTCAATCGATTAAGGTATTTTACCTTATTAATTAAGGTTATCTAATCTGTAAAGAATGTCAGGTAAAATTAAAATCAATATTGTGTGTGTGAGTGTGTGTGTGTATATGTATTGGCATATTATATATAAATCTTGTTGTTTGATTATAAAGCAAATTTGTAAGACACTGTAAACGGTTAAGTACCATCATTCTGTAGTGTTGTGTAAATATTTTCGCATTTCTGCAATTTCTCTTCGAATGTCATTGGTTGGAAGAAAAGGTTATACAAAATTATTTTATGCAAATCAGTCATATCGTAAGAAGTTCTAATGCGCAACCGAAACATTGTTACGTATAATTGTTGTGACTTGAAGTTGATTTCAAGGCAAAATAACGAAAATTAATCAATAAAGTGTTTTTTCCAGTATTTTTATACAAACACAAGAATTAATAGAATTCTAAACGAAATTAATAGAATTCTAACAAATTGAATATTAATCGTGAGGCACAATCATATTAAAATCATCAATCAATTCGACTTTATTTTAAAAAAAATAGTTATTTACGTACTAGGTGGCGGTAAGTATTTTCGGCTTAGGTGTAGTTGCAATGAATTTATTGTATTTTAGGTTCCTTTAGCGCTAATTCGATCTAAGAAAACTTTACGAAGTGAATGATATTTAATGTTCGTAAACAGATTGTTCTCAGATCGCCGGCAAAATTAAGGTGAGCCCAGATACCATACAGCCATAAGACAGACCATAAGCTTCCAATTTATGAAAAAACCTTAAATACGTATGTAGTTTCAGTTCGATTATAGAGGACAAAGACCGTCAGACAGACGGACACGATTTCAAAACTCATTTTGTTTTGGACCCAGGAGACCTCAAATTTCAAAGTTATTAACGTAAAAGAACGTAAAAAATTGAGGTGGGGTCAGCAGGTGACTTTCTTTTACAAGCTTTTTGAGAAGCTTACTAAGCAAATTTCCTACAAATTTAAATTCTTCTTTTTTTAAACATGCATGGTCTGACATTGGAAGCTATCTTAGCTCTTAGTCGGTATAAGTTTAATGCTGCATCCACTGCAACGTCTGCCACAACAGGTCAAATGGTATTTATTGACCCCATTTGAGAATGACTTGTGCTTAGCGGTATTTAGTGATAGAGTTTATAATGTATTTGAGACATGACGCAGTCAAAGTTCATGTCATAAGTAATGCTAAATCATTACTTGTCGCCAGCTAAACATCCTTCTATTTTTTCAAAAAATCAACTTTTGTTGAATGTTGAATTCTTTACCAGAATTTACCGTACAACTTCCTCTTAGAGTTTTTCAGAAACAGGATTATATCCTAAATGAATTTTGTCAAGATGGATTTTGTCATTTTTACCCTCGTCAAAATTCAAAAAGTAGAAAACTGAAAATCAAACGTTCTAATGTGGACTCAGCATTCAATTTATTCACAGCAAACGTGCGCCAATCGCATCACTGATATTTGATAGCTAGTATCAGAGCAGATTTTCTCAAAAGTACCGGAGTTCTAATCGATGTACTACCTTGATCAACAAGTTCCCGGAATAACCACCGTGTGGCGCTTCCATCGTTCCGATTTGAGTTCTGTTTTTTTTGTTAAGTTGGTACATCTGTTGTTGATATTCCCTCTAAATCTTAGCGTCATAGCTTGACATTTGCAAAAGTTACGTAGTCAAGAGTACATCTATCTCTGTGTGTGTTGGCGATTTTCCATTATTTCCTCTCGGCTGCTGAAACGCGTTCCCCGTAATGGTTTTTTAACTCGATTGAACAGAAGGAAGTCACAGGGAGCCAAATCAGGTGAATTCGGTGGCTGTTGGATGGTATTTGTTGCATTTTTCGTCAAAAAATTACGAATAATGATGGCACTGTGCGACGGTGCGTTATCATGGTGCATAATCCACGAGTTTTCTGCCCACAATTCTGGTTTCTTTCGGCGAACTGCTTCACGCAAACGTCTCAAAACGCCCAAATAATATTGTTTGTTTACGGTCTGGCCTTCTGGCAAAAATTCATGATGCACTACACCGTTGTAATTCATGAAAACCGTGACCATTGCCTTCTTTTTTGACTGAAAACGACGTGGTTTTTTTTTGGTGAACGCCATTCACCTGCTGGATGTTTGGATTGCGTGTCGTACTCATAAACCCACGTCTCGTCTCCACTAAAGATCCTTTTGATGAATGTGGGATTGGATTCAGCCTCGCAAATCATGTCTAAAATTGTAAATAATCGCCAACACACACAGAGATAGATGTACTCTTGACTACGTAACTTTTGCAAATGTCAAGCTATGACGCTAAGATTTAGAGGGAATATTAAAAACAGATGTACCAACTTAACAAAAAAAACAGAACTCAAATCGGAACGATGGGAGCGCCACACGGTGGTTATTCCGGGAACTTGTTGATCAAGGTAGATAAACCGTGACTCATTGCTCCGACCATCTTTCTGTTTTTATAACTGGTTCTTAATCTTGTGCAGGGTTCTTCTTTTTTAACAACGAGAAATCTGCAACGAACTTCATAATTTATCATATTATCGCACTAAAGTTTCTCAGCGTATAAATGACCCTTGTCCGGTAAAACATAGTGTTTCACACGGTTTGGAAACTGCAGGAAAGCTAATTTCTTGTAGAACATACAAAATAAAACAGAGTGCAAGTTAATCGTATCCTCAATCGTATCCTTCTTCATTAGACTTTATCCAGAATTATCAGCTCTAAATTCCCATTGAACCGTTAGAGGTTTCAAAAACAGCCATTTCTAACCCTTTTATCTGTTTAAATTTTGTAGAATGACGTTTCACCTTAGAATTGCAGCCAACGGTTGATGTTGCAACCAACGGTTGAAGTTTACTTTATTCATCCAGATAAGGCTTCTCAGAGACAGTTCTGTGTTCTTGATTTTATTAGTCAATCTACTACTGATTTACTATAGTGAAATTACCATCTCGGAAAGTATTAATAATGCGTCATTAGTATATATACAGACCAATGATGAAGAGCATTGGAAATTTTAGCTAGACGTTCGGGTATAACAATTAAGCAATTTCCGGCTTCTTTTAATTTCACTGAAGATCTTGTTAATCGAAATCGATCTTAAGAAAGCATGCATCTAAATACCATCGAATTTAAAGCAAAAAGGACAGTTTATTGATGATGCGTAGATCCTGGAGAAATGTTTCCACGTTATTCCATATGAAAATGATCAGGTTGTCTTTACTAGACGTGTCGATTGCTTCGCTTAAAGTGAAATATTTTGTAGAACACTACATATCGTATCAAGATTTAGAATTCCAGTTAACATCAAATCAATTAGATTCTGAACCCTATTCGCAGAGATAGGAAATTTAACACTACTTTAAATTTTAGCTATAGGCTGTTTTCGAAACGAATACTTATTTGATACTTATTTGCTCGGTACAATCGATACGGGAATTATCCAGCACGTACAGCGCGGAAGTTACGTCCCAGCGATAGTCTAGACGTTGCAGCTTCAAAAGATTACATTGATCTTGATAAGGTGGGAGGACATATTTCACAGCACCCGTGGACGGCAAACATCGGAGCGCGAACAGAATAAATTGCTTCTGAACACTCTCAATCCTCCCGGAATGACAGTGGTAGGATGACGCCAAAACTGGGCAAACGAGACATACAGTGATGTCAAAGTTATCGGGTCCCTAAAATCCCTGCAGTTTCGTTTAATAAAGCCCAATATAATATACGACTTTGAAATAATGGTGTTAACATGTCTGGTAAATGTAGCGTCAGCCGTAAAAATCACTCCAAGATCGGAAATGAACTCGACTCGGTCAACGTCTTCATTGTTCAGCTGATATTGGTGAAAAATGGGTGAGCGGATACGATTAAAAGAAAGCGTTTTACATTTGCTCACGTTCAGAGCCAGTCTATTGTTAATTGCAACTTTACACAATCAGAAAAACTAGAAACGAAGCGAAAATGTTCATGTCATCTGCGAAGAGGAGGCAGTTAGCAAACTCAAAGCATTGCACCAAATCGTTGATAAACAATGAAAACAACAATGGTCCAATGTGACTACCTTGAGGCACGCCAGATGACACATGAAATAATTGGGAGTAAGAACCCAAATCCTAACGGAATGCCAACGATAAGTGAGGTAGGAACGCAGCCATTTAACAGGAATGAACTGACAATTTAGATTCTCTAACTTACAACAACGTCAAGCTGATATTTGGAATTTAAACTATCAAATAAGTCGCCACAAAACGAAATCAAGTTAGTTATTGTAGACCTACCGGGATAAAATCCATGTTGTACAGAAGAAATTAAGTTTTTAGTGGCGAAGAACAAGATTCTATGAACCATAGACTCAAACAACTTGGGTAAGACAGAAAGAATGGCGATCCCACGATAATTACTCACATCACTTCTTCTACCCGCCTTGAAGATTGGATGAATACAAGAAATTTTCCAAGGATCGGGGAAAAAACGCGACGAAGGCTTTCATTAAATATGAAGGTAATAGGACGGTCCAAACTCTCGAATCGGCGGAAAGCCATCATAACCCGCTCCCTTTCCAACCTCGAGCTGGAGCAAGCAATCACGTACTTCTACCTCGGTAAACTTGAAAATATTAAATTGATCGTAGGTGGGCAAAGCTGGAGATACGATAGCGGACGACAGAACAGCTTTATAAACCGACGCAAAAAAATTGGCAAACAGATTACAGATATCCAAGGGCTGACTAGCGACAGAGCTCTGGTAAGACATGAAAGACGGAAGGCCAGCCACGTTTTTTTTTTGCTGTTAATGAAATTCCAGAATTCCTTAGGACTAGATGTTAACTCTTCCTCAATTCGCAATACATAGTTGTTGTAAAGGAACCAGTTTAGGCTTATAAATTCCTTGCGAGCTCTATCAAAATCTGGATAATATTTAACACCATGCAATCTATACAATGAATGAAGCTTATTACGTCGTTTCTCGAGCAACACCAACTCATTGCTATACCATGGCTCCCGACGGCCGATTTCATTTATTTTAACCAGCGGAACGTGCTTTTCGATACCACACCTGAGAAGATCGTTGAAACTTAACACCATACAGTTCAAATCACCGCCGATTTGATTCTATAGTTAGTTATTTTAATTTAGTTAGTACAGATGTTGTGTGAAGTAAATTCTTATGGGATCATTTCGCCATGGTGTCTACTTGTCCCTTATTCGTGGCAATAAATTTAAAATCATCCGAATGTTGTGATTGATCCTGTAATAGGCGTATATGTATGTGTTAGTTACATTCTAGTTAGTACAGATTTTAATTAACTAGGGGATATCATCCTTATCACCTATTACCTATTACGCTTCCCTTAAGCCAATGGAAGAAACTAGAACACTATCAGTGAAAGAACGAAATGAAAATTTGTTTCCTTTGCTAGAAAGTTGTATAAAAATGGAATAACACCGGATTAAATTCTGTCAGTCCTGATAGAATTGATTGTAGCAAGTTATTGAGTCAAGTGGATGTTCATACTATTGCAAACAGGAATGGCTACTTTAGCAAATGAAGTAATCATTTAATTTCTCCTAATTTTCGGCCATTTTTGGCTGGGGCCTTTTTTGACGGCACTGAAGTTACTATGATCGATTTCCGAAAAGGTCTGATGGTAAATTACGAATTTACACTCGGTAACAAAAGTTTGTGAAAATGGGCTGCGTAGAACACAAAAAAGGCTGTAATAAGTCTTACTACTTACGAATTTGTTATTCGTGGGTTATTTGTGCGTATAAAATAATACGCTGTCCAACCAGTGACCGGCTTATTGTTGTAAAAACCGGCGGGGCCGGTTGAGACCTTGATGAGTTACCTTCATTTTATTTTTGAGTATGCACATTTAGTATACTTGTTGCTTCGACTTATTTAGCCGTCATTGCCTCATTTTAAAGATTTTGGAGGTTACCTTTATCTTCTAAATGACGAATAATTAATTCCTTATAAATATTAATTTTGCCTAAATAGCTAGAATCCCAATGTTGTGACATAAAGTTTTGCTTCCTATATTTTACACTTATTTGTTTACTATTTTTACAAGTACACTCGACATTTTATCATTTTGTAAGTATTTAATTTTAATTTATTTATGTCTATCCATTTTTAGTTTTTTAATCACCATTCAGTATTAAATACCTTAAAACCTTCGGTTAATTATAAATTTCCGCTATAATATAAATTAAGGTTTTTTTGATACAATGATATCTACATATCTTTACATTGATTTTGTTTCATACAATGTTACTAGTATGTGACACCCAAATTTTACCTAATCCCAAGTTGTTATTCAGAAACAACGAAAACAACTATATATTAGGTAACTATTCGACAGTAAACTTATTTTCTAAGACCTTATTTCACGGCGCCGTTCTGATTTAGTCACAGTATGTACGCTAATTCTCTAGATAATTTAGCTAGACTCGTTCAAGTATTCCATATAGCAAAAATTAAGGTTGACATTCTAGGACTGAACTCAAAAAATTCACTAAACCCTTTTACTTTCTTTTACTCTAGTAAAATAAAGTATAGTAATCATGAAAATTTTGGAACTTGAGATTTTTAGAGATTTAATTGTTTTGAGGTCCCCTGAGTCCGAAAAAGTGGGTTTCGAAATGGTGTCTGTCTGTCTGTCTGTCAGTCTGTCAGTCTGTCTGTGTCCTCTCTACAGCCCATATGGTTTAATCAATCGAACTAAAACTTCAGATTTAAGCTTTTTTGATAAATTGGAAGATCCCAGTGAATTTTACTCCAAATCGGCTGACCGGAAGTGGCCACTCCCTTGGTCAAGAAAATTTGTTTTGCAAATATCTTAAAAAGTATAAGGTTTACAAAAAACTACTCAATACAAATTGTTTCCAAAAATTAAAAACAAATAAAAATAAAAAATTAAAAATTAAAAAAAAAATTTAAAAATTTAAAAATTAAAAAAACAAAATTTCTAAAAATTCTCTGTTCGTAAAAGAAAGTCGTGTGTTGGCCACACCTCAATTTTAACTAGGAAATTAAGGGACCTATTCCATGTGCTAGCGAAATCTTTGTCATCATTGTTGAGTGCGATTTCCAAAAAATAATTTCGTAGAACTTTTACTAAACGAACGATTCGTATGGATTAGGGTTTTCTAACTAGGTAATTAAGGGACCAATTCCATGTGCTAGCGAAACCTTTGCCATCATTGTTGGCAATCGCCGATATTGGCCATTGGGAGTTGAGTGCGATTTCCAAAAAATAATTTTGCAGAACTTTTACTAAAAGAACGATTCGTATGGATTAGGGTTTTCTAACTAGGTAATTGAGCAACCTATTCCATGTGCTAGCCAAACCTTTGTCATCATTGTTGGCAATGGCCGATATTGGCCCTTGGAAGTTGAGTGCGATTTCCAAAAAATTATTTTGCAGAACTTTTACTAAACGAACGATTCGTATGGATTAGGGTTTTCTAACTAGGTAATTAAGGGACCTATTCCATGTGCTAGCGAAACCTTTGTCATCATTGTTGAGTGCGATTTCCAAAAAATTATTTTGCAGAACTTTTACTAAACGAACGATTCGTATGGATTAGGGTTTTCTAACTAGGTAATTAAGGGACCAATTCCATGTGCTAGCGAAACCTTTGCCATCATTGTTGGCAACAGCCGATATTGGCCCTTGGGAGTTGAGTGCGATTTCCAAAAAATAATTTCGTAGAACTTTTACTAAACGAACGATTCGTATGGATTAGGGTTTTCTAACTAGGTAATTAAGGGACCAATTCCATGTGCTAGCGAAACCTTTGCCATCATTGTTGGCAATCGCCGATATTGGCCATTGGGAGTTGAGTGCGATTTCCAAAAAATAATTTTGCAGAACTTTTACTAAACGAACGATTCGTATGGATTAGGGTTTTCTAACTAGGTAATTAAGGGACCTATTCCATGTGCTTAGCGAAACCTTTGTCATGATTGTTGAGTGCGATTTCCAAAAAATAATTTCGTAGAACTTTTACTAAAAGAACGATTCGTATGGATTAGGGTTTTCTAACTAGGTAATTGAGCAACCTATTCCATGTGCTAGCCAAACCTTTGTCATCATTGTTGGCAATGGCCGATATTGGCCCTTGGAAGTTGAGTGCGATTTCCAAAAAATTATTTTGCAGAACTTTTACTAAACGAACGATTCGTATGGATTAGGGTTTTTTAACTAGGTATTTGAGGGACCTATTCTATGTGCTAGCCAAACCTTTGTCATCATTGTTGGCAATCGCCGATATTGGCCATTGGAAGTTGAGTGCGATTTCCAAAAAATAATTTTGCAGAACTTTTACTAAACGAACGATTCGTATGGATTAGGGTTTTCTAACTAGGTAATTAAGGGACCTATTCCATGTGCTAGCGAAACCTTTGTCATCATTGTTGAGTGCGATTTCCAAAAAATAATTTCGTAGAACTTTTACTAAACGAACGATTCGTATGGATTAGGGTTTTCTAACTAGGTAATTAAGGGACCTATTCCATGTGCTAGCCAAACCTTTGTCATCATTGTTGGCAATGGCCGATATTGGCCCTTGGGAGTTGGGTGCCATTTCCAAAAAATAATTTTGCAGAACTTTTACTAAACGAACGATTCGTATGGATTAGGGTTTTTTAACTATGTAGGTAATTAAGGGAACTATTCCATGTGACAAACTTTTACTAAACGAACGATTCATATGGATTAGGGTTTTCTAACTAGGTATTTGAGGGACCTATTCTATGTGCTAGCCAAACCTTTGTCATCATTGTTGGCAACAGCCGATATTGGCCCTTGGGAGTTGAGTGCGATTTCCAAAAAATAATTTCGTAGAACTTTTACTAAACGAACGATTCGTATGGATTAGGGTTTTCTAACTAGGTAATTAAGGGACCAATTCCATGTGCTAGCGAAACCTTTGCCATCATTGTTGGCAATCGCCGATATTGGCCATTGGGAGTTGAGTGCGATTTCCAAAAAATAATTTTGCAGAACTTTTACTAAACGAACGATTCGTATGGATTAGGGTTTTCTAACTAGGTAATTAAGGGACCTATTCCATGTGCTTAGCGAAACCTTTGTCATGATTGTTGAGTGCGATTTCCAAAAAATAATTTCGTAGAACTTTTACTAAAAGAACGATTCGTATGGATTAGGGTTTTCTAACTAGGTAATTAAGGGACCTATTCCATGTGCTAGCCAAACCTTTGTCATCATTGTTGGCAATGGCCAATATTGGCCCTTGGGAGTTGAGTGCGATTTCCAAAAAATAATTTTGCAGAACTTTTACTAAACGAACGATTCGTATAGATTAGGGTTTTCTAACTAGGTAATTAAGGGACCTATTCCATGTGCTAGCCAAACCTTTGTCATCATTGTTGGCAATGGCCGATATTGGCCCTTGGGAGTTGAGTGCGATTTCCAAAAAATAATTTTGCAGAACGTTTACTAAACGAACGATTCGTATGGATTAGGGTTTTTTACTTTCTTTTACTTTAGTAAAATAAAGTATAATAATCATGAAAATTTTGAACCTTGAGATTTTTAGAAATTTATTTATTTTTAGGTCCCCTGAGTCCGAAAAAGTGGGTTTCGAAATGGTGTCTGTCTGTCTGTCTGTCAGTCTGTTAGTCTGTTAGTCTGTCAGTCTGTCAGTCTGTCTGTGTCCTCTCTACAGCCCAGATGGTTTAATAAATCGAACTGAAACTTCAGATTTAAGCTTTTTTGATAAATTGGGAGGTCACTCCAAATCGGCTAACCGGAAGTGGCCACTCCCTTGGTCCAGAAAATTTGTTTTGCAAATATCTTAAAAAGTATAAGGTTTACAAAAAACTACTTAATACAAAATATTTCCAAAAATGAAAAACAAATTTAAAAAAAAAAATTTGTAAAAAAATAAAATTTCTCAAAATTCTCTGTTCGTAAAAGAAAGTCGTGTGTTGGCCACACCTCAATTTTTTAATTAATCAAAATGCGTTAAGTTTACTAGACTAGCTGATCAATTTGGTAAACCTCAGAGGTTCGTGCGCGGTTAGGTTTACTCATGTAAACTACCATTTTTACCATGGCTGTGGAGTCGGAGCCGGAGCCAGAGTGGGAGTCGCGGAGTTTATGTTTATTTTCCTATTTATAAAGGAGCCGGAGCCTTGTGGAATAGACAGACTCCGGCTCCGGATTTTTTTTGCTTACATGGCCCAATTATTTATATATGCATTAGCGCAGTTCAAATTGGAATTCAAAATCGGACTAGCCAAAGTTAGGGTTTCTTCTCGAAAAATCTTCGTCTTTTTTAAAAGCCTAGTACGCTGTTCAAGTGAAATGAAATTTTCACTGGTCTCCAAAAATATAGGAAAAATATTTTCGCTTGTGTCATTTTTATATGAGAACTTTCATTTCACTTCAGCAGCGTACCGGGCTTAGCTCTTGAAATCTCTCGAAATTTAAGTCGAGATACGTTGTAGTGATTCACTCATGCAATCAATTTATTACAATTCGTTTAAGGCTGTGGTTGCCTTAGACTTTCACGTAGTCGGTTGTATATATTTTTTCTGCAATTATTTATTTTTTTTTTTTTAAATTAAATTTCCAAATTTGAGAAAATAAAATTACCAGGGTGAACCAAAACTAAGCCAAGCAATTGTGGCGGCATGGAAATATTAATATTACCTTGTGTTATTTGTTGTATGGCAAAATGGGTTAAGTATTGGCAGCGGATGGTTCAGCAAGAAATAATAGCAGCAGCCACAGATCCATTCAGTGAGAGATACTGTTTACAACCCGGTACAAGGTATAAAATCCACCATAATTTATCGTTTGGGTTTGCTAGTTCCTCCATTGGAAGCCTCTCCAGATGGCGGATTGGGTAACGCCCACCAGGCCCAAGAAAATCAAATACTCGAGTTGAACGAAAACTAACCAGCAAAATTCAGAAGCGTCTGATTTTGTATAGGTTATTCGCAAATATTTTGGTATGCTCTATTAAAAATGAGCAAAAGCTCAAAATGGAGTGTACCTAAAATTTAGAAAATTTTTGAGTGTGTATAAATAAATAAATCCCTACAATTATTCGAAATGCAACTCATTTCGACTATAAAATATAATTGTATTTGAACAGCCTCACTCAGCTTAGTAGTGACAACTATAGAGTAGATTTGGACTTACTCTGTGGTGGAAATCCATACTTAAATACATTCCACACATCACTACTTTGTACTGAATATCTTGGACACTTCGGTACAACAATCAAAAACAATTTCACCACCATCTTTTGTGGTTATTCACAACTAATCACAAATTATTTCTTTTAGCTGAATTTTTACTTTTATTTTAGTGCCTTGTTTTTACATCTAAATTCATCTCATATTTTTTGGTTCATCGTCTCGAACAACATTACACAGACACTCTCGTTCTGCTAGTAACGTACAACACATCGTGTATAAAAATTAAAATTCCTTGTGCACAAAAATCAAATACAAAAAAAATTATAAAATAAATTTCCGTGACGACCTATTTTTACGGAATAAAATAATTAATAGATAATTAATTCTTTCATTCTGTATCGTTATCGGAATTATAATCATAATACTCATAGTAGTAGAGTCGCGCTGAATTTCTCGTTGCTGCGATTGAAAATTCACCGCGTTTGTCGCCTTCCGCGAAGAATAAATATAACATTTTCGGAACTCAGTGAAATGCGGTGGTGATAATTCGCTAAACCTTGTAAACTATTTTAAGTGTTAAAAATAAATTACGGCCGCATAGCCAATATTAATTGTGCGGTAAATAAAATATATAATTATTTTCAATTCATGTACCCCAAACATTTTCAACGAAATTAGTACTATTCTATAACGTGAAGAAAGTCGAGAAGTCGAGAAATTTGGGTTAAGCGCGCAAATCTAATTAATTATTTTGTCATCACATTTCACGGAAATTACTGATGTTAAACCAAACAAAAAATTGAAAAGAAAAACATCAAGGAGAATTAACAGGGACTTAGTGAACCTGGCAAATTTCAAACAAGTGACCTTGCAATCGGTAATAAATCAATAGAAACCCTCCCAGTTAAAGCGCCGCAGTAAATAAAAGATTAAAAAATACCGGCTCTTGAGATTGAGCCAACGACCTTTGTAAATTAACACCGACACGCTATCGTCCAGCTACTGCTTGCTTACCAAATATCCACAGTTTTTCAGCACATAAATAACAGCGTTTCACGGAAATGAAAAAACTATTTGCTTTACGCATAGGAAGATATATTTTTGATGTCGAGGGAGTCAGAGTTGGAGCCGGAGCCGGAGTCGGAGCTGGAGCTGGAGCTGGAGCTGGAGCCGGAGTCGTTAATAAGTTTATAAATTTCCGGAGTCGGAGCCGAACATTTTTGCTCGGACTCCGCAGCCCTGATTTTTACATTTTATAAGTAAAACATGTAAAAAACTACGTACATTACATTAAAATGTAAATTATTTGTAAAAAAGTAATACATTTTAAAAATAATAAATAAAAACAAGTAATTTAGTGAAAATTTAAAACAAAAAGTTCATAAAATTTATAATTGTAAACATTTAAAACTTTATTAAAGTGTAAATTGAGGATTGGAAAAGTATTGAATGCAATTGACGATTGGAAATATAAAATAAAGCTGTAACGACTTAAATATGGTATAGTGGAAATTTATTAAAGCCGAGCAGCCTCAAATATTTTATCGAAAATCACGGCTCTAATCGTCAATGCCTACAAAATGTATAGAAAGTGCAACATTCGGAAACCAAATGAACATCGATAGATCCCATTAAAAGGATGCCAATCCAATCATCAATTATGTTTTGTTGACATTACGTTTTCTACATTTAAAATTATTTTTTTTTTTACTTATCGTATTGCAACGCCATCTCTTTGAGAATATTAACAAATTCTATTATTCGATAAAACTAGCTAACGCCATCTACCGACATTTTTTATAGATCTTCAAATAATTTAAAGGTACAGACATTACTTGAAAGAAAAATGGAGAATGATTCACCTAAGGATACGCTAAAAAAATTCTTTTTCTCAAGGTTGATTCACCAGATTTGTCCATTGAGCTCATCAAGAAAATGACAACTTGACGGAGTTGAAAACCGAGTTAAAAATATGTTATCTCGCTGGACACAAAAGAGAGATAACATATTTTAACTCGGTTCTTAACTCCGTCAAGTTGTTATTTTATTGACGAGCTCAATGGACAAATCTGGTGGATCAACTTTTAGTGATAAGAAATTAACGGCTCCGGGTATTCCAGTAAAAAACATTTCAGTCAAAAATTATAAGGTAACTCAGTCAAAATAGTTTTAGACTGAAATACCTTATCAGAAGGAAGTTCAGTCAAAAAACTAAAAGAGAAACTATTGCTGAAATAACTTTTGAAAATGTGATTCAATCAAACAATTAAAAAGGAATTCCAGGCAAAATTGTTCTCCGGGAATACAGTAAAAACAATTCAGTCAAAAAACGAAAGGAGTTTCAGTCATAAAATTTCCCATACAAATATTATGACTAAAACTCCTTAAAAATTAACTTCAGTCCAAAAAAAAGGTATTTCGGTTAGAAAACAATTTGACTGAAATGCCCTATGTGTATTTGGACTGAACAACCTTCTTGAAAGGTATTTAGTCTCAAATTTTTGGGCTGGAATACCTTTTGTTTGGTTTGTTTTATTAGCCGGTGATGTCTTTCAGAAATAGAATTAATTTAACTGTTTTTGTAAATTCGTTGTCGACGTTATTTTTAAGACTTTACATAGCTCAGGTGCTTACTTACCAGAACCATTCAATCACTATTACTTGGTCATCAAGTTGTTTATCAAGTTCCCTTTAGCTTTATGAATCAGGGATGAAATTCACATAAATTTCAAAGTACTAAAATATTGAGCAACAGAGGAATAAATTGGGCTTTAAAGTACCTTTTAATTTTTTGATGTGTTTACATATCGTCGACTCAGAATTATCCTTGCCCTTATATGCGTTTTCCCTATATTGAAGATAACGGCATTGAAGTTTAGCTGGAAAGTTAAAGATGTTCCTGAGCGATTTCTTTACTAAATTTAGGCTTCCAAATAGATTTGTTAGAAGAAAGCTTAATTACGATATGAAGTACAATGCTTCAAACTCAGAAAGTATTTTAATTATTTAGTTTCAAATTTTATAGTTTTGCCCATGTCCAGTTTTGAACCAACTTTTCTTAAAATGCTTGTATATATATGCCCATGACATTTTGCCTATATCCTCGATTTTTGGAAATACTAATTTTTAGCATACACCAAGCAATGCTAAAATCCATTTGTTTAAGCATAAATAAAAACAACATAAAAACATACAACAAACCCATAGGACGCCCCCCATAGGACGATAAACGAATATTCCAGATTTCAATTATATTCTTATAAAACAAATCTTCCTCTCAACAAGGAATATGTAAATTTATTTTCAAACGCTATGCGCAGTTCTGTGCAGGCGATGAGCCTGTATTTAAAAATTGCTGTAGAGCAAACGACATAATGCAATTCCTGTTTTGCAGCATGCACCTATATCTGACCAAAAAATAATGGTTTGTACTTCTGGATGAGAATTAGTATATTTTTCTAACATTTTTATAAGCCCATTTGTAATGTGAGTACCTTCGCGGCCACAAATAGATTCACACCTAAAAATGTGAGAGTTATTACCGATTTCGAATGAAATGTTGACCTTATCATAAAAATACGTTCTTTATCACCATGAACCTTTCCCGTTAAATTATACACGCAAAATATTCGCTTATAAAAGAAGTTCGAATTATTAACTTTGAGGAGTTGGAAGGCATTTTACACATCAAAGCTGAAAATTCTAAACAGTTTGCCTTAGGTAAGTTTTATTTAGAATATGGGCCTCGTGCTCGTTGGTTTGCTCTACGGATGCAGCCAATACCATCATTCGCATTGCCTATCATTTATCGCACAGATCTTTTTGTTTGTTTTAATAATTTGTAAAAGGGCACAACTCGACTTATGCCCCTTTGTTTTGTGACCACAGATATATAACTCAAATTTACCAAAAATTGGGCATAGACAACAATAATTCTAAGACGACGATATTTCAATAACTGACGACTTTTCACTTTTATTTATGTCACTCAAAGTAACAAAAGGATTTTTAAACTTTTTGTCTTTTTAGGAGGGTTCAGTTGAAAGGTTAAATGCTGATTTTGTGAAGCATTAGATACAGGTATTCTGTTACTAACTTAACCAGAACTTAAAAGTCGGCCCAAATAATTTGTATAGAACTAGGGGCTATTTACATTTAGCACAAATTGCGAAAGGCCAGTAAATTTTTTTTTTTTTTAGATTTATGGCATTAATATTAGTATGATGTTTTCAATCAAATTAAATTTAATTAAATCTGAAAATTACTTGAAAATTAGAGAAAACCAAATTCGTTCGTATTCGCTCGCATTTTACATTTGAATTTCGATTTTCTCTAACTTTGAAGTAATTTTCGGATTTAATTAAATTTAATATGATTGAAAACATCGTACTAACATTATAACATTATAAATGGACAAAAATTTTATATACTTAATTAGAATTCGCCCTTGGTGTTATGATTAAAATTTAAATAAAGGATGAAATTTACTGACTAAACCAAAAATTATTTACATATCCATTTTAGTTATTTATAAGAAATGTTTTCCTCCCACCGAACGGATTAAAATTAATTTTCGATTTGGTAAATCTGAAAAATAAAGAGGCCATTCACTCATACCATATCTACTGAAAAAAGTAGAAATATCATTCCAACCTCCCCGTACCTTAGCCCAAGGGCGAAGAGTTATAGAAATGTATTACTCTTCAAAAATGTAATCTTGAGTTCCTATGTTAGTAGTTTGGTTTCATACTGAAAAGTTGGTCTACTCATCAGGTAGCTACGACCAAACTACAAAAATACAACTCTCGGCATTTACATTAAGTATCCGGCCAGAACGTACTAACATAGTGAATTATATTCACTACATCAAAAACCCAAAGAGAAACCTCATTTGTGTGTGTATTATGCCAACATGAATATTTATTAAGAATTTAAAAGTAGAGAGATGTATTTTTGTAGTTTGGTCGTAGCTACCTGATGATCAAATTTATTTTTGAGGGAGTACTAAATTCCACGCCTGTTTCGAAAAATGACATGCATCCAAAATGTAGATTTTTGGGATTTCGTTACCCTGAACAATTTCTTTTAAAATGTTCTTGATTAAATGCCGTCGATAGTGAATTTTAAAATTATGAATAATTCCCTGGTTCATTGGTTGAATTGGGCAGTTATATTAGATGTTTTAAATAGCTTTCTCATTCAGAAAAGGTCATCCACGCCTTTTAATTTACTTTATACAAAATCGGCAAAGTGTTGACATTTGTGAAGCATCGCGGTTTAAGATACTTTCCAATCAGTATAACTGGTAGCTTTTCGGTTCCAGACTGATTCGCTCCTAGAAGAACAGTTATTCGTTCTTTGCTTCTCCCCGGAACTAGTTTAAAAAATAATCCGGTCTCATTTATTAAAAATGAAGTCTATGCTGCATCCTGTGAGAGTTCCGGTCGCAGATGATGAAGCATGATCGCCTGTTACAAATTTAAAAATAATTTCGTTTCGTTTCTTAACATCATTCATTTTCCATTCATGTCAAGAATGCAAAAGAAAAATTCATGTAAATTGCAATCACGACAAAGTTATTTTGTCAAATCTTGGTTGTAATTTTTTGTGAATAACACTTTTCAAATAATTAGTAACTTGTGTAAAATAACACAAAAAAAAGTGTTGATTGTACATTGTCAATGAATCGAATAAAATGTCATTTCATCTTTCGTTCGGCACCTGTCTTGATTAATTCAAATGAAGAATAAGGAACAATCGGCCATTTGGCCTTTATATAAATTCAATTGACTACAAAGCAACATTCAACCATATCGTTAGAAATCTGACAAAAATTCGAATGAACAAAAGCAAGAATCATTTCTTCAGAAATATCATTAAATTTATACATGTTCATAAATTTAATTGATGATAAAGCAACAATCGACCATATCGTCAAAAATCCCCGAAATCGAAAATCCCAGTTAAATTAATCTGTCTTGTTATTAATTGAATTGAATATAAAGCCATATCGTCATAATCTTTTATAAATTAATCCGGCTAAACAATCTTAATCCGTAATACTATAGGGCGTCCTACGCAAAACGTGAATCAGTTTTATGAGTAAAAAAAGCTAATTGAAGAAATTAAGCGGGTATCCAATAAATCTCAATCAATAAATATCGATCAATAACATTCCTTATTGAAGATAATCTAAGAATATCTATTCGAAAACATTCCAGTGATGGCCAAGTTTCGCGCACAAATACACATAAAATCATACGAAATTTAAAGTATCGTCCGTAAAAACATCCAAAAGGTTTAGAGCTTACAGAAACAGCTAAAATGATTCGTGTTGCTTTTGCGAAAAACTTTTTGGAACACCTAAACGGAGATTAAATCTTGGGCGATATCTGGTTTAGTGATGAAGCAAACTTCAACCTCATGGGTCACGTAAACAAAAAAAAATCTAAGATCATTTAGAAGATGTAAGCGAATTTGAAACCGCTATTCAAACGAACGTAAGTGCAATTGCGACTGGTGCTCTCCTTCGAGTTATTAATTATATACCATAAAGGCTAGAAAGAATCATTAATGAAAATGGAAGAGATATCTTATAGTCGCGTTTTGAATAGGACACCCTTTACATAAACAGTATGTCCCCCATAAGAAAATATCTAAATTTATTCTTTATGTTTAACCCTCACCGCACGCCCTTCTTAACTGCCTTTCCCCCGTTAACTTCTTTCTTTAGTACAGTTGGGGCATTTGAGTGGTAAACAACAGTATTAAAATGAGTTCCATGCAGCATTACCATCCATAGTTCTATCTGAATTTTTATAGGCAAAATTCATGATAAAATTTAGTTGGATTATGTATGCATCTTACCACCCTATTAGAGCAACCAATGAGAATGACCACAACACTGTTTAGTATTACGTCAAGTTCGACACCCCTGCCAAATATGGAATTTTTATAAATGCGTTTAGTATTACGTCAAAGTTAAACTAAAGGTATGTTGTGTGGTTCATATATATTGATCTCTATTTGGGTATCTGAAACCACCAACCATGACAAAATTCTAAAATTTGCTCAGTAGTTGACTTAGACCTACATTTCATGACCCAATAAAGGAATCTGATGAGTAGGACCTTTGAAGTAATATTACTTCAAAGTTGAACTGAAGGTATGTTGTGTGGTCTGAAACCCATGACAAAATTCTAAAATTTGGTCAGTAGTTAAAGTAGGTCTAAATCTTATCACACAAGCTACAAAAATCGGAAATAATTCATTCTCAGAGCACGAATTTTCGTCGTAAATTGAGGCTTGAGGATTGCGATTTTCTTGTATATAAATACGTGTTACACTCAAGATGTGCAATCGAATATTTTACTCAAATAAAACCAAATAATTATTAAAATTGCTTTACGACCAAAATCCGTGCTCTTGTGTAGAATAATCGAAGAAGTCTCCAGTCGTGGTAATGATTATGTTATTACGGTATGTTGTAACCAGTTTTATTTTGTACTCCGCCGTTCTAATAACTGTTATACTAATTATTATGTCTTTTTACAAAATATTTTAACTTATCGGCTTTTGCTTGCAATAATTATAAAATTTTGGGAGATACGAGTAGCTGGCTTTTTCATAAAGTATTTTTTCAAAGCTAATTTATAATGGTTGTCATTCTCCAGCAAAAACCCATAAAATGGTTTTCTTACATTATTGTGTCAGCCACTTTAGCAAACAATATCAATTCAAACATGTCAAATTTGCGAACTAAATTACTTCAACTTCACAATCATTTTCCTTCTAAAACTTATTAACTACTACCTCTAAAACTTACTCTAACTTATAAAAAGATAATTCCGTGTTTTTTACAACTTATAAAAACCTCAAGGCACTCTGTATGGGGCGCCAGGTAAACTCAAATATGACAGAGATTACCTGATTTTATCAAAAAACTTTTAACTGCTTTCACTTGAATACAAAAATTACGTTACCGAACAAATTATGTGGTCATTTATCCAAGCCGCACAAAAACAATATATGGAAACCTGGATTTACAATACTCTCAAATCCTTTCCTAGACTTGGACACGACCTCTATATAAAAGTGATACTGTAAGATAATTTTTGCAGTCAGTTAACCTTTCCAGACTAGAAAGTTGTACGGAAGTCTGGGTTTATGCACCGTGATATGGGAAATTTCATTCGTCCAACACGCCTTGACATCAATATTCTCAAATCCTTTGTTTATATTTGAATAAAATCTAGACTCTCGCATTTTTCTTATGTCTGGCAAGGTTAAATTCTGATACCAGAAATTCTCTTTTAGTTTTATTTTGACATTCTCCTTCTCGCCTATGTAGGATCTAGGTAGGAATAGGCAGGGTGGCAGACATGCAGGTTTCTTTAGACCTGTTTTGGATTTTCAAACTTCTGTGTTAAATTTATTAGCAACAGTGTAAAATTCAGGAGGGATCAGAAAAAAAAACTAATTTCAACAAAATATAATTCGAACTCCAGCCCTGGCTTAGTATCTCTGAAAATAAAATATCACTAAAATACATCGACAAAGTTTGTGTTCTATTCGTTGCTGGAGGCGGAGAAAATTGTCTGGGTTGGCTGTTTACGGAAAACCAAAACTAGTAAATATAATTTTTGATTTATGCGGAATTAAGAAATCCGACCCCAGATTATTAAATAAATTAATAATTAATAAATTTTATATTAGGTACTATTTAATGAATCGACTTAACCTATTAAATCTCAGATATAAATTCTATTAAAATTCATCCACAAACGTAACATCTGTAGTTCTATTTGAAGCTGGAGTCGTAGTGCACTGCCTGGATTTGTTGTCTATGTAAAAATAAGGAAAATTGATGAAACAATACTTCTAAATAAATGGGTTCAACCAAAATATCATTAGTGGTGTTCCGCAATATTTCTTGGATTAGGTTCTTATTTTATTTATAATAATATATTGTGACCTAAGAAATTTTCAGAGCGTTAATAATTCGGTTTTATATTAGGAACTACTGATAGAATCGGCTTAATAGCTCAGATATAAAATTTCACTAAAATCAATTGACAAACGTGCTCCATTTGGTGCTGGAACCTGGAAATATAGTAAGGGCCAAGAGTGGTTAAGAAAGTAAAAAACCAATTTTTTCTTAGCAAATCTAATTGCCCCAAAGTTTTTTCTAATAACCAAAATGTTATTGCAATATTTATTGAATTTTGGCCATGTTTTATTTAAGAAACTCCACCACTGCACCAAATGGAACTGCTGTGATTATGCACGAATACCATTGAAATTTATTATCTGACTTAACCAAAATGAATCCAGCTAGCGGGTTTAAAATTTTACTAAAAAAGATTTCACCACGTGCATGTATTGAGTCCCCACCAAACCAATTTTATGTCCTGTTCCTCCAGGTCACCCTACTGTGGTATCGTCTGGCAATGCATTTTTTTAAATTGCATCCAAAATATCTTCCAATTCTCAAAAATCAGCTTTGTGAAAGTGACGAACATACACGTTCGCATATTTGACATGTTTGAATTCGCATATCTGCCAAATTTAGGTAAAAATAACTAAAAATTAAAAATTTCGCTTACGCTTTCGCTACGAGAAAAAGTTTAAAAATCTCAAAACGATAATCTAAAAATATCTGTGATTTCGTGGAGAGTTGTGACGATCCTGAAACAGTTTTAATATTCAAATTTGGCTCAAAGGCTTAAAACAATTTTAGTGTAATTTGCTGGATCATGGTTTTTGTTTAACACAAAACACTAACAATTATTTATGTCTAAGGTGTAACTATTCTATTTCGAATGTACTCCCTTCTGACTAGAAATACTCCCCTGAAAATTTGAAATGTACTCCGGTCAATGTTTTTAGAGCGACAGCATTAGTTGTAATCCATCTACTGCATCACAATTTTCATATCTCTTTTCAACGCGTTTGGATTTGTTAGACATTGGCGAATATTTTGATCAATATTAAGACCGAGTTAATCTACAGACCAGATTGAAAGCATAGTATTTTGCTCCATTCACTGAATAAGAGTAATGCATCATATATTGCGGGAAATTAGATATCTAAATTCGCTTGTCCAATAAAATGTTTCCCCGAATCCGCGATTTCGATTGTATTTTCGACAATATATGTGTAAAACATACCACAAAGAGAAAGCATTCTTTGAAGATTTCGATGTAACACGTAATAATTAATTTTTTAGTCTGGATTAACTTTTTACGTTTATGCACCGACGCCACAAAAGGTTAACTAATTTGTTTATGTTCTACCTTCTGACTATTTTCGCTACATGGCGTTGTAAACCGTTGCAAAATGTATAGGAGCCCTATTGTTTTGTACACAGGCACTGTACACTTATGGCACCATGTACATATTTACTAAATATTTTGTGGTTTTAACAGTTCATTTTTTCATAAATAATTATTTCATTTTGCATAATACGATTTAATTCAGTTAATCATTTCATCAAATCAGATAGGATCTCTAAGAGTGTGCATCTCGGATGAAAACTGTTGGGACGCAACTAGGGCATCCAATACCGGTATACCGCAAACCGAAATACCGGTATACTGACCATTTTTATTATTACCGATATTGAGAGATCAATACCGGTATTTCGGTATTTACATTTTTATTGATTATTCGCCCAATATTCATTGAATTAATACATTCCAATGTATAAAGTCAAATTTTTTATAAACTTTGGAAAATTTATAAATAATTCAAAGTTCAGCAAGAGTAATGAATATATCAATTTTTATTTTGTGAGCATTGGAACAATCTAACCGTAGGATTCGTATGATTGATGTTTCACTCGACAAAAAACAAAACTGAATAAAAAATAACACAAACTCCAAGGCTCCATTAATAAACAAATTTAGAAAGATTGTATAGCTGTTTCGACGATTCCACTATCTGTAAACTTAGATTATATAATTTGAAGGAATAGCTTACTTTTGATGCTGGAGGCCTTTTATAAATTAAGAAATAGCATCTTAAAAGCTCTGATCAAAGTCAAATCAACTATCAGCTTTACCGAAATGTAGTTCCAGAGTATAAAATCAATGGTTGCTATAATTTTACTAGTCAAACCGGCTGTACAAGCGTCTTCTGTCAGCTGAGGCTACCCTAGCATTCATGCTTCAACATTTGCTGATCGAATGAAAACCTCTTTTTGGTACCGAGAATCATAGAAAGACGAACTTATCTTATCTTTTGTAATATTTGTGAGTTGTGCAAAGGTAAGCAAGTCCAAAACATTTTTAACTCGGGCGTCAACTTTAATCGACTAACTAAAAACGAAATAGTTAATATAACTGTCCATCTTATATAAGAGCTTTCTTCAACCCCAACTGCAGTTGAAGCTTCATATTCAACATCAAAAAGTGATGTTGGTATAGTGAAGCTCCACGCGCGAAGGGAAATCTTTATCGTTAAGATTGCAAGAACGGCTTGATGTTGCAATCAACAATGAGGTCAATAAGAAAATTGCACAAAAAATTAAATCGACGTTTGATGATGTTATTATGTATATTATTTAAACGTGCCTATAATATATTAAACGCTCCGTTAGGCACATGGTCGGATAGTCACATTTATACCTCCTTTTTGTTGGTCGTTTTGATGTGAAACTATAGTGATCCATTTGATTCATGCAATCGACGCCTGCTTTATTTGCATTATAATACAAAATTGCTTCGGGTTTCAATGCTTGGCCTTGACAAAATTTTGTGTATGGCATGGTGGAAAGTAAGTTCACACATTTTTTTTTTTTGGTACGTAGCTGCAAATTAAAACCAAATTATCGTGAAATCCAAAAGAAGATGAAAGAATAGGACGACAGGGCTGCTTTCTAATTTCATGTGGGATACATCTTTTAATGGATAGAATGGTGCCAACGAATGCTAGACCAAGTTGCCGCTGTTTTTGTACGTTTTTGCGAGTTGTAACATAACAATTTCGCCTTGAATCACTTCACGTTCAGCTCCTTCTTCTCGATCACCAAATTTTCATT
Organism: Tipula vernalis; assembly: GCA_958295665.1. NCBI lineage: Eukaryota > Metazoa > Arthropoda > Insecta > Diptera > Tipulidae > Tipula > Tipula vernalis. The sequence goes on along the minus strand of OY282559.1, from coordinate 383,129,306 downwards.
CCATATTTCGCTGGTTTTGATGGTATATATTAAGTGAATCTAGTTTTGTTATATTCGCGTGCGGGCTATAGTTCTTGGCGAGGTTTTCATTCAAATAATTCCATATGTCACGAATTGGTGCGGCTTTGTCACTTAGCAAACGATGAGGACGTGTTCGCCCACCATCAAACCGAATAAATCGTGTTAATGCACGGAAGTGTTGATGAGACATTGTTGCTCTGAATATGGGTAGGCCATCTGTACGTCACAAAACGTTTGACTTTTGCATATTATTATGTGAACACCACTAGCCAAAACTTTTGCAATAAATGCATCCAATTCACTTTCGGTACATCCTTTCAACTTTTTTGTTTTTTCGTTTTTTATCAGGATTAGCCATATTCATTCACAATATTTTATGTGAAAAATTTCTTGAATACTTCAATTGGAATAGATTTTGTTCCTTGGGTCCAGCTCGAGAACGTATAATATTGTTTTGCCGCAGACGAATAGCAGCATTTAGTTCCTTTTTATTCCATTTTGTGCCATTTTTACCATACAAACAATCTTCAGCAGTTCTCTGCTGTTGAATTTCGGACTGTATTTCCTCTTCATCATCATCACTGGTAAATATTTCATTTGGTTCGATGACCATTTCGTTCCCACTATCAGATGCATCATCTTCGTTTGGCACATAATCTGTATCATTATCATCGTTTTCGTCAGCGAATGGATCGATTTCTTCGCCCTCTTCAGCAGCTCTTTCATGCTCCACATTACTGGCTAAAGCCGCTGACAATCGTTCAAAAAATAAGGAATCTAAATTACCACTTATCCGTTGTTGCGTATTATAAATAAATTCTACTTCATCACTCATTTTAAAAAAAGCAAACAATCATAAGAATTTTGCACGTAAAATATGTTTTATTAGCACTAATTTGTTGTGAGTTCAACCTTCAACGTTCACTAGTCAACTGATCTGATGCGAATGAGTATAAAAGAAATAACGCAAACGTGAATCTACACATCTGCACATGCGCACTCTCACTCACTGTTACCAGAATAGAAAGAGAAGTTTGTATAGAAAACAACAAAGAAAACATCGAAAAAGTATCGCTCAGTAGTATGAGCACACAAATTTATGTGTGTAAATGAGCATGTGTGCATCTGGATACTTACGTTTATGTGTACAGAAAATGCTGATAGAATACTAATGGCAATTTGAATGGAAAGTTACCAATAAAAAGTAAAAAACGTGAAAAATTCCATCAACTTACATATAAAATGTAGGGTGGGTCTGGCCAGAATGAGGTACGAAAACAATTTGTATATCATAACACTATTATAATTATCCTTGTATAGGTTTTCGGTCCTAATTTTTTCCATATATCGGTAGCTAATAAAATTTTAGGAAGGTACACAAAATTTCAGGTCGCTAGCTCAATTAGAAATATATTTAAATTGAAAAAGTCTGGACTTAAAATTTTATAAAAAAGTTGAACAAAACTACTTTTCCAATGTTTTTTATAAGTGTTAACTAAACAATACCGGTATTAATACCGGTATCCCGGTTTTGTCGTCAAGTAATACCGAAATACCGGTATTCATATTTTGGGCAGAAATTGGATGCCCTAGACGCAACTGTTACGCGACAAATATCACCTAAGGCTAGTTAGGCGTAATTGAGATATAAATGCCACCTTCCACATATTTGCCTGTCAAGTCAAAATGATTTTTATTCTGCAAAATTGCTCCAAGAGACATGCTCGGTTGAACAGTTTTTATTACTTAATGTGTCTTTACAAATATGTAACAATACACAGCATTAACAAAGGAATAATAAAAGGCAGTTAAGTCTTTGAGAATTATATTTTTGACATTGGGTTTGTACTTCTGTAGACAGGCGAGGTACAAAAGCACAAGGCGCCGTAGAACACATACCATAAAAATATCAGCGGAAGGCATATAAAGCTTCCACTTTCCATCTGTGGGAAAAAGAATCAAGGATAGAGGAGACTTCGACATGTCTCCTCGTACACTTGTCCAGCTAATCGTGATTTTGGACTTGTTTATATTACACGATTATTTAAGAATTATCTTAGAGGGACGAACGAATGTTAAGCAATGTCATCCAACTACAAAATGTTCTTAAACGACCAAGACTCAACAAAGAAGTGGGCATACCAAAAGATGAAGCGACTTCAGCATTATTGCTTAGTAATTTAGTTTAGTGTGAACAAACAACTATTATTGACCGAAGGAGCTTTAAATCTTCCATAAAAAAAATTTGCCATGTTGTCTCTAGGGTATCCAAATTACTCGAATTGCAAAGTACTCGAGTAGTCGAATACTTTCTATTTTAATAACCGGGTTCACCGAGTACCCGGGTTTTAAATGATTTATCGTGCTCGCCTTATTGCTTGCCTGAAGTTAGATGCTGATCATGTGAGAAATGACATTATTTTGTGACTTCATATTAAAATATTGTAGATTTGGTCACTAAAACGCAATTCTAACAGATGGTTTTAAAAGTGGTAATATCAAAGAATCAGCCCTAGTCATTTATCTTTGAATTAAAACATTTGATTCCCATCCCATTTCCGAAATAGCGAAATTAATTCCTTTTTAATTTTGAATTAATTCCGTGACATCGATTTTTAAAAAAAACTGGATTAAATCCGCCGAAATTAATTCATTTTTTTTTTAGCGGAGTTAATTTACTTTTAATTATTAATCAAATCCGTCGAGAAACTGATTTATTTTTAATTATGAATTAAATTCACAATGAAAATAAACTGTAATAAGTTATTTCAATCTTTTGTAATCCAATCGAAGCGTTCAATTCAAGCGTTTTAGTACTTTTCAGAAGATATAATGTATTTGTATCATTTCAGTTCAAGTTCATTTCAAGACATTACCTGTCACTTTCGATGACAAGATTTGTATTTGAATTTTCTAATTTTTATGGCGGAATAAATTCATATTTATCGGCGGAGTTAAATTCATTTGGAAATGAACTAATTTCCCCGATAAATTTGAATTTATTCCACGTTAACTTAATATGAATTAAATCCGTGCTGAATTATTTCATTTTAAAAAAATTAGACAGACGTCTTCCCGCTGAGTTATTTCGTGCCCCTGAATCAAATTATCTAGGTAATCGATCAAATTACTTTGGTATTGGAGTATTCGGAAAAGGAGAAAAATTCACGAGTACTCCGTTACTCTAAAATCGGTATTGGCTATCCCTAGTTGTTTCGATAGTAAAATTCCTCCAAGATCCAGAGTCGGCGACCAAGGAAATTATGGATGATGTATTCTTTGGGTTGAACTCAAAATCCGAAACGTGCTATTTTGGAAAATAATGTTGAAAAATTATCGCACTGTGTGTGTACCCAAAACCCTGGCACAAGGAAACATATTTTTAGTTTCCACCATCAAACCGACGTCCACCGCAAATGAGAGCAATTCTCCATTAGCTGGTGGGTTTCTAACGAAAGTTAATATGTTAAGTAAAATCAAAGCGTTTAGATGGGATTAAACATTTCACGGCAATGTGATAGTTTAAATTTCATTTTTACCATCAGTAAGTGATGGGAGGCCGGAATGTGCCTAAGTAATAGATTAAAAGTTTGTGGTGCTTATACATTCAATTTACATTTTCCGTAACTTTTACTCATATTAGTGTGGCTAACTGTAGCAGGGAAACTTCTGAATTTAAGAATGAAACTTCTAATACCATTAGAACCCACTGTAGTACAGTAATTAGCTATTTCCGACATAAATGGTTCTAGAAACCAATAAAAATGTTGTGTTTGATTATACATTCCTTTGCGAAAAATGGGAGTTGTTAGGGAATTGTGTCAAATGGCGTGACAACCGTGATTACATCTAAAAACCTGTGTTAAGATTTAATTAATTAAATATTACAGCGTTATTCAATAACACAACTTCATTGGAATTTCCTTCAATGAAAATTTTCTCGTGGAGTCAATGCCACGATTATCGTATTCCTAAATAACAGGTTTCCATAAGTGATTTTGGTCAATTTTTCATGAAATCAAAATGATAGTTATTTATCCATAAGCCTTTATCATTCGTTGCCACTTAAAATTATCCATGCTACTTTACCATTCTTAAAGGCATTGGGATTAAAGCCCGGCCGATTAACGATTAGTCGGAATTTTTGCTACCGATTTAAAGCAAATATTATTTATTTCAAAATTTTTTAAGAAAGATTTTTATTTTAATTTCATTTTTTTGTACACAAATCTAATTTCAACAAAATTATAAACATTTACATTTTTGATTTCAACATTTATTCTACTATGATACTGAGCAAATGGTGTGTTAGGTGTACATGTGGAAAACGGAACGGAAAAATTGTTTTTTTCCCGAAAAATCGAAACCTAGTTCAAATTAAATTATATTTCATCCAAAATCCAGTCATAAAACTTAATAACGTCCGTGAAAATACTTAATCCAAGCGGGTCACACTTTCCTGTTGTACCTAAAGCTACTCCAACTGAAGCGATACCCCGAAGAAACCATTGATTATTTACATCGAATACTAATCCACCCCCTGAATCGCCGCTGCATACACTTGTTGCATTATCGTAACCCGCACAAAAATTATTTTCATTTAAATAACTGGACAATGCGGTAATAATATTGCCTCTTCCTTGGCATTCACTTCTCGGCCGAATTGGAAACGACGCTTTCGCTAGGATTTCAACCTTCTTATTCAATTCGTTTAATCCCCAGCCGGGAAGTACACCTACATCATTCTGAAATAATAACTGATTGTTAGTAATACAAATCGGTTGAATATATTTTGTATAACGCATCACTGTGTGAAGTTTTAACAATGCAATATCATTTTCAAAATTATTAGTATTATAGGATTTGTGCACGACAACTTTGATAATTTCAGTTTCACGACTATCAAGCGAATCCAGTTTCAAATTATGTTTGCCCAGTATAATGAGTAGCACCTCGTGTGATATTGTTCCAGTTGGCGCCGTTACACAATGCGCAGCAGTTACAACTGTTATTTCATTTAATAGTGTCCCTCCACATTTATATTCTCTTTTTCCTCCATCTTCTATATAAAATAATGCAGCGTGCCAAGGAAATTCTTCTCGGGCTGTCGGCAGTGAGTTTATAATCACAGGATTTATATTAGTTAGTGCCATTCCACACGATTTAGTATCGATAGTCTGAAATTGTTTTGAAATATTAATGATATTATTTCATATTAATAAAACTACCGGTTTGTCTTACTTCCCAAACGTTGGCTTCAATCCAATCAATCACAATAGATATTGGCGTTACAGCTTGACGCCGGGAGAACGTTAGCTGTCCAAATCCAAAAATGAAATAATTTGCTGGTAGATAGTGATATGGCGTATAAACTTGTAACATCGTTGGATGAACACCCTGTTTACCAAAAAAAAAAAATTATTTACTGAATTAATTAATATATCGAATACAATTCACCCAATTATTATATTCTGTGTCATTTTCCAACTGAATCCAGAGAAGGATACAAGAAGCTTTATCGTCAACTAGATTACTAAAAACACAATTTTCAGCATCGTAAGTCAAATTTTTCGTTATTAATTCTAGAAAGACAAACAATTTTATTACACAAAATTCAAGAGGACAACACGAACTTACCTGCTTCTAGAAGTGGAAGAGTAAAAGCTTGGTCGTCATTTTTTCCCCAAAATTGCACTGTGTCTGGTAAAATAATATTCCGTGACCACAAACAGGCAGGTCGATGGTTACTATCCAATGAAATTCTATCAATTTGTAGAAGATACACTTTTTGAACAACTCTAAGGTATTCTGCACCAAAGCCAGGTGATTCTACAATTTTACTAACCGTATGCACATCATTCGGGTTAAAATATACTATCCCGTTTTGTGTTGGATTTATAAAAGTTTTCCTATTTGCATTACGAAATTTGTTACCTATTAAAAATTTGTCGCTAATCAATACAACGTATTGCCACAAATTACCACTTTCAGATTGCAATGACCAAATTGCCCTATGAGGATTCGGATTCAATGGATTCATAGAAATCCTTGAATATTTAGAACATTCTGTGTGCGTGTGTGTATATATAGAAATGGGATAACAATTATTTTTTGTCTTTATTTCAAGGAACACAAACACTCACGAATTTCAGCTGTACGTTGACTATCAACATCATTGATGCACATCAACATCATCATTGTAACACAAAATAATATTCCAATTGCCATAATTAATTAAACACTAAACCGTATCGTTTGTTGCCACTTTGAGTTAAGCAACTTAATCTATTTTCAGGTAATTACGCAATCTTTGTTCAAGTTTATGGCGTCACATAGATTTACACGTTTTATTATGTAAACGTTTTATTAAATCACAAGTCAATGAATTTTTTTTATTTTTTTTTTTATGAATTTATTTTTAAGAATTTATTTATTATGTACACAAATTTATGCTTCTAATTTAACTTTATTATATTTTGTCACCATTTAAGAATAAGACTGTTTTGTTATTTTTTGTGTTTTCCGAATGAACAATACGCAACCAATGCGATTGACGAGATGAGCGCACATGTAAAGTTTACAAAAATATTTGCAACACCTTGGAAAAATTTATCAAGGTAAACGGGAAAAAAAAACTTCGTGTGTTAAAACAAGTCATTGTAAAACCCAAGAAACAAACCCGCTTTTTTCTTTTGGTTTTAGATGTCGAGTTTCATCGGTTTTGTGTAAAGCCGTCGATATGCATAAATTAACTATGAATATTTATTGCATTTTATGATTTTTTTGTATACATTTTTTTGGAGAAAGCTTTATACTGCGTGGGCTGAAAAGTTTCCTATATTGATAATAAAATATAAACTGCGTTTATAGCGTTTATGATCGGTTCATCTTACTGCGTAAGCTTTTTCATATGCAAACGTCCATGTAGGATATTTTCTTCAACTTCATATGCCACCAATTTAAAATTTATCCATTCGAAATGCAAACTAAATGATAGATTGACTTGGAAATGTGAATGGCACCTATACCTAAAATGAGTTTTTTCGTTATTTAATAATGATAACTCATTACAGCGCCATCTATGCGTCAATACAGGAAACTTTTCAGCCCATGTGAGTATTTATTTAGAGAAAGCGTTATTTTTAAGCGAACATCTTCGAATATCAGACTTTATCAATACCCTGCTTTAGTGCTGAATATTAAATGAATTCGATTTAAAAATTTGAATTTATTTTTTGATTTTATGCAGTAGATGATTGTTTAGCAGTTACGAACAACGATACAATTTTGAAAACTTTTTGGCAAAGAAAAATTAATTGTTTTAATTTTATGTAGGTAAAGTAGCCTATTAGTAATGATAGAAAATATTTTGCACCGGTCAAACACCTTTGATGTTGCGGATTTTTGCGAAGGTGTCTTCATACTCAGGATTACTTAAGTATTTTTTATTTTTTTTATTTAACATATAACCTTAACATATTGGTTAACTCCAAGTTGATTAATTCATTAATTTAGCTGCCCTAGTTCTAAGGGCTTCGTTCGTCGAAGCCGTCTTACTGTGTTTGGGTTGATCAGCATACTACGCAACTCTGTATTGTGATGTTAACTAAGGCGCTGTACGTATTTCTTCGCACAATTTTTAATTGCTTCACTGATGTATTCCATTTTTAAAGCCTTATGAAGGTTATCTTTAACCATACTATGCAAGACTTTATTTTGAAAGATTTGAATTATTTTTAAGTTAATTTTTTTAGTACAGCCCCATAGTTGTATACCATACGTCCATACAGGTTTTAATATCTGCCGATATAAGAGCAATTTATTATATAATTAGCTCAGAGTTTCTTACTATGAGCCAATACTATGAGCTCTTTCCACTTCAGTTTTGCATCAAGGGTCATTCCTAAGTATATGGTCGTTTTTGTGTATGGAATTGGTTGCGAATTCAGTCGTTGATTAAGTTTATAGTATATGCACAGATTTAGTTTCGTTGAGTTGAAGGCGCCATTTTGGCGTTTTGTAATTTACTTGTGTTGCAAAATACATGTTACTTTTGTGTTTGGTACGTCTCGCGTATATAGCATGTAGAGTATTGATCCCAGAACACGTCCTTGTGGAGATTCAACCGATATTTTCTTTAGTTCGGAGTATTCCTCTTCATGTTTTACACGAAATTTTCGATGAGCAATAGATATGAATTTAGAAGCAGGTAAAACTGCTTCGGCAGATCTCTGCCTAGTTTATATCCCAGGCCTCCGTGCCATACTTTATCAAAACCTTGAGATTGAGATACGTCCAAAAAGATACTTGAGCATATTTTTTTTTATTTTACAGAGAATCTTCAATTAAATCTGTAATTCTGTTCACTTGATCTATGATAGAGTGCCTCTCTATAAATCCAAATTGGTGAAGAGGAATGATTTTTTTGACTTCTATTACTGATGTTAACCTCTTGAGTAGTAGATTTTCAAATAATTTTGCGGCTTGTTAGGTTTTTGAATCATTATCACCTCTGCCACCTGCCACTGGTATGGAATGTATTGTAGGCTGTACCGTTGATTACTTCCAGTCATTTTTGTAATCCTTTTTCTGGTAGTGTTTTAACTATAAGTCCGGTGATTAGGTCATAACCAGGGGAATTTTTGAGCTTAATAAGTTGTTGTTAATTTCAACCTTTAGTAGTGTTAAAGGTCTCATCTTTTGGTTATCCATTTTATTTACTGGAATTATATTTTCTTCATCTGTTTGGATGGAGTGGAACTGTATCTTCAAAATAGGCTACAAACAATACAGACTTTCCTTTAGCACTTCTAGCCCACCTTCTATCGTCATTCTTGATAGGAGCTACTTGTACTTTAGACCTTTTAAGATCTTTAGTTGCTTTCCAAAGGGAATAATTAGTGCCCTTGTTGCCATAAGTAAGTATTTTCTAAAAGATTCGTTCTTGATTTCTTTGATAAGCATTTTCAATTGGTTGCTTAAATAATTAAGTCGTGATTTGCTTTGTGGTTTAGTTGATGTGATTTTCCGTATGGTTACGAGTGGAAGGAGTATTCTGCCACGCTACTTATAGTATACTGTTGTTCTAATTGAATATCAAGTTGTGCCGGAGTTTTAATTGGTACTTGTAATTTAGTGTTGTCTTCGATTAGGTTCCGGAAGAGATCCCAGTTTGTTTTATTATTTGTTAACCTAAGTAGGCAAATTTTCTTTTTTGATATCTGTATCACTGAGTGTCACAATGACAGACGTGTGGTCAGACGAAATTCCGTAGTTTTCAGATAACCCCTTTGTTACAAAGATATCTATCAAATCTGGTATCTTATTTGTATCCGCTGGCCAATATGTTGGTTTACCTCCAGACATGAACTCTCAGTTTAACGCCCGAGCAGCTGCAAACAGCTCCTTACCCTTGTGGGTTGGTAGTCTTGATCCCCAATGTCTATTTTTGCATTAAAATTTCCTCCGATCAAGAAGTTAGAACCGAGCGATTTGAGTAACGCAACATAGTTTTTTGGGTAATTGCTTTTTCAATTTTTACTCCCTCGTAATATTTGATGTTTTCCTTCACAAATATGGTTGAGTCTCCTCTCGATTTTCCTGCCGAGTGGACTTTTGCCAAATGAAACTCTGAAATTAGGCATATGTGTATAGCTATCTTTTCTATATTTAGGAAAATTTCTAACTCTGGAATTTGTTGCAACAGCCCATTTGCATTCCAATTGGCGATTGTGAATGTATTATTCATTCAATGTTTCTTGCTTATTTAAACGCTTATTTAAAGCGTCCAGGCTTCTTGTTTGTTTTAGTAGCCATAAGTTTAAGGCCTCTATATTCTTTGGTCTTCCTTGTTGCTTGATATTTCCCGCTGTTGTACAACCTGTGAGTATCGCAAGGTTTAGCGGGCTATACCGTTTTCTGTTCCTCAGATTTTACAGTTTCCTGATTACTTCACACCCTCTATATAGTTAGCGGGAGGCTCTCCGTTTCAGTTTACGCATTTTGGAGGCGTATTTTTCGTCAAATTACAAGGTTGGGCGAGATGTTTCCCAGAACATTTCACACATTTCTGCTTGTAATTATATCCTTGGCATTTCTTGCACTGAAGAATCAAGCCTGTGGATTTTCTTAATATTGAACATTTTTCCCCTTTTTCTTTGCTATTAAAAGTAAACATAAACAATGACCCCTTTTATTAATTTTGATCCCTTGATCAGTTACAGTGTTTTCTTTTTTACCGCTTCGTCTATTTTGAAGCCCTGGTGTTTAAGGTCTTCCATTATATCCTGCTTTATACAGGTTGAGTGAAGACCTCTGGCCATCACTTTGATCGAGCGATCATTTTTGTCCTCGTATGTGTACCATTCCTTGCCTTCATCTGTCAGCTTTGCAGCCAAGGACTCTATAAGTTTCAATATCTGTTGTATTCACCGATTTCATTAATGATTGGATAGTACCATACTCAGTTACGCAAATAATGTTAATTAATGTTAATTTTTGGTAGGTTGGTTTTCCTGATCGGGTACATTTTGCTGATTTTCATTTAATGCACCTGATCTTGAAGTTCGGTTTGAAGCTACAATTTCTTCTTTTTTAGGATCCAGTCAGTGTCTTCTCTTAATTCTTCTTCGTCAGTGTTGAACTCTATAGCACATTGTTCCTGTGGTTTATTGGCTTGCAAAGCATTTTTCCTATAGAACTCTGAAGCATTCTGTTCCTCAGTATCCTTTGCTTATTAAGAATTTTTCAGCTTCTCATTTTTTATGTTAAAAGTTTTTAACTTTGTTAATTAGATCCGATGTAATTTTTTCAATGTTACACAGTTGTCTATGGAGTTCTGCTTTTTCTATGCAGTTTCCCTGCGCCGTAATGTGTACTCATTTCGGGCCAGCCATATTGGTTATTGCATTCAGAGAACCACCCTTAGCTAGTTTTTGTCCGCGAATGGTATTTTATTTCCCATCAACCAATCGACAAGTCAGTTAGATTTTATTCCTATCCGCCACCTTGGGACGCGTCCGATGGAAGGCTAACAACTCTACACGAGACTTAAGTATTAAAACTCCCCCCCCCTTCCCTATTATGATTCCCCTACCCACCGCACGTCGCTGTTTTCTTAGTGAATTTTTATAAATACAAAATCATGCGACTGATTTTTTTTAATTAATATTTAAATATTTATTAATTTATCTGCATTGGTTGCAATTTGCAATTTTAAACATTCCAAATTTTATTTTGAAATTTCTAAAATTTCTATTAAATTAGAGTTGATATACTTTGTTGTTCCCTAATTGGCGCTGCGGAAATTTAACTAATGATTTTAACTCCTTATTTTTAATATTTTAGACATTTCTTTTGATTACTTTTCTGATGAAAAGTCATTGAAAGCCAACTGATATGTAGCTGTTTAAGACCAAGAAATGGCCCAAGATTGGTTTTTAATGAACTTATTATTTCGTCGTTCATTATTTTGACTTTCTAATCTTTCACTAGATCCTGGTGAAAATCACTCATTTGTCAGATGTTCTCGTTTTATCTGCATTGTCATCCTGAAAAAATGTTCATTTTTTGCTCTTCATTTCTATTTGAAAGATTGCCTTTAAAACTTAATCCCTCGTATATCTAAAAAAATCTTTTCTTAATCAGAGCGATGCCAGGAGAATAATATAAAATCCCCAGTACTTTGAGTAAATTTAAAAAACTAGCAGCAAGTTAGCGGCTGTACCACTTGCAGCTCCTTCGCCAATAGCAACATTATCTTCAATTAATTATACGAGTGAAATTTTGCCAGAAATATAAAATCGCCATTGTTAATTGCTACTTAGCAACTCGAATCTAAACCTCTTTATTTCTCTTCATGCACAACCATTTTCGTTTTATGAGGCGAGTGCGAACATTCAAAGAGGATAGACGTGTTTTTTCTATCCTCTTCAAAAATTTAATTCAATTTAATTTTCGTTTCTTTTTATTTTTTGTTTCTTATGTACTGATATGTATATACTTTATATACATATGTAAATACATTTTAATTTTAAATTTTAAATTTTCTAATTAAATTCAAGTTTAGTGTAATAATAATCAAAGTGTAGTGAAAATAATTAAAGTGTACTTTTGGAAAATGCAATCCACCGGGATGCATTTGTCAGGCAATGTTTTTATTTTTGTAGATCGAAAAATGAAAAGTGCATGATTTGGTATTTTGTGCGATTGTATTGTACATAAAATCAAATTTCAATTTTTAATTACTAAAGTCTAATAATTCGATAGTATTGAAATAAATTTTAACTTAAATAGAAATACGGCGGGCGTAGTAAATTTTATATTACATTTTATTTTTACACACACTTATTTGTATTCGTATGTTTGATTTTGGGTACAATCAAATCGACACTAATACATACTTAAAATATGGTATATAACAGGGCCAACAATATTTTTGTGTACCTGTCTCGTTCGCTCTTCGCACGGATTCTGTGAAGGAAATGTAATATGTTTTGTTGGTGTTTGTATTATAATGTACAAACAACAACAAAAAGGAGAATCTTTTTCATTGGTTTTGATACAGTCGTCACAAATAGTTTACTTGTAACTTGATACTAAATCAGGTATGTTTGTATGCGCTATAAGGTCTCCTGCAACTGCAACGCACATGAAAGATGATAGAAAATATTTACCGTCAATGTGTGTTTGTGGTTTTAGTATATAAGATTTTGTTACTTGTATGCGGGGGTTGTTTATCTCATTATGGGTTTGAGTCGAATTGGAATTGGGAGCCGTCTTATACATTTCATTTAGAATGGTTTATTTAGGTAAGATTAATAATTTTTTACAGGTATTACAAACTGCATCAAATTGATTTTAAATTGATTTTAATTTAATTAATATTATAAATTATAAGTTGACTAAATATATAAATAAAATGCGTATTTGGAAATGTTGGTTTAAGTTAAGTTAAGATTTGATTTTTTTTTTTTTCAAAATAATGTGTTCATTTATGTGGTGGATTAGTAGATAAGAGAATGTTATTTGTATGTTGGTGTTGTTGTTTGCTCTGTGAGTTTTTAAAGGAACAAATATAGTGGGCTAGATAAAATGAATATACTTGCTCAATGAAGTTTTAATGTATTCGACTCAAATAGGATTGGAAATTGAATTGGAATCCGTCTTGTACAATACATTGAAAATGGTTTATTTAGTTATGATTAATAATTTTTTACAGGGTATTACAAAGTACAAACTACATTAAATTGATTTTTAAATTATTTTAATTAATACTATAAAATTATAAATTAACTAAATATACATATAAATAAAATGTTAATTTGAAAATGATGATTGGAGTTGAGTTGAGATTTGGTTTGGAATTTATAATGACGCAATCATTTATGAGTGCAAAATTTGGATTAAACGAAGGCGAACAAAGTAGAATTATGTAAATACTCTTCGGAAGGCTAAATGTCAATTTTACTGATATAATACACGGATGGAATTTGTAAGAAAATAATGTTTAAGGTTCCTTTCACGGTTTTATGATTTTACTTACTTTGCATGCTTGACTTTACAGGTAATATGTCTATAAACAGAGTTGAAGTTTTGTGAAGTAGATAAGTAACAAATTTCGTAGATATTGATTTCTGTTTGGCTTAATTAGGTCAACAAGAATATAAGGGTTTGATTAAAATTTAGATGGCGGGTGTTCTCACATAATCGACAGAATTACGTATATGGCACTTCGATACATTTTTAAGTAAGTAATGTTTAAGTTTCATAACATGTAAACTTCATTGCATTGCAAAAGTTTTGAGGTATTGATGAAAATGTCTCAGCATTTTTGGATCTGTTTAATTTAATTATATCAAAGGAGCATAGTTTGTTCAAGTATTTTAGTCTGATGGAGTAGTTGATATAAATTACACTTAATTATATATAGGTAAGTGTTGACCGTCTTCAAGATGCAGAAATACTGGTAAATTCTCGTGCAACATCCAGAGGATCCAAGCATCCAGCAGTTATGTAGCGTAGAAATTATATTGTCTTGTGATATCTATTTTATTTAACATTATCTAATTTATATTAGTTAATTTCTATTAATTAAGTAGTAAAGCAATTTAGTTTTCAGAGATATCTGGGAAATTCTATATGAGTTTTATTAGTAAATATCATTTATAGGTACATGTAGTACTTAACTAAATTATTGATATTCTAGACTTTTTTAAGTCGTAACATGATCAATGTTTAAATTATATTATATATACAATTATATACTTTTATAAATAATTAACTTTAACATTATTAATTTCCTTTTTTTCTAGATCTGTAGGAAATTGCCGATTAGTTTAAATTTAATTTTATGGTTTAACACATTTTTTCAACTTTTTATTTTTAAATCTAGTTGCAGTAGGTAAACAATTAATTAACTATCTACAGGATATCGGTAACTAATGAAACAAGCGCTGTGAATTTAAATCGTAACTCAGCAATTTAAAAATGTTTAAACATTCTTTTAGAATTTTTTAGCTTAGAATTGGGAAAGTCTACATATGCCATTTCATAAAATGTTAATTTTTGTATTACTCATATGTAATATATTATGTTTTGCTCATTAATGTATATTAATTAATTTAGTTTAAAGAATATTTATTATTTCTCTTCCTTAATTTGCTAATAAATAATTCAATTTTCAGAATATAATACAGTTCCAGAATTAATCATTATTATGGGATTAAAATTAATCCTGAATTTCAGAATTAAATTTTAGTTTGGTATTATGGTGATTTATTAATTAAAATTAATTTTCAGTGTTACCTGGGAATTTGTATATTAATTTTATTTATTGATTCTTGATATACTTATAGGACCTAACTGAATTATTGATGATTTTAGGCTGTTGTGGTGCTGTAACATTATCATTTTTAAATTATTTATTATAAATTTTATAAAATAATTAAATTTTTAATTATTTATTCTCTTTTTCTTGATCGGTAGGAAATTTATGATTAGTTTTAAGTAAAATTTTATGTTTAAAATGGTTTTTAGCGTTTATTTTTATTCTTGTTGCAGTATGTAATAATTAATTAATCAGATATAGAACGACCATTGCGCTGTTTTTGTAATCTTAGCTTAGTATTTTTAAATTTTTCTTAAATATTTTATCAGGTAAATTAATGAAAGGCGGACAGGGGGAAATTACAACATTAATAATTGTTTAAGTCCTAATTTAGATTTAGGGAGTCCTGAGTATCCGGCTCTGGATTCCAGAGAAATGATCATCTAATAATGTAGTTAGATTGTGCTGTCTTGTGCTAACCTATTTATTGTATATAATACTAATAATTTACTAACTATCGATCGCTTTGGTTTCAGTAATCGGGTCGAGTCGGTCCCTACTAATAATCCTATCCAATCCTTCGGTTTTGTTATGTAATAAAAAAAAACCCTAACTATCGGCTTTCAGTAACCGGGCCGAGTCTGTCCTCACTAACATTCCTTTCCCATTCCTCGATTTTGTTATACGTAAAAAGGAGTACGATGGCTGCCTGGCCAGGGGCGGATATCACACTATTAGACTTATGTGGTTATCGATGTGGTGCCTTCCTTTGCTGGGTGAATATTTTTATGTTTGGCTTCATGAAAAGCTGAGTATGATGGTACATATTTCCTTGGTGAGAGAGAGTTATGGTGTCGTGTTGTAACATGGGTATAGTGGTGTGGGGTATTCGCATTTATAATACGGGAGACTTGCTTAATGCTTGATCGTACCTTAAAATCAAATCAATCAATCAATGCACAACCATTTTCGTTTTATCGTAGCCTATTGAAACAGCAAATAACGAAAAAAAAATCTGTACATCGGTAATCAGAAATGGAGTACTGAAGCAAGTCTGTATAGCGTTTCTGTATTACTTGAATGAACCTTATTTAGGCGGCAATTAATCGGTGTTTTAAGAGCTCCTTCTTCATGTGTCCTCCTCAGACATTTTAAAATTATGGTCAGCATACTTTAGCATGATTATATCAAGTCGTTTTATGGCATATTTTTATTTGAAAACCAGCGACCAATGTGTCCGACACAGCTATGTTTGGTTATATTTTTGGCATATGATCGGCAGAAATTTTCCGTGTTTCAAAAAGCAATTAAGCACGTGTAAAGTGATAATAGCAACGATCTCAAGTAACAAATCCTTTGCTGAGAGGAAAAATTTACTCAAAGGTGTTATGCAAAATTTTTGCAAATAAACATAAAATTATAAAATTTAACTTTTATTTTAGTCTGAATATTTTACCTATTCTGGCAAAATACATATGTTTTGATTTTGCAAAACTTGTTGCTACAATAAAATTCAGAATGTTTTATTTAGCCTGAACGTAGAGAAAAATACTTTGCTTAAAAATATCAAGGCAAACGAAGTCGGTGGAACACTTTATGATGAAGTCATAAAAAAATACTTTACTATTTTTTTCCAGAAATAAATCTTCATAACTCCCGGTGTATTTGATTTGTCCTTAGCGTCAATAGCCCTTAATAGCCCAATTCGATGTTTTTGTTACTAAAAAGAAAATTGGCCTTTATATCATAATTATATTAAAAGTAAAATAAAACTCAACGAGAAGAACGCTGCAAATTTAAATTCAATAGTTAAAATTTTAAAAGAAATCGATTTTGTCAATAATTTATTACTTGATGGCCGTGAATTAGTAGTTCCACAAATACCAGTTAAATGTAGTGATCTCAATATACCGGATCAACTTAAAGACTTAAACAAAATTAGAAATTTAGTCAACAATTTTTATCTTTTGACTGCAAAAAAACAAAGTTAAATAATTTTCACAGTACCGTGGGCCGATTCTGTTTCCATGAAAAATAAAATGAAAACATTTCTCAGTGGAAAAAAATATAATTCCAAAATGTTTTTAATGAATACTTGATTATTTTCGTCAAAATATTCTCATATGAAAAGAATTTGTTCATTGACCATTTTGGTGCTGAGAAAATCATTTAAATATGTATTAATAGCGATTAATGTAATGTATTAGTACCGATTTACAGATATACCGAAACTTGTGTCCAAAATCTCAAAGGGTTGTGGTTGACCGCCATCAACTGATCGTACTTCAAGCAAACTTGGTAGTTTTCATAGTTTATAAAGGTATTGAAAAATAGAAAGAGCAAAAGAGTAAAAACGAAGAGAGAAATCATCGAAAAATTTTGCCAGTTTCCCTTTCGATCTGAGTGAGAATAACGAAAAATTTAATTTTTTACCAGTCAATCTCATTAGACTATAACGACTGAAAATGCTAATTACACTTTAGATTATTTTCTATATGTAGAAGACAAACGTGTAGTTAAGTATTAGCGAATTATACGCAAGTATAATTCGCTAATACTTAACTACACGTTCAGTCGCTATAGCCTGATGAGATTGACTGGTAAAAAATTAAATTTTTCGTTATTCTCACTCAGATCGAAACTGAAACTGGCAAAATTTCTCGATAATTTCTCCCTTCGTAAAAAAAATAATTATTTGGTTTAAGTACCGACAAAAACTTAACATTTCAGAAAGAGATTTTGTTCATTTTCCAAAATCCTAAACTATTTCAAATGTATATTTTTGAATTTTTTTAATTCACATTGATGTCCAGCCGTTTTAGGTTCAAATTTCTTGAATTCTTAAAATCGACTTAATTCCTTGATTTCCAAAATAGTCCCTTTAAGCCTTAATTTTAATATTTTATAATTCCCTAAGCTTCTTTAATTCTAAATTCAAGCACCTGATTTCTACTCCTATTTTAACAATCTGTAAATTTAGAATATCCTATTGAATCTAGGGTTTCAAAATTATGTCAGATTATAAATAGTTTTTCGAAACAACTGCATTTAAAAATTCGAATTTCGGTGTAGTAAAAAAAATTTAATAGTTTTAATGCATTCACAATAGCGCTTCACATGCTTAGACCGTTGATTGAATACATTAAGATAATATCACCGAGATTTCCGCCGCTACGATCGAGTAATGTCTCCACTGTCGTTTATAATAGAGAAAAAAATGTAGAAACTAGTTTAGCTCTTCTAGCACGTTATAAACTGCAAAATTATGTTTTTTATTATAATATTTGTATTAGTATTAGTGAAAATTGGTGTAACTTTTCGTCTTCATTGTTTTGTTTTAATTTTTTCGTTTTTTTTGTATTTTTGCTTACGAAATGTTCCACAATTTAATTACTGGATAAAAGTTCATTGACCGACATCAAAACATAAATCTATTAATGTACACAATAATTCAATTGTGTGTGGTTTTGAAAAGAAAATTTGATTGGGAATTTTTTTTTTTCAGCTATCCATTATGGATTTGATAAAGTGCTAGTTTAAAATGGGAGTAGACTTTATTTTCATTTACATTTTTGGCTGCTTTTGGGTTTTGTGTGGTTTTGATTGTTAACTAAGGATTTTTGCGAGTAAAGTTTATTGACCTAAGTCAACCTATGTACATATATAAATAAATATAAAAACAAACATAAATTTTTTACTAATCAATTTTTTAAGGAAATTGAAATTGGTTTTAATTTATTTATTTTATCAATGGTAATATATGAAATTTAAAATTGTTATTGAAATTATTAAAATTAATTTAGATTAAAGATGATTTATTATATCGAATTTTTTTAATTTTTTTTTGGCATTTTTGGCTTTGGCATTAATAATTTTAATTTTTGCTCGGATCAATACTTTCAAGATATGACGGATTATAATATCTCTATGCAGATCATCTGTGCATGCGACTTTAATTGAATTGCACATACCAAATAAATTTTGTAACACTTCTTTTTTGAAACAGAATTTATCGAAATTATCGGTAAAAATGTCCACTATTGTTTTTGTTAATTTAACAAACAACGCATTTGGTACTTTCAAACCACCATTTACAATATTTTCATACTGATGTGAATCTATTAATAAATTGGCGGCTGAAGCTTCTTCAGAATTTTGGCAAATCATTAAATTTTCGCAACACGCACATTGAATTTTTTTTAAACAAGCATGAGCTATATAACCGTTGAAATATGACATTGACATACTGTTAATTGTTTGACTTGGATTTACTTCTGATGCTTTTTGAGAGTGAGAGTCTACGTTATTGTGTTCAATTTCATCCTCGAAATCAGAAACATCATATTCACAATAATTTGTTTCATCGTCGATCTCGCCCTGCTGCCTCGAGTCGAGAAGTATATTTCCTATAGTTTAAATTTAGAAAGTGATAATTAAATTCATATAATTTATTGTAAATTGTTATACATTTACTAACAGTGAAATATGGCGATTTTCACATTTACTATTTTGTATATTCATATATAAAAATACGCTAGTATTTGTATAAGCATAATAAAAACTATGGAAACCTGCGTGAGACTTAAACCTTTAAAAATCAGATATCCATTTTTTTATAAAGATAATATTAATAAAAATATGAAATTGAACATTAAATTACCAGTGTTGTTTACGTCTAAAGGTATAATTTTTAAAGGAATTTTATCTGCTTTTTGGTCTACTGAATTATTGTTGTGTGTAGTGCTGGCTAAGTCTTAAAAATTTGAAAAAATGCATTAAACCAAAATATAAAAAAATATAAAATGTAGAAAAAGTTTGAGAAATCTACATAATGTATTATTGTTATGGTTGCCATACTTGAAATGTCTTCCATGTTTAGAAGTACACGTGCATCGGACTGGCCGTAAGATGAAGTATCGCTAGACATCATGTGGTAAAAACACATTTCTTTTAAATTTTTATGCAAACGAAGTGCTGATGGGTTTCTTTCATAAGATCCTCTATTAGTCCTGATAACTGAAATAGTGTTTTCTATACAATCTGAATTTAAATTTGCTGTCAAAATGTATTTTTGATCGGTACATTTGATTAAGTCCCAAAGTTGCAAAATTCCATTAATTGACTGTTGCATTCCAGAAAAACAGTATTCAGCCATTCCATTTGATTTCTTCCAAGTAGCTATCCACTCAACAGATTGTTTTAAATTTTCTAAAATTTCTTCAGATTCTTCTGACAAGGCATTATTATCAGGAATATTTGAATATTTTATTTTCTTGTTAAATTATCAAACAATTTATTTAATCGGAAAAAAAAAATTGGCAGTGGTAAGAGCTATCGATTTTTCATTCGCGGTAAACAAATCTGTGTGTGCTGCCGCGTATATAGCTGTCGAAACATGATGACTGAAAACTTGAGTCGCAAGTTTTACTCCCATTTTTTGAAACGAATCTGGCTTAATATGGGCTTCTGTCAGTTTGTGCATTGATCTTATTACGCTATTTTCACTATTAAATAGTTTAACTAAAATACTCCATGATACTTCATTCGCACCAGTTAAAAAATTTGATTTTAAAAGATTGTTTCGGAAACTTTTAAAAAGATGGACAACATCATATAAACAGAATATTTTTTTGTTCTGTATTGTCATATAAGGCTGAGAAATACTAACACCTAGTTGTTTGTATGCAGTCCTATTTGGCGATCCTTGATCGCAAATTACAGCGTATCAGTTTATTTGATTTGTAATCAAAATATCTAGGGTCGATTTTACAATTTCTGAAAGCTGAATTCCGCGAACACTACCACAATATTATTCAATTACCTAATTGCAAGAAAATAAAAAAAAATTATTGAAACATGTTCCAATATTTTAAATTGTAAATGGAATACCTGTTTCCAAGGTTTATTGAGTCCTCTCAACATAAATAAAAGAGCATATTCCGAAAATGATCTTTCGCGTCCTAGCTCACCTAGGTCACTAAAACCATATACACAATCCTCTTTAGTGTTATATTCCAACTCTGTCTTAATGCTCATTTCATCGAACACTAAAACGCAGCGTTTCTCGAGTTCAGGTGTATCTTTAAATTTCTCATTTAACATTTGTAAAATTTTTATAGAAATTCCGGTTAAAAATTCAATAGTATTATACCATCTTATTATGGTACTTGGGCTTGAAAGTGTAAACCCTTCTTTTAATAAAAATTTATAAAAGCTTGGTGACCTGTAGTGAAATTTCAGAAATAGATCTTTTTCTTCTGAAGTCCATTTTGAGTTTACCGTATGCATCGTTTGAGCCTTTACAAATGTTTTTACACTTCCACTTCTTCCTTCCATTATTTTATTGGGAATACATTCGGTGTCGTTTTTTAAAATTTCGTTAGGTTTTAATTTTTTTTTCGGGGTGAACGTAATAATAGTTCAGTAAGAATTTCATACTGATCGATTTGTAGAAAGTTGGTAGAAGAAGTAGATATATCTAGAATTTCGGGTATAGGAAACTGAGATTCATGTACGTATGTATGTATGTTATTTGCTGACGATAACTCTTTAAATGGATTTCTATATGTTTTGGGCATATTTTATTTATAAACTGCAAGCGATTCGTTATTGTCGTTACTACTTACATGATCACTTACATTTTCATTGTTTTGACATATATTAATTTTACAATGTAACATTTCCGTTTCACTACCTAAATAATTTTTTGGTATGGCATAAAAACTAAGCCTTGTTTTAAATTCACTTTTATTTATAAATTTTGGTTCGAAATGATCGGCACACAAATAAACTTTTTTTTTTCGAACATGCATATAGCGACTTGTTACCAGAATTTATTATCCATATATCACGTCTATCATCTTGAGGAATCAAAAACCTTGGAATCCCATAGGATTTTTTGTTTAAACAATTCAAATATGAACAATATGCCATTGCCATAATAAAAATAAAATAACGATTAACTTTTAAATTTAAAATGTATTTCTACTTCCTGTAAATGAACTGATCAAAACAAAAATCGATTTAGTAATAATATCAAAAATAATAACTGTGTTTTTGTTAACACTTACAATGAAAACAGAACACAAGTAAACGAAATCAGCTTGTTCGCAAAGGATAAAACATTTATATCTATTGTGATAGAAAGAGGAAACCATCCAACGACTTATTTAATTTTTATAAAGAATATTGTTTTAGTGTTGGTCATTAAAAAGCAAATCAAAATAGAAAAATTGTGTGTTCTTTTCTAGCTACATCATTAGAATGCAACCCTATCTCAGTTCTTCTTTAACATTACATGAATTATACAAGCTCTTCTTTAACCATGTGAAATACGAAACAAAAAATTGATGTTGTTGTTGTTTATCACAGTAATACTATCTCTATATGTTCAATCAACGCTTAGACTATGATCGGTATTTGAATATTCTTCAGATTCTAGACATTTCAAATTAAAGAAAATTCGTAAACTCAAAAATACTTTCAACTAGAGACTATATATGGAACATTTTAAATTTTATGAAATTCTTACTATCCCATTTTCATAAAAATTGACAAATACAGGTTATTGGTGAAATTATTCCAATTAGTAATTGTTTGGGCTTTTTAAGATTTCAAATTTCGACATAACTTATCATTATTTTTCAATCAGAATTATTTTATAAACTTTTCAATATTGTGTATTTCAAACTCTCTTGTACTTTGTCTTAGTTCGAACTTTAAAAATCGAATTTTGTAAGTATGGATGTACAAAACTTCTGAGTAAAATATCAAATTACAAATTCCACAAATAGATGACCGCCATTTAAATGTTACAACTAAAGTTAGTGTATACTTTATTAAAAAAAAAGTAAAGCCCAAAAAAATTATTGATAGTGTCGAATTGCGTTCATTATGGTTGCATAACTTAATTAACATAAGATACCTATTAACATACGCACAACGCACATAAGTTAGTCACTTATTGCCACACAAAAATTACTGCAGCTATAAATATTAGGCTCTTAATACAAATGTCGATAAACAAGTGTCTTGTGTAAACGAACAATTATTTGTCGTTTGCTGTTCCTTCGTTATTTAAATTTCGGAGTAGGCGCAAACTATAAAAAATGAATTCAAATTGGAGCTTGGTTTACACAGAACTATTTTTTCATTTCATTTTTTTCACGCAAACAAAATCGACCCCCAGGGGTGAGATGTTCTACCATCACTATTTTTGATGTTCGGTTGGCTTTGTTTCTCTTTTTTTAAGAATAAAATTGTACGCTGTTTCGCTTACTTTATTGCATTTTTTTATTATGCTTTCGACTGTTTTGATTAATCGTGCTATTTATTCTCTACTTCATCACCAACATTTTTTTTGCGATACTTTAACGATTACGATGGAATTAGATACTATAAAAAATTATACTAATGGACGGAGATCGTAATAGATAAAGCGTGATTAAGAAAACGAAAAAAAGATACTATGTTCGATCGAACATCGAAAATAGTGATGGTAGAACATGTCACCCCTGGTGACAATGGGATAACTAATATCAAAGCAACCTTGATTATAGAAAGCCACAGAAACGAGGAAAACACCAAACTTTTCATAGTAAAACACACAAAACATATGGGAAATCACTTTTTTTCTAAGACAATTTTTTAAATGAAAACGTTACAAATTCTTAATTATAATTTCTGAAATACTTTCATAAATGTTTGAATTTCAACACATATGAATATCGTTTAAGTAAATCGAAAATTAAAAATTTCTTAACAACAGCATTCTGGTCAAATTGAAATAAAAGCTTACTACAATTCGTTTGGTCATTAAGTCAATGTACAATACATAGATGGCAGTGATGGCCATACAAATTTGGTTTAAATTGTACCAAAAATGACCACCTGGGGAAATTTCAAGTTCAAAGATTGTAGGAAAAGCAAAACAAATTCACAAAATATAGGTACGTGTGATAATTTTGTGATTAAATAATTTTGTTTCGTATTTTTCTGTTAACGCATTTTAGACATCTTACGTACTCTAGTAAAACTATAGATAAATTTAGCAAGTATTATTTTAATTCGTCAGAGCCAACTTTGATATATTTTTCAAAATGAAAGTTCGAAAAACATATTTTAGAAATAAGTTAATTTTATTATTTCTGCAACCTTCTTGTATATTGTTGTTAGAGATATCTAGAAAACTTTTATATAAACGTTTTATAATATTTTTACTTTTTTCATTCAAAAACTTGAAGCTCTAAAAACATCATTTTTACTATGGATTCTATGTAAATCAGTGAAAAGTTATACCACTGAAAAAGCTTCTAATAATACGTAATTTTGATTATGGCTCCATACTCTAGAAGGCTCTGCTAATATTCTTCTGAAAACTTCTCCTAAAGCTTTTACATAACGTTGGCTTATATGTATATACTATATAAAGCTTATTTGATGATAAGTTATTTTAAAATTTCCTGGAAATTAGACTCCTAAACAACATTGGAAAGATTTTTGAAAAAAATTAACGTTCAAGAATTGCAAAATTCGTGAACGAAAATAAAATAATTCCAAAATCTTCCGAAATCAGCATTCAACTAACCATCAGGTCTACAAACTTTCAAATATTATTAAAGACAATATAAGTAGGGAAAGATCGACTGGAACCTTTTTGTTGAATGTTGAAAAAGCATTCTATCATGTTTTGTTAATAAAAAAATGACAAAATTAGTACTGATTTTGTAATAATTGTTGCTAAAATTCAGAATATTTTAAGGAAACGACTTGCAACATTTTTTCAAGCTCCTCATTATTACCACTCTCACTTATTAAAATAAACTCAAATTTTTGTTTTTATTTTTTGTTTAATTTAATATCGTTTCACACACAACTTGGAAAAATTAAACTACTTTAAATATTAATTTTGACACTAATTTATACCTGAAAGATTATACCTGTTGTTGTAAGTTATTATACCTGTTGTTTAAGGGCGTTCCAAAAATATTTGTACAAGTATAGGAAATCATAGGCATGACTCATAATAACATTTTATTTTTATTAATTGTTGTACCCAATGTTTTTTTCTTTGTTTAAACATTGGTTACTTTATGAAGTTGGCCGGCAAAAAAAAGGTTTCCAGAAAATTGACATCATTAAAATTTGATTTTTATACCCATAAAAAGAGTAAATCACACATTATTAACTTATTTTGCAAGAAAACGAAACATAACATAGGGGAAAAAAAACATATGCACATCGGAGAAAATTCAAACAGAACATTTTGGCGGCCATTTTGAAAAAAAAAACAGAAATGACAGATGGTTGCATTTTTATTTTATAATCCCTATTCTTTGTCTTTAAAATGTGCCCAATTTTATAATTTTCGGACAATTACTTTTTTTTTACTCTATAGTAATAAATATTTATAATACCACGTGCATGAAATTATTAAACATTTGACACCCTGTATCTTAAAAAACAATAAAAAACAAATCATATTTTATCAATTTTTTTTTTAATTTGTTCTACACATTCAAAACATAAAAATCATAAAATTAAAGCATGACATGTCAAGTTTTCTCTAGCAACCTTTAGTTTTACTGTTCAACATCAAAATATTATTTTTGTGAGAATATAATTCATACCTAAAAATCATCTATTTCACTATGCAATTTTTTTGTTATTTTTGTTATTAATAAGTGATAATTAGGCTTAGGATTCTTAGGTAAAAAAATATTTTTTTTGGGAAATTCGAACTAAATATTTGTTGGATAGTTATTCCTTTTAGAACAAATAAAAGCGAATGAGCTACATATGTTACCACATATTTTTAAATATTTCCACCTATTTTACGTTTTACCACATATTTTAAGGTTTATTCCAAATATATTTAATTGTTCATCAAGAATAACGTAATTCGACTTTCATAGCTTAAAATTTGATAAATAAAAAATATTTTATAAGCTTAATTTTAAATTTAGATCAACAAATAATTTTTTTAGCAGTTGAAAACTTTTACTTTGGCCTAAACTCCACTAAGTTTGATCAATAAATTAAGAACAAAATAAACGTTAAATTAAAATATCTCATTGTTACATTTATTTGATTAGGGCGAAATATGGAAATCCATGTTAAAGAATTTATCGGAATTTAAATGTTTTTGAATTACTAACTGCATTATGTGAAATTTGAGGGAAATCTAAAGATAACAAAATTAGCTTCAATTCTCAATTGGACGTAATGATTGTGAATGAAATTTTAAGTAGAATAACTAGCCAAAATTTTAGATTTAATTTAGAAATGGAAACATTCAGAATTCAAACATGAATTTTGATAAAATATTGAGTGCCATTTACGTAAAAAAAAGTAAACATACGTTTATGAATTTCAACATATCGAATAGAAAATTAGAATTTCGAGCAGAAATCTGAATGAGCATTTGGATTCCGAAATGTAATTGAATAAATTTTTGAGCAGGAACTAAATTACATACTAGATTTGAACGACATGTTGTGTGTAATATGAATCAAAAGCTAATCGTATTTTTCAGCAAAAATTTCATTATAAATAGAGTTTGAATTCCAATCTTTAAATAAAAATTCCAACCAGGGCTTGACTAAATATTGAGTAAATTTAAAAAAAAACCTCCGATTTTAAATCCAAAAATTCTGAGATAGTAACAAAGTGTTTCTGGGTTAAACTACATTTTGCATGGAATTTAAATAGTAAAAGTTGTTGTAGAATGTTAATTGGGTTAAAAATTGATAGGAATTGAGTTACTACTCGAATTTTGATTTCACAAAATTTTGAGAGAAACATAAGTTTACATTGCAAAATATATGTTGACTGAGCTGATTTTCAGTTAGAAAACAAAAAAATGAGCGCAAATTAGGTGGAGCAAAGAATAGAGACATGTGTCAAAGGGGAAAAAACATCAAAAAATTGGACTGGCACAGAAAATAATTTTAATGGATTCGAATAAAATCTTAGATGCATCCAGAATAAAATTAGATTACAATTCCATCTGGACTTGAATAAACTTTGAGTGACATTTGAATCCTAAGTTAAACTTTCATTGAATCAAATTGAAATAAAAACTTGAGTGAAATTTAAAGTTTTAACAAAGTTTTAACAAATATTTAAGTATTCTACTAATTGATTATTGTAACTTTCCTTTTAATCTGCACCTTAGTTTAAAATCAAAATAGATTAAAAAAAACTAAGATTTTTAGTTAGAAATTTAGTTCCAAGCTGTTTTCGAAATTGAACAAAATGATAAATGGAATTTTGAACATAAATCTAGTCTAAATTGGTCAACTGCATTCGACAAAGAGGAAATTGATTAAGATAAAGAAATTTTAAAGAGAGAAAATATGCTTGAATGCTAACCTCGATATATTGAGTTTGAGTGAAATTTTAAGTAGAATTGTCTTCTTTAAATTGCATTTGAGAAACACATTTTGAAAACAATTTTAGCAAAATATTTAATGGACTTTATGTAACTGAATTTAAATTCAAAACACGATTTCAACAAAATCTTTAGTTCAACTAGAAAATCAGGAATCGAGCAAAAATCGGAATGCTTTTTGTTTTATAATAGAAGCATTTCAATTTTAAACCGTAATTGAATAAAATCTTAAGTAGGAACTTACATTAGCAATAGAGTTTAAATCATAATTTGATATAATTTGATTGCAATTACATGAGCTTAAATTAGCTTTAAACTTGAGTTTAGAACTTGGGGGACGGCCACGGACTGCCTTTAATAACAGTTTGAGTGTATTTTAAAAATTTAGCTAAAATTATTCTAGCAATAGTTATATTTAGCACGGGGTAAAACAAGATTTGAACAAAGTTTGGACTAAAAATTCAATTTCAATCAAATCGAGAGTTTGGGCAGAAATTCGGATGGAATTTAATTAAAAAGTATTTAAAAATTAAGTTTGAATTCCAAATTTAACTAACATAAAATTCTGTGTGAATTCAGCTAGAAATTTAATGATATTTTGTTTACAAATTAAGTAAAAATTCCAACCTAAATTTGTCTAAATGTGCTTGATTAGAAATTTGGAGTACAATTTCAGCTTTAGTTGCAAGTGCATTTTAAGAAAAATTTGAGTGTTATTAGAAATGCTGATTTAGAGTGGGATTTTAAACTCTAATTTGCGTCAAAGCTTTGTTAAATTTGTATCATAATTTTGAGCAGAAATCTGGGTAAGTATCGAAGTATTTAAATTTTAAGCAGTAATTGAGTAAAATGTTGACTGGAAATTGAATTTGAATAGTTATTTGGACTTGAGCAAAAACATAACTGTAATGTAGTTTTTAGTTTAAAAGTTGAGTTTGTATTTCGAATTGGACTATCAAGAGAAAAATTAAAGATTAAGTTACAATTATAAAATAAATTTGAGAAAAATTTATGTTTAGTGAGGGCAAAATTCTGAGAAAAAGTTATTTTTGAATTCCAAATAGTTCGTTGCAATTAAATAAAAATGCTGTGATATTTTGAATACAAATAGGCTAAGTTCTAAACTCAAAGAATTGAGTTAAAGGTTTGAGTGAAATTTAAAATACAAAATTTACAATTCAATTTCAATTTTCATTTTAAAATGATGCGAGAAGTGTAAGTTTTATACTCGAAACTAAATCTCGAGAATATGAATTCTAAACTGTATTTGAATATAATCTTGATGGGAACTTAAATTAAAAATTGAGTTTGGATTACAATTTGTATTGAGCAAAAACTAAGAGCGTTATTTAGTTTTTCTTAGTTTAAAACTTGCTTTAATAGCGTGAATATTTTAGTATCAACCGTGACGGTGTTCTTTTGAAGTAAGTATCGCTTCCCCGGTACAAATTTTTAAGTGTATTGATGTGGAACCATTTTTGGCTACTTCTACAACACTTTGTAATCCAGGAAAGTTGGTTTATCCAACTTTATAGCCAAAACCTTAATACTTTTTTGTTAATGAGTGAATTGAAATCCCCTTAAGATAAAGTCTAGTTTTGGTTTTCTTTTCAAAATATGACCACATATTTTTCATTTTAATCACATATTTTGCCACATATTTTGCAATTTTTGTTACATATTGTAGGAACATATTTTTGATTTTTTAGAACCTAAAAATCCTAAGCCTAGTGATAATACAACACTGTTGTATTGTCGCTGTGGGAAAAACGTTGTTATGGCAATAGCCTACTATTTATTATTTTTGGCGATTTTTATTAATAAAAATAAATTCATTAGAATCAAAGTAACACACAACAAAAACAAAATTCTTATATAAGATCTTTTAAGATATAATCTTTCATGTTGTGAATTTAAGTTTTATCTTTCACACCAATTCATTATATTCTCCACCCAAATATAGCTCGTGGTCCTCTTAAGAATCGATAATTTTTTCCAAATGTCACTCATGCGTATCCCAAGCTTTAGAAAATGCAACTCGTGCTGCGCACTCGTTGCATTTTCGTCGCTGGGATACGCATTCGTGACATTTGAAAAAAATTATCGATAATAAGCGGACCACTAGTTATATTACGTCTGAGTTTATGTTATTTCATCTATCAGTCAAACAGCTTGTCAGAATCGTCGAGAAAAATAGAACGTCGAATGAACGACTATCACGGGCTTTTATTCCTTAGCTCGACCATCGCCTATCGCCATTGATCGATAGTCAAAATTTAAAATTTCCCAGTAATACGATATTTCTTTAAAAATATTATCTAAATGGTTTATAATGACTAAAGCAAGAATTTTCGATCACGAATTAACAAACAAACAAACAAGCCGATATAGACGAGTCCTATATAAATAGAAATGCCCGCACACCTAAATCACACCCTAATTACGCCTACCTTTATATCTGCCAATATAGCAAGTCAATGTCCACCGGAATGCAAAAATATAATAATTATATGAAAAATTATTCTACAATCTTATCACAAGTCCCGTGACATGTGAAAAGCTGCACTTTGGCAATAAAATTGATAAAATGTAGTCCCCAGAAAAAAAAATGTCTAATCACTATCAATCATTCGTACAACATGTGAAGAGACACACTTTCATCGATTTATTAATATGTAGACATATTTAGCCTATAACGTAACAATGTGCGATCGAGGTATCTTTATCTGTCCGCATGTCAATTGATAACTTTGAAATTATTAATTTATGATAAAACGTTGTTGTTGTTTTTTTTGTGTTTTATATTAATCAAATTTCCTAATTAACTAACTATTAAATCGCACAAATTGATAATCAATTGTAATGCTAACTAACATTTAAAATTTCTATTTATAAATATTTGTACTTATGTGTATGTGTAGCTGGCGTGCTTTTATCGTTTGATGTTATATGTGATGCGATTTAAATGTTGAATTATTTGAACTTGTTTCATTGACGCATTAGTTTAGGCGTGTGTTTAGAATATTAAAATCTTAAATTATTTATTTTGATTTTTTAATTTTTTTATTGTATTGTACAGACATACAATACAACATACAATAGACATTCGGGTAAGAACCGCGGTTAATTTAATTTTTATTATGGTTGGTTGTTTGTTGACATTGAATATTTGTAATTTGTTTCCGATTGTCAATGTGTCATTCGCCGCGCGCGAGATACCTACATTTTGAATTTAGCACGCAAATAAATAAATTCCATAATTTTTTGTTTGTTTGTACAAAGTGTCAAGTACTATAATATTAATTATTATAAATTATCACATAAATTATTTTTTTTTACTCCTTTTGACATAGCATTTTTGCTTTTCTTTTGTTATTTGTTTCTATTTTTAGCAAATATAATTTTAGAAAATAACATTTTTAAGAGACATGTTTCGCAACTTTTGTATAACAGGATTGTAACACAAAATCAATTTTGAATGGCAGGTTAATTAACCGACCAAGGAACAATTGAATTTCGGGGATCTAAATGAAACACGAATTAACCACTACAAATAATTCGAGTAGTAGGGAGAAGTTACGCCACCCACACGTTACCGTAAGTGCCCAGATAAGTAAGCACGACAATGTAACATCATCAATATAAACGAATTACAGAAAGCATTCGACGAGAATTTAAAAATGGTGACCCCAACTACCGTTCTCGATTCCGATCCCCTGGTAAACACATATATTTTGCTCAGATCAGATACGGTTTTCACTGTGTATTGCTATGCACTGAACTATCACTAACTTTGTATCGATAGTATCTCGGAATAATATATTATTGTAGTTGTGTATATTTAATTCTGTACCAAAAAGGAAGAGTCGCTTAACTGACTTGATTGATTGTGGGAAAAAATTATTAGCATATTTTCTTAGCTTAATTAGCTCATTTGAGAGTTTTCAGCTAAATGTTCGCTAAGGAATCAAAAGATTTATGAAAAATACAATGAATTATAGGAAATTTCAATTTTTCCCAGTTAAGCGATTTTCGCTTTTTTTAATTTCAACAGAATGAAACCCTTTATGTAGTGACTCAAGCTATTTCTTCATTTTTCATTTAAGAAAATTTATTTACTTATGCAGTGTGCCTCAGAAGACTTTTCAAACTAAACTTTACAAATTTTGAAGCTTTCGCTATTTCCTCATAGATGCTTAGTGAAAAGACAGTTTACGAGGTTACTTTTCAACGACTTTTAATTTGTAGGACATAGAGCTTAAATTACGTAGTAAGTAAATATAATTGAATATCAAAAACAAATTAAATAAAAATAAATTACTAAAATATATAAAATAAACCTAAAAAATAGCAAAGAGACCACTCGCAGACGAAAGAAAAACTAATTTGGTGGTTCTGACGGGCATCAGTTTCATTTCCATAAGTCCGAAAATGCAACCCGGTTCCACTCTTGCTTCCATGACATGTGGTTGGTTTTTGGCAGATTCCAATCGGTTTGCTTTGCGTGATGCATTCAAAGGAAGTTTCGAAAGCTGATCGAATAATCGTCCGTTTATCCCTGGGCGTTGTAACCTCTGCAATGCGTCCTTCTATATTTTTACCATAATTTTTAATATTATTGATAAAGGATCTAATAATGGTTTAATGAACCATCTAATAAACATTTTAATTCACCGTCACCTAATAGAAAAAATCCATGAGGTGGGATTGTTTGTTTGCGATATAATTGACTATTCAGTAGGACCCTTTGGCCATGTACGGAACCCGAAGGTATGCGCAACAAATATTAATAAATTTCTCAGAATTAACCCATACTGCCATTAAATTAATAATGTAATCAAGTTTACGATTTATATATTGACAGTGTAACGCAGTCGGTACAACAATTTTTATGTGGCATTCATCGATAGCACCTAACGCTTTCGAGAATATTGAACTGCCCGATCTTCGATTAAACTGTTTTCCAATAAGACTATATGAAC
Source organism: Tipula vernalis (assembly GCA_958295665.1). Taxonomy (NCBI): domain Eukaryota; kingdom Metazoa; phylum Arthropoda; class Insecta; order Diptera; family Tipulidae; genus Tipula; species Tipula vernalis. The sequence continues at coordinate 383,097,085 of OY282559.1, read as the reverse complement.
CTAAACTTGGAAATTTTATTACCTTTGACGCAAGCTTCACAAACATATCAAGAATTTTGTGAATAAATGTTCTCACAGTACATCAATATATCAATTGAAACTTATACTAGTGACCCTATAGCTCGCTCTACTGGTCAGTCAATATAGAAACATTTTCTATGTTCACAGAATTTTATTGCAAATTTGAAACATTTAAAAGTTTTATGATGGGCGAATATACAGCATATTTTATTAAGTGTATAATCGATGGATAATTGAATAATTTGTCGAAGAACAGACGTGAATTGGTCACCAAGATCATGCGATTTAACACCATTTAACTTCTTCTTATGGGGTTTCTTGAAGAGAACAGTTTATACGGATATTCTTCAAACTGTTCAACACCTCAAAGACAACATCATCGAGCAAATATCACTAATTGAACTGTCATTATGCGAAGAGTTATTCAAAATTTTGGTAAAAGATTGTAACGAAATTGCTTGGGCATGTGGGGGTTGCGAGACGGGCTCGTTTCCAAAAAAAAATGCCATTCGTTACTGAATTCATCATCCATCAGAGCTTCGGGGTGGTATCGATCTTGCTGACTAAAGCTCAGGGATTGGGGTGGGGTTTTCCGAAGATGACTGGAAGCTTGATCTACCACCTAGGGATAGAGGGTACGAGGGAAGGAACAGACCGGTACTTTACTCACCTAAACTTACCTACATTGCATTCTCAAAGTTCACCAACTACTCCATTATCAAATTCACGAAAATCGAACAACTATAGCGGAAGCCCCAACACGGGCCATGAAAACATGTAATTTCGTTTAATGCAACAATTAAAAAAAACTGATTTTATTACTATTTAGATACAAATACAATCAAGAAAACAATTTGTATTGAGATAAATTTTGAAATCAGAGTGAAAAAAAAATTTAAAAATAAATTCAGTCGATTTGTACTAAGCCGAGGTTAGTAGGATTAAAGTAGCTTACTCTTAGGAAATACCCTACACCCTATGCTAAAGATAAAATCATATAAATATAACTAAACAAATAATTAAGGAAATGTAAATAATATATAGCAAAAAAATGAAAATATAAAAAAAATTAATTCCAACGGAAACTTAACTTGTTAATATCTCCATGTTGATTGTAGCGTCATGTTGATTGAAGTTTCAGCGTCATCAATCCAACAGAGTATAATCGAGCGTTTTCTTTATTATTTTGTTTTATTGGGCTCTTTTATTATGATTTTGTTAACACTATTCTTTGTTTTTGTTTTATTTTCATTCATATGTAAGAATGTCATAAATGTACACAAAAAAACAAAAATGCACTTCAAACTACTGTATACAAATTGCAGATTATCGAGTAAACTCGTTATGTTGCAATTGTTACATCCAGTTATTTTATACTGGCTTAATTTATAATTGTTTTTGGGTGTTTTTTTTTCTTTTTCAGAGAATTAAATTCTCCAATGCACAGCAATTCGATCACAAAACTTTTATATATTTAAGTAATTTCCACCTTTTGGTAATTTCACGCACTTTATAGTGCTGCTTCGGTAACACACATTTGTACTCCACAATTTCTAGTTTTTATTATCACTTTTATTTTAGAATATCACAATTTAAAGGACTAATTCATGGCGAACATTTGTTCAAAAATTTGGCTTTTTTTTTATTCACAATGGTTTTTTTTTAGAATTTTTTTTTATTTTTAAATATAAGATATTATTACTTAAACTATTAGAATTAACAATAATTAGTTAATAATACAGTCATTAGACTTAACTAAGCACAAATTAATTAATTCAATTTATTTTCACACACAAGGGAAAAAAAATATTTATTTAAACGCCAATTTGGCTAGATAATAATTGTTTTCACTCAAAAGAAAATACATCACAATAGATACTTCCAAAAATAAGATAAAAACTGACCACGGTGTTTGCAATTTCGTGAATTTATAATCTTTTGACATACCGTAATATCGAACGATTTTCTCAATTATGGCTCATACACTGTTCAACACACAAAACTCAGGGCTTATCAACCATTTGCATTGGAACGCGCTTCGCCCGTTACAAGATTGACAGCCTGCCGAGCTGGCAGAGGAGGTCACTTGAACGACATTCTTTTTCATTATTTACTGGAACCAATTTACTTTAATTTCCAATAAAAATAAATAAAGATTTCACACAATTTATGTCTTTTATTTAAAATTTAAAAAGATACCTCAAATTTGAACACCCTTTATATATATATATATATATTAGCCCTTTTCATTTTGTGGGGTGTTTTTATCTTTTTTGTGCTTCACCTGGGATCGATTCCGTATCTAAAAAAAATGATTTTGCCCATTTAAGGAAATTTTTTGGTTGTAATTTAGAGGTTGCCACAGTCAATTTTTCATGAAAAATTAGAAATGACGACCCCACTTCCTATTGACTCGAAACTTATGGCCGATTATTTAGTAAATCCGGTCTGATGACAATGGTTTCTTACAAGAAACTTTATTGAAGTTACAAGAAACAATATTGAAGCTTAAATTATGACAAGAAGAACAAACAAACGATGTTTCAGCCAGTGTTTGAAACTTCACAAACTATCGTAATAAATTACGAAAAAATTATTGTTTTTTATAATAATTGTTTCCAATAATAACAATTGTTTTTAATAATAATAAAAGTCTTTCTTGAATTATTTTTAGTAATAAAAGTTGTTCTTGAATTATTTCTCATAATAACAGTTTTTGTTCAACTAAATTACAGAATACGCGCAGATTCAAATCCTAATTTCAAATCCTCTTTCTTATTATTCGCACAAACGTTCCTATGGTGAGCTACGGTGTTGTACAAATACTGTTGTTGTTCTTCACTCCTGCCTGCTAGACCATTGAAATCTTGAGCTAGAGAAATTGATCGCCCCGCGACATCATTGACGACCTTTAGTTCAGAAATTTTTTCACGAGCTTGAAGATAAGATGTGCGATTTTTCCAGGATGCCGGATCAGAATTCAGAAATTCCATATTAATATCATAGCTAGTAAAAAAGTTTCTCGTATTTGCATTTATAAAATTGTGAATTTGATAGCTATGGATATCACGATTATTAGGTTTTAAAAATTTATTCCCCTCATTAGGTACGGTGACTGCTCTCAATTTTTCGCACATCTTCATTCTCATCGATCTAGGTATTCTGTCTTCAAAAAATGATAAGGCAGCCAAACTCTCGTGCAGATACCAAAGGTGTTTTGAAAATTGGTTAACTGTCGCCAGTGAAATTTGTTCATTTATCGTTCTATAATTAGTGAGCTCCTTAAGTATGCACATATCATTGAATGGCGCGAAACAGACACTCTCATATTGGAACCAGTATCGAACATAAATTTTGACAATGAAAAAATTTAATTCTCGTAGGGCATGGACTTCTGTCGGTTCCAAAAAAACTGGATCTCTCAACAGGTATATTTTTAATGAGTAAATCAATTTAGCCATCCATCGAGCGCGATGAACAGCACCAGGCGGGCGAATAACAATCCCGGGATTCAGATCTTCATCGACAAATAATAGGCAAAGTTGCAGTAACTCCGAGTAATCTGCTCGAGCATGATTAAATTTCAGGTGCTTCTCTACAACGAGCTTTGTTTGACATCTTATTTCTGTCACACGATCTCTCAATTGATCGTCCAGGATTGCTGACTTATACTCCTCTCGGGATATTCCTTCAGAATCCCACTCCTTCCTTAAATCTCTCAAATAGTTGGGTATTTGGGCCAGTTGACTTTTCAAATAAAGTATTGAATGCAGCCGATGCTATGAACTCCAAAACGTGGTGTCTACAAGCGAAATAAAAAAGTCTTTTTCCCAAAAGTCTTTCCAAACGTATGCAAGCTCCCTTATAACGCCCAGTGTTGCTTGAAGTCGTACCAAAACACATCGCATTTATATTTCGAGCTAAGTTGTGTTCTTGAATCAAATTATTTAAGTTGTCCGCCATAACTTCACCTGTTCCTGACGGTTTCTTTGGGATTCCAAGAATTTGCTCGATCCGAAACCCAGTAACAATAACCGCCATTCTATCTACTTTTCCCCGCTGTTCGTTATCGTCCATAATTTTTCCATCCCAATGAATTGTTAAAAAACTATTTGGGTGAAATCCCTCTATTATAGATCGTGATAATTGTCTGTGCTCACAGAGCAAGATACCTCGTCTATCGAATGGCCGAAGGCGGACGCCGCTGTTCCGACAACGTATGCCATTTGACCATTTGATAATTTTGCGCAAACGAATGAATTCAGAGGCTTTTTTGGCGATCCGTCTCTTCTTGGGTTCAGGTGACGGGCAATAAGAACTCTCAGACGAGGAACTCGATTCACTGCTAGATTCTTCATACATTTCGATAATCCTGGGTCCTGAACGTTCACATCTAATCTGACTTACCCTGGCTTGTGCTTCTACTGAAGAGTTATTCCCGAATTCAGCGTTGAATTGTGCAGCGTATGAGCACCGTTTATTGTCTTTATTACTATTATAAAAACATAAAAGTTTCGGAGAGTTTGCTAAACGAATGGCGATGTTTACGAATTCCGTTTTCTTGGAAGAAGCTAATTTTTTGTGCTTTTTCAAATTATACCAAGACTAGTGGAGTTTTTTGAATTTTGTAACCATGTTCTGGTGTTCAGCTGTTGGTAAATCAAGTTTCTTCCAGATCCCGATTGTTGCAGCCACTGTTTTGTTCGCACTCTCAGAAATTATTTTTTTTTCACACATATGATAAAACAAGAAGAGGCGCAAAACATCACTATGATTTCAGCAAATGATTCTACGGGAGAACCAAGTAACCAAAATTTTCTACTCATATTGTCGAAAAACTTTTTAAACAAAACAAAGAATTTGAAATGACCATGACCACAAATCACGACAAGCGCCTACTTCAAAATGTTTAGTAAAAATTGACTGTGGCAACCTCTAAATTACATCCAAAAAATTTCTTTAAGTGGGCAAAATCATTTTTTTTAGATACGGAATCGATCCCAGGTGAAGCACAAAAAAGATAAAAAGACCCCACAAAATGAAAAGGGCTAATATATATATATATATATAAGTGGAATATAGACGAATGTGAGAGCGATACAGAAACATAATTCTCTCGCATAGCCAATATCGTATTATGATGAGAAATCTGTAAATTACTGTACATAATTTATAAATAAATTAGTTCAATCTTGTATTCAACAGTATTCAGACGTGTTTTTATTATAATAATTCTTAGTGCATTCTTGCCGTTGGTTGCCGGAAATTCTACATGGGGGCTCAACCGGGAGACTTGGTGTACATTAACGCTTTCCTAAGTTATCCTGTGTGTACGCGAATTTCTCGAATTGTGTGGTGCGTTATGTAACGCGAGGACGCGAGAAAAGTGGTGTATTAATTGTTCCTGCAATTGTATGGGCTGAATGCGGTAAAAGAATCGATCGAAAATATTTAAAAAAAAAAACCAAACGAATGTTGGATTAATGCAGAGGAATAAATCGTGAACGAAAATTGTGTGAATTATATAAAATTATAAAAAGTTCCAGAAATATAAAACTGTAAATCTGTGAAAAAGCGTGTGCGAATTAGCATAGCTGTACCAAGGTGAAATAAAACGTGAAGTTTATAATTTTAATAAACGGTATATTTGCATTAACTTCAAAGAGACATTGTGGTCGCTGAATTATACTGTTTGTAAAGTAGAACTCGTTTTAATCGCAATGGGTAAGAATAGAAAAAGCAAAGGTCGCGGAGATCGATCATCTTCATGCGAATCACAAGAAAAATCGTCTCGACGCAAATCGTCGGCGGTGGACGCCAGTTTCGTCGAAATTAAACGTAAGGATGAACAGATTGAGTTTTTACAAAGTGAATTAAATGCGGCGGCTCAGAAGTATAAGAACGCGTGTGACTTGAATAAGCATCGCTATAATTTTCAAGATGTGAGTTCAGCATTAGTTAGTTTCAACGGAGAAGACGACTACCGTGTGGAGAAGTGGATCGAAGATTTCGAGGAAACAGCTGAGTTGTCAGGTTGGTCTGATTTGGATAAATGCTTCTATGCTAAGAGACTCATGGAGGGGGACGCTAAGCTGCTGATGAGGTCTGCTGATGTGAAAGAGGGCTGGAACGGGGTAAAAGCATTCCTTCGACAAGAGTTTGGGGTACAACTGAATAGTGCCCTGATTCACAAAAAAATGGCAGCCAGGAAGAAACATACGTCAGAAACTCTTCAACGTTATCTCATCGAACTAAGAGAATTAGGCAAAACTGGAGGCCTTGAGGATGCCGCTATTATTCAATACTGTATTGATGGAATCAATGATTTAGAATCAAGTAAGCAGATTTTATATGGATGTACCAGAATGGACGAATTCAAATTAAAACTGAAACTGTACGAGGAAATCTCTTCCAAGATGTTAAAAAAATATGTTTCAGTTTCGGCAGCGTCATCTGCGATTGATGCTACAAGGAGTAGAGCACCATCAAATGCTGTACCTTCGAGTGAGTCGAGGAAAAGTCGATCAGGTAGCCGTGTACGATGTTTCCAATGCAAAAGCATTGGTCATATCAGTAAAGAGTGCCCCAATAAGGGAAAAGGATACAAGTGTTTTCGATGTGAAGAATTTGGACATATGTCGTCCTCGTGTCCCAACTCCAAAGGACAACCGAAGATTGGTGCAATTGTCGAAAAGCTTCATGAGTACAACGGTAGTATGCTGAAACAAATTGTCGTGGGTAGTAAAAAGTTAATGGCTATGATCGATAGTGGAAGTGACTTGAACCTGGTTTCGGAAAGCAGATGTAGAGATATTTATGACGGTGAATTAGAGAATACGATTATCATTTTTAGTGGTGTTGGGTCAAAAGGACTACGAACAAAGGGGCGATTCGCAACAACAGTGACAGTGGATGGTGAACCATATGAGACTTATTTTCATGTCGTCGAAGATCAACTTCTGCCGGTAGAGATTATTGTAGGAAAAGAATTAATGAAACAAACAATCACAATCCTCACACCGGAGAGTGTAATCATGAAGACATTTGTTCCAGAAAACACGGTGCTCGCATTAACAGCAGAAGAAGAAATTGATTTATCCCACTTGAAAGATCCACAAACCGCGAATGAAGTTAGAAAGCTTATTGTTAACTACGTTCCAAAGAAATGCGTTGTTGACACAACGGTGCAAATGAAAATAATTTTGCTAGATGAAAAGCCTATTCATCAACCACCAAGAAGATTATCACCTCTTGAATCAGATATTGTGCGACAGCAGATCGACGAGTGGCTTTCAGAAGGGATTGTCCGACCAAGTGCATCACCGTTTGCCAGCCCAATTGTGTTGTCAAATAAAAAGGATGGTACCAAGCGCCTTTGTGTGGATTATAGACGCCTCAACAAAGTCATCGTGAAAGATCGGTACCCATTACCACTCATCGAGGAACAGGTTGATCAACTACAGGGGGCAGATGTGTTTACGACTTTGGACTTAAAAAATGGATTCTTTCATGTTCCAGTTGCTGAAGAGTCTATTCCTCTAACTGCATTCGTGACACCGTTCGGACAATTTGAGTTTTGTCGAGTTCCATTTGGTCTGTGTAATTCCCCATCCGTTTTCCAGCGATATATTAACAATATTTTTAAGGAATTATGTAGAGCTAAATTAGTATGTGTATACATGGATGACATTGTAATTCCGGCAAAAGGTGACAAGGAAGCACTTCAACGATTGGCGGATATTTTGAAATTAGCGGCAGATAACGGACTACAGATAAGATGGTCTAAATGCCAATTCATGGCAAAAGAAATTGAATATTTGGGGTACGAGGTTTCCAAGGAATGTGTCAAGCCGTCAAGGAGAAAGCTGACTGCAATTGAGAAGTTTCCGGAACCTCGATCAGTAAAATCCATTCAAAGTTTTCTTGGTCTGACCGGATATTTCCGGAAATTTGTTGAAAACTATGCAATGATCGCCCGCCCGTTAACGCATTTACTACGAAAAGATGTATCTTTCAGTTTTGGTGTCGAGCAGACAATAGCTTTCAAAAATTTGTGCAAATCACTTGCAAGTCAGCATGTTCTTCGTATGTTTTCATTGACGGCAGAAACAGAGTTGCATACAGATGCGTGCAAGATAGGAATTGGGGCTATTTTGCTTCAAAAGTCGGGTGAGGACCAAAATTTCCACCCTGTTTTTTATTTTAGCAAGAAAACATCACCTTGTGAAGAGCGCTACAGCAGTTATCAGCTAGAAGTGTTGGCAATCGTTAGGGCTCTTAAAAAATTTAGAGTTTACCTTCTTGGTCTCAAGTTTGTGATCGTTACGGATTGCGCCGCATTTAAGGCCACTATGGAAAAAAAAAGAGTTGACAGCTCGGATATCTGGTTGGGCGTTGCAGCTACAGGAATTCGATTTTCGGCTAGAACATCGACCGGGAACAAAAATGCGACATGTTGATTCGTTAAGCCGAAATCCCATAGTGTTGTTGGTTCAGCACGATTTGATGACAAGAGTAAAGGCTGCGCAGAAGAAAGACCAGGACTTAAAACCTATTTTCCACATCCTGGAAAATGATGGTACGTATAATGATTTCATAACTAATCATGGTATTTTGCTTAAGATAGTTGATGGTGCGTTGGTATTAGTTGTACCCAGGGGTATGCAAAGAGAGGTTGTACGGTACTACCACGAGCTAGGACATTTTGGAGCTAGAAAGGTAGAGGAACTAGTACAGCGAGATTTTTTCATTCCTAATTTGGTCCGGCAAGTAAGTTCCTGTATCAAGAATTGTGTTACATGCATTTTGGCGGAGAGAAAACTGGGTAAAAAAGAAGGTCTACTGAATCCGCTGCCGAAAGGAGATGTACCCTTGAGCACATACCACGCGGATCACATGGGACATTTAACTGCGACAAAGAAAAACTACCAATATATTTTGTCCATAATTGATAGTTTCTAGAAATTTGTGTGGCTCTACCCAATGAAAGGGCTAACAACCAAAGAAGTTCTACAGAAGCTTGATTTGCAAAAGACTGTATTTGGTAATCCGGCTAATATAATTGCCGATCGCGGCACCTGTTTCACGTCCGCAGAATTTAAGGATTATTGTGAAAAGGAGAGAATCGAATTGCACAACATAACCACAGGGATGCCATCGGGGAATGGACAGGTTGAGCGACTTAATCGCACAATTATTCCTGCTTTGGCAAAATTGTCACGTGATGACCCTGGAGAATGGTATAAGTACGTCGACCGCCTGCAACGTTATCTAAATAACACGTACCAACGCTCGATCAACACGACTCCGTTTGAATTAATGATGGGGGTTAAAATGCGATACCCCGAGGATCTACGTGTGATGGAGGCGATAGAGATAGAGATTGCTCAGAATTTCTGTCGGGAACGAGATGATGATAGGCAACAAGCAAAGCAACAAATCGCCAAAATACAGAATGAGAACCAAAAGTCATATAACCACAATCGAAAGACAGCAACCCGGTATGATAAGAGCGATATTGTTGCTATAAAACGTGTTCAGTACTCTGGGTCAAAACTTCTTCCGAAATACCTGGGTCCATATCGCGTAACTAAGAGTAAGAGAGGGGATCGGTATGATGTCGAAAAGATCGGGGATGGTGAAGGGCCGCGTACTACTTCAACGGGAGCCATGTTTATGAAACCGTATTATGATGGTTTGCTGACGGATGAAGAAAGTGACGAGATCGATGACCAATCAGCTGGGACATCTGATGAAGCAGGAGGGCCGAGTGGAATATAGACGAATGTGAGAGCGATACAGAAACATAATTCTCTCGCATAGCCAACATCGTATTATGATGAGAAATCTGTAAATTACTGTACATAATTTATAAATAAATTAGTTCAATCTTGTATTCAACAGTATTCAGACGTGTTTTTATTATAATAATTCTTAGTGCATTCTTGCCGTTGGTTGCCGGAAATTCTACTTATATATATATATATATATATATATATATATATATATATATATATATATATATATATATATATATATATATATATATATATATATATATATATATATATATATATATATATATATATATATATATATATATATATATATATATATATATATATATATATATATATATATATATATATATATATATATATATATATATATATATATATATATATATATATATATATATATATATATATATATATATATAGGGTGTCCTACAGCTACGAGTCCAAACGAGTAGGGCGTGTAGCTGGATCAATATCATGAAAAAAAGTCCACTATGCATATGTCCGGAAATGAACCGTTACCCACTTCAATTGCATTTCAAAATTTTTAGCATGGTATACTGCCTTGAATGATGTGGATGCCAGTAACTCTTCTAAAAATTAAGATAACTCAATTGTTTTTCTATAGTTTTAAAGGCACAGAGTGCTTCTTTCTTGTCTGAAAGTAGGAATATCATTCATGATATTTTCCATAAAGAAAACATTGGTGGAATTAAAAAAATTGTGCAAGAAATAACAAAAAAATTCATTAAACTCATTTTTTCTCGAAAAACTCACTTAATAATTTTTGTTTTTTATTTCAAATTTAAATTTAATAGACTATTTAATACAAAATTGCTACATTGTTTTTTATCTAATCATGTATAGTTTTTGAGATATAAACATTTCAATGTAGTACTTAATAATTTATTTTATTCTAAGTTTTCGAATTTCTAAGTTTTCAACTTCACAAACAATTTTCAAAATGATTTCCATTTCGTAACAAGCATAGTTGCAGTCGTCTTTTAATAGCAGCAGCCATGTTGAAATTTACTAAATTTTTTTTATTTTGTTGCCGGCATTATTGATTCGTTCAACCAACTGCATATTATTTTAAATTACATACTTTTAATAAACGACTCGATTTATTTTTTATTAGACGTCATTTATTTAAACGAGTCGTGGAAAGTTTAGTTGGCTATCAGGCACAATTGAATACTTTTAACCTAGTGACATCTATTTAAATATTGCATGAATTACTGGCTCTTACAAAAGTTTAGTTTGAAAAGTCTTCTGAGGCACACCTAATAATATTTATTTCTCCACCCATATATTTCGTCACATTTTGGTAAAATCAAACTTGTTTTGAGCAATTTTAATTACTAGAAATTGGTGAGTGCTTCTAGCAGCACGTATACGAATTGATACCATTCACGTGGATGGTGTATTTGGACGAGCGATTTTTTTTCGTTTCCGCTCGATCACAGAATGGTCCACATCACATTCCATGTGAGTGTGGCCTGGTAATAAAAATTTGTGATCGATTATTTTGATATTAGTATTATTTTGCATGAATGACATAAACATCATGGACACAAATTAATTTTTATTTTGTCCACTGCAACAATCTCTATAGAATATTATATGCTCAGTGCTTGACGTTCCATCAGCAAATATTGAAGAAATGCAAATATTGTTCGGCCTCTCCCTCGTGCCACATATAGCAGAAAGGTTGGTTCGATAAACAATCAAGCACCGTTAAATTATAGATCCACAATTGGCGCTTGTAAAAAGCAATATTAGAATTCAGAAGCGGCGTTGGTAAACATTTTTCGAGGTCGAAAGTGTAAAGTTTAGTTTTTGAATCCAATTTAGCAATGTTTTTGTTGCTATTTTTTGCTTTATAAGCGAGATCTGCATTATTGAGCTGGACCGTCTGCATCTGTGTTGTATTATATTTTGCATCATCTGATATTACCGCATCAATCTGCATTTTAAACGTATCACGTTTACTGCACGTGTGAACTTTTGGTTTTTTAAATGCTAAAGAACTAAAATATAACACAGTAACATATGTACGAGTGAAATGGCACCTTACACATGACTATCCGATAGTTGGTTTACAGGCTTTCGTTTTCCACGACTATCAACAGTCTACTATGAGTGTATTGATGAAACTTTCGGTTTTGCCGAAACTCCGTAAAAAACATTTCTGCCATATACAGCTCTTTCAATGCCATTAATGTTTAGGCTGTAAACGTATGAATGTGTCCTATTTCATGGGGCAATAGTACTCTTGCTTTAATGAACTTTTTCCTTAGCTCGAATTTCCATCAATCCCGATACAGCTGTAAGAGTTAAGGCCCCAGTATATTTCAAATATTGTTTTTTGCTATTCATACGTAACTTTATTCTGACATTTCATTTTACACACTGTCAACGGTTTAGATATTCGGTTTTTGGGTTTTCCTTTCTTAGATTTAGGTTTCACAATTTTTGTCAACCATTCCTAGTTCTGGAATTTCAGATATTTCATCGTCAGACGTTTCTCCAGCATTAAGAGGATAGAAGTCTTGGTCCATGTCACTAGAGTCGAATGAGTCAATAGAACATCAGAACCCTTGTTATTACCCTTACTTCAACTGTGTCTTGGCTGCTGAAATGCTCCTCGCCGTTTCCACCATTTTCTTGGAACGAGACGACATGATTTTTGTTTTGTTTTATCACTAATAAATTATGCGTACACTATTATACAAATGATACAAATCGAAATATCTCAAGACAATTTTCAATTTTATTTTATTTGTTTCCAAATAACTTTGCACGACACTCACGTTCCCATTTTAATCTCTTGTAAGTATTAATTTTGGATTTTTATATTTTTGTGAGATATCTAGAACTTGTAAATTGAACGCCACGTTTATTGTATTGAAATTTTGAATTTAATATCACTCCTAAACACCTTTTAGCTATAAGAGTGGTCAAATGCTGTGATATGCCTAATGTGATCAATTTTACTGAATTTCTTTATAGAAGTATAACCAGTTTATAGTAGAGTAATCTAATATAGGAAGGAGTACTTAACACTTAACACTTTGGTTGATCCAAAACCACTTTTCTCGACGTTTTCAAAGTCCCTAGCAAAAAAAAAATGTTCCTCCGTCTGTCTGGACGTCTGGATATCTTGATGTCTAGATGTCTGAACGTCTGCACCCATGATATCTCGAGAACGGCTTCTCCGATTTGGATTTTTTTTGCCAATCTGTTTTTATGATCAAGCCAGAAATTTAAAAACCTTCTGGAACCTATACATCAAGAGAGTCGGGTATCTGCCATACGAATTGACTTAAAACACCTGGTTTTATAACTATTTACCAATTGTTTATATATGCTGGTTTGAATATTGAGTTGGGCATTGAGTTTGGGGTTGAGTTGGAGATTTAAATAGGGCTTAATTGGCGGCTTGAGTTGAAGTTGAGTTGGGGTTGGATTAGGATATAGTAAGCACTTGAACAATTTTTTATTTGGAAGATTGAATTTGGCGTAGAGTTTGCATTTGAGATGAGGGTTGAATTGGAGTTGAGTTGGGGTTTGAGTAGGGTTTAGTGAGCAGTTGAGCAATATATTTATATAAAAGTGAGTGTTTGTATGTATGTACATTATATCTGTGTGATATTTAAACAAATCCAGATGCCTTCACCATTTTGAATCAAACATTAGACAAATATTGTTTAAAACTTTAGAAATGTCACTGTTAATATCTCAAACCTCTCAAAATAACTCATAACTCACATAACTCAAATCATACCACCATACCATCATACCATTCTACCATCGTACCATCATACCACCATACCATCATACCATCATACCATCATACCATAAAACACAGTCACTATTATTGATACTAATAATGGTATGGTAATATGATGCTATTACAAAAATATTTGAAACATATACAATTATATACAATAATCGAATGGCGGTTGTTGATGTGCACGTAATGTGATTGATAATATCATTAACAATTTTGTTAGCAAAACCACATTTCCAAATAAAAGTTCCAAAAAATGATTAAATCGTTGCCATATTGGAAAGTTCGCGCGAGTAAACACTTTTTAAAGTGCGTTTGCTGAAAAATTTGTCAATGATATTATATCCGCAATTGTGTACTAACTACTTTTTAAGTGACCCGTACACATTTTATCATGTAGTTTAAGAGAAATCGTTGAATCATTTTCACAAGTAAAAGAAAAATCGTGTTTCATGTGAATAGGCCATTACATTACAACACAACAGATATTTTACCAAACATACTCCCGGCCTGTTAATAAAGCAGTTGGCATTAACACATATTTCTCGTTTCAGAATCAATAAATTCTTGGTGGTAATTTTATTCTTTCAATAACACGAACTCGCCTACCTTCAAATTTTGCTCTTGCGTTTTCCATGTCGGCCGATTCTGCAAAGTTGATAAATATTGCTGGTGCCACCTTTTCCAAAAACCTTGCTGCATGTATTGAATAGATTCTCATCGACTGCGATTAGAAATATTAACGTAAAAAAACAGCGCCACCGTCAGCTGAACAAATGATTTGGATTAAAAAATCACTGAACTGAAATCAGTTTCTAATATGAAGAGTTCAGCATTTTTTATCTAGGTTCCGTTTTTGTGAGTCAATAGAAAACGACATAAGTTTTCTTTTGTTTATACAACCAATAATATTTTTACTTTCTTTTACTCTAGTAAAATAAAGTATAGTAATCATGAAAATTTTGGACCTTGAGATTTTTAGAGATTTATTTGTTTTGAGGTCCCCTGGGTCCGAAAAAGTGGGTTTCGAAATGGTGTCTGTCTGTCAGTCTGTCAGTCTGTCAGTCTGTCAGTCTGTCTGTGTCCTCTTTACAGCCCAGATGGTTTAACCAATCGAACTGAAACTCAAGATTTAAGCTTTTTTGATAAATTGGGAGGCCCCAGTGAATTTTACTCCAAATCGGCTAACCGGAAGTGGCCACTCCCTTGTTCCAGAAAATTTATTTTGCAAATATCTTAAAAAGTATAAGGTTTACAAAAAACTTTTAAACACAAAATGTTTCCAAAAATTAAAAACAAATCAAAATAAAAAATAAAAAATTAAAAAAAAAAAAATTTAAAAATTTTAAAATTAAAAAAAAAATTAAGAAAAAAATAAAATTTCTCAAAATTCTCTGTTCGTAAAAGAAAGTCGTGTGTTGGCCACACCTCCATTTTTTTGACAGGTAAAACTAAACAAATTCTTTGTATATTTTGTGATAAATGCGTGCGTTTTATAATTCGTTTAGTTCAAGAGTTGCCTTAGGCTGAAATTCTGAATGTAAGTGGATCGTAGAATTACGTAGGTCATAGAGTTACAAAAAAATGCCTTACCACCCACCGAGTGGTGGAAGTAAAGAAGAATTTGACTGAAATTTGAATTGAGTTTTTCCAAACGAAACAGGAGAACGTTTCCCAAAAAAGATTTATAACGTAGAATTTTGGGCCTGCGAGCTGATAATATCTCAAAAAATGTATTAATTGTATTATGTTGTATCTCGGCAACCAAAGGGCGACTATTTATGAGACCAAAACCGTTGTGAACTTAGGTAAAGTGGACAAAAAAGGAAAAGTATAAAAGTATTTAGTATCGTGTATCTTTATTTGCATAAAAGTAAAAAAATCACCAGCGTCATTATGTTATTATTTATATCTCGTTAATGGCCGAACGGTTGTTAGTGGCACAAAAACAAAAATAGTTCCACTAGTTACACAATTTACCATTTATGATACTAGGTTTACTAAAGAGATTTTCTCGTTTTCGAATTGTCGCGCGTTATATCATTATTTATGTTTCGATAATAGCTACCCTTAATAGGAGTAAAATCGCTGTATGCGGTGGTGCGTCAACCTCTATTATAAAAATACTTTTTTTTTTGTGAGAATCGCCGCCGTTTAACGGTGAAGAAAAACGTTAAAAAAATTATGAATTTTTTTTCGTTTTTTTCAATTTTGAGTACGATTTTCTAGCCTTAGGACCTTTGCAAAACTATCTTAATGGCACTTTTTCGAGAAATTTTCTCCTCTTTCATTTAAATTATAGTTTTTTGGCACCTAAATTTCGAATTTTACTCCACTTCGCAATTCTGGTGGTTAGATATTTTTATTTTACACCCAAAAATCTACTAATATCCAGGATTTCAGCCAAAATCAACTTTTCGTGGGTCTTGCCTTTTTTCCAAACAATTTAATTTTTTAATTATGTGAAATTAAAATAAAATATTTTTGCTTAACAATAAAAAACAAAATTGGAGTGGATTCTCAAATACCTTTCAATTTTTATATCACATCATCCTTATAGCAATTTAGAAGCTTGGCCCATTATTTTATATGATATAAAGCCAAATCTAACGTTAGAAGCTTTAATTGGAAGAACTGAGCAGAATAAATAAATCCAATCCCGGTTTTATATTCAATATTCCAACTTTAGGGGCCAATTTAGTTTACCGAAACCCACTTGAAGAAATTATGTACATTTAGTTTAGGCTTTACATAAAGTCACTAAATTAAAAATAGAAAGTATTCGGAGACACTTCTTACAGATTATTCGAATTTATTTGAAATTTTGTAGATTTTTTGACATTTTCAAATTTATTAGAGATTTTCGAAATTATAGTTTTGCAGAATCTGAAGATTTTCCAAGATTATTCGAAATTTTCAATATTTCAAGTTTATTCAATATTTGCTAGGTTATTCTAAAATGATTGGAGAATGTCTAGGTTTAACGTGTTTTACAAGGCATTCGATATTTTTGAGTTTTTTAGAATTTTCGAAATTTTTAAGATTTTTTCGAGATTTTTTATTAGAACTAGTACTCTAATGTATTTGTTGCCAGAATTACTAGTCGTTAAGTTATAGATAGGATTCTGAAAGAGTAATGTTTGAATTACCATGAGTTTTGTGATCTTCCAGTAAGTTTTGGTGAATTTTAATCTTACAAAACCTGTCCCAAAATGAACTGATCAATTTTTTAATAAAACAAATTTTTTATTTGAATATTGATTGATATATTTGAAAGTAGAGACATGGAGGTTATGTGTGGAACAAAATACCTGATAAATGACCGCCGTAGCTGTAGCAGCACATATTAATTCTTTTGATGAAATACTCTATGTCATGTTGGATGTTGAAATATTTGCCGGCAAATTTCAGCATGTTGTGCCGACATTTTTCTTTGAGGCCCTCTATTGTTTGTGGTTTGTTAATAAAATCTAACGGTGATAAGTCACATGATCCAGGCGGGGCCAATTCACACTACCCCGCCGTAAGATACCATTAGATTTTGTTTGCAATTGCTTGGTTTCATTCGCAGTGTGACATGTGGTCCGTCTTGTTAAGCGCATGTCTTCCGTATCCATAACACCAATTTCACGCCATAAAAGGTAGTGGTCATCTCACGATATCGAATTTCATTGAGGGTAATGGCAATTCCATTCCCCGCACGAGGATGGCTATTATTGTTTTATTTTGTTTTTTGTTTAAAACTGAATCGATTGACTAAATTTATCGATTAAATTAACCACGTTATTACGAGAAGGTGCATTATGATGACCAAAAAAGTATTGCATTTGCAAAAAGTCGCCACAAAATGTTCATCATTTCAAAAGTGTTTTACAATTTTTAAGCGTTGTTCACTTGTATACCTTTCCATAATTTAACCTCAACGTTTGTTGAAATGCTTGCTTTGTCGCGAAAAAATGGCAGCAAATTTTAAAATTCAGTTAATTTTGTTACATCCTTGTTTATAATCACCCCTATTATGATTATTGTCGTACGTAGTCGATCAACTATCGACACGACTCTGCGTTGCCTTTTCGTTTTTCATATTATTAATATCAAATGAAAAAACGAAAAGGCAACACAGAGTCGTGTCGATTGTTTAAGGTATCGGCCCATACCGTATCAATGTTTTATAATAACCCGAAAGTCCCGGAAATTGTTTGATTACTTGCGGAATTTTCATTAATATTTAGTCTAGAATTTTTCGAATTTAGTCCACGTTACGCTTAACATAAAGAATTCGTTTCTAAATCTCGTCCTTTAAATATTATGCGATTTTAGTCAAAACGATCAATTTACCATCCAAACATATAATTAACCAAAAATGTTGCTATTCGATGCTGCAGTAAAGGTTGTTACCGCAAGCTAGAAACAACAACAATTACATTCCAATGCATAAATGTCACACATTTTTTTTTTAAATTCTCAAACAATATGGGGTATTTTTGCATTATGAAATTGTACCCCAAACAGAAATGAAAAAATACCCCAAAGCTAATGCAAAAGCTCAAAAATAAATGAAGGAAAGCTTCAACTATTTGCGGTAATGATGCAAGGCTAATTTTAAAATTTGAATGGAAATCTTCATTTTCCAAAACATTTTAAAATTAAACCTTCCTGTTCCCGAATTTTTTCTGTAGCTAATGGGTCATCTTTAATTTAAAATTAAATTTTCATTAATTTAAATTTAAATGTCTTTTGGAATTACCTGTTACTATTTTAAAAATAAAATTAAAAGCAAAGATGCCACAAATGTTGGGCCATTTTTTCATGTTCTTAAAATAGTTTCTTCAATCCTGCAACACATTTTAGGCAATTTGCGTTAGGTAAGGTGACCAGACGTCATCTTTTGAAGATTACAGTCATCTTTTACGGATGATCGTCATCTTCAAAAATAATGCCATCTTTTTGTCCTCTTTTACAAAAATCATCATCTTTGTCATATTTTTCATCATATCGTATAAATTTGATATTAAATTGTAGAATAATTGTCATTTAAAATATACTTCAATGGTTTTAAATCTGTGAACGTAAACGAACGCAACACGTTTATTGTCAAAAGAACGCAATTTGAATGTTTCTGTTGTTGAACGCATCCATTATATTTGACGTTTACTTTTATATAAATCATATAAAACTTTCAACAAAAAATGAATATAATTAAAAAATTTATGTAAAAATTATATAATTAAGCAAAATAATTATGTCGTGGTTTTTAAATCAAGTTTTTTTTTGAGTTTAAAACAATTTATTTACTGAATTGGCAACTTTTTTCAGAAAGATATTCAATGGAACCGAAGCCAAAACAAATAAAAATTTCGCTAAATGACAGCCATAGACGTAAATTTCCAAATATTGTGCATCTGTGCGCAAACAAAAATGAGCGCATTAGTGACTAACGTAATTTTCCCGTATTTTTAATCTCAATTAGAACAAGATTTAACCAAAGTAAGTTTTGTTGCTATCTCATCTGATGCATCAAACCATAAATCGACGAAACTCTACCCGATAATGGTTCAATATTTTAATAAAATATCGGGAGTTAATGTTAAATTACTCAATTTATCAATTGCTACCGGTGAGACTTCGGAGATATTGTCTTCTCATATTCTAGCCGAATTGAGAAGAAATAATTTGGAGTCAAAAACAATTGCAATATCTGCTGACAATACAAATTGGAATTTTGGTGGTTTAGCTCGCAAAGGAACTGGTAATGTCTTTTTTAAATTGAAAAAATCTTTGGAGCGAGATCTGATAGGAATTGGATGTAATGCTCATATAGTATCCAACGCTATAAATACAGCGCTATAAAAATGTTTTTATACTTTAGAAATTACACAGTAAGAACTGAAGCATTGAAATCATTTTGTGAAGATGCCGAGGTAGAATACAATAAACTTCTTGGATATTCTACTACTTGTTGGTTGGCATTTTCTAGTGCTACAGTCATTGCGATCGTATTTTTTAAGCCAAAAAGCAATTCCAAAATTAATGAAAACGTTTTTTTGAAAATGAAGGAAGTCCAATCTATTTAAAATTCATTCATAACCAATCAGAACTATTCAAAAGAACAGTGTTGAAACTAGAGAAAAATTGTTTAAGTGCTACAGAAGCGTGACATACTTTAAATGAACTGAAAGAAGAATTGAATGATAGTCTGGAAAAACTCTACATATCATTAATTTTACGAAGTAAAATTCTGAAACTGATTTTCGAGCAAAATTTATGTCTAACGTAAAAAAATTTTATGAAACGTCTTTCAACTATTTAAGGGAATGTACAAAATTCTTGGAAGATATGAAGTTGCTATATTGGACGATGCTAATAAAATGAAATCTATTGTATTGTGCTTGGATTCTTTTTCTGGTAAAATTGGTGATAAAATTGACGATGGAAAATTGATGAATGAAATTAGAAAACTAAATATTTATTGTGGCGATCAGAAGCTGTCATTGTGGAATGAAAACAAATTCGAGCATAAACATTTTGATACAGATCCATCACTTATTCCGAAATTTTAAAGCTTGTCGAATTTTCTTTTGCTATACCAGGAACAAACGCATCGGTGGAAAGAGTATTTTCAATTATTAATGATATATGGACATCTGAAAAAACTCAAATTTCAATTAAATGTATTGAAGCTCAAGTCAGCGTTAAAATAAATGGTAAGAAATCGTGTAAAGAATTTTTAAAAGAGATTGAATATAATGAAACTCTGTTGAAAGAAGCCCATAAGCCCAAAAAATCAACTAAGTTTTGTTTGTCGGGCATTCCGAGTCCGAGTACTACAGAAAAAAAAATTTATATCGAAATACATTATAGATCTTCAGATCAAACATTTGGCATACACAACTTTGCCAAAACTTTTTTTAAAAAAAATTTTGTTTATTAAAATGTTCTTAAATCTAAAAACACCGACTTTAAATGGGCGGTAAACATCATAAAATATTATTATTCCATTTTATGGAAAAGTGATGTTTTTTAGCTTTCTCGGACAGTATTAATATCCGCTGAGGTTGCTTGATGAAAAAACAGTATGAGTAAAAAGGCCTTTTTTGGCCTACTTTTTGAATTTTTTCGTCCTACATTTTTACAACAGAACAGACTAAAGGCATTGCCACAGGAGTGAGTTCATAAACTCAACATTGTAGAACAATGTTACAACTGTCATTGTACAAATGACATTTCCACTTACAACAAGTTACAAACGTCAAAGTAAAAATGACAAATAAAAACGTGGAACGAAGACCATTGAAGAATCAAAACACAAAACAACAAAATATTTACACATGCTTTATAATATTATAAGAATAATGTAATATTATTATCATCTTACAATATCGTTATCAACACGCAAAATTTCATTATTTTGAATAATGAAATTATTTTGCTCGTCCAAAGTAAATGAATACAATTTTATTTCTTTAATTCAATTGAATTTTTGTTTTTTCTAACATTTGACAGCTAGAAAGGTAGTATTGAATACGATTGAAAATGACGTTTATAACAATAAGGGGAAATTTTGGTTTAGGTTTATGAACAACAAAAAGCACGTTGCTGTGGTTACAACCGAGGTTTATGAACGCTTTAGAACGGTCATTATTAACAATATTGTTACAATGTAGTTTATGAACACAGTCCGGCTATTTTTCGTGCGACGCGATTTTTTTTCTATTTTCAAATTTTACTGGAATTGAAACAAATTTGATTGTAAATGTTTGAAGAAACTATCAAATTCAATTTCAATTTATAACATCTTTTAATAATTTTTTTTGGAAAATAACAATTTTTATTGAAAAATAATAATGTTAGCGCACAGTAGAGTAAATTTGACTTATAACAGTAATTAATGATAATTATATTAATTTCTTTACCATCGAATAAAAAATTATGTAAGAAACTAGGGCGAAAATGTTTCTCTTACTCACACGACATTTTTCGGCCTTTTGTCATTAACAACTCACATTGTAATACAACCTAACATACTGGCTGACTAGATTGTCCATATTGAAATTACTGCTCGTAATCAGTAGAATAAGGTTGTGTCAGTTTGTTAGAAATTCTTGTGGGTAGAAATTTATTAGTTCCCATTTATTATTTATATATTGCTTTCAACCATATCGATTTCATAATTTTTATTAATAATTTAATTGTTTGTATTTACACCAAGCACCCGTTGCCAAATAACACTCACTCACTTCTAAACCTAATATACAGGACTATTACAGAATAAAGTTATCGAAAATTCTGGAACAACAAAATTTTTTTGTTAATATTTTGAATTCAGATTTGTGTGAAGTTTGTTTCAAATTTGTTCTAAAATTATAAAAACAAGATTTAAGATAAACTTCACACATTTCAGCAAACCCATGAAGTTGGTCCTAATCTCAAATAAATACCAAACATAAATTTGGGCCTGTATAGGTGTGTTTCATTTCTGTATATGCACCATGTCTGATGAATTTTGATTTTAAAACTGTCCTCCATCTGGCATTGTTAATTAAAAAATAATTAACGTTTCCTTAAAAATAACGAGATATTCATAATAACGAGAGAGATTTAATTTTTACTAATACATTGTCAAGAAATTTTTAGGTCAAATAATTAAAGTTTAGGACATATTTCACAGCGGTAACTTTAGAAACTTCAAAAACATACTATAATATTTGAGTAATTTTTTTAGAATTTTACAATAATAAAAATTTATTCAATTTTACAAAATTGTTTATTACTTTTTACCTTATTTACCGCCTTGTCTTATAATCTGATGAGATCGGATTACAAATTTGGTAACTCGAATAATCGCCGGTTTAAGCAAAAGCCAAAACAACTTTTATCCCTGAGTAAAAAAGAAAATCTAAATTTAGCTTTATAATCGAAAATATTCAAAATTATTGTAATCATAATACTTAAGTTTAGGATTACACAAATAAGGTCAGGTGTGCGTCATTTTGTCGGTTTACTTTATCAAAATGATTGTGATCTACTTAAATAAATTTTCAGAACATAAAAGAAAGCCAATTATTCAGCACGGTGGGCTTAACCAACTTTTATTGGAAGGTTGGAGTATAACCAAATTTGTATACGGGGATGAATTCTGTGATATTTGATCGTGTAATTCAAAAAAATGTCTTACCAACCCGCCCGAGGGTGTGAAGTGGGGAAAAACCAACATTTAAGAGAGGAACAAAAAGGAAATAGGAGCAATTTCTCAACAAAAAAAAAAAGGTTGTATTCATTATGATGCAGAACCTTGTGCCTGTGAGCTGGTATGAGCGATATTTTAAACCGATTTTGGTTTTCATGCTTTGTTTTTAGTTGTACTTCGACAACCAATTAGCGAATTTTAATATGAGACAAAAACTGTTACATGCCGCTTGATTTATTCTTTATAATAATCTTCATATTGTACACAACCTTATATTGTGAATTTCTCCTCTTTCATTTGGATCAATTCGTTTTCCTGAAAATGTTGTGGCTTTCGAGATATTAGTGAAAACTCCCATTTTTGTACCTAAATGTCGAATTTTCCCCCACTTCCATCCCTCGGACCGGTGGTTGTTACGTTGATTTTCCTCGTTTAATTTTTTAAATATACAATCTATATCTAGAAGCTTTCTACTATTCAAACACTATTATTTGCAAAAGTACCCGCCCTACACAGACCAACCAATAATTTGAATTGCTACACAAAATTTTGCAATAAAATCCATTAAAATCTAGATTATTCGAGAAATTTAAAATACTTATGTCACACTGTAAGTAAGCATTTGACATCATTAATTTTGTTTTTTAAGCTGCGTGAATATTGACGTTTTAGCAAGTTTCTAAAAACAAAAAAAAAAACAAAATCTTTCTTATATCGACAATTGTTTTTTGATCTAAACAACTATAATGTGTCATTTATCATCCACTTGTCAATTTATGTCGAAAGGCCATATTTGTTTACTATTTACAATAGTTGTTCAAAACAAATCACCAAACCATTAAAACATATAAATTTGTTATATTTAACAAAACAAACAAATAAACAAAAAATTCATTGAACTTAAATTACAATCAACTAAACTGTGGGTGTTTTCAGAATGGGTTAATTTTAGCTTTGTGTACAGTAGGAACTACAATTTTTGGTCTAAAAATCGATAGGGTTGGTTGTTGTTGCTTTATCGTTAATTATCGATAATAAATGCTTTACATACAACTACATATATAATTTATAACTGACAAATATGTCTTCTAATAAATCTAAGCAAACAGCTTTAAGCTATGAACATTGCATGTATACGTACGAATGATTCATATTCAGTCTTATTTTTGTAGTCCATCTAAAATGTTTTATTAAATATATTTAGAACGAATTAAATTAATTCCAGAAGGTTGATAAAGTTAAAAAAAAGTGAGCTCTAATCATATTTTTCGTAAATGAGTGAAAGTTCTGGAAATTAATCAATGTACAATGCGTGTTAAGTTTTTTGCTAAATTATAAAACGGTGTATAAAAATTAATTTTTCAATGCTACCTTCGTGTAGGGTGGATCAGTTGCATCAGACTGTATACAAATTAATAATAAAAATAAGTTTAGTGAGTGAAATCTTCAACACGGAAAATATAAGTACCACGACAAACATTTTGCACTATAAAGGTACTCCTAATAGAATATAAAATTACTAGGCGAAATGAAAGCTCGAGTTGTATTTGTTGGAATTTGTTGCAAGTTGAAAAAGGTAAACAAAAAAGTTTTGAGCTCAAGGAATTGTTTCCTTAAGTATCCATATCGGATGACAACTCATAGAGATATTTGTAGCTAAGATGGCTACCGTCTTTAAAGACCGGCTCAGTTTCATTCGGACGTTTTCATGCTTTTTTCATTACCTTTGTCTCTTTTGCGATGGATGTGGGTTGCCTGTCTTGGCTTTTGCGTTCTTGAAACTGTGTTGTATCAATGTACGTTTTGAAAGATTAGACATTAATTTAGCCAAGATCACATTTTCAATTTTTTTTAGTAGATTCGTTATAGTCGTGCGATCAACAGGTACCTCAAAAGAACGTATTGATATCTTGCGTGGTAATGCGTATAAAATGGCCGCCTCCCATACCGATTTCGTGTGGATATTTATAGGAATTGGACTTCTTTCTCTAAAAGTCTCACAGTGGTATAGGTCAAGTTTCGCTATATTTTCTTGGCATCTTGAGCTCTGTCGCTATGTAGTGTATTTTTTTGCCACAACCGTTACAATTTTTGTTTATATTAAAAATATTTCTTAAACAAAGTTTGTGTATAGAACAATTTGACATGGTATGGTTGGTTAGGGCAGGAATTCTTAAACTTTTTGGAGCCGCGAATAGCTCTTAATTTAAATGAGAACTCTATCCTGTTGCAGTGAAAGCTATGGGTTGGCAAGATTTTAGTCCTTTCGAAAACACGGCGTTTGAAATAGTAAGGATTAAACTACTTCTACTCACAATGTTCCATATCATCATATTCAACAGAACTGTTACTGGAGATGAAACTTGGATTTATCGTTAGGATCCACAATCTAAGCAGAAGTCCATGCAGTGGCGTCAAAAAAGTAGTTTACCCCTAAAAAGGTTTAAGTTGTGCCTTCTGCTGGAAATATGATGGCAACCATCTTTTTGGAGCCGCAGGGAATTCTTCTTATTGATTATAAAAGTAAAGGCACCACTATAACAGGAGAATACTATGCTAATATATTAAATCGTTAGAAAAGAAAGAAAAGAAAGAAAGTTAAGAAAAGAAAAATTGACGAAAGATTGTTGCTCAGGTCATGCGGGTTCGCACAAATTAATCATCCACCATATAGCCAAACAGAAGAGGAGAAATCGATGAGAATATATTGAAAAATATAAATAAGGGGACAAAATATATCCGTCTCTTTCTGCCGCGCGAACTTAAAATTCTCGTTACTAAAATTGTTTCTGTCTACACGATTTGCCCAATGTTCAGTTTTCGAATGGCTACCAATGTATAACCAATTTTGGTGGTTTATATATTGATATTTATCACTAGTTGTCACTACTAGTCATACATTAATTACAATATCTCCCACAAGATGGAAGCCAATGCAAACATATTGCTTTAAATGCACTTCGAGCTTATTTTTATGTTTACAGTATTTTAAATCCCAAATTTCGGGATAATTTTGATATAAATTTATAAATTCTAGCACAAACTTAGCCGACCAGTCAGATTCCATTTTGGATTTATTCGTTTATAAATAATAAAATATAATGATGTCATTGTTTCAGTTGTATTTAGTGACATCTGCCGTTAAGTATTCAAAAATATATTTTTTCTCACCAATCGTGTAAACGAAGTACCAATATACACTCCAACGTTGGTAGTTTCCTTTGATCTTTTTATAAAAACCGCCTATTGAGCGAATGGTTACCAATATTATACCAATATAACCTTCATTTGTATTTGTTATTTTTTTTCTGTCTACACGATTGGTTTTTTGGACAAATCTCCAACGTTGGTCTACATTTTCCATTAGTTTTGTTGAAAGTGTTTTAAAATTGAAATGATATCTCATGCAAAAATGTTTATTTTACGAGGTTGGAGAGGGCAAAGACGAATTTAAACGGCAACAAAATAAAAACAAGGGGTTGTTGGTCGAAACCCAGAAATTCAGCTTGGTAGAATGTTGTTTGTAAAAATTTTACCGATTGGGATTGGGTAAAAAATTTCCGAGCGGATAAATCTATTTTTCGCGAGATCTAACCTAATCCATCCAATTCGATACCATCAATTTTGGTAGACAAACAAGTAATCAAGGTATTTTAGAAGGTAGGTACTTTACTTACCAGTTAATATAATTTGAATAACATAAGTATGTAATTGTTTTGAATGTTATATCTGTATAACGATCGTTTATAAATGGATTTACAACGATAAGAATTCAATGCTTAAATACGCCACCATAGTTATATATGCCGATTGCCGGCCAATGAAGAACTTGAACAATTTACAAAATCAAGTTTTATTAGTAATCGTCGGAGGAAAGGTTGGACGTAATAAAATGTTGCAACTGTTGCAGATGTCAATTATATGTAAGAAAATTGTTTTATTTAAGATTTTACTTATTAGAATGTAATAGTATTAGTACAACAAATACTATTTTATTACACAATAAGAGATGTAGCTTGTGGATCGTCACACGACGCTTATATTTATTAAAAAAAATTCAGTGCTTGAAAGAGGTGGAAACATGTTGCCAAAGGTAACATTTTGTTTTAAAATATCGCATCGTTCAAATGTATGTGAAGTTAGCCCGAAAACGATCCCGAAAAAAAAACTCTTATAAAAGAAAAAGCCTCTCAGCCCGAAAAATATTAAGAAATAAATTGCTCATGTTTCGATTAAACGCGATTAGTTTGTCCCATCTTGTTTCTAAGATAGCTTTTAATAATTTTTAATTTGCTGAAAGATCTTTCAGATGAAGCTACCATAACCGGAATGGTAAGAAACAATAAAATGGTAGTACTTACTTTAGCATAATCACTTTCCATAAAGGCGTATTTTACCATTAGCAAGTCTGCCAAATCTTTTATGGTAGTTTTATCATTTATATCATTTTTAATAAATAATGAAACTACATTTAATAATTGTAATGGATATTGTTTTGATAAGTCCTCTAAATAGTTAATTCGAAAATTTTTTCGGAATGTGTGTCTTGGCTGAATATACTAAAAGTTTCGTGAGGGCCCGAAATTTCTAAACAAAAACTACTTTTTATTAGTTTCTATCTCGAAAAAAAATTTAAATCGTCAATTATGTTTACCTAAATTGTAAAATAATTAATTAATTTACTATTTTAAAATACGTCAAAAGAAAGTTTTGACTTCCGTGAGTGCAATCTATATAGCCACATTCCCATATGAGGTCCATTTAAGGTTCTTACGAAATATTGTTAAAACACCATTCAATGTAAAATTTTATTGAAATATCTCATCACTTGGCCGTGCCCACAGGGATTTCCAAACACATCGGCTGATGCCAAAAGATTATAGTATTTACTTCCCTGAGAGCTACCTACATAGCCACATTGCCATATGAGGTCAATTTAAGGTTCTTACGGAATATTGTAATACGCCATTCGATATGATTCAAACTAATACCTACAACCGTATAATTATTTAACTAACAAATTTACATCTTTTTGTTTAATTTAATATTCATTTACCTAATACTCGTCAAAATGGTGTTTGCAAGATACAATAATAAACGGAGTCGTAACCAAATTTCTATTAATTCTATAGAAAATGCATTGCGTTTAATTAGAGAACCCAACGTAATAATATCTATCTAATAAGTTAATTGGAAGTCAAAATATCAGGAAGAATCGAATTGCAATAAATGATATTTGGAGGAAAAAACTTAAAACTTATAACATTCAGTCGGAAAATTCAAGAAAGAGTATCCAATCCAATAATGAGCTGGTGTTACCTACCAACAGGAGATAAGTCGATTAATTCAGAATACCATCTGAACGGCGTGCCAGACTTTATTACTTCTCCAATTATCGAGCAACCCCCAACAAATTAAAAATAATAAAAAAGTTCTTGAAGTCCTATAAAACGGAGATAAAATACAAACAATTATTTATCAAGTTATAAATAATGATAAATCATATGATTTATATAATCTTCGTAAAGAAGTCCTAATTGAATTATATGGGATAAATGAGGACTGTTAATAGTGGTATACTAGATATAGCTAGTACAATTTAAAAAAATATCCCCAGCGTAATAGTCAATTTAAAATGCGACCAATGTGAAGCTATTTGCATAGAATAGAGATCTGTAGTTTTACTGGACATGGACAAACTAGGATCTTTCAGATTAAAACAGCTCAGTTTATGTTTGCAGGAGATACCCGTGAAAGGTTGTGATAATTGTCCCAGTAAAATGCAAATCGATTCGGTAGATTATCAAGACATCGTATGCATCTATACTGAGCGCATGTACAAAGAACAACATACACGACTATAGATCAGATACAGACAAACATGGTACTAAATAATATCTTTTATGAGTTCGTTTCTCTAGTAAGTCATCAGGATGTGGGAACAGGACACTTCATAACTTTAGCTATTATAAGAAATATACAAGCCCAGAAAATTGACCCTCATATAATTATTTACACAAAAAGTAAAATTAATTATTAATATTTTTTAGTATTTTAATAAATGTATTTGTGAATGAAATGGTTAGTTGGCGTAGATCATACGCCCACCGAAAAGCGACAATGCTATTAGAATTAGGTCACCCTAAAATCAAATGATACTCACAGAACACTTGTCGTTGTCGTTAGCGGCATTTCATGCAAAAACTTTCTCATAGCTCTAGTTTTCGATGTACTCCTTGATCAGGTTAACGCTTTAAATAGGCTTATAAGCCTTTACATATCAAGATATATAGATGGAGTAAAGTACGTAAGGACCTTAAATGGATCTCATATGGCAATAGGGCAATAGGGCAATATAGATGGTGTTTGGAAATCCCTGTGGACACGGCCAAGTGATGAGATATTTCAATAAAATTTTATATTGAATGGTGTTTTAGCAATATTTCGTGAGAACCTTAAATGGACCTCATATGGAAATGTGGCTATATAGATTGCACTCATGGAAGTCAAAACTATCTTTTGGCATCAGCCGATGTGTTTGGAAATCCATGTGTACACGGCTACGTGACGATATTTCAAAATAATTTTACATTGACGCTGCGTATATGCTATACTTTTCTGGTGAAAAAATGTACACCACGAAGTTAGCTGTATGAGTTGAATTATTCCAACTAGAACAAAAAGTTCACTAGGGTAACCAATTTTATCTAAAAATTTTACTATTTTGCTAACTTCGTGGTGTACATTTTTTCACCAGAATTGGAGCATGTACGCACCTTGAATGGTGTTTTAACAATATTTCGTAAGAACCTTAAATGGATCTCATATGGTAATGTGGCTATATAGATTGCACTCAGGGAAGTAAATTCTATCTTTTGGCATCAGCCGATGTGTTTGGAAATCCATGTGGGCACGGCCACGTGACGATATTTCAATAAAATTTTACATTGAATGGTGTTTTAACAATATTTCGTAAGAACCTTAAATGAACATCATATAAGTCAAAACTATCTTTTGGCATCAGCCGATGTGTTTGGAAATCCTTGTGAGCACTGCTACACTATAATTTATATTGGTACAGATAATTTCATTTTATATTTTAAGTATCCATTAAATTTTATGTATTTTAAAATAGTAAATTAATTAATTATTTTAAAATTTAGGTAAACTATTTTTTTTCGAGATAGAAACTAATAAAAAGTAGTTTTTGTAGGATTTTGTGTACATTCTTGATTTTCCCATTCGGTTTGATGTCTGCTTATAATAAACTTTGGGCGCTGGTCTTAAAGCTTCAGGGCTCAAATAAGCAGCTGCATTTGTTATCTTATCCTGACTTTGGTGGTATATTTATTGATTTATTTTCTGTATTATGGCGGGGGCCCATTATCAACGTTAGGAGAAGCATTTTCGTCTCGTTCGTTGTTTGTTCGTTAGCGATACCACGTGGTAATGGTAATCTTTTTTCCAGAATTATTAACCAAATAATTATTAAATGCAATGTTTGAAATCTATTAGAGGTATGTGGAGGAAATGACGGTAGAACAAAGCCATTCTCTCGACAATACAACCGACTGCATTTTTTAATACACTGCTGTAATTCGTCTTCCTGTTCCCTCGTTGCAGTTTGTTTTGGGGTATATTTTAGATTGGTATTTTTTTCTAGTGTTGATCAGAGCCTCATCATCACTGCTGTTTTCCGAATCTTCACCATTCCCAGTGTTAAACTTGAAAATATTCTTTAATCGCACAACCAAAATTACCTAACCTAGAGTTTAACTTTTTTATTTTTTATTTTTATAAATCTTACTTAGATCAACTTGATATTTGATGTTGATGAACAGATGGTTTTAAAAGTCGTTTGCGTTATTTAAAGAAAGCCAACTAATTTACAAAAATATTAGTTAAATATTTTGAAGTTATAGATCAATTGTTATGTAGGTGCATAATGTACATTACCTACAAAAACCATGAATTCTATACAATTATTTCGAAGAATCTACGAACAACTACAACAATTTCAAATAATCTGTATAACATCACGCGAGTAACATCAACAAGTATCCAGAATCGAATAATCTCGAAACCAAGCAGCCAATTGTCGTTCAAATTCGTAATTATTTAGAGGATCTCATATATTCTAGAAAAATATCATCTATGTAATTCAACATCCTCCAAACTTATCTTAACCGCATAACAGTATGAAACTCAGCGCTATAGGAATCTTGGGAAGTTTAAAAACAAAATTCTCGATAAATTACAAACTGTATAACAAAATACATCTAAACACGTTGCAAATTTCGGGGAATATCGAGGAACACAATTATACTTGAAAAGCTCGTTTAGTCTTAGAATTCTATAATAATCTCGATATTCTCAAAAATTTCAAATATGTATTCCAGAAAAACTCGGATCAACTTAAAATTCTCGAATAATATTGAACAATCAAGAAATTACTAAGAATCCCAAATAATCTGACAAATACCATGGCATTCATCGAACAACCTCGAATAACCTCGAAAATATGATAATTTCGAGAATAACTTCGATATCATGCTCCTCATTCAATGCTATTTAAATCTGTAAATCTAGATAAATCTAAAAATCTTGAATCTCGAGAATCTCTTCTTCATAAGATAATTTAACTGAGTGTTTTCTCGTAAACCAATTTTCTTAACTCGAATAATATTGAAAATCTCGAACAATATCTATGTCTACAAAATTTCGAATAACAAACATAAAAACCTTGAAAAATCCCAGCAAATATCGAAAATCTTTTGCTCATCAAGATGCGAAAGTCTTGTAAAGTTCGAGCTTCTGTAATAATCTTAGAGTTCTAGGAACCCAGAATAATCGTAGGATTCGAATAAACTTAAATTCCGGAAATAGGCGTGTATTACACAATAAAAATTATTTTGCAAAGATAGTTTATTAAATATACTTGCCTAAGAACTTTGATACTGTAATATGTAAGCAATTTTTATAAAATGTTTATTTTACTCATTTAGTATTTAGCATATTGTGGCTAAATATGATAAAAATTTTGTAACTTTACTCGTTTAAATATTAAAAATGGCGGCAAATAAATATAATTGGGGTGTTTCAGAATATAAAAATAACATTTTAACTGGCATTTCTTTAATTAGTATTAATGAATTATGAAAAATAAAATTAAAGAAATGTCCATACATCTTTAAGTATCTTTGTAATTGTAATACTTCGCAAAAATAACTAAAATATTAGATTCCAAACAACTTACGAGTATGGCGTTCAAACCACCGGTGTGAAATATTTCACACAAAGTGTAGCTACACAAATTAACGAAAAGTGTAAGTTTACTGAAAAAGTGTAGGCCTACATACAAAAGTGTAAATAAAAAGTAGAACCAGGTATGGGACGATATTTCTATGAAGTGCACAGGTCAAGCTATCCGAAACAATTTTTCTTATTAAAATAAAAAGGGTTGGGTATGTTCGACGCTATTTTGAAAATTGTGAAAATCAAATAAACTGTCCAAACCTGATGCTACACTATGACCATTTACGAAAACCTCAGAGATGTTCACCGCCGGTTTGAAAATCTGTAGAAAACAATCCTAAATTAAAATAAATTAATGGACTTTTTAATTCACGTTGTGAGCTAAATAAATCTATGTAGCTTAACGTTGTCATTGGGAATTACACTAGTTCCATTTTCATTGCTACACCCAAATTCATGACAGTCGATATTATTTTGCAGTACTTCAGGTCAAATTCTGACATTACTATACGTCATAAGAGTGAATGGCTGCAAATCTCTTACATGCAAGTACTACAGTGACCCTGTCTAATGTTTTTGGTTTGATCTATGTATTAATAAATATAAAAATGTTCAATAAAAATAATCACTAGTAATTCAATGCTTAATTGGAAATGATGAATAATTGCATACCCAATTAACAATTACACGCATATAGCTTCGGTATTTTGTGGACCACATGTCGACAGTAGTTGAAACAAATGGTTTATTTTTAAGAATACCTTTAAAGTTTGTTCGAATAAGTTGCGGTCTCGATTCAGATATTTTTTGCTTAAATCTATAAAAAATGCCATGCTTGTGCTTGTTTTATACAGTACATAATAAACTAATAACAATATAAAATAACTTTCACAAGCTTCATAAAATTCGGTTCTTCAACGGTTAAAAGTGGTTTCACGCAATTTAACGGGTCCCGTTCGATTTGGCATATTTCATTACGGAATATGACAAAACGGCCTACTTCAAAACGGGACATTTTAAAACGGCATATGGTACACTACAGCAAAAGGTACACTACGGAATATTTTCAAAATTGCATATTTCAAAACGGCATATGGTCCACTACGGCATTTTCAAAACGACATATTTTAATACGACATATTTTTTTCATTTACTAAATTATTACGGCTCCAAATTTCTTTATTTAATAACTGTATATCGCTTCATCCAAAATTTCCAACTGTATTTCAGAATCAAACTTCATTCTTTTTTATAAATTTATAAGATTTCCGACAATTTTCGTTTATATTTGCCTAATTATTTCATTACAACGAAGATGGAAAAGCACAATATTAGAAATTCACGATTATTTTTATTTTTAAAATAATACTCAGATTACCAATAAATTTTACTTTCAGAGGGCGTTTCTGTTGTACTTCGACAGTTGTTTTTTTTTAAATAACCACAAGCTACTGGAAATTGTTTACGAACTGAAAATATAAGTGCAATAAAACATCTGCTATTCTACATTAGTTCGGTAAAAAAACAATAAAAACTGAAATCTGGACTTCCCTGCATATCTTCGTAAAAAATGGCCCTTAAAAAGGCCATAAAAACAATCTTTACAAAAATAAAATAGAAAATCGGCGAATTAATAAGCACATTCATTACCTTATGGCTGTATGATACTCACTTTTTTTCAAGTGCAATAAAGTGCTGCAAAACTAGTAAAGCGAAACAGAGAAGGGTAGTGTAGACAATACTATAGGCAAATATTTTGAAGTTTCGGATAAACAAAATATGTATGTAAATAGAATCAACCTTTTTTTTGTGTTGTACCATATTATATAATAAATTTGCATTAGCTACCGCAATTATGTAATTGCAACGACATAATTTATACGTTAAGTTAATTTTTATATTTACAAGAAAATGCACGTTTTGAATATTTTGGCAAACAATTAACAATGCAAACCCAAAATTGTATTTCAGTACCAAAATAAAAATAAAAAAAAGAGAAAAAAAAATCATAACAATAATGGCGAACAAAAATGGAAAAATTGTATATTAAATTTATTTTAAAATTAAACTGTCAAGTTCCATCTTAATTGGCCATATTCCAGAACTTCTTCTAAAATCAGGTTTAGAATCCCATTTCCATCGTATATGTCTAATTTCGTCAAAATCTGTTGAGAAACCGCTAAGTATCATCAAAATTGGCCATATCCCAGAAGTTAATCTCAAATTCTTTTTTGAATCCGGTTAATAATAAGATAATCGGTTAAGAAACAGCCTAGTTCCATCAAAATTGGCCATATTTCAGAACTATACCTAAAATCAGTTTTAGAATCTCATTTCCATCGTTTATGGTAAATTTCATCATATTAGGATTTCGGCCGTATTGAATATGCTGTTTTGAAATATGCCATAATGTACTTTATGTCGTAGTGTACCATATGACGTTTTGAAATATGCCATATTGAAATATGGCATGTTGAATGCCCCTATTTAACACGTAATTCATCACAATCTTGTTAAACTTTTGCTATTTGTAATTTCTCTTGTTAAAAAATTCACTTCCCAGTTTTGTCTGCTTAAAACATTTATCATTTTCCGGCCTTTTCACTGTTAGAATCACTGATCTGCCTACCAGATGTTTTGTTATCTTTTCTATATTTTTCAAATTGTTCAACTGCTTCTGGATGAACTAACGATAGATTAGAAACGATAGATTTATGTTACATAACCTGTATGTATATCGTTTTGTTTTGTCGCAAATTTGAAATACATTTCTACATATTTTCATATAGAAACAGAGAAAATAAAATGGTATTTCATAACTCATAGAAAGTGCATCGCCCAAATTCTCAAAATTCTCTTCTTTCTTCATCAAAATTGTGGATTCAAAATTGTATCGTATTTGCATCGACAAAATGATTCGTAAACAATATTTTATATGAAGAAGTTGCATCATTTACGAATCGTTTTTGAATCACAATGTTTACAGGATTATATTACGTATTTGGCATTTACGCATGACCAAATAACAGAGGGCGTGTTCGAAGTTTGTGATAATTTTGTTTTTGTAATAATTTTGACAGGAATGAAATAATTTTCTCTCCCATATTTTGTAATAAGTTGTATTTGTACTATTTTTGTTTAGAAATAAATTAGCGTAATACGGCGTAATATTATGAATATTATTACAGAAGGGTTAAATTTACAACACGCCACTACGGCTTTGATAATTTGGTTGCATACAAAATAATGTCATAATTATTACAGGTGGAATAATTATCACAAACTTCGAACACGTCCTAAGACAAATAAAAAAAATTTACAAAAGTAATTAAAATCCAAATTATAATCACTTGGAACGTAGGTATTTTCATTACCTATTTGAAATACATGTAATTAGTTACTGCCCACTTATTTTGAATTGTAGTATAAAATACTACATGTTGCGGGAATGTGATATAACAAAGGAAAATATTTTCAATATTAACACGTTTCTTGACATTTATATTTTTATCGCGATAATTGATGTTGGCCGTTAATGGGGCAAGGATAATGGATGATTGGCCGTTAATAGGGCGTTCAGTACATATGGCTTGGCGAGATTTTTATAAAAGAATTTGTATTTGTGAAAATCGCCGATGTTGAAGTGGATTCTTTATATTTTTTGCGACAAACTATCCTCACCAATTTTATTTGAATATGACTAATTGGTACAATTAATATTTGGTACAATTTGATTTGTGGCGACTTGATATGAATGAAACCTTGAATTGCTATAAAAAAAAAAATTCTTCTTTTCTCATCTGGCACTTTTTTTTTAGTACGTCTGCATATTTCAATAACATATCACGAACTGCAAAGCAATTTTTTCTGTAGCTTAAAATATGCAAAATTAACAAACAATTGAAAAATAAAAAAAATTAGAAACATCTAACCTTGGTTATTCTTATTACTATTATAATTGAAAAGTCATAGCTTATTTCACTTTGAACTTTGCATTTTTTCCTATACACACTTTAACACTTTAGCAATAAAATAAGTTTTTTATAGAAAAATAGTAAATACTATGGTGAATTAATTATTTATACAGGGTGGCCTAGTAAGAAGTGCGCCGTTTATTTAACACCGCTTTCTTAAAAATTATTAAATCTAGCGATTCGAAAGTAAGTACAAATGAAAAGTTAGTCAGTTTTCTAACGCTTAGCATATTCTTCAATATAAAGCTTTCATAAGGCTTCATAACCTCAAGTTTCTAGCTAGTTCCCAAAATGTTCTAAATGGCTATTAAATATTGAATTACATATATCTGAGATTACAAATGTTGATAATTGGGTTCACCACCGTTATTCACCTTTCACCAGGTGAATCAATTTAATATGTAAATGACAAATATCATCTTGCACTAAAATTATTTTGTCAATATTCGATAATTACATCTCCGAACAGCGAATAATTTGAAGTTAACAATTCGATTAGCCGGATTATCGAAAATTTTGTAGCCAAACATAAAGAAAAAAAAAATCTTTAGATGGCTGACCAATTACAAATATCAGCTCATAGGGCAAACCCCCTGTATCAAGTAACTCCATTTTATGCTGCTTCTGTCGCACAAATGCCAGCGGTTCGGTACTTTGATCCCAATAAAACCGCCGTTCATTAATAACCGCGTTTTTGAATCTATTTCTCAAAAAGTGTCTGACACCATTAGGACAAAGTTCATCCACCCGTGCCTTTGTGAAAAATCGGGATTGGACCAGATTCTGCTCGGTGGGCTCCAGCTTTTCACCATTGACTATTTTAATGAGAATACGAATGACTTGATCAAGCTAATAAAATTTCAAGCTTCGCCAGAGTGTAGGGCCAACGACACTTGCCTTGATCTGCTGGAAGATTGGAGGTAATGGAAGGATGATTTGGAAGGGAGGCAGTTGTTTCAAACCTCCTATCAACAAAAGATCTTTTCCACCAAATTTGTGAATGGAGTCTCCCTTAATTTGCTTCATTCTTGCATTGACCCCTGATGTAGCAGCTCAGGAGTGCGTTCACGATCTCGACATTGTAACAATATTGTAACCAAAAAGCGTTCATAGACTAACATTGTAATTTTCTACACTGCTGAACTTTTTGTACCCACCCCCTTCCCCCCCGTCATAGACTAACATTGTAATTTTCTACCCTGTATATTTCTCTTCATCATCAGGTAATTTTTAAAACTGAACCGGTTCAGCATGGATCTGCTTCGGCAACACGAGTTGATAGTAAGTCTAATTCTTCGTCAGTGATACACTTTTGCCGGCAGATCTCTAAGGCCTTTCCTATGTCCAGATCTGACTCAAATTCTTTTCTGCGCTACAGAATAATCGCCTCTTTTTCCTCCATATAACCGCAGAAAGTTCTTCTCAGCCAGAATTTCCAATTCTTCATTGCAAAAAGGTAGATATAGTGTGTGCCCATTTCACGTTTATACTCATAAACTTCAGCAACCATATCTTAATTACGATAGCGGATTATTCGAGGACCTACGCGGCATGGTTTACACGTCGTATTGACCACAGTGTAATTTGCAGCTGCTCGTGCCGGCCTCATCTCTATGGTCTTCTTTCATTTGATCGATTGTTTTCTTCAAGCATTGTCTTTCTACTGGCCAAACAGTTGGAAGGTAAAGAACGGCCACCGAGCTCAATGACATTGTTAGTCGCAGTAAATACCATGCTGTTTCAACTGCATTCAGCATATCGATACTGAATTTCTGAGTTTTCTCGACGAAATCGAACTCAGGATGTTCATTCATCGTAGTGATAATCCTACGTTGCAGATTACTAATCCCGGTTTGTCTTATTTACGTACTCAATAACATACGTCGCACATGAGTATTCTTCGATTATGAACCGAATATCGGCGTTGGAATCAAGAACAGTTAAAATAAACGGATTAAACGAATTGATTAATTTTTAAGTTATATTCCGTTTGAGGAAAACCTTGCGTCTCATAATGCCAGCTGTTAATACACCGAGATAGAATTCTTTGAATTAATGCTGTGATCTTCGAAGAATCAAGAAGTGATCGATACCTATATAATCACTGTCGTGCATCGTCAATCGCGCGTGGCCATACGCGTAATGTTCATAGCCATACATATATAGCTAGTGAGTCGAATTTACCCTTCGTCGATCAGCTCTTTGTAACCCGCTTGTTGCCATTATGAACGGTGTTACCTCGATTTGTTCTTTAAATGCTCTGAATT
Source organism: Tipula vernalis (assembly GCA_958295665.1). Classification (NCBI taxonomy): domain Eukaryota; kingdom Metazoa; phylum Arthropoda; class Insecta; order Diptera; family Tipulidae; genus Tipula; species Tipula vernalis. The sequence goes on along the minus strand of OY282559.1, from coordinate 383,058,791 downwards.
GACCGAGGTAGATAGAAGAGAACGACAGTTTCGCGCAGTGCTCATCAATGAGAATGTATCAACCATTCGAGGATAAGGTCTGCTGCTGAGCTTTCAAATTTTTTTTCCGTATCTACCAATTCACTTAATTTAGCACGATCCATCTAAACTATTGGTAACACTTCAGCAGAGAAGAACGATTCGTTGATATTGACATGATAATATTTGTATACTACCTTGATCAACAAGTTCCCGGAATAACCACTGTGTGGCGCTCCCATCATTCCGATTTGAGTTCTGCAGCCGAGAGGAAATAATGGAAAAATCGCCAACACCGCACAGAGATAGATGTACTCTTGACTACGTAACTTTTGCAAATGTCTAGCTATGACGCTAAGATTTAGAGGAAATATCAACAAGAGATGTACCAACTTAACAAAAAAAAACAGAACTCAAATCGGAACGATGGGAGCGCCACACGGTGGTTATTCCGGGAACTTGTTGATCAAGGTAGTAGTTCTTGCTGAAACAAATATTCGAATCAAGATTTCATAACGCTCTTTTTTACAAACTCCATCAGATAATTTGATTTGTGGATTTGTTTACGATTTACGTGTACGTTAATGGCGTAATCATGGTCGAGTTCACGTGGAAGTAAATCACTTATCTTAAAATTTCATATTTGCGACTACCATGTCGAAGCCTTCCAATGGTCATGAACGGTAGTCGGGTGAGATCAAGCGCTCTATAAGATGATAAGTGAAGCTATTTGATTTAAATAAATTTGGAATTTTGTTTTTACTGAATGATAAATAGCAAGCGAGTGCCCAAACGAGGACCGTTTTAAAATTTTGAGGAAATTCGGATGTGAGAATACCTGTGAAACATGGTGGTGGGTTTCTGACATCACTTAAGTACCACAATCGAACGCACATTCTACATATAGCACCATGTAGGGTGTTGTAAACACTCTCTCCTGTTTCGCTACCGTTCTGTACTGCTACGTGCAATTTGTTCGGCTCTGATCATCCAGTTTATAGCTTTCTCATATATTCGGCATCTGTTTTACCCATTTAGCAAAAATGTGGATTTTCTTACTTTTTGCAGGTAAGTATTTTCTAGAATTGTAAAGCATTTAAAAGATTTGCATTCACAAAATTAAAACAATATTATAAAAAACGAAATAAAATTTATTTTAAACTTTTTTGAATTTTTTTTTTTATAACTTTGAATCAATATGGCGACCGCGGTTGTTTGATCAAGTTCATCACTAATACATAAGAAATTAGCACACGGGCATTTTTATTTTATATATCAAACCTATCCATATATGAACGACGTCATTTCTCCTTACCCATTTCCGTTGCATTTCTATCGAATTACCCTCATATTCAAAAAATGCATTGTGTAAAATGTAGCGTGCGGTGAAGATGTTTACACATCAAAAAAAAAAATTTTTTATGGTGGACCGTTTTCTTCGCCGGTGGGTATATTTAGACCTATAAGAACTATAATAGTTTGGATGGTTAACTCTAATTTATAAATTGATAAATTTTATGTTCATAAACACAGTTTATGTTCAATTTAGCCTTTGTCATTTTATGTCATTATGTGTAAATAAAAACTTCTACAAGTTTTAGCACAACCAATTAATATTTAGAGGTCGCGCAAACATACTTAACATCTGCGTTCCTAAATAATCTCACCTTTCTTTGCATGTTTGAATCTTACATATAAATCTTAATAAACCTTTTTAAGAAAAAAAATACTCAATTCATAATTTTATTACTTGAAATAAAATTTTTACAGGTCAATAAAAGTTTGAAACAGTCATTTAGTTTCAATTAGGGAATTTTACTCAATTCTGAGTCTGAGCAATTTCAATTAATGCTGTATACACCATACTATGCGTTGGCATTCACTACTCCTAGTAGATGGTTCACAGTAAGAATGCCGTGCTGATGTCTTTGTTGTAGCTCCCGGGCCTCAGGTTGTTCTTCAAGAAATGTTGATTCAGATGAAACTTCACTCAGGACATTTTTCAATTGGCACAAAATGAGATGGTAAGATTAGAGAGAAATTATATATTATAAATTATTTATCTATACAGGAGCAAGAATTTGGGAGCAGTAGTCTTGTACACATATAAAATTAGCGTGAGGCCTAATCAGAGAGCGCTGGTTTCCCGTCCCTTTTGGAATTAGATCGAATTTCCGAACTTCATTTAATCCGCTAAATTTCTTTTGTTTTTTCTTAGACAGAAATTCCTTTTCTTGGCTTAACTTTCGAGCTTTCAATTTCCAAATATTTTAGATTGGAAAAATAATACAAAAGAAATTCGTCTAAAAACCCCTATGAATATCGTTTTAGAATTAGGTTCAAATTCCGAATGGAGCAGGTGGGACGAAGATATATATCGTTCGACTTTTGTACGCAAATCTTCTGCAAAGAATTTTAAATTTCGAGAGCTCTATGAATTTTTTAAGTAGGTCGCCCAACTTGTGGTGTGACGTCAGATGTTTTTTTTTATTCACTCGATTATAAAACATAATATACAGACAATGGGGAACCACATTCCGATCATGTTTTATATTCTGATCAGTTTTCTATAAAAATACAAAAGCAAATTCGTCGTAAACAATTATAAAATTGTGCACGTAAATCTAAAAACAGTTCAAAATATCGATTAATCGGATAATTAATTGGCTTTAGTTATAGCTTTATTTCAACGATTTCTTCAATTAAATTTTTATACAAAGTGGCAGCCGGTTGATTTGCAGGATATACCTATAACAATTTAGCTATTTCGTTAAGCTAAAAACTCTGTTTATTTCGATCGATACACGTGAAGGAGCTCAAAATTGTGATAAAGGTGTGCAAAAAATTTAGCTCTTAGCTAATTAAATTACAAAATATCTTAATTTGGCATTGAACTGTTTTATTTATTTTTTTAATTCATCAATCAAAATTGAGCGCCAATAAATTAATTAACGCGAGATTTATCTTATTACAATAGGATGTTTGTTTTACAAATATTTCACACACCGTCTGTATAGTTTGAATGAAAAAATTTTGTAATAATATTTTTTATCGCCATATTATAAATTACGAGCTTAGGTTTATATAACCAGAGTTTACTGTATTGCACATTTGAAATATAGTAATCGCCCCGGAATTAAAAAAATTTTATGAGTAGTTATGTATGTATATCACACGACAGTAAAATGTACACTTAATTGTATACATTTTCGGCCAGCTTATTGGCCCTCGCTTCCGTTGGCATTTTTCATTTTGATACGGCTCAATGTTTTTGGTACTAAAACTACAAATTACAAAAATTTAATTTAATTTAAATTGCAAAATTTGTCAAATCTACTTATTTTTATGAAGTGCAGAATTCATCAAATCAGGCGATTACCATGTATCCGTTTAAAGGTTAACAATAAAATCATATAAATTCAACAACGCATACGTATAGAAATCGCTAGTTTTTTTGTAAGTAGACCACAAATAATTTGATAATAACTAAAAAAAATTACGCATGACTGACCTTAATTTTTTATTGCCAAAATTAATATTTTTACAACAATTATTTTGATTATTTACTAGGTATTGTAATTTTTTGACGTATTAACAAGTTTTCGAACTATGTATATAGAATTATATACGATTAGATCGGGCGTGCACATAAAAAGCAGAACTTGTTTAAATTTTGTAATACTGGTTAGAATACATCATAAGCTTACTTAAATAGCTTAATCTAATGAAATTCAATCCTCCATGATGAGTTAAATATTTCAAACCAGAAGCAGTACCCAAATCACTTGATCGACTGTTTCTGTATATTTCGAATTCTTGAAGCCTGCCTAGCTTTCGCCCTTTTTCACGATTTTGTTTCCTTTTTGGTTGTACCATTGATTAAATCCCATGCGAAAATATCTACCTGTTTGGCCGATATAGAATTTTAAACAATCGTCTTATTTTAGTTTATATGCGTATGAATCAACGTTTTATTTAAGTTTATTGCTATTGGAGGTTGTGTACTCGAATTTACCCGAAAAATTTTAAGGACGAAACATTAAAGGTGCAACAAATATGGTGGGAGTAAATACACATATAAAGATTTTAGTGTGTGCGGGTCACAAAAGTCTTTATAATTGCGTTTAATGAAGCCTAAAATAGAACTCACAATTTAGTTTCTCTAGATTATAGATAAGAATCGAATGATAGGTTTTATCAAAATCTTTTGAAAAGTAAGTATAAACTACATCCACTTGTCAAGCCCTCGATCCTGTTGTATAAATGTCCACATAACAAGACCAAATTGGTAATTCTAGATGTTCCTGGATAAAACCCATGTTGTGCTGGCAAAATAAAAGATTTCGCATGAAAAAATAAAAATCTCTGCACCGTGGCTTCGAAAAGTTTGGGTATGGCAGAAAGAATAGCAATTCCTCGATAATTGCTAATTTCACAGGGAACAGCTAAACTTTCAGCACAATTTTTAATGAGGATGGGTGGAATGCCATTATGACCAGCCCCCTTATTTATTTCAAGAAGAGACAAGCAGTCATAAACCTCCGTTTCAGTGAATTTTAATAGATTATAATCAGTACGATTTTAAGTAAGTGGAGGCAAAATAATTGGGGAACAGATTGCAGATATCAGAAGACTAACTCGCCAATGAATTCTGGTAAATCATCGGTGAAAGAAACCCCACTGCTTTATTCTTACCATTTACGAAATTCCAGAATTTTCAATTCCTTTCGAAGCTGAATCGAATCTAGCATTAAACTTAGCACCTTGTAGCCTATACAATGAATGAAATTGTTGCGCTATTTTTTCAGGCGCAACACATTGTACCATGGTTCTCATCACATGAAGAAATATCCGAATACTGATCCTACTGTTGGTTCAATCTAGTTCAATTGCTTGGTTGCTATACCAGCAAAGTAAGCGGTGACGGTCAACTGCTTTACATTAGAAGACGGCTTAAGAACACCACCCACGTCAAACCAAACAATATCTGTAAGATTATCACTCGTATTACTGAAGATATTACAGATTTAAAAAAATTAATAAATTCAAGATAAACTTCTAAAGTTGATCCGAAGGGCACATATACAGCTACCATGAAGATAAAAGAAATATCGGCTTTAATAAGTCCAGCCATAATGTCGAATACCCGATGACACGCTATAACCTCACTCGAAAGTGAATTCTTCAGGGCGATCAACACAACTCCTCCTTTAAGGCTGGTATCAAAATCACGTCTGTCTTTTCCAGGGCTGCGGAGTCCGAGCAAAAATGTTCGGCTCCAGCTCAGGCTCCAACTCTGGCTCCAACTCTGAATCCAGCTCCTCCCCCGACAATCCCAAGAGCCGATATTTTTTTTTTTATTTTTTTTTATTTACTGCGGCGCTTTAACTGGGAGGGCTTCTATTGATTTATTACCAATTGCAAGGTCACATGTTTGAAATTTGTCAGGTTCAGTAAGTCCCTGTTAATTCTTCTTGATGTTTTTCTTTTCAATTTTTTGTTTGGTTTAACATCAGTCATATTCCGTAAAATGTGATGACAAAATACTTAATTAGATTTGGGCGCTTAACTGAAATTTCTCGATTTCTCGACTTTCTACGCGTATCTCGACTTAAATTTCGCGAGATTTCGAGATTTAAGCCCGGTACGCTGCTGAAGTGAAATGAAATTTCTCATATAAAAATGACACTGAACGTCATTTTGTGGTGCGCAGTTTAACTAGCGAAATGATAGTTTTCATATCAGAATACAGATGTTTCTATTTTATCTCTACACACTTTTCACTTCAATTTTATCTTCCTGGGCGATAAATGTGAAGATAACTTAACAATTATATTATAACAATTTCAGTTGAGTTTTTGCGTTTTGAAATACTAATACACTAAAATATTTACGAAACTCGTCAAACTAAATTTTCACATCAGATTTATCTTCCTATATTTTTGGAGACTAGTGAAAATTGCATTTCACTTGAAACGCGTACTAGACTTTAAAAAAGACGAAGATTTTTCGAGAAGAAACCCTAACTTCGGCTAGTCCGATTTTAAATTTCAATTTGAACTGAGCTAATGCATATATAAATAATTGGGCTACGTAAGCAAAAAAAATCCGGAGCCGGAATCTGTCTATTCCACAAGGCTCCGGCTCCGACTCCTTTAAAAATACGAAAAAAAACATAAACTCCGCGACTCCGACTCCGGCTCCGACTCCACAGCCCTGGTATTTTCTATAGAACAGGTAATATGATAGAAATTATTCTTCAGAATTGAATTTTTGTGTACTCGTAAGCCATGTTTCACAAATAACTATGACATCATCAAATAGAGGATGTTGGGCATCTTAATAGGATAGAGTAGGAGTCTTAATGTGTACGGTTGGGTTCCGAAATTTTTCGATTGAGACAATTGCTTTCCAAAAATTCTGATTCTCAAATGGTCTAATATAAACGCTAGTTGATATTAGACAATTAGTTTTCCTAACTTAAAGCCTGGTTCTTGAGATCTGTGTTTAAACCCAACTTAAAACATAAGTATTCCAGATTCTGTTTTTTTCCCCGTTTTGGGGATCAATCAACATGGTAGAAACTTGTTCCCAAACCCTTATTAGCCAGAAAATTTAAGTGGTACAGTTTTGGTAATAATACCTGAGAAGATGTTGTAACCTGGTAATGCTTGTTAATTCCGTATTTTCGACTGGGTAATAGCTTCGTATATTACTCCATCATTTTGGGGGGAGGGGCTACTAAGGCAAATATTATTTCTTCTGATTAAACGTTATTTCTTCTGATTGAGGCCTTAATTGTTGATTCTGCTGAAGTCGTAGTGCCGCAAACAGGTTGAATCATCCGATCATTAATCATTTCCACTTTGGCCCTTGTTGTTATTTTTGGCGAAATATCGGCTTCATACTACTGCCAAAAACGACCTTATCTGCGATTATAATGTTTCTAATATTCTTCTTCTGCAAGCACTTCACCATATCCTGCTACACAATATTAATTTGTTTATGATTGGAAATGTCTAAATTATAATTTCGTAAAAACATTTCTAAGAAAATGTTATCTTAATTAGAGCTCTATAATCATTGCAGAACCATATTATGTTGGCCCAATTCATAACGTAAACGCTAAATGACGTTCAAACCAAGTGCTCGTAGCCAGGAATAACCTGCACCCAGCACTTCACAGCGCCTTAAATTTTGACGGCTTCGGTGTCTGCGCTTATCAGGTGGTGTTACAAAGTTTCTGATTAACATTTTTCAAGTTTCAAACAAGAATTGTTAAGAATCGGTTCTAAATGAATTTTTCAAAAGACCATATACCACTAAGATGTGTCTAGATGCAAGATAAAAATGAGCTTAAACATACCTTTAAAAAGGCAAAATAATTTTCACCCTCCGACCTCCAAGGAAATGTAGGTAAAAATAGACTGGAAGTATAGGACTTAATAAATTCTATGTCAAGATGCCAGGCTCTGATTCAAAATAAAGGACAAACTACTAAACACTAAGACCTTAAGAATTCTTAACTCAAAACCCGAATATAATTTATTTTATTCGATTATTATTCGTAATTTTGTGGCCAGCTTTTACTTTATAAAATTTTATTTAAATACTGGAAATAGGTTACAATATTAACTTTAACAATTTTCTTTCCGTCAGTATAAGTAAAAAGGCTTAGCAATACACTGAACTGAGATATTAAAGACTCTTCCTCTCAAAAAGTTGGAAGTAGCACACAAATATTGTCAAAAAGGGAAGAGTTAAAGGCTCTACACACGATCCAATTTAGTCGGTTCAACAAAATTGGTATGTTGGTTCAACTAAATTTATGTTGGCTACACAAAATCCAATTTTGTTGGTATGTTGGGTACAAACGATCCAATTTCTTTCGTCCGATTTTGACGTTTGTTTAAAAAAACAAAACTACGTCAACAAATAACAACATTTGTAATTTTTTTTTTCTAGCTCCACTGTCTATGAAATTTGACTGGAGTACAAAATTGTCGACCGATAACAATACACACGATCCAATTTGGTTGGTTGATCGGCTGGTCGGATGGAAATTTCCATCCAACATATCCGACCAATTTTTTTCAACCACAATGCATAAACACGACCAATTTTTAACCAAATTAGACCGACCGTCCGACCTAATTGGATCTTGTGTAGGGCTTTTTACTCTTTTACCGAGTCCGAAAACTATACCTGTGCTTATAAAGCAAAGGGACATAACTCGAAAATTCGCATTTTTCAGAAAATTGTTTTTAAAATTAAGAGTCATTGAAAATCGTAAGAGTTTTTTGAATTTTAGGGTTTGTAAACAGTAATTATGATCACTTTTAGTTGCTGGAGTATTAAAAAAAATTGATAGTATATGAAATCGAATATGGAGAATTCGAATTTTAAATAATATGTAAAAGGGCAGAGGTGGCCCTTTGTTTTGTGACCACTGATACATATACATATTTAAGGTACCTTTCCTGATAAACTCGATAAAAATAAATTTTGTTCAGTTATAAGAGTTATTAGAGAGCCACCACTAACTCAACCTAATGTTCGAGAATCTTTATCGAGAAAGGATAAAGTTAAGAAGTAAAATTTTAAAATTATCGATAAATTGAATTTAAGCAAAATTTGCAATCCCTATCTCAAATCTATTTCAATCTCTTCTTTTAACCAATTCACTATCACTGTTCTAACGATCACTTGAACACCTAGACTCGGAAACTGTTTCAACAGAAATTCAAATACCTTCAGTAATGGTCAAGATTCAGAATTTCGTTTCAAAGATCCTCCTAATAAACCGTCGCATCCTATTACTATCGAAACACTGCGGCTTGGCAAAACGAGTTTAACTAAAAGCTTGTAGTGTTGTGCGTTTTTAATTTGTAGTTAACAATATTACTCCTGTTCTAAGTTTAACAAAACTTAGTTTACATGGTACTAATTATGGAATGTAATATTTTCACTAGAGCTTTCCATGTAAATTCATCAGGACCAAAGATAATGGCTCGCATCTGATGGCCAGTTGATATTTCTTCTTTGTAAAATTAGGCGTCCTTTGAATATTAATCGATAAAGTGTTTGTTTACAAGAAATTCGGCCTTATTTACTCCGATTGTAAACTTTGAAGGTGAATCACGATAAAATTTTACTTGTTACACATTTATTGAATAAAAAATAGGCATCATCGCTGAAATGACCTGTAAAACTGATATTAACTGAGTCGCGGAAAGAATTTTTAGACTTTTAGAGAATATCGGATATTGATCGATACTGCTTATTGAATCATATTGTTTCTCTTTAAACTTCTCCATAGTTCGACAACTTTTTTCTTAGAAATTTCTCCAATAAATTGAATTTGTATAATAAATTGTAGGTACTTTTAAACTGTAAAGAGTTCCGTGAAAATTGGTTTATATTTTTCGACAATGGGGAAATATTTGATAATCTAGCAAATCGCAAGACGAGAAATATGACTACTACAAAGATTAATTTTATCAAGCAAATTTTAATTTCATTTTTGCTTGCCAGATGATTGAGAATTTCCCCCCAAGCATCTGGTACAATTACATCAGACGAGGACAATATTGCATCAATGCGATATTTCAGCACAATATTGGAATGAGCCCATTTGATCTGATTGGTTTAATGGCCAGTTTGCAGCATTGTGACGCATGTGGAGAATTATGTCATCAAGCAAAAATTGAAATTCTTGCTGCACTGAAATATGCTGTGGGATATGAGTGACGACATTAGCCGGATGCGTGTTGTGGCCAGAGTAGTTAGATAAATTAAGTTTGATTTTGTAAATTTGGAGATATACAGTCAGTCACAAAGATTTGAGTTGAAATATGAATTAAAGGTGTCTGTACCATAAGTTCCCGTACAAAAAAATTATTTATTTGGTGGAAAACATAAAAGCTTAAAATTTTGTTGGAACACCCAGCAATTTTAATGTGCCTAATAAAACAGTGTTCCTCAAAAGGATAGAAATCACTTGTTTTGTAACCTTATCAAACTTTAATTTTCCCAAATCCGTGCTTGTAGACCAATAAAGTGTTTTTCCTACAAAGGTTGTAATAATTTAAGATCTGATGCATGACATAATGGTTGTAACTCCTTGGATCAACCAATCCATTACTATAATAAACCTCTTTGGATTTTTGTTTTGCTTAAAGTACCATGCTGGATAAGCACCAAATTTTTTGAAACAGGTCACCTGGTGAGGATATTTTATTACGCATCAATGAACGCTCAAATCAAAATTAATTGGAAGGGTCTAGAAGCACCGTGAAACAAATGATTTCATTCCTCATCCAACAAAATATTAAGCTTTTAAGTTTTTCACCAAATAAATCATTTTTTTGCACGTGAACTTATGGTACAGAAACCTTGAATTATTTCTTGATCTTAGTATACAATTTTAGCGGTTTTTCCGTTGTACTATATACATATATGTAGATAAGGGTCAAACTTTGCAGCCCAGTTCTGTAAAAGTACGTTTTAAAATTTGCCATATTGGCAGTAGATATGTTTTTCTAATTCCACATCACTAATAGGGCGGTATAGTTTTCACTCTATAATTTCACTTAAAATTAAAATCCTTTAAAAATCCAAATTGTAATCACAATGTAAAATGGCAAACTACAACGAAGCGTCACCAATTCCAGAATTATATTTGAAACTGCACATCAGATACTTTAACGAATTTGTAAATCTAAAAATCACAACATTTTTGACAAACGCAGCAAACACTACGATTTTTAATATTTTTTATTACTTGAATAGTTCTACTCAATACAAACGTTTATGTTAAACTACCGCATAAATAATTTATTGTCCTATAACATTAAACAGCAATTTCTAAAATAAAGAATTACTCAGAATTACTATATATGATTTAATCTTACAGTAATTGATTTAATTTACCCATTTAACGATGATAATTTACATCACGCGATATAATCAAAATTCGCGCGCACCGATCACGAAATGACAAGCCCCCAATTTTGCTCTTTGATATCAACAATTTTTTAATTAAAAGTCGTTAACTGATAGATAACAAAAAAAAAAAATTAAATTAAGATTAAAGCAAAATAAATTTCCAAATTGCGAATGACTGATTTCACTTGTAATCAGTCATTAGAGAACGTGATAAACTCGTGCCTTTATTTATTCGCTCGCGTAATTACAGCAATACATTGTATAGCAATATAAGTATACGATTTGCGCGCATTGCAATCAAGATTTAAAATCGTTTAGAAAAAAAAAAAAAAAAAAAAATTTATTTACACACATACACACCCCAGTCAATATAGTGTGTACCTAGAATACCCACAAAAAAAATGTTCATTGTTTTTATCTCAAGTGTGTAGAAATGTGCGGTACGTGTGATAGATGGATGTGTATAATATAATATATCACAAATGTGTACACGGGTGGTGGTGGAGGCGAAAGGGGGTGGTACATAATAATTTCATTTATAAATATCGCGATATACTTTGATTGTTTATTCAGTCAACTTTTAAACTGTTTCACACATATATCAAGCTTTTTTGTTAGCTTTTACATTAAAATAAAATAAAAATTATTTTTTTAATTTTTTATATAAAATGTTGTGACTTGTGACATAAATTTTTGAAAGGTGAGTTTAATTGACATAACACATTTTTGGGGAGCTCATAAGATGCATAGTGTTAAATTGATGTGACAGTTCGTATGCTTTTTATTTTTTACTTAACCGTTAAAACTATTTTAATTATTATTTTTTTTTTTTTTTTTTTATAATCCCAGCAAGGTTATTTAATAACAGTTTATGACTTTAAATTGCGCATCCAAAATATTATTATAAACTAACCAATTCAAGAAATTAGTTTTGAAATTAGTCATGTCTAATACTCTAAATTTTAATAAAATTTGTAATACCGCTCTTAAATTTTTTTGAAATTTGCATTAAATACCATGTGCCACATTTGCTTGTGACCCAATTCTGGGAAATATTTTTTTTTTTTTTTTTTTTACTACCAAAAACCTAAGATTAGATAGTTGATATCCGTTAAATTGACAATTTATTGAGTAAATGGGTAAATTTGGCAACCGTATTTTGACGACAGATGGAAACCATAAAACTGTGTGATTGTGTGCTTTAATATTATTTTGTGAATTTTTATAATTTTTTAAACGTCTTGAACAATTGTTTTCTTAATTTCCGACCAAAATTGAAATTTCACTACTAATTTGGAAATTTTTGGATCCGGTTTCTTTTCTAAATTTTATTCGATAACGAAATAATTTATAGTTTTCCTTTTAAATTTAGACAGAATTAGAAAAATTTGAATTTTCTTAATAATTTTTAAAATGTCGAACCGATTTTATTGAATTTCCTGTTCTGTTCTATTCAAAGTTTCAAAATTTGAGTCAGTTAGAAATTTATTGTTTATTTTTCAAAATCATCGAAATTTTAATTTTATAAATGTTCTAAATGTGCCTGAATTTCTTATATAAATTCCTGCATGGGTGGGGTGGGGGTGGAATTTTTCATTTTTTTTTTGTATACTGTCAAAATTTTTTAAATTTAAACTCTTCTTTGAAAATGGCATAATTACCCTTATTCAGATATGACTTGATATGGTTTCATAACTGTTTCGAATAAAAAACTTTTGATTAAAATTTGGCTAAAATTGGATTGACATTTGAATGGAATTTACAAATTTATTTGTTTTCAGTTTTGAACGGAGTCCTTTAATTGTTTTCTATCAAATTTATCTATACTCAAATCGATTACCATAAAGACAGAATTTAGATAATCTTGAATTAATTTTGAACAAACCTTGAATAGTGAATAGTGAACCTTGAACCTGTTCAATTTTTAAAATTTTGTTAGATTTTGAACTAAATTTTGAAAGTGTCCAATTGAGCGTCAAATTTCGGTTGCGGATATCTTACATACATGCAGGAAGGTTCTTTGTTTTAGGCTGTCAAATAAAATTTGATTGGTATTTGAATAGAATTATAAAAGGTTTAGGTCTAACAGTATTGAAAATGTTAAAATTTAAAAAAAAACGGAATTTTATCAAATCAGAATTGCAAATTTCATTTCGAATTTTCTAGTTGAATTTCAAAGATATTGGACATTAAATAAAATTTTGGTATTTATAAAATGTCAAATTTTGATTTATCAAATTTTGTAATTTTAAAATTCGCTTTAAATATCGAATATCTTATAAACGCAATAAAAGGTCTGATGATAATATCCTATCGATACAAATGAAAATGTCTGCTTAAAATTGTTGAATATAATTTGAAACAGTTTGATTGAAATTTGAAGATTACCTTTTCAAATTTAATTGTGCTCAAATCAATTTTGAAAGAATTTGGGTACCAAATTTAATTTGAAAAATAATAAAAATCTTGAACAACTGCGCGTGGTCCTATTTTTGGGTAGTAATCAAGTAAGTGTCTAACAAATTTTTCAATCCTAAACTGAATCGAACCATGTCCGAACTCAAAACTAATTACCTCAAACTTAAATGTATATTCGCTAAACAGAAATTAAATCAAAAAAAATTTTAATTTATCGCCATTATATTTATTATCTGAGATACTGGTTTAATTTATTCTTTAATTACGTGCACAAGCACGGTATATAGACTTGGGTGATGAAAGGGGGGTGGCATTTAATAATAGTTTTCTCTTATAAACATCATGGTGTGTACACTTTGATTTTTTTTTTTTTTTTTTGTAATTCAGTTAACATTTAAACAGTTCAAACACAACGTGGTTAAGTTTTATTGCTGCCAAAATATCGTGCATGCATTGTTAAGAGATCGCACGTGTTTATTATTCAGTGTTGTTTAAGTGTTGCGTGTACTATTTTGAAGTGACCTTCTATACATCAATTTTATCATATAATAATCATAATATACTTCAAGGGCCTTATTTATGTAAACACTCATCTCGACCATAAAATTCATTCGCCTTCGGCCTAATATTTACTTACGATAATATAATATAAATTGATTTTATTTAACCATAGTTACGATCAGATAAACCATTTCAAATATGATGAGTATGAGATGGACAATTTACTTGTTGACAATTTACAAATTTTGTGTTTAAGGTGTATCGATAGATTAGACGGCATCAATACGTAAATTGATCTAATTTCTTACCTGTTTACAACATTTTTAACTTCTAGCTCAAACCATATGAGTTACGTACACGTTTTATGACAAAAGATTGTGTGTGTGTGTGTATGTGAGTAGCGTAAAGAAAACAAAAGAAATTACAAATACAAAGTTTTTTTTGGCTTTACGAATACAATATTGTCTTATTTACTTTCTTTATAATTACATACAGCTAACTTGTGTGTGATAAGAGGTTTACAAGAATATGCACACAACAGTGTTGTGTTTAGTTGTTATTCGTTTTGCAGATAATATACAAAAATAAAATAATTGTGCAAATTGAATAAATAGAGTACGATTATGAGTTAACTAAGTTATTGTACTAAATCCTTAAGGTTAAATATCATGAACCGCAGTTTTAGTACACAGCTTAAATTGCTTGTATACGTCTAATTTCATTACTTCACTGAAGCTTTAGTTTAGTACTTTTAGCTATAGCCTTAAGAACAAATTTAGTACTAGAATATCAACTTAAGCCTACATTTAGTACACGATTTTCCATTGGAAACTCACTGAATCACCCATCGGAATACTGAACCTAAAAATAAAAATAATTTTATTCATTCATAGAATATTATTGAATATAATACACATTGTATATATACACACAATTTAAAACTATCAATTGAAATTACTTTGTACAACAATGGAAAGCGAAAAAAGGCAGCAAACAAACAAAACTGAAATCGAAACACTGCTTCTTTTTTTTTATTGTATGTATGTACATCATTTTTTTAGTTTATGGTCGTTATCGTTATGATTGTGCGATTATTACACAAAATTGAGTCAGTACAAAATAGCTAGTTGTAGATAACACAACAAGTTGCAAAAAAAAAAAAAAAAACAAAAAAAAATCGCTTCACCTTGGCATAATAATATATAAAGTGAATAGTGTGAATAGTTTTTGTATTTTTCGATACCCGGCTTTTTATTAAATAATTTAATTAAACGAATAATTTTATTAAACGAATAAAATTGGTTGAAAATGGGGGCTGTTCAATGGAAATTTTGTGAAAATTAGATTTAAGTTTTTTTAATTTTTATTTTTTAACGGAAGGGTCAAGTCCAAGTGCGCCGGTTTAACTCTTTTAAGTATTTTTTTGCGTTTATTTAATTAATTATTTAATATTTACACACAAGGTTTGTTAAGCTCTTTATTTGTATTTATTTATTGTATTTGGATTATTCGAGTCATTCGTCATAAATTTGGGTAATAAAAAAAAATGTAGATAATAAGCAATTTTGTCCAAATGAAATGAGACAAAAACTTTGTTTATTTTTGTTTTATTATTTTTTTTTTTGCATAGTTCTGCCAAATATATAAAATGTTATTTAGTTGAGGATTAGGAATTGGTGTTGTGAATCATTTTGTGTAAAGATTTTTTTCTCTCGTTACAGATTCTCAAAAACAAAACAAAAAAAAAAAAGCAAATTAGAAGTTAATTTGCGTTAAAGCCATTAACGAGTGCGGGTTAGTATATCAAGCTCTTGATATACAAATATAAAGTAGATCTGTGATTTTTTATTAAAAAAAAAAAAAAAAAGTTTGTTAATTAAACTTAATTAAAATAAATTTACAACATAATATTATAATAACAGTATCAATAATAAAATATGGGTGTCCTAACTGAAAAGAAAGAAATTCAAGCCATCAATCAAGATGGGGAAAATATAAAACCAAAAGGTGAGTGCTAAAATTTTAATACCTACCAAATTTATTTAAATCGTTTACATCGGAAGTAATATAAATAATCGGAAAAGTGTTCATTGAACGGTGAAGAATTTTTTTTTAAATTAAATCAATCCTATATCTGTACAAATAGTTTGTGTTCAATTACTAGAAATCACCAGTTTTGGTCGCATTCTTTTTCTTGAACTACACAATACCCTTGAAAATCATAGCCCAAAAATTCTTAGAACCTTTCGTGATATTTTGTATAGTTTTCTAGTAATTTAGCACACAATAACAAAAAAAAAAAAAAAAAAAAACGTGACCGAAACAAAAGCAAGTTCCCACCATACAATACTAAATCATAGTGCACAATCGTATATACCACACATGCTATACAAATAATCAGTAGTGCAATGATCAACTGATATTCACGTTTTTCATATTTTGTTATTGCATTTTTTTACAATCAATCATGCGTCCGATTATTATACATTTTATCTAGATACAAGACAACAGACATTGATCTTTCCGGTGTGTTTGGCAATTTCTGTAAAAAAAAAAAAAAAAAAAAATTACAGCAGTCAACGAGAGATAATTAGGTACAAAACTCCAAAAAAGAAAAAAACCTGAATTGGCCATTTATTTTATCCAACACACAAAAAAATTTTCACATATTTAAGTCAAGTCAGTTAAATTTTTTTATTATTTTTTTTTTTGTGCTGTACGCTTTGTTCTGTGTACAACACATTTTTGACAATAATCGCGATGTGCAAACAATATGTCAACGCGTCACAAACAATTCTATTTCCGCATACACAAATATAAAAATTCATGATCACCACATCGTAATCCTTCAATTGTTAGTAGTAATCAAAAATTGTTTAATCATAATTGTAGCGTGTGACCCCTGATAATTATTAAGACTGTTTTCCAATTAATTGCGATAAAAACATAAAAATTTACTATTTGCTAGTCTGCCATCTGTTATTTATTAGATGAAGTATATTCGCGTAACGATCGTTGATCATTCACAATCACATAAAATTATATGGACGTTTTTATTTTTTTTTTTTGTTTACGTTTTTTGTTTTTGTTTTGAATATGCATTTTGTTAATTAGTATTCTTTAATCAGTATTCTGTAAATCACGTTTGCCGAGTTGTGGCGCCAGACAACCTATGTTTGTTGCTTATACAGTAGTATTCTGATCAAATAATTTGAATAACATTTTTTATTTATTTTTATTTTTTTAAATGTTTGTTAATAACGTGGAGGCGAAATTTTGGCTCTTTTAACCGATTTTAATTTTTAGATTTACTGTAATCTAAAATTCCATATAAATTTGTATATAAGAATAATTTCTTTTTTGATAATTTTCTAAATATAAAAATTTGTTAACTTTTGTTAAAGCTTTTTAAAGTTCTAAATTTAAGAGAATGCTTCCAAATCTTTAGTTTTAAAAAACACAAATCCAAAAATTTGACAAATAATAAATTTGTTAGTATATTTCTCGTTCTACAAAGCTCTGTAAATTGAATAATTAAGAAAATTCGGGCTGCTTCAAAATTTCAAGATATTTCCAAAATTTAGAAGGAATCACCGAGAACCTGGATTTTTTTTATTGTTATTCCAAATTTGCATTTTTAGAATTTCAAAATTCACCAAAAATTTCAACGAATTTATATTTATATTTTTTCGAATATTTTACAAATTTTTGGAAAACCAAGGCTCTTTAGCCAAATATATTGAATAAATCAAAAAATTTGTAGATTATTTATGTATTGTCGGGAATTTGAGCAAATTTCGTTATATTTTGATTTAGATTTTGTGTCCTAAGTCCTAACACAATTTTAGAATTGTTTAAAAAATTAATTTATGACGTGTGCCTAATTTCAATATTTTTGACTAAGGTCCTTTCCAATTACCTAATTATTTTTGGAACCTAACTTATTCAATGTAATTTCTTATTTAAAAAATTAGGTTCCATGAATAAGTTAGTAATTGGAAAAGAGCCCAAATCATTGACGACTTTTCTAAATCGTTGAATAACCAGTCATTAATAGATGGCATAAGAATCAATAGAGCAGGCTATGCCTGGGGCGGAATAATGAAATCCGGACGGTAAATTGCAAAATAAGTGGTGAAAGTTTATCGACAAACTTTCATGAGACAAATATTTCATTACCGAAAAGAAATTTGCCGTTAAACCTTCATTTAATTGTGATTTCATACAAAATAACTTGGGTATCTTTGACCATTTTTTTGAATTGATTCTAAATTTGATTTCATTGTCCTGATCCATTTGTCCTGATTTCATGATTCCGCCCCTGACTTTTGATTACTCTAAATTGCGACTTTTGGAACGTCAATCTAATGTTATCAATATTTGACGGAAATAATCAGGCGTATCGTATTGACCTGCGTGTAGATTGATGTTAGTTTAAATCTTTTGCAATTTCTCAATATTTCGTACCCAAAATTGCCTACAAAATGTTCGTGCCAATCGTTCGGCCCGAAAATTCAACCGATATCTGTGGTACCTACAGATATATACGGATGATCTGATTAATATTTCTTAATAGAGCGTCATTATTGCGCATTAACCTAAGAATAGATTTGACCGCATTGGGTTAAAATACTGAGCGTTTTGATAAAATATAAGCGAAGAATTCTTAAAACAAATTAGGTTTTAAGAATTTTGCTCTGAAATCGTACAAAAAATAAACGGTTTAAGCATGATTTTCGGTCCGTTTACAGGCCTATGACATCAGTTATTTTGCTTGCTGAGAAAATAAAGAGGCTGAAGCGCTTTACCCATTGAAAAACGAAAAGAAAAATCGGATCTAATTTTTTCGATATAATTCTAAAATTATTGCTCTGTTTTTGTTCGTGTTTCAGTAGGTGCCTATAGCGCTTAAAACCAGCATTTAAGATTCGTCATTGTGTGAAATTTTAACTGGCAGCGGTTTTGATTTATTTCGATTATAGAAACGATAATGTGGTAAATTTGGTTATTTATCTCTTCTTTTATGTGCAGAAAAAATAATGTACACACAACTTACCTCGAAAACTAGTTCTCTATAACGATTGTAAAAATAGAATAGAGAGAGAGAGAGAATGATTATTCAATCATTATTAATCATTATTCACTTAATATTCACTGATGAATATTCATTATTATTATTAGTCATCATTCGTCTTTCAGTGAATAAAGACTGAATATTGAGAGAACACTGTGCGAATAACGTAAATAAAGAATGAATAATAATCGAATAATGAGCGAATAACCTGGATAACGAGTGAATAATTGGTGAATAATGAGTAAATAATGAGTAAATACCGAGGGAATACGGCATGAACAATGGGCGACTAATAAGCGAAATTATCATTCATCAGAGATTAATGAGGATTAGCTACTGAATGAATAATGATTAAATAACGTAGGAATAATGAGTGAATAATCATCAGTGAATAATGGATGAATTTGGAGTGAGTAATGACTGAATATTCAGTGAATAATAGCTGTAGTACATTCGTAAAAATGGATTAAAATTTAGTTTTTTATTTAATATTCCCAAAGCAACAGGCAAATAAATATCAGATTCAATTTACGTAAATCAATTTTTTTTTGGATTTAGCTAAATCTTTATAAAAAGAAGCTATAGAAAGCAATACAATAAAACAACATTTAAACAATATTTTGCCTACGACGATTCCTTTACATGAAAATACTGTAAATCGAAAAACTGCTTCTGGATTTAACTACTAAATTAACTAATAGACATTTTACCTTAAATAAATTTTTAAGTAACAAATTTACAAATTTATATTTATAATAAATTTTGAAATTATTAAGGATTTTCGTAATATTCGTAAGAAAATGGAATTAAACTCGCAAAATGTGTATGGAGTTTCCGAATTTAATTCGCAGAACAACTAGAATTAAAGTCGGAACAAATAGTTTCTGAGTTTAATTCCATAAGTTTTTCCGAGCTTAGTACCGTGACATTCTGTGGTGACAAGAAAAAATGTCACGTTTGTTGCCAGCCTGTTGGTTAGTAGCAAAATGTAGCATAATTTAGTTTTGTCAGAAACTTAGTCGAAAAAATCGACTTTGAGACATACTATATTAGAGCTTTACTCTCATGTGCCGAAAATCGATATTTGCCATATTTTATTTGGAAATTAAATTTTGAACTACACTGTAGTACATTTGGTTAATAAATAAACCATTAGAATAGATTTTTAGAATTTAGGAGATACTTCTTAGAATTTTGAATTTGTCCCTAGAATTGTTGATTTCGAGAATTTGAAAATACTTCATTTTAGTTAGAAAATTTGCTCTTCGTGTATAAAAATTCAGACTAGAATTTCATATAAATTTTAGATGTCAGGTCTTATGCTGTGTGCCTCAGAAGACTTTTCAAACTAAACTTTTGTAAAACCCAGTAATTCATGCAATATTTCAATAGATGTCACTAGGTTAAAAGTATTTAATTGTGCCTTTGCTTATACTCAACTAAACTTTTCTCAAATGTCATTCAAATTTTATAAACAACTCAAAATATTGTAAAATTATAAATTTTTTATTATTATGTTGTAATATTACAACAAATTTAACCTTGTGAATTGTAAAGTACAAAGCATTATGGAAAATACATTTGGACTAAAGAAAGCACGATAGTGGGCGATTTTTAAAATCACTGGAATTGAGTTATAGCCGTTTGAAGTAGTCTTAGATGAATACTTCGATAATCTTAATAATGATGCAGATAATGAAACAGCTTTAGGATTATTGACATACATTAAGGAATCTTCCCATTAGAAATAAATGTAATATAATAAAACAATATGAATTCAGTCTTTTATTTAAAAGTAATTCTTAAAATAGTTCAGCATTTCAAAATTCAATCTATTTCACCATATCCCCAATTTTATTACTATGTATTTACATATATAAAATAGAAATACATACATGTCGGTCGCCACTTATCTTCGCTTGAACTAGAAAGTTCCATCAAACTGGACATATACTTTATGTACAGTTTGGTGGCTTTTTTTAAAACTTCATATTTTTTCTGTTGTTTATTTTGTACGTTTTGGTAATTTACTTTTTAATTTGGGCATACTACGTGTTTTAAACCGTACGTCACACATATTGAAAAGTCGTTGAAAAGTAACCCCGTAAATTGACTTTTCACTTAAAATCTATGAGGAAGTAGCGGAAGCTTCAAAATTTGAAAAGTTTAGTTTGAAAAGTCTTCTGAGGCACACCACACAGCATTAGTTTCAATTTTCTTTGGAATTCCAATATTGAATCAAATTTTAAGAATATTTTCGAATATTTTTTAAACACTACAATAAAAAAATTCATGATTTCAAGGTTTGCTTAATAATTACGAAATTTAAGTGTTTTAAATAATTTCATTCTAGAATTGATGTAAATTTGATTATAAATTTTCAGAATATTAAAATGAAATTTTCGAAATTATTTAAAATATGCCAAATAAATGATTCACAAATTTTGAATGTACTAGAAATCTAGGAATTCGAGGATTTGATCCTATACATAATTTGAATAATTAAAAACGATCAACATTGATCGCGCACGTTAAAATTCTTAACCACGTTTTCCATTGTTACAAAATAGGTTTAAGAAACACACTAATTTAGTAGCCTGTTGTGGTTAACTTCTGTACTTGATTTATAATAACAACTTAAAACTGTATGATTAAATGTGATTATTGCAACATTAAACAACGTTTTTCAAATTGGCTAGCAAAACACAATGTGATAATGTGCGGCGATGATCTCAATTTATGCGTGTTTGTGTACACAATGTAAAAGTTAATTTAATCAAATAATTTAACAAAAAACGATTTAATATTTGTTGCAATTTAAATTTTTAACAAAAAAGAAAAAAAAAAATCATAAAAGTGTGTGATCTCTTTTTTGATTTTTTTTTTGCTTCCATTCATACACAACGTACAAAAATTATGTCAATGACCAATTACCGCATAATACGATAATAATGCATGTAGCTACAACAAATGCACTTGACTGGTTTGACGATCATACACAGTCACTATAATATAATGCTTGAGTCACTAGGGTTTACCCACTAATAAAACACTATAATTAGATTTTCATATTTATGTTAATAATATATGATCGCGTCGTACTGACGTATATTTAACGGTGGTACACATAATACATTTAAAAAAAAAAAGAAAGAAAAATCTCACTTTCTTTATTCTAATCAAGCAGCAAATAATAATGATCGGTAGACGATCGAAGTTTTTAGGAAAAAAAAAAGTTTAAAATGCGCTGATCGCAATTTAGAATGCATGATGCATACAGAGAATACAAAAATATCCGGATTCTTGTAACACCAACACAACAAAGAAAGGAATTTTGAAAGGTTTGGTTTCCTGGAATTTTTTCTTAATTTTTTATCTTATTTGATCTCGATGCCTTTTTGTAGTTTTTTTTTTTTGGTATATTATATAATGGAGTTTGTTTCTGTTTCATTCATCATTCCTCCTCGTGCACGGAACGTGCAGTTTATTGGAATTTTTGAATTTTTGTTTTCTTCTTCTTGTTTACACACATATACCACGTTTCATATATGTTTTGTAATTTACTTTACTACGGTGACCGATTGCATCGCTACATTATAATCAACCAGCAGATTTAGTTTTTGCTTTGTACGAGTATATGTAAGTCCATGTAAACGTATGTGAAATAAAATACAAATTGGTTTGAACATTTACAAATATGAGTACATGTTTGCATACCTAGTCACTTACTTGTTGGTTTGCTTTTCTGAATAAAACTAGAATTAGAATAGAAGAACAATAAATGTCAGTAATGCTGCAATTTACTTAAAGTTGTGTATGTTATTATACATATGGATATCGAACATGGTCAATCACGTGGATTTGGTTTGATGGTATGAGTTTGTTTGTTGGATTGGATTTTATTGGGTGTGATCGGATGTGCTGGCGGATATGGGCTGGAAGTGTAAAATTAAATTTGTTTTTTTTTTAAATATAAAGTTAATATTTTTTTGAAAATTGTAAAAGAATTTAATCCAGTTTCGAACTGATGAACCTATGATTATTAAAAAATCAATCATCTCAAAAGAAAGGATATTTAAAAAATACTAATTAACTGTAATGCTAACGCCAAGTTTCACAAAAAAGAGCTAATCTCCAATTAAATATTATTCCCTCTCTTTATTCTTTTATGAAATTGCAGTTTGCTCAGTTTTTTTTTTGGTAAAAAGCAAACGAAGCAATAAAGAAAACAAAATACAAAACACCTAGAAAGAGAGGAAATTACTAGAAAGAGAGGAAATATTATTTAACTTGAGATTGCCTTTAATTTTTTTTTGTGAAACCGAAGTTTTTGAACTCTTTGGCCCGGCTATGAATATTATATTTAAGCATAAAATATAGGTTTTATAGCAGTTTTACAGCAATATTTTGACTTTTATATTTTTATTTAAGTCTCTTTGCGCAAAAAAAAACTAATCAAAAAAAATTGAACTGCGATCAATTTCTACTATGAAGAGTTCAGTAATTTTTGATCTTGGTTCCGTTTTGGTGGGTCAATCAATAGCACATTATTCAAAATTTACTTTCTTATGTCTTATACTATTGACTCACAAAACGGATCCTAGATCAAAAAATGCTGAACTTTTCATAGTAGAAATTGATCTCAGTTCAGTTCAGTTTTTTTAATGTTGAATTCTATTGACGCAAAAAACTGATCTAAATAAAAAAAAGCTGAACTGAGATCAATTTCTACTTAGAAATGTTCAGCATTTTTTATCTAGGTCCCGTTAGTATTACATATGCCCATCTTTTTAAATCCATTTTGATGATAATAATTTCAGAAAATTATGATTTTTTTAAGACTTATTTTAATTTATTTGGTTGGTTTCAACGTAAATTATGAATTATATTAAATTAGATTGTTAAATAATTCGCAGTATTCGAATTAAAATTGACAGCAACAATTTTTTTATCCTCTGATTTATACTCCAAACGCAGAAAATAAAACATAGGACTTCATCGAATAATTTGTCCTTATCTTATATTTAAATTGGAATTATCTAATTCTGAAAAAAACTAGTTCGAAATTTTCAAATTTCGGAAAGGCATAGTTTTTAAAGATTTTTGTTACAAATTATTAAAGCTCTTTTGATACGAGAAAAGTCAGTTTTTTTTTGTCTAGATCAGTTTTGAGAACTTGTCTATGTATAAGGTGTTAAATAATTGTTCTTAATGCTAATGTACTTATATGTGTTAGTTGTAAAACACATCAAAATGGTCGTGACGGACCGGTTGCTTATTTAGGATTACACGAATTATAAAGTAAAAATTGGTAATTAAGTTTGTTGGTCACATTACATTTTATCGCTTAACATCAATTGTAAATCATCAGAGTACGTGATATCACAAACTTTTATGCAGATATATGATTTGAAAAACAAAACTTTAATTAATCATAATCAATCAAAAACACGTTTTCTTATCATACATTTAAATCATGCAATTCAACCAGGTAAATCATATATTATGTTATTATAAAGCTTTATATTGCCTTATTGAGATTGAAGTGCCACTCATGTTTTAACTAAATTATTATCAATGTGCAAAAATTGTCAAAAATAAAGATAAGACCAATAAATTCCGTGGTGTCAAGTGCACCTTTTGTTTGTCAACACATGATAGTACCTTTTATTTACCTGGCTTCTTTCCAGGTCGTTCCGAAGCATACAGTGAAATGTTTATGTAATCTTATGTTTTGAGTTTGTCGTACACTAACGATCCTTTTGATTCTGCAGGGAAAAGAAGAAACTTTAGTATTGCGTTTTTGGCGATGTCAAATCTCTTTGGTTTTATTTTCCAGAATTGAAACAAAATTCATTCCCTTTTGATTGGGTCAAGCTTACATCAATAAGAGTTGAACCTGACAATCAAAAAATTATTCTGTCGTGTTAAATAAGAAATGGTTAATTGCAAAAACCAAAATATTGATATTTTTTAAGTAGAATGACTTATTGCATAAGTTAAAGTTTTTAATTCGATTGGATTTTGCATGAACTTTAATTAATTAAAACTGAACAAAAATCTATAATAAAGCTTTATTGTTTGTGTAGTATCAACTTGATTTTCGTCATAGAAATAGAAAACTAGCTAATTGCAGATAATTGCGCTACACTTTGAGACTTTTCCGAAAACTGTTCAACACCCTATACCTTGTTAGAGCATTTCGCATAAAATAATTCATAGAATATGACATGAGTCTGCTTAATGTTAACCAAATGACAAACTTAAGGATAATTGAAATTATTAACGTCTCGAATAAAAAATTATTTCACTCTAACAACGTAATATTTTAAGCGCTGTATAAATTAATCGTCTTAACAGACAAAACTACTTCAAATTTTTGACGATTTCTTTAATCTATATAATTGAAATGGGATTACCTAACTTAATATCTCCTTATTAAAAGGAAAAGTACACGTAGGAACAAAGTAATAGGAACAAAAGATAATGAAGTTTTTCCATTAGGCATAAAAACTTCTTACATTTTTTCAAACAATCTCCACCACATGCTTACACATTCTATTTTGAGCAATAGCTCATTTTCAATGAAATGCACAGCAAGACAAAATAACATTAAAAATTAACAATAATAACAATGTTAATAAAAATAAAATAAAAAACTACGTATTGCAATCACGCCACTCCAAAAATTTTAACTTAAATAATCCTGCCGATCAAGATATCCTGCCTCTTAATTTCCAATGGAATTGAATTCCAAAGGGAAACTCCCTTAACATAAAAGGATTTGATTAACGTCCTACAACAATTTTTGGCCGGGGAATAACTTCACACCACATAACTGAGGGACAAGTGCAGTAGTAGTACTAAGGTCAGATTTGTATCCAGATTGGAATTTGCAAATATGATTAAAGCTATTGACATGCTGAAGAATTTGAAGTTGTATAATTTTTTCCAGGACCTTGAATAGGGCAGGCAAAATACTAATCGGGCGAATGTCACAAATATTCGAAATTACATCCTTTTTAGGTAGAGGAATAATCGATGCCACTATCCACAAATTAGGAAATACTGATTTGGTCAAACTCTGGTTAATGATAAATGTAATTTGGGACAGAAACAAATCAATAAATAATTTTATTACTCTGAAGTTTACCATGTCATATGCCATCGAATCAGACTTAACAGTACGAATTGCATTCAATACCATAAGTTCATCGACACAATCAAAAACAAACCCATAACTACCAGAACTAATAAAATCAAAATCGGGTAAAGGCAAAACACCTATAGATTCGTTAAGTTTACTGATCCCTACCAAAATTTCATCAACGGAAAAGTAAATGATTGCTTCAGTCGACTTACATGAAATACCTAGTTTCTTCAAATTGCTCCAGGTTGTTTTAGGTTTGTGCAAATTCCCAAAATAAAATATATTTTTAGCTTGATTGATGCATTTGTTGGTTTTATTTCTAAAAGATTTAAATGATTCAAAATCGAGCTCTAATCCAAATCTTTTATATTTTTTGTAAGCCAAATCTCTTCTTTGCATTAAATTCAAAATATGTGCATCTAACCACGGAGAAGTGGGACATTTATTTATACTCGTTTTACGAGGCACACAATTAGTATCTAATTTTAAGAATTTTGATTTGAATTCTTTAACTATATCATTCACATCAGGATAAAAATAAAGATTTGACCAGTCTAACGAAAAGAAACAATTTACAAAATACTCATGATTGATTGCTTTATAATCAGGAACAACCGTATATTAAATTTTATCCCTGGTACGACTGAACTTATAGCAGGCAAAAATCAAGTCATGATCAGAAATGGCAGGAACAGCAAGCTGCCCAAAAGAAATAATATTATGCTTATCGGCCTCATACAAAATTATCAAATCCAATAGGCTTTTATCCAATCTAGTCGGTTGTAAAGGTAAATAAAATAAATTATGTAAACTCAAGCAAGCACTTAGTTTATTGGTAATCAACATATTAAAGTTTAAATCACCACAACATATAATTTTTTCATACTGAGATAAATATTCAGAAAAAATTGTTTGTAAATTATTAATATCATCAGTAAAAGCAGGAGGCGGGTTATAAATAACCAAAATAAGAATTTTATCAAATCGCCCGACAAGGTCAGACGCCAAAACTTCAACCTTACCAAAGGCACCCGAGAACAATTTACTAACCCTCAAAGTAGACCTAAAATAAATACCAACACCACCCCATCGCTTATTATTAATACGATCAAAACGTATTAGTTTATAATTATTGATAAGGAGCGACTTGTTTGTAATTTTGCTGTTAAGAAGAGTTTCAGTTAAAGCAAGAAAATCCAATTTGTATAACTCTAACAGAATAGTAATTTCATTAAAATGTTTAACCAAAAAAACAAAATTTGGCCATTTAAATGTCCGTACATTTAAATGGCCAAATTTTATGGAACAATTATCACTTGGAACAATTTTACTACAATACAAGTTGTTAGAATTTAACGTGTTGTACTGTTGACTGCAGTGGTTGCCCGAAACTTCACTCGTGGAGGCAATGCTGTCCGAAAATTTGTATTACTAAATTCCCGAATGTGTACACCAGTCGGCCAAGTATTTGGATCAAGAGCGTTTACCCATAAATCTGCTTTTATGCCCAATTTGTTGCAAACAAACTCCAGCGATTCAATGTTGCGTTCTTTGGGAATAAGTTTAAATATTTTGCAGTCCTCAACCTCCAAGCATGTTTTAGCCATAATAGATATATCATTTTCATTAGTATGAGGATCAAATTTGGAAAGGTGTAACCATACTGTCGGTCCAATGACTTTTACCCCAAAATTTTCGGCAAACTGTCTGGTACCACAAATCGATTTTCTGTCCCAATGTTGAGGATTTTTATTTTCAACGGCGGGCACAGCAACACTGGAACTCATTGTGGATGATGTCACCTCAGCAAAGGTTCTCGTAAAGGACAAATGATTTTGCACGGACGAATGCTTTTGCATGACCGCAGGTACAGTATAGATGTAACAAATCTATCCCCAGTTTCCATACATGTTTCTTGGTTCAATTTGGCACAATTTGTTCGTGTTTGATCGGCAACAGGCATAGCAATCGCATCTGAACAATCATCGGTAATGATCAATCGGAAATGTGAGATTCCGTTGGTTTATTAATATTATCCTGTGCTTTCTCCTCGAATCTTTTCATTGGGATTTCAATTTTTTTTAATGATCCCATTATTTCACATAAAACTTTTATTTTGAAAATATTTACACAAAATTCCGTTCTGTTGAAGCATATGGGTGTTGTACAGTTATACCTCGTGATTTTCATTAATGATTACGCATTTCAAACCGTCAGTATTCATTGAAGTCAATATAAAATTAAAAAATAACTGTAATAAAACTAATCAAAATACTATAAACTTTATTATTTCTCAGTTAATTAAATAAACAAATTTTTATTTATATACAATGAATCACAAACCGCACACAAAAACAATCAAAAAAACCAACTGTCAAGTGAATTTAAAAAAAGCAAATCGTAAAAGTACATAACATGACCGTCAAAACGCATTCAAAATAATTTTACATTTTGGCGCTATGAACATTATGATGCAGAATTTATGCAATTTTCATGCAATAAACAAATACTAGATGTTGAAGTTTAACGAAAAATGTTGACGTACTATTTTTAAATGTGTGGAAAATATAAACAAAAAATTGTCTTTTTGGAAAATCAATAGGAAAATCAAACAGATTATAAAGTTTAAGGGGTGCATTTTAAGGTTATTCAAACTAATTACCATTATGTAAGCAAATTGTACTTATGTGGAATTTAGACATGTTCGCACATGATTTTAAGAATAATTTATTAATTTTTAAACATTTTTATTAATTTTAGTGATAAGATAAGGCAATTAAGAAAGAGCTATTCAAATCAGATTACCACATTGTACTAAATTGAAATACTTAATTGCAAATAATCTAAAAAGGTTAATAACCTAAAAGGTTGTGAAAAGAGCCAAACGATATGCCTTTCACCTCCAGTGAGACTAAGGAGGTAGTAAATAAGGCTACATGAATTTCAATTGAAATGAAAGATGTTCCGGTCCAACTCATTCTAGCTTGACCTAAAATTGTCTGGAAAAAGACGAATTTTTAATTTCAGTCAAAACTTTCATTCACACCAGATATTTGATAAAACTAAGAATCTCTTGCTATAGTACACCACTACAACTATTCTATTCAAATTAATTTTCCTTCTTCTCTTTTCTTTACGATCGAAAAAACCCCACGATTCAAATTAATAATGTACAACAATACCGATCACTCACTGATACACAATATCATATCTTATATAGATAAATAGTATCGCGCGCGCTTACGATAATTCCAATACATGTATAAACATATGCTACATAAAATGTATAAAGTCGACCGTTCATTTGAGGCGGTAAAGTTAGTATTCTGCTTTTCACGCATGTATTATACGAATAGGAAAAATAAAAATAAAATATAAATAAACATTTTAAAAATATGATAAGTCAAGTTTCTTAATAGTAAA
Source organism: Tipula vernalis (assembly GCA_958295665.1). Lineage (NCBI taxonomy): Eukaryota > Metazoa > Arthropoda > Insecta > Diptera > Tipulidae > Tipula > Tipula vernalis. The sequence goes on along the minus strand of OY282559.1, from coordinate 383,029,260 downwards.
TATTAAATTAGAAGAATAAAAAAAAAATTCGTAAAAGTCAGTCAGTTAATTTTATAAAGTGATAAGAGATAGTAGTGTATCGTGTGTTGACGAAAAGAAAAAAAAATTTTTTTTTTTTTACATTAAATTAAATCGTTAACAAAATATTTTTTAACCCTAATTTCTCTCCGAAAATGATAAGAAATTATTAATTGTGATAAGACGAATTATTAAAACTTATTTCTGGTGTGCTTTAAGCGTTTTAACGAAATTTTAGTTTTGCGTATTATATTAGCCGCATGTTCACGCATAATATATACATATATACATATACCTACTCGTACATATAGTGATACAATTTAGAAATGGCACCACCAAATCGTAATAACACCGAGAATCGTAACCGTAATGGGCATGTGCTTGTTTGGGAACAGGCAGGGATTGATTCGTCTGAAGTGCAACCTTATAAAAGTAGGTGCTTCCTTATTGTATATTTTTTATTCTAATATGTATCTTGTATATTTGTGCTGATTGGATTAGTTTGTATCTATATTTAAATTAGGATTACGTTTGTGTTATCTTTATTTATTTTCCTAAGTATATTGAAAATGGAAAATGCATAAACACGTTTTATATGTCAATTGCGATTTGTGTTTTGATAAATTATCGCACATCCACCTTGGTGCGGATGAATGAATGATCTCTGTCCGTAGCACAATTTACAATATTTATATTATGATAAATGCAGTAAGTTGTTCTATACACTTTTTTAATTTAATTATAAAATGTGGAATACGATTTTTGTAGTCTACATAATTTATTGTATAAAAGTTATAGTCAATGTCAAGTGTGAAAAAATGAGATCATATAAAATAGTGAGTACGACTATGTATATCACGCGCGTTTACCATTTAATCGAATTTAGCAAAAAATTCCCACATAAATTTTTTTTTTTTGTTGTTTAGTTTAAATAGTAAACTCTCCAATTGGATTAATTAAATAACGACAAATACCAAAAACGTGCGCTCACTTTAAAGAGCGCTCGACCTTCCCTACCTTTTATACCCCCCAATATATGCGTGTATGAATTTACGTGACTCAGGCCGAACAAATTTCATAGTTTTTATCAAGTGTGAACTCAATATTTTTAACAAAAAAAAAAAAAAAAAAATTCATCAACAACAATAAAATTGTTTTTTAATATTCATATTAAGTATATTTTGGAAATCACAATCAAACCGATGTATGAACTTTGATAACAGCTATCATCAAGATACAATCTTAATTATGTATGTTACGTAGTTTTGTTGTTTTGTGATCAAATATTTTTTTTCCCCACGAAAATTTTATAAATATTTATGAGATGATCTTTATAGTGTGCACGTTTTTATCGAATCGATCTGATTATAACATTTTATATTAAGTGATCGACAATCGCTTAGTCATATACTCGGTATTACATGTAGGTTTATAAAAAACGAGTATTTTGTTGAACCAAATTTATTTTCCATGGTATCCAAAACCTGTTACGGCTAATCACTGGTATTATCATACCATAAAATTGTATGAATTGGATCGATTTGATTATATTTTTAGTGATCAACAATCGCTTCGTCATATTTATATTTATATTTGCATCAACAAGCTCCATGGCCATTTATTGCTTGGTCATGTTCAAATTTTGTTATTGTATTATGATCACGTGACTGGGCTTCATTTTACACAATTCGTATGTAGGAACAATTTGATGTGTAGTTTGATGAGCTAAAATATTTCATCTATACTATGGATTTCATTTTAGTGTGTTGCGATCGTTTGATCAAGCAAAACGTGATCGTTTTTGAAGTAATCACACACCATTTAATTGATCATATAATGACGTTTTTGTTAAAGTAATGATCGAAATTTCGATACATTCCAATTCAAAATAAAATTTTAATTAATAAACAAATTTCTCTTTTCTGCTTAAAACTCGAATGCAAATTATCACTCAACGTCATACGTTTAAAATCTAAATAAGAATTCGCACCCTATGTCATATGCTTACAAACGGAGTTATAAACGTCTGACAAAAACACATGACAACAATACTGCATTCGTATGTTTTTAACACGTTTTAAGTATTTTCATATTAAATTGGAATTGAGCCTGTGCTGAAAAAAATTCTATATAATCAATAAATTCTGAAAGTTTACTTAGGAAATTGAACCAAACTTTATTATTTAATTAAGTTGAGAAAAATTTGAAAATTTCCGAAATTAAATTACAGCTTTTCGAAGCTTTTCTGCTATTTCTAAATTTATTGTTTTAGTTTGGAAAAAATTCTGGAATATGTTCGAATTTTCAGTTTTTTTATGGATTTCTGAGCAAATTTAATAATTTTTAACTACCTTTCCGAAATTTAAAATTTTAAAATTTCTAACAATTTAAGAATGAAACTTCGAAATTAGGGTAAATTTCCAAATCTTGGATTAGAATTAATAATTAATCTGAACTAGATTCTAATCAAGACTAGTCGTTTTAGCGAATAGAAACCTAAGAAAATAAATTTTGAAATCTCTTGAAATCCCTATATTTCCTGTAAATTTAAATATTTGTCGAATTCTGAGTATTTAAAAATTTCCCTTTTTTTCAGACTTCGAAATCCTTTCATAACTTTGAGAATAAATTTTCTGAAATTTGATAAATAGTTTAATATTCTAGGAAATTGGTTTTGAATTCTGTAATTGAAAGCAAATCTGAAATTTGACAAATTTCGAAACAAGTTTGGCAGCTTTGTAAAATTCCTCAAGTAAGAAAATGGTTAAACTTTGATCAACTTTTTGATATTTTATCAATAACAATTGGAAATTTTATTATTTGTTGAAAAATTCAGCCAATTGAAATATAATCAATAAATTCTGAAAGCTTACGTAATTGAATTTTGTTATTTTTTTTTTTTTTTTTTTTTTTTTTTTTAATCTATGCAAGCTTTTTCTGGGGCTCAAGGCACTCCCAACTCTTCCGCAGTTAATTTAATTGTTATTTAATTCAGTTGAAATAATTTGAAAAATTCCGAAATTAAATTACAGCTTTTCCAGCTTTTCGAAGCTTATCTGCTAATTCTAAATTTATTGTTTTAGTTTGGAAAAAATTCTGGAATATGTTCCAATTTTCAGTTTTTTTATGGATTTCTGAGCAAATTTAATAATTTTTAACTGCCTTTCCGAAATTTAAAATTTTAAAATTTCTAACAATTTAAGAATGAAACTTCGAAATTAGGGTAAATTTCCAAATCTTGGATTAGAATTAAAAATTAATCTGAACTAGATTCTAATCAAGATTTGTCGTTTTAAAGATTGGAAGCCTAAGAAAACAAATTTTGAAATCTCTTGAATTTCTTATTTTTCCTGGATAAATTTAAACATTTGTCGAATTCTGAGTATTTAAAAATTTCCCTTTTATTCAGACTTTGAAATCCTTTCATAACTTTGAGAATAAATTTTCTGAAATTTGATAAATAGTTTAATATTCTAGGAAATTGGTTTTGAATTCTGTAATTGAAAGCAAATCTGAAATTTGACAAATTTCGAAACCAGTTTGGCAGCTTTGTAAAACTCCTCAAGTAAGAAAATGGTTAAACTTTGATCAACCTTTTGATTTTCCATCAATAACTTGTTAAAAATTTTGAATAATTCTCAAAATTTTGGAAATTTTTCTACAAATTTCGCAACGTTTTTCGATCATTTTAAGCGTTTCTTACGATATTCTAACACATTCTCAACAATTAGCTATCCAATGTTATCAAATTCCGTAATTAAATTTTAAAGATTTATAAATAGTATGAATTGTTAAACTCGTCGACAAGACCAATTTGAAAATTATTAAACACAAAACGTTATTTTAGCAAAGATTAAAATTCGAAAATAATTCCAAGATTTATAAAAATTTGAATTCCGAAATTTCAAATTACATATTTTCAAAATTCGGGCTTTTTCACTAAATTTTTAACATTTTTTTAAATTTTTTTTGATTTTTTATAGCAAATCCTCAACTTTTTATAGTCCTTGAATGTGCCCCTATCGGGCTTCGTGAACCCGGTACACCGTTTGGCCGGTATTATGAAAATCTAAATAGTGACAAACTGTGAAATTTCTAAATTTTTTTCTTCAGTCTAATCAAACACTTTTTAATTTGATTCATTTTAAAAATTTAGTATTTATAAAATTGGATGCAATTCTGAAATAATTAACAAATTAAAAATTTTAAAATCTGAAAATTAAAAATTTTGGTTTTAATAAAATGTTGTATTTTTAGAATTTCGTTCAAATTCTCAAATTTTGAAATCTAAAATCTGAAAATTTACGAAAATTTGAATTCTAAAATGTTCAATATTGTGGCAAATTTTCAGATCTTCAATTTTACCTATACTCTTTGACAACTGTATGTAAAATTTTGGATTAAATTGAAAGTTCTTACGTCGACTAACAATATAATGAATATATTTACAGATAACTGCGACGCAGTGTATATGCTAATTTACTAAATTGTTTCGACTCGATTAAAAATTTAATCGATTAATGTCTTAATACCCTTATAACATGATGATGCTATTTTTTTATTTTTTTTTGGTTTTATACAATTTTCTTGCAAATGTTCTTTTTTTTTATACTCAATGTCACTTCTAATAAGCGCGGAAACATGGAAAACCAACAACAGCAATCATCTAAATCGAACCATCCATAAGTTAATGATGTTGTTGACTCAAACTAATAAAATTCTTAACAAACAACTCATCATCATTTTTGCATTGTTGGGCGACGGGTGGTGGTAATTAAATAAATATACCATACAAAAAAAAAAAAGTTTGAGGATGGGTCGGGTAGTACGCATCACCACCAGAAAACGTAAACACATTTTATTGTACTTTTCAAGTTTACCGTCTTTCGTCGTAAACTAGTTACATCCGTTTGTCGTCGTTGTCGTTTATCTTTAAGACATTGTGTTTGTTTTAATTGAATTTAATTGGATTTTTTTCTGTTTTTTTTTTGCAGAATGGTTGGGAATGCGTCATTTTGTGACGGGCATGCTTTTCTTGGGCATGGCAAATGCGTATGTTATGCGAACGAATATGAGTGTTGCCATTGTTGCGATGGTTAATCATACGGCGCTGGATCAGGAAGCAGAGGTGCTGGATCGTGAATGTCCAAATGTTGATTATAATGCAACAAATGTGAGTTTGTTTGAATATTTTAGTTACATTTGATCGTTATCTAATATTCGCCATTTTCTATTTTTTTTTTTTGTAAGTATAGCATAAAGATCAGCAGGACGGTGAATTTTTGTGGTCATCCAGCTTGCAAGGTTATATCCTATCATCATTCTTCTACGGCTATGTAATAACACAAATTCCTTTCGGGATTTTATCGAAACGCTTCGGAGCACTACGATTTCTCGGCTATGGGATGTTAATAAATTCAGTATTTGCGTTTGTGGTACCAGTGGCCGCACGCCAAGGTGGTTATGGATGGTTAATAGTTGTGCGATTTATTCAAGGTTTAGGCGAGGGACCAATTGTACCATGTACCCACGCTTTGCTCGCTAAATGGATTCCGCCGACGGAACGATCACGGCTCGGTGCTTTTGTATACGCTGGTGCTCAATTTGGTACCATAATTAGTATGCCGCTGTCAGGATTATTGGCTGAATACGGATTTGACGGTGGCTGGCCATCGATTTTCTATATTTTCGGTATAGTTGGTGTTGTTTGGTCGGTTGCCTTTTTAATATTCGTCAAGGAGGATCCTGTTCAAGACACGCGGATGAATGAAAGTGAACGAAAATACATAATGAATTCATTATGGGGTACAGCTAGTATGTCATCTCCACCAATACCATACAAATATATTATACGATCGTTACCATTCTATGCCATTCTAATTGCACACATGGGACAAAACTATGGTTACGAAACGCTAATGACTGAGCTACCAACGTACATGAAACAAGTACTACGATTCTCGCTTAAAGAAAACGGAATCCTTTCAGCTCTACCGTATCTTGCTATGTGGCTTTTCTCGATGTGCATTTCCTTTGTGGCCGATTGGATGATTACATCGAATAAATTCAATCACACAAAAACCCGAAAAATTATTAACAGTATTGGTAAGTTGATTGAATGAGCCGAGCTCGAAATTGACCAGCAAATTAAATTTATAAAAAAATTTTATTCTCCACAGGTCAATATGGTCCAGCAATTTGTCTGATTGCGGCCTCATACACCGGATGTCATCGTGTAGTAACCGTCGCTCTATTAACAATCGGTCTTGGTCTCAACGGTGGTATCTATTCCGGTTTCAAAATCAATCATTTAGATATTACACCACGTTTCGCCGGTATCCTAATGGCGTTTACGAATTGTACCGCAAATTTAGCCGGCCTTCTTGCCCCAATGGTTGCCGGTAATCTAATCGAAGGTAAACCAACAATTGGCCAATGGCAAATAGTATTCTTTATTGCCGCCGGAGTTTATATATTCTGTGCGACATTCTATAATATCTTTGCTTCGGGTGAACGACAGGTGTGGGACAATCCCCTAATGGACGAAACGAATGCACAGCGACGCGAACTAAAACGAAATCCACTTACAACAAATCAAGTAGGCGAATCAAAACAATAGTGTGCAGCTTGGTGGCGGGATAATTATAAATAAAATAAAAAAAATAAAAATGGCGCTAAGCGTGTTACTAAGGATAAAAAGTAATTTTTTACGGTTATTTATTGTATTTTATAATATGTAGTTAATAATTAAGTCAATATTTAATTTAATTATAATTTGTAAGTATAGTTTTATAAGTGTAGTTTATACAAATCAATTAGTTAATAAACGTTTTTTTTTTATTAACGAATATGTATTTAAAAAAACAAAAAAACAAAAAATTATTTAACACAAATGAAAAAGACTCTAGCCTAATTAAAAACAAGAAAACATATCATTTTCACAATGTAAAAAAATTATATTTAACAAAAAAGAAAAAACAAAAGAAACAAAAAGAATTTATTTAATTTAAATGCATACAATAATGTTTATTTTAATTAAAAACTCAGCACTAAACTCAACTCAATCACGTGTTTTATTTTTTTATTTTGAATATTTAAATGGGCGCACCCAGCATTTATGTAGATTCTATCGTGAAAATATAGAATCTACATTTATAAAAGTGCTGAACGCAAAATAACTCAGTAAAAAAATTTATTTCAGTGAGACTAAACCATTTACGTAGATATTTTTTCGTTTGAGTGAAATATTTTACATTTTAGCTCAAATGAAGATTGTACTTGTGCTCGATGCGCCCTTGTTTAACGACGAGAACAATCAAAATCAATAGAATCTTTTTGGCTAATTCGAGTGACATCTATATACAATTAATAAACACAACAATTTAGTTATGTTTCGTACATATTTTGAATAGATGGCAATACAAATCATATTGAAGATTTGTTTGGTTTGGTGTTTCGCTTTATTTTGTTTTGAAATGAAAGAAAAAGTGTACGAACTAAATTTGTTGTTTTTATTGTTTTGTATAAGAACACTGATATTGAGTTGATGTATAAAATCGTTCTGTTTTTAAATACTGATGTAAGATAACTTTATCTTCTCTAACCGTCTATCGACTCAATTTGAGCGAATTAAATGCAAATGTGGAAATTTCAAAATAATAAGTTGGGTGAGTGCTGCAAAGTTTCATTTTCGGGCTCCTCAAATTAATAGGGAAATCTGGGCTTTAAACTGATATGTATGTCGACGAGCCACATCTTATTTTGTTTGGATACAAATTATTCGCGAATATTTTTTAAGTCGTGCAATGGATAATAATTCTGTAATATATTTATAAAATTATTTATAATATATTGGTAAGCATATAGTTAAAAATTACACGGATAATTCAAAATGAATAAATTAAAACAACACAGTTACATATAATAAGTGAATAAATAATTGTGCATAAATTAGCACGTGATAAAATTGCATTGACGAAAAGTCAACAACAACAAAATATCTGCTGAGGCAATAAAACCATTCAATCCAGAATTACATTTAGTTGATGACTGGATTGAGAGATTGGAATTATTTTTTTCAATTAAAGATTTGAAAAATGAGAAAAAGCTGTCATGGTTAATTGTATTAATAGGAGATTTGGGTCATGCTCAGTTAAAAGTGTTATTAAGTCCTTCAAAATTGACTGACAAAACTTATCAAGAGGTAATTACGGTTCTTAAAAATCATTTTGCACCGGAAAAGCATTGCAATTTCGGAACGTTTTAAATTTTATAAACGTAACCAAGAATTTCAAGAATCAGTGCGCGATTACGTCATAGCTCTTCGGAAGTTAGCGGCCTCCTGTAATTTTGGCGATTTTTTGCAATCAGCGTTGCGTGATCGACTTAAATTCATTCTGCATTGTTGCAAAAGATGGAGCACAGAAAGCAGCAGTGACAATGGAACTAACGGAGTCGGAATTGAGAATGATGCAACCACAAAGTACATCGGTGTCGAAAATTAAGTCGTTCAAAACCACGAGGTCCATAAAACCGCAATCAAGTAATAGTCAAGTGTCAAAAAGTGATGAAAAACAAGTAAAATGTTTTCGATGTGGAAGGTAGCATAATCATCAATATTGTCCAGCTCGTTATTGGAAGTGTTATGTATGCGATATTAAAGGTCATACTGCTAAGATGTGTAGAACTAGAAATCAAAACAGTGCAAGTACACAATCTGAATGTACAAGAAGATGACAACAGTGATGAATCAGAAAATGACGGTGGTGATAGTGGTGAGGTGGTAAACAATTTTAGAGCGACAGCGTTAAGATCTATAAGTTGGTCAAATTCAAAAGACACGGATGCTTCTTTTAAATTCGGTAAGAAAGTTAATGTTATAAACGAAAACAGAGCAGAAATATCAAATCGAATCGAATCGGACGTAGAATTTTGTGAATTTCCGAAAATAAACATGAAATTTGTGCAAAGGGAATATCAACAAGTCGAAAACAACAACAATGTTGTAAACATTGCATCTTCAGCGTTGGACTCTATATTAGTAACAATTAATATTAATAATAAATTAATTAAATTAGAAGTGGACACGGTCGTCGAGTCCATGTGGTGTAAAACTACAGTTAGTGAACGGTGAATTACTGGAAGTCATCGGTAAGATTCCAGTTACGGTCAAATTTCATGGAAACTTATTCAGATTGGGCATCACAATCGTCAAGTCGAATCACTCGTTTACAGCGTTACTTGGAAGAGATTGGATGGAACTAATATTGCCAGGGTATCGTGAGTTAATTTTAAAATTAGATTATTCGGAATTTTACAAACAAAATATTGTTCAAAACGTGAATGGTGTAGTAAATCCAATTCAGTCATGTCACATCAGTCAGCCATTAATACCTTACTAAATATAGCAGTGTATTTAATTCTGAAGATAATAGTCCCATAAAAAAGTTTGTCGCGGAAATTAGAGTACAAGAAAAAGCATTAGAAAAAAAAAAGTTGAAGACGAAATCAAATGTCTCGTTAATGCGAAGATCTTTAGCCCTGTCAAGTTTAGTCGTTGGGCAAGTCCAATTGTTTGTGTTCCCAAAGCTAATATGGGGACTTACGGATATGTTGCGATTATAAGGTCCACTGTCAACAAGGTATTGGATGCAGATCAATATCCGTTGCCAAAGATATACAACATTTTTGCAAGTCTCGCCAATAGTGAAATCTTTTGTGTATTAGAGCTCACTGGCGCTTATCAGCAAGTAGAATTCTCGTCTAAGTCAAGAGAATTTCTCACTGTTACCACTCACCTAGGATTATTCGAAATGAATAGGCTGCCTTATGGAATTGCATCGGCACCAGCTATTTTTCAATCGATTATGGACGAAACATTGAAAAATATTTCGGGTGTGTCTTGTTATTTGGATGATGTCTTGAGAGGGGGAAAGAATGAATTTGATTGTCGGATAAAGTTAGAAAAAGTTCTTAGTAGATTTCATGAGTTTAAGTCGTACACGCTCCACAGCCCCGAAATATCATGGAGCTCAAGTCATTTCTCGGACTAGTTAGTTTTTATTCGAAGTTCATACCGAACAAATCACATGAGCTTCATATTTTATATAATCTTTTGAAGAAAGATTCGTGTGATGAAACGTTTCAAAATGTAAGAAATTATTGACGTTAAATGCTTTATTAACTTATTTTGACCAAAACAAACCAATAATTGTGACTTGCGATGCGAGTGCGTATGGATTGGGAGCAGTACTGTCACATGTGATAGATAATGAAGAGAGGCCAGTATGTTTTGCCTCCTCAACATTGTCACCCTTCAGAAAAAAAATATGCACAAATACAACGTGAGGCATTAGCACTAATGTGAAGTTTCTGACAAATTGACAAAAAACCTTACAAAAGCTAAAAAGTGTAAATGCTCCACTACACTAAAATTGTGTAGCTGGAATTAAGATCAAGGCATCGTAGGGATGTCTAAGTAATACCGAGTGTGCCATTTCATTGTATTGACCTCTGTGCATGATTTCTAGCAGACAACATATTTATGAGACCCGCCCAACATAAATTTATTCAAGTTTCAAAAATGTCACGTGGTAAAATTCTGTAGTTGGGATTTCTATGGGCCATTGACAAGGCATCGTAGAGATGTCTAAGTATTGCCGAGTATGCCATTTCATTGTATTGACCTCTGTGCATGATTTATAGCAGACAACATATTTATGCGACCCGTCCAACATAAATTTATTCAAGTTTCAAAAATGTCACTTGGTAAAATTCTGTAGTTGAGATTTCTATGGGCCATTGACAAGGCATCGTAGAGATGTCTAAGTAATACCGAGTGTGCCATTTCATTGTATTGACCTCTGTGCATGATTTATAGCAGACAACATATTTATGCGACCCGTCCAACATAAATTTATCCAAGTTAAAAAATGTCACGTGGTAAAATTCTGTAGATGGGATTTCTATGGGCCATTGACAAGGCATCGTAGAGATGTCTAAGTTATACCGAGTATGCCATTTCATGGTATTGGCGTTTGTGCATGATTTATAGCAGACAACATATTTATGCGACCCGTCCAACATAAGTTTATTAAAGTTTCAAAAATGTCACGTGGTAAAATTCTGTAGTTGAGATTTCTATGGGCCATTGACAAGGCATCGTAGAGATGTCTAAGTAATACCGAGTGTGCCATTTCATTGTATTGACCTCTGTGCATGATTTATAGCAGACAACATATTTATGCGACCCGCCCAACATAAATTTATTCAAGTTTCAAAAATGTCACGTGGTAAAATTCTGTAGTTGAGATTTCTATGGGCCATTGACAAGGCATCGTAGAGATGTCTAAGTATTGCCGAGTATGCCATTTTATTGTATTGACCTGTGTGCATGATTTCTAGCAGACAACATATTTATGCGACCCGTCCAACATAAATTTATTCAAGTTTCAAAAATGTCACGTGGTAAAATTCTGTAGTTGAAATTTCAATGGCCATTGACAAGGCATCGTAGAGATGTCTAAGTAATACCGAGTGTGCCATTTCATTGTATTGACATCTGTGCATGATTTATAGCAGACAACATATTTATGCGACCCGTCCAACATAAATTTATCCAAGTTAAAAAATGTCACGTGGTAAAATTCTGTAGTTGGGATTTCTATGGGCCATTGACAAGGCATCGTAGAGATGTCTAAGTTATACCGAGTGTGCCATTTCATGGTATTGACGTCTGTGCATGATTTCTAGCAGACAACATATTTATGCGACCCGTCCAACATAAATTTATTAAAGTTTCAAAAATGTCACGTGGTAAAATTCTGTAGTTGGGATTTCTATGGGCCATTGACAAGGCATCGTAGAGATGTCTAAGTAATACCGAGTATGCCATTTTATTGTATTGACCTGTGTGCATGATTTCTAGCAGACAACATATTTATGCGACACGTCCAACATAAATTTATTCAAGTTTCAAAAATGTCACGTGGTAAAATTCTGTAGTTGAGATTTCTATGGGCCATTGACAAGGCATCGTAGAGATGTCTAAGTAATACCGAGTATGCCATTTTATTGTATTGACCTGTGTGCATGATTTCTAGCAGACAACATATTTATGCGACCCGTCCAACATAAATTTATTCAAGTTTCAAAAATGTCACGTGGTAAAATTCTGTAGTTGAGATTTCTATGGGCCATTGACAAGGCATCGTAGAGATGTCTAAGTAATACCGAGTATGCCATTTTATTGTATTGACCTGTGTGCATGATTTCTAGCAGACAACATATTTATGCGACCCGTCCAACATAAATTTATTCAAGTTTCAAAAATGTCACGTGGTAAAATTCTGTAGTTGGGATTTCTATGGGCCATTGACAAGGCATCGTAGAGATGTCTAAGTAATACCGAGTATGCCATTTTATTGTATTGACCTGTTTGCATGATTTCTAGCAGACAACATATTTATGCGACCCGTCCAACATAAATTTATTCAAGTTTCAAAAATGTCACGAAGTAAAATTCTGTAGTTGAGATTTCTATGGGCCATTGACAAGGCATCGTAGAGATGTCTAAGTAATACCGAGTATGCCATTTTATTGTATTGACCTGTGTGCATGATTTATAGCAGACAACATATTTATGCGACCCGTCCAACATAAATTTATTAAAGTTTCAAAAATGTCACGTGGTAAAATTCTGTAGTTGAGATTTCTATGGGCCATTGACAAGGCATCGTAGAGATTTCTAAGTAATACCGAGTATGCCATTTTATTGTATTGACCTGTGTGCATGATTTCTAGCAGACAACATATTTATGCGACCCGTCCAACATAAATTTATTCAAGTTTCAAAAATGTCACCTGGTAAAATTCTGTAGTTGAGATTTCTATGGGCCATTGACAAGGCATCGTAGAGATGTCTAAGTAATACCGAGTATGCCATTTTATTGTATTGACCTGTGTGCATGATTTCTAGCAGACAACATATTTATGCGACCCGTCCAACATAAATTTATTCAAGTTTCAAAAATGTCACGTGGTAAAATTCTGTAGTTGGGATTTCTATGGGCCATTGACAAGGCATCGTAGAGATGTCTATGTAATACCGAGTATGCCATTTTATTGTATTGACCTGTGTGCATGATTTCTAGCAGACAACATATTTATGCGACCCGTCCAACATAAATTTATTCAAGTTTCAAAAATGTCACCTGGTAAAATTCTGTAGTTCAGATTTCTATGGGCCATTGACAAGGCATCGTAGAGATGTCTAAGTAATACCGAGTATGCCATTTTATTGTATTGACCTGTGTGCATGATTTATAGCAGACAACATATTTATGCGACCCGTCCAACATAAATTTATTAAAGTTTCAAAAATGTCACGTGGTAAAATTCTGTAGTTGAGATTTCTATGGGCCATTGACAAGGCATCGTAGAGATTTCTAAGTAATACCGAGTATGCCATTTTATTGTATTGACCTGTGTGCATGATTTCTAGCAGACAACATATTTATGCGACCCGTCCAACATAAATTTATTCAAGTTTCAAAAATGTCACCTGGTAAAATTCTGTAGTTCAGATTTCTATGGGCCATTGACAAGGCATCGTAGAGATGTCTAAGTAATACCGAGTATGCCATTTTATTGTATTGACCTGTGTGCATGATTTCTAGCAGACAACATATTTATGCGACCCGTCCAACATAAATTTATTAAAGTTTCAAAAATGTCACGTGGTAAAATTCTGTAGTTGAGATTTCTATGGGCCATTGACAAGGCATCGTAGAGATTTCTAAGTAATACCGAGTATGCCATTTTATTGTATTGACCTGTGTGCATGATTTCTAGCAGACAACATATTTATGCGACCCGTCCAACATAAATTTATTCAAGTTTCAAAAATGTCACCTGGTAAAATTCTGTAGTTCAGATTTCTATGGGCCATTGACAAGGCATCGTAGAGATGTCTAAGTAATACCGAGTATGCCATTTTATTGTATTGACCTGTGTGCATGATTTATAGCAGACAACATATTTATGCGACCCGTCCAACATAAATTTATTCAAGTTTCAAAAATGTCACGTGGTAAAATTCTGTAGTTGGGATTTCTATGGGCCATTGACAAGGCATCGTAGAGATGTCTATGTAATACCGAGTATGCCATTTTATTGTATTGACCTGTGTGCATGATTTCTAGCAGACAACATATTTATGCGACCCGTCCAACATAAATTTATTCAAGTTTCAAAAATGTCACCTGGTAAAATTCTGTAGTTCAGATTTCTATGGGCCATTGACAAGGCATCGTAGAGATGTCTAAGTAATACCGAGTATGCCATTTTATTGTATTGACCTGTGTGCATGATTTATAGCAGACAACATATTTATGCGACCCGTCCAACATAAATTTATTAAAGTTTCAAAAATGTCACGTGGTAAAATTCTGTAGTTGAGATTTCTATGGGCCATTGACAAGGCATCGTAGAGATTTCTAAGTAATACCGAGTATGCCATTTTATTGTATTGACCTGTGTGCATGATTTCTAGCAGACAACATATTTATGCGACCCGTCCAACATAAATTTATTCAAGTTTCAAAAATGTCACCTGGTAAAATTCTGTAGTTCAGATTTCTATGGGCCATTGACAAGGCATCGTAGAGATGTCTAAGTAATACCGAGTATGCCATTTTATTGTATTGACCTGTGTGCATGATTTCTAGCAGACAACATATTTATGCGACCCGTCCAACATAAATTTATTAAAGTTTCAAAAATGTCACGTGGTAAAATTCTGTAGTTGAGATTTCTATGGGCCATTGACAAGGCATCGTAGAGATTTCTAAGTAATACCGAGTATGCCATTTTATTGTATTGACCTGTGTGCATGATTTCTAGCAGACAACATATTTATGCGACCCGTCCAACATAAATTTATTCAAGTTTCAAAAATGTCACCTGGTAAAATTCTGTAGTTCAGATTTCTATGGGCCATTGACAAGGCATCGTAGAGATGTCTAAGTAATACCGAGTATGCCATTTTATTGTATTGACCTGTGTGCATGATTTCTAGCAGACAACATATTTATGCGACCCGTCCAACATAAATTTATTCAAGTTTCAAAAATGTCACGAGGTAAAATTCTGTAGTTGAGATTTCTATGGGCCATTGACAAGGCATCGTAGAGATGTCTAAGTAATACCGAGTATGCCATTTTATTGTATTGACCTGTGTGCATGATTTATAGCAGACAACATATTTATGCGACCCGTCCAACATAAATTTATTAAAGTTTCAAAAATGTCACGTGGTAAAATTCTGTAGTTGAGATTTCTATGGGCCATTGACAAGGCATCGTAGAGATGTCTAAGTAATACCGAGTATGCCATTTTATTGTATTGACCTGTGTGCATGATTTCTAGCAGACAACATATTTATGCGACCCGTCCAACATAAATTTATTCAAGTTTCAAAAATGTCACGTGGTAAAATTCTGTAGTTGAGATTTCTATGGGCCATTGACAAGGCATCGTAGAGATGTCTAAGTAATACCGAGTATGCCATTTTATTGTATTGACCTGTGTGCATGATTTCTAGCAGACAACATATTTATGCGACCCGTCCAACATAAATTTATTCAAGTTTCAAAAATGTCACGTGGTAAAATTCTGTAGTTGGGATTTCTATGGGCCATTGACAAGGCATCGTAGAGATGTCTAAGTAATACCGAGTATGCCATTTTATTGTATTGACCTGTGTGCATGATTTCTAGCAGACAACATATTTATGCGACCCGTCCAACATAAATTTATCCAAGTTAAAAAATGTCACGTGGTAAAATTCTGTAGTTGGGATTTCTATGGGCCATTGACAAGGCATCGTAGAGATGTCTAAGTTATACCGAGTATGCCATTTTATGGTATTGACGTCTGTGCATGATTTCCAGCAGACAACATATTTATGCGACCCATCCAACATACATTTATTCAAGTTTCAAAAATGTCACGTGGTAAAATTCTGTAGTTGAGATTTCTATGGGCCATTGACAAGGCATCGTAGAGATGTCTAAGTAATACCGAGTATGCCATTTTATTGTATTGACCTGTGTGCATGATTTCTAGCAGACAACATATTTATGCGACCCGTCCAACATAAATTTATTCAAGTTTCAAAAATGTCACGTGGTAAAATTCTGTAGTTGGGATTTCTATGGGCCATTGACAAGGCATCGTAGAGATGTCTAAGTTATACCGAGTATGCCATTTTATTGTATTGACCTGTGTGCATGATTTCTAGCAGACAACATATTTATGCGACCCGTCCAACATAAATTTATTCAAGTTTCAAAAATGTCACGTGGTAAAATTCTGTAGTTGGGATTTCTATGGGCCATTGACAAGGCATCGTAGAGATGTCTAAGTTATACCGAGTATGCCATTTTATGGTATTGACGTCTGTGCATGATTTATAGCAGACAACATATTTATGCGACCCGTCCAACATAAATTTATCCAAGTTAAAAAATGTCACGTGGTAAAATTCTGTAGTTGGGATTTCTATGGGCCATTGACAAGGCATCGTAGAGATGTCTAAGTTATACCGAGTATGCCATTTTATGGTATTGACGTCTGTGCATGATTTATAGCAGACAACATATTTATGCGACCCGTCCAACATAAATTTATTCAAGTTTCAAAAATGTCACGTGGTAAAATTCTGTAGTTGAGATTTCTATGGGCCATTGACAAGGCATCGTAGAGATGTCTAAGTAATACCGAGTATGCCATTTTATTGTATTGACCTGTGTGCATGATTTCTAGCAGACAACATATTTATGCGACCCGTCCAACATAAATTTATTCAAGTTTCAAAAATGTCACGTGGTAAAATTCTGTAGTTGGGATTTCTATGGGCCATTGACAAGGCATCGTAGAGATGTCTAAGTAATACCGAGTATGCCATTTTATTGTATTGACCTGTGTGCATGATTTCTAGCAGACAACATATTTATGCGACCCGTCCAACATAAATTTATTCAAGTTTCAAAAATGTCACGTGGTAAAATTCTGTAGTTGGGATTTCTATGGGCCATTGACAAGGCATCGTAGAGATGTCTAAGTAATACCGAGTATGCCATTTCATTGTATTGACCTGTGTGCATGATTTCTAGCAGACAACATATTTATGCGACCCGTCCAACATAAATTTATTCAAGTTTCAAAAATGTCACGTGGTAAAATTCTGTAGTTGAGATTTCTATGGGCCATTGACAAGGCATCGTAGAGATGTCTAAGTAATACCGAGTATGCCATTTTATTGTATTGACCTGTGTGCATGATTTCTAGCAGACAACATATTTATGCGACCCGTCCAACATAAATTTATTCAAGTTTCAAAAATGTCACGTGGTAAAATTCTGTGGTTGGGATTTCTATGGGCCATTGACAAGGCATCGTAGAGATGTCTAAGTAATACCGAGTATGCCATTTTATTGTATTGACCTGTGTGCATGATTTATAGCAGACAACATATTTATGCGACCCGTCCAACTTAAATTTATCCAAGTTAAAAAATGTCACGTGGTAAAATTCTGTAGTTGGGATTTCTATGGGCCATTGACAAGGCATCGTAGAGATGTCTAAGTTATACCGAGTATGCCATTTTATGGTATTGACGTCTATGCATGATTTATAGCAGACAACATATTTATGCGACCCGTCCAACATAAATTTATTCAAGTTTCAAAAATGTCACGTGGTAAAATTCTGTAGTTGAGATTTCTATGGGCCATTGACAAGGCATCGTAGAGATGTCTAAGTAATGCCGCGTGTGCCGCGGAAAGAAAGTTTTTAAGGGTTGGACGATTTATTGCCCTATTAAAAGACATAACAGAGCGCTTAGTAAACGCAATAAACGTCTGACAAGCGTTAAAACCAACTCCCAAATCAAGTAAAAGGAGAGCAGCGAAAAACCATGTACCAAGTACTATTCTGAAGGGTGGCCAAATTTTGTGCAAGATATTCATATAAAACCATATTTTGCGGTACGAAATGAAATCGTAATAGAGGATGGTTGTTTAATGCGAGGTTGTAGGATAGTCGTGCCTCGGGAATTGCAACGGAATCTGCTTGCTCTTCTATATGAGAGTCAATGGACCCCCTTTCGAATCAGAAGAGTTTAAAAATGTTCTTGCTCTAAATGGTATAAAAGCTACAAAAAGTCCACCTTACCATCCACAGTCTAATGGATTGGCGGAAAGAGGGGTTCAAACTGCGAAAAACTGTTTGATGAAAATTTTTAAAGACAATAAACTAAACAAGCAGGATGCACTTTTAAATTTCTTGACCACATATAGAAATACGCCAACCTCAGTAAACGGGAAAACCCCAAACGAGTTAATTGGATTTACTAAAACCTACAGCACCTAAAAAATTCGTAAAGGAAAAAGAAATTTGTATAATTAAAATTAAAAACAAAACTAAGAAACTAATTCATAAATTTAATGAAGGAGATAAAGTTTTGTGTAGATGTACAGACAAATATTCAACTAAATGGGTACCTGGTTGAATTTTAGAAGTTACTGGTCCTATCACTTATTTGGTTAACATTAATAATCGAGTGCGGTTAATTCATTCAGATCATTTGAAATCTAATAATTTAGAAGATGCTCTTCATCCCGGAATGCGCGTTTTGCTTCCGCAAGAGTACAACTCAACCCTTCCAAATACCGCTTTGGATATGAATACTACTAATTCACCTGTTCCTGCACTTAGAAGATCCACTAGGACTCGAAGACCACCTGATAGATTAACATATTCTGTTTAACAAGTAAATAAATTATTTTAAATTTAAACTTATTAAATTTTGAATTAAATTATAAAAAAAAAAAAAATAAAAAAAAACAAAAAAATTTGGAAGATGGGTTATAAATTTATAAGATTGGGTTATATTGTAAATTGTAATTTGAAATTTAAAATATTTTTTAAAAGGGGAGGAAAATGATATGTATGTCGACATTAATGCCTATACCTGTACTGAATTCCAAATTAAAATGGAGGTGTGGCCAACACACGACTTTTTTTTACGAACGGAGAAGTTTGAGAAATTTAATTTTTTTTTTTATAATTTTTTATTTTTATTTGTTTTTAATTTTTGGAAACATTTTGTCTAAAGTAGTTTTTTGTAAACCTTATACTTTTTAAGATATTTGCAAAATAAATTTTCTGGACCAAGGGAGTGGCCACTTCCGGTTAGCCGATTTGGAGTAAAATTCACTGGAACCTCCCAATTTATCAAAAAAGCTTAAATCTGAAGTTTCAGTTTGATTGGTTAAACCATCTGGGCTGTAGAGAGGACACAGACAGACTGACAGACAGGCTTTTAGTAAACTACTCGAAAATCAAGGAAAAAACAAAATCCACTATACACGGATAAAAACAAATAAAATTCTTTCCCCGACTGTACCTCCAACCAGAACCAAAATTTAAAAACAAAAATATCCTTCAACCCAAAAAGTTTCACGTTACTAAACGACCGGAGGATGAATTACAACTGATAAATCAAAGTATCATGGAAATTGAAGATTTTACCGATAACACAGACAATAGTTCGATTCCGGAAAAGCGTAAATTACTGTTCAAAATATTCCACTGGAAGGATAGAACGGAGCGTTTAATAAATCCTTTTGATAATCTTCCATCAGTATCCCATACTTTATTAACCGTTTTAAAACGTATAGCCAGGTCTGTTAATAGGGATATTAAGAAATGGGAAGCTGAATCTATGCGACAAAAAAATTAAGCAGTTATTGTAGCTTGCACCTCTGCTAATAAAAGTAAAGATAATGTAAGCTCACATAATATAAGCCATCCAAGGTCAATTCATGATCCTCTTGCTTTGTCATTAGAAGAAGTAGAACAACATCTAGAAGAAAAAATTTCCAAAAAAATAGACGAATTATCGGCAAGTTTCATGCTCAAATTACAAACTTCAGGTGTTTATAATTCTAGCCGTGCTGAAACCCATTCGTTTAGGAACACCCAAAGCAGCGAGGACTTACAGAGTCACAATACCGATGAATCCAATACCGACTCAGATCATAGTTCCTCTTTGCGGTATAAGGGCCACAGTGGGTCTCCAGGAAAGGGTAGGAGAAACAATTGGTGGTATCGCAGGGGTACTCATCCTTCGAAGTGGAAAATTTCTGGTAGGACGGACAGTCGGAACATTGACGATAATGTTCACGATTTTCTTATGAAACTTGAACAACATGCTAAATAACAATGCAACGTGGGAGCAGTTTCGCAAAGCTTTGTTAGATAGATTTAGTAGTATGGAAAATGACCGCGCAATACGTCGATATATCAGGCATCGTACTCAATACGCAAAAGAAAGTTTTAGCGATTACGTTCTAGATATAGAAAGCATAAACACTCGATTACAAAAACCACTACGAGGCCGCGAGTTACTAGATGTGGCATTAGAAAATATGAACCCGGCATTGCCAAATGCTACCTGCAATGGAAAATTTCGTTCATTGGAAGATTTGCGTAAGGTGTGTGACAATTATGAAAGGTTGTGGTCTACTTCCGGATATGACCAACGCCGACGAATCGATTCTCGAACTAAGCCCCGTGACTGTCCAATGGATCTTACACATCAATTTTGTAGGAAATGTGGATTATCGGGATTCTCCTTAAATAACTGTAGTAGATGTCAGACTAAAACCGAGGGAAATGGCTGCCCGAACGTGCGGCAGAGCGGGAAGTCACGTTCGGCTCGGAAACCAATCCCCAAGGCTCCATTGAGCAAGTAGGCAGTATAATTCGACAGCGCACTTGTGGTGACCTAGCGCAGATTAATCAGGTTGACACTAAAAGTCCCAGACGTACGAGAGTAATCAATTATTGGAAAATGCGAAATTAAATTAGCCACTCCTGCATTATTTCTTCTATAACCGAATATACCGAAAATGATCCAAGACCTTATGCTTAAATAAATATAAAAGAAAGGTCTCTTTTAGGTCGCTTGGATAGTGAAGCAACAATTAGCATATTAGGGAAGAACAACAAACCTCTCCTTAAATCTCTAAACGTTGAAATAAAACCGTTCAATTCAGTTATTCAAACCGCAGATGGATTCTCCAATCCAGTTGTAGGATATGTGACGTTGCCTGTTTCATACCTAAATAAAACTGCAGACCTCCAATTCTGTGTAGTACCCACCTTAAAATCTGAAATATACTTGGGTATTGATTACTGGCGAATTTTTAATGTCGCTCCGGATATTATTTGTGAGTTGTCTGTTACAACGGAAAGGTCCACGAATAGACATGAGCTTGATTTACTTCAAAGAGAAAAATTAGATCGAATTATTGGGGAATTTCCTTCTTCTGCAGTGAAGGGACTCGGGCGAACCCATTTGGTCGAACATTCGATAGATGTAGGCAACGCACTACCGATAAAACAAAAACATTATTCTGTATCGCCAGCCATTCAAGCATTAATTTACCTCGAACTCGATCGTATGTTAGAGCTAGGAGTGATTGAGGTAAGTTCCAGTTCCTGGAGCTCCCCTATTGTCTTAGTCAAAAAAGCGAATGGCAAGCACAGACTATGCTTGGATTCCAGGAAGGTTAATCTGGTTACTAAAAAGGATGCTTACCCTCTTCCATTGATTACTGCTTTCACAGTTCCAGGCCGTCCTTTCTATCAGTTTTGTGTCATGCCGTTTGAATTGTGCAACGCACCGCAAACCATGAGCAGACTGATGGATCGAGTTATACCTCATCAGCTTCGAGACAATATCTTTGTTTATCTTGACGATTTACTGATAGTCTCAGCTGGGTTCGACGAGCATCTGGAACTGCTTAAGACTATAGCGGAATTATTGTCAAGGGCCGGACTAACTATTAATATTGAGAAGAGTCACTTTTTGCTAAAAGAAACTAAGTATTTAGGGTACATCATTGGAGAGCGTGAATTGAGAACAGATCCCACTAAAGTGGAAGCTATCAAAAATTTCCCGGTACCAACCACTGTGAAGCAAACGCGACGATTGTTAGGGATGGCAGGCTGGTATCGTCGTTTTATACCGAACTACGCTGACATTACCGCCGCCATTACTAATTTATTACGTAAAGGCGTTAAGTTCCAGTGGAATGATGGAGCGAATTTAGCATTTGATTATCTGAAGGATCTGCTAAGTCGCGCTCCTCTTCTTCGTAATCCCAACTTCATTGAACCATTTTTCATACGCTGCGATGCTGGTATCCAAGGAATTGGAAGTGTACTCTTTCAATTGGACGTCGATGGTAATGAGAGACCTATAGCCTTTATATCACAGAAACTAAACCCGGCACAACGAAACTACACAATAACCGAACTAGAATGTCTAGCAGCAGTTATTAGTGTTAAGTAATTTCGGCCGTATATTGAAGGTTATAGGTTTCCCATTATCACCGACCATGCCAGCCTTAAGTGGTTAATGACAAAGAATAACTTAAGTGGTCGACTCGCGAGGTGGAGCCTAAAGCTCCAAGCTTTCGATTTTACAATCATTCACCAGAAAGGCAAGGAGAATGTTGTAGCAGATGCATTGTCTCGCGTATGTTGCGACCGTATTGCTGAAATATCATCAGGTGATGTGGCATATGAAAAACTTAGAACTCAACTTGAGACCTTTTCTGAACAGTATCCAAATCTCCGGATACACAACAATAGAATATTAATTCGGATTGAGCCAAAGCGAGATAATTCTTAAACTGACCTCCCCGTGTGGAAATTGTGGATCCCTACAACTCTTAAGTACTAGAGAATTAATACAAAGGGAGCATAATAATCCTGAAGCATCTCACGGAGGGATTAAAAAAATGCTAGAACGTCTGCGGCGATTATATTATTGGCCTAAAATGGCTATTGAGGTTCACCAGTACATTACCAACTGTGAATTTTGTAAGAAATCGAAAGCTACCAACCAATTTTCTAGGCCACCTCTGAGTAAATTAACTATCTCTGACAGGTCGTGGCATAAAATTTATATTGATTTACTAGGACCTTATCCTCGTTCGGCTACAGGGAAAACCACAATCTTTATTGTGTTAGACAATCTAACTAAATTCATTTATATTAAAATTTTAGCAAAAGCAAATGCCACGAGTATAGTTAATTGTTTAAGAAACGAAGTATTTTCCCTATTTAGCGTCCCACAATTTATACACAGTGACAATGGGGTGCAATTTGTTGGAAAAGAATTCCAAGGCTTAATCACTGAATATGGTATTACTCACATAAAGACTGCTTATTACTCACCAACCACAGAGTAACGCGTCGGAACGGCTGAATAGGTCAATCGTGGCCGCAATCCGAGCATATATATTAGATAAACATACAACTTGGGGCAAAAATCTTCCACAAATAGTAAGCGCGCTTCGGAACTCTACTCAAGAGTCAACGGGATATTCACCCCATTTTCTTCTGTATGGCTAACACATATCTTAGGATGCTACAATGAACTAGTGTTTTTTTTCGAGGTTATTTTAAGTCCAGCTTTTTGCACACTTTACCATAAACTACAAAAAATTTTGTACATTGGCCGTCGGCACTATATGCAACGTCAAAACCTGCCCTAACCACTGATGGCTATCCAAATTAAATAGTGTGCCATGTAGTGTCTGATCGACCCAAGCCAATGAGTTACACATTATACATTTTTGAGTTTCTTGTATGTGGTGGTCACAAAATTAGAAACAATGGGCGCGTACCCAACGAAGCGATCCTTACTAAAAACAACAAACTAAATACTAGATACTTTCAACAATAATTTTAACCGTAGCACGCATTTAATTTAACCATATTTGGTTCTCAATTTTGTTTTCTTAAACTTTTAGGGGACTAAACTGTTTTACTTATCTGAAAATGTGTTGAACGAAAATGTTTAAATGTTGATAGTTGCATATAGCTTGCCTATAATTACTAAATAAAAGTGTGGCCATTTAATTAGAAGCACCGCCATAGACAAAACATCATTTTTTAAATTTAAATATTGATTTGTGTTTAATTGGATAAATTGGCAAGAACAAGAGCTGTATACCAGAAATGAGGAAGCGGATAGTATGGAAATATAGCAAACAAAATGCAACAAAGGAAGCAATTGCAGCGGATTTGGGGTGCTCAAAGAAGATGGTGTATCGTGCCATTAAAACTTAGAATTATACTGAGGATTTCAAAAACACCTCAAATTGCGCAGAAATATCTTCTGTTTGAATCTAGAGAGCCAATTGCTTCCAAACAAAACTTAAATCGAAAGATAAAGGAGGACGAATTGAAATACAATTTGCTGGGGTCGGACGACCAGATTTACGGAGGTGGGGATGTTATTTAGAGTTAATAAGCGAATAGAACAACACATAGAGTATATCAATAGATATGAAAATGTATCACCCAATAAATAAATAAAATTCTTTAAAATAGTACTGACTGGTTCCTGGTACTGACAAGGCCCTGTCCCCTTATAAGTGAAGAAGCAAGCAAAAATACTTCGCAAAAGTAGAATGTAAGCAAAAATACTTCGCAACATTACAAATGCACTGAGGCTTATTAGCAGTAAACAGAGAAGCTTAAGCGGTTAATGAAACGATAAAAGCATTCAGTCTGAAGTTCCATACGAAATTGGAGTCACATCATAATTAGGGATTGCAATGAACGATAAATCGATGGTCGACAATCTATCGATAGTCTGCAGTATTATATTTTAACCTTATCGTAAAAATTTTAGTTTGTTTGCTTATTTAAAAAGAAGAGAAATTTGGAAAATCCATTAAAGTCGGTTAGCAATTTTGCCTCACTCCTTTAGCATACAGTATTAAACTAAAAAAGAAAAAAATCTGCAAATTGAATTTACAGATCAGTTAGTGTTTTATGAAGTGGCAGATAACTCGATAACATGCTTCAGTAAGATATTAAAGAACATTTTGGTAGAGAAACCGAAGTGAAATGAAGTGAACAAGTTAAGAACCATTTATTAACAAATTATTGTTGTAATATTTAGTAATAAATGTTAATTATTATAATATATATCTCAAATTTCACTTTTTTGGACGAAGAATCGTATTGTTCTTAACCAACATATCGCCTAGGGAATGACGCTATTTAGCGATATTTTCGTTAGGCGAATTATGGAAGCGTAATACATTTTAAAGGCGAACTGTTGTGTTAATTTTTTTAATCAATCTCATTCCTCAAAGATGACGTTAGTTATCGTTCGTTTCGTGTTCCTTCGTTTGGTGGAAAAAAAAATTCGGAACAAATAAACGAACAAACGAAGACGGTTGAGAAAGGATGAGGGGTGGTATCTAAACATCGATATACCTTCAACTTCATTGGGTTAACTCTGTGATTATTGAACACAACAGTCCAGAAGCGTATGTCCCTAAATTAAGGAGCTGTTTGGTCTGCATCTGGTACCAAAGGGGGCAGCTATATCAGCTGTCAGAAGGTAAAAAATGTACAACAATTTTTGTGAAGGTACGGCAGGTGTCACACCTGTCTTGCAGGAAAATTAACATTCTTTAGAGTACGGAAGATATTAAAACAAGAAATCAAATTTAAAATGAAGAGCAATTAAAAGATATCCCTTCAACTAGCAGGAACAACGAGTTACTGTACGCAAAGAATCTAGAACGAGAATACGAAGAACTATGGAAGAAACTAAACAACATAGACGAAGTTATTGCCAAATTGAGCAATGAAGTTAAAACTAGATCGAGAAAATGAAGATCTAAAAAGGAATCTAAACATTGAGTTGATCAGATCAAAAAATATCAGATGAGAAAACAACAGAGTAGGAAATCTGTAGATATACCATTTAACTACTACACAGATGAAGGCGACCTGAATAGGAGAAACCGATTGAATCTCGAGGAAAAAGACCTCCGAAGAGAGTTAAAAAGAGGAAAGCTGAATTTTCACTAAATCTGTTAAAAGATTAGTGCAACAAGAGGATCATATCAGGCCATTCTTAAATCCAAACGTTGATGAAATCGGTAATGGAGATTGAATATAAGGTCTGTAACATTTCATGTTACAACCATAGTGAAATAATTTTGTGTTTTGGTTGTAAGGTACTTTCCGTCTGTACTACATTGACGCTACTGACGACAACAACATTTAGATATTTAATAAATAGATCATCTTCCGTACATGGCATCATTCCTTGTATTTTTTTCATTCTTTTTATGTATTTTCCTCCTATAGCATTTTATTTTACTTGGTTTTCGTTGCAATAGAATTTTTATTTTTTTTTCCCCCACGTTATGTAGTATAACGTTGGCGAGTGCTTTGGTGAATGAGGAATTTAACCCTCGATATGTACGGTGACATGGTTGTGTGGTGGTAGCAATAAATGTTTTTATATTTTAATCATTTCCCCTGAGTTGGATTCTAAAAATTTTTTTGATAACTCGAATTCCGGTGGAAGTATTATTTTTTTTTTGTGGGTGTGTAAGAACAGGGGAATTAGGTGGTTTTTTTATATAGCACCGAAAAAGAGTCAGTCAATTTTGAATTTTCAATCATGGTAGTCGAGCCATGGTATAAAAAAAAAACAAAAAACGACACCAAAGCGTGATACTTATAACAGTTTTATTAATAAGTCTTATTATATAACTCAAAATTAATAATATAATAATAATAATTTTGGAAGGTGGGATTAAAAAGTTACATTATCAAAAACGTAACATTTATTTCCAAAATCAAACAAATTAAAAAGTACACCTACACTTACTGTTATAAAGACTTAAGTAAAAAAAATAATCGATTCTCATTAATGGTAAAGTAGTGTAGTAGAAAAATATTCAGTGAAGTGAACAAATAAAGAAAACCAATACAAAACGATGACAAAGAATAGCAAAAACCTCAAGTAAACCGTATAGCGGATTGATTGTACGCGTTTGGGCGGAATTTTGGATCGACCAACCGGTCTGAGGGACAAACTCGGAGTCACGGAGAGTGACTGTTATTTCTTCAAGGAAGCGTTTAGTAATTAGGCTAAGTAGTTATTGATGTCATAAAGGAAAATTATTTAAATTTATTTTGTTGTATAAATTACATGTTATTATATACCTAAGATGTTGTTCCAGAATAATGATTAAATACTTTTGAGTTTCGTCAAGATAATTAATTTTTTTTCTCCTTCAGTTTTTTTGTTTATTTTAACGTACGCACACGTATTAGCCGTGGACTGGATTCTCTGCGAGCGCTTGCGGCGGATCATCTCAGCGGAGGAGTACGATTGCGGTCGTCGTGTAGTAGGTAACATTTATTTTTTTTTGTGACCAATTGGGTCTGCTTGACGATATAAGTTTTCATTATTTTATTTATTTTTTTGGGTTATATTAACGTAATATTTTGAGTTTATAAAATTGCAGATATGCAATAAAACAGGAAAAATTAAAAATTATTATATGAGTTTAAAAAAAAAAAAAAAAAAAAACCTGTGTTAAATTTTTTATTATGAGTAATTAAATTATACCCCAACTCAGATTGCGAAGGGAGGTAGGTAGTTCGTAGGCATAGTGGTGATGTGTGAGTGAAGTGAAATGTCGTGTTTATTAATTTTTTTTTAAAAAGGCCGAAGGCATGGTTGCAAGGGAATTGCTACAACCCCACGGTGAATATACCTCTACCGACTGTGCTACAGGTTAAGGACGGCCACGTAGCAATTTGCAGCCTGCAAAAAAATTATTTCTTCACAGGAAAATTTATGTTAACGGTTGGTTCAAGCCTGCAGAACATGGCCACCGTTACAGGTCAAGGCCTTAAACAATGTCATGTAGAAAATAAAAACGTTGGACTCTAACAATTACCATAAGTTAACCATGAAGCGTAATGTAGTCGTCCAATTAAAGAGAAAACTACCTAGCGAAAAAAACTAATTGAGATTTGTTTCGTGAGCTGACCGAAACAAAAGTCAACTTGAATCTACCATTAAAAAATCTCCAACAATTGGAAAATGAACTATAGAAATACTTATTGAAATAATACAATCTACAGCACATGAGAGTTCGCCGATCAGTCAAACTAATAAGAAATTTAAAAAAAAATTATTGAGTGGAGTAAGAGAGTTGGCCAAAGAAAAACGTAAGGCACGTAAAACCTGTCAAATTAATAGATCTCCAGAGAACAAAACAAAACTTAACAACTTACGAAATAAACCAAAAAGAGGTTAAGGGACTGAAAATACCTTAATTTACGGATGGAATTACGGGTTTAGTGCTAAAGAAAAGGCTGATCTTTTTGGGGAGCATCTCGAGAAAATTTCCAACAACTTTTCAGACAAGCTGCTGATGAAAATATCGCACTAGTTTCTAAGATTGATGAGCTAAATATAGAAGTTACATGAATTAAAAGAAGAAATAAAACCTAACCTAAATCCTAGAAAAGCACTAGAATATGAATTGATCACCAGGCAAATGGTCAATGCCTCGTCTGAGAAAGCAACACGAAAATCTATATATATATGTATATAATCAATTCATCATTCCAGTTCAAATATGTTCAACGACAATGGTAAATTGTAGAAGTAAAATGATAGAAAAACCAGGCAAACCCCTAATGAATGATAAAGGATCTTATAGGCCAATTCCTCTATTGCCAAGTGCCAATCATGTCTAGGTTATTTGAAAAATTGCTATACTTAAAAGAATTAAACCGTTAATAGAGAACATAAATCTCATTTCATCACATCAATTTTATTGAACAAGTACACAGAATCACAAACAAAATTGAAGTCGCGCTGCTACTATATACAACAGACTTACCCAACATCACGAGAAGGAACTATTGCAACAGTTGCTGATGAAACAGTCATCATGACAATTGGAGATACTGTTGGTCGAGCAACCAGCAAACTACAGAGAATCACTAACGAGGTTTGGAACAGAAAAAAACGAGGGCGTTTGCACCTCAACGAAACGAAATTCGTTCACACCAACTTCTTAAATCGAAAGGTTAACTGGATACCAATATATAGTAATTAATTCAAAACAAGTTCCGTATACATTATACACGATAGGCAACAATGTCAATGAACCTGGTGAATTGGCCAATATATCGGTGGGACTCATCGATTGGTTACATTCCCTTAGATATATTTTATTGAATATATTAAATGGAAGATAAATTAGTAGATGATTTTTTAAATCAGTTGTGAGATTATTAAAAATAAAAATAAAGTATCCTAGAATCTTGATCGCTGAAAAATGAATTGCACCTAAAAATTAATAAATAAAATTTAACCGAAAAATTACTATCGATAAATCGGTAAATTTGAAAAATATAATCGAAACATTTGGTAATTGAATTTAAGCTAAATTTTCCCATTGAAATCCATTTTCAAAGGCAAAACAATAATAACAAAATGATAGGAATCGACCGTAATACATACAGGAAGACTTTGGGTCATTTGCATCTCCATATGGACATCTGTCGATGCCGTAAATGAAGGTGATTACAATGGTTAATGAATATGCTGTGAATAATTTCTTGTACTTACGATTTAATATAGAGAGCACGTAAATCAATTTTCACTTATACACGGCTTAATGCGTAATTTCACTACACATTCACACACTAATTTACACTTTACACATCAAAACTACATTTAATAAAATAAAATCAAAATACCACCCACTTTTTTTTGACTTAATCACGATGCAACAAGATCAAAACTGAAACAAACGAATCGAAAATGTCATTTTAATTTTTTTTTGGTACTTTTGGTGTTAAACGCATAAAGCGCTGTGAATAAGAAAAAATTATCAAATGCACAGTTTAAAAACTGATGCATACATTTAGGCGGCAGGCGAATTCTTGGCTAAATCGATTACTACGGTAAAAATCGACTTTAAGCGTATACGTACATTTATATTTTACATAGACACTTTTTCTAGTTTTTATCTAAACATAAAACATTTACTATTGTATTTTTATTCCGTTTGCTCTTCTTTTGAGAAAGGTAAATGCGTTTTTTGAATTTAGTGTAATTACTATGATTAATTTCCAAATACGCAACAAAATAAAGTGTTATAGCTCAGACGTTTAATATGTATACTCATATGAAATACATTAAACAAACATAAAATGTTTACCCAGTAATGAGTGCGATCCCTTGAATTCGTTATCGAATTGGTTCCGCTTATTTATTGGTTGGCAGTTCTATCCTTGATTTTGATCTGGCGCCACTCTAAAGCGCTTTAGAGAGGTGGGGCTTTTTATTTATGAATGTTACGTTACTTTTCTACTGTTGCTAGACTTCTGTTATTAACTTTACAATATTTTATTTTGTTATTTCTTCCACAATAAGGGGTCACCATCATTTTACTCCATAGGAGAAGGATAACGATCCTAAACACACTGCAAGGTTAATGAACTTTTAGGGGACTGGCCACCGCAAAGCCCTGATTTTAACCCAATGGAGAAAATTTAAGGGGAGAAGTTAAGCGAGGATAATATAGATGTAAAAGGGGCTACACGAACTAAGCAGAGACATTATTCCATATCCCCAATTAAGCAAGAGGCGGGGTTAATCGAATTTGGGTTTATCGAAGTGTCGAGAAGTTCATCGAGTTAACCTGTGCTATTGGTTTAGAAGCCGAATGGTAAAATTCGTTTGAGATAAGATGCTAGACGCATATCCTTTGCCAATAATCGATGGACTTTTAATTATATTAGAGTATACTAAATTCGTTTCAAGTTTGGACCTAAAGGATGCCTTTTGGCAAATACCGCTAGATAAAGGATCCCGAGATAAGACTGCGTTTACCGTACCTGGTCGACCCTTATTTCATTTCACCGTAACGCCATTTGTTATTTGCAAACCGCCGCAGACAATGTGCTGGTTAATGGATCAGGTGATATTTATAAATCTTTTGGGGAACATCTTGATTTTCCTTCTTTAAACAATCAATTATTTGGGATTTATAATAGGAAATGGTATGTTGGCAACAAATGCTGAAAAGGTTAGGCAAGCATTTGAGAAGGTTAAATTGTCCCTGACAAATGCACCCGTACTCGTACATCCTAATTTTAATAATCAATTCTTGATTCAGTGTGAATGATGCTAGTTACTATTGGAGTTGGAGTAGTGCTGCTTCATACTGCAAACGATTGTAAGGATGTATCACAGGGGATCGCAGATCCCATAGGAAATGGTTTTATTGGAGTGTTGGTTTAATGTTAATCTTGATTTGGTATCTTTCAAATCGCAAGAAAATTTGGATTCAATTTACAAAATTCTATCTTCTTCGGATTCATACAAAAATTTTAAAATTTTTGACGGCAAAAATGCTTGAACAACTTCAATGCTAATTTTATTGGCTCAAAATGGCAGGTGATGCTAGAGAATACGTCAGTAATTGCTGCAAATGTAAGAAAGCTAAACTGTAAATTACACCATCAGAACTGAGATGGCAAACAAGGATTGGTTGTGAGGCTCATGCAGCGGCTATCCGTGGACTTTTTGGGTGCTTATCCCAGATCTAAAAGTGAAGGAAGATGTTTATTTTATTCAGATATAATTATCAGATATTATTAAATTTTTCGAGAAAACAGTTTTCCCGTACCTTCTCAGTACCAGAATTTATTGTTTCTGATAATGGACCGTATTTTATCGGCATTGAGAGCTTTGATTGATGATAATCATATAACTTGGGATCAATATATTTCCGAAATTGCCTATGGTTTACGAAGCGTTGTGTATGATGGTAAAGAATATGTGTGAATGGTAAAGAATATGGTATGTTAAGATTGTTAAACGTGGATGGGGAGGTTTTTATTTCAGCTGAACCCAAATCAAACGCTTTAAATATGTGTCAAAGTTTAATTTTGAAATACTTGAAAGAAACGAATAAACGGTCTTGCCATAGTAATAAGAGAATATTGGAAGAATTGTCAAAAATTATGTTAAGAGAAACGCTGCCGCCAAATTCTCAGCGAAACTAGCACCATCACCAGAGTTCGTGTTGTATTCGATGCGTCGGCCAAAAACAAAACCAGCAGATCGCTAAATGACAATTTGTGCGTTGGCCCATCAATCCAGCAAACTCTGCAACAAATGGACAAATATTAATTAATAATTAACATACAATTTTTTAGAGAATATTATGAAGAGAGGATTCATCGGAGCCCATACAAGAGTTCAGTTTACTGACGGTCACGTATAGCACATCACCAGCGCCGTTCTTGTCCACCCGAGTTTTGAAACAAACTGCTAACGATAATCAAGAAAGGTTATTTACATTATGTTGACGATCTGATGACAGGAGCAGACACACTGGATCAACTCATCACCCTCAAAAATGAAATATGACACATAATGAAATCGGCAGGATTCAATTTACGGAAATGGCTATCAAACTGTCTACCCGAAAAAATTAAAAATCTTCTGATAATGACCGAGATTCACGTCATTCATGGGTTCTAGGAATTATTTGGACCACGAATTCAGATCATCCCACATACAAGGTTGTGCTGAAGGATGAATCAGTATACAACAAACGAGGACTGTTATCCGAAGCTTCTAAAATTTGTGACCCTCAAGGTTGGTTTGGTCTTATAACGATCTACGTTCAAATTATATTTCAATCGTCATAGACAAACGGTTTAGATTGGGATGATCCACTACCACAAGACATTCTAGACGACTGGAGCAATTTCGAATTTTCGAAACCAATTACCATTTATTGAGTCTATAACCGTACCAAGATATGCTGCTGGTACTAATAAAGATGGGATTATGGAAGTGACTATTGTATCGGGGAAAACGAGGGTCGCACCAGCATAAAGACAAATTACTATACCAAAGCTGGAACTCTGCGAGAATCGAGAATTAAAAACTACCACGTTCACTCGAAGTTTTTGTAGGCAACCGTGTTACTGAAATTACAACAAATTACTCAAGGAAATATTGGAATGGTGGACACGACGAGAATGGCTTAAATTACCTGTATCACCTGTAATTTAATGTCGTCCCTATCATTGATGGATTTAATCTTAGCTAACAATTCCAATCATCCGATTGTTAACATATTGGAAATGTTTTATTAAAAACCGGTTTTTGAAACCTCAGAAAAGACAAAACATTTCTCAATAGTGCTGAATTAAGTGAATCAAAATTAGTTTTAATTAAATATGTTGAAATAAAAATCCTAAAAGACAATTTACCATTACCAAAAACCCATAAACTTACTAACCTTAATTCTTTTCCGTATGCTAGAGCACATAGGCAATTCACCTTGAATTAGCTGAAGATTTATCCACTGATACAATTATTGGCGAATTTCGACGTTTTATATCCTGCCGTGGCCTTTATCGTGAAATTATTAGCGACGAACTTTTCAATATTGTGAACGATATTTAAATTTCCAATTTGGAAGTTCAACTCACTAACAGGTTCACATTTTTGGGGAATTTATGAAGCAGCAGTAAAAGTCAATAAAATATCACCTGAAAAGAGTATTATCAGAAGCTTTACTCACCTATGCAGAAATGCCAACTCTCCTGGCATAAACAACAAAACGCAATGGCTCATAAACAACAAAACGCAATGGATAAAACAAACAAGGAAATTAATACTCTAGGTGGCAGACCTGATGTTCAGGAAAATCCACTCTCTCCGGAGGTCGGTCCCATGGATTCTAGGGGGGGACCAAACATTGCTACAAAATTCTAATCATACCAAAAATAAGCTAAGTGATATCAACGCTCAAAAGAGTAACGAGGAAGAACTTTCATTCCGAAGGGGTTCCATTACAATCAGATCACCAATACAAAAAATATTTGCAAACAACGCAGTCTCCACTGAAAAAGTAACTTCATTATCAGAACAAATGCCGAGTGCATCAACAAATATTATAAACAGCGAGGAGCTGTTAAATAAATTTCAAAAAATGGAGAAACTAATCGCGCAGCTGAGCAATGAAGTTGCTGAACTTAAGAGAGAAAACTCTACACTAAAAGAAAAGGTTAAAAATAGCATAGCTAAGGATTCAGCACGAGTTAACAAACTTTCTTCCAACCATATTCAGCCTTCATCCAGTCAACATGAACATTCAAATAATTCCAATTGGTTGCTGCGGCCATTTCCAGTTTTTCAACAGAATAATAGAAACAGTGCTCTGAGTTAAGAGGATTATTGCACAGATGAGGAAGAACTGGAAAAAGAAGTTTCCAGTGCTGATAACAGAAATGATAGGAATCGCAGGCGCACAAAAACGAAAACTCCGCCAAAAAATACTACACAAATTGTGATCAATAACACTGAACAGAAAAACCCAAAAATACCACTGCCTCCACCCATTAACGTGAGAAATATCAAAAATTTCGAACTTTTTCGACAAAAAGTAATAAAAACCACTAGTGAATCAACTAATTTTTAGGCGCTTTCAAATAGTGACATTAAAATTACCTTTCAAAATCAAAATGATTACAGAAATGTCAAAAAATTACTGGAAGAATTAAAAAATGAACCCAGCAACCAATCAGAAAATATAGAATATCACACCTATCAGCTGAAGAGCGAAAAGGCTTATAGAGTAGTTATCAGAGGCTTACCATCTTCCATTAGTCACGATGTAATTAAAGCAGACTTAGAAAAAATGGGACATGAAGTCGCAGGTATTACTAACATATACAAAATGGTCACAACTAATGGTGTAAAAGACAGGAAACACTTTCCATTGTTTTACATCGACTTAAAACAAAAAGACAACAATAAAGAAGTTTACAACATCAAACCAAAATGCGTTAAGTGTGCTGGAGATCATCACACGACAAAATGCAAAAAACAACCAGATATCGCGCCTTCATGTGCTCTTTGTCAACAACAAGGACATACTGCAAATTATAAAGGATGCTGCGTAAATCAGAACAAAATTAAAAGTCAACAGAATAATAGAACAAGAGTAGTACAGCGCTTACAAACCAAAGCTGCTAAGCCACAAACAACAATCACACCATCTACAGTTGGATTATCCTACGCGCAAATCACCAAATTATCTGCTGATGAATCAAACCAAAACAACAAACACATAGAAGTTAATAACGAGTCTAATAACTTTGAAATTATTAAAAAGCTTAGTCAAATTCAACAAACACTTGGTCACTTAACAGAAAGGGTGGCAAAACTAGAAATTAATTTCTATCCGCCTAGCAAAAAAAGTCAGCATACACACAAATGATTAACTCGTTCCTACGCATTGTAACTTGGAGCGCTAATGGGCTCAACCAACGAGCCCAAGAACTGGAAATATTTCTCCATACAAACAACATACATATTGCACTTATTTCAGAAACGCACTTCTCCAACAAAAGCTTTTTCAGAATAAAGGGATTTAATTCCTACTGGACAACCCATCCTAGTGAAAGAGCCAGAGGTGGTTCAGCTGTACTAATTAAAAATAATATCAAACATAATCAACAAGAGGATATTCGAGAAAGCTACATCCAAGCAACTGTTATCTCAATCCAATATAATGGCGCAGATCTAAATATTGCGGCAGCATACTGTCCTCCACGGCATACACCAACGAAGTTACCATTTTAAACGTCTTTAATAAGCTCGGTCCAAGATTTATTATTGGAGGGGACTATAATATAAAGCATACAGATTGGGGTTCCAGGATAATTTCTCCTGGGAAAGGAAATGCTTTGTTCAATGCCATTCATGAAAACAAATGTGAATATCTGTCTCTAAGGGGGCTAACGTATTGGCCAACGGATACAGGAAAAGTACCAGATCTGCTTGATTTCTTCATCATAAAAGGTATTTCATCCAGTTACAATAGAGTCGAAGGAATTAACGACTTAACATCTGATTACATTCCTGTACTGTTGTCAGTAAGCGCTATAGTCATCAAGAAAAATAAAAAGTAAAACCTTACTAATAGATTCACGGATTGGGATCTCTTCAGAGAAAAACTGGAAGAACTAGTTGAATTAAAAGTTAGTATTAAAAGTAATGAAGAATTGGAACAACAAACAAACAATTCCATTGAATACAATCGTATGGCCGCCAGTCTAGTTACTCCAGAATTAAAGGACAAAGCGGAG
The DNA here is from genome assembly GCA_958295665.1 of Tipula vernalis. NCBI lineage: Eukaryota > Metazoa > Arthropoda > Insecta > Diptera > Tipulidae > Tipula > Tipula vernalis. Next base: position 382,993,134 of record OY282559.1, on the reverse strand, counting down.
ATTGAAGTCAAATATCCGGCTGAAATCAGGGAACAAATCAAGAAAAGGAGAAAGGCAAGGAGAATATGGCATCTCACCAGAAATTGCGCTGACAAAACCACCATCAATCGAATAAGTAACAAAGTCAATAGGCTAATCAAAAGCTTCAAGCAGGATTGCTTCGACAAGTATATAAGCGGGCTAGGTCCAGAAATGCATAAGGACTACTCGTTATGGAAAGCAACCAGAAAATTTAAACGACCTGTAGTTCGAGTACCACCTATAAGAAATGCTCAAGGCAATTGGGTTCGACATGACAAAGAAAAAGCGGAACTCTTTGCTCAACACCTAGCAACAGTGTTTCAACCCCATGACATTCAATCCAACATTGACGTAACACCTGTCTATCAACCAAATCAGGATTTTAAAAGGGTCACGCCAATGGAAATTGCTGAAGAAATCGACAAAAGACTTAGTCAAAAAAAAGGCACCAGGAATTGATGAAATATCACCGGGTCTATTCAAGGAACTTCCACGCAAAGCAATTCATCATGATGTATGAGATTGAAGTATGTATTCAAATGCTTCAAAACGGCCCAAATAATTATGTTGAAGAAACCAGGTAAACCAGATGAAGAAGTAACATCATACATACCAATTTCACTGCTTCCGACCTTACCAAAGCTGTTTGAAAAATTACTACTAAAACGTCTAAAGTCAATGGTAAACGTTCCTGATTTTCAATTTGGATTCAGGAATAACCACTCCACAATAGATCAAGTCCATCGAATAACTACGGTAATAAAGCAAGCGTTAGAAGAAAAGAAATATTGCCCCGCCGTATTTCTGGATGTATCTCAGGCCTTTGATAGGGTTTGGCACGAGGGATTGACATTTAAGATGAGCAGAATGCTACCACAAAACTATTGCCAGCTGCTTGAATCATACCTCTCTGATCGCCAATTCAGAGTCATCCATGAAGAAACATGTTCTGACTTTTATCCAACGCTAGCGGGAGTTCCGCAGGAAAGCGTATTGGGACCCCTTCTCTACCTTATCTACACTGCGGACATACCTACAACGAATAAAACATTCATCGGCACGTTCGCTGACGACACTGTAATTATGCCAGTAGACGAATCACAACCAAGGGCAGTGGAAAATCTTCAACGAGCAATGAACAACGTTATTAAATGGACAATTGACTGGAAAATAGTGCTTAATGAGCTCAAATCAACCCATGTGACATTTACGCTCCGACACAAAAATAACAGTCTACACATATACCTCAATGGGGTGCAAGTGCCGAAGGCTGAATCGGCAAAATACCTTGGTCTGCATTTAGATTCAAGGCTCAGCTGGAAACATCATGTGAGACAAAAAGCTGAACAGATACGATTAAAACAACGTCAAATGTACTGGTTAATTGGGCATCATTCAAAAATGAACCCGTATTGCAAAAGATTAGTCTACCAGACTATCTTCAAACCAATATGGATGTATGGTGCGCAGCCAAAATACATTTCTTCGAATGGTCACCAACGCTTACCGATTTGTGACTAACAGGGCAATACACAATGATCTAAAAATACAATTGATAGACGACGTCATCCGCGAATATGCCATTAAACATGAGAAGAGACTACTTAACCACACCAACGTTGAGGCCGTACAACTACTGGACAGTACAAACGAAGTAAGGCGGCTCAAACGAAACAAAACACATGAGCTAACCGTATGAATATTATATTTCAAGGGAACTGGACACTGGTCCACACACAAGTTTTTTGCTTATCTCATAAGTACTAATGTTACTAATGAATTAATAATGTTTAAGATTGTAGTAGCTATATCAATAAAGGTGTTTTTGAAAAAAAAAAACATTGAAGACAGCATCTGGAATTTTTAAACGACCTGTAGTAAAATTATAAATATTACCAGTTGATAATTACTGCATTCCCTTTCATGCATTCACCAGCTGCAGCAAAAATCCAACTTTCTGTTTCAACTTTTTCAAATATTGCGTTTCTTTTCTCCACTGTTGAAACCTTCACGTTTTAATACTTCAATAATAGTATAACGTTGTTTAGAACAATTATACCACTTTTTATACGGAATGGTATTTCAATACCTCCGGATATCCGGAGCCGGCAATTTACTTGATTTTCTTAACTGCTTACTTTCTTAATTTGCACAACTTTTGGATTAGTATTATTTAATATTATAAGTTGTAGCACTAGCATCTATGTGGGTCACCAGGTTACCACGTGGTTTATCGGGACCTTCTTTCGTCTCGTTGGTTTAATCCCTAGGAGGCATAATAATATATTTGGATAATACAGAAATAATTCAAAAACGTTTCGATTTTTTTTTTAGCTTGGACATTGGGCCAGAGAGAACCCCTTATTCGGATTCAAATGGTGTTTATATGTAATACTCTTGATATAAACAAAATTGACTTCACGGTATCACCCGATTAGATTGATCTTGTCGTGCTTTGAATTCAATGGTATTCAATTTTACCTCATTCAAAGCTTATATAGAAGCTAACAAAAAGTATTTCTCTTATTTTGTATCCAACTATGGGTGCATTGATGTTGTTGTCACAATTTCTTGTTATATCCAATAAATAAACCAAAAAGATAAAACGAAAAAAGCAAAAAGTTGCGCATGTCAACAGCTTATTTTAGAGCTTGTGTATATGCACATTTACACTAATACACAGTTAGTTGTAAATGTTGCTCGTTAACTCTCATCTCCCCGTCATCATCATCATCAACATCATCATCATGATACCATCAGCGTACAAGAAAAGTACCAAACAAACTGTAAATAGGTAGAGTAAAATGACCCTAAAAAAGACTGAGGAGGACAGCACCACTGCTATGAAAGTGAGAGAGAGAGAGTAGAGCATATTACACAATATGAATTTTTACCATATAGTTCGGCTCAACTCGCTCGATCCGGCCACACATAACTGAAAAATGCTATTGTTACACAAACAAAAACAAACAATCAATTTTCATATTTCATTCCACTTCTCGTGTAGTAATAAGTACGGTCGTCGCTCGCGCGTCAATATTCTGCTGTGTACGGTGCTGGTTGTGTGTAGTGTAGTATTGTAAGATAGAGAGTGGAAAAAAGAAAAGCAAAACAAAAATTTTCTACTGTGTGGAAATTTTTATTTTTTATTTTTTATATAAGTGAAAATTAATTTTGTTTAATTATTTATAAGTTTATTGTGTTTTAAATGAAACATAAATGATGTGTGTATAGTGCGTGTGCATTTATCTCGTGCAATAATAATTTAGTTTTCGCATTAAACCGCTATTTTAACTTGTTTTGTGTGATTTACAGCACACGCGAATGTCAAATCGTATTAAAAGTGTAAGAAAAAGTTTTTTTTAAACCGTTCAAGAGTGTATCCATATCACAAGCATTCGTTTAATTTAAGTGTTGTTTGTTAATTTAATTTAATTAAGAGGAATTTATATTTTATTCTTGTATATTTATGTACTCGCGTATAACAGTAATTAGTGTAGATCAATTCGTTGGTTTTTAATGAATTTTTATTTTTTTTTTGCTTTTCATTTCGTTTTATGGTCGATTTGTTATTTTTTTGATGTGTGCTTGTATGTATTGGAGTAGAATATAGGGGAGACGTGGAATTGGTTGAAAGTTGGACACATTTATTTTTAATCTACCTGAGTAGGTATTTGTATCTTCTAGTTGGCAACTTCGATTGAGAGGGACATTGTAGATAAGTGAATCTGTACAAATTAGTGTAATTAACTGAATCTCAATCGGGATTTTCAATTGGTTCATCAATTCGATATCTGATTCCTTGCCAGGCAGATTCATAGGTGCTTTTTCACTAGCCTCTATTAATACCATGCAATTTCGGTTACATTCTATAGCGTATCTTCGACATTTTCGTTGATGATTGTTAATTTTTGGTTAAGGTCATTAAGCGTAATTGTATACAAATCTAATGTGGTTTTGGAAAATAATATGGTATGGATTCTTTAGGGTACAAGACTAATATAGGAGTTGTGCTCCAATATGTGCCTGATTTTAGCTTTAGACATTTTTAAACGTTTTACTAAATTAAAGTTAACTTTGAATCGTTACGTGTTTGTTGGTTTGTTAGGCCCGAAATATTCTTTGTTAATGTCAGATGAAGAAATTCACCAGTAGAATGTGTCAGTTGTCAATTCAAACTCTTAAAATAAATGACTGGAATTTTCTAGAGTTGAATATAACTCGGTTCGCCTCACCCCCGTTTTGTGCTAATAACTCTTTCAAGCTGAGAAAACCTATGGCTGTTTGAAATGGTTGAGGCAAGCTTTATAATCAGATTTTCCTTAGTTAGAAAAACGGAGACGTTTTACAAATTCTAGATACCTTTAATAAGTAGGGCAAGAATGTACCTAACTTTGCCTTTAATTACCAACTTATAAAAAAAAAAGCAGAAACGTAATTATCAAGCTCAAGTTAAAATTAAAATTTGTAAAAATTTTATAAAATTTGTTTTTTGTTAAAGAGTTCTTAATATTTATGATTCTGGAAATTGATTTGTCTACCTTGTCGTGATAACCATTCCTAAGCATTTTTCATTATGTTCAAATCTGGCAAGATAATGCTCTGGCCACTTTAGAACATAAATATTTTCTCTTTCTAACCATTCCTGCAAAATTTTAACTGTATGGATGGGTGCATTATCATGCTGAAAAGTGAAATTTTGGTGGAGCGGCGTCAAGATAAAATTAATTTTTCTTTCCTTAAATCGTGAACATAAAACTTGAATCCATCCGGCCTATCCAAGTTTTCGTCACTAAAGACAACCTTATTCCATTTATTTTTCCAACTCATGTGAAATTTAGCGAAATCTCGACTAGCTGCTTTATGATGAGTCTTCAATGGTGGTTTACTTTAAAATTTCTTCCGTTTTAAATTTTGAGATGATCTAATAATGCATCGAACTGTATCCACACTTGCTTGGATTCCCAATTCAAAAGCAATTTTAGTTGCTGGCTTTATCGAATTAGACGCCGCTTTAAAATGAGTCGTCTTCCTCCCGCAGTTGTTGCACGCGGTACTCTTCCTTTGAAATTTTTACCATAGTGCTCTATATCTCCACTGGACTTCTGAATATTCTCCTGACTATTGCACTATTAGAGTAACCTTCTTCCTTTAAAATTTTTATTTGTCCCATTTCTTCCTCACTGAGAGATTTTCCAGCTCCCATTTGTAAATTACCAAGAGGCGAAACTTTCAGAATTGTTAAATCTATTTTTATTTTACTTTAATCATCCCCAACAATCACAATGAATAACATTTTTGCTGTAGCACAAACCATTGGTAATCTAGAAACAAACTAGTGAGGCTAACCTAATGCACAATGCACTCTAATATGCGCAATATTTAATAAAAACAACAAAAAGTCGAGTAATATATATATATATATATATATATATATATATATATATATATATATATATATATATATATATATATACCTATTTCTTCTTTTATTATATTTCTTGTTGCCTTTTGTCTGTAATGATGGAATGTTCTTTATTCATCACGTATGAGCGTGTGACTATTTGTTTAATAGTCACTTGACACCTTACGTGTGCAATAATGGAATGTTTGTATTGATCACTTGCGGGAATGTAACTGATCCGGGGGTATTGGGAGGGCGTCCTCGTCCTTTGTATTTATTCCTAGTTTTATCAGTAGGTTTGAGAGTTTTGCATCCCCTTCTAATTTTGACTGTTTTCTATTGTTGTCTGCCGCTTTTGTGATGTATTGACGAATATTGCTGTAACTACATAGCATTATTAACCCAATTGATGTAATAGATACGCCTCCTGATAAGGACTATATCCAAAATTGGTGGTTCTCTTGTTGTGTGTCCATTTGTTCTATTCGTTTTCTGTTTTGTATGTTTTGTTGTTCGATTAGGTTTATGTCCACAGCTTTGATCAGTTTTCGTGTTAATCCGATGTTATGCAGTGCACCTTGTATTTCCTCTGTTTCGCTTTTAATTTCAAAGGATTGGAATTTGTCATTTTTGATTCGTTTAGTGCAATTCCAGAATTTGATCAGGAAATTGCCCGTAAGTGTGCGGTTATTTGGTCCGTAATCTGATGATAGTATCTCTTCTTTTGCATTATCTATGAGTAACTTGTCTTCCGTGATGAACCGTATTGTAGTTTCTGATTTTGTGGTCACGTTGCAAATGCTTTTTGTTCCCATTATCAATGGTTTGACACATTCATCGTCGAATTCTTTCATTCCTGAATGTTTTTGTACAAAATCATTATGGTTTATTGTTGTGAATATTTTATGCTTCGTCTTTACGAGATGTTGAGGATATTCCTTTATTATAGTGCCATTGACTGTCAGTGGTACAATCGTTGCTGTCATTGATGTTTCTTCTTCTAGTTTTGGTATTTCTAGAATAAGGAGTAAGATCAGATCTCTTCATTTACGGCTATTTTTGGTACCACGTATTGGAATGCTTCTTATGGTAAGGTAATGTTTACTCCTTGGTTTGTCATTAGGTCTCTTATCGTAATTAGTTCCTTTAACGAAATCACTTTGTTGCTTGTCAGTCCGATTTTCGTTCGAACGATGGCGTCTTGAATATCTTCTATTATAGTATTTACGGTGTCTATATTGATGATAGCTGTTATCATTTCTATCTCAGTGAGTAATATTTTGTTGGCTGTGTTGGTATTTGTTACCGCCTTGGATTGGGTGGTTCTTCTTTTGTATCATTTTGTTTTTTCATTCTCATGGCCGCCTTTCCCAAATTGTTGTTTACTGTTTGGAATATTTCATTCGCCCATGCTTGAATTTCTGTTGGGTCAGTGAAGTTATTCTGATTGAACATTACTTCATTGGGCGTGAAGCCAGTCGCTGAATGCACGGTGTTGTTATAGAGTGCAACTGACAGTTCTATGGCAGTTGAAGTGTTTGGATTTGCTGCTTTCTGCTTATTCGTATTGAATATCTCTATCATTGTGGCGTGGGTCTTTTTAATCTGCCCATTGGATTCTATTTTGATATTTAAACTATTTAGAAATTCTTTGACTTGGGTAGATTGGAATGTGGTTTCATGGTCACAAACAATGCTGTTCGCTATTCCGAAAAGAGTGAAGTACTTGTTAAGAGCGTTGGTTACATCTATTATATTTTTTGTTTCCATGGCATCATTTGTAGATGCTTGGAGAAGAAGTCAATAATTGATAGGAAATTGTTCCTATTATATTGAAGATGTCGATATGTAACCTTTCTAACGGCTTCTTTGTGATTGGCCGTGGGGATATTTTAATATTGTAAGGCTTGCGGTCATATTTATGTCTGTTGCATGCATTAATGTGAGTTCTTATTTTGTTTCCCATTCGAGGGAAGAAGTATTGTCCTCGAGCTCATTTGAGTTTATTTCTCTTGTGTTGTCTATTGTGGGCATTCTGCTTAGCGCATCTGCTACCACGTTAGTTTTGCCTTCTTTATAAATTACGTCGTAATCGTAATTTTCCAATTCTAACCTCCATTTTAGGATTTTGGAGTTTTTCTCCGGAGATTTGATAAATGTCAATCAAAGGTTTATGGTCAGTTACCAGGGTGAACTTGCTACCGTAAAGGTAAGGTTGAAATTTCTTCATCGCCCATATTATGGCTAACGCTTGTTTTTCGTTCGTGGCATATTTAGTTTCGGTTGTGTTAAGTGTTCTTGAGGCGAACGCAATGGGTCTTTCGATGCTATTTTGGATTTGGAATAGAACTGCGCCCAATGCAAAATATGAAGCATCTGTGGTTAAGATAAAGGGTCTCTTGAAATCTGGATAGGTCAAGATTTGGTCTGTCGCTATCGTTTTTTTAGTGTTTCAAAAGCCTTTATGTATTCTGGATCATTTAAATCCAGTATCGTTTCTTTTTTTAGATATTTGGTCATATTTTTTGCTATTTTGGAATAGTCTTTTATAAACCTGCGGTAATATCCGGCGAGTCCCAAGAATTGTTTTATTTCATTTTGATTTTTTGGCAATGGCCAATCTAATATTTTTTTTACTTTATCTTTGTTGGGTTTCACTCCTTCTTGGGTGATGATATGCCCCAAGAATTCCGTCTTTCTTTTCAAGAATTCGCACTTATCAAGTTAAATCTTGAGATAGAATCCTGAGAGTCTTTTAAATATAGTTTCTAAATTGTTTAGGTGGTTTTTTAGGTTTTCTCCTACTATGACGATATTGTCTACGTGATTCATAGCACGTTGGAATGTGGCTGGGCCATTTTTCAGGCCGAAATGCATTCTGCAAAACTCAAAATGACCTTTGTCAGTTGAGAATGCAGTTTTTTCTTGCGACTTTAAATCCATCGGTATCTGATGGAAACCAGATTTTAGGTCTAGTGTTGTAAAGTATGTAGACTTACCCAAATTGTCTAAAATTTCTTCAATTTTTGGCATGGGGAATTTGTCGTCGATTGTTTTTTCATTTAACTTTCTGTAATCGATGACTACCCTTACTTTGCGTGTTCCCGAAGCGTCTGTCTTCTTGGGAACGATCCAAATTGGTGCAGAGTATGGGCTGCTTGAGTTTTTGATAATTCCATTGTCTAACATATCTTGTACTTGTTCTTTTATATCCCCTTTAAAATGATAGGTGCATCGTTATGTCTTTGTGTAGACTGGTGTTTTACCTCTCGTTAGAATCTGGTGTTTAATAACTGTTGTTGCTGATAACTTTTCGTTCTGTTTCAACAGCAGCATTTGATTTCAATAGATTTTGTCAATTAGGGCGTTCTTTTCGTTTTCGTTTAGATGATCTGTTCTTATGACCCCTCTTATATCTTGCCTGCTAATTATTTCCTTTCCGAAAATAGGAATTGGTTTGATCGTTTCAAAATTATTAACTACAAGTTTTAGTTTTGGTACCGTCTTGTTTTGCCTTTGCTAGCTTTATAGATGCCTAGTTGAACTATTATTTCTTCGTTCAATTTTCCATAGTTTGGAACGAACCATTCACCGTCATTAGACGTTTTAAATGTCACCGTATGATTATAAATGTTCCCCTTAGGGATATAACGGTGAAATTTAAATTGTATGTTATTTAGTAGAATACTGTTGGTTTTGTAATTTATTTTTGCGTTTAATTTCGCCATTGATTACGAACCTAGAATTCCGTCGAAGAACTTGTGAAATTCTAGCTCGTAATATGTTTGTTCAGGTATTTTATTGCCCAGAAAATTAACTCTACCTTTTTTATCTAGAGTGTGGTTGCCTAGTATATTATTTATTGAAGTTTTATGTTTGGTGAAAATTCTCTCTGGAATGATACCGGTTTTGAAAATATTTTTGTTTGCCCCTGTATCTATCAACAATTTAATTTTTTGTATTATTTTGTATGCCGTTGTATATTAGATATGGGAGGAAATTTAATCCTCCGTATCTTCCTCCCGGTCTTCCTGAAAATTTTCGGAATTTACTTCGAATTCAGGTGAAGGATCATTGGAATTTATATTTTCAACCTCCTGATTCCCATCCTCTTTGTAGAGTTCATGAGTATTAATTATCCTTCTATTAAACGTGTTCCTAGATCTTATGGATGTATCTACTTCCATGGGAGTGTTGTTTATGTTTCTCGGCCTCATAGAAACATCCCCATCTTTAGTTGGGTTTGGTCGATTCTGAGTTTGATTATTGAGATACTTATTTTGATTCCACTCCTTTTGTCTTTGGATTGGTGGAACATTTTTTATATGTATTTGGTTGTTGGTTCGTTTGAACTAAATTTGCATAGGAAGCATATGCTTCCTCTATGCTCTTCGGTCTGGCCGCTTGGGCGTACCCGAAGTATGGTTTTCTTAACCCTGATATAAAGGCTGCTAATGTGTCCTCATCTATGAAGGCGTTTATAGCACCCCAGGCATGATTGTAAACATTGCTTTGTTTCGCCAATGTTCTTATATTTTGTACATCCTCTTTAATTTTGTTAAAGTACGAGTGTACAGTCATGCCATTATTTTGTTTTGTGGCCCAAAGTTGGAACTTATAAAATGACAACTCTTGTTTGTCTTCGAGGGTTTCCAAGAGTATTGTTTTAATTTCTTGGAAATTTTGTGGGTTTCCGGCGAGACATAGCGCGTCTTTGGCCTTACCCTTGTAAGTTAATTCTTAATTGTGGTTGATATACAAGAGGTACGAACACTCTTAGTGTCTCCTCAGCGGTCTGAAGGCAAGCATTTAATTGTTTCTTATTACCGTCGTATTCCGGTAATGATTTTATAGGATCCGGGATTCTGAATGCGTCGAACGTTAATAGTTGTGTTTGTGTTACTGCAGGACGTTCCATCTCTGCAATATTTTCTGGTGGCTTTTGTTGCAAAAATGCGAGAATTTGTTCATGTTCTTCTGACTTTAAAGTCATCGTTTGAACTTGTCCCGCCACTCTGTTAATTCATTTATTGCCGCGAGTATTGCGTCTGGATCCATTTCGTGAATAGAGTTAGTATCTGAATCGGTTACGATATCTCGGTTAACGTCAAACCTTTCGGTTATTTTTTTACTCATTCACTTTTAATCGCACACTTTTTAAAAAAAAAATATTTTAGTTTTCTTCCGTACCTATCTCGTAGTATAAGGGGGACAATTCTGTGCCTATCTCGTAGGATCACAATTTGGATCAGATTGGCAACAAAAATATTTAACTTTATAAATAAAAATTAAGAAAAATTTATAAAAAAATTCGTTACCTTTTTATACGATGATCAGGGTCTACGCCTATATTGTAGTTTCGTAATTTCCAGATTCGTATTTTGTCTGTAGTCTCTAAGGTAATGGGACAGGTTCTGATGTATAGCTTGTGTAGTGATGCGGCGGAATCACAAGTCTCTTCGCAGTTTCCCTTTAGCTAGAGATGTTGTTTCAGGAATTGAGAAAAAAAAAATTCACTCCCAATAATTTCCCGTTTTAACGGATTCACTTTTCACTAGTTTTCATTCACTACTGATTTGCACTGCTACTCTAACACAATAGTCTAATTCACCACCGGACGGCTGCACCAATTATAAGTTACACGGATAATAATAGTCACTTGACACCTTGCGTGTGCGATCATGGAATGTTTTAATTTCTCTTGGCCTTACAATTTTCGTTAACTTATATACTTTTTAATGCCGTATGGCGTTTTTTGGCGTCTTTGGGTTTTCAAAATGGCGGACCAATAATGGCGTAAAAAAGAAAATATTTGAAAGAAAATGGTTGAAAAAGCTTAATTTTAACTCTGTTAATTTACTCAAAAGTGTTTTTGGGGTCTCTGATTACAAATCTTTTATTGGTGTTTTAAAATTCCAAAACGGCAAATACAAGATGGCCGTCAAAAGTTGCCAATTTTTCGACGTTTATGAAGATTGATAGAAACATGCCCTAGGAGGTTTTCGAAGTCGCTGATCACGAATTTGAGGTCAGAATTTTAAAATTCACCATGGCGGATCCAATATGGCGGATCGAATATGTCAGAAAAAAAAATTTCATAAAAATCAATAAAATATCATCTAGGGGTTTTCGGGTTTGCTGATCGTAAATTTAGGGTTAGAATTTGAAAGTTCAAGATGGCCGCCATTAAGGATCAATTTTTCGACGTTCATGAAAATCGAAAAACATGATCTAGGGGATTTTCGGGGTCGCTGATCACGAATTTAAGGTCAGAATTCCGATAAAAGTGTTATTTTTAGAAATTTTTTGTCCAGAAACAAGGGGCGATTTCCAAAACCGCCCTTTAAATGGAGGGGTATAAACTTAAAGACTTTGATTATTGAATAAAACTGTTTGTATGATCAGCGGTATTCGTTCATCCCCGAACCCTCCAACTCTCAGAGAAAAAATGAAACTAACTCTTGATGGTTTTTGTTCGAGGGTGTTTAAAGCTATTTATTCGTACGAGGCAAATCAGAATCTGCCCTCCAAGGGATGGAGAGTAAATTTCGAGACTCCGACTATTAATTAAAACCGTTTCGGTTAATTTGAATAAATTCGATGATAAATAAGTAATGTCCGCGATCTTGGATTCGCCATCTTGAATTTGAAACCTGAACTCAAATTCGTTATCAGAGACCTCAAAAACTTCCGTTTACAAATTTTTGTAGAAATCAGCCAATTATGAGAAAATATTTGTCCACCATTTTGGCACCGCAATCTGGAATTTGAAATTAAGGTCCGCCATCTTGCATCCGCCATTTTGAATTTGAATTCTGATATCGGATTCTTGTTCAGCGACCCCCAAAATACTTTTAATGAGTAATTTGGTCAAAATTATTGAGGAATTATAATTGTTTCGATCATTTTTGACTAAAAAATGGCTTTTTATTGCGAGATACCTCACTTTAGATAACTTTTTTTGAGGTTAGAATTTTTTTTCGTTTTTTAAATACCTAACGGTATCAAAATCTAGACTTCTTGACGAATTTTTTCGTGTGCTCAAAAAATTGTTTTCCCCAAAATTGAAATGGGCAGAGGGGTGGCCGATTTGAAAAAAACATTCCCCATATACATATATATAACCAAAAAGTGGTCAGATTTCTCCAATTAAATCGCGCGGGCTTATCCAAACGAGTAGTTTTTCTTGGGTTGGTAGCACTCTAACAGGCATCTGTGTAAAATTTTATATGAATATCTTTAGTAGTTAATGAGATACGCTTGTTTGTCGGTTCCTTCTCCGTAGACCCTCTTCCGTGAAATTTCTCCGTAAAATTAAATCGTTTATATTTTTGGTTTGCTGTATTTAAAGTCAGAGTGATTTATCCGTGTTTCTAGTTCATCTCTTATAATTTTTCTTTAAAACTTCTGATTAAATTTTTTTATTAAAAGTTGGCATGATTAGTGAGTCTGTTCCAATGCTGACTATAAGTCGTCTGAATGAAGACATTGTAATTCCTTCAATATGTTTTGCAACATAATTCAGGTTTACCACTTGTGGTTTTAGTTCTTAAATTCGACAGATTTAATGCTTGTTACTTATCTGGACTGATTAGACCTAATGTCACTCTTTCCTGAATTAGAAGGCAATAATTGTTATTAAGTTTGTAATGCTTAAAGTTCAAAGCATTCAATTCAAAATGACAAATCTTGCTTACTGTTCAATTTCTTGGTTATTTTCAAACTACTTTTCAATTTGTCCGTCGACTCTATAACCTCGAATAATGGCTACATCAAATGAATGTTGCTGAAGCAGAAGTTTTGCTTCTCAGCTTTAATATTTGACATTTTCTGTCACTGCCAATATTCCTATTCATTCATTCTACACTATTCAGACTGAATATACTATTGTCTAAAGTCACGTTCGATACATTAATTATTGTAAATCTTAATTATTTGGCTTGTACGGATTCACTTCAAACACTCGTTCACAGCTATCCTGAATGCGCTTAAAATTTACAAAGTAACAAAACAACATTATCCCAAACCAATACAAACTAGACACGAACGAACACGTTTTTTAATTTAAAAACAAAAAATCATGACAATTTAATACAGGTTTGACATGTTTTAACTTTCACTTTTTAGTTTTTTCGCATCGATGCGCTTCCGTTAGAAGAACGGTAGTATACAATATTTCTGAATTTTTTCGTAATTTTGTTTCGAATTTGTAACTGAACTTGACAGTTAATATCCGATACACAAACAACATATTAAAAAAATTACATCTTACATGCATTGCATCAAACAAGTTTCAACCATAACCACTTCTCCCCTTTCGTTTTGTAATTTTTTTTATTTTTTATTTTTTTATAAACAAGCGAAACGAAAACCCATAAAATGTTGTTGTTTTATTCACCACCACACTGTTACATTTCCGAAAATTAAATCGATTTCCCCTCTTTTTATAGTGGAGCGCTGAATAAACAAAAAAAAAAAAAAAACAAACAAAACAATTTTTTTTTATCAATGTATTTTTGGATCATGCTCGGAGTCGATGAGCTCCAAAAACAAAACAAAAAAAAAATTTACTCTCACTCTCTCGTTACACACATTTTGTCCCACTCTAAACTCTTATTGTTGTGCAGCAGCAACAGCAGTAGAGAGCATGAAAACTAGTATTCAATTTCCCATGGAATGCTTTTTTTTTTTTGTTGTTTCGTTCGTTTTTGTGTGTGCAAAATAAGAACGCCGACTGATTCCCAACCACTTCGATTAGCAAAGTCAGACAATTCGGACGTGAAAAATTTTTTGGTTTTTTGTTTTTGGATTTTCCGTTGATTTGCTTTTATATATACATTACATCTATGTAATATTGTATATCACCTTGTGTCGTTTGTGTAACGGAAATTTTCAGTTTTTTTTTTGGTTACTTTTTCGGGTTTTAATTTTCTGAATTTTTTTTTGGTTGTTGTTATTATTTGGTGTATTGTGGAAAAGCGGAAAATTTTCTATTATTCCAAAAAAAAAAAAGAAAATTATTTAAAATATTTTTTTGTTTTATTTTTAGAAAAGTTTTTTTTTTTTGTTAAATTCCCGGAAAATTTAATTTTTTTTATTTATTTTGTATTCTTTGATTGTGTATAAAAATACTGCAAAGTGGTTTTTCGTTTTGTCGTTATCATTTTATTGTTTATTGTTACTTTTGGAAAAACCAATAGTGAAAATTTTTCACTAAACACTAAATAGATCGCGAGTACATAATAATATTGAGTGTGAGTTAAAATAATTCATTACGTGTGTTGTGTTTGTGATCGTGATTTGGTCACAAAATATGTAAAAAAAAAAAAAAAAAAATCTCAAGTGAAAATTTATATCGAGAAAAATTGGTGTCTGTCTGTGTGTGTGTGAAAAATAAAAAAAAAAATTGTGAAAATTAAAGTGAAAATTTATTTTTTGTTTTGTTTCAAATTTATTTCAGAGCTAATTGTGAACGCTTTTTTTTTGAAAATTTTGAAATTTTGTGCTCAATCAATCGCAAATAAGAAAATTACAAAAAAGAAAAGCGTGACTCGCGTGAAAATTTTAAAAGTAATTTAAAGCTAAAAAAAAAAAAAAAAAAAGTTAAAAAAATGGCTGAAGAAGAGAACTTCTCCGATGATAAAGACAACAAGTTGATGTTAAGGAATCGTGGACGCAAAGGTGCGCTCAAAAAGAAAAACATCTACAATGTGAAGGATCATCGCTTCATACCACGATTCTTTAAGCAACCAACATTTTGCTCCCATTGCAAGGATTTTATATGGTAAGTCATTTGTTGCATCTTATACATACACACACATAAATACATATACATACTTACTAAAAAAATTTGTGTGCGGTTTTTATTGTAATAGTCTTAGATAACACATTAATTGTTAATTTAGGTCAGTTCTTTTATTTCTGTTCTGTGTGTGTCTCTTGGTTGTTTGCGGTTAGTGACAGATTTTTGTTGTTGTTGTTGCTGTTGTTACTATTGTTGTTTTTATTATCGCATTAAAAAAATGTTGGACCCTAATCTCCCTTCGAATGTCGTTTGTGAAATTATTCTTTTTTTTTGGTTTCGGTCTTAATTCGCTTGAAGCTTATTATTATACTCGTACCGTATACATAAATGCGATATTAGATCCAATTTAGTTGTTGATGGCCTTGTTGAATCGTTTTTCTTTTTGGATACAATTTGGGGCGGTAAGGGTTTTTCGGTTTTATTTTGGGATAATTTGATTAGCTGTGGTTTTTTTTGTTGGTAAAAATGATTTATTTTGAATTTTAGCCTGAATTTCATTAATTTGAAGGCTAAAGTAGGGTAAACTCATTGAAAGCTCTTAAACTGGGGAATGTAACTTTTCTTAGAAAACCGCACCTTTATTGGAAGCCAAAATACATTGGATGATTGGTATAGCTTTTTTAGATAATATTTGAAAATGTTTATTATTTTTTAACTGGTAAAATGTGTTAGAACTACTAGCTTAAATGAAATTTTAAATTTTTCGATTTAAATTTTTTGATATTGGCCATTCTAGTGTACTTTGAAAAAAACAATGGTACAAAGCTCTTTATGAACTATACATATATCTTGTTTTATTTAAAGAATCATGCATTAAAAAGCTCGTTAAAGGATTATAATAAATTTAGTTGTTGCTAATTTTTAAACGACTGAATGCTAACATTTTTGTTGAAGTCCGTTTTGGGGCAGTTTTTTTTAATAAACTTTTTAGAACGTAAATTAGAATTAGGGCAGAATGAAATTTAATTTATATAACTTGAAATGTTCGATACACAAAATATTTCTTAACATTTATTTATTAAATATTAGCTCGTTACAATTTCATTTAAACTAAAGAGGGCACAATATTTGTTTTAAATAGTTTTAAATTGTTATTTAACTTCACATACTAAAATTTTTATGAATATATTAGCATTGTTGGTTTCAAGGTTTAGAACATAAAAAATTTGGTGCTTAAATTTTATTGTCAATTTAAAGATCTGCATTTTAGTTACTGTTTGGATAATAGAGTTTTCTCGCGAACTATAACGGATAAATTACAAAAGCTCGTTTTAACGTTTCTACCTAAAATTGAGTAAATAATGTAAATGAATAATGTTGCTTTTTAATTTAAAATGAGATATAAGCTTTAATTGTATTTTCTGAACAATTAAAAAAATACGGGAAAAGTATCAAAACAATTCCAAGTTAAAAAAGCATTCTGAAATTAATATCTCAACAAAAAAGCGTCCAATACCATTTGAAATACTATTTAGGAAGCTTCTAACTGGATTAAAAAATTGTTTCTAAAAATTTGCATCTACTTAATATAATATTTCTCGTAAAAGCAGTGAGTGAAATGTTAACGAAAACTTATTCATTTACAAGCTTTTTAATATATTTGGACCGACTAAGTTTTTAACTCAAGCTTCATTTAAAATATAATTTCTGTTTCTTTAGTCCGATCTCGTTAAAATAATTAAATACAAATTTTAAAAGCTTGCAAGAGTGCTTTCAATACTCAATCCACTGATAGAACTAAAAAGCTTACCTATTATTCAAGCACGATAAAATATCAAACCATTCTATTTATCATTGAAGTGGATTTAGGAAAGCTTGCTATAATAACATTTATTCGAAATGTTTTGTTTGATGGACCCTGAACAAGGCAATAATTTTTCCTTCTGCACAAAAGCTCTTACACTAAAGCACAAGCAAATTTACATATAGTTTCCCAAAGCTCTCCAAAAATTACTACAATGAATGTTAAAGGTTAAACATTTTAAGATGTAAAAGCTCATAACGAATAGAGATGAACAAATATAAACTAACATTTTTTAATAGGAAGCCGGAAGATGCGTACAGATCTTCAAATTAGAATCTCTATTCGTTTAGAAGTTTATTGGAAAATAGCATTTCACAACTCCTAGGCTAATTTTAAATAATTTGTCGTTCGAAAAAGCTCAATTGTGTTAGAATTAAAGCAGAACCACTAGATTATTAACAGTAAAAGCTTGATCAAAATGAAATATTATAATTTAGTGAGCTTAGTAGCTTTTTAATGCTTTGTAAAATTTTTTATTTTTAGAGTTGTTCAAAAATTTCAAGCTAAAGCTTCGTAAATTAGTGTCTCCTGGTGAGATGACTACTTTTAAATTTAAATTTTGTGATATTAGTCATTCTAGTTGAGTTTGAAAAAAACAAGGTACAAAAGCTCTTTATGGCATATATATCTTGTTTAATTTAAAAAATCCTGAACTAAAAAGCTCATTAAAATATTTTAAGAAATTTAGTTGTTACTAACTTTCAAACCACCAATAAACAAATTTGAAAGGCTGAATGCTAATATTTTTGTTGAAGTTCGTTTTGGGAGAGCTTTTTTGAATAAACTTTTAAAAACGTAAATTGGCAAAAAGCGCGGAATGAAACTATTCCCATCGGGCAACTTGTCCCAATTTGTTTAACTTGAAATGTTCGATATACAAAATATTTATTGAATATTTATTTGAATACAATTTCATTTAAACTAAAGAGAACACAATATTTGTTTTAAGGATTAAGTGAAATTTTTTGTAAGAATGGTTTTAATTTGTTATTTAACTTAGCATGGTAAAATTTTTATAAAACTCGTAAAAAATAATTGTTTTGATTGATTTTAGTACTTCGGCAACTTTCAAAGTTTAGTACTTAAAAAATGTCGTGTTTAAATCTAATTTCAATTTTAAGATTTGTATTTTAATTTTTAATATCTGTATGTTGCTTAAAAGAACCCAAAACTAAATTTAAAAAGCCACAATTTTTTTTTAAAACAAGAGAACTAAAGCACAAATGTATCTTTTTGCATTTAAAGCCCCTGCACCTCTGTAATATAGGATATTGATCGAAGGATTTATATGTAAAAAAAATTCTTGACGTTAAGTGTAAAACCAGTTTAAACAATTTCAAAAGCTCTTCAGAAAATCACAACAATAAATTAATAGTCTTTAGAAGAGTACACATTTTAAAATGTAAAAGCACTGAACAAATACAGATGAGCAAATACAAGCTAAAATTCCTTCAACTCGAAGATGCACACAGATCTGTTCAAATTAAGGTTAATGTGCGTTAAGAAGTTTTTCGGAAAAAACATTTTACAACTCCTTGGTTAAATCTCAATAATTTTTTATTCGACGACTTTCGAAAAAGTAGAAAATCCAGAAACTAAAATTGTAACACTTTACTAAGGAAGTTTTGCAATAGCTCTTTTAAAATTGCATTTAACCAAGCTGATTTATGAGTTTAATAGTTGTGCGTTTATTTATTTAATGAAGCCTGAGATACAAAGCTTCAAGGTTTAGTACCTCAACAAATTACGTGTTTAAATCTAATGTAAATTTGAAAATCTGTATTTTGGTTATTATATGGATAATTGATAATAAATTGCTCGTTTCATCGTTTTCACTTAAAATTGAGTTCTTAATTTTAATTTGTTGCATTTTAATTTGAAATGACGTAAACACTTTATTTGTATTTTCTGAACATTAAAAAAAAAACGGGAAAAGTTTGGATAAAGTTCATAACGCATTCTGAAGTAACCATCTCAACAAAAAGCTTCCAAAATTGAAAAACTTAGAAATTAGATTAACATTGAAGCTTTAAGATAAACATTATTTTAAACTTTTCATAAACATTTGAAATGCTATGTAGAAAGCTTTAAGATTTACTTTTAAATAATTTTTAAACAATTTTTGAAGTATTGCAAAGATTAAAAAATAGAAAATTACAAATATTTCAAACTGAAGTTTCGATGAAAAGCTCATTGAGAAGCGCATTTATACCTAGTGAATATAAAATTTCTCTTAAAGCAGTGAAAATTTAATGAAAACTAATTCATTGGAAAGCTTTTTTATATTTTTGGACCGGTTAAGTTAAAATTTTTAACTCAAGCTTCATTTAATATATAATTTCTGTTTCTTTAGTCCGGTCTCGTTAAAATAATTAGCTACAAATTTTAAATGTTTAGCTCAATGATGCACTATTTTGCAAAAGTGCTTTCTACACTCAATCCACTGTAAGAACTAAGAAGCTTACATATTATTCAAGTTCGATAAAATAACAATCCGTTTTTATTTATCATTGGTGAGGACCTGGACGAGCTTTCTATAATAACATTTATTCGAAAATTTTTCTTTAATATATCCTGAACAAGGCGATAATTTTACCTTCTGCACAAAAGCTCTTATACTAAAGCACAAATAGACCTCTACACATCTGTGAGAGATTTATATGTAGAAAAATTCTGACGTTAAGTTGAAATCGGGTAAAAGCAGTTTTAAATATTCTAAAAGCTCTCCAAAAAATTACTATAATAAATGTCAAATGTTAAACATTTTAAGATGTAAAAGCTCATAACGAATAGAGATGAATAAATATAAACTAACATTTCTTCATAGAAAGCTCGGAGATGCATACAGATCTTCGAATTGGAATCTCTGTTCGCTTAGAAGTTTATCAGAAAATAGCATTTCACAACTCCTAGGCTAATGCTCAATAATATTTTGTCCGAAGACTTTCGAAAAATTTCAAGGTCATTTATAGAAAAAGCTCAATTGTATTAGAATTAAAGCAGAACCACTTGCTTAGTAACAGTAAAAGCTTGATCAAAAAGAAATATTATAATTTAGTGAGCTTAATAGTTTTTTTAATGCTTTGTACAATTTTTAATAATTGGAGTAATAGATGAATTTCAAGTTAAAGCTTCGTAAATTAGTGTCTCCTAGTGAGATTGCTACTTTTAAATTTAAATTTTTTGATATTGGTCATTCTAGTTGAGTACAAAAGCTCTTTATGGCATATATCTCTTGTTTTATTTACAGAATCCTGAACTAAAAAGCTCGTTAAAATATTTTAAGAAATTTAGTTGTTACTAACTTTTAAACCACCAATAAACAAATTTGAAAGGCTGAATGCTAATATTTTTGGTGAATTCCGTTTTGGGAGAGCTTTTTTTAATAAACTTTTAAGAACGTAAATTAGAAACGGCACGGAATGAAATTATTCCTATCCGGCAACTGGTCCTAATTTGTTTAACTTCAGATGTTCGATATACCAATTTAATAAAAGCTCGTTACCCTTTTCTACCCCTTTTATCGTTTCTGAACATTTAAAAAAAACGATAAAGTTTGGATGAAGCTTATAATCCAATATGAAATTAAATAAAAGTGACGAATATAGAAAACAACTTAATAATTAGATTAACATTGAAGCTTTAAAATAAACATTATTTTAAACCTATTACTCTAAACCCTGCATAAATACTTGAACTAGTAATTATAAAGCTTAAAAAGTTCGTTTCAGAAAACCGATATTTAGATCAAATCGAAAATATAAACTATTGAAACTTAAGTTTCGATGAAAAGCTCTTCGAGAAGCGCATCCATTTGTACCTCCTTAATACAATATATTTTTTTATTGCATTGAAATGTTAACGAAAACTTATTCTATAGAAAGCTGGTTTATATTTCTTGACAGAAGTTAAAGTTTTTAACTCAAGCTTAAAATTTAGGATGTATACAATTTCTGTTTCTTCCGTCCGTTCTTATTCAAATATTTAAATACAAATTTTAAAAGTTCAAACCAATGATTCAGTATCTAGCGAAAGTGTTTTCTATAGTTAATCCACCGATAGGGCCAAAAAGCTTACACATAATACAAGTACGATAAAAAACCAAATTATTATTATTTACCACTGGCGAGAAATTAGGATAGATTGCTAAGCTGGGCAGGTTTAAGAGCGGCTTAAGTTTACTTTTATTATAGTTTTATATGAAATATCTGTATGTTGATTAAAAGAAAACAAAACTAAATTTAAAAAGCCTCAATATTTGGAACTAATTTTTTTAAAAACAAGAGAACTAAAGCACATATGTATCTTTTTGCATTTAAAGCCCTTGCACCTCTGTAATATAGGATATTAGACAAAAATCATTACGTTATGTGTAAAACCAGTTTTAAAAATTTCAAAAGCTCTTCAGAAAATCACAACAATAAATTATTAATCGAAGAGTAAACATTTTAAAATGTAAAAGCACATAACAAATACAGATGAACAAATGCAAGCTAAAATTCCTTCAATTCGAAGATGCACAGAGATCTTCAAATTAAGGTGCTTTTAGAAGTTTTTCGGAAAAAAACATTTTACAACTCCTTGGTTAAATCTCAATAATTTGTTGTTCGACGACTTTCGAAAAAGTTGAAAATCCAGAAACTAAGATTGTAACATTTTACTGAGGAAGTTTTGCAAAAGCTCTTTTAAAATTGCATTTAACCAAACTGATTTTTGAGTTTAATAGTTGTGCGATTATTTATGTAAAGAACCCTGAAATACAAAGCTTTAAGGTTAAGTACCTCAACAAATTATGTGTTTAAATCTAATGTAAATTTGAAAATCTGTATTTATAATAATAAATTGCTCGTTGTTTTATCGTTTCCACCTAAAATTGAGTTCGTAATGTCAATATGTTGCATATTTATTTGAAATGACATAAACACTATATTTGTTTTTCTGAACATTAAAATAATACAGGAAAAGTTTGGGTAAAGCTAATAAAACATTTGGAAATAACAGTCTCAACAAAAATCGTCCAATATTGAAAAACTTAGAAATTATATTAACATTGAAGCTTTAAGATAAACATTATTTTTAACCTGTTCATAAACATTTGAAATGCTTTAAAGAAAGCTTTAATATTTAGTTTTAAATACTTTCTAAACAATTTTTGAAGTATTGCAAAGCTTAAAAAATACAAAATTCGATGAAAAGCTCATTGAGAAGCGCATTTCTACCTACAGAATATAATATTTATCTTAAAGCAGTGAAAAGTTAATGAAAACTAATTCATTTAAAAGCTTTTTTATATTTTTGGACCGGTTAAGTTAAAATTTTTAACTAAAGCTTCATTTAAAATATAATTCCTGTTTCTTTAGTCCGATCTCGTTAAAATAATTAACAACAAATTTTGGAAGCTTAGCCCAATGATGCAGTATTTTGTAAAAGTGCTTTCTACACTCAATCCACTGTAAGAACTAAAAAGCTTACATATTATTCAAGTACGATAAAATAACAAACCGTTTTATTTATCATTGGTGAGGACCTGGAAAAGCTTGCAATAATAACATTTATTCGAAAAATTTTCTTTAATGGATCCTGAACCAGGCAATAATTTTACCTTCTGCACAAAAGGCACTAAAGCACAAGTAGATTTACATGTAGAAAATTTCTGACGTTAAGTTGCAATCCGGTAAAACCAATTTTAAATATTCTCTAAAAAATTACTACAATGAATGTCAAAAGTTAAAAATTTTAGATGTAAAAGCACTTTACGAATAGAGATGAATAAATATAAACTAATATTTCTTTACAGAAAGCCGGAAGATGTATACAGATCTTCAAATTAGAATCTCTGTTCGTTTAGAAGTTTATTGGAAATAGCATTTCACAACTCTAGGTTAATTTTAAATAATTTGTCGTTCAAAAAAGCTCAATTGTGTTAGGAATAAAGCAGAACCACTAGCTTATTAACAGTAGAAGCTTGATCAGAAAGAAATAATATAATTTAGTGAGCGTAGTAGTTTTTTTAATGCTTTGTAAAATTTTTAATTTTTAGATTGGTAGAGGAATTTCAAGCTAAAGCTTCGTAAATTAGTGTCTCCTAGTGAGATTGCTACTTTTAAATTTAAAATTTTCGATATTGGTCATTCTAGTTGAGTACAAAAGCTCTTTATGACATATATGTATATCTTGTTTTTTTTAAAGAATCCTGAACTCGTTAAAATATTTTAAGAAGCTCGTTAAAATATTTTAAGAAATTTAGTTGTTATTAATATTTTTGTTGAAGTCCGTTTTTCGAAAGCTTTTTCTAATAAACTTTTAAGAACGTAAATTAGAAACGGCACGGAATGAAATTATTCCTCTCCGGCAACTTGTCCTAATTTCTTTAACTTCCGATATTCGATACACCAATTGAATAAAAGCTCGTTACCCCCCTCTACCTCTTTTAACGTTTCTGGACATTTAAAAAAAACGGAAAAGTTTGGGTGAAGCTTATATGAAATAATACAAATGAAATTAACAAAAAGTCACGAATATCCTATACCACTAAATGAATAGGTTAGCATTGAAGCTTTAAAATAAACATTAATTTAAACCTATTACTCTAAATTATGCATAAATACTTGAAATAGTAATTAGAAAGCTTAAAAAGTTCATTTCCGAAAACCGATATTTAGATCAAATCGAAAATATAAACTGTTGAAACTTAATTTTCGATGAAAAGCTCTTCGAGAAGCGCATCCATTTGTACCTGCTTAATACAATATTTTTCTTATTGCATTGAAATGTTAATGAAAACTTATTCTTTAGAAAGCTGTTTTATACATCTTGACAGATTAAGTTAAAGTTTCTTCAGTCCGATCTTGTTAAAATATTTACTAACTAATTATGTGTACAGTAAATCCACTGAGAGGACTAAAAAGCTTACAAATAATACAATTACGATAAAAAAACTAATTATTATTATTTACCACTGGGGGAGGAGTTAGGAAATATTGCTAAGTTAAGCAGGTGTAGGAGCAGCTTAAGTTTACTTTTATATAGAAGATAAAAGAAAACAAAACTAAATTTAAAAAAGCCACAATATTTGGAACTAATTTTTTTTAAACAAGAGAACTAAAGCACAAAAATATCTTTTTGCATTTAAAGCCTCTGTACCTCTGTAATGTAGGATATACAAAAAAAAATCCTAATGCTAAGTGTAAAACCAGTTTCAAAAATTTCAAAAGCTCTTCAAAAAATCACAACAATAAATTAATAGTCTTCAGAAGAGTAAACATTTTAAAATGTAAAAGCACATAACAAATAAAGATGAACAAATACAAGCTAAAATTCCTTCAACTCGAAGATGCACACACTGTTCAAATTAAGATTAATGTGCTTTTAGAAGTTTTCCGGAAAAAACATTTTACAATTCCTTGCTTAAATCTCAATAATTTGTTGTTCGATGACTTTCGAAAAAGTTGAAAATCCAGAAACTAAGATTGTAACATTTTACTGAGGAAGTTTTACAAAAGCTCTTTTAAAATTGCATTTAACCAAACTGATTTTTGAGTTTAATAGATGTGCGATTATTTATTTAAAGAAGCCTGAAATACAAAGCTCATTAAATCATTCTAAGAAATTTGCTTATTACTAACTTTTAAACGGCTCATAATCAAATTTAACTCCTGCTCCCTAGCAACGAGCTGCCTGAAAGCTTTTAAGAACGTAAATTGGAAATAGCACGGAATAAAATTATTTCTATCAAGCAACTTGACCTTTTATAAATCTATTATTAATAATTAGTTTGATTGAGTTTAATAGTTGAAGGCTGTCAATGTTTAGTACCTCAACAAATTTCTTGTTTAAATCTAATGTAAATTTGTAAATCTGTATATCATCAATATGTTGCATTTTAATTTTAAATGACATAAACTCTGAACATTAAAACAAAAAAAAATAGGGGAAAAGTTTGGGTAAAGCTTATAAAGCATTCTGAAATAACCATCTCAACAAAAAGCGTCCAATATTGAAAAACCTTAAAATTAGATTAACATTGAAGCTTAAAGATAAACATTTCTCTATAACTTTCATAATCCTTTGAAATGCTATTTAGAATGCTTTAAAATGTAGTTTCAAATAATTTTTCAAGTATTGCAAAGCTTATAAAATACAAAACCCATATTCAACTGAAGTTTCGATGAAAAGCTCATTGAGAAGCGCAATTGTACCTGCTGAATATAATATTTCTCTTAAACCAGTGAAATATTAATGAAAACTTATTCATTGGAAAGCTTTCTTATATTTTTTGACCGAATAAGTTAAAGCATTTAACTCAAACTTAATTTAAAATATAATTTTTGTGTTATGTGCTTTCTCCACTCAATCCACTGGTAGAACTCAAAAGCTTTCGCATAATTCAAATAAGATAAAACATTGAATCATTTTATTTCATCCACTGGCGAGGGCTTAGGAAAGCTTGCTATAATAACAGTTAATCGAAAAGCTTTGTTAAAGAGACAAAAGCTCTTCTGCTACTCTGAAGTTAGAGTTGCACATAAGTTTCAATATAATTGCTTCAAATACCGAAAGCTTTCTATATGTTGCTCATTGGGGTTGAGTTGGATTTTTCTTGCGCAGCTTAAAAAATACAAAACTCAGTTTAAAAATGTCACACTATTTCTAACTAACATTTTTTTCAGAAATAGTGAACTAAACTAAAGACCTTTCTCTGCATCTCCCTAACCTGTTTTTGGAAGCGGGATCTATATGTAAAAAAATCCTCACGTTAAATTGCAATCTAATAAAATCAGTTTAAAATATTCTAAAAGCTCTTCAGAAAAATTACTACAATGAAAGAATATCCTTCAGAAGGTTAAATATTTTAAAATGTAAAAGCACATATCGAATAGAGATGCACAAATATAAGCTAAAATTTCTTCATATAACTCTCATCATCGGCTCATTAGTTTGCTAGATTAATCCGATTTAGGTTTTATTTTCGTGAAAGTTCGATAAATTTAGTTGCTATAGGTAATTTGAAAAAAATAATTATTTTGTTACATTTAAAAAGCTAATATCTGTGAGATTTTCAAGGGTATTATTAGTGAGCTTTCTATTTAGTCTTTTTCCTTACACTTAAGTTGCGCTTCCATTCACTAATTTCTAGCTTTATCAATGCAAATATTGAATGATGCTAACTTAATTATTTTACTTTTTACAACAAGATATTAGCACCAAAAGTTCGTCGTAATTATGGATACTAAAAAAAGTTTTAAAGAATTTAAGTTTCTAAGATGTTGCAGAAAAGTTGCATATTTTGAACCAATTTTAGTCCCAATAAGTTAGTTACAAAAAAGATAGTGTTTCGTTATAGTCACATTGAACCTAGAGGATAATCAGACGCTTGCAAATTGGAAAGCTCATTACGTTTAAGTTTCCATCATTCAAATTTAATCAATTTCAATGCATCCCATCACCAGAAATATCAAACATTAAACTTTTGATATATTATGTGATTATCGCACAAGAACATTTTGTTGAATTGTGTATCGATGTTATTATGTAAATTTATGTTTCATTTCTATTGTTATATGTTGCATAATCTAGTGCTGTAATCAAATTTTGATTGCACGATAAATATTTTACTATTTACGGTATGTCGCTTTTATAGTTCTGTCAATATCATAATTGATTGTCTATTTCTAGTATATGCATACTCACAAATATGTTTGCGTTACATAATCAACTACTACTGCGGTAAACACCCAAACGAATCCCGATTTCATTTTAATCCCATCATTTTTAGATATCATCACGTCTTATTTTTTTTGTTTTTGTGGCATTCCAAAACTTTTATTCAAAATTAAATTAAAAGTTGTTATCCCCCCACCGCACCAGTGAATTGTCATAACTTCGTGCACATATCATACCTCTTTTTCAAAATCACTGTGTGGGCGCTCGCTTGCGATATGAATCACTGAAAATTATTTACAGCAAATAACAATTTAAATTTAATTACAATTAAAATCACACCGACACCCCCACCCACCACCCTCTATCTTAAACCATCTACCCTTGCGTCGCACACACATACACACAAAATAATATGAAATCTTTGCGAATCCATTACAATTTCAAGTTTTTTTTTTGTTTTTCATTTCGTTTGTTGGAACGAAAATGGCAAAAAAATAAATCGATTTTCCTTTCACAACCAAGCATCACGTTTCAAGATGAAAAGCAAGCAAGAAAACGCTAAAAAAAGTGATTTCATTTTGTGTTGCTGCTCATCTTCGCATTTTTTTAGTTTTTGTTCTCTGAACATTGTGCTGTATACTGGGTTAGAAGGTGGTCGCCCACCTTTCCTCCCACATTTCCACCCAAAAAATATAATTCCATAAAAAAATATTAATTTGTTGTTGTAAATTTAGATAAAATAAATTAATGGTTTTGAAATCACATTCATTGGTCTTTAAGTAATTCGTTCATCTTCGTATAGATAAAAAGAAGAGCAAGTACAAAAAAAAAAAACCTGGCTTACATAAAATACGTGCTTAGAGAGATATATAATATCAAATAGCACAGATTGAGAAAGAGCTCTTAGGGCACCTTCAAAATATTCAACACAGGTCAAAATGTAAAAATCATTTCAATGACATGATGTGACGCTTTGTTGCTTTGTTGTTATCCTAAGGAGAATTCAAGTTTATTTACAAAGCAACAACAGCAGCAGCAGCAGCACCAGTAGCAGCACAAAAACACATCAAATAACAGCATCCACTTAAGAAATTAATTATTTATCATCATTAAGACGATTTTATTTTATTTGTTGTTTTTGCTGTTGATGTTGTTCTTGTTTCACGAGACTAAATTGGAAAATTCATGGCGAATTGAAAAAACAAAACAAAAATGAAAATATCTGGTGCACGCCTACACTTGTACAACATTATATACAAATACATATACATATGCGAATGAAAATGATGACACAATAACATAATTGGTTTGGTATTTAGTCAACAACAACAACAAAAACCGATTTCTTAGATTCCCATTCAAAAGGAAATATATTTTGCTTCTTTTGTATATACAGTTACAGACAGACATGCGAAATGTCAAAAATATTGATAACACACACACACAGACAGATGTATACAAATATGTATATAACTGATTACATTGATTTTAATAATTGATATTTAGCCAAATCTTCTTCTTTGTATCGTAAGTCAATTTGTTTGACATCAGTCCTTAAGAGAAATTGTTTAAGTGAAAAGTAGAGATAAAATATTATTCTATTCAGTGGCGTAGAAATTGGGAAGGGTGTTTTAAGCTAGGTCTTCGCAAATTTTCAATTTAATCCGCTGATTTGATTCGCTGGGTTGTTTCAAGCAATCCAGTGTAACGGAAAATCAGTTGAATACTGAAAATCGAGCCACTAAAATTCGGATCCACTGATTTGTATTAGGGCGATTATTTATTAAAAATCACCGGAAAATAGACAAATTTTACTGTCAATTGGTTTGTCTATTCTCATTTCTTTCGAAAGTGTGTTGTTAGTCATGGAAGTCATCTACGCTTGAAATCTTGGAATATTTAATGTTTTCCAAATTACTCGAAATTTCCTAGAGGTATTCTATCCAATATTGTTCATGACTTTATATTCAAGGATTATTTGAGGCTCGCCAATACATTCGTCGATGGGAAACTAAACCAAAGAATTAAATCAATCAAAACATAACCTGGAACTTTTGTGGTCAATACATCAGAATAACAAGCGATACGGGTAATAAAACCACTTCGGTCTGTACACAAGGTTGATGAACCGATTTTCAGGAAATATTAAGAATTCTTAAGGCAATATCGGATTTTATACACATTTTAAAAATTTTAATTTTAGGCACTTTTCTAATTACGTTTCCCGATTTTCGTTTTTCGACTTTTTTATTCTGAATTGTTTTCGAGGGCGGATAAGACGCCTAGGCAAAATAGGTACGTGCCTAGTGCCCGTAAATTTTAGGGACCTGTAATTTTCGAGCTCTGTATCTCGATCCGGTTAAACTCAGGGCCCTTATGCCCAAAACATCAATTTTTGAACGGTAAATCAACGCTTTTTAGCACGCTAAGTGAGTAGCGTGTTTAGGATTGTAAACTAAGGTGTTATAAGTCACTCCAGAGGATTTCTCTGCGCAATTTATCTCAATCCTACCTTATATTTTCGTTGTTTTTGGAGCTCACTCTTTGCTCGGTCCCTTTTCAGAATCTCCAGTGCCATTATAAATTTTAATGACATCGTCTTTGAATCTGCTTTATTTGCTCGCATTGTTGCATTTAAAATTTTAAAAAATTCCTTACCGGTAAATTTAAATAATTAATTTTTATCTATTGCGCTGTTTATAGCCGTAGTCTTTTGGCAATTTTTGGGCTTTAAATTTAACCTTTTATATTTACAAATATTTAATTTATTAATTAGGAATTACCCAACTTTATTTGAGAACACAACTTTAAGGAATGGGGTTTGTAATGGAATGAATGGGGACTTTTGTGTTTTTATTATACAAGCAAAATACAAATTTTTACAGTATAAACATTAGTGTGTTTTACGTTAAATATGAAAATGAGATATAACAGTTCCTCCTTCTCAAATTAGGACATTATAAATCCAAGCGTACAGTTTTGTTTTTTGACTGAACTTCTTGGGCGAAGCTGGTTTTGGTGTCTTCTCCATATACCAAGATTTTTTTCTACCAAATATAACTTAGTTCCTAGACATGCCTTTATGAATGCCTTTCGCCACATCTGCCCTCTTGATGAGTAGCCTCTTGCGGAAACCGGATCATTTGTTTTGAATTTATTTAACCCTTCGAAATTCCCCCGCTCTATCCTAGGTAAAATGGTAGTTAATAATGTCCTCGGTTGGCGTCCATGGAGTAACTCAGCTGGCGATTGATCCATACCTGGTAGAGGGGTTGCTCTGTAAGTTGACAAAAATTTTATTAAGGCAGTGTCACAGTCAGTGCTGTTAAAGCAATTTTTTTTTATTGCGGTTTTGAAGGTGCGAACGAATCGTTCGGCTTCGCCATTTGATTCCGGGTAGAACGGAGCGGACGTAACAACTTCGATTGAATTTTGTTTACAGAACATTTGAAATTCACTTGAAGTGAATTGCGGTCCGTTGTCACTAACAATGGTGATCGGAAATCCCTCAATTGCAAATATTTGTTTAAGAGCGCGAATAGTGCTATTTGATGAAGTAGTTATCATAGGGCTGATGAATGGGTATTTGGCATAGGCATCAACACAGATTACCCACACATTTTTTCCATGAACGCCCCTGCGTAATCAATGTGTAATCGTTGCCAAGGTCCACTCGGAGTTGGCCAACTGGCAACTTTCGCAATTTTTTACGAGTTCCTCAATATCGCGATCGAGCGATGGCCACCAGCAGTAGCGACGTGCTAACTGCTTCATTCTGGTTGTGCCTCAATGTCCTTCGTGGAGTAGTGCTAGAGCCCTGTTGTGCATGGTATCTGGAATGACAACACAAGTATGATGCCCTGTCTGTAATAAGATAATATTGTTAAAACAGCTTAAACTATCTCTGCGTCTAAAATACGCTGAGTAGGACATTTCGTCGCATAAAGATAACCTATTTGGCCAAACCATTTTGTATAAACTCATTTATTTTAGAGAAAATTCGATTAGATTTATTTTGATGATACTCGTCGTTCACACTATAACAAGCCTGTTCGCTAGCATCGAACCAGGTGTCTGGACCATAAGGCAGTCGTGAGAGTGCGTCTGCATTTCCGTTGTGATGTGTTGGTTTTTAAATAATTTTGTACTCATATCCCATCAAAATAATAGCCCATCGTTGTAATCTATTAGTAGAGTGTACCGGGAGTTGTTTGTTTGGGTGGAATAAGGAGATAAGTGGTTTGTGATCCGTCATCAACTCAAATTTGCGCCCTTGCAAGTATTGGTTAAATTTGGTCACTCCATAAATAATTGAGACGGCCTCCTTCTCAATTTGTGAATATCGCTGTTGTGTTTTGTTTAGGGTTTTCGAAGCGAAAGCGATCGGGTGCTCTGAACCATCTGGATATCGATGGGAAATAATAGTTCCAATACCATAGGTGGATGCATGCTAACAACTTTTAATTTTTTAAATGATTCCTCTTGTAGTTCTCTCCACTGAAAATTGACATTCTTGCCTCTAAGATGGTTTAGAAGGGCGGCTAGTTGTGAAAAATTAGGGATGAATTTATTATAATAATTAATTTTTCCTATAAATGATTTCACTTCTTTTACATTTTGAGGGCGCGGTAAAATTTTTATAGCCTCTAATCCACGCGAAGATAATCGAATACCGTCTTTACTGATGATATGTCCTAGGTATTCTATATCAGGTTTGGCGAACTCACATTTTCTTCAAAACGGCTCATTAATAATTTCAGGTTGTTTATGTGTTCAGCGTTTGTTCTGCCAGATATTATGACATCGTCAAGATAAACTGCACAAAACTCGATGTCGACAGTTAGTTGTTTCATTAATCTTTGAAAAATACCTGGTGCACTTGAACTACCGAATGGTAACCGTTGGTATTCGTACAATCCGAACGGAGTATTAGTTATCATAAATTTCTTTGATCTGTCAGATAGTTCTACTTGTAAATATGCATCCTGTAGATCAATTTTTGTGAAGTAAACACCACCTTGTAGCTTATATAGTAACTCTTCGATTCTGGGAATGGGATGTCGGTCGGCTTCAATTTGTGGATTATGTCTTGACCAGTTTTAAAATATTTTGGTTTACTAGTCTTGATAACTCATCTTTTACTTTGTTTTGGATAGCAAATGGTAGAACTCGAGCTTTGAAATACTTTGGTATTGCGTCCGATTTAAGATTTATACCCGCTAGAAATGACGTACTGTGTCCAATGGTTTCAGGATTAAATAACTTGTGGTGACTTTTGCAAATGTCCATAAGCTGGGCCTTTAAATTATTATCAGGTTGTACATCAATTGTGAATATATCAGTTTGGTTGTGGTTGATACTAAAATTTAATTCTTTGAACCAATCTAGTCCCATAAGGTTAACCCAATCATTGGAATCGATGACAAATAAACCTAATTGTTTTTCCAACTTATTATACAACACTGTGATATTCAAAGTACCCTTAATTGGAATGACGTTTCAATCCTCGTCTACATGGTGATAATGAACTGTCTCGAGGACTTGAACTTCTGTGGCGCTGTGAGTTAGAAAGCAAACCTTGGGGTGATTGCCTACGTTGTCAATTCTGACTGTAATTTCGATATGGTTCACGATACCTGAATGACCTTCAACCACGCCCGCTAGACATGCAAACGGTGGAAATTGTGCAAACGGTGGTGTCCTTTTTTATTATAGCTATTGCAGGTGGCATCAAAATATTTGCATTTTGATCTTTCATGTTCGTCTATGCACTGGGGACAGGATTTATAAAAATTTTCACTTGTAATTAAATTATATTTCACATCACTATTTCGATTATCAGCACGAGGTAAATCAAATTTATTTATATCGATTGATGTTTAACCTTTTATGATTTTACATGTTTTAACGGTAGTTTTATATGCGGCAGCGATTCCCAACACTTCATCTGTAGGATTATTTGTTTGTAAACACGTGCTTCTCACTGTATCGTGTAATTCGTCAACGAACGATGTGCAACAATTTGCTCTTTTACACGTAAAAATGCAATTGCGTGCGACACCACATAAATCCGTTACCCAGTCTGAGTAGGATTGGTTTGGTTTCATTTTCGTTTTGTGAAATTCATAACGCGCAGCCAAAATGTGTATTTTTGACGTGTGAAATGGTTTGATAATTTAGAAGTTAGATCTTTAATTGTCCTACTCACCGAATCGCCGTCGAATAATTTTTGAAGGAGTTCAAAATTATATTCTCCCACGTTGGACAGGAAAAATGCTCGTTTCCTGTTATCATCCGATACCCCGCATGCCTCGAAATGCTGATTTATCTGTAGTAAATATGATGACCAATGATGTTTTTGCACATTAAACGGGAAAAACGGTGAAATTGTTGTAGCCACTTGTGGCTTTTAAGAATTTGTAAAATTTCTTGATCCGTAGGCATTTTGTTTAATCCTCATCGCCACTTTTATATTTACAAATATTTAATTTATTATTTAGGAATTACACAACTTTATTTGAGAACACAACTTTATGGAATGGCGTTTATAATGGAATGAATGGGGACTTTTGTGTTTTTATTATACAAGCAATATAGAAATTTTGACAGTATAAAAATTAGTGTGTTTTACGTTAAATATGAAAATGAGATATAATAGAACCAATGTTTTAATAATTCTCGTTCAACACATTACACAGAAATATCAAACAATTGCTCCGAGCTAACAAAAACTACCAAAACAAAATTGAAAACAAAATACTGTAAAATTAAACGCCTATTGTGGTTAAAATTACTGTTAGAAATATCTAGTATTCTAGTTTATCATTGATTCTAATTTTGTGGCCATGTTCGCCTTATGCCCCAATTCCACTGTGAAAAATTGACTGAGCTGACTTGAAGTTGAAAGAAGACAAAAAAAAAATAATCCATAAGAGAGACAAAGCCAAAATATTTTGTTATTGTTTTATTTATAGCAAATTTTATGGATACATCTTGACAGCAAACAAAAACATAACCAAGAATAATTTAAAAAATTTGTGAATTAGTGTTAATTCGATTATTTTCACGTTTCAAAATAATCTAAAAATTTAATTATTATTAATACTCATATCAGAATTATTTTAATCAAATTATTTCCGTCATAAAATACAAAATTAAAAAAAATCTTTCCCATAAACATGCCAAACAATTAAAATTATCAGCGTGTGGCAGAAATATTTTTCATCGGTACACAATATTTATGTACATGTATTAGTTGAACTGCCATAAATAGTTCTCGATTTGATACTTTTTTTAATTTCGACCTCAGTGCACTAACACAGATACACATATTTTGTAAGTAAAAACTTGACTGACTCCGTTGTGTGTCACGTTCACACAACCACCGATTTTATATTTTTATCTCAAGTTATTTTTTCTGAGATCTGTGGACACGGCTCTGCACGCCTTGGTGTCTACGATTGAGAAATCGATTAATTCGAAGGAATTCTGTTTGGTGGCCTTCCTGGATATAGAAGGCGCCTTTAATAATGTGAAAGCGGAGGCAATCAAGGAGGGATTGTCATTTTTGGAGGTGGACGTTCCTCTGATAGGGTTAATCAATTATATGCTGGGAAGCAGGATTGTTAGCTCGAAGTTGGGGGACTCCACCATCAAGAGGCGAGTAACTAGGGGAACTCCGCAGGGGGGGGGGTTCTGTCCGCTCTTTTCTGGAACATAGTGGTAAACGGGTTACTACTTGAATTGGAGAGAGAGGGTATTGGAGTTATCGCGTACGCGGTTGACGTAGCTTTAGCTGTTACCGGGAAATTCCTGGGTACGATTGTAGACGTAATGCAGAATGCGCTTACCATCGTTACGAAATGGGCTGGCAAATGTGGACTTGGTATTAACCCGTCCAAGACAGAGCTGGTGC
This sequence comes from Tipula vernalis, assembly GCA_958295665.1. NCBI lineage: Eukaryota > Metazoa > Arthropoda > Insecta > Diptera > Tipulidae > Tipula > Tipula vernalis. The sequence continues at coordinate 382,958,522 of OY282559.1, read as the reverse complement.
TCTTTACTAAGAAATACAAAATCCCGGTAGTTGTCCCTCCTACCTTAAATGGCACGAGACTTGCTTTTACTGACAGAGCTAGATATCTGGTCATTATCTTGGACAGTAAGCTTAGTTGGAAGCCCAACATGTTGGAGAGAATAAACAAAGCTACTATTGCTTTGTACTCCTGTAGGAACGCCATTGGTCATAGATGGGGTCTGAAGCCGGAGCTGGTACACTGGCTCTACACCGCCGTAGTGAGACCTGTACTCATGTACGGGGTGGGTGTTTGGTGGCCAGCTCTGGACAAGGTAGCTTACAAAAGTAAGATTGAGAGAGTGCAAAGAACGGCCTGTATGCTTGTTAGCGGGGCATTGAGGTCGACACCGACAAGTGCCTTAGAGGTTATGTTGCACCTTCTTCCGGTCGACATTTTTGGCAAACAGATGGCGGCAAATACGGCTGTACGACTTGCAGCCGTCTCTCAGTGGAGGTGTCTTAGTATAGGACACTCTACTATCGTCAGATCGTTGAAGGATGAGCTGGCGAATCTTGACTACATTAAACCTACTCTACGCTTCGAGAAGCGATTTCGGACCTCCTTCCCTTCAAGGGAATCCTGGAGGGATAGACCGTTATTGGAAACCGAAGCGTTGCAATTCTTCACAGATGGCTCCAAGCTAGACGGCAAAGTAGGAGCTGGAGTATTCTGTGACAAATTAAATGTAAATATTTCTGTTCGTCTCCCTGATTACTGCAGCGTGTACCAAGCTGAAGTCGTAGCGATTGAGGAGGTCATGACGTGGTTGAAGCATAATGTGTTATCCTCAGACGATATCACAATCTATGTGGACAGTCAAGCGGCGATCCGGTCGTTAGAATCGGTGTCTTTGGCGTCACGGGTGGCGTTGAGTTGTCACTCATCTCTAAATGAGATGGGTGAGCATTTCAACATCCAGGTAGTCTGGGTCCCAGGTCACTCGGGCGTCATGGGGAACTGCAGGGCAGATGAACTTGCTAGGCATGGTACGACTCTCCAGCTGCAACCGGAAAGGGCAAGTCTGGGGAGGCGCTATCCTCAGCGGGGGAAAAGTGGTCTAACGCCCTCACCTGTAGAGTTGCAAGACAAGTTTGGCCAAAGCTGGACTTGGGGCGCACTAGGGCATTAATATCCTTACGAAGACGTGAATTAAGAACAGTCGTAGGAATTCTCACTGGACACTGCCTTTTTGGAGAACATGCAAGAAGGCTGGGTCTGGAGGCTAATGACTTCTGCAGAAGCTGCTTGGACGAAGAGGAGGAAGAGACGTTGGTCCACTTCCTTTGCTCGTGTCCAGCATTGGCTTTCAGAAGGCACAAACACTTAGGTAAGTTCAGGATGGACTGCCTCTCGGATCTCGAAAACATTAAAGTGCGGGACGTCTTACGCTACATAAGTAGCTCGAAATGGTTCCAATAGGGGTAAAAGGGGATACATCCCGTGGTATCACAATGGACCGTCACCGGTCTAAGTGTGCGTAAGCAGCCACTCCAACCTAACCTAACCTAACCTATTTTTACTGACGAACTTTGATTCACAGTGGAATTGAGGCATTAAGTGATGCAAGAGTCTGTTTGTTAAACGTCGTAAAAAGACCAAAGTATTGTCATCCTGTCAAAAATGAGCAACAACTTTTCTCGACGTTTTGAAAGTCCCTGAGTCTAAAAAAGCAAAAACAAAAAAATGTCCGTCCGTCTGTCTGTATGTCTGAATGTCCGTACCTATGGTATCTCGAGAACGGCTTATTCGATTTAGAGTTTTTTTTCCCCAATCTGTTTCTATGGTCAAGGCCGAGATTTGAAAAGCTTTTGAAACCTGTGCGTCAAGAGGCTCGGGTACCTGTCATACGAATTTACGAGTTGAAGGTTAAGTTAGAGGTCAATTTGCGGATTGAGTTGAAGTTCACTTGGAATTGAGTTGGGGTTGGTTATAAAAATATTTACGAATTTTTTGTATGTGATGGTTTGATTATTGAATTGGGCATTGAATTTAGGGTTGATTTGAAGGTTAAGTTAAGGATCAATTTGCGGGTTGAGTTAAAGTTGAGTTGAAGTGGAGTTGCGGTCTGATTAGGGTTTAGTGAGGGAATATGTACTACAAAGGAAATCGGCGGGACCAAAAACGTTAAGGATCTGTGAATTTTTTTGTACCCTCTTATGGCCGGTCCTAAGAAAGTAAATATACGGTTTTGACTACAAAACAGTAGAGCATCATAATTTTATAACTTTTGTGAATTCCAAAATATTGTGACTTTTTCAAGAGCATCAATGCAATAAAATGCTTTGTTTCCTCTTCGGCCCATACTAAAACTCAAAATGGAAGAAATTTTTCTTCGTCTGGAAATATGAAATAAATCAATACTATTGAAAGTATTTTATTGGTAAATTTTTACTATTTTAAGAAATATAAAAATTCCCGAGAACTTCCGAAATACTCGAGAAAAAACTTCAAAACCTCGAATTCTCGAGAAATGAGAATCGTCAGGAAACTGTATTGTTAGCATTATTGATGAAATATGTTCATTGCATTATAATTTAACAGACATAACATAACCTACAATTTAAATTATTTTATGTGTTTACGTTAAAATTAAATGATAATTATGTTTTATGTTAAAATTATTACAAATTACAAATTTTGAATCGAAATTTTATATTTGTTTGGTTATTTCACCCCTTTTGGCTCTATTTTTCAAATCATTCACCAGATGTCTGATATTTTGCGTTATAAGGCGAATAACAAAATTTTTTGCCAACTGAGCAGTCGACGCATTTCTATAAGCCTTATTTCTATAAGCAGCTAGGAGCTGAACACTAGGTTTGTTCAAGGTGAGATTTGTGTGTTTTAATATTTGTACTCCCTTGTTCTATAACCGGATAAGCTCGACTCTACCCGGGTAAGCCAAGAAAAGAATTTGATTTAGTCACATCACAAGTAGAACAAAAATAAAATAAATTAAAGTTTAATAAAATCCAATAAATAGAGAAAATAATCCAAATAATTCACTTTGACAAAACCCTAGTTTTGTAGCTTTTTGTAGGAAACAGAAAGTTTGCGTCCGTAAACAAAAGCTCGCTTAGGGCCTCTTAGAGCCTCTTTAAAGACTTCATGGACGTTGACATCTCCGTATCCGTGGAGAGAGTTTCCGCTTGGCTGGCTACCTCCGCACACGCAGATGAGCTATTAAGCACCGCGGTATTTTCTGAAGATGACTTCGGAGCCTCCGGCTGGTGCGCGACCTTCTTGTACACCTTGGGTATGACTGCACTGAAACCATAGTTGATTAAGCCGTTGATTTTTTCCAGTGCAGTCAGTGACTCCCTGTTTAAGATGATAACAGCTGACCTATAGTCAGCCTTTGTCTCCTCGAGCTTGGCAACTTTCCAATTGTGCGTTGGCAAATCTTGGTTGCCAACCTGCAACAACTGGAGTATCACCTTCGGATCACTAGGCTCCGAAGGGATGTACACCCTAGCCCTTGGTCTGCAGGTGATCTACTCCCTATCAATCATAGTAAGGCTGGCTCCGGGCCAAGTCCCCCCACTGCCTTCTTATAAAGTAGTAGTCCGACAAGTCGGAGCAGGTCCTGGATTTTCCGACAGGACTTTCAGGTAGGTGGTGGCTAAGATCCCTTCCACCTTCCTCTAATTGGTGGGCGTGATACTGCCATCTTCTTGGGATCTGTCAATAACTGCCACAACCAGCTGATCCTTGAGGACATTGTTAAAAGGCCTCATAGCGGAAGCCTGGAGTTTTGTTCGCTTTGCGATCTTAGGACTTTCCTCCTGAGATCTGTTTCTTTTAAGCTGTGAGCCAGCTGAAGGGCGTTCCGACTTTTTCTCGGTGACTTTTTTTGTCCACGCAAGCGTGGCTTTGTCTTGATCCATTCTGTCTTCTGGCGAGATGTTATTGATCTTAACCAGGGCCCTCCAGGCCTTCCTCCTAGTATTATAGGTTGGTTTTGAGGAACCAGCTTCGTTCGTGCTTTGGTTCTGCTTTGTATTTCCATACTTAGATTTGGTAACCCGAGTGGAGGGACCAGCCTCGCTTGAGCTTATGTCCCGTCGATTATTTGTAGACTTAGAGGCAGGCCTAAAGACCCGAGTCTCGTTGTCCACATTTTCCGTATATTTTAGAGAGCCGGACACTTTTTGTTGTTGTGTGTTTTTGTTTGGATCCATGATTCGTCCCACGAGTAGCGGAGAAAGAAATGTCCATCTGTGCAGAGATCCGCAGTACACAGATAAGGCTACTTAATTCGGAGGGCGCCAAGTATCCGGATCCATCGTTAGCGACTGAGCTAGTTTTAAAGCTGGGCCCCCAGTCTGGTCGATTATCGGCACGGTACGATTAACACCTTAACCTAGCCCAGCGATTTGTTTAAGGTTGACTCCTTTAGCGCAGTATTTTAGCCTAGAAGCCAAAGAATCAGCAATTTAGTGCACCTGTGGAAGTTGCAAGTTACCGAGCTGGCCGCAAGTGTCAACTTGAATCCTCCGAGCAAGTTTACACCTGACCACCTACAGTTAAGTAAAGTTGCAACATTTTACAAGTGATGGTTTGCGTGTTTGTTAGTATTTCCTACAAACGTGGATTAATATTAGATGCACAATCATCTCTCTTAGCAAATCCCATGAAGGCAACCAAAACCCAAATCTTATGTCGAAAAACTTTCCTAGAATAGTACATCTGATATTGACACGTACACATGACTTGAAATGAAAATCGGGTCCGACATACCTAAGTTCGACCGATGGAAGCGGAGATCAATCTCGATGTCTCAGTTTCTGAGTGATCGCACGGGAATACGTATTGAATTCAATAACAGTAGTTGCACAAACATACAACGACAGCAGTGAAAAAATGCACATGAAACTTGTCTACGGACGGACAATGGTTCAATATTTTGCCTCTCGAATGAGTCGCCTTAAGGCAAACATCAGAAATCGCTTCTGAATTGATTCTATATGGCTAGAGGAATTGTTATAGTACGGATTCCACGCAATGGCATATTCTAAGTGTGAACGAACAAATGAAACAAAGAGGACTTTTAGAGTATACGGATCATGAAAATCTTTTGAGAAATGGATTAAAAACCCTAACATTGAATTAGCCTTGCTGTTACATCTGTCAATAAGGACTATAACCGATAGAAACGTTGAGACAAAGCTTATTCAAGTTACACCATTCACAAAAAATATTTAATTCCTAGTGTAGATTTAACAGATCGCCCTCATTTTTAATCTTGCAAAAGAATTTTACATCATCGGCATAAATCAAAATCTTACAATGTATGAGGCATCGTTTCACATCGTCTATGAATCCGTCTCAGCCCTCCTAACAGGTTTAAGCATAACAAATTTACTGAAGACGTCAATTACTACTAATAAGTACCTGTTTCTGACTTTAGACCGAGGGTACGGCCCCTTATAATCAATGGCAATCATTTCCCATGGGCGAGTTGGAACGCATGGCTCACTCATGGGTACCCTCGAGATCTCACACTTTGGTTTGTTAAGCTGACATTTTTCACAAACCTTGACATAATTCCGCACATCACCAGCCAATTTTGACCAATAATACTTCTCCTGAAGTCTCCGGAGCGTTTTGAAAAAGCCAAGGTGTGCAGCTAAAGCACTATCGTGTTTGTCATATAAAATTTTCATTCTGCTCGACTTTGGAACATATAGCTTCCACTCCCAGCTATCGGCACCATCGTCTCCAATAGTCGGCATTATTTATATAACTTCCCATCATGAATACGAAAATCGGGATACTTATTGGGAAACTCTAATACATCTCTCCTGACCTTCTGGAGCTGGGTCTTCCTGCACCTCAGTATCGAACTGAATAGACTCAACGGCACGAGACAATGCACCAGTAACTTCATTTAACTTCCCTGTTCTGTGCTGGAGTTCGAATTCATACCCCTGGAGACGATTTGACCAGCGAGCCAACCTCGATGCAGGGTCCTTCAGGTTCCTCAGCCATATCAGAGAAGCACAATCGGTTACCACTTTAAATTTTACACCATCGATATAAGGCCTAAACTTTTCGAAACTTTTCGATGGCTAACACCACTGCCAAACATTCACGCTCTGTGGCCGGATAGTTTCTTTGCATGGATGTGAGTTTCTGACTCATGTACGCTATCACTCTATCACTGTCATCTACTTCTTGTGTCAACACAGCAGCTATGCCTGTATCAGATGCATCGGTCTGAATGGTAAACATTTTCCCGAAGTCTAGATTAACCAGGATAGGAACGGATACAAGTAAAGTCTTTAAGTCAGTGAAAGCGGTTTGAGCGGCGGAGGTCCATTCAAAATTCTTACTGGCAGTTTTCCTCAAAAGGTTGGTAGTTGGTGCTATTACTGTAGAGAAATCGGAGATAAACCGCCGATACCTATCAGCCATCGCGATGAGCCTCCGAGCGTCTTTAACAGATTTCGGTGTTGCGAAGTTAAGGATTCCGGTAATCTTCTCAGGATCGATTCTTAATCCGTGCTCGTCGAGGATGCATCCCAGGTATCTGATTTCCTTGAGACAGAACCGTAATTTCTCTAAACTAATCGTGAGATTAGCCTTCATTTTAGATCGACTGCTAGCATTCAACTCAATTTGTCAGAAGGCATCACTAAGATCTAAACTGGACAAGTATCTTGTACCGGATAACTGTCCTAAAATCCTATTAATATAGGGCAAAGGGTAACTGTCTTTAACAGTGACTTCATTTAATTTGCGTGCATCTAAACAAAATCTTATTTTCCCTGAACCGACTTCGCATCGCCAGTGTCAATGTTGTGTTCCGTTAGATTCGTACAACCAAGTTTATCAATTTGGGTTACCAGAAAAGATTTCATCACGTTGTTCAGTGTCACTTTCTGTAAATCATCCAATTGATGTTAATCAGCCTTATCAGTATTTGGCACAACATTAACACAGTCAACACTAAGCAGATCTTTGGTTCCAACTGACGGCCAGATGCGGAAAGCTTCCCAAAAATCGATACCGCAGATCAGTTCTCTGGGAATGGATGGGACCACCAGAGACCTGATCACCTTACATTTCTTATCGACCATAAACGGAATGTCCACAGAATGCTTGACAAGATTAACCTTTCCATCTGCCGTTTTAATGCGGGAATTAACTTGCATTAACTCTAAGCCAAGTTGTTCCAACCGCACATAGATGTCTTCATTGCCTAATATAGTGCAACTGGCCCCTGAATCCAAGAAACCAGTTACAGCATATCCCAAAATGTCCACCTCTACATTCAATTGTCTGTGGCATACCAAGTAATTCGTTGCTGTCTTCAATACATTCACCTTTATCCACATCAAGACAATTCTCTTCTTCGCTAACTTCCCTGAATTTTCTAAATTTGTTTTTCCTGACAGTTGGTTTGTTGGCTACTAAGTAATTTGCTATGGTTTTATCATTATTAAAGTGTTGTTGGTGGTCGCATATCAATACTATCATAATCGTCTAAATCATAATCACTGGCTACGTCTTCATATTCTGAAAATATTTCGGTCTGTACTCCTTGAGATATATATAATGGGATCGTTTGCGTTGTTGCTGGGATAAGACGATCCCTTACTGTCCCAGATTGCTGTTTTCCGCCGAATTTGTTGTTACATTATTGTTTTGTGTTGGCCTCTCTAAGAATGAAAGCAATGCTCTACCTCGGTGATTTCTAGGGCATTGATCCGTCCGAAAGCCGTCCATGCCACAGCACCAACAATAGATCCTCTCTCTAGGTTTATCGCAATCGAAATGTCTATGCCCAAGCTGTAGACTCCAACACTTGATAGTACCGCTTCCATTTCGGTTCGTTTGATTTTTACGGTCAAACCGGCTTTGAAAATGTGAAGGTTGATGGTTTACCGTTTCGATCGAAGCGACATTTTTCATCTCGTTTCGTGTATCTAATACGCGTCTTTGTGGAACAGCCGTCGTCTGAGCGATTCGAGGTTGATAGTAAATTTTCTGCCGAGAATCCATCAGTTTAGCTTCGTCCATAATTTTGCAGAGCTTTTCTAATTGAGCAACACTCGTCACGTCAGCAACGATGAACTGTAGTCTGTACTGGGACATCATATTACGCTGTGGGACGTACACCTTATCCCTTCGTCCAATGGAGCCACTCGTCGTCGTTCAACGAATCTTGGCGTCGCTGCTTCAGCCGATCGTTGAGCTTGACTACGGTTCAACATAGATCTGTGATCTTCATCTTTAAATCGTAAATTATCAATCATCCTGTTGAATTCTCCTGCCTCACTTCGGGTAAATAGCTCCGTAATCCGCATTTGATGAGACAAACTTTCGCCGCTTTTGTTTTGTCCAGTTGTCTTCTCCTCTATTCTTCTGACTGGACTCAAATCTTTCGAATTTTGAGGGATGCTTTTTCGGTCTCTTCCTCTACCCATAACTGAAAGCCTCTCCTCACTAATTTGTTTTGACATGTTTCCTTTTCGCAATTCTGTGTTTAATTCGTTGAGTGCCTCGCGATCCACTACTGACGTCCGTATAATACGTCTAATGTTTCGTACTACTCCATATAAAATTGCGTCTGCTTCATCACTGTTTCCAGTTGCCCTAAAAGCCCTATCCTGGTAATGTTTTATTCTGCTCCTAACTGCTCTCTCATATTCTATATCATTTCCTTTAAGTGCAGCTTTAAGTCCCTTTTGTAGATCCGCTAGCATTTCGATTGCTCTATTGCAATCCGCTTTATCCGCCACTACCATATTACCGAGGAATTTATTGCTTATTAAAATTTATTTTACACTCTTCTGTTATTAATTTGTAACAGTTTTCGCTCAAAACCACAAAGGTCCCACGTTGGTCGCCAAAATGTAACGTACACACTATAGCGGTAGTTGGTAGACAAAAGTAAAAAAAACACAAATTGGGCGCCAGTCTACCGGCACGTAATTTTCCCGGACTAAGTTCGATGAGCAGGTGGCCTCGGGAGGGGTTACTTGCAGTGATAAACTACCGCTTAGGATGACCACGCTTTATTTAAGTTGGGTGAAACGAACGAAGTGTGTGTGTCACGTTACACAAGTTTAACAGCCAAAATCTCCAACTCGTTACTCTCCAGGTCAATAATATCGGCACGTAGATACATCTTTCGAACTTCGGCAATCGAAATCCACTGGATTGCAACGCTCCAGCTTTTTGTAGATAAATCCAACTATTTCCGCAGTTGTTGTTGATTGATCCAAAATGGCTGACGTAAAGTTGCCTCATCTTATGTACCTCAATTGCAACCATGTGTAACTGGTGTTGGCTTAGAGAAACGAAGCAGTAGTTTGTTTTTCCATTATTTGGCACAGACAGTTGTACAGTAGTGATTCCTCATTTCTAGTATCGAAATTAAAGTATCAACAGTTTATTAAATGGAAAATTGGCATTTGAAAAAAAATCTCATAACAACTCTAACACCCTGTACACAAGTATAGAAAAATTCCAATTATTAAATGTTTTGATGAAATATTTTTGGCCTAACAGCCACATTTTTTAATATTGGCAGAAAACGGTTACGGATTCTCGCTGTGTTGGACATTTGAGATCCCTGATTATTGATTAGAGATCATCATTACAGTCATTATTACAGCCAGAAAACGCAATCGATGTTGCATCAAGGCATTAAGATTCAGTAAGATTTCAAATAATTGAACAAAATGTGATGTATTGGTTAATTCACTCAATCGGCGAATTTCGTTTTCCCATATCATGGCGGAGACCGCTTGATAGTATAGTGTGTCATTTTTAAATTTGGTTCTTTTTGCAAATTGAACTTAAATCTAGCACAAACACAGTGGCTTAATTTAGTTAAATTCTCTAGATAGACTTTATATGTTCAGCTCTTTTTTTGGCTCTTCTAATGGCGTCCTACTACATACGGGCCGTTTAGGATTTTGGGCTCATTCCAAATGCGTAATCAATAATTTCCTTTGTCTCCAACTCTGGATCTTGGAAACGAATTTTAATAACGAGGCAGCATCTGCATTTCTTTTAATGGCTAATCTTTCTTTTAGAGGTTGTAACGTCTATAGTCAATAATAGTTGCCTGTTCTTTTAAGTTTGTTAACAATAATGCTGAAGCCGCTACAGCTTTGACTATCTGAAGATATCTTCAGCGGTTTAACAATATTTTTTAGCTGGACGGCATTGCTCAATATTCCCGAAGAGCTATTTTTACTAAGGAACTGTTCCAACCTACTCATTAAATCTAAACTATTCCAGCGGATATGGCTATCTTTTCTACTATGGCTAATTGTTCCATAGATGTTGTTAAGACGAAACGAACAAGGCACCGTGTAATTTGAAATTTAAGTCTCTAAATATACCTGCATTACGTTGCTGATGGCAAATAATAATCATCCAAAATAAAAATAAAAGAAATGTATGGAATGGCGGAAGAACGGAAGGTCGAAAGGACGAAAGGACCGCGGGATGGACATGACCTTTTTTAATCGATGTTTTGGGGTTATGCCCTAATTCGTCTACCTAATTTGTCGAGAAATGTAAAAATCTGTAACAAAAATTTTTCGTGATTACAATACTTAGCCTAACTCGATTAAGAAGGTATCGAGTATCAGTAGCGTATCGTTACAAAAGTATTGCGTACTAAAGTACTTGGAATATTAATCAAAGTAGCATCGATTCTATTTACGGATCCCTAGATGCAATTTGCTGCAAGGCAACGAAATCGGGTTTTCGAAATTTGCTAGATTAATTATGCGGGTTTAGCAAGAAGTTGCTTGGGGTCTGTATAACTATAGAGACTTTCGAGATAATTCATTATACGCTTTGTTGATAATATTCTAAATTTTTGAGGCTTTCGACGAGTTGCATTTCATTCCATTTTGAAACTTCGATTAATTTGAGTTTTTCCAGATTTTCCAGGTTTTTACAGTGTTGTCTATAATTCGAGGTTATCCCAGGTTGGTCGATATTGCCATATGTACTACCACACGCTACTAGACAAAGTAAAATTTCCAATTTTTTTACGAGCTGTAACGCTCATCGCTCATCGAGGCTCTAACATTATCAGGGCTCCGCCCTCTCTCTAAAATGTCATTAGTCATGTTGTCACGATGTTTCATCCATACTCTATTAGTATTTGAGGGATACACGATGTTAGAATTATTGATCCGCTCTTGCTGCTTGTGCGGCCTCAAGATCTTCAAGCGATGTTGGTGGTCTTTGTCTAGTTCGTGAAGCAGAAGTCGTAAGTAAAAACAATCTGTGTTTTTCGGATGAACCGTGTATTCTCGATCAATAGCATTATCATTGAATACATCCTCAAATTTTTCAACCGGCATTAATTTCTTCCGTCGATTAAATTTTCTTCGTGACGCGTCCCATGTGTGTTTTCGCGAGAAAGTGTTGTCACAAACGGGTCATTTTGGCACAATCCCAAAAATGCAGTCAGGATCACATTGTCGAGTTTGTTTGCTGCTCATAAATTGTTGAAGCAACTCATCGGGAGAATACGGTCTTGGGGATTTGGTGATGTTCAGGTCGGAAACTTAAATTAGTTGCGGGGTTGAGAAATATGGATTGGAAAAAAAAAGAAACCTAACTAAGAAATTCAAGAAAATTACCAGCCCTTTCCCAGAAGAGATAACCCAAAACCTAATTTTAACTTCACATCTGACAGACTCGAAATTTTAATCTTCAGATTTTCAAATAACATTGTTCAACATCTAGTTTCAAGTCTCCAATATATTAGCTTCTCTACCACAACCTGTTTTCGCTCGACCAGTGACCAGTTCACATAATATGCATTATAGTAGTAAAGCTTTCTGTGCTTTCGCTGGAGGTTAGTTACATGATTCTAAATAGGCTGGTCGATGACATTTCCAACATGCAAAGAGTCCATTTTAAGTCTTCAAATTCCAACTTTAATGTGGAGCTCTATTAAAATTGTCGCCTCTTACTGTCGCCGCTTTCTACCCGTACATGCTCTTTAAAGTTCTAATCTAATTTATTATAATATTGAAATTTTATTTAAACAAAAAGTTTAGTGCTTAATTATTTTAACCTATTCTAAGTGAATAAATAAAAGCATTTTAGCCGTTTACAAAGAAGGATTCAGCCTTTCTTTAACAGTGAGCTTTTGTATTCTAAACCGAGGTTACCAATTTATACAAAAACTTAACACGGAGCTTTTAGTTTAGTGTTTTTTTTTAATTATTCGGATTCTTAGGGAGCTTTTGAAATATTTTCAATTTTTTAGGAAAGCTCGTCCAACAATTAGAATACCAAGCTTATGTAGGTCAAATATTTTCTTGGGAGTAACTAAAATTAATTTGTACTTTTAAAAATTAAAAGTTTCGAAACTTTATTACGTACTCTTATCTTGAGCTTTATTTAAATTAGACTGAACCTACACATTTTTTGTTCAAAATATTTATCAACGAGCTTTTTACAGTATTTTTTGTATGGAATTGTGTCCTTTTGTTTACTCAAAAATCTCAAATATTAATTTATTAATTTTGAACTTTATCATTTCTATTCAAAATCTTGGAATTTCTAATACTTGGCCAATAAAAAATAAAGTTTCTTAACCCATGATCATTCTAGCTGCAAAAACTTTCCATAAATTTAGGATAAGTAACGACTTTACGGTTGGCATTGAATCCCAAAACTTTTCAATTTATATAAAGTAGTTGATGTTAAACAAGGAATCATATTTAATGTACAACGATTTACTTCTTCAGATTTTGATTTTTTGCTGACGAGCTTTTGGTTATGTTGACTCAAAAGACATAAAAAATTCTACTGGATTTAAGTACTCAAAATCAACGATAATGTTCATATTGTATAATACAATATGTTTCCTTAATAACTTTGTAACCTAAAATTTTTTTTTTTTTCAAACCGAATCTTGACACACACAAACACACACACACACTTATTTAATACACACATCAAAATACCAACTTACGTTCGAACAGAAAATGTTTGTATCTCCCAACGAGCACTTCAACCCAAAATCTAAAAAAATAAAATCAACTTCAAATGATGGGCAATGAAAACTTTTCCTCCACGTCCCTCTATATAACTTACACCGACCTAAGAAAATATTCTTTTTTAGTTGAAACGTGTATATAGAAGGTCGTGTCCACCCTAAAGCTAAACCACTTACAAGCATATCCTGTATGGTAATAAAAACGAAAGAAAAGGATCTTTTTTTTGTTGATAAAACTTTAAAATCGACCCAACAATTTTGTTTTTTAGTATCGTTAGTAATGAAAACCTAAAATAAAAATTTTTATGGTTTGCAACCGACTATATACTGAAAATTCCCTATTGTCCATATCTGGATATATACTATTATATGTACATACTCGTTTGGATATAAAAAGGATAATAGAGTTAATTTTTTGTGTGCCTGTGTTGTGTTGTCTTTCAAATTATTATTTTTTTTACCATTTATCCAACCTTTATATTCCTTCTTCCACTTGGATTCGTCTCCGCAGAAAATGTTTTTCGTTTTTGTTGGTATTATATTATGATGACCTATTTGTATTGTGTATATGTCTATCGAAATAGAAGGATAACTAAGAAAAATTAAGGAAAGAAAATCTAAGGTGAAATTACGTGTTCCCCTCCCTCATGTAATATCCCTGCCTGTACATATTTTTAGATATTATTCTAAAAAATCAATAATATTTCAGGATGTATAAAAGCAAAGAACATATCAGAAGGATACCATTTCATGAAAAACCAATGTTCGAGATGTATATCAAATAAACGAATTTCGACTTAGGTTTTTTTGTTGTTGTTACATATCGGTTTTTTTAGATTTGATTTGAGTGAACGCAAGAGAACCAACCGTAAGGAGAAGGAGATTTTTTGTTTTGTTTTGGTGGTGTGTTCATTTTCCATTAGTTTATCCTCATGAGGGAAAACTTTAAAACATTTATACCTACATATCATTATGTACAAAAAGAATGACAAACCTACAAACCTATCCTAAAGTATATAAAATAATAAAATAAAAACTGATGTCTATTGTTATCTTGAATTCATCTAAGCGGAAACAACAGTTCGGCTTATAAGACTAATTGCAATAACGAGTTGTTCATAGAAAAATACCTTTCATTACGGTTCAGAGCACAATTAATATAGAAATTAGTTGTATGTAATTTTAAAAAGCTTCCAGCAGGGATATAACTATGGTAATCTTGCATGTTATGAATTGCTGCCAAACCACGATTTTGTAAAAGGTTCCAATTTTCTAAAGTCGGAAGCCTAATAAATCATTCTCAAACGAGATTAATTTCTAATTCTTTAAAATTTCTCAAATTCGTAAACAATTTTTCAAATATTAACTTTTAAGAAATTCGATTTTATCCATCTTGAATTTACATTACAACCGGTTGCATTGTGTCATGTTGCTTTCATTTTCATATACATTTGTAGGATTAGGTTGGTTGGTAATTTGAAAGTATTTGAAAAATCCTGACCCTCGGATTGCGTTAAGAAACATTTTAGATTCAACACTACAAAGTTGCCCAGACTTAATTTTAAGTGCGTTTAAAAAAATTTCTTATAAATCAGCTAATATCAAAAATATGTAAATTTTGAGCTTGGAAACTTTGACAGCTTGATAAGTAAGTTGCTTAAAATATTTGAAAATTTTGGCTTTCTATCAAATTTTATAATTGAGAGTTACACTTTTGAATATGTTCTCAAAATATTTTTCATCACCTCAGTACTTTCAAAAGTTGCCATTCGAAGGAAACTTTTATTTTCAAAAAAATTCTTTTCAGCAGTAATTTGGAAGCTTCAAAATGAATAAATATTGTGGCTTCCCAAATTTAGAAATCGTAAAAGAGTCTGATTAACATGAATAAGTAAACTTCAAAAAATTGCTAATTTTAAGCTTGAAAGCTTTGACAGCTTGATAAGAAAGTCGCTTGAAAAATTTGAAAATTTTGGCTTTCTGTCAAATTTTTTTATTGAGATTTAACACTTCTGAATATGTTCTCAAAATATTTTTCATCACTTCAGTAGTTTTAAAAGCTGCCATTCGAAGGGAACTTTTGTTTTGAAAAAAATTCCTTTCAGTAGTAATTTGGAAGCATCAAAATGCATAAATTTTGTGGCTTCCCAAATTTAGAAATCGTAAAAGATTCTGATCATTAATTTTGAGCTTGAAAGCTTCAATAGCTTGATTAGTAAATTGCTTGCAAAATTTGAAAATTTTGGCTTTCTATAAAATTTTATAATTGAGATTTACACTTTTGAATATGTTCTCAAAATATTTTTTATCATCTCAGTAGTTTTAAAAGTTGGCATTCGAAGGAAACTTTTATTTTCCAAAAAATTCCTTTAATCAGTAATTTGGAAGCTTCAAAATGAACAAAAATTGTCTGTTTCCCAAATTTAGAAATCGTAAAAGATTCTGATTAACATAAATAAGTAAACTTCAAAAAATTGCTAATTTTAAGCTTTGACAGCTTGAAAGAAAGTGGTTTACACTTTTGAATGTGCTCTCAAAATATTTTGTATCATCAACTCGAAAACAACTTTTATTTTCAAAAAATCGTTTTAGCAGTAATCTGGCAGTAAAATTGTGGCTTCCCAAAGATTCTGATCTACTCAACATTTCATTTAGAATTTTACATTTCATTCTTTTATGTGTACCCTGCGGCCAAAATCATTCAGCTATTTCCTAAATTTGAGTTCCCTTACATTAAATACAGATACAGAAAAGTAAATTTATAATTTTGGTTTCACAAAGAAGAATTCAGAATAAATTTGCTGCTAATTATATTTTGTATTAATAATTTAGAAATTTTGATTGATCATTGCGAATTGTAAAAACTGATATTCGACTAAGTCAAGAAGAAGTTACATCAAGTGAATATATTCTGAAAGCTTCCGATAGCATCAAAAGTGTTTTCAAGTTTATTGAAATTCTTTATTCGTATTACTCGAATAAGTTTTATGAACGAATTATGCATTCGACAATTTTTAAAATGGGGAATACAGAAATTTGCTGCCTGCGATATTTGGAAATTTTGAGGTTATTACGAATTCTAAAAACTTCAAATTCGACAAAGTCATAACTTAGAAAAAATTCTGTGGTTTAAATTGCAATACAACCGAATTTAGAATTTAAAGTTTCCAGAATTTAATTTTCTTAAATGCTTTTAATTTATTTGGAAAGCTTCCAACAGCGTCTAAGATATTTGCAATTTTGCTGAAATTCTTTTATAATCGCCAAGAATCAGCCTTCAGATTCAATAACCATGAATAAATACATATTGTGGAAATCTCGGTAAAATGAAATCTGTAAACAATTTGAAAATTAAGAATTTTTAGTGAGTACAGAAGTTTAAAAGAAATTCAAAATAACCTGAATTCTTAACTTGCCTTTGGAAATTCTGAATTATCAAATTTTTTCGTTCTTTCATTGAGACTGGGATTGGGATTTAAAAAAATAATTCTCTTAAAAAAAAGCTCCTAGAACTAAAGCTTTCTAAAAGCTTTCAGTAAATTTTTGAAAGTTTCCTTAATACAATTTTACATAGTGAATATATTCTGCAAGCTCCTAAAAGCATCTAAGCTATTTTCAAAATTGTTGAGCTTCTTTTATATTTACAATGGTTTTACGAAAGAAGTTTGAACTTTTAAAGCCGAGCCTGAGTTGTGACAATAAGAATTTTGTTGCTTTTTCTTTTATTTATTTGTTTTACTGCCAAAGTGCTTTCTTTGGGAGAGAATCTATTTAGTCGAAGATGAATAGAAGTTCAAACAGTCTTTGATAGAAACTTCTAGCATTTTTTTGAGTGTATTGAAAAGCTGACAACTTTTAAAATATTTATTTCCATAAATGCAGAACCTTAAAAAAGCTGAAATCTTAATTTTTCTCTGAAAATTCTGAAATATCAATTTAAAAGGTTTGTTCTACAAGTTTTTCTTTAAAACACTAGATTTTAATTGAATAAAATTAAAAGCTCTCAAGCTGAAGCTCTTTGGTCTAAGTAATAGATGAAGTTCAGGCAAAAGTTTATTAGACATAGACAAGTACCTATTCAAAACATGCCTGTGGATAAGTTTTGAAAGCTAAAATTTTAATTGAGAGCTTGCAGCTTTTATCGAAGCTTCCACCACAACATATATATTAAATTGTGATTTTAATTACTTCCAGTTCTCATACGGTAATCTTAGAAAACATCAGGTTTTACATTTTTGAAAGTTTTCACCATTTTATCACGACTTCTGGTCAAACTATCAAAATAATATACTTTAAAAGCTCCAAAAAATAAATTGAGAATTATCCAAGAATAAATGAAATTTTGGAAATTTTGAAAATATTGTTCGAAATTTTTGAAATTTATCTAGACTAGCACGAACTAATGTCTTTCACTTAGTGAGTAATTGTCTATAAAATTAACGAGATCAATGGAAAAAAGCTGTAACAACTAGTTTAAAGTCTACTAAAATTTAAAATCAAGTCAGAATTTTGCTTACGTAATTCCTCGAATCGTCATAACAACAATCCAGAAATGTGAACTATACCTTGATTTGTTTTTGACATCTAAAAATTGTTAAAGCTTCATCTAGACGTGATGACATACATTAATTAAGAGAACACACTCAATTATGCAATCTTACAACAATTATTTCGTAGTTTGCAAATCGTGACGGCGAGCAAATTTCTTAGTACAAAAGATAAATAGGAAAGTGATTTAAAATATTTAAAATGTTTAAAATACTTTAGCTAGAGATTAGTAAAAGCTTAGACAGAAATTTCAAATATAGTGTTTACCTTAGAACAAGTTCAGATAATATTGACAAGAATTCTGAAATGATCGGAATTCAATAAACTTTTTTAGCTTTATCAACAAAATTCTTTGACGCTTAATTCAAAATTTTTTGACGCTTGTTTGTCTAAATACTGGGTCTTCATATAAAATTTCTGTTGAGTTTTGAAAGTAATCTTAAAAATTTTGAAAGTTAAGACTCGGAAGCTTACATCTAAAATAATTGAGTTCGTAACCCGCTTTAGAGTTATTATATTCATAATTCGGGGAGAAGAATAAATTTTGTAGGTGGTCTTTGTTCCGAAGTTTTCACCTAAAAATGTATTAAATTGTGATTTCAATTGTAGCAAACCGGAAATTTTGAAATCAATCTTGAAAGCTTTCAGTAGTCATATAGTAATCTTGGAAAACATTATATTTCAAATTTTCGAAAGCTGTCATGATATCGTTATAGCTCCAAATTAAAAAAAATTAAGAAGCTTCCGCTCATAATAGGAAAATAATATATTTTAAAAGCTTCAAAAAATATTTTGGAAACTATCCAAGAAAATTGAGAATTTTTAAAATTTTGAGAACATTGGTCGAAGCTCGAGAAATTTTTAAATTTACCTATTAAGGCACGATCTGATGTTTTTCACTTGTGATGTGCATAATTTGCTATAATAATAAACTACCTAAAAGCTTCTGAATTGATTCCAAATTTTATTATGTTTTTTTTAAAACTACATAAATCAATTCAGAATTTTCCTTATGTATTTCCTCGAATCATTGTTGTAATAATTCAGGAATGCCAAAAAACCCTTTAACATTTTAAAAGCTTCAAGTAAACGCATACTTTAATTATGACATTTTACACAATCAGCAAAGATACAACAACTTTGTTGCAATTTTACGTAATTGAGTAAAATCTAATAATTAATGAATGTAAAAATGCTTACTTGAAGAATTTTAACGATCTCAAAAGTGTTTTGGCATTCCTAAATGTTTCATAAAATAAACGCCCAAATATTTCGAAAATCCAATAGTTTCAAATGTTTTAAAAGCTTTTCCAAAATGTTAAATTAGAAATTAATCAAAGCTCAGATACCAGTTTCAAATAACAATCATAATGCTAAAACGCCTATAGAGCTTTTTGATATTTCTAAATTTATTAGATTTTTTGGGGGTCAAAAACAAAGTCTATAATGTGTGAAACGGTAAGCTTTGGCAACAATAAAATAGTTAAGCTTTTTATTAGGCTTCAGTTCTAATTTATAAGCTTTTGTTATTGTTTAATTTAAAGTTTAGTCTAATGGATTAACAATTCCAAATAAAGTTTTTTAATATTTATCCCCACATATAAATGTTTTAGAAAAGTTACGTATTTAAAACTTAAACATTTTTATAACCGTCTACAACTAAAATTGTTTGGAATTTAGGCTTGCGGTAATACAGTTTTTGGGTAATTCTGAAATTTCGTATTAAAAATTCTTTAAAATGTCGTAGTAATCGTAACTCAAAAACGATTCAAAATAAACTGAAAATATTCAACAATTTTAAAATGGAGAACTCAGAAATGAGCTGCCAGCGAAATTGAATTCTCTGGAACGAAATTTAGAATGTGAAAGTTCTTAGAACAAAATTTTCCAGAAAGCTTTCAGCAATCTTTTGAAGTTATTTTAAGAAAATTGTAGAAATGCTAAAAGCTTTTTTAGTAAATATATTCTGCCGCCAGCATCTAAACTATTTTCAGAATTAATGAAATCAATTTATATTTAGAATGGTATAGTCAAACTTCAGATTCAATAATCGGGAAGAAAACTCTAGTGAGGAAATATCTCTAAAGTGAAAGCTCTTAGATTTTTTTTTTCATTGTATGGAAAAGCTGACAGATTTTAAAATAGAAATTTCCGTAAATCTTCCATCTCAGCTACTTTTCGTTTCAAACACTAGATTTTAGTCAAATAAAATTAAAACCACTAAAGCTTCGAGGAAAGGAAATGTGAAAGTTTGTTCAAGTTTTTAGCGTAAGCACCGGTTAAAGCCCAGACAAAAGATTAGTAGATACAAGAGAGTATTTATTTAACAAAAGCCTGGAAAATTTTGGAAGTTTGAATCGGGAGCTGGCATCTAAATCAATTAGATCGTAACAATCATTAGAGTCATTACGTTCATAATTTGGGGAAAACAGTGAATGGACTTGTTGACTAATGGGAGCTTCCATCGATGCTCTCACCTGAAAATGTATTCAAATGTGTTTCGAATTGTAATAAATTGGAAATTTTGAAATCTTTCTGGAAAGCTTCTAGTAGTTATTAGGTAACCTTGGAAAGCATTAGGTTTCAAATTTTTATCACTACTTCTGGTCAAACAGCAAAAATTGTATACTTTTTGAAAGCTTCAAAAAGTAAATTTGGAATTATCCAAGAATATGGAATTTTTTGAAAATGTTGGAATATTGGTCGAAGTTTAACGAATTTTGAAATTTACCTAACCCAAACAAAAAACATTTAAATACCTCTATTATATACCTCGATAGCTTTTTGACATCTAAGAATTCGTTAAAATTTGTAAAGCTTAAAGGAAGTAAATAAGACATTTGGAACAGTAATTCTCAACTATTTCATAGTTTGCAAATCGTGACCGTGGGCAAATTTCTAAGTACAAAAGACAAATAAGAAAGTAATATACATTACAAAAAAAACTCGAAAGCTCCGGTAACTCCCTTAAATTGCTAAATTTGTAAAATTATTTAGACTTTCATTTATTTAGACTTCAGTTCTAATTTAAAAGCATTTATTTGCTTTTAATTTAATGGATTAACAAATCGAAATAAAGTTTTTGGTAATATTTATCCCCAAATATAAAAGTTTTAAAAAATTTACGGATTTAAAACTTAAAAATTTTAATAATCGCCTACAACTAAAATTGCTTGGAATTTAAGTTTGCGGCAATATATTTTTTGGTGAGTTGCAAAAATAAACTTCAATATGATATCTAGGTACTATAAATAGTGTTACGTTACAGATTAGGTTTTGATTAGCTATTCAACAATGATATCTGCTTAATGCTAATTTTGCCTTAATTATATTTTTAATGAATTTATATTTAGCTACATAAAATACATTTCTAAGAACTACGATTTATCTACATCCCCAAAGTATATAAATAGCCAATCCACTAAAACTATGTCGCTTCATTATGCAAAAATTTTCATCCAAATAATTTTTTCCGCCCTGTGTTATCAAGTGGAAGCAACAGTTACACGAAAATAACCACCATGTAGTAATTATACTAAAAATATAGAACGATAATCTCGCGTTCAACGACCGTAAATCGGTGAAAGGTGCGCAGTCATTATAAATAATTTCCTTTGTATTCTATTTCCTGTGGCTCTTGAACTTTTTTGTGGTCGTCGATTTTAATACAAAAATCTAAAAACACACAAAAAGGAAAACAACAAATCCATTAGGCGGATTAACCATTTCACCCTCTTACAAATCTTATGTACTGTTACAGTATCCGGCCGCTAAAAATGTGCAGCCTTTTTATTTTTATTTTCCACTATGTTAACCGTAAAGATTTTGTGAAAGGTGGTTCAGCTCTTAAGAAAATGCTTTTTTGTTTTTGTGCGGGGTGGTAATGTTTGAGCTAGGTAGGTGGTTAGTACCAAAAACTAATTATATTCAACTCATTCACATGTCATTAAACATAACTCTTAATATTATGTACTGCTAAACAACAACAATTTATATCACCTAATTCCCGCCTAAAGTATAAATTATGTGTATAATTATAAAGATACGTATGTGTGTTGAGTTTGGGAAACCCCAATACACATGTGAACGAAAGCTCCATATTATATGTAAATAAAACTTATATTTTACTGCCTGCCCATAATTTATGATGGGTGTGTTTCAGTGTCTGTGATACACTAAATTTTGTATGTCTTTTTGTCATTTTCATGTTTATGTCGTTTATAACTTGTTGGGAACAGAAAAAAAACATTACAAAGAGTTTTTTCGTTATCGTAGAACAGTTGTTACTTTTTTAATATGTAGAGATGGGCATGATTGGACTATAAATCGCCTTGCATATGATTAGGAAATGTCAACTATGCTTGCTACATAAATATATTTTAATTAAATGTAGAATAACGTGGATAATGAGTTGTCGTTCTAATTTACAATGTTTTTTATTTATTTTTAGGTATGTGCAACATTTCAGAAAAAATACTTTGTATTTTGAATAGTGGTCAAAAATCTCGCGCAACAAACATGGTAACTAAAATAATGATTTCGATGATAATTTTAAAATGATTTGAAGTGATAAAATTGGTATAAAATTCACATAGCTAGTTTCAAATTTGATGAACTATCAGGATTACAGTAACCTTAATTTAATAGAAATTTCCAGAATTGTTTAAAATTTGTACATCCCTTTTTGATTTAAAATGAAACTCCGAGCGTTTCAGAATTTGGTTAATTTTGATAAGATTTAAAAAATGAAACATCAATAGAAACCCTGAAAATTTGTTGTTAAATTTCCAAAATTTGGAAAATTTAAATTTTGAAAATAGGTTTTGAAAAGTTAAGGCTTGTTGATTTAATATTTTGTTTGAATTACAATAGGACAAATAAAATTTTTACTAAATCGCAGAATGTGATAAATTTCAGAATGAACACGCAGTACAACAATTGCAGGAAATCATTCACTCGTGTCAAAACCGTAAATTCTCCAGCACCTTTCACTCATGAATTATCAGTTGTGGTATTCTGAAGAAGGCCTTTGTTGATATACGGCGTATCTCCATGTTCATCATCCTCCTAAAAAGTAACCCGTGTATAATTTTTTGAAACATATTTATTGCTTTATGAATGGTTATATCTAGTTGTTGTTAGCCCACTGACCATGATCCATGAAAGGACTCACATATTGTTGTAACACAATGGTTGTTGGGATTTCTGCAGAAACAAAATTGGTAACGTCAGAATTGCAGAGTTTGCAAGCTGATCCTATATAAACCAAAATATGAGCTAGAGGTAAATCACGTTTTTAGAATTCCATAGGCACACGACACGAACGAAATAAGTGAAACAATTTGTTGTCCGTGTAGATTATGATCGTCTGATGCGAAAGTGTGAATATATTGATATAATTTTGCTCTGAACTGCTTTTGTTCAACTGTTTTTTTGCAATCTAGATTGGAAGTTAGTAAATGACCTTGGAGATCAGCAATAGCATGCACTTTAAACGAACTCTGGCTTCTTTCACACCATAAAGCATGGTAAATGTTTGAAAATTTTTTGTGTTTCGCCTTTGAAAAATGAAATGTAAATTGACACTTTTTGTGACATAAACTACTTAAATAACAACATTTGGCATAGGTTCTGTTGAAATTGGAAAACCGAAAAACCAGTTTTGGTAATTTGTGGAAAATTGCAATCCCTACTCAATAAAAATGTAAAATTTGAATTTAATTTAAGAAATTTTTAATATTTTGATGAGAAAATCTTTAAGCAAAACAGAAACTTGAAAATGGGGTTGAATCTTTAAAATTGATAAAATTTCAACAAATTTGACTTATGCTACAAATTTTACTTATTCTAAAATTTTACAATTTCTATAAATTCCATAAATTTTGTAAATTTTTTTTTTATTTCTCTAAATTTAAATTCCAAAAATTCTATAAATACGAGAAATTCTTTTAGTAGTTCTAAAAACTATAAATTCCAAATATTCTGTAAATTTTATCTAAACTGACAGTTCTATAAGGTGTATAATTTTAAAGTTAACAATAAATTCCCGAAATTTTCCAATTTTTTTCACTTATACTACAAATTCCATAATTTTATAATATCAATTTTCTAAATTCTTAAAATTCCATACGTTTGTAGGATTTAAAGAATTTAGAGAATTTAAGGAACTTATTGTAGTTTTAAACTTTATACAATTTGTAGTATTTACTGAATTAATTGGATTTACACAATTCATAGAATTTAAAAAATTTATAAAGTTCATAAAATTCAACACGTATATAGATTCTTTAAATTAATAAATTCTTTAAACGTGTTAAATTCTATAAATCCTATAAATTCTAAAGATTCATTATAGTTCAAAATTCAATTAATTTCTTAAAATTTCTAAATTTCTTAAATTTTATAAGTTTTGCAAATACGACTATAAATCCAATAAATTCTATTAGTTTTTTACAAATGTCATATATTTTAATATGTCTATAAACTATATAAATTCTTTAAATTTTATGAATTTTATAAATTCTATCAATTCTATAAACTCTAAAAATTCTATAAAATTTATAAATTATATTATGAATAAAATAAATTATTTATACTTTGTAGATTGTATGGGTTCTACAAATTGTTTAAAGTCTGTCTGTTCTCTAAATGCCATAAACTAATAAATTAAAATTTTTTGGTAAATTCTTTAAACTTTATCAATTTTATAAATAATCAATAATTTTTACAAATTTTATAAATTAAATAAATTTCATAAATTCTATGAATAAATCTACAAATATTATAAATAAAGTCTAAAAATTCTGGATGTCTTTTAAATACTACAAATCCCATAAGTTCTTTAGATCTTATGAATTTTATAAAATCTACGTTGTCTATAAATATTATAAATTTTATAGATTCTATAAGTTGTTTCAAGTACCTTAATTAATAAATTTTTAAACTCTATAAATTCTTATAATTATAAAACGCTTCAACAATCCAGTAAGTTCTTTAAATTTTGTAAATCCTATAAATTTTATTAAGCCTTCAAATTTTATATTTTTTTAAACTCTATAAATCTTGGAAATTTTAAACACTTTATAAATTCTATAAATTTGATGAATTATTTAAAGAATTTAATCCTATTTTGAAGATTCTATGGTTTCTATAGATTGATTTTGCTGACGGAGTTCTTGAAATTCCACAAACTCAAATTGTTTCTTGATTATTTTTTTTAATTTCCATAGTTTCTATAAATACTATAAATTTTATAAATTCTATAAATTCTATAAATTCAATTAACTCTGTAAATACGATAAATTCTATAAACCCAATAAATTTGATAAATTTTACAAACTATATAAATTCTACAAATTTTGCAAAATTCATAAATCTTAATATGACCATAAACTCCATGTTCTATAAAATTTACAAATTCTATAAATTTATTCTTTAAATTCTATAAATATTAGATATTCTGAAATGTTCATAAACTCTAAGAATCCTACAAATTTTCTTTAATCTATCACTTTTATAAATTTTTAAAATGCTATAAATCTTAAAAATTCTACAACTTTTATAAACATTTTATAACTTATTTAAATTTTGGAGTTTCTGGGAGTTCTATAAATTGTTTTAACTGACACAGTTCTTTAAATTCTACAATTCTACATTTCAAAAAATCATACAATTCTGTAAATTCCAACAATTCTGTGAATCAAAAAAATTCTAAAAATTTTATAAACTCTGAAATGAATTTTATACCTTTTATCATTTCTATAAACTGTATAGATCCGATCTGGATTTTATAAATTTTAGTACTTCTAAAAATTCTATAAATTTTGTAAATTCTATAAATCCTATAAATTCTTCAAAGATTATAAATTATATAAATTCTGATAAAAACTATCGTATGTCGGGATGTCGATATTTTCCATCGACTCTACGATTTATGTGTTCGTGATAAATAAAACACACACACGCACGCAACTATCTTATTTTATTAATTCATAATTAATTAATTATTCCTTTATGATTACAATATTTAAACAATATAATATTTATTTTTATTATTTAATGATCACCACTAGTACTCAACGATAGTGCATTCTATACTGTTACAATAATTTATCATTTTAGATAACCGAAATGAGATGAATAATAATTACGTCATCGATATATAATTTTTTACAGTGACCGAAGTATCAAATTCAATGTAGGGTTCAAATTATTATTTGATCACTACATAACCCCCTCTCCACATGAACGCAGTGAATGCCAATAAGTATTAACTTTCGAAAAACATACGTAATATGCCAACAGTAGAAACGAAAATCATACATTTGTTAATAATGGTTTATAATGGCGCGCTCGGGAAAAGTAACTCTGTGTTTAGTTTCGCCCTTTTTAGAACTTAGAGATGTGTTGTTATAGGCAGGCTTTAATCTGTCTATGGAAACAGGTTGATGCTTGCCGTTCCGATTTATGACAAAAAAAATTTCCGAAATCGACTGGCTACCTCAAAAAGACCTTCGTAAGGAGGTTCTAAACCGACTTTAACTCGATCCACTCGAATTAATACATATCCGCACGTATTTAAATCATCTGGAACATAAGTTTGAGTTTGACTTATCAACAACGTTTGATGGATTAACAGTTTCATTTGTAGGCGATTTCATTACGAGTTGACCTGGAACTTTTAATGCTTGTCCATAAACCAAATCTGCTGCTGAACATTTCAAATCGTCCTTTATAGAGGTTCGCATTCCCAATAAGACGAGAGGTAATTCATCAGTCCAGCTAACCGTGTTACACCTAGCTTTCAAAGATTCTTTCAGCTGCCTGTGTACGCGTTCTATCATACTATTACTTACAGGATGTTATATTGTAGTTCTGATTCGGTGACATCCTATAACTTTATTTAATTCCACGAATAGTTTATATTCGAATTGAACCCCTTGATCCGTAGTAATTTCTTACGGGCATCCGAAACGAGAAATATATTCTCGGATAAACGTTCGAGCAACACTTGCTGCAATTACATCCTTTATCGGATATGCCTCGGGCCATCTTGTAAACCTGTCAATAATAGTTGATATATAAATGTAACCATTCGGCGGAGGAAGAGGGCCTACCAAATCCATGTGGATGTGTTCAAAACGACCTTCGGGTGGAACGATAGGCTGTATGGAGGATTTTACGTGCCTATACACTTTCGGCTTTTATGCAGTTTTTCGCCCAATATCCTGCATCGATATTCATACTTGGCCAAAAATATAGTGATGATATTAATTTTCTTGTGGCCCTAATTCCGGGGTGTGATAAATTGTGAAAAGTGTCAAAAATGTCTTTTCTCATTGAACTTTGAATATACGGGCGATTCTTTCCTAATGAAGTTCCGCACCAAATGTTGTTATCTGATTTTGAAAGAATAACGTTTTCCATTTTCCATTTATTTTTATCTGAGTTGGAGACGATCGATTTCAGTTCAATGTCATTTTCTTGCTCAGAAATAAGTTTCCCGATATCTGTTCAAGTATGTTCGATTACTGCGTTGTCGGTGCTACATGATCGAGAAAGATAATCAGCGACATAATTATCTTTACCATTGATATGTTAAATGTTTTGGGTGAATGGTGCTATATACTCTAAATACCTCGTTTGGCGAGGGCTTCGTTCCGTCTTGGACATTATTGCAGTTACGTGAGGTTTGTGATTAGTAAACACACAAAATTGTCGACAACAAATCGCGAACAAACGCATAATATCGGGTTTCTGCTGCTTGCAGCTTTCGAGAGAAAAACGAAAGTGGTTTCCAAATATTGTTCTCAGGAATAAATTGCTGCAACACTGCACCAATGGCCACACTCGAACTATCTGTTGTTACACTCAGATTTGCATCACTAATTGGGTGAGCTAGCAGTGTAACCGTAGATAAAGCCGATTTATGCGAGTTTATGCAATTCCGCTAAATGTGTATGGATGGGAGCAAAAATGTCAGCAATGTTCGGAAGAAATCGATGATAATAGTTTATCATTCCTAAAAACTTCTGAATTTCTTTGATAGATTTCGGTGGTTGAAGAGCAGATATTACATCCACTTGATGCTTAGAAATAACGTGTTTCCCAATTCACGTTTTGAAACTTTCACTTTAAGTTCGAAATCACTTAACCGCTGAAACACTTGTTCTAAATGATATATATGTTCTTCTTCGTTACGGCTGGCTACCAAAATGTCATCAATGTACGCGTAAGCGAAATCTAAATCCCGTAGTACTTCATCGATAAATCTTTGAAAAGACTGGGCCGCATTTTTTACCCCAAAAGTCATTCTTCGAATTTTGAAGAGTCCGAATGGTGTAGTTATGACCGTCTTCTCAATGTCATCTAAACCTACGGGTATATGATGGTACGCTCGTACAAGATCAATTTTGGAGAACACAGTATTACCATTCAGTCTCATCGTAAAATCATGGATGTGCGGGATTGGATACCGGTCGGGCACTGTACATGCATTCAACCGGCGGTAATCACCACATGGCCTCCAATCATCATTGTCTTTCGTTTTAACGAGATGCAAAGAAGACGATACGCATGACGATGAATATTGGCAGATTCCCAAATTGATCATATGAGCTGTTATTTTTGAAAGTGGTATAAGTCCATTTTTAAAAAAATTAGTTAATGATAACAATAGACAAATGACTGTATAATCTTTCTAACGGTAAGAAATTTATAGCCAAAATAAAAACAAATTCGTCTCTAATACTTTTGCAAAACATAAGCCCCTGTGATAAACGCTGTGATAATAAGTTACCGCTGTTTGCCTCGTAAACAGCGGGCGGTACTAGTTTTTTTGGTTATTAGGATCTTTGAAATCGCAAGGTTTCATACAATTTCTTGCTTTTGCGCCAAATTTGAAATGAAAATAGAAATAAGAGTACCGTGCTACCTGACTATTACTTCGATTACAATTACATTTAGATCGGTTTGGATGAGGTGAATTGATATTTCGATTTGTACTATGATCATTTCGAAATGGTTGTCTGCCCCTATTAAACGCTTGGGAAGTTGAAGCAATGGATAACTGTGCAAACTTTTTGTCGATTAATTGCTCGATTGTTGAAACTATAGAGGAACTTGAAATATTTCTGACCTCCCCTAAAGCTTGTGATCTTTCGACTTCATGAATTTTATCTGCCGTATTTAACAAATTGGAGATATCGTCCTGATTAAAAGCAGCTAGAATGCTTTTTGATGCAGGTGGTAATCCATTTATCCAAATTTGCTTTAACAGATTTTTGGTAACTATCTCTGTCGATCCAGAGATATTCTCAAGCTTTCGATAATATTGAGAAGGAGTTTCGTCACCTATATCAATACCGTTTAACAATTTTGTTAACCGCTTTCCTTCACTATCGGTATGACGAGTCATTATAATCGATTTAATGTGATCATTTTTATTGATTTTTGGGGGATTGAATATTAAATCCGTAAGCGAATTGATTTCATCTTCTGGAAGAGCCGTGAAGACATTGTCTTTGTTGTTATCACAAAAGTAGATTCTACTAAAGCAAACCAAGCCATAGGGTTGCTCTGGCAAAAATTTGGCATTTTGACTTTTGCGATCGTTTCAGTATTTTGCTTAATTGTAGGTTTATCGTCGTCCGACATGTTAAGTGTATATATGAAAATAAAATTACCACGATAGCAAGAAAAACAAATATTGAAATTGACTTCCACTGAAAGAAATTTTCGACCAATAATATCTATCACGATAACGTATCTAATAAGATCCCGATTAATTTTAAATTGATAAAGTTAGATTGCACAATAGGGGTGAACGTTAAATTTACAAAATTTTTAAATAAAATGATAAATGTTAAAAATAAAATATTATACTTATCTGATGTTAAAGTTGTAAAATATGGAACTCCAAACACACGTGTATTCCAATGATGCTCAGTACCGTTAATATTTGCTGTTATCAATTTGCCGCTATTTCGGCTGATTTTTGCTTTACCGCTTTCCAAATGTTGTTTGTTAATTTAGTTGGTTTAGCACAAGCACGTTGCAGTTACTCAAACTGGTAGACAATTGACTGTAAAACTGATGTTTGGCTCCTGTTGGTTGAGACAACACGTTGCAATGTTGCAATGCAATCAGCAAACTATTATCTTGTAGGCGCAGTTGGTTTAATCAAAAATATCGTGACCGTTATGATGTTCCGAAAATATATTCTTGATGATTTTCTATAATTTAATAAAATTACATGACAGTTTTGTGCTTTAAAGTACAGCAATTTTTATTACGTACCTGTTGTGCGGCACGATAATATCGTACCACACGTCCGTAAACACGGCTTAATTTATTAATATTATCCGGAACACAGCCACTGGTTTACTGCAAGTCTGCAACCACGTTGAAATTTTTGATAAAACATTAGTTTTATTAGATTAACGTTGAAAGGTCACCAATATCGTATGTCGGGGTGTTGATATTTTCCATCGACTATACGATTTATGTGTTCGTGATAAATAAAACACACGAACAACTATTTTATTTTATTAATTTATAATTAATTAATTATTCCTTTATGATTACAATATTTAAACAATATAATATTTATTTTTATTATTTAATGATCACCACCAGTACTCAACGAGAGTGCATTCTATACTGGTACGATAATTTATAATTTTAGATGACCGAAATGAGATGAATAACAATTACGTCATCGATATATAATTTTTTACAGTGACCGAAGTATCAAATTCAATGTAGGGTTCAAATTATTATTTGATCACTACAAAATTTTATAAATTCTTTAAATTTTATAGGTTCTATTAGTTTTTTCAAGTATGTCATTTCTATAAATTTAATGAAATTTTTAAATTCTATAACGCCTAAAAATTGAGTAACTACTTTAAATTCTAGAAATCCTATACATTTTAATAAGCTTTAAAATTCTATAAATTTTAAGAAGAAAGTTAATTCTTTAAATTTTGAAGATTCTATAGGTTCTATAAATGGTTTTCATTGACAGAGTTCTAAAATTTTCACAAACTCAAAGTGTTTCTTGAATTTTTTTTTTAATTTTCCTAATTTCTATAAATTCTATAAATTTTACAAATTCGTTGAATTCTAAAATTTTATAAATTCGGTAAAGTCTATAAATTTTAATAATTCTACAAATTCTATAATTTCTGTAAATTCTATAAATCCAATAAATTCTGAATATTCGACCAATTCTATAAATGCAATACAAATTTTACAAAATTAAAAAAATTAAATATGTCTATATATTCTATAATTTCTTTAAATTTAATAAATTCTATAAATTTTATGAATAATTTATAAATTGAATGAATAAAGTCTAAAAATTCAGTATGTAGTTAAAGAACTAGAAAACCCAGAAATTCTATTCTTTAGATCTTATAAATTGTATTAATTCTACAAAGTCTATAAATATTTTAAATTCTAATATGTTTAAAACTTCTTAGATTATCTAAATCCAAATTAAAAATCCAAATCCCATAAAGTCTTTAAATTTTATGAATTTTTTCTACAAATTCTATAAAATTTATAAATTTTATAAACTTCTATAAATAAAATAAATTTTTAAAATTTTGTGAATTCTATAAGATCTACAAATTGTTTCAGGTATGTTTGTTCTATAAATTCTACACCTAAAATTTGAGTTGTTCAAAAAATTCCATAATTTCAATAATTTTGGAAATTATTTGAAAACTGAACTATATTCGATGGGTTCTATAAATTTTATTAGTTCTAATAATTCTGGAAATTTGATAAATTCTATAAATCCAATAAATTCTATAATTTTTACAAATCCTCTTAATTTTACAAATTTCATTAATTTTAATATGTCTGTATACTCTATAAATTCTTTTTTTTTTTTAAATTCTACAATGCTTATAAATATTTTAAATTCGAATATATTTAAAAACTATATAAATTCTATACAAGCAATAAATTCTATAAAATTTTAAATTTTATAAACTTTATGCATTCTTTAAATTTTAAGAATTTTATAAATTCTATTAATTATATAAACTGTATAAATTCTATAAATTTTATGAATAAAATAAATTCTTTAAATTTTGTAGGTTCTTTGAGTTCTACAAATGGTTTCAAGTCTGTCTCTTCTATACATTCTACAAACTAAAATTTTACTTATTTAAAAATCTCCATAATTACAATAAATTTTGAATTATTTAAAGAATTTTTATTTTGAAGATTCTATGGCTTCTATAAATTAGTTTTACTGGCAGTGTTCTAAGAATTCCACAAACTCAAATTGTTTCTTGAATTTTTTTTTTAATTTCCCTAAGTTCTATAAATACTACAAATTTTATAAATTCGTTGAATTCTAATAATTTTAATAATTCCACAAAGTCTATAAATTCTATAAATCCAATTAATTCTGTAAACACGATAAATTCTATAAGCTCAATAAATTTTTTAAATTTTACAAACTCTATAAATTCTACAAATTTTGCAAATTCTTTGAATTTTACAAATTTTATAAATTCTGTCAATTCAACAAGCCCTCCATGTTCTATAAATTTAATAAACTCTATGAATTCTATGAATAATTCTAAAAATTTAATGAATAAAGTCTAACAAATTTCGCAAGTTCTTTAAATTCTATAAATATTGGAAATCCTAATATGTTCATAAACTCTATGAATTCTAAAAGTTTTCTTTAATCTAAAACTTTTATAAATTTTTAAAATTCTATAAATCTTACGAATTCTAAAAGCTTTTATAAAATTTTTATAATTATTTAAATTTTGGAGATTCTAGGAGTTCTATAAATTGTTTCAACTGACAGAGTTCTCTAAATTCTACAAACTCAAATTAATTTCCTATTTTTTTTTGTTTAATTTTCCTAATTTCTATAAATACTATAAATTTTATAAATCTTTTGAATTCTGAAACTGAATTCCTTGAGTTATTTCAATTTTAATACATCTATATGTCATACAATTCTGTAAATTCGATTAATTCTATAAATCCAATAAATTCTATAAATTTTATGAATCCCATAAATTAACCAAATTTCATAAATTTTAATATGTCTGTATACCCTATAATTTCTTTCTTATAAATTTTACAATGTCTATAAATATTATAAATTCGAGTATATTTATAAATTACATAAATTCTGTAAATCCAATAAATTCTATAAATTTTATAGACTATGAGTTCTTTAAATTTTATGAATTTTATAATTCTCTCAATTCTATAAACTGTATAAATTCTATAAATTTCATAAATAAAATAAATTCTTTAAACTTTGTAAATTCTATAAGATCTACAAATTGTTTCAAGTCTGTTCTATGAATTCTACACCTAAAATAGGACTTTTCAAAAAATTCGATAATTTCAGTAAATTTTATAAATACTTTGAATTCTGAAATTTTAAAAATTCAATGGATTCTATGAATTTTATTACTTATAAAAGTTCTATACATTCTGGAAATTCTATGTATCTTATACATTTTGTAAATTCTCTAAATCCTATGATTTCTTCAAAGTTTATAAATTTTATAAATTCTGATAAAAACTATAAATTTTATGAATTTTTAGAAATTTTATAAATTCTTTAATTTATTGATTCTGTGGGTTCTAAAAGTTTTTTAAGTATGTCATTTCTATAAATTTAATAAAATTTTATCTATAACGCTTAAAAATTGAGTAACTACTTTAAATTCTATAAATCCTATACATTTTAATAAGCTTTGAAATTCTATAAATGTTAAGAAGTTTGTTAATTTTTTAAATTTTGAAGATTTTATGGGTTCTATAAATTGTTTTCACTGACAGAGTTCTAAAAATTTCACAAACTCAAATTGTTTCTTGAATTTTTTTTTTAATTTTCCTAATTTCTATAAATTCTATAAATTTCACAAATTCGTTACATTCTAAAATTTTATAAATTCGGTTTTTATAAAGTCTATAAATTTTAATAATTCTACAAATTCTATAATTTCTGTAAATTCTATAAATCTATAATACAAATTTTACAAAATTTAAAAATTTGAATATTTATATATATTTTATAAATTCTTTAAATTTTATGAATAATTTTATAAACTGAATGAGTAAAGTCTAAAAATTCAGTAAGTTCTAAAAAAAAAAAAAAAAATTGAATTTCGAAGTGGCCAAAAACAAAGAGTTAATTGGTGTATTAATGGATAAAGCAATCGTTGTATCGGATTCATTTGAACATCCATCATATGTCAATGATGTAAACCGTACTAATAGTTCTTCAAGATTGTTGATACCTTCTTCTAATCAGGGCATTATCGGGACGGGGCAGTCTGTGGATACATTGTATCCAGCTGTTGTACAGGATAAAATGTATCTGTATGTTAGTAGGTTGCATCCCTCGGTGAAAGAGGAGGCTGTACAAACTTATATTTGCTCGAAAATATTGGACTGCAATGCTGACCAGGTGGATTGTAAATCACTGCTAACTAAGGATCGTGATGCGGATAACGCACTAACTTTCGTTTCTTTTAAAATTGGTTTGACTCGGGAACATTACAATAAATTAAATAATTCAGACATGTGGCCTCCAGGTATACTGATACGACCTTTAATGAGTCATCCGCGGAGATCAAAAAACGTGTTTGGTGTCCGGCGTGATCAGCACCTCCGTTAAATTCCACTATAAATTCTACTATCTTATCATCACCACATCAAGCAAATCCAGCTATTCAATGAATAAACATTTATTATCATAACGCATGCGGTATTCGCTCTAAATCAAAGAATCGATTTTTATCTTTACTTGAGGATGAATATGAAGTGGTCTGTATAGCGGAGTCTTGGCTAACATCTAATTTTAAGACGGAAGAATATTTTCCGGCATCGTAAATTGTTCATCGTCGAGACAGGCATCTTCTTAAAGACACATATGAGAAAGGTGGAGGTGTGCTAATTGCTGTTGCGGATAAATTTTCATCTGTACCTTTAATATTGACGGATTACGACTTGGATATAATCGCAGTAAGAATCAGATATCATGCGTTTTCACTAATCGTTTGTGTCATGTATATTGCGATTCTAATTTTGGGGTGTATAATAAAGTCATTGATATTATCAAGTCTAGCATAGCACTCATTTTGCAACCAGAGGACCGTTTATGTATATTGGGTGATTTCAATTTACCAAATGTTAATTGGCTTCGAGTTTATGATTTTTTAACTCCGTTGAACTTGAATGCGAATTATGATAAGTTCATGACCGGATTACTTTCAATGGGTCTCAAACAATGTATGGACGTCAAGAACAAGTGTGGGAATGTTTTGGACCTGGTATTTTTGCCGTTGGATCAAGAACTTATTGTCGAGACGTGTGACGATTTAACTGGAGCATCGAGCATATACCACTTTCCAATAAAAGTGTCACTGTCTTTCGATGTATGTGAAATTGTCAAGGATGAGTTATTTGTTGAAAATTTTATTTATAAAATTAGGGACTACGATTCATTTAATGCTTTTCTTGTTAATTATGATTGGAGTGCATTTGAGGGGAATGATCATTTAGAGGAAGTACTGGATGAATTTTATAATGTTATAAATGTAGGAATGGTGAAATTTATTCCTAAATTTAAAACTACGCGTCAGTTGAAGGAACCGTGGTATAATAAACAGCTTATTAATCTGAAAAACCGTAAAGGCAAAGCTCATAAGAGATTTAAACTTTTCCCTACTCCTGATAGGTACGCTGTATTTGAATCCTTGAGAAATGAATTCAGAATATTGAATAAATTTCTTTACAACAATTACATTTTGGAGATCGAATCGAACATAAAGGATAGACCAGATAGCTTCTGGAGATTCGTTGATTCTAAAAGAAAAACTAAGAGATATCCGTCTACTATGTTTTTGGACGATCGTTTGGGTCATAATTTGAAAGATAATTGTAACTTGTTCGCTGACTTTTTTGAGAGTGTTTATGTAAAGAAACCGTTAACGACAGATTCGATATCGAGCTATTGTTCAGTGGCTAATATAAATTGTTCCTTGCAATTGGAACTTGATACCGTTTTGAATGGTCTACTCTCGCTTGGGTTCTTTGCTGTCGCTTTTCCAATCACAGTTCTTTTTAACAAAAGCCTTCGACAAGGATACTTCCCGAACTTTTGGATATGCTCTTTAATTAAACCAATATTTTAGTCAGGATATTACTAATTATCGAGCATCAGTATTTTATCCGTTTTGCCGAAACTTCTTGAAAAATTAGTCTAAGATTTTTTTTTTTTTATACTCGTAGGTTTATTTCTTCTAAGCAACATGGATTCCTTCCTGGCAGATCAACTGTCTCGAATTGGTTTTTACTGACCAATTATATTTCAACGGCCTTTGAATTGGGGATGGATGTACAGGTTGTTTATTCAGATTTTAGCAAGGCCTTTGACAAAATTGATCACAAACTACTATTCCTTAAATTGGAGTCTTTAGATTGTAATAGTTTACCTATTAGGTGGATCAAGTCGTACTTAGATGGTAGAACTCAAATCGTTAAGATAGGGAATTACATGTCTAGATGGATTCATGTTACGTCAGGGGTTCCCCAGGGAAGCCATTTGGGTCACCTTTTATTCATTCTTTTTATTAATGATGTGATTAACTGTATTGAGTATTCTGAGATTCTTATATATGCTGACGATATTAAAATTTTTAAAACTATTTTGAATATTCGGGATGCAAAGGAGCTACAGTCGGATTTATCGGATTTTACGAATTGGTGTACTTACCAAAATTTATTATTGAATACTAAGAAGTGTAAAACAATGCGATTTTCCCGTAGAAGGAATGTTTTGAACTTTGACTACGAATTTTTTCTCAAAGACCATAGAATTGAGAAAGTGAACACTTTCAAAGATTTGGGTATCACATTCGCTTCTAATTTATCCTTCCAAATTCATATACGGGGCATTGTTTCTAAGGCGTTTTCCATGTTAGGGTTTGTTAAAAGATTCTCCAAAGACTTCTGGGATCCTTATGCGATTAGAATGTTGTATATTACGTTGGTGCGCTCGCAATTAGATTATGGCGTAGTTATTTGGGACCCATTTTATCAGGATTCTTCTGATCTTATAGAAAGTGTTCAAAGACAGTTCTTAAAATATGCCTTGCGTAGATTACCTGGAAACAATAATCTTCCCAATTATATATTATGTAAACTATTAAAATTGGAACCTCTCTCTATTCGTAGAACTGCGACGTGTGCCACTTTTGCCCGTGATCTCCTCGTTTGTAGAATTGATTGTAATGAGATTCTCGATTTATTTTCTATTTACGTTCCAACACGTATGTTACGATCGAGTGGGGAGTTTGTTCTTAAATTACCAATACGGAGGAGTAATTTAGCTATGAATGAACCTGTTTATAATGTCTCGGTTGCTTTTAATAAAGTACGGTCGACTTTTGATTTTAATTTGTCAAGAGATGCATTTAAGGTTTTGATGTCAGATTTTCTTTCTAATTTTTGGTAAAGTTTTTTTTTTTTTTTTTTGTAATGTAATGTAAAATTGTAACCAGATTTTTTTTAAAGTTGGTAAATAAATAATAAATAAATAAATTCTAGAAATCCCAAAAATTCTATTCTTTAGATCTTATAAATTGTATAAATTCTACAAAGTCTACAAATATTATAAATTTTAATATGTTTTTAAACTCCATGAATTCTATAAATTTTATGAGTTTTTTAAATTTAATAAATTCTATATATTCTACAAACTCCATACATTTTATTTAGTTCTATATAATCTGCAAACTCAAATTTGATCTATGTATTTAAAATTTTCATAATTTCTATGAATTCAATAAATCCGATAACTTCTATAAATTTTAATTCTATAAATTAGAATTCAAATTGCATAAATTATACAAAAATTATCACATTTATAAATTTTTAAAATTCTATAAATCTTACAAATTTTAAAAACTTTTATAAAAATTTTATAAATTATTTAAATTTTGGAGATTCTAGGAATTTTATAAATTGTTTCAACTGACAGAGTTCTTTAAATTGTATTAACTGAAATGGATTTTCCAATTTTTCTATAAATACTATAAATTTTATTCTAATTTCTATAAATATTATAAATTTTATAACTTTTTTTAATTCTAAAATTTTTTAAATTCGATTAATTCTGTAAATTTTAATAGTTTTAAAAACTCTATAAATTTTTTACAACAGTTTTTAAAATTTTAAACGTTTCACAATTTCATAAATTTTAATAGTTCTGTATTCTCTATAAATTCTTTTTTTATAAATTCTACAAGATCTATAAATATTGTAAATTCTAATATGTTTAAAACTTCATAAAGTATTTAAATCCAATTAATCTTTAGTTTATAAACTTTAAAAATTTCATAAATGAAATTAGTGTCTGTAAACCTATAATGTCTTTAAGGGGACATTACACCTTCAAATTTTAAAAAATGAAATTTTTTCAAACATTTTTGTTTAATGGAATAAAAAGAGATATCGTAATGAAACTTTCCATGGACATTTTATTTAAGTCAAAGCATACACAAAAAATTTTTTTAGATTTTTTTCCGCCCCTTGTCGTCTGCTACGTTAATTTTCCAAAAACACCGAAAATTCGGGGCGTGCATCAGAACTGCTCTCAGAAACGTCTGAAAAAAAAAACGGGGTTTTATTCAACATTAAATGGCCCTTGGAATGAACTAAAAGGAAGAAAATGGTCTAAAAAATAACAAAATGGCGGCATTTTTTCGAAAATGGAGCTTTTTTGTCCCCTGCAATTTGTTGTAACTCAAAAAATTGAAAGCCGATTTTCCCTTCCGTAGTTCATTCTGAGCAGAAATATGTGTAGATCAACGTGTTAAAATTTTAGAACGATTGGATAAGTAGTTTTTTCTCAATCTTGCACGCCAACTTGAAAAACGTCATTTCGAGATAATCGAGTTTAAAGTTAAATTTTTGTTTACAACGTATTGCGTTGTTTGTATACAGCGAAGTAGACCAAAACCGTAGAAAAAAGACTTTGACTCGCTCCGTAATAAATACAATAATAATTTTTTTGTTGACATTTTCATGTTTATATTGTTAAAATCCTGTTCTAAAACGTTCATTCTAACATATTCGATCATAAAAAAAATTTCGATTTTTTAAAAATCTGAAGGTGTAATGTCCCCTTAAATTTTATGAATTTTCTCTACAAATTCTATAAAATTTATAAATTCTATAAATTTCATAAATAAAATAAATTTTTTAAATTTTGTAAATTCTATAAAATCTACAAATTGTGTCAACTCTGTTTGTTCTATAAATTCTACACCTAAAATTTGACTTGTTCAAAAAATTCAATAATTTCAATAAACTTTATAAATTCTTTGAATTCTGATTCTATAAATTTTAATAATCCAAAATTCTATAATTTTTATAAATTCTATGACTTCTTTAAATTATTTAAATTCAATCAATTCTGAAAACTGCACAAATTCTATAAAATTTATGAACGATGTATTTCTTTAAATTTAGTAGATTCCTTGAGTTCTACAAATTATTTCAAGTCTGTCTCTGGTATAAAATTCTGCAAACAACTATTTAGTCAAAAAATTCTACAAACAACTATTTATTCAAAAAATTCTACAATTTCAATAAATTTTATAAATTCTTTTGAATTCTAACTTTTATATTTCTAAAAATTCAATAATTTCTGTAAATTTTATAAATTTAATAAATTCTATGAATTTATTCTATAAATTAAATAAAGTGTAAAAACTAAGTAAGTTTTTTAAATTCTGCAATTCTCATAAACTCCTTAGATAATTTCTATAAACTCTACAAAGTGTACTAATATTATAAATTCTAATATGTTTATAAATTCTACAAATTATGTAAATTTTATAGCGTGTGTTGATGGACAATTTTGATAAAATTAAATTATCATACCTAATTAAGTTTAAATTTTGAAACTTCGAATTTTTAAAAATATGAAATTTGACGAATTTATAAAATTTCAAAACCTTTTTAAATTTTAAGTACATATCCGAATTTAGAGTTTGTCAAAATTACCAAGCTGGAGTTCATCAGTGTTGCCCAAATATGGAACCGAACTTCTGGAATTCGCGTCATTCTAAAATAATTCAAAGAAACTTCAGAATTCTCAAAACATATTTTTAAATTTTAGTATAAAAATTAATAAAATATTTGGCCTAAAAATTTTTTTGTTTATTATCACAACACAATCATATTGCAAAAATCTATAAATAAACCAAACATATTTTAAAATTTCATTGCAAAAAAAAAAAAAAAAAAAAAATCACAAACTTTACCAACTGGTTATCCTAAAATAAATTTAGTAAACAAGTTAAAGATTCACGTTCTACATAAAATGTCCTTGAAAAATACAGAGAAATAACAATAAAAAATTTCTTATGTGGCGAGCGAAACCATTAAAACCACCGTATCGATACTTTGACCTCATAATGACTTTGTCGAGCAAATTTTTATGTCTGTATAGTTTTTGTTGGTGCATAATATTCTGCAAACTAATTTATATTTAAACGATGTGATTTACATGTGTCATACATTTTTGATACGCAAAATTTAGTTTTCACCTACATTTATTAATTAAGTGACACATATAATTAAAA
Source organism: Tipula vernalis (assembly GCA_958295665.1). Lineage (NCBI taxonomy): Eukaryota > Metazoa > Arthropoda > Insecta > Diptera > Tipulidae > Tipula > Tipula vernalis. The sequence goes on along the minus strand of OY282559.1, from coordinate 382,918,312 downwards.
TTTAAATATTTTCATTTGTCGAAAATTGTTTATAATTCAATCATCAGCCAAACACAATTAGTATTATGTCAACAATATTTTTAAAGATAATAATTCATACAAATCTGCGCACCACTGAATTTTATTATATAGTCATGAGACATAGTGGTATACATAGGTAGGACGGCTGTTTGATGTTTTTTATGTAGGTAGGTAAAGTAAGTCTCTACCTATATGAAGAACACGAGGCACTACAGCATCATTTGGACAAACATACATATATGTATTATATAAAACATATAATATTAATGATTCACGCATTCGCCCGGCTTTTACACCAAAATCAATAAATCAATTTCACATCGGTTGTTGTAAAGAATGAAGTCTTTTGGCTGTTTCTTTTTTAGTAGCCAAAGATTAATGTATAATTTTATTTGTTGGCAGCTCTGCCAACTATATTTACAACAACAACAACAACATGAATCATGTCTGAATTTTGTATTTATATGTTTTTGACTTGATAAAAATCGAGTTTAACTGAGGCTGTCACATAAAATGTGTCGGTAGTGTTTTATTCCATAGATTAAGCATATTGAATGTAGTTAACTGGTTGTTTCCGGATTGAATTTCGTATTTGCTGTATTTATTGGTGATAAATTGATTTTTAAATTCTTGTCAAATCCAAATACTCTCAGCTGTTTGGATTAAAAATCAAATATTTTGTCTTAATATTATTTTTAAATATTTTCTGTTAAGTGCTGTTTGCTAATTATTTCATTTTTTGAATTCAACAAAATTGGTTGACATTAAGTTATTTCATTTGTGAATTATATACATTAGGTTTTCTTTTAATCTTTTCAGAGATTAAGTTCCTTTCGTATTTTAAAAATTTGTCAACAAACTGACAAAAAAATAACGATTGGGGTTCAATTCAGTTTCCCAAGCTACTTGAAATTGTTTGTCTTCTTTCAAAATTACTTTTTTCAACGTATTCTTACAAACCAATGTTGCCTTTCTCAATCAAATTGCTAACCGATATATCCTTTGCAAGCAGTGTTGATAGATAAAGAGTTCTACCGCACGAATTTTGAGGTTAAAATTTCATTGTAGTAAACATTATAGTTCTCATTTATTGTAAAGTGTTTGGATTAATTAATTGTGCTTATAACTGATCTTAGATAGAGATGCTTTCATTTTAGTACAACTGTTTTTGACTAAATATGGGTGTGCGCTTTCAACTGCAGTTGCCATGTACAAATGGTTGAATGACAGTTTCTCTTTTAAATCGATGCTACTTAATTAGGTTTATACCTATGAAAATTAAAACTTTTAAACAATTAGGTGATTGTTTCAAAATTTAGTTATCAAAACAGAGCAATATTTAGCCAAATTCACTAAATCGTGTTGAAGAAAATTGGTTTAAATGATTTTTAATATGTTTCGAAGTTTTTAAATTGGTTTGGTCAGAAGTTTTGTTCGAAAATTTGGTAAATCTATTTATATTATTTATACATTAAAGCTTTTTGCGGAAGTTGTAAGGATGTAGGAATAATTTGTATTATCGATTTAGCCCGCCTTTCTATTTATTTATGTGGTTTTCCATTTTTAAAACAATATAAATCGTTTACATTTAGAAGTTTATGCTATTCGTCGCTAGGATTGTGTAAGCCCTGTAAAAATAAAATCATCTCAAAAGCCTTATTTTACCTTTTTATATTCCACCCTTACAAACACACTTCATCTATCATCCAATAGATGGCAGAAGATGTTGTGATTTATGAATTTTCGCAAATACCCATATTACACCCTCCTCCGAGGGATTGGCCACTGGTAAAATCATACCAATAATTTTATTTCAAAAGTTTTGTGAAAACCCAAATCTTGCTTAGTTTTAGGCGATTTGGGCGCTTAAACACTTCTTATGCGAAATATTTCTATAAGTTTTTCTAATGACGGATAAATTGTTTTAGGAAAATTATTAAAGTTTGATTTTACAATGAAACAAGACTTCTTTAGAACATAAAAGACTGTTAGAACTATTAATTTAGTAGTCAAAATTCCTGAACTAAATATTTCGTTTGGACACAACACGAATTAATCAGATTTTGCCGAAACTGATGAGAAATCTGGTGATGGGGTAATTGCAAACAGTCTGATGTGAGCACAACACTATACGATCTGAAGTTGAGATTACGTATGCTCCCAAAAATTCCAGCCATAAAATAAATATAACTGTCTTTTTATAGCACCTGCAATGACATAATATCGTTTACTATGAAAATCTGTACTAGCTACAAAACTGACTGCAATATAGTAAGTAAGTATTTGGAAGCAAACTGATATAGACGACGTGAATAAAACGTTTTAGAATTTCTCTAAATTGTTTTCGAACTGTTGGGTATTGTTTGATAAATATAATTTTCAAAAGGGTGAATTTGAAGTGTAAATCCTGTATCAAAAGTTGAAAATTTTGAAAAATCGTGAGAATTAAGTTCTGACTTACAAGGGTTAAAATTTTTGAAGTGACCAAAAATTTTCTTACTCCAAAACCAATTTTCTCGACGGGTTGAAAGTCCCTGATTCCGAAGAAGCAAAAAAAAAAATCCGTCCGTCAAATGAATGTCTGCACCAAAGATATCTCAGAACGGATTGTCCGATTTGGATTTTTTATCGCTAATATGTTTCTATTATCAAGGCGGAAAATTGAAAAGCTTTTGGAACCTGCACGTCAAGACGTCAAGAGGATCTGATAGCGGCCAAACGAATTGACCCAAAACTACGTGATGACATTACCACGTGGTTTTTGATCGATCAATTTTTTATATTGTTACATTTTTGCCTTGCCAATCAAGGTTCGTATCACTGGATTGTGAATAATACAAAATGAATTCAATTTATCACCAACGAATTTATTTAGTTAACACAAGAATTATTACAACATAATTTTTAACAAAAATTCCCAAAATCACTTTATTTAACTTTTACACAATTTTACTATACACTTATAATTGTTCACCTCTATTATGATTGTCGAGTCGATCGACAATCGACACGACTTTGTGTTTCCTTTTCCTTTTTCTTATTGTTTCTATCAAATGAAAAAACGAAAACGCAATACAGAGTCGTGTCGATCGTCCGACGATTCGACAATCATAATAGGGGTGTTTATTTTGCACAAAAACACTTTTTAGATCACTTTTTAATTCCTTTTTAATCTTTACTCTATCGCGTTCCAAATACTTATAATTCTTACAAGTTTACACTATCGTGTTCCAAATTCGTATTATCTAATTCGATCTCGTTCGCCTTTTTATATACACAAACCAAATTTCTAGAAACCTCGTGACTATTCCAGTACTAATAGTGTAGACACATTTAGAACTGTTTTATCATGGAAAATTCCATTTAGTACAGTAAAACATTGAGCTGTAATTTTAACTTATTCTATTACACACTAGGTGTCACCGTTACAATATTGTTGACCCAATTTTTTAAATATGCTGGTTTGAGGATTGAGTTGGAGTTCGACTATAGGGTTGAGTTCAGGATTGGTTGGGTTGCTTTTTCGGGTTGGGCTGAGTTGGAGTTGAGTTGGGGTTGTTATGCGGTTTAGTGAGCACTTCAGTTGTGGATTTATTTGAAGTTGAATTAATTTCTGAACTAAAAGGTTGAGTTCATGTATGCATGTTGTTTGGCAGTTGAGTTGGACATTTAATTTGGACTTGATGTAAAGGCTGAGTTTGAGGTTAAGTTGAAAGTTGAGTTATTGAGTGGGTGGATTTTTTGGTTGAGTTAAATTCATGTGTGATTGCACTTTTCGGACCTTGTTGATTTAAGCATTGGAGTCGAATTAGAGTTGGGTTCTGGTTGATCCAAACGTTCAGTCGAGGATTTATTTTGGGGTTGAGTTAAGATCCAAGTTAGAAGTTAGCTTAGGTTGTCCTGAGTTTAGTATATGTACGCATGAAGGTTTTCGGAGCATATTGGGTGTTGAGTTGGAGTTATGCGATAATGTTCAGTTGGGGATTTATTTGCGGGTTGAGTCGAGTGTTGCGTAGAGATTAGATTAAATTGAATTCATGCACGCACGCCTGCAGTTTTTGGTCCATTTTGATTTAGGGATTGAGTTGAACGTTGAGTTTGGACTGAGTTGGGTTGAGGGTTTAACTGGAGGTTGAATTGGGATTTGAGTTGAATATTGAGTTGTGGCTTAGTTTATGGTTGGGTGTAGCGTTTAATTTGGGTCGAGCTGGAGTTGAACAGGGGTTGATTGAAATTGACTTGAGGTTTAGTATGGGGTGCGGTTGGGGATTAATTTGTGATCAAATTAAGCATTTATTTGGAAGTTAGATTGAGTTGATTTGAGTTGAGATCATTTACTCATTTAGTTTTTAAATCTAGTTGATTTTGAGATTGAGTATGACTTTGAGTTTAGAGTTTAGTAGAGCTGGAGTTGAATTGATGTTTGGGATTGATTCAGTTCGAGTTGGGGTTTAGTTGTGGGATTATTAGAGGGTTAATTTTAGTATAAGAGAATTAGTAATTAGAATTAGTAAAATCAGAAGATGTAATCAAATCGTTGTCATTTTCTAATTTACAGATAGTTCCATAAAACAAAACAGTAATTCACGACAAACATTTTGTAGTTTTAGACCAGCGACCCCGATCAGATTCTCGAGTCAATTTGGCATCTTTTGGGTCATAATGTTGGTGAATTTTGTTCAAAATATGTAAAAAATAAAAAAAATAAAATTTTGCGTGCAAAAAATCAGATTGTCTCGTTATTACGAATTTTAAATAGCAAATATTATGAATAAATCATTTTCCCGATATTCTAGAGAAAATCCTAGGAGACAAACTCCAAAGGGCCCACATACAAAGTTAGCGTATAGTATAGGTTATCTGAAACAATTTTCAGTTTTAGACAAAATAGGAGATTAGGGTGTTTAGGACAACCGTGATTGATATGATTTCACCCAGTATAAAGCGAATATTAAGAATAAATGAATTTCCAATTTTCTAATTGAAAATTATTCGGTTGAATGTCAGTACAAAAGCTGGAACAGGTATTCGAGAAATAAATAATTCTGAAATCAGAAATATTTCGAAATGCTAGCCAAATTTCAAGTTAATTTCTAGCTCATGCTAATATTAATTCCTACCTCTGAACAGGTAGTTTGTAATAATTCATCAGACAAATTTGGGCTACCCAGAATTAGCTTGTGTCTATGTAGCCTTACTTGAGCGCCTCTTAGGCTTGTTTCAAATTTGCATCATTTTTATGCAAACAACTCTAGTAGATGGTTTTTCTTCAAAAGAAAGAAAGTGCCGACCGACGATTCAATGGTTAGTGGCAAACTCCCTTATAAATGTGAGTTTAGAGCTCCATTCAGTGTTACCATATTTATTATTGGGTCATACTATTTCACAAAGATGATCTCCAATGGCTTCTTTCATCAAACGTCCTATGCCTTGTTTTTTTTATTTTATCGAAGAGAGTGGACGGTTATTGTTACAACAAAAAAGCAATATTGTGTTGTTTTATTATTGCTCTGTCTGCTCTCTCCGATCGAATATTTGAACACGTCAGAATGTGGTTGATGACAACCTCTTATTTAATGATGTTGATGGAATATTTGAAAAATATCACCTGTAACGTTTGAAATTTTAGTCTTCTAATTTTTGGGAGAAATAGTCGTTATTGTTCGAGGTAAACAGAAGTTGATCTGTCGGCTCCAGCTTGGCGATATACCTGTTGAAACTAATTTTAATCAATTTGACTTATTGTCAAATATTCCTTGATATGAAAGAATGGCCAATACGTCTTGGGCTGGGCATATGAGCTACTTGCGAATGTGTTGTGATAAAAAGATTAAGATGCATGCATTTATTTCCGTAGTATAATATTTCGCAAAACACTCAATGCGTAATCCACCTAGTGGTGAATAGCATAATTTTGCCCTGAAATGAAAAGTCAATAATTTATCCAAAATAATCAGGCACACAGCTTTTGTATAGCTAAAATATTTTTTACAAAATCCACTAATTCTGGAGGCCCATTATGAAATTTTTTGAGTTCGAATTTTTTCGTTATCGAAAAAATTCGATTCGTTCTAGAGCTCCTATAATAATTAAGAAAAATTTAATTTTTTATCAGACTAAGCTTTGTGCCCTTACCCTTTTTCCAACATACCATATACTTCTAAATTGGGCAAGTAGTGCACACTGAAAATGTCGGTGTTTTTTATGACATTACCTGGAACTGCTGGTAACGAAAAGAAAACCGAAAGAGAATGAGAACATTTCGTTGCCTTAGTTCGTTGTCCTTTTATCGATGAAATTTTCGATTTTGGGTTGTAATTTAAAAAAAAAAAAAATCAAGGGCTCATATAAAAATTTTGAGAATTGGAAATGAAAGTAAATACTCCAAATTGCATATATCATGCAAAGCTAAATTGAACCCCAAAAAAAAGCAACAGATTTATTCTCGTAGAACAAAAAAGAAGTAAACCGACGCTTTAATATTCCGTTCCGGCTTCGGTTTTAATTTTTTTATTAATACCCTTTATTTCACTTTGCACTCACAAAGAAAATCCCAACTGACTTTTGGTGAGAACCAAGCACCTGTTACTTGGAATAAATCGATTATAATTCGAAAAATATGTCGGTATTTTTATGGTTTAAAGGTCGGTACAGTTCCTTTTCTAAGTTCTGGTTTGGAATTTATACTTTGCTCTTTTGTTATGTTTCTTCTTCACTTAAGCCGTAGCGAACACCTTCATCGTTTGTAGGTTGGCTTAAAAATAACAATTTTGAATGTGACTTACCAATAGCCTTCAGAACGCGATTTTTGCAACAGCAGCAATATTTGGAAGAATCGATATACTACAGCAGTGAAACTAACTATACATGTTCCCTTAGATTTGAGAAAATTAATTTGATTTGCCTTTAGATTAGGCTTACAATATCTCAAAATAGGTGTTGTTTTAGAGTCAGCGCTTTTTAGTAAAAATAGGAAAACTTTACAAATAGAAACGGCACGATATTGCATATAAGAATAATACGGATGTAGGTATTAAAACTGATAAATGGAAAGAAAAAATGAAAAGTCCAAGTGAAGATTTTCCTAAAGTTTTGCTAACATTTTTTTTAAAAATCAGTTTACTGATACTATTCCACGTGAATTTAATCTGTGATTGTTGGAAATTCTCATCGCATTTCTCAATTTGCCTACAACTTCCATAATTCTCTCATCATCCGGAAATGGACACCAAGGCAGTTTATACTCTAGATCTTTCCAGAGGTAATCGTTTGTGCTCTACTACCTAACTCGAAACGAGCTCATCGACATCAGCAATGATGACAAATTCCTAAACAGATCTTTGAAAAGAATCGTTTCTCAGCTATTCAGATATTAGTCAATTTAGTATCTAAGCCAAACAAAGGTTGCGCAATGTGACTTGCTGACATAAATATTAAGGTGGCACGTTCACGGAGAGGCGGTATTCCGTTACGATGAGACTAAAAACTAACCACCAAAGTTAAACACAACGACTGCAAACAGGAAATTTTCACACTTTACTTGTGAAACATTCCCTCAACTTGATTTTTGACTTTTGGTTAGGATTGATTTGATACCAAGATACTTTTTTTATTTTGATCGTTTCATGAAATTTTAATAACCATAGGGTTACTTTTTTTTTTCAAAAGACTTTCGGTTAGATATTTGTGATAAGATAAGCATATAATAAAACCAAAATCCATCAATTCTGCTTTGTCACTCATTTTAATTTACCAAAGTGCCGAACACAATGTAACTGTAATTACCCAATTCAGAAAATAAATATTTCTCCGTACCTAATCGTATACCGATAGAGATATTTACATGCGATAATTACTGTGCAATTTATATTTACATATACAAGCTCGTTAAAATATTCTACAAAATTCAGTGTTTTGTATTATTTTGATAACAAAACAAACAGAAACGTAAATTCAACAATAATGAATTGGCTTCCTGTATCGTGCGCATTCAATCGCGCATGTAAATATACAAAAAAAAACTATTTTTGGGTAAACAAACACAACGAAAAAAAAAAAAAAAAGTTATCAGCACTACTAAAAATACCCTAACCAAAGGCTAAATAAGTAACACTAAATTTGGCGGGAATACATCTATATTTACGATTTATATATACCAACGGCGATATACATACCGTAGCCAATGACTATTACAAAATATATTCCATTTACGTAAAACTCGCGATTTTTTTTTTTTATGCATTCAAACATTTAGCGCATATTCGTCTTCATCGTTTTTAGTTGTCCGACTAAATAATCGTTTAGTTAGTTAGACGTCTCATCAACATTCTTGTCATTTACTTTTTTTGTATAATTTTCACTTTTAACATTTAATTAAAATTAATTTTATGGTATATAAACGTTGAGTGACAATTCCATTTTGGTACAAAAACGTTCGACTGTGCACATACACAGTTTTGAATAAAAATACAAATTTTTATATGGTGCAGACATATCGCTTCTAAAATTATTTCCAATTGCAATACGAAAAAAATCCAATCCATGTTGTTGTTGTTGTCAAGCTTTTTAATCAAACCAACAAAAAGTTTTTTTTTGGTTTTTTTGAATTCGACGAATTTACCTAAAAATTTGACGATTTGATGACATACATACAAATAAAAATGTATGTACGACACACAGTTGTATAAATTTCTTTAAATTTAAAAGTTTTTTTTTTCTTATTCGCCGATATTTATAATAAGGGGGGGGGGGGGGGACATGAAAATCCCTATTTCTAGGAAAATCTAAATAAGACGAAATCATTGAAATGTAGCTAATTGAATTACACTCACCGAGATGAAGTTGGTTTTGTTTTTGTTTTTGGCTTAACGATTCTGATCTAATTCAATTTTTGCCACTCGTTTCGGTAATGAGATTTGAGTATTTGGTTGTGAAGTAGCGTATACGGTTGATTTTTGTTGACAACTTAATTCGGGATTAGAACTTATAATTTGACAAATTTAATTTAAATTTGATGTCGGGCTAAGAGATTTAGAATTAAAATTCTAATATTTTATCAAGGTTTATGGTTAAAATTCCTTCCTAATTTTTATAAATTTGTACAGAGAATTCAATATGTATTTTTAAATAAATTTCATAAAATGTCTAAAAATTCAATATTTTTAGAATTTTACAATGTTTCAGAGTCTGATTTTTTAAAATTCTTTAAAATTTCTGAATAGATAAATGTTTGCGAATTCTAAAATTTGTAAAAATTTGATATAATTAATTCGTGAAATTTTCAAAATGTGGGTTCTGTATTTAAACAAGTTTTTATTTATATTTCACTTGGATATTTGAAAACTTCTACAAACTTCGAATTGAAGCAATTCATGAAACCTTAAAAGTTTGAGAAAATCGGTTTTACAGAATTTTAAAATTCAAATATCAAATTCTAAAATTTGTAAAAAATTCCAAATTAAGGGTAATTTCGTAATGAATTTAAAAAATATAGACAGAAATGTTTTCAGATACAATTCTTAAAACTCTCAAAATATAGAAAAATGAACCTACGTAATATCAACAATTAAATGTATGGGCCAGTTTAATGTTTTATAGTCTAGATCTGCTAAGTTCGTCTTTAATTGTTCGCGTTGGTGTGCGTAAATGACGCGATGTTTTTATGATATTAAATTGTCGATAACGCTCATAAAAACAGAAAATGACGCACACCAACTCGATGCTTGAGAAGCCTATAAATAAGAAACTATAAATAGTAAGTGATGAACAATATAGGGTCTTTGAAATACTAAAATTTAATTACATAAATTCAAACTTTTAGAATTAAACAATGATTAAATTTTCAGAATTAACGAATTATATAAATTAGGAAATAAAACTATTGTGACCCATTCAAAATTTACAGAATTTCAAATTTTAATATTCAATTTGAACAAGTTCTTAAAATTTTCGGAGTACATATAGTAAGATAATTCAACAAATTGTTTTAGTTTAATATTCGCTGTGTGTCAGAACTTTAGAGTATTATTTCCAAATCTCGAAATTAATAAAAATTGTCTAGTTATTTTAACGAATTTTAAAATTTCCAACTAAGAAAATTTGTTAAAATCTATTCTAAGAGTTGTACTAAAGAATGGAGTTCAACAAATTTTCGGGGTTTCTGCGAATTTCGCATTAAATAGAAATTTTCCAAATTTTAAGAGTCATAAAATTATTTTCGAATTTCAATTTATGCATGTGATTTTTGAACAAATTTTAAATGATTGAACCTCTAAAATTTCTAAACACAAATTCTTGAAACCTTCAGAATATGAGAAAATCTACCTAAGAAAACAGTTTACCAGTTAAAATTATATTTAGTCTAAATAGTTAAAAATACATTAAAATTGGAAATTCTCAAACGCATCAAAAATCCTAAACTTGGAAATCAGTTTTAATCTTCTTTTTCTAGATTTTAACTAGTTTTCGGAGTTTAAAATTCTCAAAATTTGTCAAAAGCTTTAACCTATTCCTGAAGCTTAGACATTAGGAAAATCTTGTTTACGAATTTTCGAGTGTGCATTAATTTGACCAGTTTAAAATTTTCTACCTTTGAGTTAAACAAATCTTAAAAATGTTTGAAAATTCTGAACTAAACATATTCTTCTAAAATTTACGATAAACCAATTCAAATTCCATATTTCGAGTTAAACAAATTCGAGAAATTTTCAAAGTCTAGAACGGTATTTCAGAATTATTTTAGTTGAAAATAGCAAAAAGACTGGAATTTAAACCAATTACAAACAAAGTTTAAAGTTTCAAAATATTTTAAAATTGGAAATTACACCAAATTCATGAAACTTTCAGAATTTGATAAAATCCTAGTTCAAAATTCTACATGGTTCATGATTCAAATTTCTACATATTTGAAAGTCTGAAATTGTAAAATTTTTTGTTGATATCGTACTTTCCCTCAAATTCAGTATTTGGAAAAATCTTGCTAAGTAATTTCAAATTTCAAAAATGCAAAGTTTTGATTAAAATTCCTTAAGGTTTTCGCTGTTTGGGAAAATTTCAAAACAAATATCATAGCCTAGAAATTTAAAAATTTTCAGAGTTTCAAATAAAAAAATTTGTGAAAATTAAACAAATTGGACCAGTTAAGAGAATTTAGAAAATTTCTGCTGCTTATTTTTAGAATTATTAATATTTTTTCAGTTTAAGGCTTTTTAGACTAGAATTTGACATTTTAGCTGTTTGAAATTTTCTAAATTAAATTTTCTCGGCAGAAATTGGAATTATCTTGCTAAGGAATTTCATAAAAATAGTTTAAAATAATTGTCTCAGTTAGGTTAGGTTAGGTTAGGTTGGAGTGACTGCTTAGGCACACTATTCTGTGGTATTATAATGGACCGATGACGGTTTATTGTGATACCACAGAATATATCCCCTTTACCCCTAATGGAACCATTTCGAGCTACTTATGTAGTGTAAGACGTCCCGCACTTTAATGTTTTCGAGATCCGAGAGGCAGTCCATCCTTAACTTACCCAAGTGTTTGTGCCTTCTGAGTGCCAAGGCTGGACACGAACAAAGGAAGTGTACCAATGTATCTTCCTCCTCCTCGTCCAAGCAGCTTCTGCAGAAGTCATTTGCCTCCAGACCCAGCCTTCTTGCATGTTCTCCAAAAAGGCAGTGTCCCGTGAGAATTCCTACGACCGTACCTAATTCACGTCTGCGTAGGGATATTAATGACCTAGTGTGCCCCAAGTCCAGCTTTGGCCAAACTTGTCTTGCAACTCTACAGGTGAGAGTGTTAGACCACCTTTCCCCCGCTGAGGATAGCGCCTGCTTCCCAAGTGCTTGTCTCAGCGCTGTGATAGGCCTCCCCAGACTTATCCTTTCTGGTTGCAGCTGGAGAGTCGTACCATGCCTAGCAAGTTCATCCGTCCTGCAGTTCCCCATGACGCCCGAGTGACCTGGGACCCAGATTACCTGGATATTGAGATGCTCACCCATCTCATTTAGAGATGAGTGGCAACTCAACGCCACCCGTGACGCCAAAGACACCGATTCTAACGACCGAATCGCCGTTGACTGTCCACATAGATTGTGATATCATCTGAGGATACCACATTATGCTTCAACCACGTCATGACCTCCTCAATCGCTACTACTTCAGCTTGGTACACGCTGCAGTAATCAGGGAGACGAATAGAAATGTTTACATTTAATTTGTCACAGAATACTCCAGCTCCTACTTTGCCGTAGAGCTTGGAGCCATCTGTGAAGAATTGCAACGCTTCGGTTTCCGATAACGGTCTATCCCTCTAGGATTCCCTTGAAGGGAAGGTGGTCCGAAATTGCTTCTCGAAGCGTAGAGTAGGTTTAATGTAGTCAAGATTCGCCAGCTCATCCTTCAACGATCTAACGATAGTAGAGTGTCCTGAGAGATGGCTGCAAGTCGTAAAGCCGTATTTGCCGCCATCTGTTTGGCCAAAAATGTCGACCGGAAGAAGGTGCAACATAACCTCTAAGGCACTTGTCGGCGTCGACCTCAATGCCCCGCTAACAAGCATACAGGCCGTTCTTTGCACCCTCTCAATCCTACCTTTATAAGTTACCTTGTCCTGAGCTGCCCACCAAACACCCACCCCGTACATGAGTACCGGTCTCACTACAGCGGTGTAGAGCCGGTGTTCCAGCTCCAGCTTCAGACCCCATCTATGACCAATGGTGTTCCTACATGAGTACAAAGCTATAGTAGCTTTGTTTATTCTCTCCAACATATTGGGCCTCCAACTAAGCTTACTGTCTAAGATAATGCTCAGATATCTAGCTCTATCAGTAAAAGCAAGTCTCGTGCCATTTAAGGTAGGAGGGACAACTACCGGGATTTTGCATTTCTTATCCCTGCGGGGTTTCCCTAGTTACTCACCTCTTGATGGTGAAATCCCCCAACTTCGAGCTAACAATCCTGCTTCCCAGCATATAATTGATTAACCCTCTCAGAGGAACGTCCACCTCCAAAAATGGCAATCTCTCCTTGATTGCCTCTGCTGTCACATTATTAAAGGCGCCCTCTATATCCAGGAAGGCCACCAAACAGAATTCTTTCGAATTAATCGATGTCTCAACCGTATACATCAAGGCGTGCAGAGCAGTGCCCACAGATCTACCCTTTGTGTACGCATGCTGAGACGGTGCTCACTTACTGGTACCTATTTTATCTCTAATGTATACATCCAGCAGCATTTCTAAGGTTTTCAAAAGAAAGGATGATAGAGATATTGGTCTTAGGTCCTTAGGATAGAAATGTAAGCTTTTCCCCGCTTTCGGTATAAACACCACATTGACCTCCGTCCAGTACCTAGGAATATAGCCCAGCTTCAAACACCCTTTGAATATAGCTTCCAGGTAAGGAAGAATAATTACTGAGTTGTTTTGAAGTTCCGCTGGTATAATTTGATCCGGATCAGCCGATTTTAATGGTTTAAAACCCCTCAGTGCCCATACGATCCGTTTACTGGTTACGATATCCTCTGTGAACACTGACAGTGATTCCTGATGATTGCTACGCACCAACAGGTCTTCAATGCTCCCTGGGAAGTGTGTCTCGAAGAGAAGCTCCAGAGATTCTCTAATAAAAGCTGTCCAAGATCCGTCTGGTTTTATCAAAAAACTGGGACTAGCAGTAATTTTGGAAAGAATCTTCCTAAGGTTGGAGGTTACGGATACCTCTTCCATTTTATCACAGAAGATTCTCCAAGACATCCTTTGTGCCTTTCTTAATTCTTTCTTATAAATTCCGAGTTTCTCCTTATAGTAGTCCCAATCCTGAGCCTCCCTTGTATTTTTGGGTCTACTAAAGGCTGTCCTACAAGCCTTACGAAAGGTTCCCAGTTCTCTGGACCACCATACTGGTTTTTGCCTACCTATAGGCTTAACCAGTGGGCAGGCAGCACGAAAGGATCGGTTGCTTGCGCTAGTAACGCTAGCCACCATGTCCTCCAGCTCCCCAACGGCGTTCTAAGGCTCCATAGCCCTCGACGGCAACAAATTCTCCAGTAATTCCCTGTATATGCTCCAGTTGGTCCTTCTAGGATTCCTGAAGGCTCTTCGGGTAGCAAGGTGAATATCGAGGCTATAGGTTAAATATCGAATATCAGAAAAGGAGTGTTTCTTATTCACTATCCAATTTTTAACCATATGAAGAATATTATTTGAGGCAATGGTCACGTCTATCACCTCCAGTAATAAATGTGGGTTCCCGCCCAATATTACACACTGTAAGATTAGTACTCATCAAATAATCAAAAAGTGACTCACCTCTTTCATTAATGTGCGTGCTTCCCCAGATAGTATGATGCGCATTAGCATCAACTCCCAGTACCACACCTACCTTTGATTGTTCCGCTTCACGGATCAGCTCCTCCAGGTTATCCGGAGGAACCTCCTTCTCCCGGTACATGTAGACTGTAACTAACCAGAATCTACAAGTGCCTACTTCCAGGCTAACTGCAGTAGTATCACCATTACTGTATTGAGAGAGAAGGAGAAGATTAATATTATTTTTCCCAAGAATACAAGATCTGATCTTCCCAGACTTACTAGAGGATATAATTTTGTACCCCTTGGTTCTGAGGCCACAGATCCTGTTGTTAATTATCCAAGGTTCTTGGATTAGTATCATATCCTCTGCCGAACTAGCCTGCCTGAGGAGTAGAGCTGCCGAAGTAGTCTTAGAATGGTGAAGGTTAATATGAGTTATCTTAATCATAACCTTTTAACCTTTACCTACCTCTATGACATATTCCTGCTACCGCAGGAATATTATTTCTCGCTATTTTGGGATGCTCTGGATTCGCCCGTCTCGCTAACCCTCATACCCTCTGTAGAGGACTTCTCAGTGCCTTCTGTCTGGCCGGGCTGCCGACTCCTCTTCCATCGGTATACCAGCTCCTTCGCTTATGTGCCCCTCCTTATCTTCCAAGTGTATCCTTGCCAGACCGATGTCGCCGAATTCACTTACCCCCTACCCTCAGCTTCTCCCCCTATGCTGCTGGTACCCCCTTCAGGCCTGGGCGGGTTGCCACCATCCTCTGGTTGGCCTCCCGTACGCGCTTCCGCCCCATCCTTTTTATATACGTTGAGAGTAATTGACCCGAATCCGAAGTCAATTACTCCCTTCGTTTTGTGCAGGAGTTCAAGGGGCTTCTTATTTATTACCATAATTGATAATTTCGAGCCCCCTTCGCCAGGAGGACAATCTTCCAATTTCCGGTCGGAAGATTCGGGTTACTGGCCTGAATGATTTTCAAAGCCTCATCAGGGCTAGCCGGTTCAGATGGCAGACAGACACGTGCCCTCGGCCTGCTGGGAATTTCCTCCCGGCCAACTGCCGCAAGCTTTGCGCCTGGCCATACCACCCCTACTTTGGCTATAGCCTTTTTCTATAGATCCACAGATCTAGGGTCTGAGCATGCATTCATCTTGGGGAAGGTTTAGTGCATTATACACTAACCTCCATTTTTCCGCAGTGATGCTCCCATCTGCTTGACTTTCGTCAATTACGGCTAGCATTAACACATGCTCCCTCAGGACATCGCTGACCAGCTTTGTTGCTGAGTTGGAGCTCAGCTTCTTGTCAGTCAGCAACTTGGCCCACTTGCTGTTGACTACTTCCACCTCGTCCTGGGACCGCTGTCTTTTCGACACATGGTCCCTTTCCGAGCTTCCGCAGCCCACAATGCTCCTTGCCCAAGCTACTAATGTTCTCTGTTCTTCCGTGAGCTGCCCCTCGGGGGTCGCAGCCCACTTCTCGAGAATTCGAAATGCCGAGCGGCGATTTCTGTACCGCCTTTTCGCCGGAGGAATGTCTCTCGTCCCACTCTCCTGTGCTGCGTTGGTACCGCTAACTCCCGGGACTGGTTCCCTAGAGAAACTACCTTTGCAAACTTAGAGGCCCCAACCGTCTGGTTCGAGGTACTTCCCTTCGCTGATAACGGCTTTTGAGGAGAGCCGGTGCCTTTGATTTTCTTATTATTAGATCTGTCCATTATGATTCCCACGAGTATCGGAGAAATAAAGGTCCGCCTGCGCAGAGATCTGTATACGCAGGTAAGGCTAATTACAACTGGAGGTCGCCAGGTATCCAGAGAGCTCCGTTCACGTCTGGGCTTTGTTAAATGGGCCCCCAGCCTGGCAGATCGTCAGCACGGGTCGCTTTACACCTTAATCCGGCCCATTTGCCATAAATTAGCGTGACCCGCCTTATACCTAGGTCACTTATTAACACCCGCTCAATGAGCGTGGACCCGGAGGCGACTGCAATTATAAGGCAATTGTCTCAATTAGATCTCGAAATAATAGAATTTAACAACTTTTCAGAGGTTTAAAATTATTGAATATATTTTGAAAGTCTAAAATGTTTGTGTTGATATTTCTGAATTAAAAATATTTCATCGGTGTAAAATTCGTCAGAGTTTCAAAATCTTTATGAAACTTTAAGAATAACTTGGTAGTCCAGAATTTAACAAGTAAGACATTTCGCATTTAGAGATTGTTTTTTAAAATTTCGAATTTCACAAATGCATCAAATTTATATTTTAATATTTGGAACAAACATAAAAATCTGTTCACAACAGTTTAACAACAAATGAGAATTTCAGTTTAAACTTGACCAATCAACAAAAAAACTCCATATTGTCAAATTTAGTTGATTTTCGAATATTGAAATTCTAAAAATTTGTGAAAACCTTTAATTAAATCAAATCGTGAAACTATTAGGTAAAATTTGGGTTGAGAGTTTTATAATTTTTTATTAATTAGATAATACATGTGTGTATTTGGAGAAATTAAATCTTAATTTTATACGGTTGAGAGTTAGCTGTAAAATTTGTAAGAAATTCGATTGAAATTCGTTAGGAAAATTTTATTACGGATTTTCAGAATTAAAAATATTTTCTTCAGTTTATAACTAAGTAGAACAAATTTTAAAATATTTGTATTTAAGATTCTAAAATTTTTAACATTTTCAAAATTTTACAGTAACCTGTTGCCAAATTTCTGAATAAATAATGATTGACTAGTCTGGAATAAATTTTTAGAGTTCTTCTCTCTTTATAACATTCTAGAAAATTTGGAATTAAATAATTTCAAAAAAATTTCGATAAACTTTGTTTAGATCAATTTTCAAAGTCTGAAATTTTTAAGTTTGAAAAATATTAAACTAAAAAATTCGTGAAACTTTAACAATTAAAGAAATCCTGCATTGGGATTTCAGAATTAATAATAAGTGACTAGTTTAAAACTCATGACACCCGGAATTAAACATAAAAAAATTGTGCTAGAAATACCAAAATTTCAAAATTAAAAGTAAAAAATGTATGAAATTTAAACCAATTTGGCAAGTTTTGGAAATTTAGAAAATTCATGCTGCGTATTTTCAGAACTTGGTAGACTGGAATTTGACATTTTATTTATTTTAAATTCTCTAAATTGGATATTCTTGACTGTTACAGAATTTGACGTTATATTTCTCTAATAAATTTTTAAACAATTGTTTCGAGTTACACAAATCCGTCAAATTTTTTACCTATTTAAAATTCTCTTGTCTACTGTTTAACAAAAAATTCGGTTTTCAAATTGGTTTTTTAGTTTATCCAAAACAAAATTCCATATTGTAAAATTTAACTAATCTTCGAAGATTGAACTTCTGAAAATTTGTAAAAACCTTCAATTAAACCCAATCGTGAAACTAATGAAATTAGGTACAACCAATTTGGGATGGGAATTTCAGAATTTTTTGAAATTTTAAAAAATTTAATATTTAACAAATTCATTGGTATTTCAAAAATTGAGTTTGTAGAAACTTATTCAACTATAGTTGGAGGTTTTAAAAATTGAAGAGGAGAATATATCATATTTTTAAAATTTGATATTCATCTTCGAATTAAAGCAACTCGTGAAACTTTCAGAACTTGGGCAATCTTGTTATGAAATTGAACAAATCATCAGAATTTAAAACTCAAAAATTTGTTAAAATTTCGATTGAAATTCGTTGGGTAAATTATTTTTACGGATTTTCAGAGTTAATAATATTTTCTTCAGTTTAAAACTATATCGAACAAATTTTAAGAATATTTGTATTTGGAATTCTAAAATTTGTGAATTTTGGAGTACCCTAACCTAGAATAAATTTTCAATGTTTGTCATTACAATATTCTAGGAAACTTTCGGAATTTGGATAAAGTAGGTTTAAAAATTTCATCAATTTTCATCAAACTAAAAAAATTCGTAAACTTTAAATATTGTTGGTAACCTGCTTTGGAATTTCAGAATTAATAATAAGTGACTAGTTTGAAAACCAACCGTTTGGATTAAAAAAAAAAATCTTTTAGAAATTGTAAAATGTTCAAAAATTACTCAAATTTTCCACTTTCAGAATTTGTCAAAATGTTTTTTTTTTCTCAGCTTAGTTGTATAGTTTAAAACTTAAAAAATATTCAGAATTTTTTTTCTATGATTTGCAAACAACTTCGGCAAATTACATAAATTCGTGATAAATTGAGAATTTGCGGAAAAGTTGAAAAGAAATTGCTTAATTTGTTTTAATTCTGAAAATTAGGAAAAATTTCAGAGTTGGGCCGGGTAAAGAATTAAAAAAATTACATCAATTTAAGAATTAGTAAATTGCGGTTTTCAGATCTAATCATTGATAGTTTAATATTTCTTATAGTCTAGAATTAAACATATTTTTAGAGTAAGAAAATTAATTTCGAATTAATTTTGAAAATTAATTAAAATTCAGAATTTCATAGTGTAAATCAAAATTTGAACAAGTTCGTGAAACTTGAGAAATTTTGTAAAATTTTTAAAATTATTTTTGAGATTTGAAAAATGCAAGCTTAGATCCTTAAATAAACAAATAAATTAGTTTAAGAGTTGGAAAACCCAATACATTAAATTTGGAAATTCTCAAACGCATCAAAATTTCTAAACTTGCAAATAAAATTGATCAGCTTTAATTTTTTTTTCTAGATTCTTTTCGGTGTTTGAAGTTCTCAAAATTTGTGGAAAGCTTTAACCTATTCGTGATGCTTAAGGCATTAGGGAAATCTTGTTTACGAATTTATGAATGTTCATTAATTTGGGCCAGTTTAAAATTCTGAACTAAACATTATATCTCAGAATTTGTCATAAACCAATTCATATTCTGTATTTCGAGTTACACAAATTTGAGAACTTTTAAAGTCTAGAGCGGAATTTCAGAAGTATTTTAGTTGAAAACAGCAAAAAGTCTGGAATTTATCAAATAATAAAGTTTAAAATTTTGAAATATTTTAAATGTAAAATTAAACATAATTCATGAAACTCTCAGAATTTGTTGAAATTGTGGTTATGCTATTACAGAATGAGCAAAGATTACCATGGTTAAAATTCTAAATGGTTAACAAATTTGAAAGTCTGAAATTTAAAAATTTGTTGTTGATACTTTCTCTCGTAGTAGTTTCCGAATTTTGGAGTAAATCGAAATTTGTAAACTTCGATATTCTAAAATTTAACATAATTTAGAATTACAAAATTTTTAGATCCTTCTAAGTAATTTACTGCAGCTTTTCGTTATTTGGGTATATTTCAAAACTAGTAGTAAACAATTTTCTGTCTAAAATATCATAGTCTAGAAATTTAGCATTTTGCAGAGTTTCAAATAAAGAAAATTTGTGAAAATTAAATAAACTGGGCAAATTAAGAGAATTTAGAAAATTCATGCTGATTAATTTAACAATTACTAAATATTTTTTCAGTTTACGAGTGGACTAGAATTTGACATTTTACCTGTTTCTGACGAATTTCATAAAAATTGTCTCGTTTAGATCTCTAAATAATGGAATTTATCAACTTTCCAGAGTTTTAAATGTTTGATAATTTCGAATTTTGTAAAATTTTATTTTACGTTTGTACCGATATTTTAGAACTAAAAATAATTGATCAGTGTAAAATTCGTCAGAGTAAAATTACAAAAATTTAAAATTTTTAATGAAATTTTAAGAATAACTTGCTGCTTCAGAATTTAACAATTCATAAATTTCGCATTTTTAAATTGTTTTGCTTGATATTTCAGATTTACAAATAATTTGCCAGTTTTACAAAAAATTAGATTCGAAAATCAGATTTTCAGTTTATATTTAAACAATCCATAAAAAATTCCATATTGTAAAATTTAACTAGTTTTGGAGATTGAAATTCTAAAAATTTTTAAAAACCTTTAATTAAACCAAATTCTTAAACTAATGGGATTAGGTAAAATTTGTGTCGAGAATTTTATAATTTTTTTATAAATTAGATAATTCATCATATGTATATTTGGAGAAATTAAATCTTAATTTTATCCGGCTCAGAGTTAGCTGTAACATTTGTAAAAATTTCGATTGAAATTCGTTGGGAAAATTTTATTACAGATTTTCAGAATTAATAATATTTTTAATCAAATAATAATAGCTTTAATCAGTTTTAAAATATTTGTATTTGAGATTCAAAAATTTTGGTATTTTCAAAATTTTAGAGGAATTTAGTCAAATTTTCCATCCTTGAAGATTTAAATAAAAAATTTTAAAAATCTTTTAGTGTGTTAGTTTTCAAATTTGATAAAAATTCACAAGAGCTTGAAATCAAACTTAAGAATTTAGTGGGAAATTTCAATTAAATTAAAATCCAAAACTATTGTAAAAAATTTAATAATTGGAAAATTTTAACGTTTCCAATTTAATTTTAGGATTCATTAAATTCCTGAGCATCGCTAGTATTTTCCGAATTTTTTTTACAATTTTCAGAATTTCGTTATAATTTTGATTTCTATAAAAGTTCAAATCCAGACTTCTAGCTTCAAAAACAATTCAAAATGTACATGCGTATGAATTCGTTTTTTAGTTCACAAGCATAGAGCATTTTAGGTCACCCACATTTCCGTTCATCCGGTTCATTGCACGGTTAAATAATAAGCGTGGTCGCCACTTTGAACAATACGGTTATACCAGCTACATCAACTGCTGCAGTTGTCATCGAAAAACGACTAAGACGTGGCGACGATTTCTGCTATATTCGGCAAAATAAACATCCACATTAACAGCCAGCAATATTACCATTCATTTTTATTAGCCGCAAATTTACTAACTAAAATTTGAAATATTTACAACATACACATACAGTTCGATCACCTATATAAACGCATAAAATAAATTTGTCAAATTCCACCAACCTAACGTGACGTCGATCTTGTTTTTCAGATAAATATTTGTATTCGCCAGAATTTCAAACAAGGTGTAAAATATCAGATTTTGTAGATTTATTTATAGCGAACCATTCAATAAAATACTAACAAAAAATTCTCCGATTTTTGACGTATTGGTGAACGCAAATATTTTCCGCTTAACCAGTTATCTCTATAACAAACAACTAAAATTAACAAACAAGTTAGACAAATATATTGAAAGAAAAAAAAACTGATCATATGTTAGGTATGTAGCCATGAAAACCTATAAAACCATTACTACCCAATCAGATTCCTCGACCTCTTAATGACTTTGTCACAACAATACGGCGACATATTGAAGAAAAAAAAACTTAGGGAAATATTAATTTCTCAAAACATTTTGAAAATTTGAATCTCGTACGCATATGTTCAACACGATCATCTTCAATAGAAACCCATTAAAAATTCGAATATTTATTGTTTCCCGCGCCAACATAAAAAAAAATATTTGGTCGTCACCATACAAAAAAAATTAAAAAATAAAATTCCACGATCGTTTAAAGAAATAAGCAACATTAATTTCAGACGTAACTCGATCATGTTTCATTATAAAGTCTGAAAAAAACTGGATCGTTTGTGTATAATTTAAGATTTACACAAACATATAGATCTTAGATATAATAGATAATTTGATCTCTCGACTCAATATAATTTTATAGTAAAGAATTTATAAACACGTTCGAAATAATGCGATCGCGCGCTATATTACAAAAAAAAAAATTAAAATAAACAAAAACAACCTTGAGATCACTCAAAAAAAAACAAATAAATAAATAAAAACGTCTTTAAGATCATAATTGGGGGAAATGCTGTTTAACCAATTAAAACAACAACAACAACTGATATAAATTATATGTGAATGTGTATTTGTGTCCGCGATCTATAAATATCATGATTAACAATGATCATGTTAGGTTAGGTAGGAGTAATTTATGTCTACTTACAATATTATAATATAAATTCTCTCACTTCCCCTCTATCTCTCTCTCTCTCTCTCTCTCTATCTCTCTCTCTCTGTGTTTTCCACACATTTAACAAAAAATTGTATTCTCGCGTCCCAATGTCAATATAAAATGCGATCGGTCAAATTTATTTTTGTTTTCTTCGTTTCTTATTCACGTTTGAATTACACAAAATAAAGACTAAATTTTTGTATTTATAAAAAAAAATAAACTTGCGATCGCGGATTTGTGTCAATAATTTTGTGACGGTAAATATATTCTCAAAATGGCGATCGATCAAACGAATATAGCGTTAAGTATTGCGCCCACAGATTTTTCTATGCAATTAGTTACTCTTCTACGGTGAACAAAATCGGTTAGAGGCATTGAAACTGGTATTATATGAACATGATATATGGTATAGTTAAACTAGAAATCCAATATATAATACTATGACGCACCTAGCGGGTCAAATTAATAATATTTAGATTCAGGCGTAATATGATAAAGTTAGTCATAAATACGTAATACGGTTAAATGGACGCGTTTAGCTTCCAACTGGGCCGTTACTTTTCCTGTTGGCAGAAACAGAACTCGGTTAGTGGATTTTCCTCCTATCACAATTTTTCTAAATTTTGATCTTTCGATGAATAAGTTTAATTCGAAATTACGACACGGGAAATTTTGATTTGATAACTTGTTCAACACAAGAAATTGTAAACTGGGTTTTTCAACTCTTAAACTATTTTATTTGTTTATTTAAGAATCTAAGTTTGCATTTTTTAAAATTCAAAAATAATTTTAAAGATTTTACAAAATTTTTAAAGTTTCACGAACTTGTTCAAATTTAGATTTACAGTTTGAAATTCTGAAAATTTGATTTGTTCTAGATTAGACTATATTTAGATATGAATTTCGTGCCAAGATTTTTTTACCAACAATTTTACAATTTCTAACTCTCAAGCTTGCTCTCAAGGTATGTATATCAAATTAATAAAAAATTCTGAAATTCCCAGCCCAAATTGATTAATTGGGTTTAATTAAAGGTTTTTACAAATTTTCAGAAGCTCAATCTTCGAAAATTAGTTAAATTTTGCTTTTGGATAAACTAAAAAACTGATTTGAAAATTGAATATGTTGTTAAATAGTACACAAGAGAATTTTAAATAGGTAAAAAATTTGACGGATTTGTGTAGCTCGAAATTTCAAAACAACAATTTCAAAATGTAAAATTTCTTTTTTGTTACATTCTGAACCAGCAAGTTATAGCTGTTTCCGTGGAATTCTAAACCGATCAATTATTTAGACTTTAAAACTATTTGTGAAATAAATTTACAAAATTCGAAATTTTCAGTAATTCTCTAGAGATCTAAACGAGACAATTATTTTAAATTTGCTTTATGAAATTCAGCAGCAAGATAATGTCAAATTCTGTAACAAGCAAGATTCTCTAACTTAGAGAATTTCAAATAAATAAAATGCCAAATTCCGTCAAATGTTCAAATTAGCATGAATTTTCTAAATTTTCGAAACTTGCTAGATTTGTTTAAATTTCATAAATTTTTTGATTTGAAACTCTGAATATTTCTAAATTTCTAGGAACACCTACACACATACCTAGATATTTTAAACTGATTTTTTTGTACTTTTAGTTTTGTAATTTTGGTACTTCTTTGGGAATATTTTTCAAATTTAAAAATTTTAGATTCTTAAAATTGATAAAATTCTCAAACAAAGTTTATCGAATTTTTTTTGAAATTATTTAATTCAAAATTTTCTAGAATGTTAAAATGATAAACTCTAAAAATTTATTCCAGACCAGCCAATCATTATTAGTTCAGAAATTTGACCACATGTTAGTCACAAGAAATCAAAATTATAAAGAAATTCTGAAAATTGTAAAAAAAATTCGGAAAATACTAGCGATGCTCAGGAATTTAATGAATCCTAAAATTAAATTTGAAATGTTAAAATTTTCCAATTCTTAAATTTTTTACAATAGTTTTGGATTTTAATTTAATTGAAATTTCCCACTAAATTCTTAACTTTTGAAATCAAACTCTTGTGAATTTTTATCAAATTTGAAAACTAACAGACTAAACGATTTTTTAAAATTTTTTAATAAAATCTTCAAGAATGGAAAATTTGATTAAATTCCTTGATTTTGTAAGAGAGGGCTATTCATATGTATGTTAAACCAGAAGTAAAGAAAGACTTACATTTTATTTCGTACGCATTTAGTGGGTATCCCCACCCTCGATATCCGATGGTTTAGATATAAACTGTAAGAAAACAACTGTTAGAGTAGGCGCGTCACATTCACACATATAACCCATCACCACCAATCTTCTCTATCACACAATTCCATCAACGCAAGACGATGCAACCATCATACGTAGACTTAATCAACAAAGATCAATCGATGGTTAAGGCCACAGCAGCGTGGGTTGATTCACTCATTCTTGGCGATTCACTGTAAATATCTTTGCAGCACAGTGGATTAGTATGTTGGTACCATGTGGTTGCCGACAAGGCATACGGGTTCTCACACACTCACGCAGGCCTCATGCCACCACTACACACATATTCATTAGGCACACATAAATACAATACAATTCTACAATACAAACTATTCAAGCAATGCAATCCTACCTGATTTATATATTTTCACACCACTTGACACTACTCCACGACACGTGCTTTCACAACACTAGTTTTTATAAAACTAACTGTTCAAGGAGAATAGTGGAAAAAGGAAAGTAACTGGCCAATTTCTATATTTCATTATACTAAAAGGCATTACCCGATATACAATAAAAGACAAGATAAAGGGGTTACCCGAGGTACAATAAAAGACAAAACAGTACCGAGGTTATTCAAGAGATGTCGTTTACAATATATTTAGAAAAATTCAAATTTTATTTCACTTAGATTAGATTACAATTTTTATCGAAATCTCTTACCTATTGACATAATTCTGTACCTAGTGAGCCTTTTTTCAAATTTTGAACGAATTCTGAAATGTGCTGATACATATTGCATAGTCGGTTTCCTTCGTCACTAACACTGCTAAGTTCCAATCGAGTCAGCATTATTTTAAGGACTCCGGTTCGCTGGTTGGTTCACGGTTGGTAAATGGTCTTGATAGAACACTTAAATTTTCAAAATTTTTATGTTCGAAACCTCCCTTCAGTTTAAAAATCATAAATGTTTTACAGAAAAGCGTTATTGACAATGGCCGTTGCTCGTCGTCGGCTCAGAGATTTTTTTGCCCAGATACCATGTAGAATTTAAAGAGGAAGTGTTATTCCATGATTTAGGGTTGGGTAATTTGTCATCATTTTCAAATGTACCAGAACGATCGGATGGACACACACCTGCCTTTAAGTGAAAATCCAAAATAAATTCTAAAATATCAAAAAAGTGTTACCAAGACAAACGTGCACACTATAAGATAGACGCAGTTCTGTCATACTGTCCACTACTAGATAGAGACAGTAAATTTTTTTTTGTGTACTACAAGATAGGCACAAAAAGTCTAATAAATTAAAAGATTGACTTTGATTAAGGCATATGAGCAAGACGCTAAAAGATATCTTCTATCAAAATAGAAATATTGAAGAGGATTTAATAGAAATTGACTTAATGCAAGAAATGGACCAAGTGTTACAATCGTTAAATGCGATTAATGAACAAATCCAAAAAGTTAATCAAAAACAGGTTGAACATGACCAAGTATTGGCATATGTATCCCAACTAAAAAGTTGAACAACCACGCCAGGAACAAGTCCCTGAGGTTGTCAACAGGGGGAATGTAAATGTACTGGATTTATTCAGAATGGGATCGAATGGTCATTCGATGGGAATCGAAAACAATTAACTGCATGGCTAAAAACTGTTGAGGATATACTCATTGTATTTGAACCATTGGTATCAGAGCAACAATTCAGTCTTTACCTGCAGGCGATTAATAATAAAATAGAAGGGCCCAGCCAAGGACACATTTCTGGCTTCATTAGTCTAGCAGGCAACCGCAAAACATTCAGGGAAATTAAAGAAATTCTGCTGGAATCCTTAGGGGACCGGCGGGAATTCTCATTTTATAAGTCGCAGGTTTGGGCGACTAAACAAAATGAGACTATGAAATAAATTCTATAATGATTCGTGGCCTGCAATTAAAGCATTTATAGATGAAGATGCGTTAGCCGCCTTTATTTTAGGCTTGAGAAACCCGTACTTTGGTTATGCTCAAGCTGAGAAACTTAAAGGAATATAGGAAGCTTGTGCTTTTTTGTGCAAGTTTAATTGCAACGAGTTAATTTTTAACAACTCAAAAAAGCAATCTAACCAATTTAATCCCTAATTTGGGTTACAAAATCAAATGACTGGTAACGGAAACCAACCAAGAAACAGTCAGTTCAACCCAACGAACGAAAGACAAACCTACTCAGTGAAAGAAAAACCCATCCCTATGGATGTGGATATCTCAATGAGATTAAGTAATACTTTTAATAAAAAGCCATAAATAACCATGAGGATACTGAAGAACCTTTGCCATCACCTGTGGATAATGATTACTTTCTTCCATATTTAAAGTGTTATAGCGAACAATTGAAACGCACAATAACACGTTTGATTGATACTGGCGCTAATAAAAACATCATTAAGCCAAGAATCATACCTCGAAATTCAGTAGAAACCAATTCAACAAATAATAGTAGTAAACCAATAGTTAGAAGCCTTTTAGGCACACACAAAATTGATAAAAAGTCCAAAATCAATTTACTAGGTAATCTACCAATTCAAAATTATTATGAGTTAAATTGCCACAAATTTTTTGACGGAATATTGGGTTCCGAATCAATGGCGAAAATGAACGCCAAAATTGATTATAAATCGAATTCAATTTTGTTAAACACTTACCAGTTTGACAGATGATATTACCCAGAAGAGAACTTTTATAATCACATTGTCACCATAAATACCTCAGAGAACATCGACTGGTTGATCTCAGGGTTCAAAAAATTAAACAAAGATATAACCATTCAACCGCTTTTATACAAAGCTAACAATTTCAAGACAACAGTGAGAGTGTTGACAGATAGCCCGGGTCCACCGGAAAAACTTCCAAAATTGAAATTGGAAGTAAATAATTTTGAAACACTAAAACCAATTCGGGGTTGTGATAACAAAATAATTGATAGAAAAACTATAGAAAACATAATCCGGACGGAACACCTAACAGAAAAAAGAAAAGAACATTTTAATCGACACAGTTTTCAAAAATCAGCAGTATTGTTGAGACAGAATGAGAAACTGTCATCAACCCCAATTATTAAATACAAAATTATCACAAAAGACGTGAAACCTGTATTTACTAAAACGTATAGATACCCACATCACTTTAAAAAAGATGTTGAGGAACAGTTACAGGAAATGTTGGATAGCGGAATAATCCGTAATTCAAAAAGTCTTCTACTCCTCTCTAAGTCGGTATACTTTTCAACATTCGATCTAAAGTCTGGCTTTCACCAGATTCCAATGGACGAAAAATCAAAGGAAATACTGCATTTTCAACCGGAAAGGGTCATTTTGAATTCTTCAGAATGCCTTTCGGCTTAAAAAATGGTATGCCGCTACGTTCCAGCGCGCAATGAACAACGTATTGCAGGATTTTATAGGAAACATTTGTCATGTCTATCTGGATGACGTCATTATTATTGAACACAATTTGGAAAATCATATGCAAAATCTTAGTATGGTACTCAAAAGACTATCACATTTTAATCTTAAAATCCAATTAGATACATGTGAATTTCTTTAAAAAAGAAACCGAGTTCCTTGGCCATATAATCACGCAAGACGGTGTCAAACGTAATGCGGACAAAATCCAGAAAACTATAGACTGAAATTATAGACTGGCCATTACCGAAAACCCCGAAAGAAATTAAACAATTTCTGGGACTTTCGGGTTATTATATAAGGTTCATAAGAGATTACTCTAAGATTAAGAAACCCATGTCTAAATATCTGAAGAAAGATAGAAATCTCAATATCAAAGATACTGAATATATAAAGGCATTTAAGGCTCTTAAAAGAATTCTAGCTACAGATCAAATCCTAGCCTTCACGAAACAATTTATTCTGACCACAAACGCATCAGATTTCGCTCTAGGTGCAGTTCTCTCCCAAACTCAGAATAATGTAGAGATACCCATGCATTGCGTTCGCCTCGCGAACACTAAATTCTACAGAAATAAACTATGCTGAGAAAGAGGCATTGGCCATAATATGGGCCGTAAAAAAGTACCAACCATACCTGTACGGTAATAAATTCACGTTGGTAACCGACCACAATCCTCTAACATTCATTAAATCGTCGGAGAAAAACTCCAAAATATTACGATGGAGACTCGAACTAGAAAACTACGATTACGAAGATTCACTTCACGTGAATCTGGAAGCATATCATACAATCACGGCAGACACATCTGCCGATTATTTCATACACTTTTCAGACCGCCCTATTAACTATTATAGGAATCAATTAATTTTCAAGGTCTCAAATCAAAATATGACAATTTGGGAAGATATCTTCCCAAACTTTAAAAGAATTATACATAGTTTCAAAGGACACATTTGACAAAGATGGAATCACGAATCTCATAAAAAAATTCCATAACGGTAAACAAACCGCAATCCTGGCACCAGAAAGTTTGTATCAAACAATCCAGGAGTCATTTCGAGAGAACTTCTCTCAAAACGGCCATTTCGTTTTCGCTACGAAAATGGTCGAAGACGTAACCAATGAAAGGCGTCAGGATATGATTATCAGCAAATAGCACGAAAGAGCTCATAGAGGGACAAGAGAATTGGAAAGTTAGATAAGAAGTTCCTACTTTTTCCCAAAAATTGTTAATAAAATCAAAGCACATATAAATACATGTAGGATATGCAATATACACAAATACGATCGGAAACCCTACAACATTAACAGATATCTCCCAGACCAAGCACCGAAAAACCATTAGAACGAGTGCACATTGATATTTTGCAAATTAACAAAACCAATTTTGTGTCTGTAATAGACTCCTTCTCCAAACATCTACAAAGGACCACGGTAAAAATAGAGAAATCAAGCATCTCAAGCTAAAAAACAAAGAAAACCAACCAAACCACATCATATTCGGACTTGTTAACAAAAGCTGGCATCAAACCAAATGACATGGACGCCCTTTCCTCACCTTCGGGAGGAGTTATATTCATGTAATCTACTGACTCAACATAGCAACACATTACCACACATGTAAGGTGTCAAGTAATATTGCTGAACAGTAAATACCAAGAACGAACATGTCTGAAATACGATCAATAAAAAATGTTGATAATGCACAACGTGAGAAATAAGTTGAGTTCCAACTTTTTGCTAAATAGATATTTTCCTTTTAGAAGAACTAGTTAAGATATAATTTGTAAGTTTAGTTTTAGTTTAAATTCTGTAAAAGTACGATTGAAAAATAAATGTTCTCAATCATCTACTAAATAAATTCAATACGTCTTCTGAAAACCGATTACAACGCTTACAAGAAAGAAGAATGGTATTGAATGGTATTAAAACCACTCCTAGAAAACATTAAAACCGTTACAGGCAATTGATGAAAATCAGATGACTTTTATCGTCAGACTTAAAATCAGTTCGAAATTGATCATTGTTAAAGTAGACTAAAAAGTGACTAATGAGTGAAAAAATAATGAATAATGAATGATTACTCATTACTTATTATTTATTCAATACTCACTGATTATTCACGGAATGTTCACAGATAACTCTCGTTACTCACTCAAAATTGGCTTATTATTCATTCATATTTCATTCCTATTTCGCTCATCATTCCCTTGATAATCCCACATTATTCACTGATGGATGGCTAAAGGACTAGGCTCTAATTATTCATTATTAACTGAATATTTACTCTTCACTAATTATTCGCCATTCTTATTTTAGTGAATAATGAAAAAATATTGAGCGAACTTTTAGTGGATCAATTATTAAATAATGAGTTAAGCTGTTATTAATCATTGAATAAAGAGCGAATAATGAAAATATTCTGAGGAAATAATTTGTGAACAATGAGTAATGAGTAACGAATAATGAGTGAGTGGGTAATAAGTGAAAAATTGAATAATAACGAGTGAATAATGCGTAAATATGATTGAACTATTGATGAATCATGAGTGCATAATGAGGAATGATTATGAAATAATGGGTGGATAATGAGAGAATACTGAGCCAATAATGCGTGAGTAATGGGTTGAATGAATAATGTTATAATTATGATTGGATAATCAGTAAATAATAAGAAAATACTGAGTTAATAATCAGTTAAGAAGACCCTTTGTAGGAAAAAACAAATAAAATTAGATACATGCAAATATGTGGCTCTTGTAAGAATTTCTAATTACGAAGGAACAACATTTTTCAGGAATTTAATTTGCTGACTTTTTCGAGGAGAAGGAAGTTCTCAGAAGCGTGGTTGCCTGATATGATGACATTTTCCCCACTGTTGTTAGGAAATGTGCACTTGGATTGTCCGTTTTTTCCAGGCTCCAGGTACTTTGCGATTCTATCCACCATACCAAAACTCAATTTTTCCATCTTGAGAATTCATTTCACCTGATCATTTACTGAAGACTAAAATTCAATTAATAAAAAAAATGAACTTGAGTTACCTTCATTTCATTCAGGTAAGGTTTTTCTAATTTTTCGAACTCACTCTTCAAAACTAGAGATTAAAGACAAAATACTGAATTAGGCGTCATCTTCAATTCTGAATTAGTCATCATTTACTGAAGACTGTGATGACTTTCAACTGCATCTCCGGCATCCGCTTAATCTCTTCTTGTTCTGTCATTATTTTTTCAATAGTGGGCACAATCAATTTTCGCAGTAGATGAATGTATATTGAATATGTTTATATGAAAAATATGGCCCATCAATTACACCAAACGAGGTACGTCGATCTTGAGCAATAAAAAAATAAAAATTTTCTGTTCAGAATGTAGCTGTGCAAAATTGTGCCAAGAGTCTAATAAAATATAAATCGACCTTCTTTGTTTCAGTTTTGCACCATTGCGTTTTAATGATTGTTCAAATTTCCATAAAACGCATTATGTATAAATAAGTGTTGGACAAATAGTCGAAATAAAGTTGAAAATCTTACAATAAAGAAGCTATTTATAGCGACTGAAATCTGTTATTTATTAAATTCAGTAATAATGCCATATAACAATAACAATCTACTGTAACCTAAATAAAATATAAAAAAAAAAAAAAAAAAAATTTGTATAACCTCTCCATACTCACACCAAACACTAGTATTTAAGATGTTAGCCCGAATAAAATCAACCGCACGATTATGTTTTCACAAATCCAGGTGTTTGTCTTCTTATAAAGAGCTACAATTTTTGTATTATTCAAATTATATATCATCTTCGTTCACCCATAAGATGAGAAACATACATGAATACATGAATTATACAGTTTTCCATGGAAATTGTATTTTTTTTTTTTTTTATATTTATATTTCAATCTGTATATACAACCATTTATATACATTGTACAAACATAAAAACGATTTTCTTTTTATTATGATTATTCTTCTTCATGCCATTGTTACCATATTTTCCAATCCAAACCGTGTATTTATATATAAAATGTGTAATCATCAGCAGCAGCAGCATCAGTAATGCTAAACAAAACAACAAAATAGAGAAAATGTTCAGCCTTGTCATCACCAGCCTCTCCTCCCCCTATCCACACATACTTTTATAGTGCTCTGGCACAAATTTTCATTTATTTATATATTTCCTTTTTATTCGAAATCATTTTAGGGAAATGAATTATTTACTTGCTGGTTGCATGCAAATATTGATTTGTGAAGTAATAAAAAATCTAAGATGTGAATACATTGAATTAGTAATGTTTTAACGGTTTTATATGACATGTAGACCGTATCGTAAAAAAAACTTTCTTTGCTTTTTACAAGCTTTGTAGAGTTTAAAAAAAAAAACCTGAATAATAAATTATCCAGGGGTCGGGATATCTGTTTTCGTTTGATTGAGGCACACTTTCAAAATGTTTAATAATTCTAACCTATCACCTTTCACCGACATATGATTTAAATTAGTCTGCATCTATGCTACAGTAGTACCCACGGATTGCATTGACTTTTTTCAAAGATATAGAGCTGATATTTACCTCTCTTAACCCTTCTATCTATAAGGTAAAAAAACGTACTCTAGTCTATAACGAAGCACCCAGGTGACTTGGTTAAATTTAAACGAATAACCATGTTGGAATGAAAACTTAAATTTATATTCTGGCAACACTATTTGTTTTGTATTGTCAATTGTAAAATGAAAGTTTTTTTTTGTTTAACGGAATTCCGGTTTGATCATTAATAAAACTAAACGAGTTTCTTTCTTGGTGTTTATAAAATCTTTTATTTTCTGCGCAACCCAACAAACCATATGTTGTAAAGGTAAAAAATCCTCATAGGCGGACATTTATTATTATCTATTACCACATAGTGCTCGCGAACCTCCCATAAGGCTTACGTCTAAAGATCATAACTTGAAATAGCGTTATGGAAAATTTTCAAAAATTACATAAAATTTACAGAAAACTTCCACAAATCGAATGCTATGCGATAAGTGCTCGTGATCCTCCCATAAGGATTTTCGAAAATTTCATAAAATTTTGAGAAAACTTTATTGAATCCAACGCTATGCGATAAGTTCTCACGAATCTCCCTTAAGCATTACTTCTAGAGACCTTAGGACAAATCCAAAACTATCCCATAAGGATTACTTCTAAATACCATAACTCGAGACAGCAAAAACTTTAACGAATCCAACGCTATGCGATAAGTGCTCGCGAATCACCCATAAGGATTAGTTCAAAAACCATAACTCGAGATAGCGTTACGGAAAATTTTCAAAAATTTCATAAAATTTAGAGAAAACTTCAACGAATCCAACGCTATGTCATAGTGCTCGCGAATTTTTCGTAAGGGTTATTTTTTAAGACCATACCTCGAGATAGCGTCATGGGAAATTTTCGAAAATTTCGTAACATTTAGATAAAACTTAAGATCATAACTCGAAATAGCGTCACGGAACATTTTCGAAATTCTCACGAACGATAGAGAAAATTTAACGAATCTAACGCTTTGCGATAAGTGCTCGCGAAACTCCCATTAAGATTAACTATGCGATAAGCGCTCGCGAATCTCCCATTAGGGTTACTTTTAGAGACCATAACTCGAGATAGCGTCATGGAAAATTTCCGAAAATTTCATAAAATTTACAGAAAAATTGTGAAAAGTGCAATATGCGAGAAGTGCACGCGAATTTTTCATGAGGATCAAGATAATTTTCGAAAATCTCATGAACCGTAGAGAAAACTTCAACGAATCCAACGCTACGCGATAAGTGCTCCCGAATCTCCCGTAAGGATTACTTCTAAAGACCATAACTCGAGATAGCGTCAAGGA
Organism: Tipula vernalis; assembly: GCA_958295665.1. Lineage (NCBI taxonomy): Eukaryota > Metazoa > Arthropoda > Insecta > Diptera > Tipulidae > Tipula > Tipula vernalis. The sequence continues at coordinate 382,884,503 of OY282559.1, read as the reverse complement.
AAATTTTCGAAAATTTACAGAAAACTTCAACGAATCAAACGCTATACGATAAATGCTCGCGAATTTTTTTGGAAACAATTAACTTCAACGAATTCAACGCTATGCGACAAGTGCTTGCGAATTTTTCGTAAGGATTTATTCTAAAGGCCATAACTGGAGATAGCGTCATGGAACATTTTCGAAACTCTCACGGACCACAGAAAAAACTTTAACGATTCCAACGCTATGTGGTAGGATTAATTCTATAGACCATAACTCGAGATAGTGTCATGGAAAATTTTCGAAAATTTAATGAAATTTAGAGAAAACTGAGGAGCATAACTCGAGATAGCGTCATGGAACATTTTCGAAACTCTCACTGACCATAGAGAAACTTTAACGATTCCAACGCTAAGTGCTGGCAAATCTTCCATAAGGATTAATTCTAAAGTCCTTAACTCGGGATAGCGTCATGGCAAATTTTCGAAAATTTCATAAAATTTAGCGTCATGGAACATTTTCAAAGTTCTCACGGACCATAGAGGAAACTTTAGCGATTCCAATGCTAAAGATTACTTCTAAAAACCATAACTCGAGACAGCGTCATGGAAAATTTTCGCAAATTTCATAAAATTTAGAGAAAACTTAAGACCATAGCTCGAGATAGCATCAAGGAGCATTTTCGAAACTCTAACGAAACATAGAGAAAACTTTAATGAATCTAACGCTATGCGATAAGTGCTCGTGAAAATACTGAAGATTACACTATCGATATAGGTCATATATCGATGGCTTAGTGAACATTGGCTCTAACCCACATTTTTTTCAAAAAAGACATTTTGAAATCGTTCAACAATTGGTGACAATATTGCTTGTTATTTGTATGGCCCACCCCAGGGATCGGCCATTTGATAATTTTTGCGTCAAGTACATTCTTCGGACATTCGTGAAAAATTATTTCACTTTGGGACATTTGATTTTGGTTGAACAAATTTCATCGGCGTAAAAACGTTCAACAATTGGAGAAAATATTGCTTGTTATTTCTATGGCCCACCCCAGGGACCGGCCATTTGATAATTTTTACGTCAAGGGCATTCTTCGGACATTCGTGCAAAATCATTTGACTTTGGGGCTTTTGATTTTTGTTGAACAAATTTCGTCGGCGGAAAATGGTTCAACAATTGGTGAAAATATTGCTTGTTATTTGTATGGCCCAATCCAGGGACCGGCCATTTGATAATTTTTACGTCAAGTACATTCTTCGGACATTCGTGCAAAATCATTTGACTTTGGGACTTTTGATTTTTGTTGAACAAATTTCGTCGGCGGAAAATCGTTCAACAATTGGTGAAAATATTGCTTGTTATTTGTATGGCCCACTCCAGGGACCGGCCATTTGATAATTTTTACGTCAAGGGCAGTCTTCGGACATTTCAGAAAAATCATTTGACTTTGGGACTTTTGATTTTTGTTGAACAAAATATCGTCGGCGGAAAATCGTTCAGCAATTGGTGAAAATATTGCTTGTTATTTGTATGGCCCACTCCAGGGACCGGCCATTTGATAATTTTTTGCGTCAAGTACATTCTTCGGACATTCGTGAAAAAACATTTGACTTTGGGGCTTTTGATTTTTGTTGAACAAATTTCGTCGGCGGAAAATCGTTCAGCAATTGGTGAAAATATTGCTTGTTATTTGTATGGCCCACCCCAGGGACCGGCCATTTGATAATTTTTACGTCAAGGGCATTCTTCGGACATTCGTGAAAAATCATATGACTTTGGGGCTTTTGATTTTTGTTGAACAAATTTCATCGGCGGAAAATCGTTCAACAATTGGTGAAAATATTGCTTGTTATTTGTATGGCCCACTCCAGGGACCGGCCATTTGATAATTTTTACGTCAAGTACATTCTTCGGACATTCGTGCAAAATCATTTGACTTTGGGACTTTTGATTTTTGTTGAACAAAATATCGTCGGCGGAAAATCGTACAACAATTGGTGAAATTATTGCTTGTTATTTGTATGGCCCACTCCAGGGACCGGCCATTTGATAATTTTTTGCGTCAAGTACATTCTTCGGACATTCGTGAAAAAACATTTGACTTTGGGGCTTTTGATTTTTGTTGAACAAATTTCGTCGGCGGAAAATCGTTCAACAATTGGTGAAAATATTGCTTGTTATTTGTATGGCCCACCCCAGGGACCGGCCATTTGATAATTTTAACGTCAAGGGCATTCTTCGGATATTTGAGAAAAATCATTTAACTTTGGGACTTTTGATTTTTGTTGAACAAAATATCGTTGGCGGAAAATCGTTCAGCAATTGATGAAAATATTGCTTGTTATTTGTATGGCCCACCCCAAGGACCGGCCATTTGATAATTTTTACGTCAAGTACATTCTTCGGACATTCGTGAAAAATCATTTGACTTTGGGACTTTTGATTTTTGTTGAACAAATTTCGTCGGCGGAAAATCGTACAACAATTTGTGAAATTATTGCTTGTTATTTGTATGGCCCACCCCAGGGACCAGCCATTTGATAATTTTTACATCAAGTACATAGTACTTCGGACATCGGAGAAAAATCATTTGACTTTGGGATTTCTGATTTTTGTGAAGGAATTTAGTCATTTCCATCGTTTGTTCGACGATACAAAAAGTCGCCTAAATGTATACTATTTGTTTTACTCTATCTACTACTTTTTTTGTGATTTGCTAAGAACTTCACTTCGGTTATAACTTGGTTTTATACATACATACGTATGTATATAATGTATAAAATGGCTTTATGTAGAATCCACGTTTTTTACGTGTGGACAACTGTGTAAATTACACAGTGTAATTTACTCGTCCATTAATCTCAAATTTCACCCAAAAAGCAAACAAACAAGTCATGAAATATGTTGGTTGTTGAATAATGTTTCAAAATTTGCGTTTTTTTTGCTGTTGATTTCGTTAACTCAATCAAGTTAAGTGTAACTATACATATTGCAAGCTATTTCCCTTTATTGGTGGTTGTTTATAATTTTAGCACTTTGTTGCGTTGAAAATAACATTTGGCCACAAGTTTTCAAAATTTTTCCTTTTGTTGGTTTATATTCCAAAGCGATTAGAATGTGTTAAGGTGTCTAAGCGGGTGACTTTTATCAAAAATTGTCGAAACTTTCTAAAATCCAAAAGATAAGTGATTTAGGAAAGCGAGCATCAGAAAAAAACCGAAGTCTATTTCGAATCATTGTCACCCAATTTCTATCTTTTGGATTGTCGTTAAATATTTATTTGTTTGTTAGCAAATTATGAACTTAAATTATCCAATTAGTTAACCTGTTTGTTATATTTGCTGAAAAAAAATTGCATTTTTACAAAAAATGCGTAAGACCACCAGGGAGGACAAGCTCTCTAACCGCCGTAGTTGCTTGAACATGTTACATCTACCATCATAACTTTATTGTTTCTATTTTATTAGAACATTTCATTCCTTAGACGATTAAAATCCACACAAAATATTTAAACAATTGGCTTTATAATTTACCCATACATTACAGGGGAAAATCATGGTCATACACCACTGTAAAAGGAAAAAGCAAAAAAAACTAATTTTTGGTTTCTAAAAGGAAACCTTTTAAGTTTATTGAAAATATTTTGACCACCTTTCCATCTAGCAACCATTTTATATTATATATTTGTTACACATTTTGTACTGTGTTCTTGGAAAAAAACGAAAAAATTATTTATGAGGTGAGCTTTTGTTGGGCTTTTATTTCGGTTGTTCACGTTTTCGACATTGTTGGCCTTTTGGTGCTATTATTGTTATATAAAATAGAAAAAAATTATGGTTTCTATGCGACAACATTAATTTATGTGCTTATGTACGAATACTGCGATTTTCTTTTATTTTTCAATTACAACAAAAAACAACTGTAAAGCTTTAGTTTTTTGTTATAATTAGATAAAAGGGGTTAATTGATTTTACTGCAAACCTATATCTATTATAATATGCATACGTAAGTATTAGGGAATGGGTGGTGAAAAATGGAATTTAGGGCGGGTGGTGGAAGGTTGTTTTAATTTTAAATAAACATTTTTTTTTAATGAAAATTTAAGTATAATATATACGTTCTATATTACATACATACATAAATACAAGCTTTTAGGTTAATTCAATTTAGGAGTAGAATATTATGAAGGATATTTATTATTGTACATATTGAGTTTGCTATTGATTTATTGATTGAAAGACTGTAGATTTAATTAGGGCTACGTGTGTACATAACATGGGAATATTTTTTTTTTTTACTGTTTTATGTAAAAAGTCTTTTATAATTTACAATACTATATGAAGTTGGAATATATAATATGGATAATTTGCATTTGTTGTACATATACATATTTTAGTACAGGGTGTCCCGCTAACCAAATGAACAAATGGCTTAAGAATCCTAAAACTTCAATTTTTCTTGATACTTCAATTTTGATTTCATTTTGTTCGCAGGTTTTTGCCTGTCGAGTAAAATTCACCATAGTTCACAGGAAGTGTAAAGGGTACACTCAGTGGCGTAATTAGGTACCCGCAGCACCCGCAGCCGCGGGGGCCCACGATTATTGGGCTCCACGGGATTTATCAGGCGTTTGAATACTAGTTTAATGTCAAGATTAGATAGATGGTAGCTCAAAATAAGTTTAAAATAGACCACCCTTTCAGATTTGCAGAACAGAACATTTCTAGAAAATTTTTAAGAAAAGGCCGTGATCTGTAGTTTTTAGAGTTGTTCCTGTTCCTATTAGATATTTTATTAAGACAGGTCCAACAATTTCTTCTCAGTTGCTGAAATTGTTTAGGGTTTAGGTTTTGACAGATAAACTCGTAAATTAAATATTTCGACATCAAATGATAACAATTTTGGTGTTTGCTGGATTGACATTTTGCACTCCAAATTTACCTCTTTTGCATATCAAATTCAATTTTTAACAAATCAAGTTTTGATTAGAAAAGGTTGAATTGGATTTACAAAAGATTGAATGTTGTGTCAACTAATTAAATTTCTTTTGCAAAAGTTAAATTTTATTTGAAAAGGATGATCTGATTTGTTAAAAAAAATATAAAGGGCTGAAACCTCATGAGGTTCGTCAATTCAACTCCCAAATCAATCCTTAACTGAACCTCTTAAGTCAATCTTCAGCTCAACCTCCAATTCAATCGCAATCACCAAATTAACCGCCAGCCCGACCCTCAACTCAATCTCCAAATCAATCCCAAATCAACTTTAAAATCAACCAATAACCTAACCCCAAATCAACCCTTAAATAATTCCCCAACCAAGCAACTCACTCAACCCCAATGCAAGCTAACTAAACCCTGACTCAACTTTAGCTCAATTTAGCTCGAACTAAATCAACCGTTCACTCAACTCGACACTTGATGTTCAACCCATTTCCAAGATCAACTTGATTCGTAAGCTGCATGCGTGTATGAACTTAACTCAATCTAACCTCCCACTAAACCATAAACTCGACCCCAAATAATTCTCAAACAGAACTTCTCACTCAAATCCAACTCAAATTTAATTCAAACACTAGTCACCATAATACCAGTACAATCATAACCTTAAACAGTCATTCCATCGTATGATTATTCTATGAAACCATCATACAATCATAATAACGTACCATAGTAACGTCGAACCATCACACCATCATAACATCATATCATGGTTAGATAGTATATCTTACCATCAATCCTCAAAATTTCATATCATCATACCATCGTATCGTCATATTAACATACCACCATATAATCATACAGTCATACTGTCAACCGTCATACCATTACACCGTCATACCGTCGTACTATCACACCATCATTCTAGAGTAAATACCGTTATACCATCAAACGTACTATCATTTCATATAACGTATGCATTTTAATTTGGATCTAAAATTCAAAAGACGAATGAATATTTTCCAAAGCGGTTTATTTTATTAGAAAAGAGTATACATTGACATTAAGTATTGAACACAATTTCATTCAAAATTACTTCCACGGCTGACTTTACAGTACCCCATTTCGTCAACCGATTGTATGGGCTCCTATCTCATCAATCCCAACTTCGATTTGATCTTCTAAGTTTTGGATTGTCTCTGGATAGTTAGCGTAACACTTATCCTTAACAGCTCCCCACAAAAAAAGTCCTTCACAAATTGATCCACAAATTGAATATAGGCATTTCATTTCTACTGATATTCCACGTAAATTTCTTACCGTTTGGGTATTAGACTCACCAATTTGAAAGTTAGTTTTCAATATTTCCAAGTTTTGTTTAAGCGTATAGCGACCCATTTCGAAAATGTGAAACATTAAACTAATTGTACGAACGACGTGAAATTACAAATGCTAGGTCCATCTAGCATCTTCACCTGTTACAATAATACCAAACCATCATACCATTATATCATCATAATATCAGACAATCATACCATCATATATACCGTCTTAGCAAGATACCACCATACCATCGTACCGTCATACCATCTTACCACTATACCATCATACCATCATATCATCATACTATTATACCATTGTTCCATCATACCAGCATACAGGTTTTACACTTCAAATTGAACTTTTTACATTGCAAATTGAACCTTTGGTAAATTATATAAGTGGCCAATTAAGATGGAGCTTGGGTATTCCTTAACTGATTATTATGAAATTTGACCTGTGCGTTGGAAATAGGATTCTAAAATGATTTTTAGTTAAAGTTCTGGAATATGGTCAATAAGAATATAGCTTAACCATTTCTAACCGATTATGATGAATTTTGACGTTTCCAACGAACAGAACGAAATGTGACCCAATAATTATTTTTAGACGAGGTTGTAAGAAATGTGTTAATATAGCTTCTACAGGGTTTAGGTTTATGTGAATCATGCTGCTATTGAGGTTCCTTTGAGACAGCGTAAACGTACCATTTCAATTGCTAAACAATCAATATTATCTCCGTAATAAAGTTTCGGTTAGAAACTTTTCTGGCCAATCGTTCGTTTTAAACTTTGGGTTATGTTTTCTGAGTATTTGCTGTTAGAGCAGTAAATTTAGAAAATATAGTGTATAACGGATACCCGCCGCAGTATTGAAACTACTAACGGTATTGTAGAGTTTTGGAATTAGAAACATTATTTTAAATCATTATTTCCTATCTCGATTTTAGTTAAGGAATAGCAAAGTTCCAGCCTACTGGGCCATATTCCAGAACATTGTCTAAAAATCATTTTAGAATCCCATTTCCAACGAACATCTTAAATTCCATCATAATCGGTTGAGAAATATACAAGTTCCCTCATACTTGGCCATATTCCAGAACTTCATCCAAAAATCATTTTAGAATCCCATTTCCAATGTGCAAGCCGAATTTCATCATAACTGATTAAAAAATAGGCAAGTGCCATAGGATGGAGGTATAGAATCCCATTTCCAACGTAAATGTCAAATTTTACCATAATCGGTTGAGAAATAGGCAAGCTCCATCATACTTAGCCATATTGCAGAACTTCATCCAAAACTCATTTTAGAATCCCATTTCCATCGCGGAAGTCAAATTTCACTAAAATCAGTTAAGAAATAGATAAGTTCCATCCTAATTGGCCATTCATTTAATTTGCTAGAGGTTAAATTTGAAACGTAAAAGGTTCAATTTGAGGTTTGAGATATTAACAGTGACCTTTCTTAGGTCTTAAACAATATTTGTGTAAGGTTTGGTTCAAATCGGTCAAGTCGTGTGGATTTGTTTAAATATCATATACATATGCTGTACATCATACATATACTCACTTTATTTTATAGATTGCTCAACTGCTCACTAAACACTGGTCCAACACCATCTCAACCCTAATTCAACCCGCAAATGGCCCCCAACTCAACCCTCAACCCAACCGCAAACTCTCTTTCAACTCAATCCTCAAACCAGCATGTATAAGAAATTGGTCAATTGCTCACTATATCTTAACCCAACACCAACTCAATTCCAACTCAACTTGAACTCAACCCGTAACCTTGAACTCAACCCCAAATTCAATACCCAAACCAGCATATATAAAATATTGGTAAATATTTCAATAACCAGGTATTTTTTCGTGTGACAGGTCCCCGACCCTCTTGATGCACAGGTTCCAAAAGCTTTTCAAATCTCGGCCTTGACCATAGAAACAGATTGGCAAATAAAAAATTCTAAATCGAACAAGCCGTTCTCGAGACATGGTATCATGGTACAGACTAACAGACAACCAGACAGACTGACGGTTTTTTTTTTTGTTGCTTTTATAGAGAATTTCAAAACGTCGAGAAAAGTGGTTTTGGACCAACCAAATGTTTGATCATTTTTGACAGGATTTCAATACTTTGATCTTCTTAGACCGAAGTAAAACAAAAAATTGTTGGAATTATCTGGCTAGAAAAATAACTAACCGCGACAGAAAACAATTTCTTGTTTCCCTCGTTAGGGGCGCCTTTGTCTTTAGAAAGAGGAATCAACGGATACTTGAGCCAATCCAGTCAGTCTCTATAATGAATTCGTTCGATTAATAAAAGCTAAATTTACCGGTAAACTATTTCAAATATAAAGAAATTTGCAAATTCCAAATTAATTTACCGTAATTGTACCGTTTATGTACTATTTGAGGGTTTCATTCTTGTTGCTTATCATTTTGTTGACAAATAATTCATTATTTTCGAAATTTTTGTGAGTTTTCTAGATTTTTACAGGCTTTCCAAAATAACTCATTAATATCTAAATTTTTCACATACTACAGAGATTATTCGATTTTTTCTGAAATTTCTTAAGTTTTTCGACATTCCTAGGATTATTCGAGAATTTTAAAGATTTTCAAATTTATTCGAATTTTGTTAGGCAATGTTTTGCTAGTTACACATATAAATCTGAATCGTGATAGTAGATTTCTCGAGATTATGTCTAAATATCGATATTTCTTCAATTTCCTAGGTTATTCAAGATTATTCAAGCATGTTCAGGTTATTTACGTTTTAGATGGTGGTGATTAGCGGTTGCTTCCGTTGGTTTTACTTAATTCCGTTGGTTTTACTTACGGATAATCGATATTTTAGAACTTTCTAGAACATTTAAGATACTTTGACAATTCGGCATTTTTGAGCTTATTTCGAACTTCTTGATATTTTCTAAATTATATTCGAAATTTGTGATGCTTTATTGATATATTTAGAAATCGTCAAAGCTTTGAGTTGATTGCAGGAAATTTCGTTTTATTTGTATCGTATATTCTCTCTAAATTAAGTATTTTAATTAACGCGAGGCTGGACAATACGATGAAATAAGATTTTAACTAAAAGCTTTACTTATTCAAAGGTACAAGAAGCATTTTTGGGTTGTTATAGTTACGCCACTGGGTACATTGAGGCTCTATAATTGATAGTGGTTAGTACAACTATAACTCATGTTATAGTAAAAGATTGCATATTTGTAAACCTCACTGTAAGATTTGTTGTATAATGTAACAACGTTTATAGTGATCAAAATCCATCACGATTGAAACGATTTTCGAAACTTATGGCTATAATAATAGCATTTATTATTACAATGAAACTTCCACAGACGACCATCCCTCGAAAAAGACCACCTCTTGAAAATACCATTTTATTGTAAAATAACTTCTTTATTACGAAAAATCGTCTCTCTTAAAAACCACCTCCCAGACCTGACCGATACCATTATTACTTCGTGCATTGGTGAAGAAATATTGCCCTCTAACATTGACCATATTAAAAAATTATTAATTTTTCCTTCTTACAGACATACGTACATACATGTTCGAATAACAATTCCGGAAAATGGAAATTTATTGTTGAATGGAAAACAATAAACCGCAGAATTTTATCTTGGGCTTAATTCTAATTCCAATTTTTTGTAATATTAATTCCTGCGACGCAGGCTGTAGAGCGTGCAAATTCGATTAAGGTTAACCGATTAATTAGTGTTGCACGATTGTTACAAAAAATGTCGGCTCACGGAAAATATGATGTTAAATCCAGATTTACTTTTGATCAAAATTTTATCTCAACGATGATTGGTTGCTTCTTAGCACTTTGATAGGTCTAATGTATTTATCACCATTCATTGTCGTCGTCCATATTCTCTTTAAAACTCTGTGATATTGTGGGGCTTTGTTTAACTTGTTTATTGTATTAGTTCGATTGACATGCAAAGGCAAGTTATTTGTATGCTTTGGAAGTTTGGCAGTTTATTTTCCTCAATTGAGTTTAGGATAGGAACAGATTTTGACAAGCGCGTGGCATTTGCCATTATTGGATCCGAACGGAGATGTTCTGATACAAACTTTCGAATACTCCTAAAATAAGAATTTTGTTGAATAAATTGTTGGAAATTTTGAGTAGCTTTTGTCTCATTATTTAATGTATTTTATCGAAATATGCTTAAATAGATTATTTGCATACTATACGTTAAAGTAACATCCGTTACAGTAACAAAATCTCATTTTATTTTTTACCAACATCTAAAAAATAAAAGTACGATGAAATCGTAATCTCACGTCATTGGATTAAGGAATCAATTTTCTTTTAAGTTCATGTTTGCGATACTAAATTTGAAGTAAAAACTTAAAATTATTCAAATCAAAAAGTCGAATTAATGAAAAAATGGAGTGGAAGTTATTTATCTCGTAAACAAGGCCGTTTAGGTGCATTTTTCCACTAACCCTATAAAGAGTATAGGATCGGGCATCTCCATTAAGTGGCCCGGATGCAAATTTTATATTTGTCTGCCAGCAGTAACAACAAACAGACATTTTCCGTAATTGGCATTCATATATTGCTGAATAGATCCTGATGTCGATTATGTCTTTATGTATAATTTTTGAAATTCTCACAGCTGTAAATTCTTGTACAAAGCACTGTTTTTCTTGGCCCTTATGGCCGGCCCTAAGAGAGAATAGAGAGGGCTTTCGATCATAATTTTGAAACTTCTGTCAATTTCGAAATATTGTGAATCAACTTCAATGCAACGAAAATGCTCTGTTTACTCTTTGGCCTGTATACTTCAACTCAAAATTAAGGAAATGTTTCTTGTCCCTTTAGCATATAGTAGGAGAGATAGAATACAGGTAATCGAAAATTCCGCATATGGCATATCACAAAGAAAATTGGTTGAGATATATGGTTGTGGTAAAACACAAATTGTCCGAGATGGTTTGGCGGTGCCAATGAAAATACAAAGTGGCACTAATTTCAACCGGTCAAAGAAATAACAGATTAAACTTTGGCGTGATGGGAAGGCGCATGAGCAAAAAATTTGCCGGTTTATGGGCCGATGGTATAAGAAAAAGTCATTTCATTGACAAAAACTTTAAAAAAAGGCAATTTTGTATCTGGTAACAGTTGGATAAATAAATTTTACGCTAGAAACCATATTGTGTTTAGAGACTTGAGTCGGGAAAGTGCATCTGTGGGTGTCAAGGTTATATCTAATTGGATTGCGCGATTGCTTTCAAACCGGTCTATTTTATAGAGACCTGCCTACTGAATCATTTGATGCTAAAGCAACAAATGTACATGGTTCCAAAAAATGTAAGCAGCGAATCACTCTAATGCCATTATGTCAATGCCATTAGGCAAAAAGGGAAACTCCGTGTAATCAACTCCTCAAAACGGCCAATATGTTTTAAAAATATGAACATTTCGAACTTAGGAGTAGAGCTGTAGTCGAACGTGATAGCGTGGATAACCATTACCAAATGACCAATTAATAGAAAAATTTTCAAAGAGAAACGAAAAATTATTTTATGTTGGACAATGCAGCAGGGTATCGACCAAAATTTAAAATTGTATTATAGGCGACGAAACGAATGCTTATGACGAAAATCGATGCCGAATTTGGATGAATTGGTGAAACAAATTAGTTTGGCGGATGTGATTGATTATGTTAAGGTAGCTTAGCAAAACGTTAGCGAAAAAAAAATTGAAAAATGTTACGCTAAATGTGGTTCCTTTGGCTTTGATAGTATTGAAAAATGTTAGAATATAAGCAGTAACTCGATGTAGCTTATTAATTGACGTATAATGGTCGAATATGTTCCAAGATGAAGTCGCAGTATTACTAACCGATATTGAGCGATTCATTACATAAATCTGGTCTAATCAGTTGTGTAATGATTTTCCGGCCAATTAGATTGATGTTCAAAAAGAAATGAAGGACCAGACCAGCATAGACTCTGTTTCAGATATTCATCTGGCATTAAGCCTCTCGAAAAAAAAGTTGATGGGATTTTGTGACGTTGGTATATTGCACCAGTTAAGAATTAATGAAAGTTCCTGTATTTCAGGTTCAGATTTTATTTGAAGTAAAGTTATTTCAAAATCTGACTCTAATCGAGGCGGTGGCGGATTAATTAAAATCCAGGCACACAAACTTTCGTTTTCGACCCCCTCCTTCGACTGATTAGTTCATGAGAAATTTGTCAGAGAACAGAGAACAAAATCACGAGAAAGCGAGATAAGACGCTTGAAAATCGACCAACCATTAGCTGGAATCACATGGATGGAAAGACAACGAGGAAGTGTAAGCAGCCATGCCATTTTACAACGGCAGTACGTACACAAAATATTTCAATCGCCACAGGGCTGTCAAGCAACGTCAAAATCATTGATAGCACTGGCAACACACATTCAACAATTTTATCAATTAAGAACAACTTAGTGATGAAGGTATTCAATGCCGAGATCAAGCAAGCAATACCTGGGTCGGATTTTTTGTCTCATTATAATCTGCTTGTAGATGTCGCTAATAGCAAGTTAATTGAAAAAATTACATCGTTAGAAACACGGTATAATAATCCGTTCAAAACCACGACAACTTTCACCGGAAAGCTTAAAGGCAGCTAATAAATAAATATCTGCAGCAGCGATCTTCAAGCTTTGAATGCGATCACCAAACCAAATCGGTATCCATTGCCTTATATCAATGACTGCAGGTATATTTTCCATGGCAAAAGGATATTCTCGAAAATTGATGTGGAAAAAGCGAATCATCAAACAAAAACACCATTTGGGTTGTATGAATTTGTAAACATGACCTTCGGATAATGCAACGCACCCCAGACATTTCATACGTTTACCGCTCAAGTTTGAGTTCAAGTGAGATATCTGAACGACTTCGGAATTTTTACCTTTGTAGCAATCCACCCAAATGTGAAATTGAAAGATCGGCAATAGATTTTTTTAAGGCATCGAATCACATCAGCAGGTATTCATCCTTTATCGGTAAAATTTGAAGCTATTCATTCAGCACCAGCTACTTTTACAACAAATAAAACGCCACTTGTCCGTTGATGCTTTAGATAAGGTGTAGTCTTACATCAAATTATCGACCAACAGGCACAGCCACTGGTGTATTTTTCGAAAAATGGCTGGATGATACATTTAACAGCTTTTTGCCATTTATTTAAGAGTGAAATAATTCCGATATTTGGCAGAAGCTTTTCTAAGACAAAAACGGTATCTGAACTTCAACTCGTAATTCTCAACAGACATCAAGCATATTTCAGGGAAATCTAACGTTACGCCATGCCGTTTACAACTAATTGACTACAATGAGATATCGAGTGACCAACAAGCATGCAAAGAGCTAAGACCACATATTATTTAATGGTAATCTAACACTAAAATTAACAAAAATTGCAATTCCAGGTTCTATGGTACAGAACCATTAAGTCATCCAACCATCAAACATTCAGTTCTTTTAACTTACTACTAACAATATTACTAGCTTTGTGAAGTACGTGCAAACCAGACATCGAATCAATACCAGTGGAAATGCTGTATGGTAAGATATTACGATTACCAGGCCAATTTTTTGGAGGTGTCGAGAAAACACTTCATCAATCAAAGTTTTTTCAAACCAACGGACAACAACATCGGACTTTGTCAATACCCAGCCGGAAACACTTTAATTTTATTCATGGAACCAAACGGTCTCTTCTAGGTTTTCAATTCAAATTTCATTGGCACCATAGTTTAACAGAAAGAAAAAGTTTAACCAAGAAGTTAAAAGGTTCAAGTAATTGCTAGTGTGTTGGTAACATTATCTTTAAATCGGTATTCACTTAATACTTTAAAATTTACTCCTCTACGATAGAATAATAAGGAGGATAGGCTCAGACATACAGCTAGGTAAAAATTGGCTATTACGAAACTTAAGGTTTTACGAAGACTATGGCATTGAAACCTATTCCGAAGATAATCATGTCTAAGTTCGGCAGGTGGAAAAGGTTACGTAGTTTTATTTTCAAAGGACGCCATCAAATAACCTCGTAGCAGCAAGGCTAGCCTTCTCTTACTTCAGTTTAGCAAAGTTAATTAATTTTTGACTGCTTAATTAAACTCTACAAGAGAAGGTTTTGCGAAATATCCTTAAAATGAAGGAAAAGTTGAAAGGCCAGTTTTGAAAGTAAGGTTCTCATCTATAAAAAATAAAAATAGAACCTAAGTAAAAAAATTAGCTTCGCCTTGCAACTAGAAAAAGTGCCGCATTTTTTACTGTACAAAAATGAAAAAGGGTAAATCCGGAGTACCGTATGGAAACCGAGGGATGATTGTAATATAAAGCTAGAATTTTATCGGTTATGAAACCGGTATAAAATTTGTGCCTGAACGAAATTCACGGGCCCCAAGAATTCACGGGCCCTAGGCACGTGCCAAGTGTGCCTAGGAGTTAATTCGCCCCTGAATCGGGGTATAGGTTGCCGCCCGTACTGATGTGTAATGATGGCGTCCCATTCTACATTGTGAAGCATCCAAATAATTGGCATTATAATTTTCGCAGTTAATATCATTGGGGTGTACAACAAGAATTTCGGTAAATTCATTTCGAACTCATTAAGCACAGTATTCCAAGAGTGACCAATTAGTAGCTCAGATTTTATATGTATTGCGTCATGAATTGGGTCGGAGCCCGTCAAAGTCGTTTCGAAGCTATTACGAACGAATTAATTTTATCTAAAGCAAGTTGAATTAATCTACGTCTCGCTATATATGGAACACTTTTTGTTCCGTAGGGCACTGTGTGGTGCCCAATGAATAATATCTCCACCAGATACGCTGCAATTCCTTATGATCCTCAGTAATTAGGATTTGCCTATACATTTTGGCAATGTCAGCGGTGAAAGCAACTACATTCTGAAGAAATTGTCAACGAAATCTTTGTAAATTTAATCGACTACCTTTTGAGTTTCATTAGGTTGATTATACTTTCAGTGACAAAATTTAAGTGTGACCCAATATCTAGTAACTTAGTAGTTCTAAGCGGAATACTTTCAATGAGACCATGTACTTTGCCCGAACGAATATGAGAGATCAAGTCAACAAATTTTATTGTCGGGTCAATGTTAGGTTAAGTCTAGAAAAACATCCCGAAATGCCAACTAATCGCTATCCGACTCACTAAATGTCGGTGATTTCAATTCAGGAAGTTTAATGGACATTGATGAAATGCTTTGCTCGAGTATAGTACTGTTGGCTGATAATTCAAAGTTAATCGCTTCCCTTTGTGCAGTTTTTTTAATTCGTGAAGTTTATAGTCTTCTTTGAAAGATTCATTACACGTTGACGCGCCCTCATCTACCATTTTTAATTTAGATGGTTAATTTAGTTAAATATGACGTAGATTCTCGAGGATGACGTACTGTATCATATGCACAATTATGAGATGATAGTTTATTCTCGTTGCGATTGAATTGCGAACAGCAATTGTTACACTTATTGCAGTTTTTACACCACGATTACTTATGTGTCACGCTATGCATCACACAATTAAAATCCGTTTACTGGCAAACTTTTGAAATATTGAAGAGTTTAAGTTCATCAAATTTATGTGACCAACTATATTGTCACAGAAAGACCCCGACCATTTTAGCAAGTTCTGATATTTAGCGTCACTTTTTTATAACATTTTATCGCGAATTCAACAGGTTTTATGAGGAAAATGTTTATGTAAGTATATGCAGGTTAAAAATGTGCACAATATTCTGATCTAACTCACTTGTTGATAGAAATTTGATACGGCCAGTTTTAATAATTTGGCCTCAGATTTCCACAGAATCAGAGATTCCAGAGTGTCAAGTGTACCTTTTCTAGAGATCAGAACGTTGCACTAATTAGCTGATGATTGCAAAGGTAAATATCCTGAAGCGGCTGCAAAACTAAAATGTAAAAGGCTGAAACCTCATGAGGTGGTTAGAAATTCGGTTTTGATTAATTAAACTCCCAAATCAATCCCGAAATGAATGAAAGTAAAAAGTCGATAATGCAGATTAAGCTACTAACATTCCAGCCGAAAATAAAAAGTTTAGTGATTATAAGCTGAAAGTAAACTGGATATAAGGATTACAATAAACCGTTTTAATAGTCGTTGTAATAGTGTTACGTGGAAAACTTTGTTTCACCTAATCGGGGAAAATCTAGGAAAATCAGAAGAATTCACAAAATTGAAATAAAATCAGAAAATTAATCATTTTTATGTGACTGATAATGCTATCGCTGAAAAAATATCAATTTAACTTTCCCGTGGGAAATCTGGGAAAATTCGATTTTCCAAAAAACATTAAAAAATTTGTAGAAAATCAGCCTCTAGAGTGTTATGTCTGTAGATTAGTTGCATTCATGTGACTTGTCAATAGCTGTTGCAAAAAAAAAAGTTGAGTTCAATTTTCACTTTAGAAATCGCGGAAAATTCGGTTTTCCGAAAATCATTAGAAAATTTGTATAACATTAGCCTTTAGAGTGTTATGTTTGAAATTGGGTTGCATTGATGTGGCTTGTCAATAGCTTTAGCAAGAAAAAATTCAGTTCAAATTTTCCATGGGAAATCTCGGAAAATTTGATTTCCAAAAATCATTAGAAAATTTGTATAAAATCAGCATTTAGAGGGTTATGTTTTGAAATGGATTGCTTTGATATGGCTTTCAAGTTTTCCATGGGAAATCTCGGAAAATGCGATTTTCCAAAAATCATTAGAAAATTTGTATAAAATCAGCCTTTAGAGTGTTATGTTTCGAAATGGATTGCATTGATGTGGCTTGTCAATAGGTTTAGCAAGAAAAAATTCAGTTCAAGTTTTCCATAGGAAATCTCGGAAAATGCGTTTTTCCAAAAATCATTAGAAAATTTCTATAAAATCAGCCTTTAGAGTGTTATGTTTCGAAACGGATTGCATTGATGTGGCTTGTCAATAGCTTTAGCAACAAAAAATTCAGTTTAAGTTTTTCATAGGAAATCTCGGAAAATGCGATTTTCCAAAAATCATTAGAAAATTTGTATAAAATCAGCCTTTAGAGTGTTATGTTTCGAAATGGATTGCATTGATGTGGCTTGTCAATAGCTTTAGCAAGAAAAAATTCAGTTCAAGTTTTCCATGTCTCGGAAAATTCGATTTCCAAAAATCATTAGAAAATTTGTATAAAATCAGCCTTTAGAGTGTTATGTCTGGAGATTGATTGCATTGATGTGGCTTGTCAATAGCTTTAGCAAAAACAATTCAGTTCAGTTTTTTCATGGAAAATCTCGGAAAATTTAATTTTCCAAAAATCATTAGAAAATTTGTATAAAATCAGCCTTTAGAGTGTTATGTTTCGAAATGGATTGTATTGATTTGACTTGTCAATAGCTTTAGCAAGAAAAAATTCAGTTCAAGTTTTCCATGGGAAATCTCGGAAAATTCCATTTTCGAAAAATCATTAGAAAATTTGTATAAAATCAGCCTTTAGAGTGTTATGTTTCGAAATGGATTGCATTGATGTTGCTTGTCAATAGGTTTAGCAAGATAAAATTCAGTTCAAGTTTTTCATGGGAAATCTCGGAAAATTCGATTTCCAAAAATCATTAGAAAATTTGTATAAAATCAGCCTTTAGAATGTTATGTCTGGAGATTTATTGCATTGTTGTGGCTTGTCAATAGCTTTAGCAAAAAAAATTCAGTTCAAGTTTTCTATGGGAAATCTCGGAAAATTTCATTTCCCAAAAATCATTAGAAAGTTTGTATAAAATCAGCCTTTAGAGTGTTATGTTTCGAATTGGATTGCATTAATGTAACTTGTCAATTGCTTTACCATGATAAAATTCAGTTAAATTTTTCCAGGGGAAATCTCGGAAAATTCGATTTTCCAAAAATCATTGAGCAATCCGTCTCCAAACAATTATCACATTTTCCGAGATTTCTCACTGGAAACTTGAACTGGATTTTTTTCTTGCAATAGGTATTGGCAAGTCACATCAATGCAGTTCATCTTCAGTTATAATACTGTAGAGGCTCATTTTATAAAAATTTTCTAATGATTTTTGGAAAATCGAATTTTCCCAGATTTCCTATAGAAAATTTTTACTGAACTTTTTTCTTACGATAGCTATTGGCAAAACACTCTATAGGCTGATTTTATACCAATACTAAATAATATTTTTGGCTTTGCGAATTTTCCACCATTTTCCACGAGGAACTGGAGGCATGCTTTGCTACTTAAGAATATTGAAAATTGTCTTCAATGCTATCCGTGCATCCATAGTAATTTCCGTCTTAACACTATCATTAACACTAACTTCCGGCGGATTTTAACAGGGTTCTGCATTATCGACTTTTCACTTTCGGCTAACTTTAATAGCATTTATATTGCCTTATTTATGTATATGTCTGTTAAGGCAGTACACATTGAGATCGTGAGCGATATGACCAGTGAGACATTCATAGCTGCATTACAAAGATTTGTTGAAATATTTGAACTTTGTAAATCAGAAGAACATTTTAATCTCATATCACATTTTTTGTCTTCGCCGATAATCAAGTTTAACTTTAATCCTATTTGGGTGACTATGATAACCTCATGTGAAATTAGCAAAACAGCATCTAAGTAGTGATGCGAATTGAGGCTGTTCTCAATTCAAGACCACTATTCCGAATATCTTTCCTGTTAGGCCACTTTTTGATTGGTCTCACACTTATTGAAATACTTTAAAGACATCACACTTTAAGGGTAGAATTTATACAAATTTTTGTATTTAAGCACAGGGGTTTTATTCAAGCACATGGTACCGTTAACAGTTCCATAAATAAAAAATTAAATTTACCCGTCTATTTTAGGCTTTTAGATTGTCTGATGCGTAAAAAAACAGTTTGGAAGTTAACTTAAAAATTGTATAATAAAAACAATTTAATTGAACAAATTTTTCCTTATTGTAACAATAATTTTTAATAATACTTTA
The DNA here is from genome assembly GCA_958295665.1 of Tipula vernalis. NCBI lineage: Eukaryota > Metazoa > Arthropoda > Insecta > Diptera > Tipulidae > Tipula > Tipula vernalis. The sequence continues at coordinate 382,865,229 of OY282559.1, read as the reverse complement.
GCTGCTTAGTCGGTTATTTTTATTACAATATTTCGTATAGTTGTTAAAAATAACCGACGAAAGGGCTATCCGGAATTGATCTTATAAAGTATTATTAAAAATTATTGTTACTATAAGGAAACTTTTTTCAGAAGTCATAAAAAAATACTAAAATTTGTAAATCACACATCATCTGTAATAAGTTATGAACATTAGTTGTGTTTATATACAATATATAGCCGACGTCAGAAACCTATAATAATTATAATTAATGCATGTTAATGAAACAATTATTAGCTGCTTCGAAACTATAAAAATATATACACATCAAATAATAGCGCAGCGCACTAATGCAAATACCACAATATTAAATAAACATTAAAAAAAACCATAATAGTTAAGTTATTCATCATCGTTTATAATTAAAAAAAAAAAAAAATCATAATTCACTATAATAGTTGTGGTATAACAAGTTGTGCAAAACACGCAAACCGTGTAGAAACGAAAAATTAAAAAATTGATTACAAATTGGTTTTGACGTATTATACGGTCGCAGACTATACACATAATTATTATTTAGCTGTGTGTTTATAACAAAAAAAAAATGTACTGCATTCTTATCGTTATAAGATAAGAAACGAGCCCATATACACACACATTTTATCACAGCACATCATCACATCATATTTTTCTATTTTAAACATCAATCACTTTCGGCAGATGAATTTCATCTAATTACCGTATAACAAAAAAAAAAAAAAAAAAAATGCGCGGAATAATTTAGAAAAACCTAAACCTACGCGCCTTTTTTTTCTTGTACAATATATATAAAATAATGGTTTAATTTTAATGATTTAATAATGCCGCTTAAATTAGTCTGATAATAATTATTTTTTGTGTTTTATTTTTGCCTAACAATTTAGATAAAATATGATATCATGTACATTTCCACACAAAAAAAAAAAAAAATATGGCGTCATTCTTGATAAAGTAGGAAAATTTTCTCATCTCTGTGGTAAATTATTAACGCTCTAGAAAATTAGAAATTTTGCTACTTTTCAATTTGTGGGTAAGTATGCAACATAATATGGCACAAACAACATACGGTATGATTTATCACTGTGATTATGTTTGCTTGAGATGTCATCTATACATAAGAAACTATCATGTACCTTCATCCGATTATTATATTGTATGTTTGTGGTAGAAAAGTATGAAAGTTTTACATTAATAAAAAAAAGCTTTTTCGTGGAAATGTTAAAATATCATAAAATAATTCAAGCTTTTTGGAAGCCATATTTAAATTTTATGATTTATTGTAAAACATATTTCTTGTTGTTGTGTTGTTGCTTAAGATACAGGAGGTCAAATATTTGCAGATTTAAATTTCAAGAAGAGAAAGCGATAACGGTTCGAAATTTACGGGTTCATAAAATTCATGGACTCTAGGCACGTGCCTAGGATATCGATATTTTTATTTTAGGATATCATTTTCAGATGGTTGGATAGAGTTATTCGATATTTTTCAAACTTTTCGAAATTAATGATCAATATTCAGATTTTTTGAGTTTATTCGAAATTTGGTAGGTGTTCCGACATTTTCGAGATTATTCGAATTTTGCTTATCAGCATTTTTTGGCTTTATCATAGAGTTCCGACGTTAGAGAATTACAGATAATTCGAATTTTCAAAATTTTCGATATTTCCAGTTTGGGTAAGCAAGTTAGCGCTTTGGTTTTGTTTAGTCTCTAGAATTTCCGAGATGCTTTAAGTCAGATTTTTCGAAATATTTAAAATTGTTCATTGGATTATTCAAGATTTTCGAAATTATTCCAGTTTCCAGATGCCCGAGTTTATTCAAGAATCTTAGAACCTTAGAACCTTTCCGATAAATAACAGATTGTTCAATATTATTGAAATTCTTCAATAGTTTAGAAAACTTTCGGTTCGATAAATTAATATTTGTAATAGACTTACATATGATACAATATTTTCTAGCCTTCTCGAAATTGTTCGAAACCATTCAAGTTCTTTATTCGTAGGCTTAATGTGAAATTTATGAATTTTAAACGGTAAGTGGGAAATTGTCGTTTTCTCAGGAAACGGTAGAAGTTTTCACAAGTAGAGAAATTATACTTTGGAAAAATTGCGAGCATCCAGCAATAATTTCAACAATTCGAAATCCTAGTTTATTCGAAATTTCTTAGGTTTTTCGACATTTCCTAGATTATTCAAGATTTTCGAAATTATTCGAATTTCGCTAAGCAGCACTCCATTCAGTTATGTGATGTTAGAGAATTACAGATCATTTGAATTTTGAAGATTTTTCCGTTTTTTCATGAAATTTGTGGAATTTTAAATTTTCTCGAAATTATTCGATATTTCGGTTTATTCGATATTTTGTAGTGCATTCTGTTTGTATTGGTCTCTAGAATTTTCGAGATCAAATTCGATATCTAAAATCAGGGTTTTCCAAATACATACCTTTGGTTTGATCAAGCAATGTTATTTCAAAATAATATTGGGCTTACAATTGAAAAATCACAAATTTAACTAGAATTGTATATCCTCTATTATGCCTTAACTCAAAATTATCTGAGAGTAATAAATTGCTAATTTAAAAATTATAAAGAAATCTCCCTCGAAGATATCCAACAAATACATTACACACGTACAAGTTTCATGAGAGTACCCCAATATAAAATTTAAAAATTTGTAAGAATCCAACTTGTGCAACAGTGTCACGTTTGGAAAGTGGTTCAATTCGAGTGCATTGCCAATAGTTGTCCCTGGAAAAAGTATCAGGTGAAGTTTCATGTGGGACGCCTGGAAAAATTCTATTGAACGAGAGACCCTGCCAACAATATTCAAAACATAATTTTAAAATATTTCAAATATTCTGTTGAAATTTTAGTAAATTTTAATTTAAAAATTATTTCCAACAAAATTTTAGAAATCTCTTTTTGCTGAAATTTAAAATACAACGCATTTTAAGTAAAAATCTGGATTTAAAAATCCTTCCATCAAAACTTATCAAAATTCTTAAATTTCTTAATTTATTGACTTTTATAAGCTAAAGTTAAATTTTCTAAAGTTTTTAAGCATTTCGAAATGTTTAAAACTTTCAAATGAAAATTGACACATTTTTTTATGTAACTTCCGAGCTTAAATTAAGCATTCACAGCATTTTTAGATTGTGACACGAGTTATACAAAGTGTATAGCCCTGAACAAAAAAAATGAGAACTTTCCTTGAGCTTCATTGTGTTGGTAGTTTCGTACTGAAAAAGTTTGTCTACTCATTAAGTAGCGACGACAAAACTACAAAAATACAATTCCTACTTAACACAGAGAGTGCCAAGTACGAACGTACTGATTTAGCGAATTATATTCACTAAATCAAAAAACTTAAGGAAAACCCTCATGCCAATGCCATTATTGTTAATATGAGGATTATGAGCTATTACAGCCAATACATCAATTTCATTATTTTCTCCAGTGACTGTTGCTGCACTTCCATCAGTATTAAATTATTTGACAGTACGCTGAAATGACGCACGTCACCGAATCCTATCCGGAAAACGCGAAGCGTATAGAGTGACATCATTATAAAGACTCCGGCCAGCTTCTCCATAAACCAGAATCATTTCATTTTTCTCTTGTACAGTTAAATACACCATTCTTAAGTAGTATTGATAGCTTTACACAGGTATTGTTGAACCGACTGAACCGGTATTTTTAAAACAAAATACAAACAATTGCATTAATTTGAAAGCCGATTTAATCGCATGTACCTGGGCTACGATAATGAGAAACCAAATTGTTTAAGACTAACTTCGAGTATTTACAATGAAACAGTGGTATTTTTACTGCAGACGTATTGCAGAATCGGTTGCGTAGGTTTTCAGTAGGAGAAATCGGAAAAAATTGAATATCGTCAATTACAGCGCCATCTATCATGAATCGAAAAAAATGTTTCAGTCAAACCCTACGGAATAATTAAATTTTGATATTTATGTTTTTTTTCGTTGAGTGCTTATTTTCCGAGATATTTGAGTGTATCAGGTTAAGAAAATCACCCGGTATTTTGTCTATAAAAAGCCGAAAGAATCTAACTGATTGAATACAAAGACAAACTTCTCTTTCTTTTAGTTATTTGTGTGGGCAATAAAACACACAGAAATGAGAGTTTTCCTTGAGTTTTTGAGTTAGTGAATATAATTCGTTAAATCAGTAAGTTCGTACTTGACACTATCTGTGTTAAGTAGGAATTGTATATTTGTAGTTTGGTCATGGCTACCTAATGAGTAGACCAACTTTTTCAGTATGAAACCAAACTATCAACACAATGAGCTTAAGGAAAGTTTATACATTTTGTATAACTCTTGTGGTAAAGTACGGGGGGATTGATATTTCTACTTTTGTAGATATGTAATAAATGATTGACCTCTGAATTTTTTGCTGATTAACCAATCGAAAAATGTTGTGAATGTAATTATTGTTAATGTATTTTGTGTATAAGAAGCCTAAAGAATCTTATTGATAAAATAATTTTTGCGAAATAAATTTGGACTGAAACTCTGAATTTAAAAATTCCATCTGAACAAATTTTCAAACGTCTGTTGAAATTTATGTTTCTTAATTTAGTGACTTTTAAAAGCACGAGTCATACTTTTATAAGTCTTAGACATATTAGAATATGATCCAAAAATTTACTATTCAAAATTGAGGTAAAAATACAATCTAGGAATTGTTTCGCAAATATTGAATTAACTTTGAAGCTCAAAATTTTAAAGTATTCAATTTTATTCATGGAAATCTATCTTTTTAAAAACCTTTACAAATTTTGAATTAATTTCAAAAATTCATTCATTTCAACGAGAACCTTAATTTAACAATTTCCTACTGTTAATCAATTTTAATAATTCTGGATTAGTCCAATTTTCTAAAGCTTTATGAAATTTAGGAATATTTATAAGCTTCAAAACAAAATTAAGATATTTCTAAAAATTCTGGAAACTTGCAAAGTTTTGATTTAATTTTATACCGTCCGACTTAAAATTCGTAACTTTTAATTTAAATATAAAATTTTTAAATATTCAATCCCTTATTCATGGGTTTTTGGAAAAATTGTATGTTTCTGAATTTAGCAATTTTTAAAAGCTCAGATTAAATTTTCTAAAGTTCCTAAAATGAAAATCTCGATCCTTTACAAATTTTAAATTAACTTTAAAACTTTCGAATTCAAATTTTTTATTTCTGTTTTACATCTAACTTTAGGAAATTTATAAAATCAATTGACAAAATTTTAAAATATTCAAATCTTCTCATGGAATTTTAATGAAACGTAAATTCGCATATTAAAGATGATTCCATCAAAATTTTTAAAAATTCCTTAATTTTTACGTTTTTAATTTAACAATTTTAAATTTTTTTGGTTGAATTTTCCAAAGTACTTAAGCATTTTGAAATACCTACAATTTTTAAAACAAAAATTTTAAATATTTTAAATATTTTGTAAATTTTATGCAAATCCTTATTGAAAGTCTAATCAGATTTTTTAAAGCTCACATTAAAATCTGGCTATTTTTACAAATTCTGAATTAATTTCAAAGCTTCGAAACTTTCTAATTCAACTTTAAAATTATTATTTTACACCAAATTTTTGGGAAATTTCACCAATAAAACTTTGAAACTCAAACTTTTAAAATATTCAACCTTATATTAAAAATTCTTTAAACTTTCTAAAGCTCGTAGACATTTAGGAATATTTATAGGTTAATTTGAAATCAATTAAGATATTTTTAGAATTTTTGGAATCGATTACAAGTTGTGAATTAATTTTATAATTTCCGAAATGAAATTAAGAACTAGAGAGAAATCCAAAAAATTTATTTGTGAGGCACAAAACTAGAAAATATTCTAACCTAATTTACCGTAATTTAAAAATTTCGTTAAAAAATCGTCAATTTCTATGTTTGTGAAATTAACGATTTTTAAAAGCTCAGGTCAATTTGTCTAAAGTTCTTATAAATTTCGAAATATGTATCTATAATTTTCAAACTAAAATAACGTTGTTTTGAAAAATCTGGGAATTTTCACAAATTTTGAAATTATTCCATTGTAAAACATTCTTGTATTTTGCTGTTTACTCTAAAATAATTTCGTGGTGTACGTCAAATTGCGCATTTGTTGGCTCAATGTGAAGAGTGCTTTTGCAAATGATACATTTTGACAGATCCAACTCGCCAGCCATTCAGTAACTCGATGTTTATTGATGCAAATTTTGAGTGTTGGATTACTGAGTAATTCGGAAAATTAAAATTATTGACTAAAGAATTAACTTTAGAGACAAAATATTATAACTTGCAACGTGAAAAATGACGACCTGTGAAACTTCTAATTTTGAAAATCACACAACTTTTACTGAGCACTTTATTGGTGTAGAATCCCTAAGATCGTGTTATTGGGTTGCTACGGGAAACGGTGCCAGCCAAACAGAATTCCGAGGAGGAAGCTTCTACGGCTATATAGCAGTTGGAATTAATTCGGACAGAAACGACAACAATTGTGGAAAAGGCAAGGGAGGAGGCTGCAGCTACCCGTCAGAAGGTTAATTCACTCATGCGAAAAATTTCGTATTTTCCAAATATATCTACACCACGAGGATAGTTGGTCATAGAATCATCGGTAAATAACGAGCAAGGGCAGCCAAGTGCGGGCTCGTCTCATGCAACAATTTGATTGATCCCGTAGGTTGCTACGGGATAATGCTCTTTCCCTCCTTTTCAACATGGAGTCAACAGGAAATCGCGACTTCGACAGGTTTTGTGGTGCGTTAAAACAAGAAAAGATTAGCCACATGCTCTTCCGTTATCACGTTCATTCAGACTTGATGTGGAAAAATTAGCGTGGAAAGCATTTTCGTCCCTGCAACAGGAGGCACTCGATCGTATTGCCAAGAAGCAATTTATTGATGGTATTTGGGAAAGCAAAGTATAAGATCTTCTCAAGATGTCCAGTAAATCTCTTGAGGCAGTAGCAAAGGGAATTTAGATAACGGCAGTGCGACAGGCAATGAGATTGAAACCGAGAAAAAATCGGGAAACCGTGATTAAGGCGCCAGAAGCTACTATTAATAAGTAAGCAGCCGAAGCTGCCACGGAGACTGAGGCACCACGATATCCAGGGAATGGATGTGCCGCAAAGTGTCGAAATGGTGACAGGTGAATCATGCCCTATTAGTGGCATCGTTGATCTAATCGTCGGTCTGGGAGAGTTTGCCACTTCAAACGGACATTCTGATAAAACTGACCACAACTCGAACAGGCGTTCCTGTTCAGTTAAAAGAGCGTCCGGCAGTTTCAAGATTGCCCAATGGAGTTTTGTCGCCAAATCAATGTTGACAAATCAGATTGACGAGCTAATTCGAAAGTCACTAAAAGGTGTCCCTTATAATACACAGTACCGAATCGAACAATTTTTGTCAGAAAATCAGGATGGCTTTTCTCAAATTCCTGGGTACTATGGGAAAAGTACTTTGATGAAACAATAAATTGACGTTGGAAAGGCGGTACCCAACTATCTCGCAGAATACCATTGGCTAAACGAATAGAGATGAGAAAACTGTTAGCTGATATGAAGGAGAGAGGGCTCATAGAACCGTCTATAAGCCCTTGGGTATCACCAGTGGTGTTAGTCTGAAAGAAGAATTGATCGCGGAAGTTCTGTGTCATGTTGGTTTTCTATCCGGATACTGGCAAGTGGACCTCGAACCTAAAGAAAGACTAGAAACGGAATTTTCAGCGGAAGGGGGCCTTTCGCAATTTACAGTCGTGCCTTTTGGCTTATGTAATGATTCGCCACTGATTAAGTTGGTATGTGCGGGGTTGCCTTGGGGATCGTGCTTCAGTAGACATATAGGTGAGTCTTTTTCGGATCGGCAGCGTGCTGTTGGCCCTTAAGTTTAAAAAGAACAGAAAGACAATTAGCCAAGTTGATTGAAATCCTACAACCATACGATTTTGAGGCCAATATTGTTGTGATCAACTTAATCGGAACCATAGAAATGATACTAGACGCAATAAAAAAAAACTGGAAGCTGAAATCGACTAGACAAAGTTCATCAATATGCCCGTGAGAATTTCAGATTTACTTCGGAGCATACGATGGCCCAATACAACATGAAGTTGAATCCAGGAAATTTTGAAATTGGATATATAATTTGGTTACATAACCCAAAACGAAAAATTGGTCGATTCCCAAAATTACGGCACCATTGGGAAGGACCATACGAGATCTTAGGGAAACTTTACGATCTTGTCGTTCGGATCAAGAAACTTTAGGGTCGCGCACTGATTGTACACATCGATAGACTGGCTCGTTACTTAGATTCACATGCAATGGGGAAGCTGTGTAATGTAAGTCAGTGTATAAAGAAAATGCACAACAACATCAACAATCACGCACACAAACTGTGTTTTCAACTTTGTCCGTATAATTCGCTATAGTTAAATGTTTATATTGATCTCTGTATAGAGAGAATACAAATCAAGTCGAACAAGCCTTTCTAATTAAACCTATCTGTTGCACTTTATTAGTATAGGATTCCTGAGCAGGAAGGCCCCTCGCCTTGCCTTGCCGTACTATTCCTCCAAGCTTTGTATCAATATTAAAAATCTTCATGACTGGTGTTGTCCAACCGAATATCGGTTTTCACATAAAGTGTAGCGACACAAATGAATGAAAAGTGTAAGAGTCCAGGTAAAGTGTAGTTACGATATGTAAAAGAGTAAAATTAAACTAGAAGAACACAATGATAAAAAAATGCATGTTTGACAGATGCGACAATTAAGGGAGGACCACTCAACTTGACCCACATATATAACTCAAAAATTCAAGCATTACAGCCAAAAGTGTCTTGAGCCAAATAAGTTTATTTTCGATTGTTTTTGGCTGCAATGCCGCCTGTCAGAGTGACCCATGCTTTTAATTCTTATATTACGCAAAAAATAAACAAACAGAGTTGAACTTGACATGCCAGTTGAACATCATCCAAATTTCTATCTGGAAAGGGAGATAACTGCATTAAGTCTCTGAATACGCAAATATTAATACCACCAAAGAGACATTCGTTATTTTTAAGTTGCTTAAGTCGGGAATTCACCATACAAAGCATTTCATATATAAACAAAATTTCTATGTGTTGCCACTGTTTCATTTTTCATAAAAACCGAAGTATAATTACCAGTAAGAATACGCATTTGCACTATTCTACCATCTTTTTTGTACAGGCAGTTTTAATGTAGTCCCCACTAAGCGCGCTGCTACCCCTGTTAGTGCACAAACTTTAACTTGCTTACCGTAATACGGATTTATTTGATTTTTCAACAAGTTAAAGAGGAATGTTTTTCCACTCCCAGCATTATACCCGTTATGAACAACCTTAGACGCTAACCGCTATCATTATTTAACTGTTCTGAAATACTCCTCATTATGAATAGAAAATCATCCTTTTTGTCCAACATTCATTGCTCTTAGCATTAAGAAACTCGTCATCGATCATGTGCTGCTCTGACATCTTCACCTCTTCTTCAAAGTTTTCCTGTCGAGTTTCTTGATTCAAGATTTCAATGGATGAGTTTGATTAAAAGCATTCTCTAGTTGTCTGTCACGCTCTATATATGTCTCCAAGCGTGTGTTAGTTACACGGAGATGAGATTCTCTTGCCAGAAAAACTTCTCTAGCTGTGTCATAGTCTGTCATAGTACACTACCATCAAGCCGAGTATGCTCGATTTAGAAACACATTTGGCTATGTAAAATGCTATCGCTTCATTTGTTCCTCACGGCTGAATATCCATATTGGCATTCCAGACTTTTAGAATAGTTAGGTTATAATTATTCACCCATCCAGTTTTTGGTCTTCGCTTTAGTATTCAAATCCTGCCTCCATTGAGAATAAATTCGCAAGATGAATGAGACACAATACGAATTCAGATGTCTCGAGCGGCAGGTCAGAACTACATACTTGATTAAGCTGGTGTGTGAAAAGGTGTGTCACCTTCCACCCAAACTACCATGTGAACATGGGAGATTCCGCGATTCGGGGGGGGGGGGGGGTGGGATGGGAAATTCGATTCTCCACCAGTAGTTTTTTATTCGACCATTTAAAATTTGATTGTTGCTTAACATATATTTCATAAGGGCATTGGAGCGATACATGAAATGTCTACTAACAATAACGGGATACTGTTCAATTAACCGCTGTGTTACTACCATATCTAAATCATCCGTATTGTCCAGTGGTCGTCCATCGGCAATAAGGAAAGATTTTCGCATATGTTTGTGCACCATTGAATTTGTGGTAACAGCTCGTTTAATGCCATATGCCAATTTGCCGCTAAGCCTCTAACACTTTTAAGATAAAGATGAGCTCCTAGAGATTTAGATACAGCAATTAGAAAAGCGTCTTTGTGGTTTGCAAACATTGCAGTCAGAGCTTTAATGTCATCCCTAAATTTTAATTGTTCACTGAATCCTGCTTTCCTCATCATATTCTAGTATAAAAGAGTAGGTATACATCATGAAATTGTCCCTAATGACATCAAAGTGGGTATTTCTAAACAGCCTGTCTCATCAATAGGAGGTACGAGTAGGTTATCTACTGATAGCTGTCTTATTTTTGCATAAGCAAGCAGTCCATAAATCTGGTGATCATATTGTTGCTCTTGTAATGTTCGCCAACACCATAGCACAACATTGGCTATGCCTGCATAGTTTGCATTGTAAACTTGATTGTTCGCTTGTTGCCAAGAAGCTCATAGAATACGCATTGAATTATTAATTATTGTATAAGCATAATTAGCGTTGGTTACTTCTCCCATAGCCGATACAGTAGCAGGTTCTAATAATACTTTGAGTTTGGGTTGGGGAGCACCTCATTGCCTCATATACTGTAAAATATTAGACAGACTTTCAGTAAATTCAAATAAGTCTTGTGCAAAATGTACAGCTTGCCCTCTGAAACCATATTGCCCAAATAGTCCATCATATTTAACAATTTTTACAAATGGTATAATTCTTGATATTAAGCGTTGTTCGGGTTGTGTCAATTAATTTATTACATCAGGTACTTCACCAGGATCTAAATTATTCCAGTAAACTTTGGCTGGCCCTGAAGTTTTCTTACTAGTAAGGTGTTTATTGCAACTATGACATTGGAATATAGTTGCTTTGCTTGTTAATACTTCAGGTAGTTACGAAGCACGACTTAAATTTATTTTGTGATTCGTGACTTGAATTAGAGAACAACTTTTAGTACAGACCTCGCACCCCTGGTCACAGAATGTATTTATGGTTTTGTTAAAAGCTTCTATTTGTAACTTTTCTGCTGTACTTACTTGAGAGATATGCTCTCGTACAGCGCTTAAACGATCCTCTCGCTGTTCAGCAGTTTCGCCTGCTCTAACTTGAGAGTTATGCTCTCATAAAGCGCTTAAATGATGAACTTTTTACCTCATACCAATGATAGATATGTACTTGGTTAAATCGCCAACAAAGTGAAGTTGACTTCTATCTGAAATCTGACCCAGGTACTGATCGGGCATGGATATTTCCGTGCGCACCTGTATTGGCTCGGACACGACGATATGTCCGATTGGCCGACAAGGTGGCCGAGCTGTAAAGGAGAGAATCAGAAGACGTATTTTTCTTTTGCCCGACTCCGGATAAAAATGATTACTGGTCTGCTATTTGTAGCTTCGCAGCAGAAACTTTGGTTAAGTTACAATGCCTTGAGCGCGCGAGGAAAACCAATAGTGGTTCATAACATAAACATAATAAAGAAGGTCCAATCAAACCCCACCTCCCAAAGAAATATCAAACCGGTAAAAATCCGGCACTACTAATTACACGGGCAGAGAGTGTATTTCGAAGATTTTCACCCACTTACAGGTAGAAAGATATACATACTCACACCAACCCATCTAAAACTCAGTTTAGAACCAAATTCCCATCGCACATGTCAAATTTTACCATAATCGGTTAAGAAATAGCCAAGTTCCATCTTACTTTACCATATTCCAGAACTATATCCAAAAATCATTTTAGAATCCCATTTCCATGGCAGATGTTAAATTTCACTCAAATCCGTTGAGAAATAGCCAAGTTCCATCCTACTTGGCCATATTCCAGAATTTCATATAAAAATCATTTGAATATCCCATTTCCATTGGAAACATGTTCAATTGTGTTTTTTTATGAATTGCATGTTTGATGGTTTAGTTTTTCATTCTGTGCTGATAACGACTTTGTTGTCTACAATGTGATCAGCTTACACCTTTTGTGTGGAAATATTATCTGACGATTTATTATGTGGTACCATAACTCCTCCCGGGGGTGAAAAACGATCGTCCTCGACTTTGGATGCTATACCAACTTGTTTGAGTAATTCATTACATGATTTTGGCGTAGGGATATTATCTGTTACTTTTACGGATCTAGAGCCTTGTATTATTTGTAACTTACAGAATTTATTAGTGCACGCGTATGAAACTAGTATAATTGCACATACTGTTGAAAGTGACAATTCTCCTGAAAGGGCCCAAATCCAATTTTGATGTTTATATTGTTTGAAGAAGACTTGCTGTAGTTGTTTCCCGTTCATTATTGTTTCATGGGTAATCGCAGTTATATTTTGATTTGTCTTTAACTGTCGAATCATTTGGATGTTATGAAGAGCTCCCTGTATTATTTCATCTACAACTTCCAATTCGTAAGATTGAAATGTTTCGTTGTTAATTGCAACTGAATAGTTATAAATTGTTATTAAAAAATTTCCTGTTATATTTATATTAACAGGTCCGCAGTCTGTAGATAATTGAACTTCTCTCCCGTTGTTGATCAGTATTCTGTTTTCCGAAATTAGTTGTATTGTCGTATCGGTTTCTGCTGTTACATTACATTTGCCCTAACGTTCGAAGATTAATGGTTTTATACAGTTGTCCTTAAATTCTTTTATTTCTGAGTGCTTTTGGATGTAGTTTGTGGGTCCTGTTGTCGTAAATGCCCTTCGTTTGTTCATAATAAGGTATTGCGGATAATCTTCTATAATGCTGTTGTTGACGATAAGCGGAATAATTCTCGTTATTATTGATGTATGGTTTTCCAATTTCGATACTTCTAATATGTAAAGTAGTGTTTGCTTCATTTACTGCAACCTTTGGAGTGATAAATTTCAGTGTTTCGTCTGGTAACGTTATATTTATCCCTTGATCTACAAGTGTGTTCCTCATTGACATGATTTTCTTCAATGATAGAATTTTTTTGCTTGGTAGTGTTACTTTTGTCCTCACGATAGCATCTTGGATATCTTCTAGAATTGTGTTGATAGTGTCGATGTGCATAATCAATGTCATTATTTCTAGTTCGTTCAAAGCAATTCTGGTTACTGTCGCTGTGCTAGTTATGACTTCGTTTATTGTATATGGTAAAAGTTGTATTCTTTTATTGATCTGCTCGTTCACCTGGTATTGCTAAATATTTTCGTATATAAGTGGATTCATCGTTGTATTGATTACTCGTAAGTCTTCAGCATCTAGGTTTCCCGCTAGCCATTTCCAAGCGGTTCCAATTATGTCTGAGGCTTTTCGGTGGTTTTATTTGGTATAAATGGTTACAAAGATTTTTACATTTTTTTTTAATTTATATGATTTTAATACGTTCCGAAGATTGTAAGAGAATTCCCAGTTTCGAACTGATGAGCCCATGATTATGAAAAAATCAATCCTATCATCAGGCCGCGGCGACTGGACTGATTATACCACAATTTACGTTCTATATATACAGAATGTTCTGTACCTGTGGTATTGTTTTGATTAAAAATGAATTCATTTGGAGTAAAGCCGGTTGCGGAATGGATAGAATTATTATATAGAGCTACTGAAAATTCTATAATTTCTGGGGTAGGAGTATCTGGGAATTTATTTTTATTTAGGTTAAATATTTCAATTATGGTACTGTGGGCTCTTTCAACTTGCCCATTCGACTCTGACGATGATGCGTATTCTATTCTGATGTTTAGTTTACTCAAGAATTCTTGAAATTGAATTGATTTGAAAGTTGTTTCGTGGTCCGAAACTAAGTAGTTAGGTGAAATATTTTGTTATTGTATTCTTAACATCTCTTAAGTTTTTTGATTCGAGCCATACCATTTGAAGGTGTTTTGAGAATGAGTTAATTATTGACAGGAAGTTTGCTTTGTCGATACTAAATATATCAATGTGCACCCCCTCAAATGGCTTGTTAGTATTAGGCCTTGGCGATACTTTGATGTTATATGGTTTCCTGTCATATTTGTGAGCGTTGCAAGTGGTGCAGGAATTTGAATAACTTTTAACTTTTTTTGTGATATTGGCGAAGAAGTATGAACGTTTATTCTGACCCTCTACTTCATTAATTTCCCTATGGGCTCTTTCGTGTTCTCTAATAACTATTGCATCTTGTCGCGCTTCCTTGGTGACATCTTCTACTATTTTGGTTACGAGGACAAAATGGCCTTTCTGAGAGAAATTCTCTCTGAACGATTCCTGAATCTTTCGAAAAAGGTTTCCTGGTGCCAAGATTGCTGTTTGTTTACCATTGTGAAAATGTTTGATGTAATTAGTAATTTCGTGTTTTTCAAAAGATTCTTTTACGATCGTGGTTCGATTGAAATTGGGGAATACTTCTTGTTCGGTTATGGTAGTATCGAGTTTAGCTACTTTGAAAATCAATCGATTTTTATAGTAGTTTATTGGACGGTCTGCGAAGTGTAAATAATAATCGTTGGAAGTATCGGCGGAGTGGATTGTTTCTGATTCGCTTGGAGCTTGTCTTAAATTTGAATCATTTTCGGATTCATTTGCTTCATGTGAATTTAATTTTTTAATTTTATTATTTGGCATTCTGCTGAGAGCATCTGCCACCACATTCGTTTTACCCTGTTTATAAACAACATTGTAATCGAAGTTCTCGAGTTCTTGACGCCAACGTAGGATTTTAGAATTTTTTTTCCGATGTTTTAAAAAAAGTAAGGGGTTTATGGTCTGTGAGAAGCGTGAATTTCCTACCGTAGAGGTATACGGCTGATATTTTTTTAACAGCCCAAATTATGGCTAACGCTTCTCTTTAGTTTGTCGCATACTTGGTTTCAGTCATGTTTAGCGTTCTGGACGCGAAAGCCATTGGTCTTTCAACCTTATCGTGCATTTGGGATAGGACAGCACCTAGTGCAAATTCGGATGCATCAGGATAGGCAAGAATTTGATCCGTGGAGATAATCTTTTTTATGGTTTCAAATGATTTAACATAGTCTGGATTCTTGACATTAATAACTGTGCCTTTCTTTAGGAATTTTGTCATAGGTTTGCGGTTATGTGAGAATAGTTTTGAATGAAGTGACGATAATAGCCTGATAACCCAAGAAATTGCTTAATTTGCTTCTGGGTGGTTGGTAGTGGCCATTCAAGTATTTTTTCGATCTTATCCGGGTTTGGTCTTACTCCTGCCTGATTAATAATATGACCAAGAAATTCTGATTCCTTCTTTAGGAATTCGCATTTATCTAGCTGGATTTTTAAGTTGTTTTTTATATGGTTCTCAGATTATACCCTACGATAATAATGTCATCGAGGTGTATACAAAACAAATTGTCCCGATCAAGCTGTGCAGGACATTGTTCGTAGCTCGCTGAAATGTAGCTGGACCGTTTTTAAGTCCAAATGGCATGCGAGTAAATTCGAAATGACCTTTTTCAGTCGAAAATGCGGTTTTCTGTTGGGAATTTTGATCCATTGGGATATGGTGAAATCCTGACTTCAAGTCTAATGTGGTAAAATACGTAGACTTGCCTAAACTATCCAGAATTTCTTCAATTTAAGGTATTGGAAATTTATCATTTATGGTTTTATCGTTCAACTTTCGATAATCTATCACCACTCTGATCTTGCGGAGACCTGAAGCGTCAGGTTTTTTTGGTACTACCCAAATTGGTGATGAATAGGGACTGTTGGAATTCTTAATGATTCCACTGTTCAGCATGATGATATGGATACCTGTACATTTTGGTGTAAACGGGAGTTTCGTCATTTGTAATAATTTTATGTTTAATCACCGTTGTTGCAGAGAGTTTTTCATTCTGGTTCAACAATGCAGTTTGGTGATTATAAATTGTACTTATGAGAATTTGTTTTTCATTCTCACATATGTATAGGTGGTTTGTCCTGATTAGGCTTTCAATTGTTTGTTTATCTATGGGCATATTCCCATAAGCTTCAATAGGTTTAATGGCTTCAAAATTATTTATATTGAAGTCTTGTTTTGGTAAGTTTTTTGGCGGATCTGGATCATTTGTTAAGACTTTTATATTAGATTGACAGTTTTTGGATTTATATAATCCTGGTTGTATAACAATATTGTCATTTAATTTTTTATATTCTGTTGTTACCCAGTCATCATTATTTACACTATTGAAGGTCACTATGTGGTTGTAAAAATGTTCATTAGGGTAATATCTATAAAATTTAAGAAGGCTATTGTTCAAAGAAATTGTGTCAGATTTGAAATCAATTTTGGTATTCATTTGAGCCAAAAATTTGTTAACTACATTTTTGTTGAATGTTCTCCTTGAACGCATTGAAGGATCGATTTCCATCGGAGTTTTCCTTATATTTAGTTGTTCCTGATATCTTTGTTGAAAATTGAACTTTGATTGTTCCTGATATCTAGGTTGAGAATTGGGTTTTGGTTGAATCTGATAAAAGTTCATTGCTCGTAAACTTACATAGGAAAGCGTATGCTTTTTCTATATTACATGGTTTAGCCGCTTGGGCATAACCGAAATTTCATAATAAGATTTCTTTGGTTTTTTGGTAAAAGAGGTGAATTGACATATTTTCGTTTTGTTTATTTGCCCATAATTGGGACTTCTAGAAGATGAGTTATTGTTTATCCCCTAAAGCTTCTAACAGAATTTCCTTTACCTCTTGGAACCTTCCGGGACTACCAGCAAGACATAAAATGTCTTTTGCTTTGCCTTCTATTTTATCCACAGTAGCTTGGACATACACTTGAAATTGTTGTTCCGTAACTCTTCTTTAGCCAGGATGAAATCGGTTTTCTATTTCCATCAAACGATGGAATTGATTTTATTGGATCAGGGATCCTAAACAAATCTAAAGTTATGCGATTTTCCTTGATTTGTTCAACAGGAGCAGGTTCCACAATTTTATTATTGAGGTAGGTTAATACCTGGTCATGTTCTGTTTGTTTCTGACTTAACTTTGTCAATTGTTCAGCAATCAAATTTAATTGTTGACTGATCTCGTCCATTTCAAAGTTTTCGTCTACAACTAGATTGACCACAAATTGCCCTGACTTAACCTTCAACTCAATACCCAAACTCAATATTCAAACCAGCATATATAAAACATTGGTAAATATTTGTGTACCCAGGTATTTTGGATCAATTCGTATGGCAGGTACCCGACCCTCTTGACGCACAGGTTCCAAAAGCTTTTCAAATCTCGGCCTTGACCATGGAAACAGATTGGGAAAAAAAATTCTAAATCGAACAACCCGTTCTCGAAATACCAAGGGTACAGACATAGCACATCCAGGCATCCAGACAGACGGACGGACATTTTTTTTTTGCTTTTTTAGACTTAAAGGCTTTCAAAACGTCGAGAAATGTGGTTTTGGACCAACGAAATTTTTGATCATTTTTGACAGGATTTTAATACTTTGGTCTTTTTAGACCGAAGTGAATTTTGTCCGCCATATTGAATTTAGTGTGACGTCATTTTATTTTTCGTATTCTTTTCAGCCAACCTTTTTAATTGAAACCCATATCATCATGGGGATGCATAAAAAATAACTATTCCGCCATATTGGATTTAGAATGACGTCACTTAGCTAACCATGCATTGTCATCCAAACTAAATGTGTATGCAAGATTTTACCTAAGCAAACTAACATACAAACATTGCAAGTTAAATAAAAGCTTTTAAAAACCTAAAAACAGACAGAGACTTCAATTTTATTTAAATGTATGTATGTATAGATTTATAGAATAGTACATTAAACAATATGTCCCACATATTTTACTGCTTTAATATTGAACACAAGTTCCACACCTTTTTCTAAAATGTGTGTACATCTGTGATATGTTAAAACAATTCTATAAATAACAATCATACATATATTGCGGATTGCGAACATACATGGAAACTTGTTGAATACAATTAAATAAATCATGTTTAATTAGTTCCAATTTTTATTTTTAAATTAATTAATTAAAATATTTTTTTTTTGGAAAATACCAATATTCAAAATATAATCATTATTTAATGTGTTGTATTAAAAATACATGAACACATCATACAACCCTCTCGAAACACCGATGAAATATTCAGTTAATTACAAAAAACCCATATCCGAATTTTAATTAGTCGCCGACATACTCGTACATATGAAAAAATTCACATTCACATCAACTGTTTAATTTATACCTATACAGTAGTACACACATATACAAATTGAAAACACAAATATATTTTCCAATTTCCCGAATGTAACCTTTAATAATACAACAACAAAAAAAAAATCCAATTTCCAAATTTTTAATAATTACTTTACGATTTTAAAAATAAATAATTTTTTATAATTTATTTTGAACTAACCATATGTTGAGAGTTTAAATAAATTTTCAGACAAAAAAAAAAAAAAATCCCGCAAACGTCGGATTATTATTATTTTTTTTTTTTTTTGTTTCATTCCACAACTTATTTTCCAATCTGTAAATCAATCACACAAAAAAAAATTCTTTCTAAAAATTCAATCAAAATAAAAAAAAAATTAATTGGTTTTCTGTTATTGCCACAAGGAAAATAATTTTGCTTTTCATACAGCAACAACAATATCAAAAAAATTTCCAAATAATTCCCACCAACACAAATACATTCAAAATATTGAATGTAAATTTACCAGAATTAACTGTATAGAAATTAATTGGGCCAATTTTGTATTGTCTTGGTCTTAGATCGTTAAGGACATTTTTAATACATTGACGAGTAGGTTCACCATCAATTGAATATGAAAGCAGCAGAATTATGATTGAGGAATTACATAAATTTTTGAGTATGAAAAAATATTTGGTGAGTTTTTATTATACAATGTGGTATGTTTAGTAGGGGGTTCTAATTAATTCATTGAAATAATTCCGTTTACAGTGTGATTCAAAAACATAAATGTGTTCTCATAAATCGATTTAGACTGTTGATTTATCAATTAAACTCAATTACGTCTAATCTATTGAACCAAAACCGAAATGTTTACTCAAATTTTGGTTTAGCATAAATATTTAATCTTCAGTTAAGTTAAGGACAAAATTTATCCTGATTATCCCAATGTAATCCCACGAAAATTTGGACCAACTCATCTTCGTCTAAATATATATAAAGGGCTGAAACCTCAATCAGCCCCACCTCCAGTTAAATTTACAATTCAATATCTAACTCAGTCATAATTCATTCATCAAATCAACCTCCAACCCAACCCGCAATTCAATCATCAACTCAACCCAACTTTTAAAACAACCCTTGACCTATCCCCAATCAAACTCATCACATAACCGCAATGAAAAATTAAAAGCCTGCACCGAACCAATACCTTTTGGAATTGCTACTGCTCCTGCTTATTTACCAACGTAATATATCAAGGCGGCATTATCATTACGGGGCGAACCAAAAACTTCGATAACAACTTTTTTTAAATTGCCGCTCCACTGAATGGAAACAGACAAGAGAACGCATTCTAAACAATAAATAAGGTTGCTTCTAATTTATCGCATTCCAAAAGGTTTGGGTCAAATACACTGCATGAACACCAAACGCAGATACTCACTTTGATTTTACTCCTCAACCGAGAGAGAGGTCTACCGGTTATAACTGTAAATCGACTTCAGAAGTGGACAACATTTCTAATGTGGTGCACCTTCACAATTCGATTCAAGCCAACCGAAAATATACACTTTCACGTTTGCCAGTAGGGCTTGATGAGGAATTAGATCGTGAGGCGTAATGTATGTTTGAAGTCGACAAGATTGATGAAGAAAATTTGTGTAATTTCCTCTTTGATAGCCAGAAACAACCAAGGATTTCTAAGCTACCAACAACCAATGGTTAAATATTTTAAAATTTAGGAAAAGTGGTTGGCCACACGGTGAACTGAGATTTGCAGTAAAGAATATCAGGAACGAAATTGATTGTGGATGACATGTATTGCAGGAATCGATTCATTCAGCCAGAACATCGATATGCTGAATGGATGCCAACCGGAAAAAAGATTCTGGATAAAATCGTCCTAGTGTTGCAAATAACAAAAAACAGATGAATGAGGTAGAGGTGCAATTACTAAATTGGTGGCAATTGCAATAAACTTTTGCCCAATGACACCTGTTTCTCATGCAGACTCGAATGATTTTTATCCTTTAGTCCTTGGTAATTCTATTTATTGCAGATCACCAGCGGCACTAAAAAAATCGCCACTGAATATCTCTTTGAAACGTACATCAAACTCCAATAATATGTCATGTAGACCGTACAAAAATTCTGACACACATCAGTTATTTTGCTTTTGCTGCTAACATGCAATTATTGGCGGTGTTTTACGGACGAAACTTTTACTAAACTATTGCCACTCAAAGGCTAGTCAGTCTTTTTGTAACTTTGGATTTTTCGTACCACCAAACAGGTTCTTTTCATCATTTTCAGATAGCCGGACCATCTGTTTATCTCGTTAACCAAAAGCATCCAATTGTCTTGAACATTACTTTATATTTGAGATAATTTAAAAGTTGACTGATTTTTGATGGTTTAAATAATTATTTAACGATGATCCTGGAAATGTCCCCAAGGCCCAGCTCATTTTTAAGAATAGCTAAGCCATATAGCGGTCAATGTCACCAAGCCGATCCAATTATGATAAACAATAATATATTTCACAGATTTTGGAATTTTTAATAATTCACCGGGTGAGTCACTTTGTTATATTCCAGTTGGCTGAAAAGACCAAAATACTGACTCCAATACTCTGTTACGTGTTCTTAGTAAAACGGACTCAACAGGTAGCGATTTTAATATAAGCACCAAAAGAAAAAAGAAAAAATCGATCCAAACTGACCATTGTATACCCAATAATTCGAATATGGCTGAATTAAATGTTAATCTCGTCATAAAGGTACCACCCGTTTTATTTCCTCTTGTGGCATAATTTATACCCCATTAAAACGATCAGAAATTAATTCATTTTTAAATATTGTGAAAACCCTATTGAACTATTGAACTATTGAAACCCCTATTGAACTAGGAACTATTGAATTGTAGGCAGACAAAAGATGAATCAGGTCGTTCATTTGCCAATCGTGTAGAAAAAACTGTTATTTGAATTAAACGACCGTACGTTACCTTCAGAAGGTAATGATGGCATACGAAATCTAAATGGCCTAACCGCCATTAATAATACTAATAATTCTAATATTTCCCAATCGATCCCTTCTCTGGAAAACTCCCAAGGACTCGAAAAGACGAACAACACTCCTTTGAGAGTCCGCGATTTGCAAAAAATAGAGTGTGTTAACGAAACTCAAACTATAATTGCAACCGTTTCTCAACAAAATATTAATAAAAAGTACCTTACCTTGATAATTGACAATAACACCAAAAGGTCTCTGTTCCTAGTCGATTCTGGAGCAGATGTAAGTTTGGTGAAGGTAAATTGTTTGGATGGTGATATTTTTTGTTATGCGGAAAGGAAATGCTCAATTACTGGAATTTCTGAAGGTGTTATAGAAACGCTTGTAGCTTGCAGTCTAAAATTAACCTTTCCAGATTTCAAATCTGTAATTCATCACTTCCAAATAATTCCCGATACTTTTCCAATAATGTATGACGGTATATTGGGCTTAGATTTCCTAAGCAAGTTTAAATGTTCATTGAATTTGATTCAATATCATTGAGAATCCTAATCGATCAAGAAACTCAAACATATAATTTGAATAATAATCTCAACGACATAATACTCCCGCCAAGAAGCGAAATAATGGCTATCCTTAGAGTAACTTCGTCTGATGGTGGTCGTATATATCAATCTAAAGAAATCCTACCTGGAGTGTATATTCCAAATTCAGTTCTCAAAATTAATCACAATATAGCTCATATTTCGTTAATTAATTCAAATGATAATGAAATTTTAATAGATTCCAATTTTGAAATTCCAACCAAGTCAGTAGACGATTATGAATTTTTCCACTTAACATTAAATAATATACGAAATAGGAGAATACTCGAATCAAAAATTGATACCGATCATCTAAACCTCGAAGAAAAACCAAGTGTATTAAAAATTATACGCGATTACAATGACTGCTTCTACCTATAGAAGGAGATAAGCTCACGGTGACCGACACAGTTACGCACAAAATAAATGTCGAACCAAATACCAAACCGGTCTACACAAGGCAATATCGTTTACCGCAAGCAAATAAAGTTGAGGTTGACCGTCAAATCCATCAGATGTTGGATGATGATATTATTGAACATTCCACTTCGCCGTGGAATTCACCTAATTTATGTGTGCTAAAGAAATCAACCACAGAGGAAAGGAAATGGAGAATAGTTGTTGTCTATCGTAAATTAAACGAAGTTACCATTAGTGAACCTTTTCCCGATCCCCTCAATCACCGATATTTTAGAACGATCTTGCAAATGGCTATCATCAGGAGGCAATGAATGTTCCTGATAAAGAAAAAACCGCGTTTTGTTTCAATTCCGGGCACTATCAATTCTAGATCAATTGTTGCAGTTCCCAGATTATGAGAAAGATTTTTATGTAACTTGTGATGCTAGTGATGTTGCTATAAGTGCGATACTTTCACAAGTAATTGATGGAAATGATCTCCCTGTAGCGTACGGAAGTCAAATTCATAATAAATCGGAAGAAAATTACTCTACCACACATAAAGAACTTCTCGCAATTGTATGGGGGAATTGACCATTAACTTTTTACGTAATTACCGACCACCGTCCTTTAACATATTTAAATAGTTCAACAAATCAAAGCTCAAAATTAATAAAGTGGAAATTACAATTAGCTGAATATAATTTTAAAATTAAATACAAACCCGGTCGAATCAATAGAAACGTTGATTCTTTGAGTCGTATTGCAATCAATAAACCTCATCAACAAGTCGATGTTGTTACACGGAGTCTGTCTAAATTGAATCAAGCTGAACTTCCGTCAACGTCAAATTATTTGTCAACCAATAATCAATCTTCAAATTTAAATCGTCCACATCGATCAGGCGCAAATCAGTGACTATACCTGTAATCAAGGAAATTCATGATAATCCGTTGGGTGCTCATCAAGGTATCTACCGCACTTACAAAAGAATTGAATAATATTATTATTTCGAGAAAATGTTCTCAACTACCGAAAAATATATTCACAATTGCCCTCTATGTCAGAAAAATAAAGTTTCATTAAATTCCAAACTGCCTTTAAAAATAACTACAACAGCAAAGCTGCCATTTCAAGCACAAAGCGATTTAACTAAGTTTTCAATGGCAGTACCTCTTCCTAATCAGGAAGCAGAGACCGTAGCTCATGCAGTAATCGAAAATTTAGTATGTTTATTCGGATGTCCCGAATTCAATCCTTACTGACATGGGATCAAATTTTTTGAGTGAACTTTTTGTGCGTACTCGTATGTGCACGATATTAAAAATACAAAAATTGAATACGATAGCATACCATCCTGAATCTAATGGAGCGCTTGAAAGAAGTCATTGAACGCTCGTTGAATACTTATATGGAATTACATCGAAAAATACCCTATGAATTGGGAGATAAATGGATACCGTATGCGATGTTTTCATATAATTCTATGCCACACTCATCGACAAACTTTATGCCATTCTAGCTATTGTTCGGTCATAAACCTAGAACTCCAAATTCAATTTTTCATTAATGAATTAAAATTTCGAATAAAAACTTCTGCTGACATAGCAAGTTCCTTAATTTTAAATTCTAAAAACAAATCAACATGTTCATTATGAAAAGATTCACGTTTCAAAATATTTCAATAATTTGTAAAATAAATATTTAATCGGTTTTTTTATTTTTTTTTATTTTCAGGTAAGTTGGCGATCCTCAATATAATTTCTCAGAGGCGTTTGTAAATTATTTGTAAGTATACAAAGGATAGAAATTACTAAGTTCCGGATACAAAAAAATTATTTAATAAATATCAAATTTGTCGCTCAACCATAACGCGTGATTTTCACAATCTTTAAGGTATGTATCTATGAAGCTTTCGATTTGTAACAAAATTTAGAATGAAATAAAGATTGCAAAACTGCAGTTGGCCGACAATATCGCGATGATGTTCCGTTAACCTAAGGATTGAATTAAATCTTTGTTAAATTGTAGGGGACTCGCTCTTGTGCTTTGTTTACTTCTTTTTATATTAAAAATATAAAAGCTTGATTTGGTATAAATATTAAAATTAAGCTTTAAATAAAATTTCTCAAATTTGTCCATAAACTCACACTGATTTTCGGTTAAACGTTGGCTTCAACTATAACTGGGCATAATTCCTTTCCCGGCTGCCCCTTAACAACGAAAAGCTCCGATTTATTACTTAATTCAGAGTAAAAATTTTACTGTTTACTTAAAATGTGTCTATTGGTCCACATTATCGCGACGAATTTCTGTTAATTTTTAGTATTTTGGCCAACTTTTTTTGTATTAAAAATAGACAATAAAAAATTAAGCTTTAATTAAATTGGTAGTTGGCTCGTAACCTCAAACTGATTTTTGGTCAATCCTTTGGGTTCAACTAAACCTTTGCAAATTTAAAAGACATTTTCGAAAAGCTTTATTTATTACTAAGCTTAGAATGTAAATTTAAACTTTGACTGAAAATTTGTTGAAACTCCCTTGAGGTTGTGTCACCTCTTTTTGTATTAAAAACGGAAAAGCTCAATTTGGCACAAATATTAAACTTTATCTTTACGCCTTGGGTTCAACTATGTATGTCTGGGCAAAATTTAAAGAAATTCGTTTGCTGCCATTTTAGCAATGATAACGAAAGCTCGATGTATAAATGGATGAATTTACGACTAATGTCTGGAAATTATTGTATTAAGAAACACCTTTATGTTTTGGCCGACTCCTTTTGTATTAAAAAGAAACCTCATATTGATTTTCGTTTAATAATTGCGTTGAACTATAACTGACTAAATTTGAAAGAAATTCTCTTGCTACACCTTTGACATTAACATCGGATATATTAGAATACAAATTTAAGTTTTTATTAAAAATTTTCGAAGAATGGTTTCAACAAAATATCTGTTAAATTTTATTAAATCTTGTGCTTTAGTCACCTCTTTTTTATTAAAAATGGAAAAGCTCGGTTTGGCACAAATAATAAAGTTTATAAAATTTCTCAGTTGGCCCATAACCTCAAGTTGAGTTTCGGTTATGTTTTGGGTTCAACTGTGTCTGTGCAAATTTTAAACAAATACTCCTGTTGCCCTTTTTACACTGATAATGAAAAGCTCGATTTATCAAATCTAAATAAATTTCTGTTAATTATTGAATTAGCAAACTCCCTTCCCCTTTGGCCACCTGCTTTTGTATTAAATATTAAAAAGCTGGATTTGGCACAAATATTAATGTTAAGCTTTTAATAAAATTAGTTAGTCAATTGACCCATAAAGCTCATATTGATTATTATTTAATAGTAAGATTCAACTATACCTGGAGAAATTTTAAAGAAATTCTGTTGTGTTGCTACATTTTTGAAATTAACAACGAAAAGCTCGATTTATAACTAATCATAATCAATAAATAAATATCACCAGATATTTCTGTTAATGATTAGGAAACCCCCATGTGCTTTGAGCGTTTTTTTCTGCAATAAAAATTTGAAAAGCTCGAATTGGTACAAATATTAAAATTAAGGTTTCAATAAAACATGCCGGCTTGCTCAAATTGATTTTTAGTTTAATATTGGGTTCAACATATCCGTAAAAATATTTAGCAAACTTGTTTTCCCGCTCCTTTTGTAATAAAGTCTAAGAAGATCATTTTGATGCTAAGTTTAAAATATAAAGTTAAATTTTTAGTTAAAATCTGTCAATTGTCTCGCAATGTCGGGCTGATTTTCGCTTGGCTTTGGGTTCTACTACACAAAAGCCCGATTTATTAGCAAGTTCAGAAAACAATTTAAGTTTTTAGTTAAAATTTGTCAGTTGGCTTATAATATCGCGACGAGCTTTAATTAAACCTTGGATTAAATTTCTATTGTTAAGAGACTCCCTTGTGCTTTGGCCGGCTGTTTTGTATTGACAATTACAAAAGCTAGACTTGGTGTAAATATTAAATTAAACTTTGAATAAAATTTATCAGTTGGAGCATAACCTCATATTTATTTTCGGTTAAAGCTTTCGATTATACAAAACGGGTCTATAGCCGCACGTCCTCAATTTGGCCTAAATTGTTTGGCAATTGTTAATATTGAACAAACCTCCTGTACTTTGGCTACTACTTTTTATATTAAAAATCGCAAAGCTCGTTTTGGTACAAACATTAAAATTAATCTTTTAATTAAACCTTTTAAAATTAAATTTATCAGTAGGCCAATAAGCCTTTTCGGTTAACGGTTAACGGTTTCATTATATTTTTTGACATTTTGACATTAACAACAAAAACCTGGATGTATTGCTAAGTTCAGAGTAAAAGTTTAGTTTTTATTTAAAATTTTTCATCTGACAGCTAACAATTTTCGGATAAACCAAGAATTCAGCTATATTTCGGTTAATGTTTAGGAAATTTTCTTGTGCTTTTGTATTAAAAATTAAGAAGCTCGATTTGGCACAAATATTAAAATTAAGCGTTTAATAAAATTAGTCAATTAGCCATAAACCTCATACTGATTTGCGGTTAATCGTTAGGTTTAACTGTAACTATTCAAATTTAAAAGGAATTCTGTTACTACACTTTTAACATTAACAATCTAAAGCTCGATTTATTACTAAATTTAGAATACAAATTTAAGTTTTTACTTTAAATTTTTTATTGAGCCACAAAGTCACGACAAATTTCTGTTAACAATTAAGAAATCCCTTGTGGTTGCGCCACCGCTTTTGGTATAAAAAAAATAAAAAGTTCGATTTGGTATAAATATTAAAATTAACTTTAAATAAAATTTTTTAGTTGACCCATGATATAATTTGATGGCGATTTTCGGTTAAGCTTTGTATTTCACTAATCTAGGCAAACTCCAAAGAAATTCTCTTGTTACCCTTCTGACATTAACAATATAAAGCTCGTTTTAGTACTAAGTTCACAGTAAACACTTTAGTTTTTACTTAAAAATTGTCGGTTCTGTTAATTGTTAGGAAACTGCCTTATGGTTTCATCTCCCGTTTTGTATTAAAAATTAAAAGTTCGATTTGGTACAAATATTGAAATGAAGCTTATAATAAAATTTCGAGTTAGCCCATAACCTTATACTGATTTTTGGTTAAGTGTTAGGTTCAACTATAACTGGTCAAATTTTAAATAATTTCTCTTGGTACTCTTTTCACATTAACATCGAAAAGCTTGATTTATTACTAACTTCAAAATAGAAATTGATGTTTTTACTTAAAATTTGTCGGTTGGGCCAAATTACCGCGATAAATTTCTGTTAAGTTTTAGAAAACATTCTGGTGATTTGGCCACAATTTTTTTTTGTATTAATAAGTGAAAAGCTTAATTTTTTCACAAACGTAAAATTAAGTTTGAAATGAAATATTTCAGTTGGCCAATAAATGTGATAATTTTCGGTTAAGCCGTGCTTTCAACTGGAACTGGGCTAATTTTAAAGAAACATTAAACATTAACAATAAAAAGCTCGACTACTATGTTCAGAATAAGAATTTAAGTTTTTACTTAAAATTTGTTTCTTGGGGTACAATGTCACGGCGATTTTTGGTTAAGCTATGGACTCGACTAAATTTCCATTAATGTTTAGGAAAAATTCTTGTGCTTTGGTCATCTTTATTGTATTCAAAATTAAGAAGCTCGATCTGGCACAAATATTAAAAGTAAGCTTTAAGTAAAATTTGTCATGTGGCCCATAAATCTCATGATGATTTTCGGTTAATCGTTGGGTTCATCTATAACTTGGTAAATTTTAAAGAAATTCTATTGCTACACTTTTGTTATTAACAACGAAAAGCTCGGTTTTTTGATAAGTTCATAATGAAAATTTAAGTTTTAAATTAAAATTTATTACATGGCCCACAGTATTACCACAAATTTCTGTTAATTATTAGGAAATTCCCTTGTGCTTTTGTCACCTCTTTTTGTATTAAAAATTAAAAAGCTCGATTTGGTACAAATATCAAAAAGCTCTGGTACAAAGCTCAGAAAGTATTAACTAACCCTTTCTTACTGCTCCTTTTGTTATAAAGTCTAAAACGCTTGAATGGTTACTCAGTTTAGAATTTACGTTTTTAATAAAATTTTTTATAAAAATAAAAATAAAATGAAATAAAACAATGAATATTTTTTTCTTCTTAAAGTGATAATTTAAAATTTTTATATATTTTTACATATACACGGACTAGTTTCGAGCAACCAAGCTCTTTGTCAACAGTCTTAAATATTCTAAATTTTAATGTTGAAGGTTTGCCCTATTTATAATTAGCTCGTATATTGCGTTAAAAGGCATTCGGTCATTTAGTAGTTTTGGATTTCGCCTGTAGTTGTAAATCTCCAACGCTTCAGCTCTGTTCAATTTGTCCCCTTTGGGCATTCTGTGTAAAATTTCTACATTATTGTCGAAGCTGGAACAATTGTGGTGTTTTTGTGTCAGATGTTGTGCGAAGTTAGACGTTATGTTGGGTTTTCCTATTTGTTTCATATGTTCAACAAATCTTGTGGTGAAATTTCGTCCAGTTTGGCCTATGTAGAACATGTCACAATCATCGCATTTTAATTTGTATACCCCTGATTGATACTCGTTATATGCTTTGTTGGTGTTGATGAGGCGTTTTAATTTGTTTGACGTTTTGTATGCTGTTTTGTATTCGTATTGTGTGAAAATTCTGCGTGTTATATTGAATGTGGTTGTGTCATACTCTAACGTGATGTATTTGTGGTTGTTTACTCTCTCCGTGATCAATGTTGTGAGCGATCTTAAATATTGTTTTCTTCTGAATCTGTCATTCATATCATCAATCATTTTGTCTTTGTATCCATTACTGGTTGCTATGTGTTTTATAATTTGTATTTCGTTTTTGTAATCTGTATTGTTCATAGGAATGTTGTTTAATCTGTTAATCATATGGTGATATGCTGCTGTTTTGTGTTGTTGGGGGTGGTTCGATGTGTGATGAATAGTGTGGTTGGTTTGGGTGGGTTTTCGATAAACTTTGAAGTTGTGATTATTGTTGTTTTTTGTGATGGTGATGTCCAGGAAATTGATCTGGTTATTATCTTCTGTCTCTAAAGTAAATTTGATGTTTGGATGAAGATTATTTATGTAATTGTGTAATATTTTTAGTTGTCTTGTGGTGCCGGTGAAGAGGATTAAGATGTCATCGACATATCTGTACCAATATGTTATGTGTTTTTTTGAGTTGTTTAATTGGTTTAGGATGAATTTTTCTTCTAGGTTAGTAATAAATATTTCAGCAAGTGTGCCCGATAATGGATTACCCATGGGTAGACCCTCTGTTTGTTTGTAGTAATGGCGATTGTGCGTGAAATAATTCTGCGAAGTTATTACTTTTATTATATTTATGGCTTGAACTATTTCTGTTTTTTGAATCTTTTTGTGTGTTAATAATTGTGTGATGATGTCTATTGTTTCTTTAATCGGGATATTACCATACATGTTTGTGATGTCAAACGAAGCTAATTTTGCATTGTTTGTGATGTTGATGTGTCTTATGTTGTCTATTAGTTCAATGTTGTTTTTTATGGACGTTGTACTTTTTATGTTTAGTCTATTATTTAAATAATTGTTCATATGTTTGGATAACTTATATGCTGGTGCTGTTCTGTAATTGATTAATGGTCTTATAGGTGTTCCTTCTTTGTGTATTTTGGGAAGACCTTTAAGTTTTGGTGCTGTGGGTTGAATCATTTTTAGTTTGAATTTGTTTCGTGTTTCAATTATTTTGTCACTTTTGTTTATTACAAAATTTTGTCACGTTTGTTTTAGAATATTTAAGACTGTTGACAAAGAGCTTGGTTGCTCGAAACTAGTCCGTGTATATGTAAAAATATATAAAAATTTTAAATTATCACTTTAGGAAGAAAAAAATATTCATTGTTTTATTTCATTTTATTTTTATTTTTATAAAAATTTTTATTAATAATAAGTGATAAAAGTGCACACACAAATGGATCTCTTCCAAAACAATAATTACGTTTTTAATTAAAATTTGTCAGTTGTCCCGCAGTGTCAGGCTGAGTTTCGATAAAGCCTTTAGGCTTTGCTACACGTTTGCAAATTTTAAAGGAAATTCCTTGGTACTCTTTTGACATTCACAACAAAAAGCTCGATTTGTTACTGAGTTTAGAATAAAACTTTGTTTGTTGGAACCAAATAACGATGTTTGGTTAAGACAAGGATTCAAATAAAGGTGGTTAATTATTAGGAAACTTCCTCATGGTTTGACCAACGAAAAGCTCTTATTATTAATAAATAAACAAATATCACGACAAATTTCTGTTCATTATTGTAATAGGAAATCCACTTGAGCTTTGATCACCTGTTTTGTATTAAAAATTAAAAGGCTCGAATTAGTACACTTATTAAAATTAGGTTTGAATTTGCAGTAGGTGACAAATTTTCTCAAGTACCCCGAGAAATGAAACGCCAAGTAATAGCACCGATTAAATTGGATCCATTTTCACAAAATATCTCTTAACAATATCCTCGACGTGCGGCGAATCGTTTAAGCAAGCAAGAAATGCATCGCCACACAGCTCCAAGCGTGGCAATATTTGCTGCTTTATCGGTGCAACCTTTGTTTTTGCTGTTATTAAACGTACATGAATTTCGTTTTCGGCATTCATAAGTAACACGACAGTAAATTGCTGCTGCATAAGATGCTTGACTGGTGCCACAGGACTGGTTGATATTTGCACAAATCTTGAAATTGCGAAATCTTCTAAGGATGATACCATGGTTCGTATTTCTAAAATTTTATTCGTAATGTCTACTGGAGCAATCCAACCCAATCGGTCCAAAATTTTGCCTGCTTCGGATGGTATTCTTCGTTGACTCGAAATTTAAATACATCTTTTCCAGGGTAATCTTGTAATCTACATGGTGGCACATTCTCTAATATTTCGTATACGAATTCGATATTCACTTACGCAATTTGAATCCATATGCAGATAAATTCGTTGTGATCGATGATAGTCATGACGTCATCTATATAAATATTGCGCTCGATACTTGTTGCCATCGGATCAAGTTTTAGTTTGTCTTGAGCGATTTGATGTAATGTCCGTGTTGCAAAAAATGGGGCTGAATAGTCCTTAGGTTGCAATGCAAAACTTAAAATAGTTAAGTGGATCCGATATAGTGTCTTGACGATGTTCTCTAAATCGCACAATGATTGAGTAGAAAGAGGATTGCACCATCCCAGTCAACCGTTGAATTGCTTCTTTGAGCAATTTTCCTAGATTTTCGGTGAACCTCTGTTCACACAAGTCTTCTTCTGGCGATAAAAATGTTGCTTAATTAGGGATTGATTGGATTTCCTAAAATTGTGTTAGTGTTTCGTCTATATTAAGTTCAATGTTCTTTGTAAGCCCAGTCGCGAAGGTTTCGTCGTATGTTTCGCCATCATTTAAATTACCTGCAACCACTCAACCGAAAATTGAAAATTGTATTTTGGAGAACAATCATATTTTGGGCTCATCGAATCTGGCTCTCGATTAGTTTGATCGTAGTTCGATTAAGAATAAATGCATTCACTGCTATGTTTGGTCCAACCATGGGCGAATGTTATTAGTTGTGATTCCGCTGGTAATTCTTGCGTTAACATGCTCTAAACCTTGTACCGATGCCATGATTGTTCACCAATGCGCTGAACACAAGACTCAGTGATAAAACTGGCTTGCGAGCCTAAATCTAAAATTGCATGACTATGCCAGTTTTAACCAGACGTGCACATTACTTTTATTATTGTCGTTGGGAAAATTGATAAACCTCTGGATTCATCATACCTTTCCTTGACTTTGTTTGTCCCCATAGCTTTTACACCTTTAAGATAGTTTCATAAGAAACAACGAGCAATCGTTTGACATTCGTGTTTCATTTCGTTCGGCTGTATTTATTGGCGGCTTTTCTAAAAAAGTCTTAATTATGGCGTTATAGCTTCGCGATTATTGCTGTCAGTGATTCTGAAATGTCTAAGTAAGCTCCCGCTCCGCTACTGAAATTTTTGAACCGATGTAAGCGAAACGGAATTATGAATAGAGTGTAGTAGCTGGAAAATGGCCGTATGTTTAGGTTGCGTAATCTTACATCTGCTAGAGTTTTTGTAATATGTAGGGGATAATTAAAGCTAACATTTGCAATATTATTGAGTCCTAATTTCCTATTTTTTGAGTTCTGGTTATTACCTAATAATAATTCACTTCGTATTCCATATCTGCGTCTTGGGCTGGATCTTGCTCAAAAATGTTGTTCTAGATTGCTGTAAATTCCTCCATCAGCTTCTCCGCTCGATTATTTTTTAGTATGCATTCTTCTACCGACATCTTATTTTGTTGACTAACCTTTGTTTCTTTAATAACTGTGCCCCGTACCTTGCCTTAAATGATCTATATCGCAGAACCTTGCCCAAATCTCTGGCAGTGCTTGTCGCCCCTAATAGAAAATACTCAATATTTTAAGTGCAAAACGGCCATTATCAGGATTCCAAATCCTCCGTTTGGAAAAACTTCTTTTGGATAATGTACCCCATACTTTGGCTTATATGACCTATATAGTCGGACCTCGCCCAAACCTCTGGCAGTGCTTGTTAATGGGCCCCAATAAAAAATACTCAATATTTACATTGCAAAACGGCCATTAACAGGATTCCAAATCCTCTGTATCGAAAAAACTCCTTTTGGATAATGTGCCCCATACCTTGGCATATATGACCTATATAGCCGAACCTTGCCCAACTATCTGACCGTGCTTGTTAATGGGCCCCATATAAAAAATACTCAATATTTTAAGTGCAAAACGGCCATTAACAGGATTCCAAATCCTCCGTATCGAAAAAACTCCTTTTGGATAATGTGCCCCATACCTTGGCATATATGACCTATATAGCCGAACCTTGCCCAAATCTCTGACAATGCTTGTTAATGGGCCACAATAAAAAATACTCAATATTTTAAGTGCAAAACGGCCATTAACAGGATTCCAAATCCTCTGTATCGAAAAAACTCCTTTTGGATAATGTGCCCCATACCTTGGCATATATGACCTATATAGCTGAACCTTGCCCAACTCTCTGACAGTGCTTGTCAATGGGCCCCAATAAAAAATACTCAATATTTTAAGTGCAAAACGGCCATTAACAGGATTCCAAATCCTCCGTATCGAAAAAACTCCTTTTGGATAATGTGCCCCATACCTTGGCATATATGACCTATATAGCCGAACCTTGCCCAACTCTCTGACAATGCTTGTTAATGGGCCCCCAATAAAAAATACTCAATATTTTAAGTGCAAAACGGTCATTAACAGGATTCCAAATCTTCTGTATCGAAAAAACTCCTTTTGGATAATGTGCCCCATACCTTGGCATATATGACCTATATAGCAGAACCTTGCCCAACTCTCTGACAGTGCTTGTTAATGGGCCCCAATAAAAAATACTCAATATTTACAGTGCAAAACGGCCATTAACAGGATTTCAAATCCTCTGTATCGAAAAAACTCCTTTTGGATAATGTGCCCCATACCTTGGCATATATGACCTATATAGTCGGACCCCGCCTAAATCTCTGGCAGTGCTTGTTAATGGGCCCCAATAAATAAATACTCAATATTTACATTGCAAAACGGCCATTAACAGGATTCCAAATCCTCTGTATCGAAAAAACTCCTTTTGGATAATGTGCCCCATACCTTGGCATATATGACCTATATAGCAGAACCTTGCCCAACTATCTGACCGTGCTTGTTAATGGGCCCCATATAAAAAATACTCAATATTTTAAGTGCAAAACGGCCATTAACAGGATTCCAAATCCTCTGTATCGAAAAAACTCCTTTTGGATAATGTGCCCCATACCTTGGCATATATGACCTATATAGCTGAACCTTGCCCAACTCTCTGACAGTGCTTGTCAATGGGCCCCAATAAAAAATACTCAATATTTTAAGTGCAAAACGGCCATTAACAGGATTCCAACCGTTTCGAAAAAACTTCTTCTGGATAATGCGCCCCATACCTTGGCTTATATGACCTATATAGTCGGACCCCGCCCAAATCTCTGCCAGTGCTTGTTAATGGGCTCCTAATAGAAAATACTGAATATTTTAAGTGCCAAACTGCCATTAACAAGACTCCAAATCCTCCGTATCGAAAAAACTCCTTTTGGATAATGTGCCCCATACCTTGGCATATATGACCTATATAGCCGAACCTTGCCCAACTCTCTGACAATGCTTGTTAATGGGCCCCAATAAAAAATACTCAATATTCTAAGTGCAAAACGGCCATTAACAGGATTCCAAATCCTCCGTTTCGAAAAAACTTCGTTTGGATAATGCGCCCCTACCTTGGCATATATGACCTATATAGCAGAACCTTGCCCAAATCTCTGAGAGTGCTTGTTAATGGGCCCTAATAGAATATACTGAATATTTTAAGTGCCAAACTGCCATTAACAAGACTTCAAATCCTCCGTGTTGGAAAAGCTTCCTCTGGATAATATGCCCCATACCTCGGCTTATATGACCTATATAGCCGAATCTTTCACAAATCTATGGGAGTGATTGTTATTTTTGCAATAATAGAAAATGATCAATAGGTTCGTTGAAAATTACTAATACATTTACA
This sequence comes from Tipula vernalis, assembly GCA_958295665.1. Taxonomy (NCBI): domain Eukaryota; kingdom Metazoa; phylum Arthropoda; class Insecta; order Diptera; family Tipulidae; genus Tipula; species Tipula vernalis. Next base: position 382,830,075 of record OY282559.1, on the reverse strand, counting down.
TTTTAATTGGAATCCTATAGAGTTTTATTGTTCTTATTGGAATCGTATACGAATACGTTTTCATTTTTTGTCAGAAATTTCACGGGCTCCTTTTGTTTTTATATTGGGTTCGACTAAATCCATAAAAATACCTAGCAACCTTTCTTGCTAACCTCCTTTTGTAATAAAATCTAAAAAGCTCATTTTGTTACTAATCGTAAACAATAAAGTTAAGTTTTAAATTATAATTTGTAGGTTGTCCCGCACTTTCAGGCTACTTTATGGTTCAGCATTGGGTTCAATGATAACTGCAAATTTCCTTGCGCTTTCCTACTTTTTTGGTTTACAAAATAAAAAGCTCAATTTTTTGCTAAGTTGGTTTAATATAACATTAAATTTTAGTTAACATTTATGAGCCCCGGCCACAATTCTTAATATGATCTTCTTTTAGGCTTTGTTATTTTAAATTAACAGACAGAATCTTTCTGAATTTCCCCACTCTTTTTTGGGTTAATTCCTGAAAAGTTTGATTTGTCGATTGGCTCAATGCGCTCTCTTTGTAGTAAAAAAAAACAGAAAAGTTCGATTTTTAATTTTATTTTTAGTGTATAAATTAAAAGTTTTGTAACTCAAATCAATATTAATTCAAACTTATTTCTAAACGAAAAACTTTTTTGGAATATTGAAATGTTCGTATACGAACATATGGTTTTTATCAGTAGGCTACAATCGACCGAAAAATAATAAAATTAGAACCAGAACATTTTATCTGCTATACACATCTTCATTATTTTCATTAATTTACGCCCGCACAAGTAACTTAATTACGAAAATCATTAAACCCGATTCTCGTCTATATACAAAAACGTTCATGTAACAAGTCGAACCCAAATCATGACATTTCAACTCGATGTACAGACAAAATATTTCAAACAAAACTTTCGAACCACAATCATTACAAGATTATATACGTTAATTAATTTATGCCAATAAACCCGAAATGCCCTCATTGAACTGCACACACACACACACACACACATATATTTAACAGACACATATGTATGTACGATAAAATTAAATTTTCCAATATTGGAAAACCCTTAAAGTTATAAATCAGATTAGAAGAACCAAAATGAAAGAATACAGCAAAGTAATAAAAAAAAAATCGTTTGAGGTCAAACGTATTTCCATGAAAATGATGAAAATGTACATACAGTCAAACTTCCATATTTCGAACTTCTATTATTCGAATTTCTCTATAAATCGTATTTATATTTTGACAAAAGCACCAAATATATTTTCGTTTTAATTTCTTTATTTCGAATTTTCCCTAAATCGAACAAAAATTGATGGCAATTAGTGATTCGAAATACGGAAGTTTGACTGTATTTACAAGAAACACGAACATGAAGACAACCAAAAAGAACAAGAAGAAGAAGGAATTAGTATGTATATGAGTTCTTTTCAATTTATAATCCAATTAAAAATCCATTACTATATGAAATGACCTGTGACGTGCCAAACAAAATTGTTCTATAAATAAAAAAGAAAATTGTTTCACAGCCCCTCCTCTCCCCATTTTCGCACTCTCTCTCTCTCTCTCTCCGCTATTTATATTTTATATTACCATCAAAATCAAGCGATACAAAACAGCGAGCACAATATTATAAATAAAAATTCCATTGAAGAAATTTTCACGTGATCAGAGGTTTGAAATTTTGTTTTGTGTCACTTTCGACGACACACAGCGTGTTCTAAAATAATATTTTGTTATGAATGGAAAATGTAGGAATGTAAATATAGGAATGTAAATATATTAACGGTTTGTTTATGTGCTGAACAAAATGGGTGAGAACTGAGTGTTATGTCAATTGATTGGATTAACGTGTCATAATATAGGATTTATAAAATTTAAATAAATAATGTAGGCACACTGTACATTTTGTAACAAGTTTAATAGTAAACAAGTTTTACTTTTGACAAAGTAAGGAATAAGTTAAAGTCTACTTAGTCGCAGTACGTCAATTCAGTTTTAGTTAGGTAATCGTATTTCAAACTCGTTTTGCTTCCGTTTTGTTTTGAGAGTATGAGGATTTCACATTGCATTAAGACTTTAATTCGTTGTATGTACCTTAGAGCGTTGTATATTTCCCTTTCCCTTTTCTTTTAATAGGCGCTACAGTCCATGGCAGTGTAGACTTTAATTCCGTTCACTTTATTCTCTGCGCCATTTGCGTGCTACTTTCGTAATGTTTTTCTCCCTTTTTACTGACAATTCGAGATGGTAGTCTTTAATTTGACGTCGTACTGCCTCCACCCTAGATATTTATACCCCAAACGTGTGTGTTATCTTTTTATTTTCAGTGCTTTGATATGAAGAGTTAATATCACTTGACATGTATCTGCATGGACCAAAATTATTCAAATCCTGCTAAAAATGATTTTGATTTTTTCTTCTCTCTGGCAATCTGGATATTAAGATGTGATAAGTTGAGTTTGTGGCTGAGTAAAGCGTTGAGTTTGGAGTTGAATTACGGTTGAGTGAACAGTTAAGTTGGCGACTTATGTGGTGGTTGAGCTAGAGTTAGCTTGGATCGATTTGATCGAAGTTTGGGATTGAGTTAAGGGCCATGTTGGGGGTTGAGTTGGCATTAAGTCGAAGTTGAGTCATAGTTGGCGATTTATTTGCCGTTGCCTTGAGGCTTGACTTGGAAATTAGATTGAGTTGTTCATGAGTTCATGTACGCATACAGTTGTCGGACCGCATTAATTTGGGGATTAGGTTACCGTTTAAAGAAGAAGTTTGAGGTTGAGTAACGAGTTCAATTTAGTATTTATTTGGGATGAGTTGAGAATTCGGATTTGGCGATTAAGTTGGAGGTTGAGCTGCGTTCGAGTAGAGTGTTGAGTTTAGGAAAAGGAGGTTAAATTAAATTGAGTTGCCGTGTTGATTTTGAGATTAAGTTAAACGTTAAATTTAAGGTTGAGTTAAGGGTTGACCAAATTATAATTGGTGAGTATAATGTTGACTAATGTAAGACATTATTTCATGTGTGATTGCACAGAATATACCACTGTTCTGATTTCACCACGATGATTTCAGTGCAAGAAGCCTTTAGACAAGCTTCCTTTAATTTTTAATTTGTACCCCGTGTCGTGAGTAAAATTTTTCTTCTAGTTGAGGTTTACTACCATAATCTTATTTTTAGTTACACATTACAATTCACAATAGCGGTGTCGTATCATAATTCTTAATCATTACATAATCACCAGCAGAATATACCTTGGGGGGCTTTCTTTTCTCTAATTTTTTCTTGATTTTAATTATATCCTGATCTCTTGTCTGTGCTATCGAAAGAGTTTGCTCAATCGTATTTTCCTCCAAAATCAAAGTATTTGTAGGCCGACTTAATGCGTCTGCATGACCCATTCGACTCCCAGCTCTATGTTCGAGAAAGTAGTCATAGTTTTGAAGCTCAAGGGCCCATCTTGTAATCCGGGAATTAATTTCTTTTTTGTTTAAAGTTTGAGTGAGAGAATTGCAGTCAGTTGCAATTTTAAATTTGATACCCTGAAGGTATACCCGAAATTTATGAAGGGCATAAATTATCTACTTTCCACCTCTGTCGTGCGCTTAGAGTAATAAAATATTGGATGTAGCTTATTATCGGATTTTCTCTGAATTAAAATTGCTCCGATTCCTATTGTGCTTGCGTCGCAATGTAATTCAGTTTCGTCCTTAGGGTTGTAAATAGAGAGTACAGGAGCGTTAATCAAGGATTCTTTTAGATTTTCATACGCATTCAACTCCTCTTCCCCAAATCTAAAGGGGATATCTTTATTTGATAACGCATACAGGGGCTTTGCAATTGTGACGAAATTTGATATAAATTTTCTAAAATAGGAGCACATCCCTACAAAACTCTGTACTTCCCTTAGATTTTTAGGTATTGGAAATCTAGCTACCGCCTTAACACCGTCATTTGTAGGACTAATTCCAGAATTACTGATTTTATATCATACATACTCTATCTCTTCATATATAAATTTGCATTTATCTAATCGAAGTTCTAGATGATTCGCTACTAGTATAGAAAGGACTTCCTCCAATATTACAAAATGTTCACTAATTGTATCTGTCGCAATTAAGATATCGTCTAAGTATAAAAATATTTTATTCTCTTTGAGTAATCTATCGAATAATTGATTGATAAATCTCTGAAATTCGGATGGTGCATTCTTTAAACCGAATGGCATTTTCAAATATTCAAATTTCCCGATGGGTGTTATGAATGCAGTGTATAGAATTGAAGATTCATTCATCTTTACTTGATGGAAGCCATCCTTAAAACTAAAGAAGAAAAATATTTCTTTCCCCGTAACAATATTAATTGGTCTTCTATAACCGGAATGGGGTAGGGATCTTTGACTGTAATTTTATTTAGTTCACGGTAATCGACACAAAATCTTAGATCTCCAGATTTTTTCTTAACCAGGACAATAGGCGATGCATAAGGCGACTTGCTAGGTCTTATAACATTTTTATCCAATAATTTCTCAATAATTTGTAATAATTTATCACGCTCAAAGTAAGACAACCTACGAGGGGAATAATTAAATGGCTCTGCCTTAGTCAGATTGATATTGACTTCATACTCGACAGGTATAATACTACCTCGTCAATTTTGAGTTTATCAATAGAAGCCGCCTGTACGTTCAAACCAATATTTAATTCAAAAAATTGAGGTGTGGCCAACACACGACTTTCTTTTACGAACAGAGAATTTTGAGAAATTTTTATTTTTTTATTTTTATTTGTTTTTAATTTTTGGAAACATTTTGTTTTAAGTAGTTTTTTGTAAACCTTATACTTTTTAAGATATTTGCAAAACAAATTTTCTGGACCAAGGGAGTGGCCACTTCCGGTTAGCCGATTTGGAGTAAAATTCACTGGGACCTCCCAATTTATCAAAAAAGCTTAAATTGGAAGTTTCAGTTCGATTAATTAAACCATATGGGCTGTAGAGAGGACACAGACAGACTGACAGACTAACAGACTGACAGACTGACAGACTGACAGACTGACAGACTGACAGACTGACAGACTGACAGACTGACAGACTGACAGACTGACAGACTGACAGACTGACAGACTGACAGACTGACAGACTGACATACTGACAGACTGACAGACTGACAGACTGACAGACTGAAAGACTGACAGACTGACAGACTGACAGACTGACAGACTGACAGACTGACAGACTGACAGACTGACAGACTGACAGACTGACAGACTGACAGACTGACAGACTGACAGACTGACAGACTGACAGACTGACAGACTGACAGACTGACAGACTGACAGACTGACAGACTGACAGACTGACAGACTGACAGACTGACAGACTGACAGACTGACAGACTGACAGACTGGCAGACTGACAGACTGACAGACTGACAGACTGACAGACTGACAGACTGACAGACTGACAGACTGACAGACTGACAGACTGACAGACTGACAGACTGACAGACTGACAGACTGACAGACTGACAGACTGACAGACTGACAGACTGACAGACTGACAGACTGACAGACTGACAGACTGACAGACTGACAGACTGACAGACTGACAGACTGACAGTCTAACAGGCTGACAGACTGACAGACTGACAGACTGACAGACTGACAGACTGACAGACTGACAGACTGACAGACTGACAGACTGACAGACTGACAGACTGACAGACTGACAGACTGACAGACTGACAGACTGACAGACTGACAGACTGACAGACTGACAGACTGACAGACTGACAGACTGACAGACTGACAGACTGACAGACTGACAGACTGACAGACTGACAGACTGACAGACTGACAGACTGACAGACTGACAGACTGACAGACTGACAGACTGACAGACTGACAGACTGACAGACTGACAGACTGACAGACTGACAGACTGACAGACTGACAGACTGACAGACTGACAGACTTACAGACTGACAGACTTACAGACTGACAGACTGACAGACTGACAGACTGACAGACTGACAGACTGACAGACTGACAGACTGACAGACTGACAGACTGACAGACTTACAGACTGACAGACTGACAGACTGACAGACTGACAGACTGACAGACTGACAGACTGACAGACTGACAGACTGACAGACTGACAGACTGACAGACTGACAGACTGACAGACTGACAGACTGACAGACTGACAGACTGACAGACTGACAGACTGACAGACTGACAGACTGACAGACTGACAGACTGACAGACTGACAGACTGACAGACTGACAGACTGACAGACTGACAGACTGACAGACTGACAGACTGACAGACTGACAGACTGACAGATTGACAGACTGACAGACTGACAGACTGACAGACTGATAGACTGACAGACTGACAACAGACTGACAGACTGATAGACTGACAGACTGACAGACTGGCAGACAGACAGACAGACACCATTCCGAAACCAAATTTTTCGGACTCAGGGGGACCTCAAAACTAATAAATCTCTAGAAATCTCAAGGTCCAAAATTTTCAGGATTTCTTTACTTTATTTTACGAGAGTAAAAGAAAATAAAAAACCCTAATCCATACGAATCGTTCGTTTAGTAAAAGTTCTGCAAAATTATTTTTTGGAAATCGCACACAAATCCCAAGGGCCAATATCGGCCATTGCCAACAATGATGACAAAGGTTTCGCTATCACATGGAATAGGTTCCTCAATTACCTAGTTAGAAAACCCTAATCCATGCGGATCTTTCGTTTAGTAAAAGTTCTACGAATTTATTTTTTTGGAAATCGCACGCAACCTCCAAGGGCCAATATCGGCCATTGCCAACAATGATGACAAAGGTTTAGCTAGCACATAGAACAGGTTGCTCAATTACCTAGTTAGAAAACCTTAATGCATACGAATCGTTCGTTTAGTAAAAGTTCTGCAAAATTATTTTTTGGAAATCGCACTCAACTCCCAAGGGCCAATATCGGCCATTGCCAACAATGATGACAAAGGTTTGGCTAGCACATAGAACAGGTTTCTCAATTACATAGTTAGAAAACACTAATCCATACGGATCGTTCGTTTAGTAATAGTTCTGCAAAATTATTTTTTGGAAATCGCACTCAACTCCCAAGGGCCAATATCGGCCATTGTCAACAATGATGACAAAGGTTTCGCTAACACACAAAATAGGTCCCTCAAATATCTAGTTAGAAAACCCTAATCCATACGAATCGTTCGTTTAGTAAAAGTTCTGCAAAATTATTTTTTGGAAATCGCACTCAACTCCCAAGGGCCAATATCAGCCATTGCCAACAATGATGACAAAGGTTTCGCTAACACACAGAATAGCTCCCTCAAATACCTAGTTAGAAAACCCTAATCCATACGAATCGTTTGTATAATAAAAGTTCTGCAAAATTATTTTTTGAAAATCGCACTCAACTCCCAAGGGCCAATATCGGCCATTGCCAACAATGATGACAAAGGTTTCGCTAACACACAGAATAGGTCCCTCAAATACCTAGTTAGAAAACTCTAATCCATACGAATCGTTTGTATAATAAAAGTTCTGCAAAATTATTTTTTGGAAATCGCACTCAACTCCCAAGGGCCAATATCGGCCATTGCCAACAATGATGACAAAGGTTTCGCTAACACACAGAATAGGTCCCTCAAATATCTAGTTAGAAAACCCTAATCCATACGAATCGTTCGTTTAGTAAAAGTTCTGCAAAATTATTTTTTGGAAATCGCACTCAACTCCCAAGGGCCAATATCGGCCATTGCCAACAATGATGACAAAGGTTTCGCTAACACACAGAATAGGTCCCTCAAATACCTAGTTAGAAAACCCTAATCAATACGGATCCTTCGTTAAATAAAAGTTCTACGAAATTATTTTTTGGAAATCGCACGCAACCCCCAAGGGCCAATATCGGCCATTGCCAACAATGATGACAAATGTTTGGCTAGCACATAGAACAGGTTGCACAATTACCTAGTTAGAAAACCTTAATCCATACGAATCGTTCGTTTAGTAAAAGTTCTGCAAAATTATTTTTTGGAAATCGCACTCAACTCCCAAGGGCCAATATCGGCCATTGCCAACAATGATGAAACAGGTTTCGCTATCACATGGAATAGGTCCCTTAATTACCTAGTTAGAAAACCCTAATCCTAATTTTTTTTTAATTTTTAAATTTTAAAATTTTTTTTTTAAATTTTTTATTTTTTATTTTTATTTGTTTTAATTTTTGGAAACATTTTGTGTTCAGTTGTTTTTTGTAAACCTTATACTTTTTAAGATATTTGCAAAACAAATTTTCTGGACCAAGGCTGTGGCCACTTCCGGTTAGCCGATTTGGAGTAAAATTCACTGGGGCCTCCCAATTTATCAAAAAAGCTTAAATCTGAAGTTTCAGTTCGATTGATTAAACCATATGGGCTGTAGAGAGGACACAGATATGCTGAGAGACTGACAGACTGACAGACTGACAGACTGACAGACTGACAGACTGACAGACTGACAGACTGACAGACTGACAGACTGACAGACTGACAGACTGACAGACTGACAGACTGACAGACTGACAGACTGACAGACTGACAGACTGACAGACTGACAGACTGACAGACTGACAGACTGACAGACTGACAGACTGACAGACTGACAGACTGACAGACTGACAGACTGACAGACTGACAGACTGACAGACTGACAGACTGACAGACTGACAGACTGACAGACTGACAGACTGACAGACTGACAGACTGACAGACTGACAGACTGACAGACTGACAGACTGACAGACTGACAGACTGACAGACTGACAGACTGACAGACTGACAGACTGACAGACTGACAGACTGACAGACTGACAGACTGACAGACTGACAGACTGACAGACTGACAGACTGACAGACTGACAGACTGACAGACTGACAGACTGACAGACTGACAGACTGACAGACTGACAGACTGACAGACTGACAGACTGACAGACTGACAGACTGACAGACTGACAGACTGACAGACTGACAGACTGACAGACTGACAGACTGACAGACTGACAGACTGACAGACTGACAGACTGACAGACAGACAGACAGACACCATTCCGAAACCCACTTTTTCGGACTCAGGGGACCTCAAAACAAATAAATCTCTAAAAATCTCAAGGTAAGAGAGTAAAAGAAAGTAATACATCTTTGTCGTCACTGTATTCAATATTTATAATACTAAAAGCATTAGACTCAGCTATGAGTTCTTGGCATTCATTATTTAATTTTACCAAATCAACGTTGATTAAATTCATAAAATCAACTCCAAATAAAATATCATGCGAAAGTGTATTAATTGGTACTACAAAAATATCCAAATTATATAATTTGTCCTCAAAATTGACTGTTATGTTCGATGAACCCAAAATATTTACTTTACTATAATTAATGCCAAAAAACCTTTGCCGAGAAATAATACTGCACAATTTATTTATAAAATTTTGTTTAATTAAGCTTATACTGCTTCCAGTATCAAAAATACCTTTAACTGTCACAAACTTCAATCCTCCATCCATACTGATAAAAATTGTTTGAGGTCCTATGAGTCACGCCTTTTTATTTCGATTTTTGGGACAACCAGGGGCAATGTGCCCTGCTTCCCCACAAATGTAGCAACTTCCACATTGTCGCTTGTGATTTCTGCATTCCCTGGACAGATGTTCAATTTTGTTGCAATTGAAGCATTTAATGTTTTCTGATGATTTCATCTTGGGAACTATTTCTTTAGTTGTATCTGGCCGACGATTTGTTGTTATCGGGTGATTCGTATTTGATGAATAGTTTGGTACCCAATGATGATTTGATACTCGACGAGAAGGAAGACGATTGTCCCTTTCTGGTTCTTTCGAAACCTTTTTTAAATTTAGTTTTATTGTAAGATGTGAAAAGGATGCTAATAATTCGTCTGGCGTTTGAAAATTGTCCATAGCCGAATTTCGTTGTAAGTCCTCATCATCTAATCCCAACTCAAACCATTCTGTTAATTCTTTTGGGCTGTAATTTAGTGCGCCACCCAAAATAATTTTGTCCTGATAATACTCAATAAAATTTTCCGACTGTTTCCATGTTTTTCCTTCAAATTTGTTTTTTAATGCGAGTGTACTCGGCCGCAGCCAAAATAGTTTCCGCATCTCCACCAAAAGTTGATCCGTTGTCATAGTTACATGTTCGGGTTTCGAATAAAACCATTCTAATGCCTTTCCTTATAATTAATTATAATCTGATCGACTTATGGATCGCTTTTGATTCCATCTTGTCTAAATATTTGATTAGATTTATGAAGAGCTAAATAGATATATTGGAGATGACTAATAGGTCATCTAGGATCACTTTGTGGGCTAGGCGGCTTAACGTTTGGTGGGTGTTCCATAACCTAACAGGCATCACTTACTTTAAATTGGTAAAGAGGTTTATCTAGAATCGTAAATGATGTTTGGTCACATCAACTTTTCGCTAAATCTATTTGCCATTGTAGCCAATATTTTTAAGCCTATACTTATAACAACCCTTATATGAACGGAAATGGTTACGTGTTTAGTTTTGGGAGCGGTATTTGATTTACGGATAGAAACAAGCGAGAACACCATGCCTTCACTTTCTTCTATATGACTTATAAATTGAACATGCATTATACGACATAAAGTAGTTATGCTTATGACATTCAAAAAGAGATGTTTTCCCAGGCCATGAACGTTAAATGCAGGAAAAAGGTTTTTAATGTTACCAACTTTGGCAAGAACCTATTATCATCGACGAAATTTTAAAATCGTTCCAGAAGTTGATTCCTAAAGAGAGCTGACATTCTACATAGAGCAGGTGCAGCATCCACAAATATTATGATATAGTTACTGGATCCGTCCGCAGTTATTATTATGGAAGGCCCATGCGGGCTGGACGGCAGTTGCGTCACTTCGTCTGGGCTCAATGTTATCCCAGCTAAGTGATGTAGTCGCTAGAACATGTTCCGCTGATTCCATCTCCATGTCTTAGAAGCGGTATGCATCTGTCGCACGTAGACCAATGTTCTTAAGATATTGTCATGCGCTGTACAGCCGTGTTAGCCTTAAATCAGGTTTTCTAAGTACGAAGTGTTTGTTGACCCTAGTTGACTAAGGTGATAAATGTACAACTCTTCGCCTGTCGTAGACCTGAAGTTCTGCGCCAGTAGGAGGGCTTTCCCGCATTACCATTGCCCTAACGTGATCCTCTAGACTCCGCAGAAGGGCTCAGGCCCAATAAATAAAGAGGCTAAATAAAGATCTGCAGTCTCACACCCCTCGATTCCAGTGTGCTCTGGTACACGCATAAGTGTTACCTTAATTGTAGCTGCTTATTGTTGAACTGTAGTTAGACAGTCCCATACCAATATTGACTTAACGGTATAATATTTAAGAGCTTTAAGGCGGCTTCTGGAATAATCGGTCTTGAATAATATAGGTCTCTCCACAGTTTAGGCTTTAGCTAAGGCTAAGGCAGTAGCATAAGAGCTCAATGACTTGGAAACAGCCGTTCTCTGCTCATAAATGCCTATCCCTGCTCCATCTTCCGTTTAAGACGCGCCTATAAACCACACCCTGGACTTTTCTTCAAAGGACGAACCACCTGACTCCACATGTCAATATCTAGCATAACAACGCAGAAGGGTTTGTGGAAGTCCAGATTAGTTTACATACAGTCGGAAGGCATAGACGACCCACCATATCAGCTGGTTTACTTTTTTTTCTATCTCCAGCTTCAAGGCCGGATAAACTACGTCCTTTTGAATATGCAGGTTCAATGGAGTTAGTCCTAGAAGTGCTTCCATCGCAGCTGTCGGGCATGTTCTCATTGAGCCTGTAATACCGAGGCAGACTATGCGTTGAATTCAGTAAAGTTTGCGCTCCTAATGATTGTTAAAAATGATCAGTAAATCATCTATCATCTTTGGTTGTAATGCTCCAGTTTATCCATAGAGTCTCTGACGTGCCCAGAAGGCTTTAATGGCTATATTCAGAACTTTTAGTGAATGAGGTTTCTGATTCAGTATTTAATCCAGTATAGCCCCTAGATACTTAACTTAATTGGTTCTAAGCACAAGCTTTGTCCTCCTCGTAAAAGGTACAATAATCGTTTTGTTTGGATTAACACTAAGTTCTTCCTGGACACACCAATTCCATGCTATATTAAGCACGTCCTCTATAATTAAATTCCTCTTTGATTACAATTGTCAGGTCATCCACGTATCCCTGAACATCATGTCCTTGGCTGCTCAGAAGAGTCAGTAATCTGTCAATAACCAATGACCATAATAACGGAGACAAAATGCCTCCCTAGGGCACCTCTTTATAGCCCTTATGGTTACTGACTCAACACCTAATTTAGCTGTAATCTTCCTATATTTATGCATGGAACGGATCCACTTAATTGTGGGAGGTGGAATTCCCTATTATCTACAGAATCATAGAAGGAGGTACTATCAAAAGCCTTTTCCAGAAATCGCTTTTTCAATCTTAGTGACTAAGCTTCAAATAGCCGTCAGTGTTGATTTACCAGATTGATATGAAAATTGATTCCGATGAAGTGGATTTCCTATAAGGTTAACACTTCTGACTTGGTGATCCCAAACTTTTTCAACTTTGTGGGGCTGGGTGTCTTAACGGCCTCCACCCTTCGGTACAATGACCACATTCACCCTCCTCCAAAGTTTGGGGATCTACTTAAAGGTTTACCTTGGCCGAAAAATCCAAATCAGGCTGGGGAGAATTTCCCCAATACCTTTCAGAACGGAAAATACCATCCCCTCCAGCAGACTTGAACGGTTTAAAATAGCCAAAGGTCCATCTCACTTTACTGGGAATAAAAATCCTTCCAGAAAGTCTCCAGACTCAGTTGTGTGGTGCGTAAACTGCCTCACTTTCATCACCGAAGGAGTCGTTTTGAGATTCCGTCACTTAAGAGTCCGAAACCTAAATTGTCCCTTCTCGGTTCTGAGTGAAACTTCCGTCTGCCCTCTGGAGAAGTTTTATACTATTAAAATGATCCTTGACAGGACTTTATGGAGCCGCGCTACTGAATGGAATTCATTGATTCCATCACAGAAACTCCTCCAAGTTGCCCTTTTGGATCTCCTTAGTTCGCGATTATATTCAGTCAAGTGCGTTTAGGAATTTTAAATAACTTCTTCGAATTTTCATTAGTTTTTCGAGCACCTCGTTCCACCACCATGGTTGTGAACGCTCTTCGCTTTACAGAGCAAATGTTCTCACCCGCTAAGTGTACTCTAACCCCTCTCGAGACTCTATGTTCTCCATAATTGTGGACATTTCTAATCTGAGAAGTGCCCTATATAAGACCTAGTCGGTCAGTTTTGGACCTCTATTTTCCTGCCTCTGCATGGCCTCTGCCGGCCCCTATATTGAATCTAAAGTCATCAGATACATGCAAATTATTTATTGAAGAACTCAAATGCGAACTGGCAAGAGTTAAATCTAGTATCTCTTGCCTAATGGTATTTCTGAAAGTACATAGGTTTTTCCCTCTATTTATAATGTCCACATTATTACTCATCAAAAAATCAAAAAGGCACTCACCGTTATTTTTGATGTCACTGCTACCCAGGTGGTCCAACCCCCTCTAGGAGGAGTTACTTCTGTGTCACCAGGAAAGAAGGCGGAGTCCACTACAGCCTCCTATTTGCCCATTTCCCTCACCATCTCCATTGCTACCGCCACCAGATCCCTGAAGATGAACTGTGGAATCGGAATAAGATTTATTTGAAAGCTTTTCCAAGATGGCCGCTCTAGGACCCTGAGTTCCGTTATCAAAAAGGAACTTCTCACTTGTTTAGGTAATCGCTTAACTTGATTTCTATAGCCACGGCTCCTGCATCAGGAAAATGTGTATGTGTTTTCAGGTAAACCTGCAGCTAATAAGAACATCCAATACGGTCTTAGCATGATGCAAATTAATCTGTAATGTTTTCATTTTTTATTTTTATTTTCCACTGTCACGGGCTACTGACAACTGTGAAGGCTTAGATTTGCTCGCTTTAACTACTCTTCCGTCGTCCTGACTGGCAGATGGATGACATTTGATCCCATTTTATTTATTTTCTGGCTTTCGCCAGGCCTCTCTGGTGCTTTTCGCCGGGAGGGAATTTTCCCCGGTCGGAGGCAGGGGCTTCACCATTTATACCATTAGTCGAGGCTCGATCGTCTAGATCTTCACCTGTTGTGGGACCACACAAATCACCAATAAAATGTAGAATTTTTGTTTAGATTTTTGACACTTCGCCATTTTTAAAAATTATCAACCAGATGTCAGACACTTTACAATAAAAGGCAAGCAATAGAATTTAACCCTTATGTCTGTGCGGCTACCCGGGTAGCAATTTGATTTTAAAATACTCGTAAAATTGTTGAATCTAATTGTAATGCCAGGTCGTTTAAAAATTTTGACTTTTATGATTTGTGCTATAATATTGAAAAGCTTTATATGTAATGGTGGAAGGATTACTTTATCTGTTGGTACCAGACTTTGTTTTATGATATTTTTCGATCCTGGAGTTCAATTGTTTCTAGTTGGCCAATCCTTTTTCACAGAAAACATGGATGTTTAGTGAAACCACTTTGTTGACCTAATAAAATTGTCAAATCTACTTTTTCGAGTATAGGAAGCAAAGGTTGTGGTACTCCTCATTTAACTCAACCGAATGACCAACAGGTTGCGGAGCAAGATGGTTGCCATTATGAAGGAAGCCTGCTTTTAAACTACGTGTTGAAGAATCTATGAATAAACGCCATTCATTAGCTTCATATCAAACATTACACTCATCTATTAGTTCTTCAATATTGTTATAGTAAACTAAATATTTTACGTCTGTAATATTTTCTAAATTGGATATCTCATTCCTGGTAGAAAATTATACGAGTTCCTGGAGCTAGGGAATTTTTCTGTTTTAATCTGGACGCCATTAGTTCAGGCATTTCTTTTGAAAATCCAGCATCTCGGAACAAGTCATTAAGCTCTTCTTGAGAGAACCCATTGCGATTTTTATTAGTCTCGTATTTTGTTGAATTTTTGGTTCCCGCCAGATCATTGCAGAAGCAAATGTCGGTTTCTTTTGTTTATTAAGTTGCAAGGAGCATCTTAACCATATCGTTTTTGGAGTCTAATGGGTGATCATTTCATTTGTTTCTATACCAAAAAAGTCCTGGTATCTACTTTCAAGTACACCAGTGAATAACTTTTAAGTGTACTCACAACATATTCTCATCAAACAACGCAGAGAGAGTTTACGCAATTATTGCTTGATGTCTTTCTTGTAACATTATACCCTTCAAAGGACAAGTTACTTATCGATGTAGAGCTGCGGTCGTTTGATGACGACGCCTGGGGCCCGCTTTCTCACCCTGACCAGCCGCCGATATTGGAGTTCTGAGCATCGTACTTTTCTGTGTGCCGACCATGACGGCATGAGCGCCATGATCCAGAGACTTGGCCAACTCGCGGAATAACTCCGTTGCCCTGGATGCCGACACATGGCAAAACTGTCAGACTCAGAACTCAAGTCTTATGTGCAAGTACATTTACTGTTGCATTTTAGGATTATAGGGTTATAGGGTTATGCTTTTATAGGGTTACAAGTTGAAAGGTGATGGACTTATAGAGATGTGGTGTCGTGGAGTTTTAACTGTCCACCTCAAAGTATTTTTTTGTCACATTTAAGAGTTGTAGGGCTATTGGGTCTTGGGTTTATAGGGTTATGAGGTTTTGGATTACTTGGGTTATAATATGTTGGGGTTATAGGGTCATGGGGCTTAAGGGTTATGGAGCTTATGTGTTTTGAGGTAATGAAGTAATGGCCGTATGGAATTATAAAGATAAAACTCTCAGAGATTGAGGTTTGAGTTTTGCGTGTAAGTTTTTTTTTGTTTCTGCATTCTTTCTTTTCTGCATTTTGGGTTTGTAGTTTATTGCGATGGGAGATTTATGAGTTTTGAGGTTATAGATTTTGAGGTTATGGATTTTAGGGTTACAGGTTATCTATCTCAAAATTATTGAGCCATGAAGTTATAGGGTTATAAGATTTAAGGATTGATATTGTTGGGTTTTATAGTTTGAAGCTGTTTTTTGAGATTAGAAAAAAATGCTGATGGGGCAAAACAGGTTTCGGATTCGATTTCAGCGACCCAAAAAACATATAATCCACTTGGTCTGCTTTAAGGAACTCTCCACACATTTTTTTTGACAAATTTAGGGGTGCGGGAGTTTAAAATTGCACGGGACGCCGAATTAGCTTGAACCGGGCCTGGCTGAAGAATGCTTCAATCATAATTTCAGATGCGTAACGGTTGGCTTTTTCTAGAGCGCTAAACTACTTCTCAACTCTGAACGGTAGCAAACCATCTGTATGAAAAGTTTAATTTATTCAAATTTGTACGAAAAATGAGTTACAAATCGACATCCGACAACCCTTTCTTCTTCATCACCTACACCCAATTTTAAATTGTACATCACAAAATTTGCGCAAGTATTTTAAGATGAAAGCTTTTTATTTTTCTTGTTGACTGAAGAATATCTTTTTTGTTTTATTTTGCTTCTCAAAAAGCATTTTTAAACATAAATAATTCATAAATATTTTCCTATAACTTTGTTCTTTTGCTTGTTGTTTCATTTTCACGGAATAAAAAATAAAGAAAAACTCTGGCACAAAAAACCGTTAATTTTTTATGAATACAATTGTTGTTTATATATGTATGTACGTATAAACATTGTAACAATTTTCATTTTCTATGACGAAAGCACACACAACAATACTGTGTGAGCATATCATATAGAAAATTTTCGTATATACACCACACTTGTGTTGTAAACGTAGGAGGTGTATGATTGTGGAGGCGACAGTTTTTATTTTCTGGAAAATTTGTGTATCGAGACAAACATACATAACCAACACAACAACAACAACAACAATAAAACAGGTATAAAGCATAAAATGGAAATAAAGGAAAAACGATTTTCTTTAACAGAATTATAAATTAGGGAAATTAAATTTTTTAAGAGAAAATTTATTTTTTATTCGTTCTCTACTGTTTGGTATAATGACTTCGACGACTTCTTGAAAAGGTTTCATTTCAATCTGATTTTTGTTCGTTCGTTACTTTTTATTCTTGCGCAAACAAACAACAAAATTAAAGGTACGCGACTTTAGGGGGGGGGGGGGTTGCATGATTTTTTTGTGCATCTCAACGTCGACGCCATAAAACCACTTTGTATACTATATATAATTGACAACAACATCAATTAGTTAATTGGTTTATAATTTTCAACTGTAACGACGTTAAAATATGACAATGCATGGAACATCTTCGTAGCAAATCAAAAGACATCATTAAGAATAATTAACGTGCGGTGCGGTTGATTTTGATTTTATGTTATGAAGTTAATTGCCGATAATTAAAAGCTATTATTGAAGTCTTATTAAATAAATTGTTCTAATATATCCAGATTGTGGGTTGTGCTTGATTATAAATACAC
The DNA here is from genome assembly GCA_958295665.1 of Tipula vernalis. Taxonomy (NCBI): domain Eukaryota; kingdom Metazoa; phylum Arthropoda; class Insecta; order Diptera; family Tipulidae; genus Tipula; species Tipula vernalis. The sequence goes on along the minus strand of OY282559.1, from coordinate 382,812,479 downwards.
CATTGAAACAAGTATCCATCAAGTCAATATAAATTGAGCGTGCCACTTAATGAGTGACTACGTATGAACAAATATACCGTCATATTATCATAAAGTGCCGCAACTGCAAGTACACATCAAGGTTAAGAATCGGGTGGATGTAACCTTGTAGTGGTACTTTCGTTATAGTTAGACGGTTCATAAACCCTAACTATTATTATATGCAGTGTACATACCACTACTTTATGAAAAGTATTTTTTCTCTGACTCCACTTGGTATTTGCATTCACACTTCACTTTTGATTTAATAAATAAAACAATGAACTTTATTTAATGATTTATAATTTTATTTAACTTTAATTTCATTAATTTTAATTTTTATAAAATTTGGGTTTTATAACTTTAATACAACGCGCTTATACTGAACGCGCGCGCATGCAATGAAATGAGACTATGCGTCAACAGAGACTATATGATTCCGGAGAAGTGATAATTTTTAGAACTAATGCTTGCAATTTTAGTTTTATCTTGAGGTTGCCTTTTTTAAAGGATTTGTGCTGAATCATTCTGAAATGGCTCAAACAAATGCCATCCATTACTACAATCCACTCAATTATACTCTTTTTGTGTTCCAAGTTACCATCTGCTTACCATCAATAGGAACTGTTCGATGCTCGAATGAACTTTATCGAACTTTTCTTGTTCGGTTTCTGTGATATATTTATATAAAATAGACTATTTAGTTGACGTAACGTTCTTACCAGCAGTTCTCCGAATTTAGTGGGTTTGGTGATTGCATCTGGATGCATGGTGTCAGGGGAGAAGGGGGGGTGGGGCCCAATTCTCATCAGCAACTTACGAAAACTTCTTGCAGAATCAATATGTCTATACTGATATGTCCCATACCAGTATGACCCCCTATACTCCGTGTATGGACGGGACGGTAAATTGATTTTTCAAATTCGGCAGCAAATAATTTGAAGACAAGGTAAACTGAATTTCGTTCTTTATTATAATTTATACGCGTTACACTATTAACTTGTTGGAAAAAAGAACTTGTTGATCCAAGATTCCAAGGTGTCGAACGAGAAGGAGGAAGAAATTTGTATTTTCTATTTTGTCAGGAATAAATTTTACATCATGGAAACAGTGTCATCTATGGTTTAAGATCTTAACTTTATTTTTACTTAAATTTTTTTTTTTTTTTTTTTTAAAAAAGATTCATTCAACTATGCAATATAAACAATATATAAAAAAATAAAAAATATAATTAAATGAAATATAAATAAGAAAATATAAATATATAAATGTAATGTACATAATTGAAAAAAAAAAATTAGGTTAGTTCTTAGACATACAATGTCTGTTTAGAACTACCAACAATATGAAAATGTGAATAAAATAATGAGGAAGAGGAACAATAAAATTCAATACTAAAGATTAAAAAAAAATAATAATAATATAGCATTAACAACTTTAAAATTAAACAATAGTAAATGAAGAGAAAAATAAAAATAGCAAAAATAACAATATAAGAAAAATGAAAGGAAAAAAAAATATATAAAAAAAAATGAGAGCAAAAATAAAACAATTTTTAAAATTTAAAGCATAATTTAAACAATTACATCAAAAAGAAATTCGACACTTTCATTAATAAAAAGCCACCCTTTAACACCATGGAGAAACTTTTTTAAATTACGTTCAATTCGTATATTGAGAGGTAGTTGATTGAAAATTCTTGGAGCTGAAACTAAAAAATATTTGCGGAAATGTGTTGTATTAAATTTTGGAATAAATTTCATACATAAGTTATTTTTCCTCAATGAGTAGGCATGATAAGAATACGAACGATTACCGCAAATATCAAAGAACATCTTTAGAACCTTAAAAACGTATAAATGTCTCAGGGGAAGAAGTGAGTTAGATGCAAACAAAGGCCAAGAAGCCGAACACTTTTGCTTGAAATACATTACTCTAATAATATACTTTTGAGCTATCATTAATTGTTTAATAGTATTAAGGTAAGTACCCCCCCATGAACAAATACCATATCGAAGTTTGGAATCAACTAAGGCATGATAAAAATTTTTTAGAACTGCAGGTGGACAATGATCTCTTAAACGATACATTTTTCTAATAGAGAATGTAAGGTGCGAGACTAATGCTTTAACGTGTAATTTCCAATTTAAACAGCAATCAATCGTAATCCCAAGGTATTTAATACTTTGAACACATTCAATTGGGACACAATACTGGGAGCAACCCATCCTAGTACAACGATTATCATGATAAACGATGTCACTATTTACGCATGGGTAGCTAGTCAAATTAAAAAACATAGCTTTAGATTTAGGGCTCAAAACAAAGGTGTGAAAATTAAACCATTGGCTAAGAATCAATAGATCATGATTAATATTAGAAATAATGTTAGCATAATTATTGGACTTGTAAGCGAACGCCATGTCATCAGCAAACGCCACCACCGTGCTTTTGAATTTTTGGGAAAAAATGGAATTAATATAAATGAGGAATAAAATTGGACCGAGCACTGATCCTTGAGGAACACCAGCTGGTAGAACAGAGCGATTGCTTAAAACACCATTTATACGAACGCATTGCGAACGATTATCAAGATACGATTTAAACCAAGTTAAAATGAAACCTCTAAATCCAGCATTCATAAGTTTAACACAAAGCAATTGGTGATTGACCATATCGAATGCTTTCATAATGTCAACAAATAAAGCACCAACCGATTGATTTTTGTTAAGGCCAATATGAAGAGGGTTGAGAAATGCTAATAAAGCATCCTCAGTACCCAGACCAGCACGGAAACCGAATTGAGCATCACTAAAAAAATGTTTACTGTCCAAATATTCCATCATACGATGTTTAACAGCTTTCTCAAAAACTTTAGAAATTACCGGCAATAGGGAAATTGGCCTGTAATTTCCGACAAACAACCGAGAATCCTTTTTATGCAACGGAATAACAATAGCTGACTTTAAACAATCGGGAAATATGCCACAAGTGATACTTGCATTAAATAGAAAACATAAAATGTCAACAATATTATGATTAATATTTTTTAAAACAATGTTGCTAAGACCAAATTCATCAATGGAACACTTTGTAGGGAGGGAATTAATAATCGAAAAAATTTCACTGGATAGAAAAGGGCGAAAAAAGAAACTAGAATCAACTGACCTTTCTTGAACTAGTAAATCAACATTCCCCGGTAATAAATGCCAGTTAGCAAGGCTAACAGTATTAGTAAAATAGTAATTAAAACTATTAGCAATATCAAACGATGAAGTAAATTTACCATTAAAATCATCCAATACTTCATAAGAATATTCAGCCTTAGTATTAGAATTCAATATCTCATTTACAACTGCCCATTGCTGTTTAATATTGCCAGACTGATGATGAAATTTAGTCAAGTAGTACTTGGCCTTAGCTTGTTTAATATCCCGTGTAACATCCTTAGAATATTTATTGTAATATTTCCGTAAGCTAGCATTCAGAGGTAGGTTATGAACTCTTCTACCCAGCTTATTTTTTTTATTAATCCGGCGAACCAGAGAAGAATTAATCCATGGTTTAATGTTAACACAATTGCTAGTCATGTTGAAAGAGCTAGTACAATCGGAAATAATGTTAGATAATCTGGAAAGAAATACCGAAAATGCCACATTAGGGTCAGGAATAGAAGTAATATTCACCCATGTCTCAGACTGTAAAATATCATTAAGCCTTAAGTAATCAATTTTCGAAATCACTTTATCCGTAGAGGGGCAATTAATTCCTGAAACTTCCTGCTGTAACTTAAATTTAGCAAAAGTGGCACAATGATCAGAAACATGTAAATCTTCAACCCAAGCATCGGATAATACAGGATTAGTCAGCCTACAAAACATATGATCAATACAAGATTCCGAATTACCAAAAATTCTAGTAGGGCAATTAATAATAGATTCGAGCCCATGACTTGCCATCATGATATTATATTCATCAATTAAATTAGAACTAGTTAGTATGTCAATATTAAAATCTCCAAGAATTAATAAATTTTTCGATTTCACAACACACAGTAAGGCATTAAATTCAACTAAAAACTCAGTTATACTAACAAAATGGAACCTATACACACATAAAATGGAAAATTTTAAGCCACCAAAATTACAATCAGCCAACAATATATCAGCACTTTTTAATGAATAATCAGTATTGGTTACAACATTTATGCAAGCGGCAACAAAAACTGCAACACCACCTGCGCGAAATCTATTGTTGCAGTTCGCATATAATGTATAACCATCAATCCCATAAAGGGAAAGTTCGTGATTAGAAATCCAAATTTCCGATAAAAAAATTAAATTAGGTAAAACCGGGAAAGAATTCAAATGGCATAAAAGAGTATCGAAATTCTGCCGAAAGCTACGAATGTTTTGATGCATCACTAAGAGTTCAGATTTGATCACACTGTTACTTATACTATCATTAAAGGAAGCACGAATGGAAGAATTACTGTTGGAGGTCACATCAACAATGACCATGAAATTAGAAACGATTATAAAGCGTCAAGATCAGACAAATTATTGATGATCTTGACTTCATCTCCCTCACATTTACGTAACATAATTCTTCCATTGCGCGACCACAAATATTTATAATGCTTAGATTTTCTAATTTCTTTTGCCTTTTTAAAAATCATATACTTAATTTTAGTCATGCATTCGTTTATAAAAATTGGAATATTGTTGTTGTTATTTAAATTTAAGCACTCCGTTGATAAATTCTTTTTTTTCCGCTTGGCTTGTAGAACTGCGTTCCGAGTAGAACTGTTAATAAATTCAACAATAATTTTACCCGATTTCCTGACGTCACTTGATTTAATTTGGTAAATTGACTCAATATCAGAATCATTGACAGCTACATTTAAACCCGATGAAAATAAATCCAAGGTTGTTTTTAAAACTTCATTATTATTTTGAAGTACCGGTACGCCAACAATATCCACTGATTTATTTTTCGCACGTTGCTCAAGGTTATCAATAGCTGATTCCAGTTGCACAATTTTTGATTTTAAAATACCATTCTCTTGTTTTAATGATTCGAAAATGCTGATAACATCATCAAATCTTGAATTGAAAGATGCTGAATAGTAACTTAACTTGTCACATATAAATTTAAAGGAACCAGGAATGTTATTAAAATCACAATCATCACTGGTTAACACAAGAACAGAATTTGATGAACCACCGTTGTTCTTTTTTACATCACAATTTTCACAAGTCCATAATTTTTTTTCCTTATGAAAGAGATCAATTTCACTCTGCGACATATTAACGCACGATGCATGGACCATTAAACTGCACTGGGAGCATTTTAGTTTTAATACATCACGGTCACGGCTCACTTTCAATTTGCACACAATACACGACATATTAGGAAAAAAATGTATATATATATAACTGTAAATTTAGCACAATACAAAATATGAATTATACAATTCAGATTTATTATTATTATTATTATTAAAAAATTTGTTTTGATTTTATATTTCGACTGTCCTCTTCAACAGACAAAAACAGAATGAATGGTAATTATTATGTGAATGGTATAAAACCAGTTTTGCTTTACAATTATTATTGTACTAGTAATTACCCGTCAAAACTGACGGAAGTTTCTGAAAACTCAATATATAGTAGTTCATATATTTATTTGCTTTTTATACCCCTTACTTCCCCTTCCTAAAAGATCGTAACATATTTCAAAACCCCTCCCTCTCCCAGGCGTAACATAAAAGTATTCACATTTTTAAATTATTTTAATCACGTGAAAGTGAATTTTGCAATTAAGAAAACGGGCTATCAATGATATGATCTATGTTCACTCCTCCCTATCTTTAACAAATCGTAACAAATCATGAAGCCACCCCCCATGAAGCGTTACGTAATATGGCCCCATAGCCTGAAAAGTAAAATGTTTTTTTTTTTCCTAAAATAATACGAAATAAGACAATTTAATATTAATTCAATAATTCTTTTATCACAACGTTTCTTGTAAATGTACAGTTATAATTTATTATTGCGCCTTGGTATGAGAAATTGTTGATCAGCACTCTAAGGTTTTCATGATTTCGTACTCGCGTTAAAGCTACATAAAGCTGGCCATGAGCAAAAACAGGTTCTGGTAAAAACACCCCAACCTTATCGAATGATTGTCCCTGAGCCTTGTTAATCGTCATTGCAAAAGCCAAAATGATGGGAAATTGTCGTCGCTTCATTTGAAATCCTAAGCTGCTCTCGCTTGGTTCCAAGTCGATTCGGGGGATGCAAACTTCCGCTCCCTTATTGCTGCCTGCGATTATTTCCGCCTTGATACAATTCCTGAACAGGTTTTTCACGATCAATCGAATTCCATTCAGAAGTCCCTTCTTTGGATCCAAATTCCTTAGCAACATGATTAACGCACCAACTTTCAATTTCAGTGAATGAGGAGGCATGCCAGAAGGGGTATGAAAATTCAAAAATTCGACTGGAAAATCGATTGCATCGTTCGGGTCGTCGGAGATCATTGAGTCAATGCTCAGGAAGGTTGTTGCATCTCCCGGTAAAAGATCGAGAATGTTATTGTTGAGCTTTGTGACATGAACATTTTTTGGACTGAGAATGATCTTGTTGGCGACATCGGCGATTTCATCAGCAGTTGTTGTTCGAATTTCAACTCCAAAAATTGATCGAATGATGTTTTCACGCTCTATCATTTCCTCAGGAATTTCGACTAAATCGGGATCGGCTTCTTCCAGATCATTTCGCAATCTGCCATCGCCCAATTACAAAACCCATTCGTTGAACTCTCGTTGTCCAAATGCTCGCATATTGGTGATGAGAGTTCGCTGCTTCACATTCCGCCACAAAAGAGAATTTTTCACGCACATTTCGATGATATCAGCATTTTTTCCTCTGGGAACAACATTTGAGGTTTGTCGAAAGTCACCGCCAAGGATGAGAAGCTTGCTACCGAAAGGACGAATATTATTCATGATTCCTCGCAGAAGCAGATCAATCACTCGAAGAGAATGCGAAGAAAGCATTGAAGCCTCATCGATAATGAGCATTGCAGCTTCTCGTAATTTAATGGATTCCTACGAGGGGATTTTCATGGATGACACCGATGTTTCGTTAGCAGAAAGCGGGATTTTGAAACCACTGTGGGCAGTTCTACCACCAACTAATAAATCCGCTGCAATTCCTGTCGCGGCGAAAGCATGAACAACTTTACTCTGGCCTCTTACATAACTCATCAAAGCGTTGTAAAGGTAAGTTTTTCCCGAACCGCCAGGACCGTCGAGGAAGAAAAATCTCGACTCAGCCATCGAATCATCAATTACAGCAGCAATCTCTTCGAAAATGGCACGCTGCATTGGGTTAAGGATGGCGATCAAGTTTATGGCCATTTGAGCTTGCTCTTTGACATCGAAAACATGTTCGACGTTTTGAATCGGGCCCGGTGCAGGAAGGCGAAAATCTGTGCATTTCATGCCATTCATGCGCAAAATAACCTCAATGTCTTGAAGCAGTTTCTTTTCAGCGGTTATGTGATCGAAATTCATGATGTTCTCGGCGATTAAATACTCCTTGAATTGCTCGAAAAGCGCAAGAGGATTTTTTGGCGAATTGAAGACACAAATCAAAGCAAACGTTAGGCGAATTTGATGCGGCATGCACACATGACTTGCTTCACTTAAACATCGTTCCCATTCGCTATCATCCTCAAGAAGATTCATGGCTCGTGCTGCATCATTGAAGGTGTCAAAAATCACTGAATCGACGGTCTTAAGATCGGTAAAACTTTGAGCTCCACGAATGTGTTGTAATAGCAGTCTCAAATAAAAGCGCTCGCGATCTTTCGGACTGACAGCATACATTCGAGTGATAATCCTATCTCCTCTCTGCTTGCGAACTTTCCAAATGCAAAAAGTTATGTCAAATACGTAATGCTCAGGAATTTCGGAATACAAACATTGTCGAGCATTCTCGTCTTCGTGCTTGTTAAGCTCAAACCATGCAGTCAGATGTGTGTATCGGTGTTAAGCTCGATCAGCTGCAGCATCTTCTTGGCCGTCTTGAAAATAAACCATTTGTTCGTCAGGAAGATGGATGGCAAGACGATAAACAACATGCGATCGATCGTTCATTGGATTTTCGAGCAGTCGCCAAATTGCTTCAGGAGCACAAACATAACGCGCATCGAGAAATTGCTTAATTTCATCATGAACAATCGGTCCTTGTGCACTTAATTCAACAGAAGCACAATCATATCCTTTGTATATATATTTGAAAATGTACTTGATTGCTTGAACGGTTTGGCAGGATTCGACGTTAATGTGACAATTGAATTTGCGTGTTAAAAATTTGTTGTATGGAACGACATGACGATTATCAATTTTCCTTTCTCCTATTTGAATCTCAATTCCTTCACGACGACGATAAATGGGAAAACCATTAACTTCGGTTAACGTTTCCTTGCAAAAGGATTTCGGAAATCTTTTTTACACATTCACCTTTTTCCATGCAAGGCGCAAGTGGGTTCTCATTGCCGCAAGGTCCATGTATCATCGAGCGAACAACGATTTCATGCAATATGGGTTCCAGTTGCTGTTCAGGAATCTCAGCGCACACAAATCGATCAATCTTCTTGGCTGCGTCGATTTTTGAGTCATTGGCCAGAATGAAGAGCATGTGAGCATGGGGAATTCCTCTTTTTTGAAACTCAATCGTGTAAACGTATGCAATGACATTTCCAAAAACCTTGTTCTTTACTATGTCATCGAGTAGTGCTTTCAACTTAATGCTGAACACTCGAGCAACCAAATCTGGTCTGTCACCGGGCTGTTGTACAGGAAAAAGGTTCTCTCGAATCTCTGGCCAATTGGGATTGCATGTCATAGTAATGAAAAGATCAGGCTTGCCATACTTTGCCACAATTGCCATAGAGTCGTAATACTTTTCGCGCATGTTGCGAGGGGAACCTTGAAATGAAGATGGCAAGATGACAGATCGACCAACTGTAGTTCCATGACGAATTGCCACATTATTCAAAACGTCCATTAGACCTCGATATTGCTCGACTCGTAAGCGTCCCTGCTGATTCAATTTCAGCCCACTGCTGAAACAATTTTCCGCCATGGAGAATTGGATTGAAGCGACCGACTCGAATGACAATTTGTGCAACTTTCCATTACAGAAGAGTGATTTTAGTTCGCTTTCTCTCGGGACAATGAGCGGTATTCATTTGCATGTTTGGTTGCCAGCCAGCTTCTCCAAAAGGATAGAATAGTACGTATGTCATCGGATCCAAATGTAAACTTAAAATGTTGAGGTTGATGAGAGGTTGTTCATCATTACGTGGGTAAACTCGAAAATCACGTTCAAATGGAGGCTGTCCGTCGGCAGAGCGAAAAATCATTGCCACCTCGTTAACTGTTGGAAGATCGTAATGACGTCTATTGTCATTACGATCGCGTCGAAATGCCATGTTCACAACGGGAAGCGTTCGATTGTCGGCTGCCGCTGCTTGTTCTTCCTCCTGCTCAACCTCACCAAGATTTCAGTAGGCTTTCGCATAAATATTTTGCTCTCGAATCATTTCATCCAAAGCGCTGACAATAGTTGCGTTCAATCGCGAATTAGCAGGATGATTCATGCGATCTTGATTCGCCATAGCTGAGTCGATAACATATAGCTGAGCATATTGTCGTTGCTCACCTTCAGCTGGATGCATGTGGCCAGTATGATGATAGATCTGACCGTGAACGCGAAAAACATAAGGGCCTCGTCCTTGAAACTGATGAATTTGCGCACCCATTGAAGCAAATGCAAGCATAGAGTTGTACGATCGAATGTTATCATGAAAGGCTCGAAAATGAGGATTACTGAGAAGCTCATGAAGAAGAAACGGAAATTGTCGCATTTGCTGGCAGCTATAGTTTCAAGCAATACAGTTCCTTTGTGGCAACAAAATTTGAAGTTTCCATCCGACGATTTTTCAGCACTAAAATTGAGAGAATGGCAATGTCGACATTCAACATTCATCACACCACAACTGTGAGCATTAATTTCATTGTCCCGGAAGGTTTCATGATCAAAAATCGATGAATTCCCAGCCGCTCTCGATCTTCGCATCCGATTTGCATTTTGAGCTCTGCGAATTATGCCTTCTCCCGGCATTTTATTTAAAAGTCGTTGGCGTTTTTGCTAATTATTGCGTTGACGACCTTCTTGCGACTGTCGATTTCTCCACCTTAGTTGTCGTTCACAATTCAAACGCAATTTCCGTCCTTCCGGAGTTTCTCGTTCCATTCTAGTTAAAAAGTTTAAAATTTTGATTTCTCATGTAAAGTAAAATTGAAATAATTTAATCTTTTTCGGGAACATTGACATTTCAAAAGTTTTAATATTGCTTACATTTATTAAGGTCTATATAACAAATCTATTTACACAACGTCTGTGTAAATTCGTTAAAAATTGAGCGAAAGTTTCGCTCTAATTTTTCACACGTTAGTGCAATAATAAAAAACTATCTTTAAATTCAATAAAATGACACAATTTTAACACTTTATTCACACGTAAAACATAAGAACTAAACAAAACAATTGAAGAAATAAAACAAATTTCAGTTTCTTATTTTTATAAACACACCCGATACCTATATGAGTATTTGAAACTAATTTTACAATGGTTCCTATGGTCATGATTGCATCGAAAGGGCTCCACGAATTAAAAAAGGCTCACTTAGCTGAAATTTACAGCGGGCCGTATTATACGCGAAATATTGATACAATGAGGTGTTGGTGCATTTAGTTTGTAGTAGTGTTAGTGTGTGGGGTTGTATAATTATACATATAGCGTCTCGCTCCACACTGGGTATATTATTTAATAAAGAGGATATAGTTTTCAATTCGTTATGTTGTAATGAAATGCCGTTATAAAATGAAAAAAAAAAAAAGTAATGCAAAACGTTCTTGGTGAGGATCGAACCCGAAAGCTTATTGGAAAAAATTGAATATCGAAAAATAATTTTCGGTACCAGCCTAAATGTACATTACAGTTTTAAAAAATGTATTATTACATATTACATTATAATCATTGTCTTACAATATAAAATTTTATGTTTTTCAATTCGTATTGAAAAAATGAAATACCGTTATAGGCAAAAAATTATTAAAATTAATAATTACTTCGATGAGCATCGAACCCGAAACATTTTATATTCGAAGTTCCTTGTTAAAAAGTCACCACCTATATCACTCGGACTACTCAGTTATAAAATTCAAGCATCTAAATTGGAAATATAAGAAAAGCGTTACGGCCGCACACTGTGAATTATGTATTATAATAATTATTATTATTGTATTACATATACCAATAAATGACAGCTAAAAAATTGGTAACGAGATAAGTATGATGGCTTATAATTGACAGGGTCCATTTCGGGCAGTGTGCCGGTTTCATATCCAATCAGGAAATGAGATGGCGTTAGGGCATCTATTTCTTCAGCGTTGGAGCGGCAAAGTGGACCGGAATTTAATGTGGGTTCGTTGTCAGCAAGCAACGTTGTCATTTCCTCTAGCGTGGGAATAGTTTATCCAATGACTCATCTTTGATGAAATTTTACGGACCTGACAAACCGATTCCCATATTCCATAAAATGCGGAGCGTTTGGAGGATTGAAGTGCCATGTAATTTGATTTCTAGAAAGATAAGAGGAAAATATTACCAGATTCTTTTACTAATGTTTCAAAAACTCCCCGGATTTTTGCGGCTGCACCAGTGAAGTTCGTTCCGTTGTCCGAGTAGATATGTCGACAAATTCCGCGTCGCGCAATAAAGCGCTTTAATGCACCCAGGAATGAATCTGTCTTTAGGTGTGATACTAGCTCGAAATGCATGGCTTTTTCCGATAGGCATATGAAGATACACAAGTATGACTTCTTTGGACGACTGCCTCATTCTTTTGCTAGATGGATTTGCATTGGACCTGCGAAGTATACACCAACCGATTCGAATGGCTTAGAATATGCTGACGCATGCTGCTGGAAGGTCTTCCATGATCTGTTGTTGTAATACGGCTTAATAGCGAACGTTGATTATCAACCGAGCGGCGCCTTTACATTTTGGAATCTAATTGGCGTGATTATTAAACTTGTGTTCATCCAAGAGTATAAGAGTAGCGCATCTTGAATTTTAGTGCATTATTATGGGGTGTTTCACGTTGTACGGTGCATCACTATAGTCAATTCGGCCACCCACTCTCATGATACCATATTTGTCCAAGTTCGGATTAAGCGATAACAAACGGTTGGTATGATGAACTTGTTTTGTAGTCTCGAGTGAGTTCAATTCGGAATGATAAAACTGAGCTTGCTCATACCTGCAGATTCTTCTCGTTGCTGAGAATATTTCTTTCATACTTAGCTATTATCCAATTGTTCTTACAGCTTTGAGTGCAGCTATATTGTTGGCAAATCTCCATATGTATCCGAAAACCAGTATTAATTTGTGAAATGAGTTGAATTTGTTCATTAGTTCCACTAACCATAGTCATTTTTTGTACTTCCGGTGAATGTAAATAGTTGGTTAGTTTCTTCTTCAACAGTTTCGTAGTTCAAATGTTGTTGTGGCAAGTGATTTTGAGCCAGCCATAGCCAAGTAGGACCCTTCCACCATAATTCATAAGTTGGCAATAGATTAGTTGTGAGTCCACGAGAGGCACTGTCAGCGGGATTGTCGCTAGTAGGGACATGTTTCCAATTTCGCTTCGACAATTTGTTTTTAACTTCCGTGGTGCGGTTATTAACAAATGTGTACCATCATTTAGGATGGCCAGCGATCCAATCCAGTACGATTGTAGAATCTGACCAACCGGTTATTTTGCGAATTTCGCAACTTGTTTCAACAACAGAACTTTAGTTGTGTCGGATGACTCAATCCCGTTGATAAATTTTTTGCTTTCAGTATCTCTATCTTCGATTAGCATGCCATTTAATACTCGAATACTCTTTGATTTCCACTTTTTTAGAGTAATTCCAAATTGATTGAGTAACTGAATTAATTCTGCTTTTAGTTTAATAGCTTCTTCTTCGGTATTTGCACCGGTCATTATGTCATCAACATAAATATCTTTATTGATCTCAATCAGTTTGTGTCATTATCAGCGACTTGTATCCGGTTCGCGAAACCGAAGCACGATGGAATACAGCGTTGGTTGAATAGTTGGGCCCACAGCGAGACATTTTTTGATCGATTCTCCCTTCGACGTTACCGCAGATCCGTCAAAAACTACGCGTATTTTCTTGTTGCCATTAGATAGCTTTTTCAGCTCGCCGTAATGTGAAAGAAAGTACCCGTCATTCGCTGGCTGGTCGGTTCTCTCATGTGGTTGAGTTTCACGTATTCCTCAATAAATTCATGGTACATTTTCTTGAATTCCTGATCTTTGGTTGAAGAGCGCGGTTATATGAATTTCCGAGGAATCTGGGATCTCTTTTAAACGTCAAGCTAACTACTAATCGACCTTTGTTATTACGTGCCGTGTGTTGGTTGAAGTGGTTTTCACAAAATATTTCTTCATCCGACAAGAATGGTTTTGACTGGATCTCTTCGAGCTCCCAGAACTGTCTTAAGGTTTTATCGACATTAATTGAACTTTCGTCTTTCATCATGGCGGTCGTGATTGAGGTGGAACGCTTGACGCTGATTTTATTCTGCAATAAAATATTGAAGAAATGGTCTGCACCGATTAAGACATCAATTTCTCCAGCTTTATCATATAACGGATCAGCCAATTGAATATTTACCAACGATTTTATTATATTAGAGACTTCTGGTAATGGCACTCTTGAGAATGCAACTTTTTTTAAAATGAGAGCAGCAATGATTAGCGTTTTTTTCTGTTAAGGTTTTGCAACAATTTTGACGCTTCCTTTGCTAATACCAGCCTGAGATTGGCCAAGTCCTGTTACTATGATATGAGAGTTGAATTTTTTAAATTGCAGTCTTTGCACACAGTTTTCACTTATAAAGCTGGCTTGTGAGCCAGAATCTAAAAGCGCACGACATAATTGTATGTTACCGTTATCATCTTGCACGTGAATTAGGGTTGTTGGAAGAACAGCTGAAGTTATTTGATTGGATGCGTTTGTGAATAAAGTTGCATTAGCGTTCGGTTACAGAATTTTGCGCTTTGTCGTTTTGACTGGACTGAATGGTTTGAGCATTAGCACTTATATTACTTTGTAAGCTGGTGCCCACTTGATAATCGTGCAATAACGTGTGATGTCGTCTAACGCATTTCAAACAATTCGTTTCAGATTGGCATTGAGATATTGTGTTTAATGCTGATGGTGGCCAAATTTCTTTCAATTTGCGTACCCACGACATTTTTATTTTGCAAAAATTCTCTCAATTTTGCGAAGCATATTCGGACTATTATTTAAATTAAAATTTTGGCGAGAACTTTTGCGAATTTTGCGAAGCATATTGGGAATATTATCTTTATTAAAGTTTTAGCGAGCCCCCCCCCCAATTGAGGAGCGGGAATTGGACCGCCCAATTCGGGAGTATCTCGGCATTTATAGCAAAGTCGGAGACAAAAGGGCACAAGTTAACCATTCCTTCCCCTAAGTCGAATTAAATTTTAATCTTTTGTCCTCCGCTCAGTAAGTCGAATAACCAGCAATACCAGCTCAACCTGTGGTTGCTGCGGACCGACCCTCGCACTCTACTGGCCACATTATAGGCTCATTTGTCAAATAACCAGATAACAAATTGCCACCAAAGGTAGATCCGAGTGACGATAAGACAAACAAAGAGACCGGGCAACCAATGAATATCGATCCGCCAGAGGAAGCAGCATTGATGAAAGTCAAGCTGCAACCATTCTGGTCCGAACACCCTCAGACATGGTTTAACACAACGGAAATGATGTTCCGTACTCAAGGCATCACTTCGGACAAAACGAAACTAACGCATTTGTTATCTGCTCTGACACCCGCGGCATGTGAGTTGATCAACGACATATTGGCTGCACCACCCGCACCAGATATGTACTGGTAGCACAACCCCCTACAGCGAAATTGGAAGATGTAGCCCAAATGGCTGATAGAATGTTCGAGGTAATGGCCCCACAAGTATCAGCGGTCAACAAAGTAACCACCTCAAACATGGGAAACATATCTGGCACGACAGATATTAGGTATCGACCCCCACTTAACACTAATACAAACTCGATTGAATCACGCCTATCGCGACTTGAAAATTCACTTGCAATAATTTCAAACAATCAACGCGGCCGATCGAGGGGTCGACAGCAATCACAGTCAAGCAGCCGCTATCGCAGCAATAGCGGCGGACGATACTCTAAGTGCTGGTACCACTTTAAATTCGGCATGCGTGCCAAAAAGTGTACCCCACCGTGCAACTTCCAACAAACCAATATGTCAAACAAACAAACCCGATACTGCAGATTCAAAAAACGTAAACAAATCCGGGTAGAGTTAAATGCTCATGACACCCATACAGTATCGAAGCGACTATTTGCCTATGACAAACACAATAATCTAACTTACCTAGTCGACACTGGCGCTGACCTTTCCAGCAAAATTATTTTCAAACCCAAATTTATTCCATAATAAATCAAATGATCTAGTCTTATCGGCTGCAAACGGTTCCATCATCAATACATACGGAACCAAATTACTCCAAGTAAATATCGGACTCAAGCGAACTTTCACGCATGCATTTATTATTGCTGAACGTGGATCGCCCGATCATTGGAGTCAATTTTCTGGCAAAATTTGGCCTATTAGTCGACCTCAAGCGTAAACGGCCAACAGACTGACTTAGAAAGCCCAAGACATCCAAGAACTTTCTCTTGGCCTGATGAATGCCAACATGCATTCACGACACTTAAGAATGAACTAGCCAAAATCACACTGCTTCCAATGAGCGATTCAAAGCTCAGCATTACAACAGATGCATGAAACACTGCTGTCGGAGCAGTGTTTTAACAATTTAACAATGAGCATTGGGAACCCCTGGGATTCTTTTTAAAGAAATTATCGGATGCCGAAAAGAAATATTCCGCATTCGATCGGGAATTACTAGCAACATATCTAGCAGTTAAACAATTTAGGTATTTTGTCGAAGGTCGGGACTTCACTATTTATAACGACCACAAACCTCTGACTAAAGCTATTCAGTCAAAAACTGAACGTAATCCAAGGCAAGCAAGACACTTGGATTACATGTGTCAATTCACCACAGACATCCAGTATGTGCAAGGAAGTAACAATGTGGTCGCAGACACTTTCGCGTACCACCGACAACGAACAGGCCGCAATCGAGACCCACTTCGATTATCAAAAAATTATTAAATTTCAAAAAGCTGACTTAGAACTTGAGAATTTACTTTTTGGTTCAGGACGTCACACTTGTTCTTCATACAAGCTTGAGCTTTTCATACTATCTGGCCTCGACGTTTACTGCGAAATTTCTACAGGCAACAATCGCCCGTACATCGCAGAACCACAACGTCGAAGCATCTTCGACGCATTGCACAACATTTCACATCCTGGTGTCCGTGCGACTCGAAAATTGATTACAGCTCGTTACTTTTGGCCTAGTATAACCAAGGACGTAACCCAGTGGGCTAACTCCTGTTTATCCTGCCAAAAATCAAAAGTTCAACGCCACACAATTTCACCTCACGGACAATTCGAAATTCAACCTGGTCGATTTGAGCACATCCATATAGATATAGCAGGACCACTTCCTCCACCTAATGGATTTCAATATCTTCTCACCTGTGTCGATCGCTTCACCCGTTGGCCCGAAGCATACTGCATGACCAATATGTCAGCAGCTACAATTGCCACAACATTCGTTAATAATTACGTACCACGATTCGGAGTTTCTCTCAATATAACCACAGATCAAGGAACGCAATTTGAATCCAAGCTTTTTAACGAGTTAACAAAACTCCTTGGCTCACATCGGATAAATACAACGGCTTATCATCCACAAGCCAATGGCATGATCGAACGCTTCCGTCGACAGCTTAAAGCTGCCCTCATGGCTCGGGGAAATACAGTTAATTGGAGCTCGGAAATTCCCATTGTTTTACTAGGCATCCGAGCTACAGTAAAGGAAGATCTGAAGTGCTCGCCGGCCGAAATGGTTTATGGAGAAACCATTAAGCTACCAGGCGAGTTATTCGTCGAAAATCCTCCTCTACCTTTACCAACATAAGACACAGTGATTGGTCAACTGCGAAAAAGCATGCAGAACCTCATTCCAACTTCGCCTCGTTCGACAAAACAAGAGAATATCTTTGTCCCTAAATCATTGGACAATTGCAATTTTGTTTTCATTCGAACAGACAAGGTTCGCACGGGTTTATCACCTCCATATGAAGGCCCATACAAAGTTATACGCCGCCTTCGTAAACAATTTATTCACGGTTTTAATTAATGGTAAAAATCAAACCATTCCAATTGACCGAATCAAACCTGCATACGGCATACTCAGTTCACCTGATCAAATATCAGGCATTCGCAAACATAAAGCCGTACACTTTGCCGAATAGTTCAAAATTTTCTAGGAGGGGATATTCACTTGCGGGGGAGTCCGGTTGTATTCGTTGCTACAATATATTGTTATAGTAAACGCACACAATAAATTCATTGCAATTCATTTGGTCTAAATTCAACTAACTCAGCGCCAACGCAACCGCTGAGACAACCATAATAAATACTGTCATTATCACTACCATCAGCGCCGCACGCGCCAAAAGTGAATACGATAATATAATATATTGCAGCCATCACGAAAAAAACAAAATCACATTTTTAAAAAAATAGTTCTAATAGCAGTGTCAAGAGACAACAAATTATCAAATTAAATTAATTTTTTATGCGACATCTTTTAAGTCGAAATAATTAGTTATACTAGTTTAGCCGTGAATTACAGCCGTGAACTTAATATTAGTTTAGCCGTGAACTGAATGTAGCCTTTATTTTTATGGCAAGGACTTTTGACGCATAATATAAAAATATCACTTGAATACTTGAATACTATGTAGTTATACCTGTACAATTAAAATCTAATTGGACTTAAATTATTTACTATAGAGACGAGGTCATTTTCCTGCCAACCTACGAATTTTTAATAAAAACACTTTCAAATTAAGAAGAAATTTTTCCAATTTTACACTGTAATATGTTCAATTAATTAATTCGTTTAATCTCTACAAATAACCAGAAAACGTATACTAGAATTAATCAGTTCGAAGCCGGTTTAATTATCTTACAATTTTCGGAAATCTGAACTTCATTTAAATGAAAATTATTTAGAAATATCTCCAAATACAGTTCATTGAAACTTGAGTATTTTACCTACGTATCGTACCCACATGGCGACATAATAATACGTATTAGTTGAGTAATGAATTCTTAGAAAAACTACCTCATCCAAAACACAGAAAATCCTACACCAACACAATGTACACGATCAAAACTACAACAACAACGTATTATATGTCAACCAAAATAAATGTAATAAATTCAAAAATTATTTGTCGTCATATTTCCATCAAACCAGCACAACGCTCTGTTACTTTTAATGAACCAAAAATATGTTAAATCATCTTCATTGTACCACACCGTACACACACGATCAATATATGAATACGCGAATTTGTTATCAAATCACACGTAAAATAAATTCATCTGTTGTCAAAAACACACTATGCATAGCAAATAGACAAAATACGCGAGACATAAATTCGTTTTATCTTTCCATATTCCTTCCTTAACGCAATTAAGTTTAATTAATTTTTGGTGAGAAGATTATGGCGGGCGACATATAGGCCCACCGCATTTCAACCAGCAAATTATTTTTTAATCCAACCCCCTCGCCCCCCCCACCCATATCTTATCGCATCGCTTCGAATTTGTCACGTAGATTAGAAGAAAACAAAAAAATTATTCATAAATTTCTTATTCATTGCCATCATCATCATTGTAAACCAAGTGAAAATTGGAAAAAATTTTGTTTTATATTTACATAATTAAATATGTACGTACATATACATAATTACAACAACATTACACTTATATAATTAAACATATATTCTAATTATTTTAATTAAATTATTTGTTATTTTTTAATTTTTGCCGCTACTTCTGTCTTACTGGTGTGCCTGCACCCGTTTCCCATATCGTAAAATATGTTTTTTTTTGTATTCGTGCGAACAAAATGTCTAAGACACGGAAATTATTTATAAGTAAAATGGGTAAGAAGAAGAAAAAGAAGTTGGGAAAATTTAAATTTTTAATTTAATTTTTGTTTTGTTGAAATTTTGAACGATGGAAAATGATGATGCCGATGATGAGATAAAAGATGAAAATATGGGTGCCTGCTAATACTCGACGACTCGTATCTCTGTATATGATGTACATTGTACACGTACTCACATACTCGTACACTTGTATTTTATTTACCGTAATGATTTTTTATTTTTTTTTAATTATTATAATTTGGTTGTATTTATGGAAAATTAGATTTGTTTGAATTTCATATTTTATAGCTGGCGTTGGGTAGGCGCGGGACGATTTTTATGAAAATTATTACGATTTAATAGAATGAGAAAATTTTTTCAGAACATCTGTTATAATATATTGGTGGTGTTCCAAAAAGTTTCAGTGCAATAATCAGGTCGCAGCCGTCTCATCCTATCTAAATCCGTAAAGAGCAAAGTAATTCAAAAATCTCTAGACGTTTGAAGTCGCTGAGTTCGAAAACAGCAACAAAAAATGAACACAATATCTCGAGAACGGCTTTTCTAATTTGGAATTGGTTTCGCCATTCAGTTGCTATTTTCAAGGCGGAGAATTGAAAAGGTTTTGGAATACGTCAATTCGTGGTGTTCCGGCGTATATACCTTAAAAAATATTACTAGTAATAATTTGGGTTGGGGTTGAGTTGGAGTTGAGTTGGAGTTGAGTTGGAGTTGAGTTGGGCTTGGTTAGAAAGAAGATAGCAGTTCAGTTGGAGATTTTTTTTTGGGGGAATTTCAGGATTAGTTACAATCAGCTTAAGTTGATTTGAGTTGAGTTCATGTGCGTGTTTATAGATTTTAAAACCTAAGACCGATTTTAACCCTTTCCGAACTTTTTCTACACCGAGTGGAAAAAAAATGGTTTGTTTGTTTTTTCTTAGAGTTGAACGTACACAGATTCCAAATATGTAAAAATATTTGACAAATTTTTTCGATTTCCAGGGTTTTCAAATTGTACATGGTAATGTACAGTAGTAACAAAGTAGTGTAAATTTAAGGTAAAAATGTACACTACTTTATTATAATTAAAACAAAATATTTTTTATTTCGTGCGAAGTAAATCGCAAAAAAATATAATTCAAAAAATAAAATAAAATTTAAAATAAATAAAAATAAATCACAAAACTTTATCAATTCAGTACATTGGATAGTGCTTTAGAGTTGATTTGCTTCTTACTTGGTATGGAATATATAAAAACAATTCCGCTTGGCCAAACAACATAAATGCACTTTGCATTTTTCACAATACAGGTGGGTCCTTTCAATGCAGTCTGGCTGTTTACAGCGAGTAGCTTCCTTTTTATCATCAAATAAAGGGAAGTGATCATATCCATCGTATTGTACTTCCTTGATCGGTCGGAATTCGCGTTTTACTTTTTTTGCATTGTTGTTTTCGTTCACAACATTATCATTTCGTGGCCTTCCCTTCTTCTTTCCGGTATTACTATGAATTAAAAATTGCGCAATTTGTAATCTAAAATTTAAAAGGTCTAAAACTTCTTTTCCTTTTTTGTTGCGCTTTGACATTTCTCGACGATACTCAATCCAACTGCTAGATATAGCGAAGTCCAAAAAGTGCGTTATGACCCGTAGTGTATATTTTGTAGATTTTATAAAAATTCTGTAATAACTTATATATTGATCTAATAAATCAACGCCCCCCATTGAATGGTTATACAGTTTTATAATTTCAGGTTGGTTGATCGTAACAATTTTTTTCAATTTTGAGTCATACCTCTGAACGGTGCCCATATTCCCTTTACCGACAAAATTTGATGCTAAATGGACTGATCGATTATCCAACCATTTAAGAATTACAATTTTGTTGTCACGGCTTACTAATTCTTCCACTTCGCCACGATTTTTTTTTTTAAATAAATGATCGCTCGTAAAAGGAGGATTGGCAAATCTATTTATACGAACCGTTCCGGCAGCGTTTATTTCCTTCTGTTTCAAAACTTCAAGTAAGGCATACGAAGTAAAATAGTTGTCAAAAAATAAATTATACCCCTTTTTTTCGAGTTTTTGGCATAAATGTAAGACAATTGCTGCCGCAACACCAAATTGCTGTTTTAAGTTCGAAGATATTTCTGTATTTGCGCCTTGATACATTAGAAAATCATATGGCTGGCCACTCTTTCCGCACAGTACGTAGACTTTTAAGCCCCAAGGGCAAGGTTTTCCTGAAATTTACATTACAAATTTTACATTAAACTAATATTTAAAAGAAATAAGTTGTATGTACCTTTTATATACTGTTTGATTGATAAATGCCCTTTGAAAGGTATCATTTGTTCATCTACACATAAATTATGTTCAGGCTCAAGTTTCAATAGACGACTGCGAATTGCGTTTAACATTGGTCGTAATTTAAAATATTTATCTTTTTTTTCTTCGTCTGATGCGGCCAAATTATCTACAAAATGTAAATTTGTCCGTAGGGCATGAAAACGGTTTTTGGACATCACATCGCTCACGAATTTGATACCAATAAAATTATCCCAGTACATTTTAAGCTGAGGGAAACCTGTAGTTCCAAAAAATATGTGTAAGCCAATCAACTTCTGTAGTTCGGCGACATTAGTATTTTTAAAATGTGTCTTATTATTTTGAAATGCATAGATATTTGTATATTGGACCATCAATTGGAACAGTTCATTTGTAAAATATTTCTTAAAATATTCCCCGGGGCAATCGTATGCCTCATTTTCGTTTTCTTCGGTATAATCATAATGTTCAAAATTCACTTCTGATCTGTCGTAGTCGACATATTTCCACTTAATTGCACTTTTTGGAGTAAGATTGAAATGTTGCAGTTCATCAATGATTTCAAAGTTGATATTAGATGCAATTTCATAATTCTCTAGACCAGTAATACTGTCAATTGGAATAAGGCTCATAGGATTTGGTTCTTCCTCTACAACAGGATCATCCTCGTCAACGTTTATTTCCTGCTCTATTTCTACACGAGTTTTTTTCGGTTTCTTTATTTCACTCCGGGTAACTTCAATCTCATGATTCACTGGCACATACTCTTCTGGGAAGTCCCAAAAACTTCCGCTAATTTCTTCTTCGGGCGATTCATCATCGCTTTCCATCAGCAATTGAAAAATGGCCTCTTCAGTCAATTGTTCTTTCCGATGATTCTACATATATTAAAAAGTACGACTTATACAATTAATCTAGTTTAAGCTTATTGAGTAAACAATTACCATTCTAAATGCCCATTTAAATAAAATATAACTGTGATGACTGCAATAAAAATGAAATTATACACCTGTTAATAACTTTTGTACAGTGACATGTACATTTGAAAATATGTACATGGAGATGTACATTACCATTGAGTTCGATTGTACATAGGGATGTACATGCTTTTCAAATCAAAAAATACCTTGTTTCGTAGCAATTATTACAGATTTATTTGTTTTGAGATAATATTTACACTTTAATTAATAAAAAATCACCATAAAATAATTGATTCCTTCACTTATTACCGTTTAAAACTATTTTAGTAAATAACAAGATGGACGGCAAAAAAATTGACGCGTACCGTTCGATTGTTAGAAGATAACTAAATTTCAATGTACAGCTCTATTTAAAAAATAAGCGGAAAAAAAATAAACAATAAATTGAGCAACAAAATGAATGTGTCTCTTTCTCTAAACATGTTGTTCTACATAGGATAAAACGCAACCAATGTCCATGTACAGTGGCATGTACGATTTTAACGAAAGGGTTAAGCTTAATTTGGAATTGAGTTGAGTCAGCGGTACAGTTGGAGATTTATTTGGGATTGTGTTGAGGGTGAGTTGGTTGTGAGTTTAGTTGAGGGTTGAGGTGGGAGTTGAATTGTGGTTGAGTTGACTTGGGCGTTGAGTTTGTGGTCCAGTTGAAAGCTGAGTTGTTTGTGGAGTTGGGGTTTGTTTGGCGTTGAGCAAGTTGTTCTTCTGTGGGTTTATTTGGGGGTTGAGTTGAGGTTTCACATATCCAAGAATTTCCCGGTTCGTTTTCTGATCACCTCAGGATGTTTTCGCCTTTTGTATTTTTTTTAAATTTGTAGCAACAGTACCATATATTGTACGGAAGGTCGCTGCCAAATCCCAAATAAATTACAAAAAGTTTTTGTGTTTATCTCGATAACCACCGGACAACAGAGAGGATGCCCATTGAAATCCTTATACTATTTATTATGCTACTTCTTTAAAGAGTTAAAGAAATTGCTAGAATGTCTAACCTGATGAAATCTCAAGCAATCGAGTGGCTAGCGACCCTAAATTAAAATTAAAATCGGCTTTAACAGCATTCAAAAAACCAACTTATAGGAAAATCAAAAGACTATCTGTAAAAATGGTCATGACATATTCAGAAAACCAGAACACTTTTTCATAGATACATGCAAGAGCATCAGCCATTCCTCCTGTTGGAAAAAATTAAATTACGCCTCCGTAGTAAAGCTTACACATCATGAGACAATTTTTTATTTTTTTTTATTTTTTATTTCATTTACATATAAATTTATTTATCTTTTGGCGCACTCCATTTTGAGCGTAAGCTCATTCACAACAGAACGTGCCAAAAGAGACGGATGGTTTAATTAGACAAATGCATTTTGGGTCGGCCAGCCATTCATCTCGGCTTAACAATGGCACAACTTCACCTGGATTTTTCACTCATAACGGCTCGATTATCAGTGGCTGGATAATCACGATTCTTAATATTTTGATTTGTATAATATACCGTAATTGAGGCACCATAGCTTTGGTATGTTTGGTGCAGAATTTCATCGCTTTAGATTAAAATTTCAAAATAAAAAATTAAAAATATTTTTAAAGAGAAAACATCCAATTGACTTGAAAGTCAAAGCCTCTTTTTTATTGAGAGAGACTCAAAAGTTAAGAATTTGCAAGAACTTTTTAAGATCGTCACGAATAAATTTCTACCTTCATATTCCATAGAATCCCTAAGTAACAAATTATATTCAGCCAGTCAGGGCATGTCGGAGGACTGATCTGAATTTGGTACACGAATACAAGGTTACGCCTTGGATTACGAGGCGGGGGTTCGAACAAATTAGGTGAAGGAAATTTACTGCCAAAACTATTTTTGGAGACATTGGAGAGGGATGCCTTTATCAGAGATCTGAATAATGGTATTATGGGAGCCCATCTAACAATGATCTCGGAAACGCTGACTAGAGAATTAATAGTAATGGCTGACAAATTAGAAAAACAATTTGGGTATGCGTAAGGTCACGACAAAGTAAGTGGTTACGGAAAAATCAAATTCCAGTTATGTGAAAAAGACTTAATCTATCCATGACATATTTATTACCCTTTAATTAGTCCAGAGAATATTCCCAACCAAAAACAGTCAGTTCAGCATCTAACCGCAACGTTCTGCAGATACGGCAAGAGGCGACGGCATTCTTTGGAGGAGTGCAGAACGAAAAAAATGAATGATGCTCAACGTGGGGAAGCTGTCTTTCAACAAAGGATGACACAACCAAACGACTATCGTCAAAGCTACAGACCTGAACAGCAGAAATTCGGATCAAATCATAGCTACCAACAAGGAAATCCCACAAATGATCGTCACAACCAAAGGAACGGCTATGTGCCTAGAAGTTCCCCAACAAACTATCCACCGCAAATGCAAGCGAGAGGAAACAATGGCATGGAATAGCTGAATAATAACTTGGAGAAACTATGAATTAATTACATAGAAGCCAATGCAATAGGCAGCAATATGATCATCCAGCAGGGAAACGAGCATGGACTAGTCGAGCAACAGCTGCATCAACTGAAGTCCAGACGAGTCCCACTTTAAATTTCCGCCACCAAGAACATAACCAACAATCAAGAAACGCCGAAATCCAAACGAATCAACTGAGTTCCGCCTCCGCAATCCAAATAAATAAAACGAGTTTCTGAGTAGTTCGAAAGAAAATAATCCAATGAATCCAATTTCAGGGAATCTATCGTCAAAGGGCATCGAAGTCAATTGAAGGTCAAAGTCAATGGCCGGGTCACTGTTGCATCACCACACCCTGATTTAATTCCAAAATGTACCCCCGAAACGGGAGGTATTCCTGTCGAATCAGAAGAAATAAATGAGGCTTGGCCGCCAATCGAACCGTTCACCATCATCGCTCAATTCATACGCCTTCCGAAATCTTAAATTCTTATGTAATCAATCTAGTGTTGAAGCATAAATTTACGCATGACATAGTAAGCTTGACAACATAGGATAAGGAATCGATCCTCTTAATAGATTCTGGTGCCTCAGTTTCATTAGCTAAACAGAAGATGATTAAAAACTCTCAAGCGATGGACTAGAGTGCTGTTAAGAGGGATGAGCAAAGAAGCCACCACTACCCTTGGATGTGTATCGACATCACATCAAATCTTAAAATTTCGCAGAGATTCCAAGTGGTTGAGGATGAATTCCCAATCGAACAAGACGGAATTCTCGGAACAGATTTCCTTAACGGAAACAAAGTAGAAATTTTATACAGTACTTCGGAGTTGAATATCTTAGGGAACAGAGTCAAGTTCCTTAAAAACCCAACAAATGTACATCTCCCTCCACAGGAAGAGGTAATCGTGCAAATTGAAATTTCCACAAATAACTCATACCTGTATATTTCCGAAGAAATAACGCATTGTGTGTTTGTTGGTAACTGCCTAATCCAACCCAACAGACTGGGGGCGCACGTCAGCATTGTGAGTACTACCCGTAGTGAGGTAATTATCGAGAACTTTTTTTCGAAACTCACAGATCTTAGTCGTACGACATCCTTCAGTTGGTCCACCTTTTTGAGAAAAGTAACACACAACATCTCGAATCTAGAGATGACTTGGTTATTAACCAGGTAGTTACGAACTTGGATAAAAACCTAAATATTGAAGAGTCCACCTCTCTACTTGAGTTAGTTAGAGAGTTTGCAGACATCTCTTTCATTAGAGGTGACTAACTTTCCAGTGTGTCCGGTGTCAGGCACAAAGTTAACCTTCACAATGACACACAACCAATTAACGTAAGGCAGTATCGTTTAATAGTCTTTTACTAGTGGTTCCGAAGAAACCAGACAAGAATGGTAAACCAAAATGGAGAGTAGTAGTAGACTTCCGAAGAGCCAACGAAGCCACAATAGTAGATACGTTTCCTCTCCCTTTGATTAACGACATTTTTGATCAACTATATATGACAGTCCCAATACTTTTTCTCTTCAGGGCAGTCGAGATATTCAGACCTTATTTGTTTCGGTCAAAATTCATTATTAAAACAGACCACATGCCTTTAATTGGTGATTGCAGCTTGCAGAATATGACTACAGTGTAGTGCATGTCTCAGGTAAAGCTAACACATGAGCGGATGCGCTTAGTAGAATACGCCAAGAAGGAATCCGGGTTATCGCGAGAGCATAATCGAAGCTCCTATCATCCCCAACAGTATCCCCAACAAAATTTCAACTGAGCGTATTAGAATCTGGTGAATCTCGCTCGGAAGCAACGCTTCAAACTGATAAGTCAAATCAAAGTATTTTGTCACGTCGAATTTCTTCAAACTGAAAACAATCAAAAAACCACTAGTGCGGCTACAAAATGCGGTTGTTACAAAATTATCTGGAATTTAGATGGAATCCAGAAAAGCCAATAAAATTTGACAATCTGCAGGTATTGCTACACAGAGCCGCAAGATTTAAATCATTTCGGAACGTAATCAGCACAGTCTTACATCCAATTTTATCCTAAACCCTTCAGAATTTTAAGATTTTCTTTAACAAACAAACAATAAAGGCTTTAAAGAGGAGCTTTTAAAGGTAGTAAACCCGTGCCGGATCAACAGATTGGGTTTTCATTGATTTTCAGATTCACCTATACCGTGGTTTGCTGATTTTTACTGAATTCTTGTTTTTGAGTTCATTCCCCAATTTTTTCCCAATCCCAATTCGTTTTTGGCTTATTTTTTGCGTTCTCTGCTAGGTTCCAAAGCACCATTAAATCCTACACACAATTACCAACGCATCATCGTTTGAAACAATTGATGCAAACCATCTAACAGAATAGGCCAATCCTACGTTTAGAGAGAACCTTTACCTGATGATATTAAGTCATCTTGAAGGTGATACAATTAATATTTCTGGTAATTTGGCCTGACTTGAAACAGATTTAATTTACTTAAAACTTTAGTGTACAGCCGATATTACATTTTCGGGCTGGAAATTTGGTTATTGGTTAAGGAGTGATCGTTGCAGCATCATTCCTCAAATTTTTGTTCCACCACCTAATATCTGTTACTATATGAATTGATGTAGCTTCATTAATTAAGTCCGCATGAATTAATTCCGCTGACAAAAATGAATTATTCGCGACATTATTTATTTCACTTTTGATGACAATATTTGTATTTCAATAAATTCATATTTTTTCGGCGAAGTTGAATTCATTTGCAAAATGAATTAATTTCGCCGATAAATTTCCGAGGAGTAAATTCGTGGCCCTTTTTTACTGTTTTTCAGTTAAGATCTGAATTCTGGAGATTCGATTAGCTTGGATTTACTAAATTTTTCAATGAAAATTGAAATCAAACTTATCAGTTCTCGGATTCAAAATTAATAGCTATTGTGATTGGGTTTGAATGCTGTTGTTGTTGAGCGGATCCCACGCTGGGATTATAGTGGATATGTTTTTTCCAATTGGAAGCCGTGGTGGCTTTAGCCTTAAGATTATCACACAAACATATTGAAACAAATCGCCCTCTAACCACGACTAGATTACGTTTAGAACAAGTTCCCGTTTAGTGTTAAATCTGGACTAGGTAAGACCAAAATGCTATCACACACTCGGTATCACCGGCCATCCAGAAGTTAGTATATAGCGAGATTAATAGGATGATAAACTTTGTGATAATTTAAAGAAAGGCAAAGCTCACGGTGCTCTCCAGTTACTATTGTGAGAAAAGTAAAGTACGCTTGTTTGTGGACACAATTAAAGTCAATAAAGTGACCCTCACGTATGCATACTCATTGCCTCTCATCAATAGATTGTTGGGCCGACTAAACCAAACGCGAGTTTGAGCCAAAAGATGCCTTTTGGCCGATTCCGCTGATAAAACACAATTCACGTTGCCTGGGAGACCATTTTATCAATTTAGGTTATGCCATTCGTGTTATGTAATGCTCTAAGGCTTACGCCGTCTAATGCAACAAGTAATTCCATATTCCCTGTACGATAGAGTTTTCCTTTGCCTAGGCGATCTCTTGTAGGATGCAGGAAATGCAGAGCTATTGGAGATTTGCTAACGCCGAAAACACCTAAACAAATACGCCGTTTCCGAGAGTGTGCGGGTGGTACCGGAGATTCATAAATAACTTTCCAACCTGGCTGCTTCCCTCACCAACCCCTATTAGTAAAACAGCCAAATTGAGATGGACAGACGTAGCAGAAGATGCATCTAATGGCCTCAAGCCAGACTAAAGCCGGCCATTGTTTATACAGTATGAAACCAATAATTCCCGACAATACCTAATTGACCACGCATAGCGGGATTTGTCTGAACGGTTGGTTCGCTGGAGTCTCAGAGACCCAAGAAAGGAGTAAGTTAATGTAGTACCCAAATGCCAACACTAGACAAGTTGCTTCCGGTGGTCTTATTAGAAGTAAGGCACAAGCGGTATCGGCCGTGAACGAATATTATACAAAGTACACACATGCAACCGGATTGGGGAACACCAGCAAATGTTCCAGTCCTGCAGACAGACTTCAGGTTTCCAGCATTCTTACACGAATACTGCGTAAATCAGATTATAAGAATAAAACGAATGAACAATTGTGAGCACAATTTTCTAATCTGAAACGATAAGCTCTTGATTCCGGCCGCTTATGGGCCAAGATAACCCTCGAGCGAGTACAGAGACAATTTTACTGGCTAGTTATGTCACGCCAAGTTAAACATTTTGTGACCCATTTTAAGTAATTTTATCGAAAAAGGAAGTCTTTTTGATCATTAACCTCTCATCTATAGTAACTGTGCCGATAAATTATTCTTAAAGGTGGTGAGAATCAAGAACCATGCTGTAAGTACAAACGCATATCCTCAAACATCATGACATATATTCACTAAATTTTTTGACTCAATAATTTTTTTTCCAGGAATTTAATTACCAAGTTGCTTGACTCAGTGTTCGTGATAACATCTTAAAGTGTCGCTATTCATAATATTGCATAACATTTATTACGGTTTCTGTTATAGCATTTTTTCTTGAAAATTTAAGGCTTCGTGATTAAAAGCATAAGAAAATTTTTAGCTTTCTTAATACAGCTCAATTTTCAATGGAAATGTTACGCTAAGTAAAATATTTAAACTTTGTATAAGCTTGAGGTTTAAGACTATAGAAACTAAAAGTTAAACGAAATTTTAATAAATATTTATAACTTCTCACGAAAACTTTTTGGAGCTTTCATTATATTTTTGGTTTCTATAGTTGAAAAGCTCAATTTATTGTTTAAATATTTTATTTGGCGAAACCCTACCATTGAATATTAAACTTAATTTAAAAGGATATTTTTAAATTTGAAAGCTTTTTGAAATCTAAAAATTGTAAAGCTTCCATTGGTAAGCTTATTCCTTTTCCTTTTATTACCGTGGAATACATTCTTAGTTATTTTTTATTGTAAATGTTTGTTAAGCTTTAATAGCTTAACATTAAATTGATGACTCTTTAGGACGCTTTAGAGCTTTATAAATAATCCTTAAGCATAAAGTTATGCTTGTATCACAAATTATAACTAAACACCAGTTACTCTAGTAAAGAATTAATTAGAAAATAACTGTAAAACTCTAGAAGCTCAACGATCAATTATTCTTTATAATTGAAGATTTGATTTAAATTATTGAACTAAAACATTCAGTTTTCTTTAGAAGTAAAGTTTATTGCCCAATTGAATTAAAAGGTTGAATTTATTGGATTCGAAAAGCCTAACTGGTGAGAGCTTTTCATTCAATATCCCTGATAACATCTTAAAGTGTCGATTTTTTGTTTTTGTAGTTGAAAAGCTTAATTTACTATTTAAATATTTTATTTGGCGACACACTACAAGAAAGTTATTTTAAAATTTAAAAGCTTTTTGAAAGCTAAAAATGGTCAGGCTTATAACTTTCTTTTAAATCCGTGGAATAAATGCTTAGTTATTTTTAATTGTAAATATTTGTTAGCTTTAATTACTAAAAATTAAATTAATGATTCTTTAGGGCGCTTTAGAGCTTTCTAAATAAACCTTAAGAAAGTGAATTTTAATGTTAAGTTGTGCTTCTGTTACGAATTATAACTAAACACCAGTTACTCTAGTAAAGAATTCCTTGGAAAATAATTTTAAAACTTTAAAAGCTCTGCGATCAATAATGTGTTATAATTGAAGATTTGATTTTAAATTATTAAACTAAAACATTCGGTTTTGTCTAAGAAGCAAAGTTGCAATTGCCCAATTGAATAAAAGGTTGAATTTATTGGATTAGAAAAGCTTAATCGGTTAAAGCTTTTGACTCAGAATCCCTGATAACACCTTAATGTATCGATTTTAGTTTGTTTAGTTCAAAAGCTCAATTTATCTGATTCAAGAAATTTATTTTTAAATGTAAAAGCTTTCTGAAAGCTAAAAATTGTCAAGCTTCCAACGGTAAGCTGATTCCTTTTAATTTTTTTATTACCGTCGAATAAATTTTTATTTATTTTGTATTGTAAATATTTGTTAAGCTTTAATTACTTAAAATTAAATTAATGATCTTTATGGTGCTTTAAAGCTTGTAACCAAACCAAAGTTGGTATATTCTGCGTGGCCTTCAACGCCATGTCATGTCGAATGACGACCGTTTCCTTTTAAGGTCATATGATAAGACCACGTGCCTTTTCGCTCTCGTTGGATCATACGCTCTGCGTTAACCGATCAACTGGAGTCACCACCTGCAGCAACTGATGGCTAGGGCTTAATCTGGGGTGGGGTTTTGGTAATGATTCGAGTTGATCTGTTCTCCATTTTATTTTTTTTAATTGATTAACATGCGCGTGATCATTAGTATTGGTAGTTAATACTTTGACTCTAATGACGTGGTGCGTAGGGCATACGCACATGTTAATCTATCGTATAATTCGTTCGTTATTTCTGATTTTTTTCTGTTTAGTTTATTTAATTTAAATTCATTATCCATTTTATTATTCTTCAGTTGAGTGATTTTTTTTTGAAGTATCATAAGATCTCGATATCACAGTTCTATATATGAATTGTTTAAATTTGAGGCAGGAATATAATACTCGGGAAAATTACATCAGCGTCTGTTGTATTATTTAGAGAACGTCCGAGTCACATTGTGTTTTCTGTTTAACATATGACTGCACATAGTGACGAGATTCTCATAAGTGTTATTAGCAACTTACAGAGGCTACGCGAGTACTTCCGTTTTATCGTAGATATTGCTGGTGGATATTCGTTAGTTCCATTAAAGTTTAGTTCACTTATTTACCATAGTTAGTATAAAAAAATAAAAACCATTCACTCCAAACATGCTTCTTGTACCTACTTTTACGAGTACATCTCCTGAACATTTGTGTATTCATTTCTATTTGTATATTATTTATCTAAGAAAAAATTTAATAGTTATATTTATATCATGAATATCCAATTTTTGGAAAATGATTAATTTCAGGTGGAATTAGAAATTCGCGGTATCCAATTCTCATCTCAGTCGCTGGAAATACTAACGTCCAGAGTAGAGGGTGAACACAGATTCCCCATTCTCATCCCAAATAACCCTCATAAAACTGCTATTCGCAACAGCTCACACGAAATGAAACTTTGCATGTTAAAACTAAACCGTATTCAATCCGCATTGGAATCTGACAAAATTAGTCATGAAGATCTCGAAAGACACCAATCTCGCATTATCCACATTCAACAACGTCTGAAGAGACTACAGAATGCGAATATTGATGTGCCCGAAGTAAGAGAGCTTCTAGGGCGTACTAATCATTGGAAATCTTAATCAATTTCCTCAAGCACCTATCGCACAACCAGTTTCGCGTAATGTTCAATTCAAATCACTAGGCGACGATCACAGCAATTTTGCATTTTCTACCCCTAAGTTTGACCCAGTTATTTCCCATAATGCCGCAAATTCTCAGTACTCCGAAAATCCTAATGCAGCCTGCAAAGTTATGCAGCAGATCATGCTCATATTTGGCAGTTTGTTGAATAATTTCAATCAAAAGTTAAACGTGAATATCCCGCCAAATCAAATCCATAGCTCAGGCAGAATTATGGATGGCCGAACCTTATCTCGTACAGTATCTTCGTGGAACTTAAAATTTAAAGGAGCTAGCTATGTCGGAAGTCCCAATCGAGAATTTTTTGTTTCGGGTTAGACTGGTACTGGATATTTCGCGAACGAAATGCTTACAGGCATATCGGATGGGAGAATCTGAAATATTACCTAGTCGACCGTTTTCAAACTCATTTTAATGAAAGGCATATCAAGCGCATGTAAGAACAAAGAAAGCAAAAATTTCCGAAGGAATCGTTTGTTGAATTTCTAGATGATATTCAAAACATAGCTTTGAAATCAAAAAGTCCGATACCCGAAGTGGAAATTCTATGAATCTTAATTATCAATATGCGTCCTAGATTAAGAGAGAAATATATTGATAGGGAATTTCATTCTATAAACCAGCTCGTAATCGAGTGTCGTCGAGTGGAGCAATTGTGGCAAGAGCTCGGAGTCAATCCGGAAGCTAACTTAACTGCAAAAGATCGTTACGTCCATGAATTGGAAAGCTCTGAATTTCAATCGTCTATTCCATTGGCTAAAATGGACACAACCCCTGATAACGTCTTTAAAGTGTCGCTTTTTTGTTTCTGTGGATGAAAAGCTCAATTTATTGTTTAAATATTTTATTTGGCGAAACACTACCATTGAATATTTAATTAATTTAAAAAAGATATTTTTAAATTTGAAAGCTTTTTGAAAGCTAAAAATTGTCAAGCTTCCAACGGAAAGCTTAATCATGTTTCTTTTATTACCGTGTAATAAATTTTTAGTTATTTTTTATTGTAAATATTTGTTAAGCTTTAATGACTAAACATTACATTAATGATTGTTTAGGGCGCTTGAGAGCTTTCTAAATAAACGTTAAGCATAAAGTTATGCTTGTGTCACAAATTATAACTAAACACCAGTTACTCTAGTAAAGAATTCCTTAGAAAATAGTAAAACTCTAAAAGCTCAACGATCAATGAGGCGTTTGTTGGTTTGATTTCATGATTTATTTTCTACCGTCCTACTTTACGCCTAGTGTAGCCAAATCGAGGACGGGCGGCTACAGATCCGTCTTTAAAAACCACCTGCACATTGCATTTCTTCATGCCAACCTGTAGTGCTGACATGAAAGGTGGATCGGCCCATGGATTCTGCACTCTCAACAGGGGGTTATAGATGTGTTCATTTTCATCACCGATCGTAATTAGATGATGAAAAATCCCTTTTGCATCCCGCCCCTATAGGGATTCGAACCCGGTACCTCCCGATCCAACCGCCGCAGCTTTAACCACTGCGCCGTTTGCTGGGTCAATGATGCGTTATAATTGAATATTTGATTTAAATTATTGAACTAAAACATTCAGTTTTGTTCAGAAGTAAAGTTAATTGCACAATTGAATTAAAAGTTTGAATTTATTGGATTAGAAAAGCCTAACTGGTGAGAGCTTTTGATTCAATATCCCTGATAACATCTTAAAGTGTCGATTTTTTGTTTCTGTAGTTGAAAAGCTTAATTTACTGTTTAAATATTTTATTCGGCTACACCCCACCATTGAATATTAAACTGAATTAAGAAAGCTATTTTGAAATTCGAAAACTAAAAATGGTCAAGCTTTCAACCTAAACCTTAACTTTTTTTCTGTTAATACCGTCGAACAAATTTTTAGTTATATTTTTATTGTAAATGCTTGTTAAGCTCTAATTACTAAAAATTAAATTAATGATTGTTTTGGGCGCTTTAAATATTCCCAAATAAACCTTAAGCTTGAAAAGCAAATTTTATTGTAGCTATTAATTCGACGAATAAAGTTATGCTTCACAAATTATAACTACACATCAGTTATTCCAGTAAAGAATTCCTTAAAAAATAATTTTAAAAATTATTAAATTATTGAACTAAATCATTCAGTTTTGTTTAGGAGTAAAGTTCAATGCCCAATTGAATTAAAATTTTGAATTTATTGGATTAGAAAAACTTAACAGGGGAGAGCTTTTGACTCAATATCCCTGATAATATCTTAATGTGTCACATTTTAGTTCCTTTAGTTCAGAAAAGCTCAACTTATTATTTAAATCTTTTATCTGGCGACACCGCAGCATTGAATATTAAACTGAATTAGGAAAGTTGTTTTTAAATTTGAAAGCTTTTTAAAAGCTACAAATTGTCAAGCTTCTAACGGTAAGCTAATTACTTTTTCTTTTATTACCATGAATAAATTTTTAGTTAGTTTTTATTGTAACTGTTTATTAAGCTTTAATGACTAACAATTAAAGAAATTCTTCTTTAGGGCGCCCTAAAGCTTCTAAATAAACCTTAAGCATGAAAAGCGAATTTTAATGTAGCTGATTGTTCGACGCATAAAGTTATGCTCTACTGTCACAAATTATAACTAATCACCAGTTACTCTAGTAAAGAATTCCTTAGAAAATAATATTAAAACTGAAAGCTCAACGATCAATGATGCGTTTTAATTGAAGATTTGATTTAAATTATTGGATTAAAACATTCATTTTTATTTCCAATTGAATTAAAAGGTTGAATTTATTGGATCAGAAAAGTCTAACGGGTGAGAGCTTTTGATTCAATATCCCTGATAACATATTAAAGTGTCGCTATTTTGTTTCTTTAGTTGAAAAGCTTAATTTACTGTTTAAATATTTTATTTGGCGACACCCTACAAGTAAGTTATTTTAAAATTTGAAAGCTTTTTGAAAGCTAAAAATTGTCAAGCTTCCAACGAAAAACTTAATTCTTTTTCTTCTATTACCGTGGAATAAATGTTTAGTTATTTTTTATTGTAATATTTGTTAAGCTTTAATGACTAAAAATTAAATTACTGATTCTTTAGGGCGCTTTGGAGCTTCCTAAATAAACCTTAAGCATGAAAAACTAATTTATTGTTTAAATATTATATTTGGCGACATCCCACGATTGAATATAAAATTTAATTAAGAAGGTTAATATTAAATTCGAAAGCTTTTTGAAAGCTAAAAGTTGGCAAGCTTCCAACGGTAAGCTTAGTCCCTTTTCTTTTATTACCGGCGAACGAATTTAATTACTAAAAATGAAATTATTTCTTCTTTAGGGCTCTTTAAAGCTTTCTAAATAAACCTTAAGCATGAAAAGTGAATTTTAATGTAGCTGATAGTTCGACGCATAAAGTTATGCTCTACTATCACCAATTATAACTAATCACCTGTTACTCTAGTAAAGAATTCCTTAAAAAATAATATTAAAACTGTAAAAGCTCAACGATCAAAAATGCGTTATAATTGAAGATTTGATTTAAATTATCGGACTAACACATTCATTTTTATTTCCAATTGAATTATAAGGTTGTATTTATTTGATTTCAAAAGCTTTACCGGTGAAAGCTTTTGGCTCAATACCCCTGATAACATCTTCAAGTGTCGCTATTTTGTTGCTTTAGTTGAAAAGCTCAATTTATTGTTTAAATATTTTATTTGGCGACATTCCACCATTGAATATTAAATTTAATTAAGAAAGTTATTTTTAAATTTGAAAGCTGTTTGAAAGCTAAAAGTTGGCAAGTTTCCAACGGTAAGCTTAGTCCCTTTTCTTTTATTACCGGCGAATAAATTTAATTACTAAAAATGAAATGATTTCTTCTTTAGGGCCCTTTAAAGCTTTCTAAATAAACCTTAAGCTTGAAAAGCTAATTTTAATGTAGCTAATAATTCGACGCATAAAGTTATTCTCTACTATCACAAATTATAACTTAACACCAGTTACCTAGTAAAGAATTCCTTAGAAAATAATTGTAAAGCTCCAAAAGCTCAACGATCAATAATGCGTTATAATTGTAGATTTGATTTAAATTTTTGAACTAAAATATTCAGTTTTGTTTAGAATCAAATTTCTTTGCCCAATTGAATAAAAGGTTGAATTTATTGGATTAGAAAAGCTTAACCGGTGAAATCTTTTCCATATAATAAAAAAAATTCTACTTTATCTTTAATATAAACAGTTACCGTTACATTAAATACTTGAAACATATACATATATATGTATCGTGGAATCTTTTCATCTCACACCCAAAATGTGATTAATGATGGCGACAAACAACAGAACAAACTCAAAACCCTCGAAGCAACATCTAAAAGTTATAATCCAAAACAAAAAAAAAAAACTTTCGATTAAAAATTATATTCTTTTAAATCCCAAACTCACATCATTTATTTTACCTCCATATCTACAATTTCCAAATACACACACACACACATACTAAACTTACATAATATTAGAAAGTTTATTCTCCCGGAACTTTTTAATCTCACCTCGTTCAACATACGAAATATGTACAACAACAATATATAAATAAAAGCACTGGATCAATATTATGTTGATGGATGCGATAACACAACATACAAAAAAAAAATGTGAAACGGAAAATAAAATTTCCATTCGAAAATATGTTTATCTGTATGTATGTGTGTATGTATATTAGGGTAGTTTGCTTTCCAAGCTTTCCAAACTTTCAATTCGTCATTTTGTATGTACACATATTTACCTTGTACAGGAGTCGACAACACATAAAATACGACAAAAATCAATAGTTTGCCAAATTGGAGCTGAGTCTTTAAACAAGCAGATCCATCTCTTTTAATTGCCAATTATGGTTCTCCACATTTATGAAAACCTAATACCGTTTTATATTATTATACACTGGCTTATCCGATTTAAGTTTTAAACTTTTTTTACTCGAATCGGGATCGTAGAACGTACATCATTCCTGACATGTGCGAGTATGTAAATTCAAATCAATCAAATACATACACATACACAGAATAACACAATGTCATTTCAATCTAGTAAAATATAAAAAAATGTATTCACAGCTCACCTGGAATAAAATAAAATAAAAAAATTTAGTTTATGTTTGAAGCTTGGAAATTATACAAAAAAAAAAAAGGGTTAAAAATACCGGAGAGTATGAGTCTCATACATACATAAATATACATATACACATTGTGTCTAACATGAAAAGCAACAAAAAAAAAATGTTTGATACACGGAGACGGAGAGAGGGATGGTTGCGATGATGTGTCAGGGAAAAATATAGAAAATTGAAAATGATAAAAAAAGAAAAATTCTAAAATACAAAACTTGTTGAATCATAAATAAAAAAAATTTGAGTAAGGTGGCGATGGCGGCGGGGTGCATCATATAAAGTTATCGCCTTGTATCTAGATACATTTTCACAATTTTTTTTTTTAATTTGTTGAGTGACATCTAATGTGCATCATGAAAATTTATTACTAATTGAAATAATTGCGATACAAATGGTGGTGCAACAAGTCATTTGTATGCCTAGAGTGTGTGTACATATATATCGCGAATTAATATTGAAAAAATAAATTTGCTCCCACGCACTCTGATGGGTAAAATTTTGATGAATTACAAAAAAAACAAACTAATTAAATTTAATTATTTTACGTAAACAGTATTCATTTTTCAATTAAATTTTGTATATACATACACACAGACACATACACAAACATAAATATTTTAGGCAACATTATGTCATATGATGTGGGGTATTTGTGTTTTAATTGTTTTAATCGGTTTTTTGCTAAAATATGCGTGACTGTGTATATTTCGTTAAAATGTATAATAAATTATAAGTCAATAAATTAAAATGTTCTCAAATTTTACGATGTACACTAAATTAAATCAAAACCATAAAATGAGTAATGTGATTAAGAATTGGAAAAGAAATAGGAAAGCTTTGCATAAAATTTGTGTCTGGCTCTGTTCCCTTATTGGAGTGAATAACTCATTTGACGCCACTGAATTCAGTAATCTACACAGCCTTGCCTTTTGAATAAATGACATCCCGAAAGAGAGGGGGATGGGGGTGGAAAATTGATTTTCATCATCAAATTGCGATTAGTGATGCCAAAGAACTCATATTTAACCCCCTATTGGAGTCAAGAGTTTATGCCGACCTGCCGAAAAGGTCGAAAAAAGAATATAGGCGTGGAAAATATGTATCAGAGCACTACCTGAAAAAATAACTCCCAGAACTTATAACTGCGGAGGAGCGGGATTGGTAGAGTAGGAATACAAAAATATGAAAATTTGTTTTGGGTCGCTCCAATTCCGCGACTCCCCTCCTTAGTGAGAAATCCAACGTACTGTTTAATGCCATATACAACAACAAGGAAAGGTGTCTCGACTTCTATTGGCTAAATGCCATTTTTAGGATTTTTTCTCTATATGGAAGCAGGAATGAAAAAACAGGAATATT
The DNA here is from genome assembly GCA_958295665.1 of Tipula vernalis. Classification (NCBI taxonomy): domain Eukaryota; kingdom Metazoa; phylum Arthropoda; class Insecta; order Diptera; family Tipulidae; genus Tipula; species Tipula vernalis. The sequence continues at coordinate 382,773,510 of OY282559.1, read as the reverse complement.
GATGGCTGGAAATATGCGTCGGGTCGGTGAGGTTTCTAGTTAGAATGTAACACGCAGCTTTTGGAACTCTACAGCGTTAATAAAGTCGGAATAGAAAAGTAGCCAATTTTCGTCGGTTCATTGTACTCCCTTCGTTTCGCTAAAATAACCCTCAGTTTGAGTTACAAGTATGGAACCTTCAGTTCTGGGGTGGATTAACGTCTAGGCAAACCAGGCACGTGCCGCACTTTAAATTTTCAATTGAAATGCGATATTTTACTAGGAATTTGCCGATGACCTACCAGATTTTTTCATTTTAGCAGATTTTTTCATTTAATGGTTCAGGTGTTCTAAATTCCAGAAAGTTTTTTTTTATTCCTTGCACTGAAACATTAATTATTTAATTGTGTTTATTATCGTTAAACATTTGGAAATAAATTATACCGGGATATCTCTTGGGTGCCTCGTGTACACCTTGCCGTCCAACTCAAACCAACTAAACTTTGACTCGTCATTCCAGAAAACTTTTTCCAAATCGCTAACTTCGTGTAGGTGTTGTTTTGCGAAATTTATCATTAAAGCTTCTATTAGACTTGTCCAACAAACTCTGCGCAATTTGTAGTCAAATGGTTTCTTTTATTTTCCTAGCGGTCTAAAATGGATAACTCTTAATCCCACCCTAATCCTTCGAAATCCCCTTTGCTGTTTTTGTCTTTTAAAGCAAAATGATTATCGAAGATTTCATGAAGCTGATTTGTGTGTAGGTAATTTCTAAGTGAAAAACTTATGAAATCTACAATAAAAAGTGAACCAATCATACTGTTGAAGTTAGCCGAAAGTTGCCAGCCGAAAGTGAAAAGTCGATAATGCAGAACCGGGTTTATAAAGTGGAATTGAAAAATCGGTAATGCAGGTTGTGATATCCCAGCCGAAAATAAAAAAATGAAGTCATAATCAGTCAATAGTGCTTAGACGATTTCTTAAGTGTCAAAACTTGCCTCCAGTTCCTCGTGGAAAATTCTGGAAAATATTTAATATTGGTATAAAATCAGCCTCTAGAGTGTTACGTCAATAGCTATTGCAAGAAAAAAATTCAGCAAATATTTTCCGTAGGAAATCTGGGAAAACTCGATTTTCCAAAAATCATTAGAAACTTTATATAAAATCAGCCTCTAAAGTAACTTGTCAATAACTGTCGCAGGAAAAATCAGATTGCTCTCAGGAAACTTGAACTGAATTTTTTCCGGCGATATGTTGATAAATCACATCAAATGAATCCATTTCCAGACATAACACTCTAGAGGCTGATTTTATACAAAGTTTCTATTGATTTTTGGAAAATCGAATTTTCCAGATTTCCCACGGAAAACTTGAATTAATATTTTTCCAGCGAAAGCAATTTTCAACAAACATAAAAACGATTCATCTTCAGATATACACTCTAGAGACTGATTTTATTCCAATTTAGTGGATTCTTCTGATTTTTGGATATTTTTCACGAATATGTGCAACAAAGTTTTCCACGTAAGACGTAAGAAGGTTAAAAAGTTGTTATTGCAATCCATGTATCCTGTTTACTTTCGGCTGATAACCACAAAATTTTTTATTTTCGGCTGGAAGATTAATACTGTAATCTGCATTATCTCCGTAATCTGACTTTTTACTTTCGGATTACTTTAACAGGCTAAACAATCTCGATTATCACAGAAAAATTCGAATAATCTCTGTATCATGTGAATCTCGATTAATCTCGAACAGTTTCAATAATACCGAAAAATCTGAATATTAATAAATAATTTCGGAAAGCCTGTAAAAATCTAGAAAATCGACGAAATATTTGTTAAGTAACTTAATGTTACTAACAATAATAAGCAAAATTCTATTAAGCGAGTTAAGGCTAAGCTCAACAAGTATCGGATAATTTTGTAAATATCGAGCAATCATATTCTTCGAATAAGCTCTAAGCTTCTCGAGTAACATCGAACCATCAAATACACCCGACAATATCAAACATACTCGAATAATCTCAAATAACCTGACTGTTTTGAAACAGCAAATCACCAGTTATGTCCCGTACATCACGCATACCATTTCCATGCTAGCGACACTCCACTTATCTCGAGAAATTTAAAAGTCGAGAACGCCGCCGCTAGTTTTTTAAAATAAACCGGTTTTACCGGGTTTACCGGTAAATTTAGTTTGTAATTACCATTTACCGGTAATAAACTATATCAATCACAATCTTTTCCAAATCAAATTCAACCTTTTCCAATTACACTTGATTACAAATCAAGAGGTTGAATTTGAAGTGCAAAGGAGGTAACTAACAACAAATTCTAAAATTGTATCGTTTGATGTCGAAAGCTCTGATTTCAAACGAGTTTTGCAAATTTCTTTCGAAATCTAAATGGAGTCAGATTTCGTGTAATTACTCTAATATTCATCTTCAGCAACCGAGAAAAAATTGTTGGGCCTGCCTTAAGAAAATATTTAACAGCAATAGGAATGATTTCTTTTTTCTTTAAAAACTAGACTACCGGATAGCCGTGTCAAAATCGAAATTCTGCATCCGTAACCAAAACTTGCCTAGGGCCCGAATTTTCCTATCGTTGTAGTGCCCAGATTTTCCATCATCCGTCACTGCCTCAGTTAGGGATAGTAGTAATATACCTAGGAGCGGGAATGTTAAAATATTAACGGGCTTACTGCGCCACCTCCTTTTCTTTCTCTAATTAGATAATTAAAAGTGATTTACACTACTGTTAACACTGAAACAGCACTCTTCAGCAGAACTGAAAAGTATATTCCGCTGTTGCAAACAGGAACAATTAGTCTAAAAATTCCTTAGGTCGTATTGTTCGACGCGTATTGGTGATTTCCATTAAATAGATTAGATTGAAAGAAGGTTGCCGGTGGAAGGCAGCTTATCCTTCCTAGTAATGAAATACTGATGACGGATAACATAAACGGGCACCAATAAATAGAATTGCTAAATTTGCAAACAAATTCTAAAATTGTATAACATGTGAACATTATGAAGAACATTTTTCAATATTAAGAGGAAACTCCACATAGAACCAATAAAAATCAGGCAAGTTGTATATATGTAGTTAAACCATACTCTCAAGATAAATCGTCAAGAAGCGTTGATATTGTTAAGCCATCAAATTCTGAAGTAATGAGTGCCCCACGTTGGGCGCCGCAATCAATCGTTTACATGTACGGGGACAATAAAGCGATTTTTTTAGGTTGAACTCGAAAATAACCAAATAATAACAAATGATAAGATTTGAATTAAAACGTAAAAAAATATTTGGCAACCATATTTAAAAAAAAACAAAATGGCTGATTGGTGACCCCGAATTGCTTTGTTAGTTCAAGCCAACTTTAACAAAAACGTTAAGACGGACGAAACGAAAATCTGAAAATTCACACCTTGGCTGAATACATTTTGGTTCGATCGCCATATCTGGTAATAAATGTACGAAGGAAAAGGCAGAAATTATTCTGGAGACTATTGCATCACAATTTCTTAGTGGAGTGTATCCAAATTTTGGTGAGTCATAGTATATAGCACCAACTCGTCTATTGATCGGAGAGCCCAATCCCAAATGATCAAACTACTGATGAAGCATTGGACAAAAACTCGGAATTTCAGGAGATTTAAAGAAAATACTCTTAAATGTTGAATTTCAATTTAATTACAAAAAGGGAAATACATATTTTAAAATCTATAAATATTAAGAAATTTCATTTTTCATTTCAGTTTGTCTCCAAACGCAAAATTAGTATAGTTGTCTGGTTATTTCTCCTCCAAATTTGATTGAGTTTCATCGATTAAAATTTGCCTATTACTGCCTATAATTTAAGTTAATTGGGATCGGCGGTCGCTGAGGCTATTCTATTTCTACTTAGTATTATGTACGAGGATCGAAATTAAACAAGTGTCCGAGTTAAGATCAAAAGTACAATTAAATATATTTAGGTTTGAGTTCGCATTTATACAAATGTTAGAAAGAGAACGTCATATAGAGATAGATATACAAGTAAATTTGTACATACATAACAATTTCTCTCTTCTTAAATTCAAAAAAAACTTCAAAATTTAAAGCGATCTGGCATCTTTGTTTCACGCGATTATCTCCTTAATGGATCAGGTGTTATAATCTTCTCCGGTTCAGTTTCCACCCGGATATCCACGGGTGGTAGTGTAGCTGAAACAGTTGACTTATTTGGCTCCGACTTTGAACACGATGGTAATGGCTCTTCAGTTGTTGGTTGGACTATTGGATCACCAAGATTTTCCGGCATTTTATCTGTGGGCTTAATGGTAATGTCAACCCCAGGCTCCCTTGACCGAATTTGACTTTGGTGAAGAACTCGAATTTGCTCCCCCATCTTCACAATATATCGTCGTAACCCCAAGACTTTTACGACCACACCAGGCTCCCAGTTAAAGTTTGTTTTCAAACGAAAATATACCTTGTCGTTTTCTGCAAATGGCTTAGACAAATTAATATTATAACTATTAGGTACACCTTTTACTGGCGCTGTGACCAGCTCATTAGGAAAACCAGAGATAGTTAGAGCTGTTGTTCCGCCCATAATTTCCACATCGACCCATTTAGATGTTGAGTCAATTATCAACAGTAAGGTTTTGCCACCAAAATGGAAAAAGTCGGCATGAATTCTGTACCATACCTGGTCACTCTTTGGCCATGAAGCTTCTTTAAAATCATCAGGCTTAGATCGCTGGTACTTTTGACAAATACCACATGATGAAACAGTTTTTGAGATTTCCTCATCAATTTTTGGCCACCAACACAACGACCTGGCCAACATCTTCATTCGAACTACACCCGGATGATCTTCGTGCAACAGATTTAGTACATATCCACGCAATGACAACGGAATGATGATTCGGCTTCCCCAAACGACACAACCGGTTTCATGTGTCAATTCATGTTTACGTACAAAAAAAAGTGACATTGTTGAATCGGTCATTGACACTGGCCAACCCTTTTTAACATTCGACATCACTTTAGTTAGAATAACATCTGAATTTGTTTCCCGTGCCACATCTTCATAACATATTGGTATCTCGTCCACCTCCGAGAAGGCATTCACCGCTCAAATTAGTGGGTAAACCCCACTTCTCTCGCCTTCTTGTGGCAGACGCGACAAAGCATCCGGAACTACCATGTCTTTGCCCTTCCGACATTTTATCGAAAAATTGTACCCAGACAGAATTATGGCCCATCGTTCGAGTCTATGAGCAGCAGTAATTGGTATCCCCTTTTTGATATCAAACAACGATACCAATGGTTGATGGTCCGTCACTAAAATAAAAGACCGACCGAAGATGATTGCAAGTGCCTCCTTGTCCAATTGAGAGTAATTCTTTTCAGCTGATGACAAGCTCGCTGAAGCAAACATTATTGGATGGTCTAGCCCATCGATCAACGATTTTGGCTCAAAACCGCACCAACACCCACCACCGAACTTGCATCACATGACAGGTACAGCTCCTTCTTCGGGTCAAAATGGCACAGCAGATGGTTTGTACCAAGCTCGGTTTTGCATTTCAAAAATGCATCATTGCAACTCCTTGTCCAGACAAACCTCACGTCCTTCTAAGTCAAACTGTAGAGCGGCGCCAACTCAGAAGCCATCATTGGCATAAACTTCCGATAAAAATTCACCAACCCCAAGAATGCCTTCAGTTGTGTGACATTGGATGGAATCGGGACATTTCGAATGACAACAATTTTAGCAGGACTAGGTGTAATTCCATCACCCCCAATGACATGGCCAAGGTATTCAACCTTTCGTCTGAAAAATACACATTTATTTTGATTAACGTGCACGTTATACCTGACGAGTCGTTCAAAAACCGCTTTAACGTTAGCACGACACTCCTCTAGATCCACTCCGGCTACCAAAATATCGTCCAAATAACACACTGTCTTTGACAACTCCCGCAGCATTTCATCCATCAATTGTTGAAAGATTGTCGGAGCGCTTGAGATTCCATAAGTCAATCTGGTGAGTCGAAACAAGCCAAGGTGAGTATTAATCGTAAAAAGCTTCATCGAGTCTTCGGCTATTTCACATTGCTGATAAGCATTGGCAAATTTTTAGAGACCACCACAATTGGAGTCGCCCAATTACTGTGTTTTATCGGAACCAACACACCCGTCTCAGCCATCTTCTTCAATTCCACCTCCACCAATGGTTTAATTGCATATGGGACTGAATAAGGCTTGCAAAATATGGGCTTCGCACCTTCCTTTAATACAATCGTTGCCTTAAATCCCTTCATGGCTGTAGGCTCTTCAGAAAAAACTAATGGATATTCCTTTTTGAGCTCTACCATAGGAGTAACAGCTGAATCCTCACTAAGAAACTGTACACCAACACCACACATCATTTCACGAAACCGATCGCGCCAAGAAGGCATGAGTTGATCCAACCACGGTCTGCCAAAAAGAGGCATTTTATACTCACCACGGAAAATAAACATCTCCAACTTCACTTCTTTTGATCCAAATTGAACGGACCCGAGCACCTTCCCCACACCATACAAAGTCTCACCATTAGCAACGGTATACTGCTTTGAGACCCTTGTCAATGATAAATCGGGAAATTTTTTATTAAATACTGTCAAACTAATAATTGTAACAGCGGTATCTATCTCCATGTCAACAGGCACATTATTTATTAATAACTGTACGATTTCCGATTTCGAATTTACATTATGGACACTATTTAAAAAACTTAACGACTCGAAGAAATGACCTTCTTCATCCACCGAACAAATTTTTGTATTGTTCGGACACATATTTTTCGCCGGACACATATTTTTTGTCTCGTCAGGCGACACTGATTTTTTTATATTTGTCCCGATCTTAGCAATATCTGTACCACAGATGAGATTTGAGTTCGCATTTATACAAATGTTAGAATGAGAACATGCTAACACTTAACACTTAGGACATGGAATGCAGAAGCATGAATAATGAAATTGACGGTACTGTAGGAGTCGGATTTAAGGAACAACCTTTATTTGTTGAATCGTTGCGCTATTACGGGTTCCTAGTTAGGAAAGTAACTTTCAGTCTATAGGAATTAGCAACTCTTTAGGAGTGGGTGCAGTAGCAGGGATAGAGTTTTGTTAAAATATGTGTTGTATGGTCGCGCTGCGCTGCTGTCACTTCGCCCCTATTTATGAAATAACTCCCGCGTCACAGGAATTATCAGGTTGCTTTTTAGGCTTCTTCAGTAACTACATCGGTGACTGCAGCACGTGTGTTGGCTAGGTAAAGAAAGTCAGCACGTGGTCCGACACCCTGACTATTATATTGTTGAATTTGGCTTTTATTGTAACAATATAAATAAAATGACAAGATATATCGGAAACTAGGTATAGTCTTGCTTGTATTCCACTCTTTAGCTTGTAAGTATAACCGAAATTTCCAAATACCTAGAAATTTTAACTCCACATTACCTCCACCGTTGTATGAAACATCTAACTAACATACTCGAGTACATCGAAAATCTGATATTGAATTAACTGAACAGGGTTTGCTACTGAAGCAAACTTTAAAATGTTGCTAAAGGAAGAAGCTCTCAATTGGGTTTGTAAATACCAAGAGACGTGATTCGAGAATATATGCCTTGATCGATTCAAGACTAGGATAACCGGTGATGAGTAAGGTAAGCTTTAGAAACGACGGAAACAAAAATTGAGAGAATTGTTCCCAAATTTTTATCACACGCTCCGAAACATAGCACTTTCATTACTAAAACCAATGTTCGATTGCGGGCTTCCAATTCTCGAAAACTCATACATTTCCGAATAAAAAACGAAACCTAATTTTCATAGTCATCTAACCTAAAGCTTGCTGAAACTGTATTTTTAGTGTACGTTTTAATAGACGATACGCATAGAACTCACAGTAGTCCTAAGGAGAGATCAAGATCAATAAAATAAATGGTTTGAACTCCGCAAATACCTCCAATTAAGCAACCACCAATTACAACCAACCTGCACCTCTCGACACAAATATCATGAACGAAATGGGCCTAATTGGTATATCGAGGTGCTTAGCGTATTGCGTTCTGTTCCTCTGCAAAGGCATACTAATTTTCAGTATAGAAATTACTAATATTTATGGCGCACCAAAAGTACTGTTTTTGGAGAACGGACCACAAATCGATGCTGTATGCTGAACTGCTACAAAAGTAAGTGGTCCATTCCTTGACTGGATCATTTCTCTCTTCATTCGGACAACATAAAGTCAATCAAACTATGCCCTTATGATAAATCAACCACAAAGCATTTATATTATAAAGCAAACAATAATTCATGTAGCAAACGCCCCACTTTGGGCGCCAACAAAAATTAATGTACTTATATTGAGAATGTAAAGCGTTTATTATAGTTTAAGCTCTAAAATAACAAAATAATAAAAATAGCTACGATTTTAATTAAGCTGTGTGAAAACATTGTATTAGAAAAAACAAAATGGTTGATTGGTGACCCCAAATTGCTATGACGAAGAAAATGGTTATTTGAATTAGGAATTCAAATTTTAACAAAAATATTAAAACAAGTAGCTAGCTCGCTGCGGACCGAAACTAAAAACAACGAACATATCGAATGAGATGGAAAACAAATGAATTTGATGAAAGTTGTTGCTGTTTAAATTTATTCAAGCACGCACATGAGTAAGCCGCAACTTGCTTGTGATAGATATCCCAGATATATTTTTGTTGGGTGGTACTTAGTTATTCCTAAACCTACCCTTGAAAACAGTTTGGCCAACGAAGTACCATATTTTTCACATTAAATATTGAGAGGCAACCTAAATCATACATCTCTATAAAATAAAGGCCATATGGAGCTATTATGGTAAAGGTACAATACATTGAGCTCATTTAATTTTTGGTTCAATTTAGGAATTAAGTGTTTAAAACAAATAATTAGAGCAATTACTCACTGTTAGTAAATACAATTTTAGCACAAATTTTATTATTTAGACAAATTTCGATACGCTAATTAATTTTTCTTATTTTTATATCTTTTCAGGTATGTTCATGAACTATGGGTTTTAATTTTCCTTAATTGAAAATACAATTATGAGGTGATACTTCATTTGTTTTGTGTAAGTATCTCAGTACAAAAAATACCAAATGTGTATTCTTTGAATTTTATTCCGCCTCAATCGAAGCAAATTGAGCTATTTTACATAAACAAGATTTTAATTCATTGAAAGCAGTTTTAGGAAGTGAGCAACCATTCAATATGTGTTGTACACTAAATTTGACCAGTAACATTCCAGGGAGTGTTCCCACCTGTTATAAAGGAAGTTTAGTTGCTCATTATGTTTTTGAATGAACTGAGCAAAAAAATGAGCAACTCAATTATAAAATATTTACAACGATTTAATTTTTGTACAACACAGGCAAATAAATAAATAATCCCTTTTTAAAATTGTGCAACAAATAGTTCAGTTGAAAATTTTAGATAACGTCTCACAAGCATTAATATTTCGAATGAGGTTCATAACGGTATTTTTAGCAAAGTACAACAAAACAAAAAAATTAAATTGCTTTTCTAAAGTAAATCCCATAACGCTCATATCACATCCTCTTTGTTTGTTTGTTTTTTTTTTTTTGCAATACTCGTTTTCTCTGTTTTTGGAATATATAGGAGGATAGAACCATTTAATTATGCTAATAGTATACAGATGTCACCCTTGAGAATTTTTCATGTTTTGTTTTGTGGAATTTTTATATTTTGTCGTCGTTGGATTGTTCGTGTGTTTATGTTGTTTGTTTTATTCAAAGACGAAATTTTTTTTTATTATTTTTTAGATAGATTGAATGAATAAAAAAGAAAAAAATGGGTTGGTTTTTTTTCATCATCCTGTAACTTGTATGTACATACATATATACAAATACATGCTTTAATCCTTTTGATCAATATTTTGTGTTCATTCAATCATTTTTAGTAAAATATTGTCTATATGTGTAAATACATCAAAAGGATAATGGATAAATATTTATTTATAAAACCAGGAAAACAGAGTGCCATACACAAAAATTTAACCACATTTATGAGCAAATTTTTGCTATTCCTGAATATTTATAGGGGTGGGGGAAGAGATGGTATATAATAATGACTAACGAACAAACGTAATCTCACCTGTATATTTTATTGTGGTTGATATAAAACAAGACGACCAATTTTATAGTTTGGTCTGTATATATTTTGCCCATATATGCTTATGCCCTCCCTCCCACCTTTTTCAATCTGTGCTTGGTTGTGTCATAATAATAACCAAAAAAAGCCGTAACTTTTGGTTGTTGTTGTTTTTTTTTTTTTGTTTGTTGCCAGCAAGTATTCTAATTGGCCACATGTTGACTTTTTCCAATTTATTTTATGTTTTGTGATTTCTGTTTGTATGTTTGTCTAAGATTATGGCTGTGCTTTTAGTTTTTTGGTTTTCTTATTACAAATTTCGATATTCTAAATTGTCAGAAAACACGCAATGCTATAAATTTTGTGTTTTACATAAATGTATACACAAACTATATACGAAATGGATGTGGTTCAGAGAAAAGATATTACAACTGTCTTATGTATGTACATGTGGCAAACACTGATAAGTGTGATTGTGTGTCGTGTAATCATATTGTTCATAGTTATTCGTGGTGTAAATTAGTTGATTGTTGCCCGTTGATTAATGGTGAGAAAATTAGTTTTTGTAATGGTGTACGTTCGAAATTTATGTTGAAAGAAGTTTTCAAAATTGTTTTGGAAGGCATTAGAAGGGTCGAAAGCAGTTTATATTTTAATAAAAGCTATAGAGTCAGCCCACCAGAGGACAACCTATTGTTGTTGTTGAAACTGTTGGTTAAAGTCCATTTGCTTCCAACACTCGTAGAATACATTGGAAGTTATACATGGTCGTATATATTTAGCGATCCTTCCAACAAAATCAATTTATGCCCAAGTTAATGGTCAATCAATAGGAATGTATGAATTTAGAGGAGCTTGAAAGAAGTTAGAGTAAATGATCGATTTGACGCTGCGTGTCTGCATGTTTCTTTAGCCGATCTTGCTCTCGTTTTTTAGTTTCATGAACATCCTTAATCACTCCTTGTTACTTCCATAAATACAGGGAATCCTGTGTAACGAAATTCTCCAATTGAACAATTTTGCAAGGGTCGTTGGTAACTCCTCCAGCGTTCACTCGTCCCAATGTTAGGAAGGAGGAGTTTTATTGGTAGCCTTACATTTGGTGGTGTCGAATCTATTGCTGCTTTATATCAAGTTTTCAGGTCTCTGTTACATTGCCCGATCGAATTGACATTCGGATGATATAATGAACTGGCACATCCACCGAGTCTCTCCTATCGATTAGCAACATATTTAACTATCAGTCCAAAAGAAATCTATTCAAAAGTTTGCTTTGTTTCAAAATTAAAGCTTTATATTTATGACAACCCCCCCTCACCCCCCCCCAACGATGTTTTCCTGGCCAGAAATATTTCGTCTCAATCTTCTTCAGAGTTCGGATGATGCCTTAATGTCCATCGGACGGATCGGATTTGTAACGGATCAAATACATTTGTGAAGATATCTAGGTAATACTACTAACGCTTGCTCCGTAAGGTAACCTCGAGAAACAGTGGTTTGGTATTTCGGGTCGTCATTGATTCGAAACAAGGCTCGTTGATGGCAGGTGCCAAAGGTTACTTCGGTCCAAAGAAACAAAGAATTGAAATTCTGTCAAAAATGATAAACAATTTTGTTGGTCCATAACCACTTTTGTCGACGTCTCGAGACGACGTCTTAAAATAGACCAAACCAGGGGTCCCCAAATATGTAGACCAGAAAAAAAACTGTGCGCTTCCCTACGAGGTTGCAGAGGCTGCGAGCATCCCAAGTATTGGGCCAATTCGAAGAGATGAACATGGAATTTTAAATAAGAGGCACAACGAATGAAGTTCGGTTGCATTCAGCAATATACCGAAATAACCCATATTCATAGCCCACCAAGACAAAAATGATGAGATTAGAATCACTTGAATCGTCTGAATCGACGAATGATAGGTTTCAGATGCCTGAATTTTTCAATATGGCCGTTTCATAAGAATAGGAGAGCCTAAATCCAAATTCATAGATATTTTTATTTGATGAATTTATTCAAGAAATATTACAGATAAAATATGTCGGTATGCAGAATAATTTTAACGCTTAAATTTTTCTTCAGTAAGTTGCATCAGTGGCTTTTTAACAATTTCGGTGAAAATCGCAATTTAAACATTACAATTTGGAACAAATTTATTTCTAGCGATATGAAGGGGGATAACCTTTTAGCTTGATGGGCGGTGAATTTATAGAGCTATTCCACGTATCAGCCACCTGGGTTCAAAACTCCAGCAAGAAATGTTTATGGTACCAATTTAAGATATATTTGTGGTTTAAAGATTAAAATACATTTGTGACTGGATGGATGAAGAATTTAATCAGTTACTGCGTGTATTAGTCAATATCGAAAAATGAAACAGGATACCCCTTGAAATTAGAGGACGTCACAATTAATCACTTGTTTCGTGTCCTTCAAAATGAAATTTTACCTGAATCCCTGAAAGACCATTAACATTTCTTGCCAAAGACTCGGGCTCAGGTTATGGTAGTACAAGAAATAGCTGATTAAACTATCTCCGTCAAATATTCTCGAAAGGTAGCCAGTATCTCCAGAAATAAATTTGTTTAAAATTTTAACCTTCAAAATGCGATTTGGACATAAATTTGTGTAGAACCGATGACAACCACTTCCAGAGTTTTGGACCCAAGTTGTGATAGTAGACAGAGGTCTACTATCAATTAAATTCTCCATCGATCTAGTCAAAAAGATACCAACACCATATCCTTAATCTTTAAAACGTAATCTTGACATAAATTGGTAAAGGGTCATTAACTCTCCTAGAAAGTTATTCCCTAACGATAGAAGTAAATTTATTTCGAATTTTAATCTTCAAATCGAAATTTTGACTGAACTTGGCAAATGAACTCAGGTTCAAAGGTATGTATTTGCTATGAAGAAAGTTTTGACAATGAATTTAATATTCGCAAAACGACGTTTTGAATGTTGTATATTTTCGAAGTAAGTGGACTGTATTTTTATGTTTGTAAATTAATTATTACCATCTTGGTTGTTTGTTAACTTTAATTTTAATAATAGTTTACATAAAATTTCACTTGTTTATTCTTTGACTTTCCGAAACGAACTAACTCAATTCGGTTTATTTTTTCTGTTTTACAACAAAAGGAAACAACAAAAATAATAAATATAATAGAAAGAATTAGCAAGATGGTTAACATTCTGTAACTAATATTTCGATACTTATCGATATGTAAATACCGATTGAATTTTAGTTTGGACAAATGTAAAATAATACTTTGACGGATATAATCCAAAGTGGCGATCAGCGAAAACTTAACGATACTTAATAAACAATTTAACAAAGTTTCGTTCAATTATATGTGTCACTTAAAAAAAATTAGTATACGAAAGTTATATGGCTGATACACTGATACAAAATGAGTTCACGTAAAGTAGCAGTTATTACTACTTGTGCCTCTTCTGTCTCTTGATCAGAAGCATAATAAAAGAACACGCCTAATTCCATCAAATTCAAGACCTGTCCCTATAACTTCGAAAACTTCAGAATTTTTTAACATTTATCCGAAATTTGAAACTTTCCAAATTTTCATTTGTTTCTATTAAATTAAGTATTATATTTTCTTAAATGTAAATTTTGAAATTCTTAGTGCCGACCGGTATTTACATCAGAATTCTTAAATAACCAAAATTCAAAATTTTACAAAATTTCTTAATTTTTAAAAAAAATGTTCGATGAAAATCAAAATTTCTTAATTTTATAAATATTCTTGTTTACTTTTCTATCCATTAAAATTCCACAATTCAAACGTTTTCAAATTTTCAAATTTTCGGAAGTTTAACAAATTAATCTGTTAAGCTTTCGAAAATTTGAAAATTTCTGAATTTCTAAATATTTTAAAATATTTTTAGAATTATAAAATAGGTATGCGAATTTTCTTAATTTTATCAAATTTTTAATTTTTAAACGCCAGTTTCAATTTTAGTTTTATGAATTTGCGTACCTCTGTACCGAAATTTTAGAAATTGCCAAATTCTGAGACACACTATTGACGAGGTTTGATAATAAAATTTCATGATTCTTTAAACTTCTGAAATGTGTCTAGGGTCGATAAAATTTGTCGTTGGGCAAGGTTTTCTTCATGTTTGGGAATATTAAAAAATCGTAGGTTGTATTTTAACAAAACTCTCGCACAATTAGTGAAGTATGACCATCATACTGTGTACAGTTTGTATCAGTTGTTTCTCCAAAATTTTTCTTCGTGCAAACAGCGTAAAACTTTTAAGTAAGAAAAATGCAAAAACCGTGAATAGACAATTTTTATGGCCGAAGAAGCGTTATTCTTCGAAGGAGCAACTATCAGTGTTGATCATTAAAAATTTCGACAAATTTTAATCTAATTAGCATCTAATATTTAATATTAGAGTTATTAGAAATTTAATATTTTTTCGAAACTTAAGCAATTTTACAAATTTTGAATTTTAAATATAATATGCAAAAACCTGGAACAACAACTATGTAAAATATGTATAGAATTCCAAAAAATGTAATTACTAATTTTAATAACGCTATGCGGATATAATCCCCCCCCCCAAAATAATAAAAAATTTGAATTTCAAAATATAAAATTCAAATTTTTAAAATTCCATTTTCCACAATTTTTAAATTTTAACCAAATCCTTCCTTAAACATTTCTATTATTATTAAAGGGCAGCACTAATCCAGCCCTTAATTTCTTTCTCTTCGACAGACATGCGAGCCTGAAAAAACGAAAAAGTTGGGCAATTTGGAGTAGAATTTTTGAACTCTATCTTTGGAAGATTTTCAAATTTTTTGAATTAGAATTTGGTGCGTTTGAAGTTTTGATTATCGGAATTTTGGATTTAAAATGTTTGATTTTAAAATTGTTATCTTTAAATGTACACTATAATTTTTGCATTGAAATGCTAATTTGGCTAATAATCCGCAAATCCCAGAATTTTGTTTATTTGTGTCTTTCGATGGGGAACGTGTTTAATCATCTGAATATTTACCCTAACAAAAAAAAACGTCTGAAACACCAATTTTGCCCACATAGACTTCCTAAGGTCCTCCCTATGGTTCGTTTTTGGGAATATTACAAACTGAAGGAAGACTGGTACATCACTTAAATATTTTTTTTGATAATATTAAGCTCCTACATAAATAAATTCATAACTTCTAAATTAGCGAATTTCTTTAAGTAAAGGGTGTTGCCGCCATTTGTGCAGTAAATTGTTGGCAACCCCGGAAAAAAACCAATTTTACAGCTGAGAGTTTAGGGTTAGTAAAAATGGAGCGTTACGCGATACAACAACGTGTTTTCATTATTTAACAATATCTCAAACATAATGAAAGTTTGGCGGCCACAGTTCAAAAATTTCAGGGAGACCCGATCCCGTAGGAGACGCTAAAAAACTGGTCGTCCAAAAAGAAGCCGTTTAAATGTCAATATCGAAGCAGTGCGTGAGAGTGTTGGTGAAGATCCCAGAATATTAATTTGGCGTCGTGGAAAAGAATTGCAAATTTCAAGAAGCTCTCTATAGCGTATACTCACAAAAGATCTGTGTCTCCATCCTTACAAAATTCAATTAACACAACAACTGAAGCCTAATGAGCATGCATAGCGGACAGAGTTCGTTGAATGGATTATTGAACATCAACAAGTGGATGCTAATTTTTCGAGCAAAATCATTCTAAGCGATGAAGCACATTTTCACCTTGATGGCTTTGTTATAATCGCCAAAATTGCCTTGTTTGCGGTTCGTAGAACCCACATGTTACTGTTGAAAAAATGAGAATTGGTTCCCTAGATCGTGTGATTTAACACCATTATATTTTTTTTTTTTGGGATTATTTGAAGTCAAAGGTCTATGTCAACAAGCCCACAACAACTCGTGCATTACGAATGGTCATGGAAAATTTCGACCAAAGAGTGCATATGTGGTAGCAATGCCATTTCCATAAGTAACCCTATCCTATGTACTTTATGATACAACATAAAAATAACAATCTAAAGACTAAAAACTGTGTACTGAATTTAAATCTTCCGTTAGTTTTGGGACACCCAGCAGTTGAGTTTTCGGACCGTGTAGATGCTTGAGTTGCAAGTTGGGTTGGTTTTCAGTTGAAGTTCAATGAGATGTGCTACGGATTCATTTGATCCGAGTTGTGAGTTGAGTTAAAAGGTAGCTTGAGTTGATTTGGGGATTGTGTAGGGCGTTGAGTTTGGGGTTGAGTTGAAGGCTGAATTGAGCTAAGGTTGAGTTGGGATTGATTCCGCTATTCAGTTGAGAATTTATAAGTGGGCGGTTAGTTGAGGATTAATTTGTTATCAAATAGGGTGTGTGTTGAGTTGGGGTTGAATAATTGGCTTAGTGTAGGATTTATTTGCGAGTTGAGTTGGAGATTAGATTAAGTAGAGTTGAAGTACATATACACTTTTCGAATCATGTTGATTTAGAGTTGGAGTTAAACGTTGAGTTTGGGATTGAGTTGAGGGTTGTGTTGGGAGTTCAATTGAAAATTCTGTTAGGGTTAAGATATGGTTGAGTTTACGGTTGGGTCAAGTTAGGGTTGGATAGGGTAAAAGTTTAAGTTGAGTTGGATTTGATTGAGGATTCAGTTGGGAATCTATTTAGGGCCGAGATGATTCTTTAGTGGAAGCTTATAATGAGTTGATTTGTGTTGAGTTCTTATGTACACGTAGCTTTCGAATCGGATTGACTTCGGGATTGATTTGGCTTTTCAGTTTGAAGTTCAGTAGAAAATTGAGATTTGGCTCCAGATAAGTTAAATTGAAGTTTAGTTGGGATTGAGTTAACATCCGTTGGGGTTTAGTGAGCGGTTTGATTTGTGAATTATTTGGGGAATATTTCGTTAAGAGTTGATTTGGTAGTTACGTTAGAGCTTACCATGCGATTCATTTGGAGGTTAAGTTAAAAATTGAGTTGGAGGTTGAGCTGAGAGTGATTGATTTGGGATTTAAGTAACTTTTCGGAACCAAAGTTTTGATCACCTCGCGAGGTTTCAGCCCTTCATACGCCGATGGGAGGGTTCTTTGTCGGGAGTAATTTATGCGATTGATGGTTAGCCCGGGCTGCGATTTCAAGTCACTTGTGTTGTCTCGGAACTTTTTTGGTGTAGTTTGTTGGTGGAACTTCTATTAGTTGAGGCTATTTGGAAGCACATAAAGCTATACTAGGCTGGTGACATTCGGCATATACATATGTAGGTGGAATATCGCTGGCGTATTCTTTAGGCCGATCGGCACTTACTTTACCGAAATTTTCAATGTTGGCCTTAACCTGCCACCTACCAGTAACTGGAACTTAAAACAATCGTTGACATTGATTCTAAAGTAAGGGACAGCATTTCGTGACTGCTAGGTACCATAACCAAAGGGGCTACCCAATGTGACTAACGCTCTTCAATCTCTTATTTTAAATGGCTTTGCAACGCTTTATCCTTGACTTTAAATTATCGGAGAAAGCTTGCTATTCCACTGCACTTTTGCAAAATAGATTGAAACAATATGCTGATACAAGTATGTATGCTCCAGAATTGAATTATATGCTTCATCATCGGGGAGAATAATGAACGTCGTCAGCATTGTTTTATAACCAATTAGTAATGAAACGTCGCACTAGATACAGGAAACACGTTTCTCTTCCATTTCCATTTCTAAATTGATAATTATATTTCGTGAATATTTTCCTTCTCCTCAGGTGGAAATTTAAATCAATTAAATTAACCGTGGCTTTTCCTTTTCCTTATTTGTTATGTAATACAATCGATATTGAACAACTATGAAGTGAAAAATTAAGAAATTGAAACTTTAGAGAAGAGATATCACGTAGAATAACATCAGGCGTGCCACTAAATCTACAGCGGGTTTAATTATTTTAGTAAGGCTTAGCCACGAATATAAAACTTTGGGATCAGACTATGGTATTTTGGTTTAACTGTAGCTAATTACTTAAAGCCTAAATACATAGGTTAGAGTACCATAATAATTTACAGCAAATAATTCAGTATGAAATAATTGGGAAAATCGTAAAAATGTGAAAGTTTAGAGAATAAAGTGAGAATGACTTTTTTTTTAATAACGTGACACAGTGCCGAACAGAAAATTTGAATACACGTTATCGGTTAGTTTAGAGAGGGAGGCAAAAATCAACCAGAAGAAAACCAGTTGAAACCATAAAATCATAATCACAATTTCGCATGTTCCTTCGACCAAAAAATGTGTTTTTTTTTCAATTAAGAAACTCTGCCCCTCCCCCACCCCCCCCTCCAAAAAAAAAATACCAAATACATAATTTCCCGCACGCGCGAATATTAAACGACTATAACGACAACAACACAACTAACTGTGTACACAAAAAATATGGTGTAACGGTAATTTGTTCAATTTTATGTATGTAGGTTCCCTCACCGCCTTTGACAGATAAGTAAAATCATACACACAGAGACGCATAACAAATCTGGGCACACAAATCTATGGATTTTAAAAGGGATATCAATTTAATGGAATGATAACGATTATCATTATGAAAGGCAAAAGTAGAAGAGAATACAGTAAGGATTGATTTGATACGATATTGGCATCATTGTATAAGGATAGAATAACAAAATCCTGTTAAACAACAAACTTTGATTGATACAAAATTAAATCAAAATAAATAAGGATTTCGTTCGAATACATACATACACAATATTTACACGTAATATTCTGATGGAGACGATGACGATGGAGATGGTAAACATTATTTACGTGATTTTTATATTTTAAGGACGATGGCGGTATGTCGTGTATATTTGAGGTGTGAGAGACGATGGTGGATAGGATTTTATCCTTGTTAAATAGCTTTCATGAATGAAAAATGAGTAAGCGAATTGATATGAATTGGTAATACATACATCGTTATCTTCTGTATCTGTGTATATAGCACTAGAGATGGTGTCAAAAAGGATATTTTTGTGATAGGATTACAACCGAAACTGACACAAATCCTTTTATTTTCATAAAAAGATTTACCGCAAGAAGGCATGACAAATTATTTTTAAAATTGTATCAATTCTAACGATGCAAGCTCAATCAGTAATAAAGACGGTTACATAATTAGAGTGTGATTGAAGACTGTCTGGTTTTTTAGGATGATCTCATTTGCTTCTCAATATTTTGCATGATAAAATGAAACGTGAAATTTTACAATTCTTGGTTTTCCTTAAAATCACATAATTGGTAAGTACATTTTTAAATTTAATTTTGACCAAAAACTGAGCGACTTCCAAAAATGAAAGATGTAACTTAAATTTTTATGAATTAAAAGTTGAAAACATCTTTTTTAAAAATAGATTGAAGTAATTCCATATTTTCTCAATTTTTTCAAACCTGATATTCAACTAATTTGCTTGATAGGGTCAAAATATCAAAACACATTAATTTAATAAGCGAAATACGCCTCTCAGATTCTGTATTTAAAAATTATATTAAGTTGCTCAAACTTTATTAACATTTTAAATGTTTAAACTATTTAACTTTTACCAGAAATGTATCTTTATTTACTAAATTTTCCTTATTTAATTAAATAAAGACAAATTTCAGGTCAAATAGTTTTGCTCAAATAGTGAGATGTAGTTGCCCAACTTTGTTAAATTTTAATAAATGAAAGAAGAAAAAGAAATGATTGTAAAATTTCAATGATCCTCAAAGTTTAGTTTAATAAAATTGTGACTAAAAACTGAGCAACTTCCAAAAATTAAAGATGAAACTTAAACTTTTAACAATAAAAAGTTGAATACATCTTTTTTAAAACTAAATTGTTTAATATTTCCATATTTGCTCAATTTTTTTTAATTACACACTTAAATAATTTGCTTAATAGGGTTAAAATATCAAAACACATTAATTGAATAAGGGAAAAAGGGCCTTAAACCCTGTCTTTAAAAATTATATTAAGTTGCTCAAAATTTAACACCATTTTAAATATTTAAACGACTTAACTGGTCCCAGAAATTTATCCTTATTTACTCAATTTTCCTTATTTAATTAAATAAAGACAAATTTCAGGCCAAATGGTTTTGCTCAATTAGTGAGATATAGTTACTAAACTTTGTTAAATTTTTATAAATGAAAGAATGCCGCTTTAGACGATATTTATTTCACTGAACTGTTATATCTAGAAATGATTTCAAAATTTCAATGATCTTCAAAGTTTATATAAATTTAATTTATACCAAAAACTGAGCAACTTCCAAAAATGTAAGATGAAACTTAAACTTTTATATACATCATTTTTAAAAATAGAAGGTTTAGTAAAATTTTTTGGAATCAAACATTCAACTAATTTACTTAAAATTAGCCTCTCAGATCGTTTTGAAAAATAATATTAAGTTGCTCAAAATTTAACACTATTTTAAATGTTTAAACGATTTATCTGGTCTCAGAAACTTACTATTTACTTAATTTTTTTTTATTTAATTAAATGACGACAAAGTTCATGCAAATGGTTTTGTTTAATTAGTGAGATATAGTTGCCCAACTTTGTTAAATTATAGACGATATTTATTTCACTGAAACGTTATACCTAGAAATGATTGCAAAATTTCAATGATCTTCAAAGTTTAAAAAAAAAGTTAATTTATACCAAAAACTGAGCAACTTCCAAAAATGAAAGACAAAACTGAAACTTTTATCAATCAAAGGTTAAATGCTTCTTTTTTTAAAATAGATGGTAGTTATTCCATTTTTGCTCAATTTTTTGAAATCAAACAATTAACTAATTTGCTTGATAGCGTTAAAATATCAAAACAAATAAATTTAATAAGTGAAATACGCCTCACTGATCGTATTGAAAAATTATATTAAGTTGCTCAAAATTTAACACCATTTTAAATATTGAAACGACTTAACTGGTCCAAGAAATTTACCCTTATTTACTAAATTTTCCTTATTTAATTAAATAAAGACAAATTTCAGGCCAAATACTTTTGCTCAATTTGTGAGATATAGTTACCCAACTTTGTTAAATTTTTATTAATAAAAGAATGCCGCATTAGACGATATTTATTTCACTGAAACGTTATACCTAGAAATGATTCCAAAATTTCAATGATCTTCAAAGTTTATATAAATTTAATTTATACCAAAAACTGAGCAACTTCCAAAAATAGAAGATGAAACTTAAACTTTTATATACATTATTTTTAAAAATAGAAGGTTTAGTAAAATTTTTTGGAATCAAATATTCAACTAATTTGTTTGATAGGGTCAAATATCAAAAGCCATAAATTTAATAAGTGAAATACGCCTCTCAGATCGTATTAAAAAATTATATTAAGTTGCTCAAAATTTAACAACGTTTTAAATGTTTAAAAGATTAAACAGTACCCAGAAATTTACCCTTATTTACTTAACATGTCCTATCTAATAAAATAACGACAAAGTTTAGGTAAATAATTTTGCTCAATTAGTGAAATCAAGTTGCCCAACATTGTTAAATTTTTATAAATGAAAGAATAAAGCTTTAGACGATATTTTGTTCACCGAAACGTTATACCTAGAAATGCTCGCAACATTTCATTGATATTCAATGCTAGTTTAATTTAATTTTTACCAAAAACTAAGCAAATTCCAAAATTGAAAGACAAAACTTAAACTTTTATTAATAGAAAGTTGTACACATCTTTGTAAAATTTTTTGAAATCAATCATTCAACTAATTTGATTGATAAGGTCAAAATATCAAAAGACATAAATTTAATAAGAGAAATTAGCCTCTCAGAACTTATTGACAAAATAATATTAAGTTGCGCAAAATTTAACAACATTTTAAATGTTTAAAATATTTAACCGTTCGCAGAAACGTATCCTTATTTACTCAATTTTCCGTAATTAATTAAATAAAGACAAATTTTAGGCCAAATGGTTTTGCTCAATTAGTAAGATATAATTACCCAACTTTGTTAAATTTTTATAAATGAAAGAATGCCGCTATAGCTGATATTTATTTGACTTAAACGTTAAACCTAGAAATGATTGTAAAATTTATTAAAATTGTGACCAAAAACTGAGCAACTTCCAAAAATGAAAGATGAAACTTAAACTTTATCAATCAAAAGTTGAATACTTCTTTTTTAAAAATAGATGGAAGTAATTCCATATTTGCTCAATTTTTTAAATCAAAAATTCAACTAATTTACTTGATAGTATTTAAAAATTATTTTAAGTTGCTCAAAATTTATCAACATTTTTAATGTTTAAATGATTTAATTTTTACCAGCAATGTATCCTTATTTACTAAATTTTCCTTTTTTAATTAAATAAAGACAAATTTCAGGCCAAATAGTTTTGCTCAAATAGTGAGATGTAGTTGCCCAACTTTGTTAAATTCTTTTGAATGAAAGAAAAAGGCTTAAGACGATATTTATTTCATTGAAAAATTATATCTAGAAATGACTGCAAAATTTCAATGAACCTCAAAGTTTAGTTTAATAAAATTGTGACCAAAAACTGAACAACTTCCAAAAATGAAAGATGAAACTTAAACTTTTAACAATGAGAAATTTATCATATCTATTTTAAAAATGAATTGTTTAGCAATTCCATATTTGCTCAATTTTTTGGAATAAAATGTTCAACTAATTTGCTTGATAGCGTCAAAATATCAAAACACTTAAATTTAACAGCATATTGAAAAATTATATTAAGTTGCTGAAAATTTAACAACATTTTAAATGTTTAATAAACGACTTAACAGATCTAAGAAATTTACCCTTATTTGCTTAATTTTTTTTATTAAATTAAATAACGACAAAGCTTAGGCAAATGTTTTTGCTTAATTAGTGAAATGAAGTTGCCTAATATTGTTAAATTTTTATAAATGAAAGAATAAAGCTTTAGACGATATTTATTTTACTGAAACGTTATACCTAGGTATGTTCAGACAAACATGTAGTTTAGTTTAATTTTGGTCAGATACTGAGCAACTTGAATACAACTTTTTAGAAGATAGATGGTTTGGTAATTCCATATTTGTTCAATTTTTTGAAGCTAAACATTCAACTAATTTGCTTGATATGGTCAAAATATCAAAACACATAAATTTAATAAGCGAAACTAGCTACTCAGATCTTATTAAAAAATTATATTAAGTTGCTCAAAATTTAACACCATTTTACATATTTAAACGACTTAGTTGGTCCCAGAAATTTACTCTTATTTACTAGCCCAAATATAGACAAATTTTAGGCCAAATGCCCAACTCTGTTAAATTTTTATAAATGAAAGAATACTGCTTTAAATGATATTTATTTCACTGAAACTTTAATACCTAGAAATGATTGAAAAATTTCAATGATCTTCAAAGTCTAGAGAAAACTTATTTTTGAATGTGTCGAACAAGTTATTTAACCACCACTATGAAATTTAGTACTAAAATCTCAACAGTCCACCTCAATAAAGCCAAAATTTTGATAAAATATTTTATTTGAGCAACTAATTTAACTTAAAGTAAGAGCAAATCCTCGATCAAGATTGCCCGGTATTTTGTCTATTTAAGCAAAATAACAGGGACTATATATTCGCCTTATGAAATTATTATATTTCTCCTAAATAAGTCGGAACTGGAATTACCTTCCTAATTTAGTTGAAAAAATTTAAATTTAGAACAAATTAGTTTTGTTTGCCCAGTTAGTGGAATGAGTTGCTCAACAGGTGTGTCGTATTAAATTCTTACGACATTCCGTTTCAATACCGCAAGAATTTTAGCTATTTAATTCAAATTACAGTCTACTATTCCTAAAACCCACTATATAATGTTTATAATTTTTAGCAGTGACATTCATTCCAATGTTGCTCATTCTATACTAGATTTATGTTAAAAGAATAATCGGTACAATATGTAGTCGATCAATTTATTATAACACGTCAATAGCTTAAATACGTTTCTTTAGTTTTATTGTGGAAAAATAACGTGAACTTAGAAGTAGCTCAATTATTTTCCTCAAACATCAAGAATTTATAGGAATCCCTCTTGACCTCTATTTTCATGGTTTTCATTTGCTCAATAGGGTCTCCATAATCCCAACTATTCAGTTTTAAATATTTCCAAGCTGCGCAAAAAATTTGAATAGGCCAAAAGTATTTTACCGTCAAATTCTAGACAAATATTAAATTACTTTATTTTATATACGGTGGAGAAAAACTTGTTCAAAAAATATTTGAGCCCCAAAAATTGATTATAATGTAAATCCTCTTAGTACAACTCATCCGTGTCAAACGGTACATCATAAAAATAACTTCAGATAAAATCGGGCACAAAGAAAAAAGACACGAAACCAATAATTTCCCCTATTGTTGTTTGAAAATCCACACAAAAAACCCGAAATATTTTATCGTGTGCCACTTATTTTTGGCAAAAAACAATTCTCCCAGTATATGACTATCCCAATAAAAACATAAATTTAGAACCACCATACCAATCGTACTCAACTTTTTTATATTCCCGTACAATTCAATATCAATTCCAACCTTAATACGTTTACCTTTTTTTATCAAATTGCGTGTGTATATTGTACGTGTGTGTGTGTGTGTGCACTCTGGTTGGTTCAATTCAATATTGATCGTTTTTGGCACAATGAACGAGATATAAAATTGAAAATGAATTTTTCTTTTATAATATTTACTCGTAAATATCTACTCGGTGGTTTTGGGGAGATATGGGTGTGGAGAATGATAAACACTTAAAGATTTTCTTCTTATAGTCAATTGATTTTTTTTTTGTTTACGCGATTTTTAAATTTGTTGCTTCTACTTCTTTCTCGTTTCTTGGTAGTTTTGGCGTTATTTTTTGTATTTTCAATTTTATGAGAAAAATGAAATATGCGATTTTCTTTATATTCAATAAGTTGTTTGTATGTGTAAGTGTTGTGTCTAGTAGGATGATTTAAAAATAAAATCTTCAGGAGTGTTTGATTTATTTGTAAATCCCCAGCTGCATGAATTAACTTTCCTCAAGTTGCTTGAATATACTAAACCTCAAATGCTGTAAATAAAAAAGTTGCTCAATATATAATTTGAGTTTAAATAACTGTTGGGAAATTTGAGAAAGATTTTGAGAACTCAACTAAATTTTGTAAAGTTGCTCAATTTTTCTTGTTGATATTTTTCAATGTTGCTCAACATTAAGTAAAATTTTGGATACAAAAATCAACCACAAAACCAAGATAGCTCATTTCAAGCTCAAAATATATCTAATTCATCTCAGAACAGAAAAATTGTTGAAAGAAAGCTGTAAAAGATAAGTGATAAGCTAAAATTTGCCAGTCAAGTGGATTAAAATAGTAGATTGACGTTGCTCAATATGAAAATCGACACATTATGTTATATACTGCTTGTAATAAAATATTTCAGTAAATTATCACCATCCAAAAGATTATTAATGATCAAGAGTGGTTGATCTTGCCAGTCAAACATTTCTTGAATATGCCTAAAGCTCAAACCCAGTTGACCCGTCAACTTCCAGAGAAGTTCCAGAACCTAAAAGGGCTCTTACGAGGTGAAGCAGTTGTATTACTGTCATATATAGCGGTAACTAAACTAAATTAAGCAAATAGTCCGGTTATTCATGGCTCAAACGCAACCACAATAAAAGCCTGATGTACACTTCAGGCGACGTTATCCGACGTCTTTACGCTCTTGGTTAGATGACCAATACCAGAGACCACTGGTAAATCTATATACTGCAACAAAAGTTGGACGACAAGTCCTAGGCTCTTTGGACAGAACATTCGATGGAACTGGATAATGCAGAGCTCTCGGAATTCTTCAAATTTCTCGGTCGACGCGAGCCAATTCCAAACTCGAAGTGAAAAGCCATGTCACTTCCACGGGTAATATGAGCGAGTTGAAGCTTGAGGGTCATATTGGACAAAATCGATCGTAAAATTGAAATGAGCCTTGTCATATTCGCAAATTTTGAATGACAATATTTTGTACTAATTAAAAAAATGTCACGAAAAATTGTCATTTCATCAGAATCAATGCTCCCCGTCCCCTCCCCAGGTGCAGTAAACAAATTTCAAGACGAAGAACTTAAAATTTTACTGGATAAAAATCCGTGTCAAACTCAAAAAGAGCTTGCAGAACAGTGAGGAGTTACTCACCAAACACTATTATTTCAATTGTATGCAATGGGAAAGGTACAGAATAGAGGAAAATGGGTTCCTCATAAACTGACGGAAGAAATCAAAAACGGAAGAGTTGACATCTGCTGACATCAGTTGCAAAAATAAATATTCTTGCAAAGAAAGTGTTAATTTGTCTCTGGTGGGATTGGAAAGAAGCCATTTACTACGAGCTTCTGAAACGTGGTAAAACGGTTTCAACTGAACGTTACCAGGTGCAATTGATCAAATTAAGTGTTGCTCCGAAGGCGGAAGGTGATATAACTGCATGACAACGCTCTTCCACATACAGTAAAATCAACCCAGGAACTCATCTTATTCTTTGGCTGGGCAGTTATACAGCATACGGCTGGCATCTCCAGACTTGGCTCTCTCCGATTATTACTTATTTAGATCGATGTCATCATATTTGAAAGACCAGCCGTTCAAGAAAGTTGAAGATGTGCGAAAATGGCTCGGATGACTATTTTGCTTCGAAATCATCATGTTTCTGTCGCGAAGGCATTCATCATCTATCCGAGAAATGGCAAAAGACCATGGATAATAATTGTGAATATGTCGGTTTTAGTTCGGTCTAAAAAGACCAAAGTATTGAAATTCTGTCAAAAATGATCAAAAATTTGGTTGGTCCAAAACCATTATTATCGATATTTTGAAAGTCGCTGACTAAGCAAAAAAAAAAAAATGTCCGTCCGTCTGTCTGGATGTCTGTCAATTTTTTATGTATGCTGGTTTGAGGCGTGAGTTTGGCGTAAAGTTTGCGGTTTAGTTGAGGGTTAAGTTAGGTTTCGTTTGCGAGTTGAATTAGCAGTTAAGCAATCTATGTACATATATAGGGGAACCTCACGACAACGGAAATCGACGAGACCAGAAACTTTGTCCGTTAAACTGAGGATTTGTGATTTATTTTTAAAAAAATTAATTGGGATTCTATATCTTATCCGATTTTGATGAAATCCAGCATTTTTTTTAGACGAACTTCTGCAATATGGCCAAGTAGGATGGAACTTGCCTATTTCTAAACCGATTATGATGAAATTTGATGTGGGTGATGGAAATGGGATTCTAAAACGATTTTTGGATAAAGCTCTGGAATATGGCCAAGTAAGATGGAACTCGGCTTGATGAAATGAATTTTTGTAATATGGCCAATTAGGACGGAACTTGGCTATTTCTTAACGGATTATGATGAAATTTGACATCTGCCATTGAAATGGGATTCTAAAGTGATTTCTGGATATAGTTCTGGAATATGGCAATGTAAGATGGAACTTGGCCATTTCTTAACCGATTATAATGAAATTTGAAATGTATGAAATGAATGAAATGAATGAAATGAATGAAATGAATGAAATGAATGAAATGAATGAAATGAATGAAATGAATGAAATGAATGAAATGAATGAAATGAATGAAATGAATGAAATGAATGAAATGAATGAAATGAATGAAATGAATGAAATGAATGAAATGAATGAAATGAATGAAATGAATGAAATGAATGAAATGAATGAAATGAATGAAATGAATGAAATGAATGAAATGAATGAAATGAATGAAATGAATGAAATGAATGAAATGAATGAAATGAATGAAATGAATGAAATGAATGAAATGAATGAAATGAATGAAATGAATGAAATGAATGAAATGAATGAAATGAATGAAATGAATGAAATGAATGAAATGAATGAAATGAATGAAATGAATGAAATGAATGAAATGAATGAAATGAATGAAATGAATGAAATGAATGAAATGAATGAAATTAATGAAATTAATGAAATTAATGAAATGAATGAAATGAATGAAATGAATGAAATGAATGAAATGAATGAAATGAATGAAATGAATGAAATGAATGAAATGAATGAAATGAATGAAATGAATGAAATGAATGAAATGAATGAAATGAATGAAATGAATGAAATGAATGAAATGAATGAAATGAATGAAATGAATGAAATGAATGAAATGAATGAAATGAATGAAATGAATGAAATGAATGAAATGAATGAAATGAATGAAATGAATGAAATGAATGAAATGAATGAAATGAATGAAATGAATGAAATGAATGAAATGAATGAAATGAATGAAATGAATGAAATGAATGAAATGAATGAAATGAATGAAATGAATGAAATGAATGAAATGAATGAAATGAATGAAATGAATGAAATGAATGAAATGAATGAAATGAATGAAATGAATGAAATGAATGAAATGAATGAAATGAATGAAATGAATGAAATGAATGAAATGAATGAAATGAATGAAATGAATGAAATGAATGAAATGAATGAAATGAATGAAATGAATGAAATGAATGAAATGAATGAAATGAATGAAATGAATGAAATGAATGAAATGAATGAAATGAATGAAATGAATGAAATGAATGAAATGAATGAAATGAATGAAATGAATGAAATGAATGAAATGAATGAAATGAATGAAATGAATGAAAAATGAAATGAATGAAATGAATGAAATGAATGAAATGAATGAAATGAATGAAATGAATGAAATGAATGAAATGAATGAAATGAATGAAATGAATGAAATGAATGAAATGAATGAAATGAATGAAATGAATGAAATGAATGAAATGAATGAAATGAATGAAATGAATGAAATGAATGAAATGAATGAAATGAATGAAATGAATGAAATGAATGAAATGAATGAAATGAATGAAATGAATGAAATGAATGAAATGAATGAAATGAATGAAATGAATGAAATGAATGAAATGAATGAAATGAATGAAATGAATGAAATGAATGAAATGAATGAAATGAATGAAATGAATGAAATGAATGAAATGAATGAAATGAATGAAATGAATGAAATGAATGAAATGAATGAAATGAATGAAATGAATGAAATGAATGAAATGAATGAAATGAATGAAATGAATGAAATGAATGAAATGAATGAAATGAATGAAATGAATGAAATGAATGAAATGAATGAAATGAATGAAATGAATGAAATGAATGAAATGAATGAAATGAATGAAATGAATGAAATGAATGAAATGAATGAAATGAATGAAATGAATGAAATGAATGAAATGAATGAAATGAATGAAATGAATGAAATGAATGAAATGAATGAAATGAATGAAATGAATGAAATGAATGAAATGAATGAAATGAATGAAATGAATGAAATGAATGAAATGAATGAAATGAATGAAATGAATGAAATGAATGAAATGAATGAAATGAATGAAATGAATGAAATGAATGAAATGAATGAAATGAATGAAATGAATGAAATGAATGAAATGAATGAAATGAATGAAATGAATGAAATGAATGAAATGAATGAAATGAATGAAATGAATGAAATGAATGAAATGAATGAAATGAATGAAATGAATGAAATGAATGAAATGAATGAAATGAATGAAATGAATGAAATGAATGAAATGAATGAAATGAATGAAATGAATGAAATGAATGAAATGAATGAAATGAATGAAATGAATGAAATGAATGAAATGAATGAAATGAATGAAATGAATGAAATGAATGAAATGAATGAAATGAATGAAATGAATGAAATGAATGAAATGAATGAAATGAATGAAATGAATGAAATGAATGAAATGAATGAAATGAATGAAATGAATGAAATGAATGAAATGAATGAAATGAATGAAATGAATGAAATGAATGAAATGAATGAAATGAATGAAATGAATGAAATGAATGAAATGAATGAAATGAATGAAATGAATGAAATGAATGAAATGAATGAAATGAATGAAATGAATGAAATGAATGAAATGAATGAAATGAATGAAATGAATGAAATGAATGAAATGAATGAAATGAATGAAATGAATGAAATGAATGAAATGAATGAAATGAATGAAATGAATGAAATGAATGAAATGAATGAAATGAATGAAATGAATGAAATGAATGAAATGAATGAAATGAATGAAATGAATGAAATGAATGAAATGATGATTTGGTGGTTGTGGTTAGAATTATGTTGCGATTGAGATGGAGGTTGATTTATATATTGAGTTGAAGGCTGAGCTGAAGATTAAGTTAAGAGATTTATTTCGGGATTAATGTGGGAGTTAAATTCATCAAGACAGAAGTTCTGACCACTCATGATGTTTCAACCCTTTATATTTTAGTATTTGTAACAAGTATCTTTTCAATAAACTTGAATTTGACTAAAATATTCGAGTTTCTACTTGTGCACCTAGTTTGATAAGATTTTCTGAAATTTAATTAGTTTTGGAAATGTTTTTAGAATTGATTAAATAAAATAATTTAAATTTCATTAAATTTGAAAACAGATTTCATTACACTTGTATATTTAACCAATTAGATTATATAAGACTTCATTGACACCAAAAATTTGCTGAGATTTGAATAATTTTGGTGAGATTAAATATTTAGATATATTTCACTAAATTCTATTAGGAGCATCTCTTCCAAAGTTCATAATTTTTCCGAATTGGTGTTTTAATGGAAAAAGGTTAAAAACTACTGATAAATACCCTAATACTAACATAAACTCAATCAAAAATGTGTGCCAGTAAAATTATTTACCAAGCGACATTTCAGCTAAACAAAAAAGAAAATTAAATAAATAAATATTTAAATTGAGCTAAAATTAAATTGAATTTATTAATTTAAATAACTAGAATGTGGAAAAAAACTTAAACGCGTCTCGTAATCGCTTATATTGTATATACATACATACATACACAATATACAGTGATGTAATTATTCTTTAATCTAATCCACTGGAGTACAATAAATATTTATATGGATATGATAGTATATGGGACTAACCATAATATACAACAAAAACTAAAATGTCAAGTTTTAGCATTTTTCGTGCATATACTCGTACGTGCTTACTTACGTATAGCTAAGAACATTCAAGTGAGTTGGGAAAAGGTTAAGCCAGCATGAGATTAACGGGTTGAAATGTATTTATAGGTAGATTAGTAAATGACATTATAATGGCTAGCATTTTGCCAAACAACAATTAAACATTATGCTCTTATGGTCTTGTCCTCGTCTGCTTGATTCCACAAAAAAAAAAACTTACAAATTATTTCTTCTCTTGGTTGTAAAATAATTTAATTGAATTTCCAATTTGAATTGGATGGTGTCCTATATTCGTATGTGGTGATGGTACGGGTAACTTAGAAAATGGAATATTTGTATCGTTATTTTGGTTACACAAAAACCCCAAAAATATTTTCGATATTTCTTGAAGACGCGGGTGGAGTTTTTTGGTGGAATATAAATTATTCCGAAGCGTTTTTATCTGTTATTGTTGTACGCTTGTTGTTGTATATTCAATACAACACACACACATTATACTTTGATAAGGGAAATCTATAAATTTCAATGTGATTTATTTGAGAAATGACAAGAAGTGATTTAGATGAAATTGAGGAAATGAATTTGATAATAAAACGATTTTTATTTGGAAGAAAGCAGTTTTGATATTTTTAAATTGATAGGATTTCATGTAAATGGCATTTATGGCAAACAGAATAAATTGTCCTTGTTAAAAATCATAACATTTCATTTTGAGCAAATAACTGACCTAATTCTTAAAAACAAATATATATAATTTCTAATCCTTACTAATTCGACCACATACAGATAGCCAAAAATATGTGTCCAAATTCCAACTAATGATGTCAAACCAAACATACATTTTTTTATCCTCCTCACGTATATAAACCGGGGTTATACACTCACAAATATGGAAAATTATTTTCAATCCAAAAAATGTTTTAGATTTTTGAATGTGTTGCCGTCGTTTATGTGTGTGTGTGTGTGCACAGATAAAATAAGTTTTTCGTAAAGTTTAAATTAACACAAAACCAACAATAACAAAACTTTTATTTTTTTACAAAATTTTCAACATTTCCCTTGTGTAGGTTTTTGTGTTTTGAGTAGCTTTTCGTATATTCATCCCTAAGTGCACAGCTTAATATACCAAGAAAAAAAAAAGTTGGAATGAGAGCTTTTGAAACGATATTTTATTATCGTTCACAAGACGGGCATAAAGCTTCTTGAATATGATGACTAAATATGACAGTCTTGCCTTACTAATTATTTGTCCCCGTTAAAGCACAACAAGTCTACAAAAGTAATTGATACACTAAATATTACAGAGCTTTTGAAGTATATTTTTGGGAATAAAACTTATCAAAACGCTCATACGATTAATTTGGGGTGAATTAGTAAGCTTTTATCCTTTTTAAGTCCTGATGTTCAATATGGATAAAAAGCGTGCAGCAACCAAAGTGGTAAGGTGCTAACAACTAGAGGCAAAGAAAGCCCGGCAGCTTTCAAAAAGTTTTTTCGAAATCGACCAAAAGCTCAAACATCATAATGGGATCTTCTTCTGAAATAAGGCAATGATATGCGTACTGACCTTTTTGTTGCGAACGTAATAAATTATTTTGTGATGAATAAATTATACAGCACGTCCTCTGAGAAATGACATAGTTCGAGATAAAGTTCTATTGGTGTGATACACCAAAGTTCAATCAATTTCAATAGTTTGAACTTCAACCCAGTTTCATTGTGGGTTGACCTACTTTAAACGTCGTTCTTTTAGGTAACAACGAACAAAGCGTCACGAGTATCCATCGCTAGTGCTTCATTGCCAAAAATTTTTTAGACATGCTTTTTGATGTTAATTTGGAGGATAAAAGCATTGGCCTCAGCATCCCAAAAAATCAAGTTTGTTAATTATAATTTTTTTTTTTAATTCATTGTATACCTTGAAGAATGGGGCTGCCGCCCCCAAACCCCTGCTTTGACGAAATTTGAACGCTTTTCAATGTTTTATGCTTTTTTATTAAAACTTTACATACTAAAATAGAGAACTCGCCAAAGCCCTTAGCATTGGACTCTTTGCGGAGGGATGACAGAAAAACGTCCGAAAAATAAAGAGCTGAAACCTAATAAGGTGATCAGAACTTCGCTCTTCATTAATTCAATTCAAAAATCATTTTAAAATCCAATTTCCAACCCACATGTCAAATTTCATCATATTCGGTTGAGAAATAGGCAAGTTCCCTCGTACTTGGCCATATTCCAGAACTTAATCTAAAAATCATACACATATGTTGTACATACAAACACTCACTTATGCAGATTGCTCAACTGCTCACTAAACACTAATCCAACCCCAAATCAACCCCAATTCAACCCGCAAACGGCCTCCAACTCAACCCTCTACCCAAACGCAAACTCTCTTTCAATTCAATCCTCAAGACAGCACATATAAAAATTAGACAACCCGCAAATTTACCCCTAACTCAATACCCAACTCAATATACAAACCAGTATTAAAAATTTGTAAATATTTCTATAGCCAGGTGTTTTGGGTCAATTGGTTTGGCAGGTACCCGACCCTCTTGACACACAGATTTCAAAAGCTGTTTCAAATCTCGGCCTTGGCCATAGGAACAAATTGGCAAAAAATTCTAAATCGAACAAGCCGTTCTCGAGATACCATGGGTACAGAACAACAGACATCCAGACGGACGGACGGACCAACGGTTTTGGACCAACCATATTTTTGATCATTTTTGACAGGATTTCAATACATTGGTCTTTTTAGACCTAAGTAATAAGTACTAAAATAAGAAACTACCCAAAGCCGCTTAGCATTGGTCCTTTCTGTGCAAGGACGACGTTTAACTCTCTACGACTATCAAATGTTATCCAGACAAATCCATGTAATCCATCGACCTGGAAGCTTGGAAAACCTTTTTTTCAGGTTTCTGTTCATTCGTTTCTCACTACAATTATGTATTCGAAAATTAATCCTTTTCGATTTAAAAATATAATTGTAAGTCATCAGCTCTTGTTGACATATAGTAGTGACACCTACAGAATATTTTCCGACTCAATTTAGTACAACTCACTAATTTGTACTAAACAAATATATTGGTTTTAATTAGTTCAACAAATCAAAGTTCCTCACCATCATAAAACCTGAAAATTTTTAAATCTAAAAAACCGAAAACCTAAACACCTAAGCACGTAAAAACCAAAAATTGAAATAAATTGATAGACCGTAAAACTTTGGCGTTTTGTGTGTCGGGCTAATAATCAAAGGTTCAATCGATCTAAATAAGTGGCTGCTCTTATGGATTTTGGCAGGTCCGTTAAAGTTTTAGGACAACCGAGTTGTAGATGGCTAGTTTTAACTCCACTTCTCTAATCTTGAGCAAATAAATACCAAATCTTCTTATTATTCAAGTTCCAATAAGAAAGAGTCGGTTTCCTTATCTCTTGGTTTAATGCTTTTTTTAAAAAACAGAACCATCTGTTGAATGTAACAGTAACGCACGGAATACTAAACATTGCTCTTGCCGCACAGCATGCTTCTTGACAACCGCTAAGAACTTTCAATATTTTCGATTGCATTGATTAGTTCATCAAAATAATGCCTCGCAGAAAATAAAGCTTAGATCGTCGTGCTCGCGGAGCGGAAGCAAACTGAGGAAGAACGGGCATCAATGAATTTATCTTAATGCCGGTTTCCTGCTTCCAATCCCAGCTGGTCAACATAAATTCTTACAAATGCATTTCATCGGTGATGGCAATATGATAAATTGAATGCACGCTGCGGAATTTCTACCGGCATAAAACGGTCCATTGTTTCCCAACTACAAGAGCTTCTTCACGTAAAAAACCATTTAGTTCGTTTGTTCAAAAGAGCAATTGACATGATGCCATCTGATACTCAGAAAATTGTTAATCATGCTGACAAAACGCCTGCTGCAGAACATGTGCGAAGATTCAATGCTCCAACTATAGACAAAGTTGCAATTGTTATAGTCGTAGATCAATTCCAACCTAGAGATATTGTTCTTCATCTGAGAAACGATCAATTGACAAAAGTTGCAGCGCAAAATGAATACCATCAATTATTCACCATACATTGTAGATATATATGCCAAAATTGAAACGGGACGTTTGTTATTCATCCGTTTGAGTGAGGCCAAGGCTTCGCTATGAAGAATACGTTCATTTGCGAGATGCGGTTGTAAATGACGGTAATACAACTAACGATTTTACCATTTTCATATACAGGCAGTCCACGTCATATGCATGAATACGCCCAAGATGCAATTGCGAATGTTCGTCACTACGGGCGCCCAGCCCTGTTTATTACATTTTTATGCAATCCAGCTTGGGACGATATACAACAGCTCTTTCTTCCCGGACAAACGCCGGTGGATAGACATGGCATCACAGCACGTGTTTTTAGGCAGAAGCTGAAATCGCTGATGGATTTTAGTATACGCACGTATACTAATCTGGCTCTATAACAAAATCACTTCAAATGAAATCAACGATGTAATATACGCTGAAATACCCGATGCCGACGACAATAAGGATTTGTATGAAGTTGTAACGAAAAATATGATACTTGGACCTTGTGGAACACTCAAGGAAATAAATAAATAAATACAGAAGAAGATCAGTAGAAGATGGTGCGGTAAATTAGCAACCATACAAATGCAAAACGGTGACATTGAAGTAGACAAGCGGTGGGTTGTTCCATATTCGCCTTTGCTATCAAAAACATACAAAGCGCACCTAAACGTGGAATACTGTAACTCCGTTAAATCGATCAAATACATTTGTAAGTACGTGAATAAAGGCAGCGATATGGCAGTTTTTGGTGTTCAACCAGAAAGAAGTGATAGGAATGCAAGTCGTACATATCGATGAAATCGCACAGTATCAGGCTGGAAGATACATAAACAGCAATGAAGCTGTATGGCGAATCTTTCATTTCCCATACATGAAAGAAGTCCAGCTGTTGTTCACCTAGCATTACATCCAGAAAATCGACAACGCGTTTATTTCACAGCTGCAAATGTACAACAAATTGCCCCGAATACACCGGCTACAACGTTTAATGCTTTCTTCACGTTCAAACGAAGAGAGTGAGTCGACGGACAACTTGGCATATTCAAAAGAAACTACGATAGGCAAACTGTACACCGTGCATCCCGATCAAGATGAATGTTTCTTTCTTCGCATTCTGTTGGTAAATTTGCCTAGTCCAACGTCTTTCCAGCAATTGAGAATTGTCAACGGCGTCACACATGCTATGTATTAGTGATAGGTGCAAAACTTCACATCCAAATCAAATTCGGGCATTGTTTGCAATCATATTGACCGCCTGCTCTCCTTCATCTCCAACAGAGCTATGGGAGAAATATAAATCGCACATGGCTGAAAATATTTTCCGTCGAATATGCGGTGAAAATTCAAATATGAACATCAATTTCACAGGAAAAATCTACAATGAAGGGTTGATAATGATTGAAGATTTTTAATTAAAATGTCATCACCTAATCGATGTGATTCTGCTTCGTTCGATGTAAAATTGCGTCGTGAACAAAATTACAACACGGGTGATCTTTTGTCGTATTGAGCAAAAAGCCATTTACGATCAAATAATGCAAACTGTCGGGGTTGGAGAAATCTTTTTCTTAGTTGCACCAGGAGGAACTGCTAAAATGTTCTCAATTACATTGATTTTGGCAGCAATTCGATCCAAAAATGGCATAGCTTAAGCTCTTGCGTCGTCCGGAATAGCTGCGACATTGCTACCGGGTGGAAGAACTGTTCATTCAGCTTTGAAATTACCATTGGACATGCATATCATTGAAACTCCGACGTACAACATTTCCAAAGCATGCGGTATGGCGAAAGTGTTGCAGAAATGCAAACTTACCGAGCGGCACACAAAAAATCACGCGAGGCTCTTGATCGATCATTGCAAGATTTGCGTGGAAGCAATAAATCATTTGGAACGCATTCATATTGCTGGGCGACACGTAACAACACTGAAATTAACTTCAAAAATGAATACTACAAATATCAATTGCTGGAAATAGGGAACGGAAAGGTGCCTGTTGATCTGACCTAAGGACGAATTTCATTGCCTCATAACTTCTGCAATTTAGAGATGTCAAAAGAAGAATTGGCTGGAAAAGTAGTTCTCAATATTCAAACCAATTATAAGAATCACGATTGGCTGAGTGAACGAGCTATTCTTGCCGCCAAGAACAAAGACGTCTACCAACTTAACAATATTATTCAGCCTAAAATTCAAAGCGAGACAGTCACATACAAGTCGGTCGACACTGTTGTGGAAGCAGATGAAGCGGTTAATTATCTATTAGAATTTTTTAATTCTTTTAGATTTAGACACGGATTGCTTCTCACATGACAAACCAGACAACCTATATATCTGCACAGACAATGGAACAACAAAAAATATTGTATACCGACAAGTGTTGTGAAATTAAACCTATTAGAAACGTGTGCTTTCTCTTTTCTTTCTTTTCCATTTAACCAGAATATAGACTCAGCCACAGCAACTCGTGGCCGGGTACAGCTAGTATACATATAAAATCGGCAGTTGCCGATTTACTATTTCATTAAATTTTCTGTTTACAATGTTTAAATCTGAGTCAAGTAGAAAAATCGAGCTTGCGTTACGTACAAATCATTTAGAGATAAATGGTCAATATAATAATTTTCTAATTTGCTTTTATATATGGAAATGTACCGATTAAATTCTTTGATTTGCCAAAAAGTCATTTTAGCGTCACATTAGCGCTTTTCGTTTAAATATTTTCGGTAATCAAGAAATTCTGGTTAGCAAAACGAGTGACTCGAATGACCTACGCTATTATTTAATTCTAATTTAAAATGTAAAAATCATTTGTATCTAAATTCCAAAATCCTCAAAAGCGTAATAATATTTATTTCGATTATAGTTAACAAAAAAATTCCAAACAAACAAATATTTTTGGAATCTTTTGACTTACATACGTACATTTATTATACAAAAGAATTTGATTTATATTTTTATACCACTTTTGGTGTAAATAAAATACTTAAAATTGTTTTTATATGAAATATAGACCTGAAAAAGATAAGATACTAATCGAAACGTTGAGTAAATGAAAATTGTTTTATTTATTGGCTGTAAACCCAGACGTACATAGTTTTATTTATTGATTCAGCCGTTAGAAGAATATTCATAATTTATAATATATTTGGTGGGCCTATGGGTCGTGCCAGATGGAATAACTATTGCAGCGGCCGTCATACTCATTCTAGAGTGCTTAATTTTCCGCCTCTCGATAAATAAATAATTATCGCGTTACTCAGCTGGATCACTGTTCTAAGTTATTAAATGAAACACTAAAATCTAAAGGTCTAATAATTCAAGAACCTAATACCTAAAAATCTAAAACGTTTAAACCCGAAAACTTATAGATACACTAAAAATCTAAACAACCAAAACCATACAAATTTGAAATCTGAAATCCCACAAACCTAAACACTAAAAGCAAAATGCTACAAACCTAAAAACTTTAAATCTTTATAGTATGAAAAACCTAAAACACTGAAACCTAAAAATCTATCATGTGGAAAATCGAAGTTCCAATTCATAAAGACCTAAAAACGAGTTGATATCGTTACGCTAAACAAAACAAACCCCAAAACGAAACCAATTTTTTTTTTTTAAATACTTAGTTTTTGAAACATTATTTTAATTCGTTGTAGACCTTCGAAAATGGAAGTGTTGCCCTAAAAACCGGTTTTAACGATCTATAGAAATTTGAACATTCATTGAAATTACAAAGCTTTTCAAAAATGTGTGTATTTCAATAATTATTCACATTCACATCTGTAAGCACATAAAATCTAAAAATTTGCAAATCTAAAGTGTTTACGCCAACCTGAACCTAAAATAAAATCATTATTAATATTAAAAAACTATAAATTAAATAACTGCCAAATTCTACTTACATTAAAAATATTGCCATCTGACTTAAATTAATTATAATAATGTAATTCGCCGTCGATTAAAGGTTTGAAGCTTAACTTATTTTTTTTCTATTTAAAATTTTCATTGCACTTTGCAATGTTATTATTATTAAAAATTGCACCTGTCAAAAGCGGTTGATTACGACAGAACTGCATTCGATCTCACCCTGTATCGAACTTCCGCGCATTGAACGAAAATTAGGTTTCTTGTATGTCAAAAAAAACCAAATTTTCTCTCTTAGCTTTTGGTCATCATCACGGGTAACAACAATTTTCGGAGATTACTGGTAAAACAAATATACTTAATTTTTTATTATACACCATTTTACCTTTATAAAAATATTTCTAATTTAACTACAATTGATAACAATAAAATTTTGTTCAATCATTTTTGTTTCTATTAATGATTTTTATTAATGAATATAATTGCATTGTGAAATATTTTTCCTTTATGAGTGTACAGTGTATAATACCGTGAACAATTATAATTATTTAAATGTTGTGCAAGGTTATAATTCTTGTTTGGAATTCTGTTTGCCTGCCACAACATAAAGTTCGAAAAGACCTAAAACCTAAATACCTAAAAATGTAAAAAAACGCTAAACCTCATATGCAAAGAGTCTAAAAATCTTAAAACCCCAAAACCCCAAAATTCCGAAAAATGCTGTTAACATCCAAATTTTTGGGATGGCATCGTTACCTCCCCCCACTTCCAAGTCTAAAAATAGAAGAACCGAAGGACTACTCTCGATTGACAAACAAAAAGGATCCCAAGTTATTTTAATTTGTTGTATATCTTGGAAGAGTGGGGTCGCCATCGAAACCCTTGCTTTGACGATTTATTGAAATTCAAATATGGACATTGGTCCTCTGTGCGCAAGGATGACAAGAAATTATGTAGCATCCTTTTGTTATCAAATTACGGTTTATTGTATTTAATTAGAATCTAATTGGGTGTCCTGTCAATTAGATTTGTGTTTTTGGGATTTTTTTTTGAGAATTTTAATGTTGAGAATTCGAGGCGCTCCCAAATATGTAAAATCCTAACATGTCCCTAAAATCTAACAAGTGAAAAAACGAAAATTCTAATTCATAAAGACCTAAAAACGGATTGGTATCGTTACCCTTAACAAAACAAATTTCTTTAAGAGATTACCCCAAAAATCGGTTTTTACGATTTATTAAAAGTGGAATATTTATTGAAATTAGAATTCTTTAACCCAGAAATCAGAATACATTCTTCTGACGGCTTTTGACGCGCTGAATTCGAATTCGAGGTCAGAATTTCCTTGATGGCTCCGACCTTCGAGATGTTGTAACCTAAAAGTGAAGAAATCACGTTTGTTTTTTTCGAAATATTTGTGGTTAAGTTGCATCGAAAGGGAATTGTTTTTCAAAGCCATTGTAATGAATTGATTTGAATAAACAACACAGAATAGTGGACTGTAATTTTCTTATTTATTTTATTTTTATTAACAACATGTGGTTCTTCGTGAACGTGTGTAAGCAACCAAAAAAAAAAACTCTAATCCTTTTTTTTTTCTTTTCTTTTTCTTCTTTGTTAACTTCGTTTTGTTGTATTCATGCGACATCTATATCCCAATGAACAGAAAAAAGATATTACAACATAATGGTTTCCCTATAAACACAAATTCAATTCACAGCATCAACCATACCGCGCCACCTTGAAAGACGATACTTTCAAAAATATTACAAACAAAAAAAAAATAAGCGTGTTTCATTGGCGTTAGCAAACTACTCACAAGTACTTGTATCTACTCGCAACTACTCATGCTCAAGTGATGGTGTAGTTGTTAGAAGTAGTTACGCATATAATTAACGAAAGAGGGATTTTAGTTTAAAAAATTCTAATAGATGGCTCTATACCTATTTTGGTTGTGTGAAACGTCATTTTTTAACCCTAATCCAACCAAGGTGTGCCTTTTTGGCTCGTTAGATAAATGCATCGACTTTTAAAATAATGTTAATTTAGTTATAAACTTGTATCTATTTTAATTTGAAACATTTAACGGACATCTAATCATTCTCTGAAAAAATTTTCGTAAATTATTTGATTAGAATTTTAATTTACTGACATAACAAAAATATGTTGGTTCGATTAGGGTTAAAAACAAAAAAATTTTGTTTATGTTTGTGATACGACGCGCAATTGTTAAACCGTAAAAATATTTTAATTATTTTGTTGTTTAATGTTTTATTACTTATTATTATTAATAGATCAACGTATTTTTTATTAAAATCTAGCAATTTTATTTAAATTGAGGTTATGTTTTACTACTGTCACAAAAATTCGCGTTCCATTGAACATATACTCACAAGTACTTGGTAGTAGCAAATTGTTTCCAATGAAACGCAGTGAATGATTTTAAATCGATAGATGTCACATGAGTCAACTTCAAAGCCGTGTACATTGGTGCAACTTAATTACATTTAACTTATAACTAATTTTTTACTTGATTGAAAATTGTATACGAATAATTAATTAGAGACATCATTACATTCAATTGGCAATTTTGCAAGCTTAGAAACTGTGCGTTTGTATACACTTTTCGTTATATGAATCTCCGCGATCCTTACCCTTCCGTCAGTTCCCGGAAACACCCATAAGCCACCAAGTAGAAGGTAAATTGTCGTCAACAACCAAAACGACGTCACCTGGTCTTAAGTTATCAGAATCTGCTTTCCACTTTTGCCTTTGTTGCAGTGTGTGCAAATATTCCGTTGAATATCGTTTCCATAAATCTTGTGTAAGTTAAGTGATTTATTCTGGTCTGTTAGAAGGTTGTTCTACATACGATGGTTCAGGATTAGCAACGATTGGCCGATGTATTAAGAAATGTGCCGGAGTTAATGGTAATGATGTCTCTCATTAATTATTAGTATACAATTTTCAATCAAGTAACAAATTAGTTATAAGTTAAATGTAATTAAGTTGCACCAATGTACACAGCTTTGAAGTTGACTCATGTGACATCTATCGATTTAAAATCATTTTTTTTTTGTAATATTTTTGAAAGTATCGTCTTTCAAGGTGGCGCGGTATGGTTGACGCAGTGAATTCAATTTGTGTTTAATAGCCTCCCGCCTATTCTTATGACTTCACCGTCAAGAAATGGGTTAAGCAATCTAATTTTGCTTGTTGTATGAATCGGTCGATTTGCTTTGAGACAAAGGTACTCATCACTAAAATGTTCCATCTGAATTAAATGTACAGTTTTCAATGTTGCCGATTCAAGATCCTTGATTGATGGGGCCCTTGAATGTGGTGATTTAGTTTTGCCAATTTTTAAAAAAACGCTGAATATATGCCACAATCCTCACAGTCTTAGAAAATAAGCTATATTTATATAGCCACTTGTTTGATTTTTCGTTGATTTTTCCCCCCATCAGAACGAAACTAGCGCCATTAATCTGACATGGTTCGAGAAATCGTGACGATTTATTTTTTAATTGTAATTTTGACCAATTTATTGTGTTACGACTTATTTGATATGATTTGGATTCATGAGTAATATCCATTAATGATATGGGTCCTCTCCACCAAAGTTCAAGTCCCGCCAACTTATTTGGCAATGAGCCTCTTGATATTAAATCCGCAGGGTTGTTATGTGAATCTATGTAACACTACAAATAATTCGCGGTTAGTTCTTTGATTTCGGTCACCCTGTTGGCTACAAAGGTTTTCAATAATTTTGGATCGGTTTGTATCCACGATAACGTAATTTGACTATCACTCCATAAGGAAACTGCATTGAAATTGATTTCAAGTGACTGTATTACACGATGTGCGAGCTGCGTCAATAATTGAGCGGCACACAGTTCCAAACGTGGTACGGTAATTACCTTTAACGGTGCGACTCTTCCCTTTGCGCATACTAATCGTGTACGTTATTCATCACATCAATACTACGAACATATAGGCATGCCCATATTCATCCTGAGAAGCGTCAGCATATCCATGTAGTTCCAATCGTATCGGTTCTGCACAAGCTATGTGTCTCGGTATGTTAAATTTCTTTACTAAATGTAATTCGTTCGTTAATTTATTCCACGTTCTTAATGATTCTTCATCGAGTGCCTCGTTCCAACCTTTGTTTAATCTCCACAAATCCTGTATTATTAATTTTGCACAAGTGATGATAGGTGAAATGAAACACAGCGGGTCAAATAACCTTGATATATGAGAAAAAATTGTTCTTTTTGTATTTCACAAATTTCTTTTGGTTGCCAAAAAAGCCCTAATGCTTTAATCGTCTCTGTATTATTCAACTCATTCTGAAGAATTTCACAGTCACATACTGGTATATTTTGAAGCACAAAATCATCATTTGAACTCCATTTGTGTAAATGGAATCCACCCTTAGCTAATACACGACACAACTCTTGAACTCTTTCACGTAATATATTGATATTATCTGCACCTGTTAATAGGTCATCAACATAAAAATCGCGTTTCACAATGGATGCCAATTCACTTCCTGCACATTCGTTGTCTACTAATTGATTTAACGAACAAGAACGGCGCCGATGCTGTTCCGTATGTAACAGTTAAAAGTTCAAATGTTTTGATTTTATCAAATGAATTAGGACGCCAAAATATTCGTTGAAGTGGCACCTGTGTGGAATCTACTAGTACCTCTCGATACATTTT
The DNA here is from genome assembly GCA_958295665.1 of Tipula vernalis. Classification (NCBI taxonomy): domain Eukaryota; kingdom Metazoa; phylum Arthropoda; class Insecta; order Diptera; family Tipulidae; genus Tipula; species Tipula vernalis. Next base: position 382,729,564 of record OY282559.1, on the reverse strand, counting down.
TGAAATGTCTGCTGTGATTACGTAACGATATTTCCTAAAACGTAAAACTATATCAAACAATTCAGATTGTGTACTTGGGCCAGCGCACATCACTTCATTTAAGGATAAACCATTTGCACTCCTTGCAGACGCGTCAAAAACCACTCGAAGTTTTGTGCAGCTACTCGTGGGTTTTAACACTGGGTGATGGGGCAGATAATGTTTCATCACTGACGGATTGTCGAAATCCTCGTTCATCTCTTTCATATGATTTAAACTGAGATACTCTGTCATAAACTTACAGTACTGTTCCTTTAATAACTCGTTCTGCTGCAATTTCTTTTCAATAATTAAAAATCTATGTAAAGCCAATTGCTTAACTTAACGATATAACAACCTTGCTGATTTCTCTTCACATGCTTAGTATAAGTTTTATTCACATAATCTTTTTTCATTTGACCAGAAGGTTTTTTGTGGAATATTCGCGATCTCCCAAAAACTTCTGATTGAATTGTTAAGTGGTTGTAATGTCACTGTGGAGTTGTCCAAAACACTTGAGTCAGAAAAAAACGTTAAATTTTGTTTGGCTGAATCAAGATATGCACCGCCTACTATAAATCCGAATTTTGATTCTATAAAGTAGGGCAAATTGTTATTGATTTTTATTTTCCTGAATCCAAGAACATTCCAAAACGTTTCTAATCCCAACAACAAATCCACTGGTCTGGAATCTCCGAACTCTGGATCAGCAAAAGAGTGACGTCCCTTGGAATAAACCAACGTGATACATCAATAGTTTTTACTGGAAGATGTCCCGCAATACTGTCAACTACAAGCATTTGTAACTTTTCACAATAGTTATTTAATCGTGACTTCACCTTTGTGCTGATACAGCTTGTAATGTTTACTCTACCACCGTTTAACTTATGTACTTGATTCTGAATTTCCGTCGAATTAAGCTTTAACATGTGAGTTAAATCTTTTGTTGTGTAATTCTCTGAACTTGCACTATCTAGCAGCGCACGACAATAGTGTGATTTCCCTCGGCCGTCCATTATCAGGACCAATGCCGTTGCAAATATTTTTGTGGTTCCTGAATTCAACCTTTTACCGAACATGGTTGATTTATCTTGATCTAAAGGATCTGCTTCAGTAGTTAACACCGTCACTATATTTTGATTACTCGTTCCTTCATCAGCTGGCTTGGCTCGTTGATTTAAGTGAAGCAAAGTGTTGTGATTTTTATTGCACACTCTACACTTACTGGCTTTACAAAATTTATTTGAATGGCCAGATCCAAGATAGTTGAAACATCTTCTGGATTTAGCAAACAATCACATTCCTGTCCAAAGGCGTCATACTAATAAAACTATCACGCCTATAAAGCGGATGTTCCTTTTCACTGCACAACCAACACTGACCCGAATTGGATGATTCTAACTGTGATTTAAATCCATGTTGCTGATTATTAGCTGCTTTTGATGTAACAAATGTTTTTGAATGCTTCGGTATTGTTGTTCGTTTTATTGATGAATGGCTACTAATCTGATACGACCCGTCTTTTGCTTTTAAGATTCGTGTCTCAGTATCCATAAATGATTTTAATTCTTCCCATGTTGGATGAATATTTGGAACAACTTGTTCTTCCCACTTCATCTTTAGATTTTGTGTGAATTTTTTAACAATTATGTTAATAATTAATAATTCTGATAATTTATCTAACGGAACTCCTAATGCCTTTAACGATGAAACATGATCATTTGAAGTATTCAACAAATGCAGTAACTCATTGTGATTATTTTTAATGCATTCAATTGATAACATAATGCGTCAATATGTGTGTTCACTATAATCCTAACATCATCGTACCGCTTGATTAATTCATCCCAAGCATCATTGTAAGCCGTTTCCGACAGTGTGATATGTCTGATTACATCCTTTGCCTCACCAGCTATGAGATCATCTAGATAGGTGAACCTCAAAATATTGTCAAGCGACTTGTTGTTGTGAATTAAGGATATGAATTTCTGCTTAAATGTCATCCACTCAGTTTGGTTTCCATCAAAATGTTTGATTTTAGTTTCCGGTAATTTTGCTAACCATGCTGTAGGATTTACAGCCACATATCGTTTGTCTTCTTGTTCAGACTCTGCTTTTGCTGTGTTATGCACTTCGTCGAACTTTTTCAACTCGGCGTGACGTGATTTCAATTGCCTCTTCTTCTTCAAAATCCATTTGGACTTGTCCGGATATCTCTTTTCATCTTTGAAAAATCGTATGTTCAAATTAAACAGTTCGACTTATTTCTTGATTTTGAGAAAATTAAATTGATGCGGCGGCTCCAAAAGCACAAAAGGGGATAAATGAAGTAATTGGAAAAACAAAAATGTTAAATTTAAGAGTGAATCCTAATAAGTATGCTTACATGAGTTTTGGAACAAATGCAACTCCAATACTTACTCTGTAGTCTGAAATGGCTAATTAACCTCTCGAGTACAGGAGAAAGTGCGAATGATTACTAAGAAAAATATGTTTTGGAATGAAATGTTAGTGAGGCTTCAAAGTATGGAAAATATGAATTTATTGCAACCCGTTCCTAATGTATGCTTCAATATAAAGGAATACAATAAGGGAATGAATGAAGTTATCGCAAAAAATTATGTTAGGGAAAATCAGTCGGCAATATGTGAAACAAGATATCCTTTATACAGATACTAGTGTGATTGATAATGATGTAGGCATTGATATTTTCATGCCCAGTACGAATGTGGCAAAGTGTTTTCGACTACATAAAAGTACCTGTATAATGAACGCCGAACTGATTGGAATATACGAAGGTATCCAAATGGCTGTGAATGAGGGGAATAGGAAGGTAGTAATATTTTCAGATTCCCAGAGTAGTTTGTGTTTGTTAAAATTTGGAGGTGGAATATAAGGCAATGTGTATGTCGATTTGATTTTTGAATGTGTTCGTATCTGTCAACGTGATGTGACCATACAATTGCCATCACATAGGCAGATCGAGGGAAATGAAACAGCCGATATGTTAGCTAAAACGGGTAGGGTAAAGATAAATTGAGGATAAAGATTGTACATCTGATTTTGGTATGTCCAAAATTCAGTCAATGCAGACCAAAGTTCAACATTCTTCGGAATGCACGAAATTTAACGACAGTAATGAATGAGGGATGATTGGTTTATAAGGAAATGTATGAAAATATTAGAATGAATGGAATACAATGTAATGGTAAACATAAAAGGAACTAATAGGAAAATATGGATGAGGGGTATCTCATTCCTTTAGGAATAAAATAATTGAAAAAAAAATAAATAAATTTATTCAAATCATAAAAATGTAAACAACTAAAAATTGTAAAATTTGATTTTTGGCAACAGTCGTTAATTTCGGAGCCAAGCCCAATAAAAAAAAAAGTTCATTAGGACCCCATTTTTCATTTTATAAAAAAAAAAATTATTTTCGATGTAACTTAAGCTCAAATATCTCGAAAAGCCGTGATTTTTGCACTTTTAGGTTATAATTACTCAAAAACTGGAGCCTCGGATTCGGCTTCGGATTCAGCACGTCAAAAACCTTCGGAAAAGTATATTCTGGTTTCTGGGTAAAAAATTTGTCCGCCTGTGTTTTCACATTCACATAATATAAAACCTTAAAATCTATAACCGTTCAAACCTAAAACCTTGAAATCCAAAAACCTACTAACTTGAAAACAGGAAACACTTAAAACCTAAATACTTATAAAATATGAAACGTTTAAAAATTTTAAAACCCAAAAATCTAAAAAATCCGCAAAATGCTGATATCCGCTAAATCGTTGGGTTGGTTACTTATTATAACCTCTCCAATAACCCTAAAACTCTACAAATCTATAAATCGAAAATCTCGAAACCTAAATAACGTCTAAAAACCGCCAAAACCTAAAAAAAACCCTTATACTAAAAACGGCTTGGTATCTTTCGATAGAAACCTATATAAAAATCCTGAAACTTAAAACCCAAAACCCTGAAATCTACAAATCTAAAAACCGAAAAACACATAAACTAAAAATCTTCAAAATCGGAAAGTCTAAAACCCGCTAAACCGAAAAACATATATCCTTAAAACCTAAAAATGTAAAAGTCTATAAAGAGTTCGGGACATTATGCCAATTTTAAAAATCTCGATTCCAAAATGCCGACTACCGAAATGCCAACTAGAAAAATGTCGACCGGTACATTTTGTCGATTTACAAAATATTGATTCTAAAATGTTGACATGGCCAAATTGTCGATTCTAATATGTCGACTTGGAAAAATTTTGGATGTTGGATGATTGGAACATCCAAAATTTTTCCAAGGCGACATTTTAGAATGAAAAGTCTTAAATAACTGAAACTATCAATGTTTAATATTTATTTTTTGTTGTATTAATTATGAAATATCACAGCAAAAAATTTCACGGTAAATAAATAACTCATAATATTATTAGTAATATAAACAAATAATATTATTACGATAAAAAGATATCAAATGCTAATCCTTTGGGTTGGCCACATTATCTCGCATTACAAAATCTCGCATTTCAAAATCTCGCAATATATTCCCCGTACATTTATGTAATCGCGCGCGCGACCTACATATATAATAACTTTTATTTTATTCAAATTACAAAATATAATTTCATATTGATTGTAATAGGAGAATAATAACAGATTTATCATTAATAGTATATCAATCGTGAAATCAAACAAAGGTAAAGATAAATTATTCATTGATGGATATTGTTATCATTTAAGTAGAAAATCCAAGAAAAATTTCAATTCGGTTTTTGCCGAACAATTCATTTTTTTATTGGGAACTATTTCATCGTTAAAACTTCTCGCTGAATCCAGTTGCTGGATTATGGATGGTAATTCCATATTGTGCCATCCATATTGGGGCAACTGTTTTCCATACACGGATGTATTGATGGTGAAATAGTTCCACTAGTTTTTTGCTTAATGAGCAAAAAATCAAACTAAGTATATGATCAAATGTTCTTCAATTAAAAAAAAATTTGCATTGAAAATGAAATCAACATAAAACCTGAAAGGATAATATGCGATTATGAAAAAACAATTGTTTCGTCGGCATCATTTTTCTTCCCTAAAACTACATTTAAGTGATGTTTATTCCATTTTGGCAACATACACATAATATGGCCAAAAATACAAAAACAAAGATTGGCAGTTAAATACGGAAATTTGGAATCTTTTTCTAAAAAAATTAGGATGCTTAAGGCTCTAGCTTTTGCCCCACCAAATCAAATCTCTTCGTATTACACAAGTTTGAATAATGAATTCGATGACGAAAACGCCAAAAAAATTGGATCTTGGTTAAAAAAAATTACATCGGAGAAAATAAACAATGACCTATGTATATACAAACCAGAATTTTGGTCGACTACTAATTCAGAAACTGGTTCGGAATGATTTCCACGGACAAAAAAAAAATTTTGTTGAAGCATGGCACCGTCGCTTAAAAGTCGTGGTTGGTAAACGCCACGCAGGTGTCTACAAAACAATTTAGGACTTATCGAAAGAAGCTGTTCTAGCTAAACTCCGGATAGATAGACTTAAATCTGGTGAACCGATTCCTAAAAAAAGGAAGCAAATTGATAGAAATAATAAAATTAAAAAAATAATAAGAAAAAAAGATAGACTCACTCCAACACAATTTTTAAAGAACATTGCTTACAACTTAATGCTTACCTAATTTTATTCTTTTATTTGTTTTAGTTTTATTAACATGTTAAATGTATTAAATTATTTCCATATTAAATATTAAAATTGAATTATTAAAAAATTTTGAATAAAATTAAAAACTTAAATATATTTTGCTTCAAAAACCGTATAAGCCGGAGAGAAGTTGCGAGATTTCTTAACGATGTTACTAACTAAATATTTTACTATGCAATATAACAATATGCAAGATTTTGTATTGTGAAATTTTGTAATGCGAGATTTTGTAATGCGGGATTTTATAATGCGAGATTTTGAGCGCAAGATTTTCTTTTTTAAATGTAAGATTTTGTAATGCGAAATTTTGAAATGCGAGATTTAGTAGCGCTCCCAATCCTTTTAAATAATTCATTTTGGATCTCTCTTCTTTATCTGCTAACACTTCTTCTGCTAATCGCTCTTCTCACGTTCAAGATAAATCCTTTTAATTTTTTCTTTTTCGCCCTGCTGCATCCACAGAATCTTCCATTTTACAGTAATATATTCTTTACCTTGTACTTCAATTATTTTATGATATAATTATTTTATAATATTGCTTTCCTATGATTACCTTTAATCTGCGATGACAACCCTCCACACAATTTTGTGTTTTTGGCAGATTGTCATTCATTAAATCATGAACTGACCAAAATTTTGGCGGATAAGGAACAGAACTATGATTATGTTGGTTTTATATCGATATTTTTCGGCTCTTGAAAAAAATATGATTGGTTTCAAATCATTCTGCAATTTTTAGACAGTCACGGAAAAATAATTTTTTTAACTCTTCGTAAAATTCCGGTATTTCATCTACATTTAAATATGATAAGCATTTAAGCATTCGAATTTGAATGCTTAATCCTTCATCTCTACCATACTGCCTAGAAAGCCCTTCTGCCTGAATTTTCTTCTAAATTATTTGGCCGAAATGAAAAAAACAATCTTTAAAAATTGTAGTTGGGAAAAAACATTTAGCAGCGCTAACACTAGCCTTTTCAAAATCAGAAATAATGTAGTCCGGTGTCATACTTATACCATTATCACATGCTATTTGGCATATCTCGTAAAATGCCTCATGTTAACATTTCTTATTTTTGCTACCCATTAAGCAATATATCATGGGTACAATAATCCCGTCTTGCATTTTGCAGTGGATGGTAAATAGCTGGGGCATAATGGAAGGTACTTCTGCACACGTGCCATCCATCAGCCAAAGTTTTGACTTCCCAAGTAATTTTAAATTTTAAATTGTGCCCAGAATAATAATCTTTACACCTTGATTATCTTTTTCATATAGCACAAATTGTTCATCTTCAATATACCTTATTCTATTGGGAATACCAATTTATTCTAATGAAGCTGGTTCACATTCGCCAACAGTAGATCTAACCCTAGCCACCTTTTTTTTAGCGTCTGCTTTAGGTAAATATACCCTGCAGTTAGCGTTGCAATTGGCAACTGATTCGTTCACTATTTGTGATGGCTGATTGGGTGTCGTCTTAGCCATAGTTTTAACACAATTATTGGTTTTGTATTTTGAAAGTTTATATGTGAAAGGTTCATGTGAATGGGCTGTTGGTATCTTAGAAATTTTCTGTTGATCATTTTCCATTTTCGTACTAACCCGCGCTTTACAAATTGAAATTTCCTCACAACGCCAGTGAAAAACTTCATTTTGTATTTTTCTTAATGGTAGATATATCCGTTTACAACAAGTTTTATTGCTCCCTAATTGCTCGTAATGGTCTTAACTTTCATTTTTTGTAAAATCTTCTGAAAATTTTAGTTTTATAACATTTGAATTACATAAATAGCTAGTTAAAATAAGCAAGATAGTAAAGAAATTGCATAACTTTAACTTAAACAATATTCTACCTAAAAATACAAAGTCAATATTTCTGCTGATATTTTGAAATCTGGATTTTTAAAATCAACATTTTCTTTAGTCGACATTCTGCCCAGTCAATAATTTTTCTTAAACACAAATCGACATTTTGTCCAGTCGATTTTTTCTGAGTCGATGTTAAGGAGGGATCCCGTCTATAAACCCTTAAAGCTAGATAATCCCAAAAAAAAACAAAAAAGTCCAAAAAAATCAAGTTTTTGAAATATTATTTTAATTAGAGGACTGCTACCCCCAACCTCCGCTTTAACGATTTTTTGAAATTCGAATAGTCAATTGGAACAATTTTAAAAAATTTGTAATTTTTAATAATTACTCACATACTAAAATAAAAAACTTCCCAAAACAGCTCAGCATTGGTCTTTTCTGCACAAGTGTGACTAGGAATTATGTTGTTTCCTTTTGTTTTCATATTGTAGTTAACACAAATTTAATAGGGTCTTCCTTTTTTAATGGGGCACATTATTATGTATTTTTGGGGATTTTGTTTTGGGATATTTATTTTTGGGAATATGATGGTATCCCGTAAAAATTTATAAATAAATTTAGGGTTGGTGATAAAATTCCGAATTACCAAATCGCGAAAAATCAAGTTTTTTAAATGTAACAAATGTTTGAAATATTATTTTACTTCGTTTTATACCCCCATAGAGCTGCCTCCCGCTAACCCACGCTTGGACGATTTTTTAAAATCTAACATTTATTAAAATGGAAGAATTTTTGAAAAATTTATGTGGTTTAATAATTATTCACAAACTAAAATAAAGAACTCTCCAAGGCCGCTCACCATTGGATCCTTTGAGCAAGGATGACTGGAAAACGTCAGAAAAATTTCAAAATATTTACATTTGTAAAAATAGATTACGTTTGTATTTAACATACTACAAAATACAAAGCTCCCCAAAGCTGTAGTTGTGTAAGTTATGTAGATTCCTTTTGTTTTGGTATTGTAGTACCAACTACAACTGTATTTCCGTATTTTTTTTGGGATTTTTTCGTTCGGGAATATGATGGTATCCCGTAAATATACATTTCAAAAAACCCAGAATTGGAAACCTAAACACCTGAAACCCTAAAAAACCTAAAATTGAATAAACTGAGGTATACCGTGAAACTTACATATCCAAAAGTTTTAAAAGAGTGCAAAATAAAAATCTGAAAGCCTTAAAATCTAAAAATCTTTAAATCTAAATCTTTAAAACATTTCAAAAGCCTAAAATCCTGATAATCTTTAAATCTAAAGTTCCAAAAACCGAAAACCCAAAAACAAAAACTTGAAGCTCTACAAATCTTAAAACCTAAAAATCTATGAACCCTTAAACCTAAAAATCTCGAAAATCTTAAAACCCCAAAATGCTTAAAGTCTGGTTTCCATTATGAAACATATACTGTCAGTATTTTTTACTGAATAAAAACATTATAGTCGAAAATTTCATTGAAGTGACACAGATTATGTTTTGTTTTTAATGTTTTTTTGAAAAATATACTTCGCTTCATATATTTTTCAGTAAATTTTGTCAGTATACTATAAAAATGACAGTATACCATAATAATTTTTTCAGTACTGTAAAACTGAAAAAGTTTTTTTTTGCCTCTCACACAGCACGCCAAGAAATATTTTTATTCCATTTTTTTTTTACTGTCAGTAAATATTTCATAATGGAAATCAGGCTCAAAACCTAAAAAATTGAAAATATAAGGTCCGAGGAACCAAAAACCAAAAATATATAAAGCCTAAAGTTCTAAGTAGCTAACAATCTTAAGTCCGAAAAACTGAAAACGAAAATACAAAAATCTAACAAGAATCTTTTGAACTGTCAAATTCAACAAATTGTAAAAACTATTCTAAGTTGTAGTACTCTGTGAGAATTAACGAAACCATTTTTTTTATCGGCAACCAAGCCGCTTTAAGGGGTTAAAACTACTACTACTGCTATAGGGGATTTCATCCCCTATATAAAAGGGACAATCCTCTCATAATCTATTTTACTATGGATTAATTATACTTTTTATGAGGAACCCATTTGTTTTATCAAAAACAGTGTAGTAGAAACCGAAATATGGTTTATCGAAAAAAGCGTTTTTTGAAATTAAATTAAGGGGTGGTTTTAACGGCGAAACGGAAAAAACGGCGTGGTTTCCGATAAAAAAAACTGGGTCTGTTAATGTCTCACAGAGTACTACAAACTTAGAATAGTTTTTGTATTTTTTTGAATTTGACAGTTCAAAAGGTTCTCTTGCAAATCCTAAAAGTTACACCCTAAAGACCTAAAACTCCGAAAGCTAAAATATAAAAATTTAGCATGTGAAAAACCGAACACCTAAAATCCTTAAGACCTAAAAAAACCGAAAGATTAGGATAACGGTTTCCCTCATCTTTTGGTTATTTACATCTTAAGGATTTTAGGTTTTCGGTTTAGCGTTGTGCCATTTGTTGTTTAGCGTTTGTCACTATGCTGGAATTTACCACAGCTTTTTTTGCAAATTTTGACAAATTACGATATTTATATTCTGCCATATTCCTGAAAACCATCGTATTCTGATTTTTTTTGGCTTGTTTTGGAAAAGCATGCAAAAAAAATCATTTTCATCCTGGTTATGTTGCCAGCATTTAAAAAGCTCGCCCTTTATTTGCTGTGTGCAGAATGCTAACTACGGTTTTTGGTGTCGTTCGGCACATTTTTCGACTTTGATATTGTCTTAATACAATTTTGATGAACACGTTCTAAAATTTTTGTAGAAAGTAATTTTCTCGACGGTAGTTTGTCAGAGTATGCTGATCTTATAAGGAGTTATGCGATTCTACGACCGCAAAAGGAATGTTACAATCAAAAAAAAAATCACCTAACGCATTGTTAAATTTTTTTTCATTTTAAGTTACGGTATCGGAATAATTTGAAATTTTATTCGCATTCGGAAAATGAGAATATATTTGTGCAGGATCGGGCTGCCGACACCAAACCCTTGCTTTGACGATTTATTAAAATTCATGATTATCAATATAAATTACACGATTAGCGTCTAAGTCGCTTAGCATTGGAGCCTTTGCGCAAGGATGCCAAGAAATTATGTAGCATGCTTTTGTTATCAAATTGTAGTTGATCTTATTTAACAAAAAACTATTTGGGTCTTCTGGCACATTACTTTGTGTTTTGGGGATTTTTTTTTTGATATTCTATTGTTGAGAATTCGTGGTGATCCCTAAAACTTTAAATCTTTATACTTTGATCAACCTAAAAATCTAGAAGTCTAAAAACCGAAAAACACAAAAAATCTAAAATCCTAAAAGTCACATTTAAAACATATTAGAAACCCTTGAAGCTAAAAACATAAAAATCAAAAATGCAAAAAGTCGAAAACCCAAAATCCTAAAAACCTAAAAACGTAAGGTAACGCATCGAGATTAAATAGTGTGCCCGAAAAAGGTCTACCGCAGTCTTTCAACTGCAGGCTCATATTAAGCGAAACTAAATAAAATGGATTTCAGCAAGGTTACGTGACTTAAATTCTAAACGAAAATTTGTTTTCTTCTCACTAAACATTAAACTTTAGAAGTTTTAATATGCAACCCCCGGTTCAAATTATCACTTCATTTACCTTCTCATATGTAAGTATAAAGTTGTATATAAACATTAAGATTTAACAAGTACCGAATGTACAATTTTAATTGTTGCCATACAAACTCTATAAAAACATGAAAACTTACCCCAAAATTGAGATATTATGCGGTAGATCTCTACATCGTATTCCACACACAATAATCCATTTCGTTATCCTATTCCAGATAGTTTCAATTAAAATATTTAATTTCGAAAAAACTTACAAAAGGATAACATCGTTCTCTGTGCGATGATTTATTTGGGTCATGCACATATGTCTTTGATAACACAAGAACGAGAATAACGTTGCCACAACAACAAGCAAAACAGCTACAAAGCTTTTAAAATCCCGGCTATGTCTCTGTATACGTGTATCTCTTACACAATGAGACAAAAACCACGATACAAAATCAGGATACAAAGTATATAAATTTTATAACTATTAAGTCCCCTGCTGTTGATGTATTTGTTTTGTTTTTGCGCTCAAACTATACATGAGTGGTGGGATACTGCACCGAAGACGAGTCATCATTGTTATATACTTGTGTAGGATACAACGTACAACAAATAAGGTGGCAGTTTTTTTTATTGTGTTCGATGGTGGCATTCACCCCCATCCTTTATAGAAATTAAAAGTTTAACATGTTTGAAATTAAAAAAAAAAAAAAAATCGAAACTGGAATATGGTATTACGAGAAGATGAGAAAAAAAGGATTTTTTATAGTTTTTGGTAAAGAAAATTTGTATCGGTGGGGAGGAGCTGATTTCGAAATTATAATACATTTAAGTTTATATTTTATTGTATTATTTAGAAAACTTGGCAAAACAAATTGAGTTTAACAGTTGTTGCGATATTAAGAATATAAAAGTTTTGTGTTTACTGTTCTGTTGCTCAAAATGTATTTAAATTTGTGGATTAACCTCGTTTTTAGTGAGGAAGGATATAGAAAATTGATTCGGGATTATTAATATTGCCAATTTGTTTGGTTATATAATGCAATTCTTGGTTTTTATTGATAATTTGAAATAGCTTGCAAGAGTTACTCAATTTTAGATGCTCAAGTACTCTCGACGATTTTCAATTTAATTTAATTATTTCAACACGCTATTTTTAACTTATATATTACTGGTTTTGAGAACTGGAGATATTTAAAATTGAAGTAAAATAAATTGAGCAATTTATTTAAATAACGATAGATTCTTGAACACAAGTGTCAGCTAAAAAATAACGATAACGTCACAGCTAAAAAATAAAGATAATTTGCGATATCCGCAAATTGAGCAAAGTTTGCTCTAAATTAGTTATTTTTAATTAAATGTTTCACTGTTTACACAAATTTTATTAATATATGTATATCCTTCTATTTCATACTAAAAAAAATTTTAGGTTTGAGCTACTTACTTATTTGTATTAAGTTCATTTTCCTCAAACATATAAATATTAGTAGTTTGTTAGATTTCTTACTTAGCAGTTGCTCAATTTTGCGTGTTTAGGTATTCCCTCTTAACTTAGCAAAATAAACCTAAAAAGAATACTGTTTGACAAAATTTACGTTGCTCAATTTATATTAATTTGTCAGACATAAAGGTCGGTTTTATTTAATTTTTAATGATTCGTTCTAAAAAAGTTCACATGTTGCATGATTTGCGTCGACTAAGAAACTCAATATAAAAAAATTGTACGGATATTTTTATGTATAACCGACAAAAAAAAAAAGACGGAGCTTTTGTACACGTGTGCGTGTAAATGTAAAATTAGAAATATTTGTAAAATATTATTTTTTTGTAATGAAGCAAAATTTAAATTCCAACTTGTAATTAATTTTATTAATTTTTATTTTATTTTATATATATGCATATCTATATCCTTAAATAAGTCAAACAAAATTTAATAAACAAAAAAAAATTGGCAATGCAATTTTCCTATTTATATAGACAAGGAACATGACGTTGGAGTCCTTCTTTTGATGCACAGTAAAGTAAATTTAATAAACATTATTTTATTGATTTTTTAATTATAATACAAAAAAATTGAGGTGTGGCCAACACACGACTTTCTTTTACGAACAGAGAATTTTGAGAATTTTTTATTTTTATTTTTATTTTGCTTTAATTTTTGGAAACATTTTGTTTTAAGTAGTTTTTTGTAAACCTTATACTTTTTAAGATATTTGCAAAACAAATTTTCCGGACCAAGGGAGTGGCCACTTCCGGTTAGCCGATTTGGAGTAAAATTCACTGGGACCTCCCAATTTATCAAAAAAGCTTAAAGTGGAAGTTTCAGTTCGATTAATTAAACCATATGGGCTGTAGAAAGGACACAGACAGACTGACAGACTAACAGACTGACAGACTGACCGACTGACAGACTGACAGACTGACAGACTGACAGACTGACAGACTGACAGACTGACAGACTGACAGACTGACAGACTGACAGACTGACAGACTGACAGACTGACAGACTGACAGACTGACAGACTGACAGACTGACAGACTGACAGACTGACAGACTGACAGACTGACAGACTGACAGACTGACAGACTGACAGACTGACAGACTGACAGACTGACAGACTGACAGACTGACAGACTGACAGACTGACAGACTGACAGACTGACAGACTGACAGACTGACAGACTGACAAACTGACAGAATGACAGACTGACAGACTGACAGACTGATAGACTGATAGACTGATAGACTGACAGACTGACAGACTGACAGACTGACAGACTGACAGACTGACAGACTGACTGACTGACTGACTGACAGAGTGACAGACTGACAGACTGACAGACTGACAGACTAACAGACTGACAGACCGACAGACTGACAGACTGACCGACTAACCGACTGATCGACTGACAGACTGACAGACTGACAGACTGACAGACTGACAGACCGACAGACTGACAGACTGACAGACTGACAGACTGACAGACTGACAGACTGACAGACTGACAGACTGACAGACTGACAGACTGACAGACTGACAGACTGACAGACTGACAGACTGACAGACTGACAGACTGACAGACTGACAGACTGACAGACTGACAGACTGACAGACTGACAGACTGACAGACTGACAGACTGACAGACTGACAGACTGACAGACTGACAGACTGACAGACTGACAGACTGACAGACTGACAGACTGACAGACTGACAGACTGACAGACTGACAGACTGACAGACTGACAGACTGACAGACTGACAGACTGACAGACTGACAGACTGACAGACTGACAGACTGACAGACTGACAGACTGACAGACTGACAGACTGACAGACTGACAGACTGACAGACTAACAATGATGACAAAGGTTTCGCTAGCACATGGAATAGGTTCCTCAATTACCTAGTTAGAAAACCCTAATCCATACGGATCCTTCGTTAAGTAAAAGTTCTACGAATTTTTTTTTTGGAAATCGCACGCAACCCCCAAGGGCCAATATCGGCCATTGCCAACAATGATGACAAAGGTTTCGCTAGCACATGGAATAGGTTCCTTAATTACCTAGTTAGAAAACCCTAATCCATACGAATCGTTCGTTTAGTAAAAGTTCTGCAAAATTATTTTTTGGAAATCGCACTAAAATACCAAGGGCCAATATCGGCCATTGCCAACAATGATGCCAAAGGTTTCGCTAGAACATGGAATAGGTCCATCAAATACCTAGTTAAAAAACCCTAATCCATACGGATCGTTCATTTAGTAAAAGTTCTACGAAATTATTTTTTAGAAATCGCACTCAACAATGATGACAAAGGCTTCGCTAGCACATGGAATAGGTCCCTCAAATACCTAGTTAGAAAACCCTAATCCATACGGATCGTTCGTTTAGTAAAAGTTCTACGAAATTATTTTTTGGAAATCGCACTCAACAATGATGACAAAGGTTTCGCTAGCACATGGAATAGGTCCCTTAATTACCTAGTTAAAAAACCCTAATCCATACGGATCGTTCGTTTATTAAAAGTTCTACGAAATTATTTTTTGGAAATCGCACTCAACTCCCAAGGGTCAATATAATGATGACAAAGGTTTCGCTAGCACATGGAATAGGTCCCTTAATTACCTAGTTAAAAAACCCTAATCCATACGGATCGTTCGTTTAGTAAAAGTTCTACGAAATTATTTTTTGGAAATCGCACTCAACAATGATGACAAAGGTTTCGCTAGCACATGGAATAGGTCCCTTAATTACCTAGTTAAAAAACCCTAATCCATACGGATCGTTCGTTTATTAAAAGTTCTACGAAATTATTTTTTGGAAATCGCACTCAACAATGATGACAAAGGCTTCGCTACCACATGGAATAGGTCCCTTAATTACCTAGTAAAAAAACCCTAATCCATACGGATCGTTCGTTTAGTAAAAGTTCTACGAAATTATTTTTTGGAAATCGCACGCAACAATGATGACAAAGGCTTTGCTAGCACATGGAATAGGCCCCTTAATTACCTAGTTAGAAAACCCTTTTCCAAACGAATCGTTCGTTTAGTAAAATTTTTGCAAAATTATTTTTTGGAAATCGCACTCGACTCCCAAGGACTAATATCGGCCATAGCCAACAATGATGACAAAGGTTTCGCTAACACACAGAATAGGTCCCTCAAATACCTAGTTAGAAAACCCTAATCCATACGAATCATTCGTTTAGTAAAAGGTCTGCAAAATTATTTTTTGGAAATCGCACTCAACTCCCAAGGGCCAATATCGGCCATTGCCAACAACGATGAAACAGGTTTCGCTATCACATGGAATAGGTCCCTTAATTACCTAGTTAGAAAACCCTAATCCTAATTTTTTTTTTTAATTTTTAAATTTTTAATTTTTTTTTTTTTATTTGTTTTTAATTTTTGGAAACATTTTGTATTCAGTTGTTTTTTGTAAACCTTATACTTTTTAAGATATTTGCAAAACAAATTTTCTGGACCAAGGGTGTGGCCACTTCCGGTTAGCCGATTTGGAGTAAAATTCACTGGGACCTCCCAATTTATCAAAAAAGCTTAATTTGGAAGTTTCAGTTCGATTGATTAAACCATATGGGCTGTAGATAGGACACAGACAGACTGACAGACTGACAGGCTGACAGACTGACAGACTGACAGACTGACAGACTGACAGACTGACAGACTGACAGACTGACAGACTGACAGACTGACAGACTGACAGACTGACAGACTGACAGACTGACAGACTGACAGACTGACAGACTGACAGACTGACAGACTGACAGACTGACAGACTGACAGACTGACAGACTGACAGACTGACAGACTGACAGACTGACAGACTGACAGACTGACAGACTGACAACAGACTGACAGACTGACAGACTGACAGACTGACAGACTGACAGACTGACAGACTGACAGACTGACAGACTGACAGACTGACAGACTGACAGACTGACAGACTGACAGACTGACAGACTGACAGACTGACAGACTGACAGACTGACAGACTGACAGACTGACAGACTGACAGACTGACAGACTGACAGACTGACAGACTGACAGACTGACAGACTGACAGACTGACAGACTGACAGACTGACAGACTGACAGACTGACAGCCTGACAGACTGACAGACTGACAGACTGACAGACTGACAGACTGACAGACTGACAGACTGACAGACTGACAGACTGACAGACTGACAGACTGACAGACTGACAGACTGACAGACTGACAGACTGACAGACTGACAGACTGACAGACTGACAGACTGACAGACTGACAGACTGACAGACTGACAGACTGACAGACTGACAGACTGACAGACTGACAGACTGACAGACTGACAGACTGACAGACTGACAGACTAACAGACTGACAGACTAACAGACTGAAAAAAATAAATCTCTAAAAATCTCAAGGTCCAAAATTTTCATGAATACTATACTTTATTTTACTAGAGTAAAAGAAAGTAATAAAACTCAATCACAATTTATTGGCATCAACGAGTGTCCAATTATTTAAAAAAATGTAATCAGTTAGAAAAAAATGAATAACAAAGCAGCTGAAAACCAAGTAGCTCAATTTTTAGTTTCATTTTGTTATACTTTTTTATTGTCTAAGATTGAGCAAATTTGGAATGGAATATGAAAGTTTTGGATGAAATAAATGTTTTTAAGTTTGAGCTATTTTCAAACTTGGAGTTTTAGGTCATATTACCCACGGTACATTACCATAAAAAATAATAGATGAAACGGTAAATGCAAGTTGCTCAATTTTTGAAAATTATATGTTTTGCGATTTTGCTCAAAATACTAGTTTTGTTTTATTTTGGTTTACAGCTTATTCTTTTTTTCGTCAGCATACCACATTTTGAGCAAATTTAATATTGTCTCATGATATATCATAGCTCGTATTTTTTTTACTTTGTCCAAGACAATTTCTTTAGTCTAGAGTTGTTATCAGTGTAGTCCAAATTTTATTGATGTTCCAAAAAGTTGCTCAGTTTAAAAAAAGCATTAGTGAACAGTTTGTATTTTGTTCAGTCACTAGTTGTAAAATGTTTAGATTCGCTAAATACAAATATGAACTGTAGCTCAGTAGTGATCCAAACTTTTTGAAAACGAAAAGCAATTTCAATAGAAAATTAACAATTTTTATTGCCTACTAACTATTTGTGTCATGTTTAAATATTAAAACAAACAAGTTGGTCTGACTATCACTTGTGAAAGCTGCAATAGTCACATGTCATACGCCAAAATCATGAAAACATTAATTCAAATTATTTTCTAGTATTAATGAATAAAATAATACAAATTTAGACTATTCAAATTCGATTACTACTCAATACTAGCAGTTTGTTTATTAATATTACTAAAAACTGTAAGTATTTAAATTCTATTATTATAGCCATAACTTGCTCAATTATTTAGTGAAAAATACGGTGCAATTTTTTTTTGAAAATGGACCGTTTTATGGTCTGATGAAGGTTTTTTACTCACTGTTTATCAACGACGTTTTATTACACACTGTTTGAGTTGCTCAATTTTTTGAAACGCCAATAAACATTTCTCCTTTTTTTCTTGTTTTATGCCATTGATTGCCTCAATTTTTACATTTTTATAAAGATTTTTAATATGTTTTGCTCAAATTATTATGGTAATTTGACAACAATTAAACCTAGCTTAAGCTAACTTAAAAGTTCATCGTTCCATAATTTAATTTATTTAACATTTCTTAATTTTTTTTTAGTATATTTGCTCAATTTCAAATTATTCTTCGCTAAAGTCATCTGTCATCATTATCATTATTTTGATTTTCACAAGTAATTAAAATTAAGTTATTTGTTGCTCAGTTTTTTAAAAATCCTCGTATACTTTTTTATTGGTTCGTGAAATTTCTTTAGTGGTTGCTTTTATATTTACCTAGCTTAAAACAAGTTGCTCAATACATGATACATATTATTCCATCATATTTAAACACATGAAGAACGAATACGCCCGTTTTAGTCATTGAAGTATTAACAGTCTTATTTTACACAGCAAAGTTACAGTTCAAGCAATTACAGTCTAAAGTGAAGTATAAACTGATAAATCTTAGACTATGAAAATTGAGCAAAATATTAAAACTAATATTGTGTAATATTGCGATATTCTTTGATAATTTTAAACTATTCTTCGACTGAAGTGATATTTTGTATGTATCGCTTAAACAATAAACTGGCCAATATTTAGAAAATTTTTTGCTCAATATTGTTTAACAATTTTTGTTTTTGATCTTGAAATTTATTGAATATTTGCACCCCTATTTATTCAGTTTTAAACTAGTCTAAATCTAAATGGGTCAATATATGAATTTCAAATTATCTATAATGTTCAATAAGTTTGGTCACGTTTTTAAATATTTATTGTTCAAATATTGCGATATTCCTGGCTAGTTTTAAATTAATGTTCGACTAATGTAGCTTCTAAAATCATCTAATAGTTTGTATTTGGGCTAAAACACTACATATGTAAATATATTGCTTTTAAAACCTAGTTGCTCAATATTTAAAACTTGACATGAACTGTTATTGAATCGTATAATTTATTTAGTAATTGTGTCTGTTTTGAATCAGTTTAAATCTAGTCTAAAACTGAGTTGCTCAATATAATTTCACGAAGTTTTAAAACAATTGAAAAACTAATATACGTTTAATTCCAAAGTAGTCTCAGAAGGTTAGTTTTAAAAATTGTTTAAAAATTTCTCCTTGCAGCGAATAAAATCACACCAGCCGTATACCTAAGGAGGTAAGCAATTTGCAGGGGGTCGACATACAATGCACTATTTGCTGTTCATTCTTGATTTGTATACTACTTCATTTATGAAATTCAAAGCAAACTGCGGAAGAGTTGGAAGTGCCTCGAGCCTCGGAACAATTTTTATAGAATTAAACAACCAAACGTAAACTAATTGTTCGTGGACTATTGAAATTGGGCAACTTGTCCATACTCACATTTCCTATTATGATGCTTAAAATGGTACGTAATTGACGAAACAGCTTAAAAGTTGTCGATGAGTTGAATGTTGTGAGTTTGAAGGTTTTCAAAACCTTAAAAATTTGATTTAATTAATGGCTGTCTAAATCCATTGCTCAAAATTATGATCCTAAATCATCAGCTTTCCAAAAATGCGCTTGAACTGTAAATTGAAGTCTTCTATTTGACTTAACTCGAAAATAGGAGCCATTTAGCTAAATTTATCTAAATTTGTTTGATTTAGACAATTTGCTCAATTAATTCAGCTAATTTTTAGTCACAGATTAACGCGAAAAATTATTTTAACTCAGATTTCTTATGTTCATTATAGGATTTTTTCAAAAAAATTGAGCAACTTATTGCAAATATAGTCAAATATACTACAAATAAAGTAAACGGTGTGTTAATAAAAAGGCGTTGGTATGGTTTTGTTGCTCGCTAAAAATGAGCAATCTTAATAATTCTACACAGAACGTTAATTTTGTAGTATTTTGCTCAATTTAATTGCATTTTGTTTAATTAAATATTTCATTGTGTATTTATTTTGTCTCAAAAGTGTAATCTTATTTAAAAAGATTGCGAATTGCTTTAATTTGCACATTAAAACAAATTTGCAAACAAATTTTCTTGTTGTATAATTGTTGCTCAATGTGTGAAACGTAGCATTTCAGCAAAACTAAGTACGTAATTTAGTTGATCTGGGCTTTAAAATAAGTTGCTCAAAATTTGGCATCACAGTTAAAAGTTTATTATTAATGTACATAATTCACTATTGTTGCTCAAAATAACGAATTGTATTTTTTCTCATTTCAGGTATGTAAATGGCTTCATCTAAATATTAATGCTAAGATACTCTCAAGCAACTTGTGTAAGTACCAAACCATCACAAACAACCATATTTAATGTATTAAATCCGTCCTTTATAAAAATTTAAATGTGTTCATGAACCCATATGAAATAGGATTTCCATGTCTTCTGAAAAATCATCTGCACTTTAATTTAGCAGATACAAATGTTTTTCTACACGTCAAATCACCCAATATCTATTTATCTAGCAACAAGACAAATGGTTAACCGGAAATCACAGTCAAGTGTATCATCTCCCAAAAAAAAAGATTTAATTTTTTTTTTCTTGTGACTTTTATAAACCGACAAAATTTTAATATTCAATTTAAGGGGGGAAAAAAATTGAGTATCATTTAGAGATACCAAAATTAAGGCTTAAATTGAAGCATGCGGTTCTACACCGTCTATATTTTGCCTCAAATCCTTTTCTTATGTAAAATAGAAATTATTAAAGCTCTATCTGCATCGAATGGGTTGTTAGGGACAAATTTGCTTATATATAGTATGTACCATATGTGTGATGTGGGAAATCAAGATTTTTCATTCAACTCTTGATGAATCATACGTTTAAATGAAAATTAGTTTGATGTAATTTAATTTAATTTTCTTTAATAATTTTGTTGTTGGGAATTTTTGTTTTTTTTGTTTTTCTAATTTCCGTCCGTTAGTCGTAATACATTTTTTCTCTATCCTCTGTGTGTACGTATATGTATGTATGTATATATGTTGTGCAATTCCCATTAGAGAATTGTAATTTTATTGATTGGATTTAGTTTTTTTTTTGTGTAAAGGTTGGAGCTTGGAAGCTCATGTATTTTTTGCAATTTAACGAACGAAATATATCTAGGTGTTTTCGTATATAGTATAATGTACTAAAAAGATTGATTTATAGTAAAAGGGGAGATTTTATCGGGTAGATGATGTAGGCAAAATTCACTCTTGAAACATACAAATATTATTTTTGTTGTTGTAAATATGATTTATTTGTATGAACCAAAATTTAGGTTAATGTGTGTATTTTAGTGGTTTGCTTGAGTTGCTGCCTAATTAAGACAGAATGGCGCCGAATAATTATATACAAAGTTGCTAATTATTAAATTTACTTTTCTGCCTAGTTTTTGATAATAATTTTCAAAATAAGAGACACACCTGTCCGTCTTTGCCATGTAAAATAAACGAACAACTAATGATTTTTAGCGATTATTTTTTTTTATTATGGATTGTTAGAAGTTTTGTCAAGTCAGGTGCCATACACCATTTCAGGGAATCATCTCCGAGATCGGCGCTAGAAATTTCGGAAATGGTCGTGATTCATTGTAAGAATTATTTAAAACTCGTGATTTCTTAATTGGCTTAGATTTTTAGTTTAACTGGCTAATGAATCCATAACAACCTGAAACGTCCAATTCAAATTTGGTTCGCTTTGGTCGACTAATATTATACTTCGGTTTTTAAGCTAGTCAACATTCAGATGCCCTTTTCGACATTTGGCTAGTCAGCCCGACCGATCAAAAATATTCATTATTGGAATCCTTCCAGATAATGCCTGAAATAATTTTCAACGAGCACAGTGACGCAGCATCCAAATTCTGTAAAGTACTTTCTCAGGATTCTATTTAATAATTTTTCTTTTTTACTCTAATTTGAATTTATTATTCCATTCGTGTCCATAGATAGACAGGCTTCAATATTTTTTTAAATTTTTAATTTATTTGAAGTTAATATTTCCGAAAATTGTAAGAGAATTTAATTCAGTTTCGAACTGATGAGCTTATCATTCATAATCATAAGCTCGTCAGTTGGAAACTGGATTAAATTTTCTTACAATTTTCAGAAATATTAACCTCTAATAAAATCTAATAAATTTCAACATTTCTTAGTTCCCTGGATTTCTAAATTTTTTACAAAATAATTCAAAGTTTATTGAATTAGAAGTGTTCATTAGATTTGAAATTTATTTTTTTCTATATTTTGAAATTCTCAAAATTTGTATACTTCCTAAAACTCTTGAAGTTGTTTAATTTCTAAAATTCTTTGTACTGTTTCATTTTGTGAATTCTGGAACTCTTAAACATTGTAAAATTCTAAATTTTATAGAATTAATTTTGAAATTTATGAAATTCTTCAATTTTTACTAAAATTCAAAATTTTTAGAAGTTGATTGCTTAGAATTTTAAAATTATTGATTTTAAACGATAATCAATCCGTAAAACTCTACTAATTTTTTAATTTCTTGATTTAGTTAAAACTCTTAAAATTTGTTGCGTTATTTCATTTTGTAATTTTGTAAATATTTGAAATCCTCAATATTCTAGAACACTTATTCTTAAATACACTCCCTAAAAGTTTAAAATTACATTCCTTAAAAATTCATTCTTCAGTATTTTCAGACTGTTACACATTTTAAATTTAAAGAACTCCTGGAAATTTAAAAAATTTAATAATTTTATCGTTCCAGGAAATTACATTTCGGAAAATAACAAATCTACTCTTCTAAAACATGTACAAATTAAATAAAATTAAAAGTGGCTTGAAGTTTGGAAATTTCCAAAGCAAGGGATTGATTCTAGAAATTTCTAAATTTCCCAAACCCAGAATAGATTTTAAAAAGTCAAAAGATTCATAAATTTTTATTTTTTAGCTCTAGTTTCTATAATTTTTTAGAAGAATAGTCTCTGCAGAGTAGATCAACGTTGTACTGATTGTACTTATTGTAAAGAGGTCAGATGGAGGCTACTTAATTGAAAATTTGCAGAAAATGAAAAATTATGTTTTGTAATGTCCGATAATTATTTCTCCCATACAATAAAATTTAATATCGTAATTAAAAAAAAAAAAAAAAAAAAAAAAAAAATTTTACTTGCCAAATTTAATTCAAATTTTTTTTTTTTTTTTTTTTTTTTTTTTGAAAATAATTCTGTTTTATTATTTCTTTTTTAATTACAATCTAGTCTAAGACTAATAAGCAATTTTATTCTAACTTAAATTACTACATTTTACTGAAATTTAAGGGTTCATCCATCGATGTACTCCTTAGTTTTGATATTTATGATTTGATCGCGCTTTTGTCGTGCGCTAGATAAAGATTTATTTTAACTGATTTACACTAACTCAAAAGGCTTTACTCTTTTGAGCCTTCTAACTAAATCCGTATTATCCAGTAGCTGGTTGGCCTCTATGTTGACATGGTGAAGTAGCCGTTGTTCATGACTTCTAGCAAATTTCATAATTTCGGTTTTGATGAGTTCTATGCCCAGATCTTTGTGGATGTCGCTATTTCTGACAAACCATGGTGCGTTGACGATGCTTCTTAGCACTTTGTTTTGGAATCGTTGGATAATATCCATGTTGCTCTGCTTGGTACACCCCCACAGCTGTATACCATAAGTCCAAACAGGCTTCAATATTTGCTTATAAAGCAGAAGTTTATTAGGGATTGATAAATGAGAGTTTCTTCCCAGTAACCAATACATTTTTTTGTATTTTAATTCCAACTCGCCTCTTTTCTTTTTTACATGAGCTTTCCAGCGAAGTTTAGCGTCTAACGTCATACCAAGATATTTGGCAGTGTTTGCATGTGGTATTTCTTGATTATTTAAATATACTGGTTTATGAACTAATCTCTTGTTCGTAAAGTCAACATGTACAGATTTAGTTTCATTTAGTTTTATGCGCCATTTTTTTGTCCAATTGTGTACTTGCTCTATGGCGTTTTGTAATTGCTCTGCTGTATCTGAGTTGTTGTCACCTACTGCCATGATAGCTGTGTCATCGGCGAAAGTGGCTATCATGTTGTTTTGTGGGATTGGGACATCTCGGGTGTATAGTAAATACAGAAGTGGCCCAAGTACACTTCCTTGTGGAACTCCTGCTTTTATTCCCTTAAGCTCTGAATATTCATCTTCTTGCTTAAGCCTGAAATATCTTTCCGTTATATATGATTCCAGTATTATGCTGTACTGTTTCGGTAGGATTAATTTGAGTTTGTAGATTAATCCTTCGTGCCAAACTTTATCAAAGGCCTGCGCTACATCAAGGAATACTGCTGAACAAACTTTTTTCTCTTCTAAAGTCTTCTCAATAATATTGGTTATTCTATGCACTTGATCGATAGTTGAGTGCTCACTGCGAAAACCAAATTGGTGATTCGGAATTAGATTATTTTTTTCAGTTATTAGTTTAAGCCTTTTTAATAGTAGCTTTTCAAAGAGTTTGGACATTATCGGCAACAACGATATAGGCCTATATGATGTTATTAGATGTGGCGGTTTTCCTGGTTTGGGAATCATGATGACCTCAGCCACTTTCCAAAGTTTGGGTACATATTTTAACCTAAATGCGGCGTTTATGATATTAGTTAACTTTACCGTAGCTTTTCCCGGTAGCTGCTTTATTATTTCTCCGGTAATTAGGTCAAACCCTGGTGCTTTCTTTAAGTTTAAATTGTTTTTAATTTCATTTGCTACTTCAGTAGTCGATGTAGGGGTGACATCTTCGAGAATTTGTGTTATGTTTTCATCCAATATTTCTCGTAATTGACATTCATGAGGTTGAAATATATTTTCAAGATGATTGGCAAAGCCTTCAGCTTTTTCTTTGTTTTTCCTTGCCCATGTTCCATCCATTTTCCTGATAGGATGGATCGGCATTATTGGCCTTTTCAGAGTTTTAGTTGCTTTCCAAAGCGAATAATCCGTATTACTATCATTCGTTAACTTACTTAAGTAGAAATTAACTGACTCACTTTTTAATTTCTGAATTTCTCTTGTTAATTGTTTAGTAAGATTATTTAGTCTTTTTTTGTCCTGTGGAGCTCTATCTAGTTTGGTGCCATTTTTTTCTGGATTTGCGTTTATCCCTAAGGAGATTTCTAATTTCTATTGGATAGTTATTTCCTTTTAGCCTTGATTTGATTTCTGGAGTACTTTCCCATGCTGATTGTTGAATATCTGTAATGAACTTTTCTACTTCTATGTCCAGTTGATCCATAGTTTTTAAAGGAACTTTCAAAAGTATTCTTTGTTCCAGGTGTACTTTGAAACTTTCCCAGTTCGTATATTTGTTGGTTAATACTGGATTATTCCCTTTTTGGATGATATACTCGCTTAGAGTTAGGACTATTGGAGAATGATCTGAGCTCATATCTTGGCTTTCTTCAACTTTCATAAAATTATTAGAAATATTTTTGGTTATAAAAAAATCGATCAGGTCAGGTATTTTCCCTGGGTCAGTTGGCCAATATGTTGGTTTATCTGTTGAAATGGATTCACATCCATTTTCTTTGATGGCAATCAATAATTCTTTTCCTTTAGTGGTAGTTAATCTAGAACCCCAGTGAGTATTCTTCGCATTGAAGTCACCACCTATTATGAACCTTTTTCCCAGATGCTTAAAGAACTCTGAGTATTGTTTGCTTTTAATTGAATGTCTTGGTGGACAGTATAATCCTGCCACAACAATAGGAAAGTTTTCCGTTTTTATATAAACCACTGTGGCCTGAATTTCTTCTTTTCCGTACTTTGCTTCTTCAAAATGTTGGATATTTTTTTTAATGATGACTGCACTTCCTCCTCTGGCTGAATTATCTGGATGAATAGTGTGATATATGCAATAGCCTTTAAATGTTATGTAGGATTGCTTAGTAAAATGTGTTTCCGAAATAAGACACACATCTATATTCTCAATGTCGAGGACTGCTTGTAGTTCTTGCTGATGCCGGAGCAAACCATTAGCATTCCATGACATGATTTTCATTGTGTTGTTCATTTTTGTGTTGATTTGGGTCTAGCTCCCAATGCTCTATCTTCCAATTTTTGTAGCCTCTCATCAAATTTTGTTAATTTCATGAGAATATCTTGTAATGTTTGACTGATGTCTACATCTTTAGATTTTTGCTGGGGTTTATTGACTACGCCACTTGTTACTTCAGCATATGTAACACCTTCAGTTCTTAGTTGGCGGCCAAATGGTTGCCCATTGTCTTGTTTTGCATGCCTCTCATATCGATTTGACTGGCCATACATTTGAGTTTTATTCATCCTTTGGTTTTTCATTTTCTGAATTTCCTTTGCAACAATACATCCTCGATAGTTAGCAGGATGACCTTGTCCACAGTGTACACATTTAAGTTGAGCTTGTGGATTGTCGCATTTTCCAGTTAGGTGGTGTCCGGCACATTTAACACACCTTGGAAGTTTGCCACAATATCTTTGCGTATGTCCATATGCCTGACACTTTTGGCATTGCGGAACTAGTTTAGACTTTCTAAGTGGTTGAATTTCCACTTTGCAACCCAATAAACTAGTGATCTTATATATTTTAGTTATATTTTCGTCACAACTGAATGTTAGTACAAACATGTCTAGCTTCTTTTTATTTCTCCAGCTAACTTTGTTCATTACGCTGATTATTTTAAATTCTTTCGATGATAATTCTTCTTTAATTCGTTCTGGGCTACATGTATGATGTAAGTTCCTTGCCATAACTCTGATTGGCCTTTCTTGTTTATTTTCATACGTGTGAAAGATAAATGAGCCTTCGGTCAAAGTTTTCACTACGTTTCTATATGCATCGACGCTATTTACGTTGATGCTTATTTTATTTTGATTCATCAATTTAGTGATGAATGATTCTTCTGAAACACTCGCCTTAATTATATCATAGAAAACGTGATAATTTTTAACATCATCTACTATGATCGGTGGTGGGGGAGGTGTTTTTTTATCTGTTTTGATATTTGTCTCAACCTTTTGAGGCTGAGTGTTTTGATCCAGAGTTTGTGGTTTTTGTGGTGGTGACGGTGTATTATTTAACCTTCTCTTTTTACTTTTTCTAGACTTAGCACGAATCCATTCTGTTTCTTTAGCTAAGTCTTCCTCATCGGTTTGATATTCAACGTTTTTATTAACATTAGAATTGGTGTTTTGTTTCTGTATTATTGATGATTCGGTTGGACATTTAACATTGTTGGCGTTAAGTTCGGTATTCTGGTTCTGCTTCATTGATGGCTTAGCTTGAGCTTCGTTCTGCTTTAATTGCATCATTTCTTTTTTTAGTTCGTCAATTTGTTGTTGTAAATTGAGAATAATAATGCTTTGCTGATTTTTCTCATCAGTTACTTTTTGCCATTGTTTGTATAACGTTAGCTCTTTTTCTGAAGTACCACTTTCAAGAATAGATGTTTCACCATAGTTATATGAGGTTGTTATACTTGCTTGTTGGGGTGCTGCTGTTGCGCCCTTATTATTTTGGAATCGTTCCATATTAAAATTTTCAGATGAGAAATTAAAAGTTTTCTCAGGAGATCTAGCAACGTTTCCTCCCTTGTGGAACGGGCTGTTTACTATTTCCATATTTTTGTTTTTTTGTGTATGCAAGGATCGGCCCTCCCCAGAATCCTTAGGGCCTGTCTCATCAGAGAGTGGATTGCCCAATATTTCTATTGGTTTACCACCTGGGGTATTTTTTCCTTCTGTTTTATTCATTGCATATTGTATATTTATAGTGTAATCCACTCGCCTCTAGTATTTAGCCGATTTTAAAATCGTTGCCCGGGTGTCACCACGAGGAGGTATACTAGACACATTTGGTGGCCTCTACATAGTTGCAGAGCTGGAATATAGTTCACGAAAGTCGTGGCTATAAACGGTCAACTCCTACCCTATTGAAGCGCACCCCCAACACAATTCAAATTTATTAAAAATAATTTCTAACCAATGTACTTACACCAAAAACCAAAATTCTACAGATTCTTGATTTTTTTTAAACTTTATTGAATTTTTAATAGTTTACTAAAATTTCAAAGTTTATTGAAATTTTTGAAATTTATCGGTTTTGCTTAAATCTGAAATTAACAATTTTTGGTTATTTCTGTATTTTAAAATTCTTAAAATTTTTATAAATCTTACAAATCTTAAAATTTTTTAGCTTTGTAGGATATATAAATTTTTAAAATTAAGTGTATTGTTTAATTTTGTAAATTCTGAAAGTCTAAAATATTTTAGAATCTTAAAATTTATAGAACTACTCGAAATTAATTAGTTCAATTTTGATAAATTTTCTGAAATTCCTGATTTAAAATTTTGTAAAATTAATTACTAAATTTCATTAAATCTTGATAATTTTAGCATGTAGTTTTCATTAAATTCCAAAAATTTTAAGAAGTGATGAATTTTTTGAATCTTGAAATTATTGATTTTATGCTCCGTAATTCTATTAATTCATAAAATTTTTAAATTTCTAAATAAATAATTCTTAAAACTCTTTCAATTTTCTAATTTCTTAGATTTGCTATTTCATTCTGTAATTTTGAAAACATTTGTAAATTCTCAATATACCGGAACACTTTAGAATTATGCATTTTTTAGGATTATTAAAATAAAATGTTGAATATTCTTAACCAAGATATTGCCGAATTATTATTTTTTCTCCAAATTTCGCTTTAAGCTTATAAGGGCTCTAAAATCATAAGAGAAATTGAATGTAATTTGAAAATATGTTGTAAGATTCCTAGGTAAGGGAGGAGGGGTTGTCCTTTCAAAAGGATAATGGCAATTTATACTATGTATAACGTTTATTTTAGAAATCAAAATAAATTAATTAATGTTTTTATTTATAACAAAAAATACTAAATAACAATACAAAAAATTCATTATTTTGTACGAATATGGTAATCATAAAAGCAGTTTTTTGGGTGTAATGCTATTGAACATTTTGCACAGATAAAATTACATTTTTTATGACACAGTCTACATCGTGTTTGGGTTCCTTATACAATAATAAATGATCTTTACCATCATATCTGGAATAACTGTCTAGGCTTTCAGCTGGTCTGCGTCCTCTGGTTGTGGTTTTCTGAAATGACTCTAAAATACCAAGAGTAAGTTGCCGCCTATAATTGAGTTGATCTAATTTGCCACCATTTAATTGGTAAAGTTGCCAAGCATATTGTTCAGCCATGTCAACGCAGTGGACGTATACCTACTCTATAGAGGCTGATGTTTTCGTCAGCCCGGTCTACCCCACCCATATTGTCGTTATACATTTTAAATATTTTTGGTTGTCCAACATTTATAATTTTTTTTGTTTCTGTGAATATCTTGTCATTGCGTTGGTAGAATTTGGCAACTATTCGATGCAATCGTGACGACATTATTATCATTCCATTTACAAACGATGATTTCATTTCCAACGGTGGTTGCGTAGTCGTAAAATCTTCTTTCCTTCTTTTTCATGGCCTTAGATTTTAAATGTTGCAATTTTTTCCTACTCGGTTCTCTCTTATCGTTCTCGTTCCTTTTATTCCTTTCTGACGCAGTTCTTGTAATAAGCTCAATGATGTAAACAAATTATCAAAATATAGCTAGATGGTATGTTAAATTTGGATAATTTTGTTGCAGTACGTCAGCACACTGCAACACAACGCTTGCACCTAAACTCAAATTTTTATATTTTTGGGGTAATATAGTAGAAGATCCTTGATATGGTTCAAAGCACTGTATGTATCCTAATATTATTGTTGCCGTCCATAATTTGTAGCCCCAACGAATAGGCTTACCACGAATAAACTGTTTCGTTCCATGATGACCGTAATATGGAACCATTGACTTATCCACGCTACGGTTTTCTTCTTTTGGTGCCGTCTTGATAAAAAGTTTGTTCATTATATCCAGAAGTGGCCGTATTTTCGAAAATTTATCATTCGGATTAATTTTTTAATTATCGTTGTAATGAATATTTTGCATAATAAACCGTGTCCTTTGAGTTTTCTCAATACCTCTCACGTCTAGGTGAAGGAACGTAACCACTTAGCAATAAAATTCCAATAAAACAGCGAATTTCGTCGGGCTGGATATCTGCTTTTCGATTATGTGATGCAGCATATATATTAGAGTAATACACAATCATATCAACTACTTCATCGTTAAAAAAAAAATGTGAAACGCATCAACAGGTGACATACAACCACTATTACAACCACTTATATCTCTCCACATTGGTAAGGTAGAAGTGAGATCTTTCTTCTCCCATTTTGTAAAGTTGTTTTTGGATTTTGGAGTCGATTTAGGCTGTCGCTTTGATAATACAGCTAATGGAATTTCGTCATCACTATCATAAATGCTGTTACTGAACCGGAGTTCTGTTTCGGCTCTTAGCTGTCCTCCAGGAAGATTATTTATAGTAACGTTATCCTCGTCGCTTGAATCTTCGTCGGTAATTTCGTCATTAACGTTTTCAGGTGGAAAAATAATTATTTCTTCGGGAATTTCGGCATCATCAAGTTCCAACTCTTCTATTATTTCGTTGAGCGTCAACGGTTTGTTCATATACCTATAATAAAATCCGTATAAATATAAATATTTCTTCGGGAATTTCGGCATCATCAAGTTCCAACTCTTCTATTATTTCGTTGAGCGTCAACGGTTTGTTCATATACCTATAATAAAATCCGTATAAATATAGTAATATATATAGCCATTGACCTTTATGAAGAACACTGCACTTTTCACAACTGATTCACAAACAAGAAAACGGTTTCCTAAAATACTGATTTACCAAGAACAATACTTAATATATTTTCAATAAAATAAGACCAAGAAAATGCAAATAAATCTATTAAATCTATAAATCTATTTATTAAATTATACGTACCACCAATTATCCATTTTTATGTAAATGATGTCACTAAATTTTTATTCACTATAATATTTTCACGAAACAAAGGCAACTCAAAACTAAATAATTTTTCAATGAGTCAGTCCTTTTTATACTAAATATGCCTAACGGGACTTTCGGAAAAAAATATTTCGACAAGTTTCGAACGGGTTTTTTACCATTTGTTTTATTTGGCTTTATAAAGGACAATGACAATATCTGGGTAAACTCCTTGAAACTTTAAGCTTAAAATTATATTTCTTAAAAATTCATTTTTAGTATTTTCTAGACTTTTGCAGATTTTTAAATTAAAAGAATTCCTGGAAATTTAAAACTTTAATAATTTTATGATTTCAGAAAATTTAATTTCTAAAAAAAAAACTAAACTTCATTTACATTTAAAAATTACAAAAAATTTAAGTTTGAAAATTTTCAAAACTCGGAATTGATTTTAGAAATTTCTAAACTTACAAAACGCAGAATAGATTTGAAAAATTTCTAAAATTTCTAATTTTTTTAAATGGTAAATTTTAATATATAATAAATAATATTCAGGTTATTCTGTAAAGAACAGATCAGCGTGTTTATTATGTATTACTTCACCGGGCGAGATAGATCCTAAGAATAAGTGAAATTCCGATAATTTTTTCATGTTTTTAAAATCTAAAATTATAAAAATGTTTTGGGTGTTTAATTTTTTTTAAAACCTCATAAAATATATGATGTGTTAAAGTTAAATTTAATTCAAATTTCCTAAAAAAATTTCTTACTAATATATTTAGGTATACACTAAACACCAAAAATTCTACAGATTCTTGATCTTCATTAAACTTTATTGAAATCTTTATAATTTACTAAAATTTAAAATTTCCAAATTTCCTAAAATAAAATGTCTAAGATTATTGAAATTTTTCAATATTATAAGTGCTCCTTAAATTTGAAATATAAAAAATTTTTAGTTACTTTTAAACCTTAAAAGTTTTGAAATTTTTTAAAATTCTGTGTATTGTTGAATTAAATTCTGAAATTCTGAAATATTTTAGAATCTTACATTTAACAGAACTAATTGAAATTAATGAATCAACTTTGATCAATTTTCATCTTATCAGGATTTCGTCGCCTTAGGATTATTTTTGTCTATGTCCATTTTGTCTATATAGGAGAAAATGGCATTGGAAGTTAAACCAAAGAATTGAAAGCGTTTCTGAGTGATTTCTCTATTTATTTTGAGTTTCCATGTAGATAATGTTACTCCAGAGCTTAATCGTAAAGTTTCGCACTTCAAACTCAAGTAGTATTTTAATTATTTATGATTTAAATTTATCACTTTTGTCTATGCCCAATTTTGGTACGCCTTTTTTTGAACGGCTTGTCTATGTCAACAATAATTTATCTACATATATCCACATAATTCGAAAAAAAAAAAATTATTTAGTATTTTGACCATCAACCAATGTTAAAGTAGAAACAATATAATATAAAACAAAAATAAATTTAACTTCGTTAATTAAAACATAAAAACATAATAAAATCCATTAATTAAAAAAAAAAAAAGTAAATTAAATAAAATTCATTAGATTGAAATAATATATCGAAATTGGGATGCAATACTTTTCATCAAATACATCAGCTGCACCTAATCCTGGAATCTTAAATTTTCAAGTTTAGAGAGTTTTTAGAAATGGCAATTATTTAATGAACAACTCTGACACCGGTGTTTGAATGATCTTGAAAGCCGTATTAAAATCTCTCAATTAACTTAAACTTTTTGCAAATTGAGTTATTATTGAACATAAATCTTTTTCAGTAATTTTGTAAGCGGGGCTCACTAATTTTAATATTATTGCATCAATCGGATAAACAGAACAATTGTCAAAGACCGAGTTAATAATTCTCCAAGTATTCCTCCTATTTAATTTATTTTTAACCAATTGATCGATTAACACCTTGATATCTTCATTTGGTCATGTTCTCTAAATTTCAAAATTTTTTAGAAACGATAAATTTCTTTGAACCTTAAATTATTGAAATTTTTAATTGCTCCGAATTCTTTTAATTCTTGAAATTTTTAAAATTAATTTTTATTTATTTAATACTTCACGGCGTTCATCCCGTCGTATCACTTAACGAAATGTCCAATTTTTTCCTCCATTTCCGTCATTTAATTTATTTGTACAGTAAAATACTGAAAATTGCATTTTTTTTAAAATTTGAATGTTAGAATTTTTAAAATCCTTAAAAACCTTCTATTTCTTATAATATTACTTAGATGCTTTTAAAGCTCCTAAAATCCTTTGGGTTATTTCATTTTGCAATTTTCGGAATATTAAAACTTTTAATACAATATTTTAAAACATTTTAGAATCCTAATCTACAGTATTGAAATTAATGAAATACTTTAATTTTTAGTTAAATTTCTTGAAATTCCCGAAATTTTGAACATTCTTCAAAAAAATTTCCGGTAAGAGTTACATTTCTTAAAAATTCACTATTCATTATTTTTAACGTTTTTACAAATTTATAAATTGAAAGTGTCTTAATAATTAAAGATCTCATAAAATGTGAAATTCTTCATCATTTCACTTTCTATAAACTACTAGATTTTTTGGAATCGTTAATATGTCGCCTAGTGAGATGGAGCCTATTTAGGGCTTTAGTAAAAGTGGCATAACTTGTAAAATTATATTTCGTAATATTCCGATAATTTCTTCCTTTCTTGAAATCCTTAGAATATTTCATGTTTTAAAACCTGCAATTTATAAATATTTTTAATTTTAATTTTTTTTATTCCTTTATGCATTTGCTAAGTCTATTGAAATTTTTGAATGGTGTTCATTAAATTCGAAATTTTACGAATTTTTGGAAATTTTTATACATTTAAACATTCCTAAATTATATATAATTATTTAATTTTATTCTTTAATTTTGTAGAATGAATACCTAAAATTTTTAAAATTCTTTTAATCGTTGCATTTTGTAAATTTTGAAAATATATTTAAATTCTACAAATCTGAAACATTTTCGAATCTCAACTGTTTTAGAATTAACATTGAAATTAATGAAATTCTTCAATTACGGTCAGTTTACTGAAATTCCTGATTGAAATTGAGAAATTTAGACTCTAGACTAAGAATATTCAAATTTTAAATATTCTTAGTGTGGAGTCTACATTTCAAAATTTCTTGAAATTTTTAAAACTCTGAAAACAAATTATTTGGCAGTTTCAAAATATGTTAGAAGTGCTAGATTTAATTTGCTTTCTTTAATTTTTTTAGAATTATATTATTAAAATTAATTATGTTGATTAATTTAGTAAAATTTTTATATTTATTGAAATTTTTGAATATTCTTTGTATTTTGTAATTTTGTCAAAGCTTCTTAAAATTTTTCTTAAAGAGTCTAACTGACATTTCCTAAAAATTCACTTTTCAGAATTTATAGAATACCGCACAACAATAATTTTATGAAATTTAGAAATTTTCCAAATTTTGGAAATTATGAAATTTTACGATACTAGAACACCTCACGGGACACCATCATAACATATTAGCCGATGCGCAAACTAGTATCTGTGAGATGTTGACTTAATGAATGTTGGCTTGCCTGAAAACGTCGGTTTTGCTAGAATGTGAAATAAGTAGGCTCCATTCCTTTTAATTATAAAAATAGCAAAATGGATAATTTTGTGTTTCATAATTTCCGATAATTTTTTTCTCTCTTAAAATCTATGAGACATTTCGTGCAACTTAAAATTTATCAATTCGTATGTAAAATTTAAAATTTACAGTTTTCAACATTCCTCATTCAATAAAATATCCAATCATTATTGTTTTAAACAATCATTTTCAAATATTGAAATTAAATTTAATTAAAATTTTAAAAATATTAAAATACACAGAAATTTGTACAGATTCTTATTTTTTTTTTAAACTTGATTCAAATACATTGAATTTTTAATATTCTCTAAAAAAATTTAAATTTCTGAATTTTTACAAAAGAATTTTAATTTTTTTTAAGTTTTTGAAATTCATTAAAATTTTGAATATTATCGGTCTTTTGACCAATTTTTTAAAATTATAAATATTTTGCATTCAATTAAAATTTTTAGATAGTTCTTAATATAAAAAATAATCCTGATATAAAATTCATAATTGCAAATTCAAATTTTGTTGGTATTAGAATTGTAATTGTATGCTCTTCTAAATTCTTAATATTCTAAAATATTTAACAATCCTAAGTTACTTAGAATTAATATTGTGACATACGAAATTGTTCAATTTTGTTAAATTGATTGAAATTCATTATTTGAAATTTTGAATATTCTTAATTATCTTCCAAATTGGAAATTTCTAAATTTCTTGAAATTTGTAATTTAAGTTTCTCAATTAAGCTTCAAAGCTTGTAATATTTTTAAATTGCAGTTCTATTTTTTAAAAGTTTTAAATTTCTTAAATTCTTAAAATTATTGAAATTTTTAAATTCCTCCTTATTATTTAAATTGTCAAATTATATAAATTCCTAGAAATGACTGAAAATTGTAATAAGATTTTTAATATGCTTAGATTCCAATTATTTTCTGAATTTCTTAAAAACTAAAAAACTTTGAAAATTTCTAAAATGCTTGTGTTATTTCATGTCGTAATTTTGGAAAAAATTGGTTACATCGTAATATTTAGAAGCCTAATTTTTTAGAATTAGTAATTAAATTTTAAATTAATGAATTCATTTAATTTTGTTAAATTTTTATAATTATAAATATTCCTGAATGTTGAATATTTCTTAGAGCTACTCAAATTTTTGAAATATTCTAACTTTCTAATATTTTTAAAATATAAATTTAGTCAATTTTAAAATTTGTAATAATATTTAAATTAATAATATTAGTTGTATAGACATAATTAAATTTCACAAAATCCTTGATTTGTAGTTTTTTAAAAATTCCTAAATTTTTTAAAAAAATTACATTTTCTAGAATCTTAAAATTATTGAAATTTTAAAATTTCGCTTAATTCTTTTAATTTTTGAAACACTTCAAAAAATTGTAAATATCTGGAAAATACTGAAAATGTCATTTTTAAGACATGTAAGAAACTCTGGAATTAAAATTCAGTTTCTTAGAATTATTACGAAATTTTCAAAATTTCTTAATTTTGTTAAATTGAAAATGTTAAAAATTTGGGTCAGTATAGTATCGAGCGACTACTTGGGTTGGTGCATTCTTTAAATTTTTAAATTCTTTAAACTCTTGGTATTATTTTAATTATCCTCTAATTTCTTATAATAATTTCCTAATATTTTTAAAATTCTATGTCATGCTTAATTTTGTAAATTCTCAAACTCTGAAACATTTCTGAACCTTAATTTTTATAGAACTAATCGAAATTAATGAAATTGTTCAATTTTTAGAAATTTAAAAATTTTGAATTTCCTTCCTGATCTCTAACTTTCAAAAATTCCAAATATCTTGAAATTTCTACGAATAAATTATAAAAACTAAAATCTGAATTTCATTAAACTCTTGATATTTTCAATTGGATTTTTGCTCATAAATTTAAAAAATTTGTAAAAGTGATAAATTCCTTAGACTCTTAAAATTATTGAAAATTTTAATGCTCGGTCGATCATGCACCTTCGATATTTTGATGGACTCCACTATACTGCCGTGCTAAGAAAAAAAAAGTCACAAGCGCCAAAAGTCAAAAAAATGGGTTAGGGTCATATTTGAATTCTGCAAACAAATATCTACTTGTCTGCTCTTTTAAAGTGCCAAATTTCCTGTAGTAAATGTTTTAAAATCCCGTTATTTAGTAGTCAAGTTTCATTGCAAGACATGGCAAACAAAAATAGAAAAATTCAAATTACTCAAAACTACAAAAAATATATCTCAAAACTACAAATATTTAATTTCGACTTCTTAATAGAATTGATTCAGAATTTCCTCAAATATTTTACAATCCATTCTCCGTAATTTATACTGTCGGATTTTGTTGGGTGTCCAGTGTATTTTTCTTTTGCCGTTGAATTGAACTTTGTTCAGCATATCTCCATATAACTCCCGAATAAGCTTTCGGAATTTCTCCAGAAACATGTTCGAAGTCGACTTATGGTATAATGGTGTGAATATGATTAAAAATGGCCCTATTTGGCCTAAAATTCTATATCGTTTAAAAATAGAAAATTTGAAATACTTATCTTAGAATTTAATAGCCTAAAATATTTGTAATCTGGAAATGTAAACTTAACAATTTTGGAAACTAAAACTTTAATTAAAATTTAAAAATATAAAAAGGATTTCGCCGTATGCAAATGAAATTAAGGAATTATAAGCTCGGACAGCGTATTAGGTGTTCTAGAAGAATTTTTTGAATTTCGGCACGAAACCAAAATTGAAGAAATTAATGTATGAATGAACTCGTAAAAAGGACAGGGTTTATCGCCCAATAATGATAGATTAAAAACGTAATATATAGCAAATTAAAGTGATCCATTCCCCATAGATCCATAATATCTGATTAAAATTCATTTTTTTTTTTTTTGGATTTCCATTAATCCCCGGACACAATACCTTCCCTTATTATAAGTTTGTGGATGAGATCACAAATATATAGCCACATAGGTCATCTATTTCCATAAATATTTACGTCGTACAATTTTATTGATTCAACGTTAATTAAATTATGTCTCTTACGGGAACAAATTAACGGTCGTGTCCCCATCAATTAAATTTTGTTTAACTTTATTATTATTGTCATTATATTGATGATGGTTAAATTCCGTTAAATTATTTTCTAAACACTTAACGGTCCCGGTGATGGACAACTTATCACATCTTGAGGCCAAAGTAAAAATGAGAGTGAGAATGATGCATAATTACTCGATTCTTTAGTAAATACAGGCAAAACAACACATTGTGATTTAACTTCACGCTACATTGGAGGAAGAGCGATAAAGGGGCGGCATTTTTTATAATATTTTGTGTTGGTTGGTTTGAATATAATAATTGTAAGTAGGTGGATTATCCAACAATTTCGACCAAAATAAAAAATGAGGCAAAAAAAAAGCGAAAATTTAATTTGAGAAATTTTAATATTCATCAGTTATCGATGAAAATACTGGAAAATTAGAATGATTAAGATGCATGAGGCCAATTAATGAATAATGGATGTAAAATTATTTATCTTAGAGTTGTTTTTGTGTTCCAAATTCTTTGTTTTTTGTTACTGTTTACAGCTTTAAAAATTCTTGCAACTTCTTCTTGACTCTAACTTCTCTCCAATTGTAAATGTTCTGGTCTCTTCCACAGTAATTAATGAATATTTTTTTTTACTTAACCCTTGTGTGAACCATTGTTGTTTTTTGCACATTGGTTACCAAAGGACCCAGCCAGACCCTTACATATTTATATGAGATTATATAAGTAATTATTTGATTTTATTGAGGTTTGTGATTGTATTTCATTACTTTTGATTAAAATTAGCATGTTATAATAAAATAGTAAGTATGATAGTAAGTATGATAGTATGATAGTAAGTAAGATGTTGCTTCTTGTTCATTATGGCATTTGAAATAATTATAGAAGCATTTTGAGTGTTGCTGGCATACAGGGTCCAAACATTTCTCGCAGTAGTATCGAGTTTTGCGGCGGACCTAATCATATACATGACACAATCGACAGTCTCTTCTCCTTCCCATAACGTCAGCACCGCTGGCACTGGCGACAAATTGTGTTATTGGCTGAAACATACATGTATAATTTATAGTTCTTTGAAATAATAAATATTTGAATTTGGAATTCTTACCAATAATGGGCCACCCAAAAATGCTTTTATTGCTGATCGGCAGACGAAATGTTTTATCACTTGCCGATTGTTACAGCACAATTCAATTTGCGGACGAACTAGAGCTTCCGATAAAGCGAACAACAATTTTCTCCGTGTATCTGTATGTTTGAAATGGTCTATCTCTTTGCAAATGATATAACTGACCAGCGCCATTATATCAACCATATTCTCAAAAAAAAAAGCCAAAGACCATCTTTTTGTTCGCTTTTTGGTACTATAATGGCTGAGCATTTGGTCCATAACATCGACTACACCTTTTGATTTATTATAGTACAAAATCGCTTCTGGCTTTTGTAATTCACCTACCACATTTGTATCGTAGTGCAATGTCGATAGAAGAATCACGGGTTTATTCTTTTTTTTGGCACGTAAGATATTATTGCAACTCTGTTTTCGTGAAAGCCAAATTCAATGTTAAATGTATAGGGCGAGAGGGATGTTTTTTTGATTTCTGGTGGAACACATCTTTTATTACTTCGAAGCGTGTCAACATACCCTAGTCCAATATCCATTAGCCGTTTACATCCTTGTAGTGTTGTAAAAAAATTATCAGCTACGATCGTTCTACCCGAATTTGCATACTTGGAAGCCAAATGCATCAACTCAGTTTCTCCTTGGTCTACAGCCCGACCTGCATCTAGATCTTTACCAGTATAAATGTTTCCGTGCAATGGGTAATGTGTTTTAGCGTCGCATGCCCACCAAACTTTAATCCCGTACCGCGCAGGTTTTGATGGGATATATTGAATGAACTTGGTCCTGCCACGATATGGAAACATCTGTTCATCAACGGTGATATCGCTATGGGGATTTTAGCTTTATCCGATTTTGCACGAAATTCGCGAGTACGGTTATCATCAAACTGCAAATATCGTGATAAAGAAACAAATCGTTTGTATGACATTGTAGCTCTAAAAATTGGTAAGCTCATTGTTTTCCAGAGAACAGGTGCGTGTTGAAGACTGTTATGACTTACACCAGCCGCTACAAGGATACCAATGAATGCATTCAGTTCAACCTCCGTTAACGCCTTCTACACTTTTTGCTTTTTGCCTAGATTATTTGTATTCCATTGGTGTATTTTGCTATTAGATATTTGGGGCTAACAAAAAAACTTTTTGAATACTTCGATGGGCACAGAATTATTTTGAACAGGGCCTCCGGTAAACCGCATAATGTTATGAAGGCGTGTACGTCCAGTTGGTGGTGGTGATTTGTTTCATTTGGTTCCGTCTTTTCTGACAAAATATTGTGTATTCAAATCGGTCAATACTTCTTGCATTTCTGATTGATTTTCATTTGCCGGCTGTAGTTCGACTACTGGCTGCATTCCAACAGTCGATTGCACTTCGTTCTCTTCATCATCACTATCATACTCCAGTTGTACCTCGAATTCTTGCTCTGATTCAATGGCTGATGTATCGTCCTCATTTGGCAAATAATCTTCATCTTCGTCTTCATCGTCGTCAACTGCGAAAGGGTCCTCATCATAATCCATTTGTAGCTCTTGTTCACGTTCACGTTCTATATCATTCGCCAACGCTTCTGCGATTTGGCGATCATTACATCTAGGATCAGAGAGTGAACATGTCTGAAACACTATTTCGACCTCATCAACATGTTCGCCAAATTGGTTCATTTTTTTACAAAAACCTTTAATAACGCAAAAAACCCTTTTCATTGAATCAAAAAATCGAATATCACTCACTGATTATAAACTAAATTATGTAAACTAACTACTAACTGCACACATAAACTCGAAAAACTATCAAAACACATAAATTTATTAAACTTGCTGCAGCACTTGCTTTCGATATGACACGTGTACAAATAATGGCACGAGAATTTTGAAAACGAAATAAATAACGGTACTCATTTACAATAAAGATAAAAATATTAAAATTAGTGCATTTCATCTCATGAACAAACAAAATCAGTACATTTTCCTATTAATAATATATGGGGTCTGGATAGACTTTGGTAACCAATATGGTCAGATTTTAAAAATTCCCTAAAATTCATGCCTCTCTAAGATGTTTAATTCATTCTGTTCAGAAATTTGTTTAAGAACGGTGTGTGAATGATGTAACGGAATATGATGACCACTGCTGTTTGCAAAGTGTACAAGCAATAGCACAAATTTGAAAAAGGGCCTGGTTAGGCCCATTAGTCTCCACAAAGGTTAACGAAAGCTATTCTGAACTCTTTTATTTTACAGAAACTAAACTGATTTTTACAGAAGACAAGAACTACACAAGAACTTCTAAAAATTAAAGCTAACCTAATTATTCTGAAAGTAATTTAATCCAGCAATTAGTTCAGTTGAAAATTTACTTATTGTAAGTTAAGTGAGCTTTTACATGTTTCGAAATGTACACCTAAGTAAACAGATTTACTATAAATATTGATAATTGCTTGTAGAAGCTGGGCTAGACGAACAATTTTGTGAAAAAGGAAAAGGAATGCATTTTCCATTTGTAAGACGATTGTATCTTTGTCAATATGGAATTCATGTTATCATAACAAGAGCTTTCAATTCAAATTAATAAAAGTCAAAAATCAAATTTTGCTTTTATTGGGAGCCACGGAATAACCGATGTCTTATAGAATTGGAAAATATTGAGCAACTTTTTGATTCACAATATGTTCGAACTTCATGCAAAAGTTAAATCAGGTAATACTTGAATTGAGTCAATATTTGTGTCTTA
The DNA here is from genome assembly GCA_958295665.1 of Tipula vernalis. Taxonomy (NCBI): domain Eukaryota; kingdom Metazoa; phylum Arthropoda; class Insecta; order Diptera; family Tipulidae; genus Tipula; species Tipula vernalis. Next base: position 382,687,789 of record OY282559.1, on the reverse strand, counting down.
AAAGAAAAAAAATTGCTAAAAATTGTATAAATAATATTGAGCAAATATTGACATATTATAAAATTTGGTGTAACAATCTCCTAAAATTTTACTCCAACCATCTAAATGTTTAAGCAACTAAAATCATCATACGATTTATGAGATTTGGCGGATTAATGTGACAACTGAAAATTGAGCAACACATGTATTTCATGTCAAATGAAATAGGGTTTCCGCTTACAAAGTTTTGAGTCATTTTGAGCAACTCTGCTCACTAAGAAACTTGAAAGCTATTTTTTTTTTCTAAACTACTAACAAATTCAGGAATTTAAACTGATTTAGTTACTAGAAAAATAATTTTCAAACTGCTTGACGAGTTATTGATTTGCCCTCTGGTAATTTCATTAATCCATTTCTCCTCATTCACTCAAAGTTACTACCGTCATTCCTATTTCTAAAAATGGTGACCGCTTACTAGTTCATAATTATCGACAGATTTCCATTTTTTCGGTTTTTTCCATTTCTAAAAAAATTTCAGAGAACAGTAAAAACGAGAATGGTTGATTTTGTGATTTTTGGTTTGGGTTAAAATTTTTAAGGATTGAATTTGGAATGATTAAATGGGTCAACGGCATCGTCTAAATAGTACCATAATACAAATACGCCCAGATTTTACAACAACAACAAAAAATATTTTTTTTTGCGAAAACCAAATCGAATTTTCAGTTTAATTTATTTAGTTTTCAAAATAAAATAAAATTATTGTTTCGTCATTTTTTGCAAAAAAGTATTATAAATATGTTACATGTATGTATGTACAGTTGTGTTAGGAAAATGTGAAAACTATTGAAAAACTAAAAAGAAAAAATATTCGTTATTGATTTATTTGGTCACGTTTCATGCGTATTATTTCAACCATGCGTTCATAGCGGCATGATTTTGCAATAATTTTCAATTGTTTTTTGCAATTTCCCATCAATCAAATGGGAACATTGGATGGGATCGTATTTTTTTAACTGTTATCCGCCTATCATAAACACGACGGCCCAATAAATCGGCAACATTTCATTTTTTTTTTGTTGTTGCTACGAGTACGTGTGCGTTTACATTTAATTTCAAGTTTTTTAATTAAATTTTAATCAGATACAGAGATAAAATAATTCTTTTGTTTCATTATTATGAGTATTTAATGTCTCGAATTAAAAAAATAAATAAAAAAAAATTTTATCGATTATTTTAATTGAAAATTTCACAGAAACGATACATAAAATTATAAATTAGTTGATGAAAGATGCAGAATTTTCTAAATACCTTGAAAGATTTTTTTTTTTATGAGGAGAGAGCTATGAAATTGCTTTAAATTAATTTATAAAATGTTCCATTTTAATTACTCTTTGTTCGGGCAAGGTAAAAGTTGGGCACGTATTGGCTCGGTATTAAAAATATCGATCATAAATTGATAAGCAAAATTGTAAGGTATGTTAATGTAAAAATTTAGAAGTTGCTCAATATTGAGCAATTCTAGACGGCAATATGGGAAGCTACACTATTTAATGTAGATTTGAAATATGCCGCTCAGAAAGCAACTAGGGGAATTTTTAAAGAGTAAAACTAAGTTTTTCTTTTAGATACAATAATCTGTACTTTTCCCCCCAAAAGGGGATACCTAAATTACTTTAGTGACATGCTACCGTGATTGAAAAAAAAAAAAAAACGTTTAGGTAAAAACAGTAAAGGCATTGCAATCTTACAGCAGTGTTACTATTACAATAGAGATGGCGCCAGCCAAAACTCTAACCAGTAACGTTTTGTTCATCCGTTGGTAGTAAACATAATCGGATGGTGGGTACACCAATTTTCAGCAATCTTTCTTGACCATCTAGCCCCCGAATGAATCAGCATCCAAACCGCCAATTACGAATTAAACAATGTAGTTCTTCCCGGTTATATTACGATTTTATGTTAATTGAATCGCATCATTGTAATAAAGGCCAGATAGTGAATTACCGAGTGTTTGATTCTAGTTCTTGTACTGTCAGTTGTCTTTATTGCTGTTGGTTACTTCCTTGAGGGGTCATGAAGGCTGGATCCTCTGACTTGCTACCGGATTCGTGAATTACAATTCAAAATGATGCTCCTTAGCGAACTTGGGCAACTGGTGTTATCGACACTTCCATCGCATACAACGATTTGACTCAATAAACAACAGGCAAACATCCCTTCTTTGATTTATGTTACTATTACTATCGACATTTTTATTAAATTGCGACCAAGCAACCATTTCCCAAGTAGAGCGGATTAACGGTGGAGTGAATTAACGCACGTGGAATTAATGTCCGCGTGGCACCTAGTTTACGATTTGTAAAAGTTCGAACATTTTAAGGAGTGATATTTTAAGTTAAGATTTTAACTCGTTGTGTTTTAATAGAATCGACGAATGTATTGGAACGAATTGCGAATTCGATTTAAACTGGTAAATGCTTTGTCAACCTTGCAGCAAAAATTGTATTGTGATAGTTGTACCACAGATGTTCCAAGTTCGTTATTGGATCACCACTTATGGACCTTAATACCAATCCGAGAAGGTAACTTTGATCGTGGACCATTCCTTTGCTATACCGCAAACTTTAACGCCATGTCAGAAAAGCCTATGAACGTTAATTCCTAAAACAAAAGAAATAAGGCCCATTGGCGTTAATTCACTCCACCAACTTTTTAAATCAATGACACCTTGCAATTCCAAAATTGTTAATACTTTCTTCCAGTTTCTTTGTACTTGGTTTATCGTCTTGTTTATTGTCTTCATTGTTTCAAAAGCCACGCACTAGAATTTTGGTTCGGTATCTGTTTGCATCTAGAAATCTCGAATCTCTAAAATGAGATATTTTCACCTTTGTTTGTATACTTTACCGAAATAAAAAGCGCTAAACTCTATTTTCATCCGATTCGTTCGGTTACTTTATTACGATTCATCTTTTTTACTTTTTTCTTTTCCTTTTATCTCTCTTGTTCATACCCATCCGTGCGTTCAATATTGGAACCACGGATGAGTATGTTTTATGCAATATTTTCCATCTTTCAGCACTCTTCCATAGATGGTGCTAATTAACAATAATTTATAATAAAACAAAATAAATAAAATAAAATAAGACGCGTCCAGTTGATATTCATTACGGTGGCCGTAACATCCTGGCCAGCTTGGGGACCACCTTGACCGCTTTTACAACTTGGCGCCATACAACTTCCTCCTTTGCACTAATTTGCTCGAGTACAAATCTTCACAGCAACATCCAGCATTTGCTCTAAGGATACTGCGAAAACCTCAGGGAAACTTCTTTAAAATTCCTGGGGAAAACCAGCATCGGATGTGGCAACCTTCTCATTGTTCATTGGCAGCAAACATAATTGAGTGATGGGACGTACTAATTCACTCTTTTCTGTTCTCACCTTGCATGTTCTCACTTTCTCGTCTTGCCCGGGAAATACTTCAATAATTCTAGCCATTATCCATTGACTAGGTGGTGTTATTTAATTTTTAACAAAAAACAGATCTCCAATTTTCAACGATCTCCCTTCACTCGCCCATTTGTTACGACGTTGCTGCTCCGTGATACATTCTTGTGACCATCTCGCCCAAAAATCTGGTTGCAATTTTTATAATTTCTGCCAAGCAGACAACCGGTTTACTGGTATCTCCGCTAATAATGTTTCATAGGGTGTAATAATCGGTTGGCCAGTCAGAAAATGACCCGGTGTTAATGTCGATAAATCTGTTGGATTATTACTTATCGGTGTCAATGGTCTTGAATTAAAACATGCCGAAATCTTCGCTAACAATGTAGCCAACTCCTCAAATGTATACAACTGCGCTCCGCCTACCCTTATCAGATAATGCTTGACCGATTTGACGGCTGCTTCCCATAGACCACCTTGGTGCGGTCAAGGCTGGGCAAATTACATTACACTGAGTAACTAAAATACTTTTACAAATTACAGCAAACTGAGTAATTAAAATACAAATTACAATTACTTTCGAGTGGAGTAATTAAAATACAAGTTACAATTGCTTTGAATTGTAATTTGTAATTAAAATACAAATTACAGTTACTTTACATTTGTAAATTGGTAAATTTAATTTGAAAAAATTCGTTTAGTGAAAAAACGTATCATTAGAACAACGAATATTAAGATTAGGTTTTATACTGATGGCTCTGGAACCAGATTTTAATAAGCCTTGTAAAAATTTAAATCAGAAGTTTTAAAAACTGAGGTAATTAAAATACAAGATACTGTTACTTGGAAAATGAGTAATTAAAATACAAATTACAAATTGTAATTTGTATTTTAATTACGTAATTTAAATACATGTAATTCGTTACTGCCCACCCTTGGGTGCGGTGCATTTGGTGCATTATAGTGCCATTGGATAGAATGGGCCTGGAGACAACTCATCACCGTCGAGTCTTTCCATAACTCGCCCGCTTCACGAAGAATACGGTCAGCTCCAATGAATTTACTTCCATTATCACTATACATATGATGAACCGACCCGGCTCGCAAATTCACAAACCGAGTTAACGCGGCAATGAATGAATTGGCTTCCAATCCGCCAACTAACTCCAAATGAACAGCTTTGTAAACCATACAAACAAACACTGCAATGTAATCCTTCACGTTTACGATACGACTTTGCTTTAACTGTATTGGGCCAGCGTAATCAACGCCACAATGGAAAAATGCTGGTGCAGGTTTTATTCGATACTCTGGAAAATCTGCCATTAGCTGTTGAGCGGTTTCCCTTCGATATCGGCAACAAGTCACACAACGATACACCACGCTGCGCAACAAAACACGAATTAGCAGAATCCAATACTTGTTTCTTAAATACTGGATACAAAGCTACACTCCCCCATTGCACAAATCCACGTGAGCTTTCTCTGTTATCTTCTGGGCCAACATACTTTTATGATTCAAAATTATTGGTCTCCGCTGATTCAATGGCAATTCCACCTTGTATAACCTTCCTCTTATTCTTAATAATTTCCCTTTGTCCATCCACGGTGTCAACATCCAAAGTCGAATGGATCTTGACAACCCTTTACCCTGAAGTACCGCCTTGTATTCTGCCGGAAATGATTGTTTTTGTGAAACAACCAACCAATAGTTCAATGCATTGTCAATTTCACTGATTGACAATCCTGGAACAATTACCTTCACACCTCCTATCTCAAAAATTATCACACAACTCTTTCTTGTTTCTGGAAGCCCATGACTGTCCAATAGGCTATCCGCGTTCTTACCACCATTATTCACTTTCCGTCTCCTAACGGGCTTTTTGAGCAGTTTACAAAAATTAAGCACATATGCCGTAATACGACACACAGATTCGTATGACGATATTTTTCCCATTAAGTCAATTTCTTATTTATTTTTCGCTACTACAGTTAACATAACGTTATCAAACTTCACAGGTGGTTCCTTACACTCCGCTTTAATTTGGGAAACAATTCCCTTATTGGACAATTTGGGATCCCATAGAGGCCAATCCTCAATACTCTTCCTTAACAACTTTCAACCTTCCCACCACCAATATACTGAAACTGCTCCAACGTTGTACCTCTCAGGATGCTACTAACTCGGTTAGCTACAAATGGTTTCAATTCATTAATCGGTTTTTCAACCAATGCAATACTATTTCTGAATCTGCCCAAATACTAATTGCTGCTGACGCCAACATTGGTATTTCCCTAATCTTGGGAATCAATTTACCACTGAGCTCAACTGCACATAGTTCTAGTCTATGTATGGTAACTAATTTTATAGGGGCAACCCTACTCCTGGCACATAACAACTTTGCACTCCACTTGCCTTCAAAATATACTCGTACATAAACAGCGACACCATACGCTTTATTTGATGCATCAGCAAAAATGTAAACCTGAATCTTCTGATTCTCGGATGTCTTTAACCATCTTGGTATTCTTAATTCGTTAATCAATTTTAATTCCTTGTTATAATCCCTCCATTCCTGCTGTATGGACAACAACAATGGTTCATCTCAATCGCTGCCCTGACACCACAATTCCTGAATAAACAACTTTGCCCTGATAGTAATTGGAGATACGCATCCTTGAGGATCAAATATTCTTGCTGCTTCACTGATAATAAATCGTTTACTGATAACTTCAGGTTGAAATTCTACCCTTACAAAGTCCCAAAACACGCCTAGTATGCTGGTACCGCTTTGCAATTCTACAACTTTCGCTCTCATTTCACCCTCTATAATCTTTAAATAATTTGATCTCCACTTGGCCAATTCAAAACCACCTCGTCGAAGCAGCTCAATAACCTAGGGCTTTCAAGCTGAATGCCTGGGCCTCTGAATCAACTGACGTTAACATGTCGTCCATGTAAAAATCATTTTGAACTACCTGGGAAGCAACATTTCCCGGGCACCATCCAGGGCATACTGATTAACCGCCAAATATGGAGATGATGCTAACCCATCTGTTACCACGGTCAACAAATAGTCACGAATTGGCTCTGTTGGATCAGTTCTCCATAAAATTCTCTGTAAATCCCATTGACTTGGTTGTATCTCTACTTGACGAAACATTTTGCAAATGTCCGCAGAGATAGCAATTCTTCCGATTCGAAATTTGATAATTATATCCAGTAAATCTTTCTGGAGACGTGGTCATGTATGCTGTACATCATTTAACGACTTACTATTTGTGATCTTGACCGAACCATCAAAAACAACCCTAAATTTACGGTCAACTGAAACGGCATGGTGTGATATATAATAATGCAGCTCCATCGGATTTAGGGTCGTGGCTTTTCTCATATGACCTAATTCTTCGTACTCCGCCATGAATTCAATGTACTTCTTCTTATACACTGGGTCTCGTTTGAATTTGTTTTCCTGAGAAAAGAACTGGCGTAGAGCCATAGCTCTCGACTTCCCTATTTCCGCGCCTTCCTTTAAGGGAATCTTAACACTATACCGATCGTATGTTTTCACAACTGTGCTTTTGAAATTGTCCTCGCAATACTGATCCTCAACTGACAATACCTTCGCGTACATCTCATCAATTTCCCACAATCTCTGGATCAGCGCTCGCAATTCGCCTTTTACTACTAAGCGCACCGTATACAACTTATCTTCTCGTTCAGGTAACAACCCTTCGCCCGCAATTATCCATCCAAATGATGTATTCTGGGCTAACAACCCAACTGAATTTCGTGATATACCTTCCTTTACATGTTTCGCCACCACACCCACATCCGCTTAAAATATAGCGGATCAGCCAAATCTTTGCTCGTGACATCCTCAAACCTCTCCGGCCTAAACGATCTCTGAGGGTGATCGGGAATCGAATCCGATAGCACTAAAAACTTTGCTCTTATTACTAATTTATCTAACTAGTTGTGCCACAATTCCAACTGTACCTTCCCTTTAGTTCTCACTAATTTTCCATTAATACCCTTGATGCCGGTTGCGGCTACCGATTCAACCAATTTAAATTCCTTCACAATAGAATTTGCAATCACGTTTGTCTGTGAACCAGAATCACAAATGATTCTTATTACTCGTGAAAACTGATCACCAATTTTTAGTCGAAAGCCAGCGGTGACAGCTCCACCATGCTATATACTGACTGAATCTGTTGTTCCGAGGCCTTCAATCGTGTTCGTTGCTATTGTTTTATTTCTTTATGTTCTCCCCCCACAGGATCCTCTGTTTTACTGTTATGTGTTGCTTTATAGCATAGTATAAAATGGTGTTTTATGGGAGCATCTGGACAATTAGTGCATCCATCTTGCACACATTTTGCTGCTGCATGACCCTGTCTCAAACAGCACTTGCACAATTTCTTTTCATAAATGAATGCCCAACGATCTTTCAAATTCATTCTCTTGAACAGGTCGCATCCAATAATTTCGTGTTTAGACCTACAACGTGGTTCTTTTACCACTTGACGGGCCGGGCTATTATATCCGTATTTATTGAATGATGATTTGTTATATGTATTAACCCTGTCGAATCTGTTATAAGGTTTATAGCGATTGCCCTGACGATTACTCCTCTCATTTCTGGTTTCATCACTACTAGGTTATTCCTTGTGACTGATCGTGTCGTTCTCCTTAAATTCACGTCTGCCTTTTGATTTGACATCCGAAAACTGCTTAATCTGTTCAAGCGTGGGTAAACTACCTGCAGCATCGCGATTACGCTGCTGTTCCCACACATCCAATGTGTACTTAGGCAAGCGTTGTTTTGCATAGTGAATCCAAATTTGATCCCACAGCTGACTGGGAGACGCGATAGTCTCTAGTTGACGTATCCCACTATTCAATGAATCCAATATTGTCCGCAATGACTGGTGACTTTCTCGATCTTGCCTCTTCACAGTATACATTCTCCTTAGTATTCAATGAATGACATGGTAATTATCATCGTATGCACTAACCAAAATATCCCATGTTGCCTTATAAATATCACGAGTGGGTTGCCATGGACCCAACGTCACAGCAGCCTTTCCCACACAGGCCTACTGCAAATAAAGCAATTTCGTAATTGGGTCATAGTCCTTACTATGAACCTCAGCCATAAACAAATCCCGAAATGCCGGCAAGTCGGCAGGGGTTCCATTAAAGTTCACAAGTTGTGGAGGCCTGCTTATTTTTACTCTGATCACAGTCGGCAATCGGCCCTCGGGCTCAACCAAGACCGACGCGCTACAACTCGGCTCATTACTACTCAGCGCATATAATCTATACTTTATCCTACCGAAGGCTGACATAAATCGATTTTCAATTTCGACGTATACTCCATCCGTTATCAAAATACTACATTGACGATACAGCATATCCATTTTTTCTAACAACTCGAAATGTCGCCTTAATCTCTCCTTTCGTACCCATAAATCAGAACCTGACAATACCTCAAAGGTTTCACCATCTGAAATTTCCTTAAAAAAACGTTCCAACGACTCAATACGCTGTTCCCTAACGCTATACATTTGTTCTTGATTCAACTGCCCACAACCTAGGTCAATATCTTCTTCAATCATTTCATAATCCTCCGATTGAGGTTTCGATTTGTCCTCGGAGTCCATATTGTTTCCCTGAAAGTTATAAACTCAGACAAAAAAAAAAATTATTGCAACTTATACCTTAACGTGTGACGACTGCGGCTCTTGCTGTGAGTCGTCTCAATTAAATTCTAAGTCCATTCATTCTCTATCCATTATCGCATAGTCAGAGGAATCCAAATTTAATTTCTCAAAACATTTCTCATTCGTCAGGCTTTAGCAACTCTGTTTATTTCATACAAAATTTAACTTTATTTATCTTATTCTAATAAATCAATATACCGACTAAAAGGTCGTACCAACATTTCCATCAATTCCCTAAACCTGTGAAGTAACCTTGCATTTAATTTATGATGGCTGGATTTTTTGGACACAATAAACTATTGTGTCTGGTTCCGCATCTGTGGCACGCTCCCGACTCCTTACACGTAAACGACGAATGACGCGGGAAAAGGCAGTACACCCCCTTACTTAATGCTATGTACCATCTCTCATGTAACCCCGCTCTAAACATACTGTTGTATCGATATATTTTATGTTTACCCTGGCATATCATACAATTTCCATCGCTGTCCTTTCAATTCGTATAGATCTCGGACATTCTGATTATATTCTTATCTTTTCTTGACAATGGGTGGGGCAACGACCATGTCATCGGTTGGGTACGTAATCTCTTTCTTTGGCTCCTTGAATTTCTGTTGTTGTGGCGATTGATATGTATGTTGCAAATTATAATGTGGACACCCCAAAACGAAATGATCGAAATCTGTCACCCGGCATACTATGTCCGGTTTCATTTGCGCCATCCCCTTGATCCTTGGTCTTGAAAGCAATGGGTTTAAAATCCCTAGCTCACTGTTTTCCATTGCATACCTCTCGATATTCTTTTCCTCAACTCCGACCCCCCCCCCCCCTCCCCCCCCCCCCGTTGAAGCTCCAATTCTCCATCCTTGTATTTTCTCTTTGTTTTTTTTTTGTTTTCTGATAGCACCGTGGCAATAGTTCCTGATTTCGAACGATTATTTTCCATTCTTCGAGGTTTTTCATTTCTTTTTGCTTCTTCAAATCTCTCACTAAGCTTGTTTGCTACCATTATCGACAATCTCCGATATTCTGCCATTACAGTCTCGATATCGGGGTCTTTAACCAACCCAGTTTGACTCTGAATTTCCCGGTTCATATTTACAATCTCCTCTTGCATATCATCAATATCTAGTGAGCTATATTGTCTCTCATGATTGTTCAATCTGTTGATAATCTTTCTAAGTTGCTCCATTTTTCCCCGGATATACTCGACAAGGAAATGGTCGGATGTTATCCTCGGTTTTATTCTGAAAACTAAAGGTTTCTCCTTACAAAGTTGCTTATACAAATTTTCATAAGTTACACAGCATAAACAAATTTGCATAGGTCATGCAGCAAATACAACATACAACCTATATAGTTTTACTCTGTCATTCCTATTTAAGGACTTTGAACCCTTCAAGACTTCGCTATCCCGTTCTTCCGCTGATAATCTAATCTCTCACACAAATTTTACCTATATTCCTGACTGTTTCCATAACTATTCATAGCATACCTTTTGCTAATTTCTTCCATATTTCATTCCATCATCATAGTGTGGTTCAACCCAACACCAATAACCGGCGTACAACCATATATACCCAACACATTAGTGCGGTTCCTTCCATCACCAATAAACGGCGTACAACTATATGTACCCAACTCACAGTGTTCTCGTCACAACAAGGTGGAACCAATTCGAGAGAGCCATCAATCGGCCAGGTGGCCACACTGATTCTTAAACACGCACAAATACAAAAATATAAATTAAAGATAAATCGATTAATTACTCTACACATGGTCACTCACTCTTCATTGAACCCCCCCATCACTGACGGTCGCACTGTCATCACATCCTGGCCAAGCGCTCAATGCCCCACAACTTTGAACATCTCGAGAACATTTTTCTCTCGTTCAAACCAACACATTGGTTGCATTCATTTTCGTTTCTAAATTTTAATATCAAATTTATTTATTCCAGTATTTTTCTCAACTGAAGGCCTTGTTCTTTACTTTATTAACATTCTTGTTCTAGATTAATTTCTCATTGATATATAAGCGCTAAAAACTCGGAAAAACGCACAAAATTGATAAGCATCAATTATAACTAAGTTGTTAACCACATTTCTCAATTCTCAACATGGTCCGTCTTCCGTATCACCCTCTGACCCAACTGTATTTTTACTCACACCACTTTCGAGCTCATATTTAATTTCAACGCAAATCTCACTCTCTCCTCTCTTGAAGGCAAAACAAAAATTACCGTTGATCAACTCTACTAATTACCTATTTCTTTCCCACTTTTTACCGCCATTCGGAACCACACCTCGCGGCAAAGATATACCGTTACACCATATCTTTTTTCTTCATAGTGATGAACCGTTATACCATGTGGCAGTTATAAATCGCTACAGCAACTCAACAGTCCAATCACCACCCAATTAATCAACTTTTCTTTCATTTATCAGCAGGCAAAATTGTACCAGCCAATATACAACACGCCTTCTTCAAAATAATTCATTGCAATCTATCACAATTCATTCACTTGGCTTGTACTTTATGCACCATAAAATAATTTGCTTACCTTTTATTTGTCCGCCTTTTGTCTCGTACAACACGTGCTTCTGTACAACTTTTCTCGCTTATCAGCTTACTACGATGCTCACACTGCTTTTTTGTACAGTTTACAATTTTCCTTTTTTTCCGATACTTTCACAACACCTAATTCCAATACAACTACGCTCTATTTTTATTATTCTGGAACTTTCCACTTTTTTATATTTTCTTACTAGACTGAATTTCCAAATGTCCCAATTCTCGTGGGTTTCTGGCACCTTGTTTGAATACTTTACCGAAATAAAAAGCGCTAAACTCTATTTTCATCCGATTCGTTCGGTTACTTTATTACGATTCATCTTTTTACTTTTTTCTTCTCCTTTTATCTCTCTTGTTCACATTCATCCGTGCGTTCAATATTGGAACCACGGATGAGTATGTTTTATGCAATATTTTCCATCTTTCAGCACTCTTCCATAGATGGTGCTAATTAACAATAATTTATAATCCAGTTGATATTCTTTACGGTGGCCGTAACAACCTTATAGGGTTAACTTTTGTATACTAATCTTTTAACTTCCGATCGAGATCAACCAGAAAAACCCCATGAACAGAAATTTGTCATGCCATTTTAGAAAACCAAGTAAGCAATAAAAGGTAACTACAAAGCTACATATTTTCATATGTCAGTCAATACTTCGTTTGGCTTTTCACTTCACGACAAGAACACGTTCAAGTTTCTCGGTTTACTAAATCCGGGTTAAGTTGATGACTGCTGGATTTCAGCCATTCGGTTTCACTTTCATGTAGATTGTATTAAGGAGCTGATCACCACAATGTGGTGTTCAAAAATTCGAATGACATTATTGTCTGGACACATGGTCGGCAGGAATCCACGATAAATTAAGGTAATACCAATCATTTGACGACGTCAGATGTTCAATTTTTGCTACTCGGTTGGCTATAAATATTCCATACTTATGTGGTTCTGACATAATGCGAAATAGCGTGACTTCCGAGTCAGACCAAAAAACAATTGACTCGAATGATATCTTGAGACTATTTCCGAAGGTATTTGTCCTTTCAGACAACAATATAGCTGCTTTGTTTTTTAAGTGCATTGGACCCATCGTCGAAGCCGTGTAGCTGAACCCGTTAACCGTTCGATATAACTAAGCATCTTGCCAAGGTTACTTGTTTTAAGCCTTTTAACTTTGTCTTGAATTTAACCCAATCCTGTGCAACCAACTCGAAAATGGGATCGTCCAAAAAATGCCTTGAAGTTTGCACGTTATTGTTTTAATTCGATTGTTAATAAAAGGTGGGATTTCTGAAAATCGCTAGTATAACCTTTTGGATAAAATGAGATTTTTCATTAATTGTGGATGTTCTATAGCCGATTCTGGCCAATATAAACTATTGTCTAGATAAGTTAAGTAACGCACAATTTTGCACTATCATCATACAACGAAAAATATGTTTTACTAGGTAAACGGAGTATATGGGATTTCTGGTGTGGTAATCACGTGAGGAATCCCATCCTGTTTCCTAAAGTACACTATGCACAAATTTTCTAATTACAGGCCCAAAATTACACAATCCCAATGGTGCGAAATATATATAGAAAACTTGGGTTTTCTAAAATGGGATTTCTGGTGTGTAATGTACACAGGTTTGTTTAGTATCCAAAAATATTCGGAGTTTTAGAAAATACTTCACAGTCGTGCTTCTTAAAAACTTTTGTATACACATTTAAGAGATTGATGTTTTTCACAAAATGTGTACCTCATCTCCGCAAAATTACGATGGGCAATAAATTTTTTTTTTGTTCCAGTTATTTTTCCATAATGACATAACATCTTTGTACTTCGATAACTTTAATTCAATTAAGATAAAAAGTTTAACCAATTCAAAAAAAAAATGTTATCAGTTCATTATCACATTTATAGTCCCATTATTGATTGAATGAGCTTTTTGTCGTTGTTGTTTTATCGTTATCAATTCATAATATCCGATTTGATCAATTTTATTCGTCTGCACACAATTTTCTATTTTTGCTCATACACTACAACGATAGAGCCAAAGGAAATCTAATTTAATCTAACAAATTGGTTCTAGATAACGGGGGGGTATTGACTTCAGTCCGAAATAGACGGGATTTGGAATAGTTTTACTCGTATATGTATCACACAAAGCGATAGTTGAGCGTGAAGATTGAATTTTAATTTTTCTAACACAATTTTCTTAAACACACACATGAGAATAGAATCTGTTGATTTACACGTTTCATCACCGCAGATCAGACGTTATTCACGCGGCTTCGATTTATTTATTTGATTTGTTAAATTGCCAGAGATATGAATTAAAAAAAACAAAATATTTCTTATGTGATGTATTTAGTGCATGTAAACATGAAGCGGGCATCACACACACACACACACATACACATACGAGTACAGACATTGACAAAGCGTTAATTAAATTAACAAACATTCAACAGATTTAGAATTGACGTTTTTAACAAAATGAATTTACATATTTATTTGATCTTGAAGAATTGTTAGTTGTTTTTATCTCCGGAAATATTTGGATGATTTCGACAAAGACGTTAATATTTTCCGCTGCTTTGTTCATTTATCCGGGAAATAATGACTATGTCTATATACATATGATATACACAAAAACACACCTCATAATAACTAACAATAATAAGATCTCATAAATCATCTCTCATTATAAACCAATTCCGCACCCCGCATAACCACAGTTTTATTCAATTAAGGTTAAACACGACGACAACAAAAAATTGACCGGTACCGACAATGTGGTGGGATGAGAAAATCCTTTATATATAATTTTGATTGATTTACCCTCGCTGTCCCCTCAGTTAACAAATACACAATACTCGCACACACACACCGATAGAAAAAAAACAACAAATTCACTTGAGTGTAACAATGATTAATTAGAGTTTTGGTGGAGATATATTTCAAACCATATGTAAACAAACAGTGACATCTTTTGAATGAAAATATTAATTAATTTTGACAGGTGTCATGTTTACGCAGCCAATTTTTATTTTTTTTTTGTTCATATTTTGGTGTTTAGCGATATTGGTAATCGTTTAAATATTTATGTGGGGAAACCCTGTGTCACATTGAAATATAGTGAATAAATATTCAGTTGCTCAAAATGTATTCAAACTTTAGTAAAGCGAATTACTGTATTTAACTGCAGTCAACAGTTTTTGTAATCGCCTTAAACCAAAACTGTAATCGATGGAGAGTTTTTTTTTTGGTAATACTTGCGATGAATGATTTATTTTAAATCTGATCAATAAGAATTAAATAATGCAATCCACAGTCACATTTTGAGCTACTAATTTTATTTTAATATTTGAATACTATTTGGCAAACTGGTTAATTATGAGGTAAAGCATATTGTGTGTTAAAGAGTAGAACGTTATTAAACGATCGAAAACCAAAAATACGTCAATCAAAATTTTATGAACAATGCAAAATTTTTTGCAAAATTATTTAGCCCAGTTTCAAGGAACATCGTGGAGCATCTTGATACTTCGGATACAGTTTCCTTATGTTGGAAATTATATGGTTGTAAAAATGTTTAACAATAAATTGAGAAAATTTGAACAATCTAAGCGGAAAAACGTTGCTTACCATCGAAGACGAAAATTTATCGAGTACTTAAGCAGGTTGACTCATTGAAAGAGCTGGAAATTACTGTTTTTAAAAGAATAAAGTAATTTTACTTGCATCTTCCTACATTATCTGTTTTCGAATTTAGGCCTCTCGTAGTGTCCTTCGTAACGCAATCATAGCGCAATCATCACCGAACCAAAGCATATCTTATTCTCGACATACCTCGACATTTTCTTACTCTTGTCACTTACTCAACACAAACATCTTTCGAAGAACGTATAAGAAAGAATGACGAATTGAATACTCTCTTGAATACCCTACCTCAACTAACATAGAACAATTCATGTTAACTTCCAACTCAAACCTCAACTCACCGTTCAAATAAATACCCAACTGAACGACTCAATGAAGTGCAACCATACCATACATAAACTTAACCCAAAATAATGAAAACTTTCCTTGAGCTTTCTCTGTGGTTGTTTGGTTTCGTACTGATAAGTTCGTACAAACAAAAAGTTCGGTCTACTCATCAGGTAGCTACGACCAAACTACAAAAATAAAATTCTAACTTCATACATTACGTATGTGGGGCAAGAACGCATTGACTTAGCGAATTATAAAATTCACCAAATTTGTATTGACCTCGGGTTAAAGTACGGGTGTGATCTTGATATTTCTACTTTTTTCTGGTAGATATATTTATAAATGATTGGCCTCTTCATTTTTTTTTTTATTAACAATTCGAAATTGTTGTGAATGCCCCATTATTATTAATATATTTTGTCTATAAAAAGCCGAAAGAATCTTATTGATTTTAATACAGACAAACTTTCTCTTTCTAAAATCACTTTACTTTAATATTCGCACAATCTTACTGATCACTTATTTTTATAAATTTTATTTCGCACAAAATCACTTTTTAAATCACTTCCAATTCACTTTTTAATCCTTATACTCTCGCTCAGCAAAAATAAATAATTCCAATTCGATATTGTTCGCCTTTTTATATACGCAAACGAAACTTCCAGAAAGTTCATGGCTTTTCCACTAAGAATAGTGTGGAAACATTTAGAACAGTTTTGTCATTGAAAATTCCATTTTAGTACAGTAAAACATTGAGCTATTAATTTAACTTGTTCTATTGCACCCTAGATGTCACCGTAACAATACCTTTAACAATAATATACAAGAAGGCTATTGACGATTGGAGGGTCTCGATTTGTATGTACTGTTTGTGGAAGTGAAACAACATAATTCCACAATCAGCACAACATCATCTATCTTTAGCTCTTCAGTCTTTGTTTTCCATTTGTAACGATGTTGCAAATTAGATAAATAATCTCGCGACCAACATTTAAAGAAGCCTTGCACTCGTCGCTGTACGTCTTGCCACCGAGACAATTTGTTCATTGGTACATTTTCTAATGATGGTTCTGGAATTGCAACCAACTGTTCACCTATGCGGAAGTGTCCAACATCTGAAGATTTTAGGGATCATCATCAATTTTACAGAGAAGCCGTGAATTCAATAGTGACTCTATTTGAATTACTAAAGTAGTCACCTCTTCAAAGGTGAGTTTGATATTAGTGACCCTCTTAAAATGGAATTTGAATGACTTCACCGTTGCTTCCCACAGCCCTCCAAAATTAGGTTCCCGAGGTGGATTGAACTTGAACGTTATATTTTTCTGCAATAAAAACTCAGATAATAAAATGTTTTGCGAGTTTGCGTAATTATCGATTGCTCCCAATGAAATTCGAGCCATTATCACACCAAATTTCTTCAGGTATACCACGCCTCGTGATGAAGCGTTGAGGGACCGCTAGAAATGAATCGGCATTCAGGCTGCTGACCATTTCTAAGTGAACTGCTTTAACGGTTAAACACACAAACACTGCTACATAGGCCTTTTCTGCTGGTACATTTCTGCATTTACTGGTTTTGACTTCAATTGGCCCCGCGTAATCTAGCCCACTTTTTAGAAATGGACGAGTAGTACTGCATCGTGCTGACAGAAAATCACCCATTTTTTGATCGGTCTTCGTGGCGCGATATCTTAAACAACCCGAGCAACCTTTGATAATTTTTTTTATGCTATAGCGTGCTCCTATCATCCAATACCTTTGCTTCAGAAGGCTTAATACTAATAAGTTACCTGCATGCATATGAGTAATATGTACTTCTTTCATTATTAACTCATTAACTATGTGATTAACTATGTATTTCTGCCCTAAAACTGATTTTCTGCACATTACGAAGTATTGTTATTTCAGCTTCCTTTAATTCTGTTGGCCTGCCTTGAATATGGGCTTGCATTTATTTGGCCAACTACATTCATTTTCAGAAAGCCATTTCGGGCCTTGCTACCAATGCTGGAGTGCCGTTATAGCCTGCGGCCTAACTCCTCTTGATATATGATCGGCTGGATTCTGTTTGGATTCTATATGAGTCCATTTATTTCTAGGAACTATGACAAGAATTTGTGAAGTTCTGTTGGCTACAAAACTTTTCCACCTCCTTGGGACATCCGAAAGCCATTGTAGTACAATCATTGAATCCGTCCATGCATATATCTCCAAATTTGTTTCATCTAAAGCTTGCACACAAAATTTCACCAACCTGCATAGCAGTACCGCGCCACAAAGCTCTAATCTAGGCTACGTAATTTATACTCTTTGCACATACAATATTAACCGTAGTTTGCCCATTGTCGTTGACTGCTCGCAAATATAACACGCTGCCATCGGCCGCCTCAGATGCATCACAAAATGCATCTAGTTGAAGTGATACGGGGTTTTTCCAAGTAGTCAAGCATCAAGGAATTTGAATTGCTTCCAGGTGCGTCATAAAATCGTAAACAGCTTTCTACTATTTGATGATGCTATCCGGTAAAGTATGGTTCCAATCAGCATTCAGGAGCCACAGTTTTTGAAGAATAATTTTAAATAATACGATTGTCGGTGCTAGCCATCCCAAAGGGTCATACACTTTCGACGCCTCTGACAGCATATTTCGTTTTGCCGAAATTATGCTTGATTCAGCTAACCGCACCTTAAACCCAAATACATCTAAGTCAGCATGCCACATAATGCCTAATGTTTTAATTGAAGATTTAGTATTGTTTTGATTTCTTCTTTGGAAAATGATTGCACGAAGTCAGACGAATTTGACTTCCATTTTCGGAGGTTAAACCCACTGTTGCCTAAAATTATGGAAAGTTGATCTTTAAGCTCAACAGCTTCTTCTAACGTATCACAACCAGTTAAAACATCATCCATGTAAAAGTCGTATGGATTATTTCGCATGCCTTTGGATATAAATTTTGAAAATCATCAGTTGATTTTTGAAAGGTTTTCACTGCTAAATATGGTGCGCATGCTGCGCCATCTGTCACCGTCTCGAGCTTGCATATTTGTATAATATCGTTAGGATCATAGCGCCCTAATATCAGCTGATAATTTGAATCCAATGGGTTTACCTTCACTTGACGGTACATTTTTTCAATATTCGTCACCAGCGCAATCCTTGGTTTTCTAAATCGCAAAACAATCGTCATCAAATCTCGTTGTAACTTTGGTCCAACGTGTAGAATATCGTTTAATGAAATTGAAGAATTGGATTTACAGGAAGCATCGAATACAAGAAGCATCGAATACATACTCTTTGTTTGGTCGTGCTGCTCGTTGTTTTCATTACCGCATGATGTGGGATGAAATAATTGGAATTATCATCTGTGGGCAGATCTGACCATGTCACGTAAGTCATATGACCAAGATTAGCGTACTCATGAATAAACGCTTTATACAATGGAAGAAACTCAGGCGACGCTTTGAATCTCCTTTCCATTGCTAGTAGCCTTTGACGTGCAGTTTTCCATGAATTTCCTAACTGTGACCTCAGTTGTTGAAAGGGAAGTCTCACGGTAAAGCGACCAATTGCTGCCTCCCTTGTTGTTGTGTGTTCATAATAGGATTCGCAGTGATTTTCCGATGTCGTTACTTGCTGTTGATCTTGCATTTCTTCTAGCTCCCAAAATCTTTTCAAAAGCTGATTGACATCGTCTTGATTGTTTGTTATCGCGGTTGTCTCGTTAACTGTCAATGTGCGGGCGATTACCCAGCCAAATTTTGAATTTTGTAGCATAGGTAAACCGGGTAATTTTTGCCTTTCTGGACATAGAATTTCAAAGAACACGTCTGCCCCAAGAAGAATATTGATTATGTTGTGTTTGTGGAAGTCTGGATCTGCCAATTCTAAGTTCCTTAGTGCCAGATTTTGTACAAGGTGTTTGGTTGGTACTAAACTGGTGATGTGTTTCATGATATGAGCTGTTATGTTAATGGTGAATTGTTGATTTACACGCGAAACTAATGTCATATCGGTTTATCCTCTTGTTGATCCAGCTGTTGTCGATGCTATGCCGTGAATAGAGAGACAAGCATGCGATCTTTGAAGGCCTAGGTTCTGAATGCATGAGTCGGTAATAAACGACATTTGGGAACCGGAGTCAAGTAGTATTCGTGCAAGGTGAAGCTTGCCGGTGCAAGATTTGACGTATACCAACGCAGTTGGTAGTATTGTATCATGTGCGGAGTATAATGTATGTAAACATTGTTTTTTGTTTATTATCACATAAGCTGCTCTTTGGGTTGTCACTTAACGGAAAGATGGAATCTGATTGGTTTGGAATAATCTCTTCAGTATCAGTATCTGCTAATTCGTTTGAAAATGCATGATGACTTACTTGTTGAATTCGGCTTGGACACTATTGTTGATGGTTGTGTTTGATGTAATAATGTGTGATGGCGTTTGTGACAGATAAGACAAGATGATTGGCTAAAACAAGTGTTGCGTGTGTGTCCTTTCCTTAGGCAGTTACGACACAGCTCATTTTTAATAAC
The DNA here is from genome assembly GCA_958295665.1 of Tipula vernalis. Lineage (NCBI taxonomy): Eukaryota > Metazoa > Arthropoda > Insecta > Diptera > Tipulidae > Tipula > Tipula vernalis. The sequence goes on along the minus strand of OY282559.1, from coordinate 382,667,532 downwards.
TGAATTCGTTTGAGCCTCCTGAGTCATATTTAAGAATGTGGGACATTTGTATAAAAAATGTGGATTTGTACAGATAATGCACTCAGTTGCCGAATTATTTGTGTTAGCAACAAATGTTTTGGTCATGGGTCTTCCGGAATATTTTGATTTTTTGTTAATTCCTTTCCATTTATATTTAAACAAGGTTTCTGCTCAATAAAAGACTGAATATACGACGTTACAATTGGATTTAGCTTGTTGTAACGTTTACAGAGTTTATCCCACGTCTCGTGTATAATTCCTCTCAAGTTTCTCTCTAATATATGACGCTGCGTCTTCGTTTAATAAGCTATGTAAAATCTGAAGTTTATGAACATCACTCAAACTGCACAGTCGAAATATATAAAACACGAAACGAGGGTCGAAATATATAAATCACGCGTTCTTAATATTTTGTAAATTAGTTTGGTTTTTCCTACAATTTTTGAACTTGAAATTTCCCCCGGTGGTAATTTTTGTTACGATTTTACCAAAATTTTTACTGCCACCACTGCCATCTATGTAACGTATATTAACTGAGAAACCCCTGCATAAAGATGGCTGTTGTTCGCTCAGTTCGCCTTTTGCTCGTATGTGATTTTCATTCTCAAAAATACTTGGTGCTACGGCCATATATAGTAGATATTTTCACAATAAAATTCAATATGGATGATAGGCGGTTTTTTTTTCGTATCCGGCTCACGATGATTTTGAGATGCCGGTTTTTATAATCTAGGTTGCTTTGCTTTATACTCTAGAAGGCTCTGCTTTTATTCGCCCTTCTAAGTTCTTGTATTTGAATGTTTTGAAAGGTTATTTATGAGCAGCTTAGTTCATGTTGTCAATCATACTACGCATTTTCAAATTGTTACCACTAATTTGTGAAACTTAATTTATTGTCATCCATTCTAGCCAGTTTTGTTACATTAAGTTATATGTATGTCTTAGGGTTGAAATTTGTATGAGGAATCTACATACTGAAACTTTTAAACCTACATATGATCACAGCAGTGTGGTATAATAAAAGTCAAAGTCAAAATTTTAAATAAAAGTGGCATGACGGTAAGAGCTGATGTAATATATAAAGTTTAAGGTTCGATCTCAATAGGTTCACATTTTGATTTCAATACGACACAATCAGTCTACTACCTCAACAGTAGATCGAACAACTGATAATAACTTATAGATTGGGTAGATAAATAGGTTTTCCCTTCCTCTTGTAATTCTTTGTAATTATATATCAAATCTTCAAACCAAGTTTTGATTGTCACCTACTGTACTACATAAAATCTTTGGCCTAGCTATTTTTGCCTCAAATGAATTAAATATTCTGACATCTGTAGAATTTCCAATTCAAAAGTAATAAAATTTTCAAATTTGTAGATTTCGAAAAGCTCGTAAAATTTGAAGTAACAGAGATAGTTTTGGGCCACACTTTCAGCTACAGGAGCATTATTTTCATTTATTCTGGCCGCGACCTTTACATTTGTTAAAAAATACTATGAGATTTATAAAGAACAGAATTTGTAAAATTATTGTGATTTTACACTATTTCAGTGAGTTGTTGAAACAAACAATTCTGATCACCTCCTGAAGTTACAGCCCTTTATACATTTTAAAAAAAATTATAATCTAATTATATAAATCAAAACTTCTTAGTTTTTTTGATAGAATTTCAAAGTTGTGAAGCTTAATGCTTACTTTTAGGAAAATTATCAATTTCCACCTCTAGAATATCACAGATTTTAAAAATTTAAAATTACAGCGAATTGCAGAGTGACACAATTTATTGATAGTAGCAATTTGAATTGGTACATTGGAATCTCCGGGTGGAGTCCTTTCATTAAAGAATGGAGGCGAAGTTCTTGACAAAGTTTGTACCATTATCACTCGCTATCTCGGCAGGAGTCCTTCTGCGACGAACAAGGCAGCCTAACTCAGCGATGAATACTACCATTGTCAGACATCAACTCTACATGAACGGCATTGGTATAAGACATATACGATAAAATCCTGGCTTGGAAGCAAACTGGTAAGTCTATGGTTTTAGGGTAATGTGCATAAAGAAATATGCTTACTTTAATGGCCACTCCTTTGCTTTCCCATTGAACTTCCTTGATGAGAAACGATTCGGCTTAACAAATCAACATAAATGAACCTTCGGCTAAAAAAAGCAGAAAAGTATTGCACTGATCCATTAGAATCTTTCGATTGATGAGACCCTTTTTGGTAAAGACGGAGTCGGTTTTCGATAAAAGTGCTCCATCTTCGCAGATATTCTGATAGCTGGGCCACGGTAATATTTGAGTCAGTTCACACAAATGGCTTCAAGTCTGGGTGAATTTAATTTTATAGTATTCCAATATTTCATCCATTTCTATGACTTCATAGTTTTTGCACCAGAATTTTCATCACAATAGTGGCCGGAGAAACCGAACCCAAAGAGCCTAAAATCTTGGAAATTTTGATTATACATATGTATAATAATACGCTGGTGATATGTTGATCACGAACATTTTACAGTATGGTCATCAAATGCTAACATGGCAAGTAAGTCTAGTTGGTAAAAAAATCACGTTTGATGAGATCGGGTGATTTTGTTCGTTATATTTTGCGAGTTTTTCAAAAGATAAGGAGTACAAGGTGGGCTGTACGTCACGGTGTTAAGATGATTCTTGAGTTTTGATACATTTGCTCGAGGTTTACAGAAAAATAGATGTGGTGTTGCTAAAATCAAGTAATAATTGTCACCAGATCTTTTTATAGTGGAGGTCTACATGTTATATCGTTCAGCGATGAACTGCTTCTCCAAATCGAGTATTTCTTTCAAAATAACGGTTCATGGTTAGAACTCAAAGCACAGCCGGATACCTCGACTAATCTCATGGTGGTAAATGGCAACCACATGATATACCTGTCAGACTCTGTGAAATATGTTTGAAACAGGTGGTCATCACGGTTTGAGTTTCGATGATGTCGAGGGCTCCTGAAGCTCCTAGAAACGTTGAAGATTCCTATTTACATCATCAGCACTGGTAGTTGTGAGAAACAAAATGGTTGGCTGACCATCTTGTAATTATGTTTGAATAGGTCAACAAGACGTCAGAACCAGACGTCTTCTGGGCGAGTTACATTTAAAGTAACCTGTTTTGTTCGGACCGCCCGCATTAAAATTTCACGCACCCGTAAAATGTATTTTTACTTTCTTTTACTCTAGTAAAATAAAGTATAGTAATCATGAAAATTTTGGACCTTGAGATTTTTAGAGATTTATTTGTTTTAAGGTCACCTGAGTCCGAAAAAGTGGGTTTCGAAATGGTGTCTGTCTGTCCGTCTGTCAGTCTATCAGTCTGTCAGTCTGTCAGTCTGTCAGTCTGTCAGTCTGTCAGTCTGTCAGTCTGTCAGTCTGTCAGTCTGTCAGTCTGTCAGTCTGTCAGTCTGTCAGTCTGTCAGTCTGTCAGTCTGTCAGTCTGTCAGTCTGTCAGTCTGTCAGTCTGTCAGTCTGTCAGTCTGTCAGTCTGTCAGTCTGTCAGTCTGTCAGTCTGTCAGTCTGTCAGTCTGTCAGTCTGTCAGTCTGTCAGTCTGTCAGTCTGTCAGTCTGTCAGTCTGTCAGTCTGTCAGTCTGTCAGTCTGTCAGTCTGTCAGTCTGTCAGCCTGTCAGTCTGTCAGTCTGTCAGTCTGTCAGTCTGTCAGTCTGTCAGTCTGTCAGTCTGTCAGTCTGTCAGTCTGTCAGTCTGTCAGTCTGTCAGTCTGTCAGTCTGTCAGTCTGTCAGTCTGTCAGTCTGTCAGTCTGTCAGTCTGTCAGTCTGTCAGTCTGTCAGTCTGTCAGTCTGTCAGTCTGTCAGTCTGTCAGTCTGTCAGTCTGTCAGTCTGTCAGTCTGTCAGTCTGTCAGTCTGTCAGTCTGTCAGTCTGTCAGTCTGTCAGTCTGTCAGTCTGTCAGTCTGTCAGTCTGTCAGTCTGTCTGTGTCCTCTCTACAGCCTAGATGGTTTAACCAATCGAACTGAAACTTCAGATTTAAGCTTTTTTGATAAATTGGGAGGTACCAGTGAATTTTACTTCAAATCGGCTAACCGGAAGTAGCCACTCCCTTGGTCCAGAAAATTTATTTTGCAAATATCTTAAAAAGTATAAGGTTTACAAAAAACTACTCAATCCAAAATGTTTCCAAAAATTAAAAACAATTAAAAAAAAAAATTAAAAAAAAAAAAATTAAAAAAAAAGTTATAAACAAAAATAAAATTTCTCAAAATTCTCTGTTCGTAAAAGAAAGTCGTGTGTTGGCCACACCTCAATTTTTTTTTTCAAATTCATCGTACTTTGATAATTCACAGGGAAATGTCTAAATAAATTGTTTTCTAAGTTTTCTAAATCAACTTTTGTTCCATCGGTATTGTCGCATCCTTGATTTAGTAAACTCAGCATTATTCACTTATGAAAATGAATTGGTGACATACTGTGATTTTTGTAATAGAAACCGCCGACATTTATTTTTTAATTTTATAATTTTTTATGGTAAAATAAATATTCATTTGGCTACTTACCATATCTGCTTACACCTTTGGGGATGGTTGACCATAAAAATTCTTTGCCAAATATCTTTTATGAATTTATGAAATATCCTATGTAACTATGTAACTATAACTCCTCCCGGGGGTGGAGAAAGGGCGTCCTCGTCCTCATGTACTTTCACATATGTAAGTGGCTTGTGGTCGGTCACAAGTGTAAATTTATTACCGTGTAGGTACGGGTTGTATTTCTTTACGGCCCATATAATAGCTAACGCTTCTTTCTCATTAGTCGCGTAATTGGTTTCGGTGGAATTTAGGGTCCTTGATGCAAAAGCAATCGGATTTTCTATGTTATCTTCTATTTGAGACAATTCTGCACCAAGAGCATAGTCTGATGCGTCGGTTGTTAGTATAAATTGTTTCGAAAAGTCCGGATAGGCCAATATTTTTGGTCTGTGGACAATATTTCTTTTAGTGTTTCGAACGCTTTTATATAGTCGGGATCTCGTACATCGACGTCTTTCTCTTTTTTCAAAAATTTGGTCATTTGGTCTATAATAACCTGCAAGTCCGAGGAACTGTTTGACTTGCTTCTGTGTCGTCGGTAATGGCCGTTCAATGATTTTTTGGACTTTATCGGGATTTGGTTTTACCCCATCCTGATTGATAAGGTGTCCGAGGAATTCCGTTTCTCTTTTTAGAAACTCACATTTGTCTAGTTGTATTTTTAGGTTGAATTGTGCAAGACGTTTTAAAAGCTTGCAAAAATTTTCAATGTGGTTTTCCAGATTGCAACCCACAATTATGATATCGTTTAGATATACATAGCAAACTTCTCCCACTAAGCCGTTTAATACGTGATTCATTGTACGTTGAAAAGTTGCTAGGCCATTTTTTAACCCAAAGGGCATACGAGTAAATTCGAAGTGGCCCTTATCTGTGGAAAATTCAGATTTTAGGTCAAGGGTTGAGAAATACACAGATTTCCCGAGACTGTCAAGAATCTCCTCAATTTGAGGGATTGGAAATTTCGATTTAGAATTCGATTAAAGACTCTTACTTTTTGGGTTCCAGAGGCATCTGCCTTTTTTGCACTACCCAAATTGGAGATGAATATGGGCTGTTTGAATTCCGTATAATTCCACTATCCAGTAATTCTTGAATTTGGTCAGTCACATTTTTTTTGTAATGGTATGGGTATCTGTATGTTTTTGTGCTGTTGTTGATGAAAGTTTCTCATTTTGTTTCAACAGTACATCCTGATGTTCGTGGATTGCTTTTATTAGCATTTTCTTTTCGATTTTACTTAAATGATTTGTTCGGATTAGACTTTCAATTATCTTTTTGTCCACTGGTGTGTTTAAATTAAATGGAATAGGTTCAATTGTCTTGGAATTGTTTACTGATGTGTTTGATTAGTCCTAACTTAGATAATTTTGAAGGTGGTTCTGGATTGTCTGATGTTATATTAACACTGGTTTTAAAATTTTCGGCCTTGTATATGCCTGGTAATATTGTGATTTCGTCATTTAATTTTGAATATTCCAAAACTACCCAGATTTATAGTCAATCTTAGCGTTCATTGCCGCCATTGATTGGGATCCTAAGATACCATCAAAAAATTTATGGAAACTAAATTCGTAGTAGGTTTGTTTAGGTAAATTGAACCCAAGAAAATTTATTTTGCTTGTTGTTGAAAGATTTTGTGTTTCTAAAACATTCTTTACCGTTGTTGTTTCAGACTCCAAGAGATTTTTTGGAATAATGTTTGGCCTTATTATGTTTTTGTTGGCCCCATTATCTATTAATAATGTTATTGTTTTGTTAGTTATTTTATTGTGGCATTTTAGATACGGCAAGAAGTTTAGTCCTCTGTATCTGATTCCTGTCCCTCCTAAAAATTTTCATTTTCGGAATTTGTATTAGCTGTTTCTTCAACATCTTCTGGGACTTCGTGGTTGTTTATAATTCTTGTATTGAAGGTTTTTCTAGATCTAAGCGAAGGATCTATCTACATTGGGATCGGTTTAGTATTATCAGGCGCTGGTCCCAAAGGTTTCCTTTCAGTGACAGGATATTGTTGTCTTCTGAAATTTGCTTGTTCCAACTTTTTCGGAACCCTATTTTGGTTATAGGTTTTAATTTCAGACATTTTCTTAAAGTTATTTGAAATTGTTTCAGTTTCGCTGATTTTGCACAAAAATGCATCCTCTTCAATGAATGTACTTATTGCCAGCCAAGAATGATTTTAACTTGGGTTTTGTTTTGCTAGAGTTTAAATGCTCTGCAAGATTTCCTTTGATTTGTTATAATACGCATTAATAGACAGACATATTGTCCATTTGCTGTGTTGCCCAAAGTTGGGACTTGTAAAAGGATAACTCTTGTTTATCTCCAAGAGCTTATACCAATATTTATTTAATTTCCCCAAAAGTTTGGGGGTTTCCGGCTAAGCACAGAATATCTTTTGCTTTGCCGTTTTTTTTTTTTGAACCGCTTGCCAGTAAATTCGCATTTGCTGTTCTTGCACCATCGCTTCAAAGAAACTTAATGTATCTTCGCAGCCATGATACTAACTGTTTTCGATTTCCATCGAAATTAGGGATCGATTTTATCGGATCTGGGATCCAGAATACGTCCAGAGTGAGTCGTTGTGGAGGTGAGATCTTTTCTTGATCTGTTTTGTTTAGATACGCCAGCGCGTGTTCATGCTCACTTTGTTTTTGAGCAATTAGGCTAAGTTACTCTAAAACTGGACTCAATTGGGTAGAAACTTGTTCGATTTTCGACATTTCAAGTTCCTCGTAATCTATATTTCAATTTGACACGTAAATCCTCTTGTAGTGCTCGTAATAATCTCAATAATTTACTGAATAAATTTAGATCTAACTCTATCTTGTAGTGGCTTGATCTTATGAAATACTAATATTTTTAATAATAAAAACAATTTACCTGTAGTTCTGGAACTCTTGCCTATCTGGTAGTGCATCGAACTCCTGGAATTATCGTTTATCTGGTAGTGCGATACTCCTTGCTGTCGTGTGCAGATTACGAATTGTGTTCAAAGTTGAAATGTGGCGAAACTGCGACTCCTCTTAGCGGTTTTCACCTTCAGCCAGAGAGATTAAATGATAAAGCACTTATACATTATCACTTAATGAGTTTACTTATGGGCTGTTTTTATTCACTAGCCCTTTGCACTTTATACACTTCACTTTTTCACTATTCACCGCATGGCTGCGCCAATTATGAATACGGTGTTCAAGTAATTTTTATTTTTATTAATTTCAAGTTACACTTTTAATTATTCATTTAAGACTAACTTAATTATTCTATCTTAGATCTATTTATCTGTTTTCTTAAAGTAATCTAATTACAAGCTAAGCAAGTGGAAAATTATTAATACGATTTGATGAATCTGCATTTCTCACGATTCATATTGTCGTTGATCATCACGTTATGCTGATGTTGCGTCTTCTTGATGTTGTGTGTTCTACATTCGTTATCTCTTATTAATTTATGATATATCCTTGGTAACTATGTAACTATAACACTAATTCCGATAACAATATTGTCCTTAATTAATTAAAAAATATAATCATTATACCCAGCTAATTATTCACTGAAGCTGTGATGTCCCTTTGAGTAATTTTTCCCTTGTCCAAGATTCTTGAATTTAATATTCTGAATTGTTTCCCATGTATTATTTTAGTACATGTACTAAATGTTTCCATAATTAAAAATTATCATTCTCAACAGGGATCTAGTCTCCGGTATTGAGTACTCAGGTACAGTTAAAATTTGAATTTTTTTTTTTCGTCTAAATTTCGGCCTATCCGGACAGACTGGCATTAAAAAAAAATAAAGATCCTCTAGTAGTGATGTGCTAAATCGATCTTTTTTGCTCTGTTTTGTTTATTTTCCTCTAGAGTAAACATAGTTAACACGTTTAGTACAAGTACTAAAATATATATATATATTTTTATTTTCAGGGGTTTTGGCAAACAGGGCTTTCAATGCCAAGGTAAACCGGATTGTGTGCAGAATGAGCCGTCCGTCAAATGAACATGTTTTCTAACCTAATTTATATTTCTTTAGTTTGTTCATTTGTTGTACACAAACGATGCCATGAATATGTTACATTTAAATGTCCAGGAGCTGATAAAGGTGCCGATTCGGATGTAAGTATTTTATTTTACTATTTAAATAATTATATTATAGGCTTATAATTTTTTGTTAATTTTTTTATAATTTATTTAAATTTAGTTATTTGTTTAATTATTATTTAAAATAAAATCGAAATAGGAGATGATAAAAATTTTTTTTTTTTTTACAACACTTCGTTAATATTTAGGGCATGGCTTTAACGTTCCTAGTTTAATTTATTTTTATTATATTATTATACAAATAGTTATTTACTATTATACAATATTTATATTCTATTAAAACAAATATTTTTGATTATACCATATAATACATTTGTATTTAATTTAGTTTTACAAAATATTATTTTACGATTACGTAACAGAGAACTAATATAGAAAATAAATCTTTGCAATTATTATTGAATTACTGGAAAAGTTTTTGTTGTTTTTGTCGTTGATGTTATGTGGTAAAAAAGTTTATGTACGGATTCATGTTGAAGACGCCTTAGTAATTTATTTGTTTGGGAAAATATTTAATTCTAATTAGTCGATTATGTACAACTAATTATAACGATTTTCATTGAATTTATTTAACAAATTTTCAGGTGTATTTAATACGCTTTAGGAATACAATTTCTAGTTTAGGGTCTCCTCCTGCCAAGTTTCGATTTGTTAATATTTTGTTTTAAGGCCAGTGTGTCATTTGGGAGTTTTTGGATGTAAAATGGCAAACACTATAATGAAAGAACCAATTTAGGACAACAGATCGCGAACACTGGTGACACAATATTTTTGCAACGTGTTTTCGATACAAAGGGAGTTATTTTATCATAACTATGATTGCAATCGCTGTATTTTTTTAGTATGACCAACCCTCAGTTGCGCGGATTTTGTTTTTTCTTTTAGAAGCATCTTGATTTGTTGAGTTTCAAAATTTCCTTTAACCGTCTGGCAAAATTCGTTATTTTTAAACCTGGGTCGTATACGTGGCTAAAAGGGAGGATTAATAAAATAATTAGGACTTAATCAAAACGTTATATATTATTTCAATTAACACAAATTCAAAAATCGATTATCTCAAATAACACGAGTCTAAGAGATGTGTTCGTATAGTGGCAGTATTCTGCGTCGATTTCTCCGTCGTAAATCTAATTAATAATAAGTTAAATTCATTTCAATTTATTGTTGAATACCAAATTTTCAATACTTTTTTAGAAAGGTGCAAAGTACGTGTAAGATTTCAATCCAATTTGTAACCCAATAAGTTGCCGCCCTAAAAGTATTGCAAAACATTAATTTTTAATTTTTCCGTCACGCTCAAGGCCCATTTTATTGTCACAATGAATATTATGTAATTAATTTGAAGTATTTTCTTAAATTTTTGAAATATCGGCAGAGTTAAATTCATATATAAATGAATTAATTTCGCCGATAAAATTTGAATTTATGTCGCACCAATTTGACTCGCTTTTAGTATGGATTAAGTCTGCTACATTTAAAGGCAAAAATAATAACTGAAATAAATCCGCGCGAAATTATTCATATTGAAAATGGAATTAACTTTGTCATACAAATGTTTTTAGAGCAATAAATTGCTGCAGAGTTATTTCGTACCCTGAATCAAATTACCCAGGTAATCGATCAAATTATTCTGGTATCAATCAAATTACCTTCGTAGGCTAGTTTCCGAAAAAGGATCAAGATATTCGAATAGCCGGGTACTCGATAATCGGCTCAAATAACAAAATTAACAAATTTTGCGAAAATGGTTTGGAAGCGGTTCACTAAGCGTTCACTAAGTCAATTAAATTTGTAGAATAAAGTCACCAAATGAGTACATCTCTGACGTTTGTGTTAATTGACTTAGTGTAGTGCCGCTTCCAAACCATTTTCGCAAAATTTGTTAATTTTTGAAAGTTTGTCATTTGAGCCAGTGACTGGTGATACGAACACATCTTTTAGATTCATGTTATTTGGTTTAGTGCGGTACTTTCACCCTCATTTTAGTATTTAGGCTTTTTTAATGTTTTTTTTTCGAAGTGCAACCAAGTTATTGATTTTTGGAAAAAATAACGAACCTCGATCGAATTTTAAAGTTTTTTGATCTTTAAATGTTACTAAAATTTGAAATGAGTTTTGTCAAATTTGAACGCAGAAATAACAGAAATTTCAAAATTATAATTTGGAAAAATTTTGGATTTTAAAAGTTTTTCGAAACTTAAATTTCTGAGTGGTTTTTGTTTTGAAAAATTTCGAAGAAGAAAAATTTCTAAGGAACAACGTTCCTCAATTGTAGTCTTACTAATAATTGTATTTAGCGAACATTAAGGCGTAAGTAATTTAATAACATTTATGAAAGCTTAAGCCGAAATCATAAAGACAGATCAGAAAGATCGTTAGGCCAAAGAGATCGGATAACAATTAACTACAACAGTTCTGGCCACTTTGTCGGCGTCTTAAGACCATGTTTAGAGTTCGTCAATACAATTGTTGCCAAAACTATGTTCTATAACAGCTATGCCAGTTTTCTTTGCCTAAACTATGATGATTTCCCGAGGAAATGTTTGTCCTAGTTGTGCTAGATGTTTTGACAAAATTTGTTATCGTACTTACGTTTATCAAAAACACTGGGAAAATTTTATGTTTCACTATAAAAATTCAGAACTGGTGAAAATATAGAATGTGAGAATATTCAGCTGAAGTAAAATTTTTATGAAATGCTTACGAAGTCTTACATACATATGTGTATCATAAAACCCAATTTTGTTAGCTAAGCTCGTCCTTAGGTATGAAGGATGTCCACAAAACTTTATTAGATTGTCTGGATTCGGAATTTTTTGGATTTTTATAATTTAACCAATTCTGATAGAATGACATTCCCGAAGATTTTGAATTTTACAATTTCTCAGATCAGGAATTTCTTGAATATGGAATACATTTATCTGAAATTGTTTACAACTTTACAAACTGCTTACTTACAAAAAAGCAAAATTTTCTGTTCTCAGAATTTTAGAAAATTTAGAATTTTAGAATTTCTTTGGCAAAATTCCATTTTTGCGCTGGCGCTCTATCCCATGTTTGGAGTTCTGTGGTGCTATGGTGCTCGTAAACTTTATCCATGTTGATTTTGATCTGAGCAGCCGTTAACTAGAACCTTAAATTTCTCTTCCTCATCCGATCGGATATCTGAATGATCTAGAGCTTCTGGAAGCTGGCCATCAAAATTCTGTAAACTATGTGTCTTTCCTATAGTCTTTCTCTCAGCCATCTCGAAGGTGTTTCATACATAATGTCAATTTTTTCGAAATAAAATTTAAATGAACCAGAAGATCTATTCCAGAAAGGATTCAATTAGTAACCAAAATTCCCAGGCTTTAGGGAATATCCGAAAAATTTTCAAATTTCATGAGTTTTCTCTTTTATTATTTTCAATATTTTCCCATTTAACCGTAGTGCAACGATATTCTTAATTCTTGATTTGTCTGAGAATTTGGATTCAAATTTTAAAAATAAAATTCAGACATTTCATAATAATATTGCAATCCTGACTAAATTTTGATGTTTAAAATAAGTTATTAACTTTTTGATTTTGAAAATCTAAAATTTGAGAATATGAATAATGTTTTAATCTAAGGCTAGAGCAGCCTCTTGGGGGATATTACTTTTAAAATTGAGAAATATTTAGAAATATACAAATTTCCGAAATTTAATAATTTCTGTTTTTGTGTTGAAAAATTTCAGGAAAGAAGTCAAAGAACGGTCTTTCCTCGTAACTGTAATTTCACCAAAGGAAGAACGACGAATTTGGCAGATAGTTCCAATGTGCCAGATAGAGACCCAATTATAATACATGTATATTCCCTTACGATCCCGAGATTCTAGTTCAGTCCTCGCCACTGACCAACAATTCATTTAATGAGATACTGTTAGAATGCCGTCAAATGACTGTTTAAATACACCAGTAAATGTAAAGGCGCTTCATAAACAATTGTGTATCAATTATATGACCTAAAGCTGATATTCCCAAAAGGAGAAAAATGTTGTATTATTGACCAAACCTCTCAGCGTGAGTATTCAGTTGACGAATGGCCATTTACAGGAAATACGTTTAAAATAAGTGAGAAGGAAAATCTGGTCGTAATATTAGCAATCGAACGTTTCTGTCTTTATATAGAATGCAGCTGCATCTCTGGTATTACTAAACATGCCTCATTAAGAAACCTAGTAGTTGGCTCGGATACTGGTAACGAGAAACGTTGTGTTTGTTTTACGAATGAGCCAACAGAGCTGTGATACAACCCATAACCAAACAACTTGATTTCGAAGCCAAATAATTATTCTGGTTATTTATTGTTGTAAAAAGGGAACCGTTTCAAGTATTTTGAAAATGTGACTGAAAAAATTTCTCCATTTCAAGTGAGGTATAAAGGTTATCCATCAAATTCTATTGACGTTTGTGGATTCAGAATTTTTTGAATTTTTTATAAATTAATCAATTTTGATAGAAAAGGAATTAATGGAATTTCTTGTATACAGAATTTATTTTATCTGATTGACTCTCTTTTGATTCGATTCAAACATCACAAATTCAAAATTAAAATGGAAATTTAGGAAATTTGAATGATTTTAGATGGAAATTCTTACTTATTTTCAGATCTCAGAATTTTAGAAAATTTAAAATTTTTAAATTTCTTTGGCAATATTATCCTTCCCTTTTTTTGCACTGGCATTGGGCCTGCACTTTTCATTCTTGTGTCACATTTATCCCTTTTATTCCGAAAATAAGCCCTTATTGCCAAATTTGGTATTTTTTAGAAAAGTCCATATCTTAAGAATTTCCAGGTGCGTATCTTCAGGTTTTCCTTATGTATCACCAATGTCACTGTGATTTTTTGAAAATTCTATAATTTCCTTTGATTTTCATAACAGTAATATAGCAGTTTACAATTTCCAAATTTACAATTTACAATTTACAATTTACAATTTACAATTTACAATTTACAATTTACAATTTACAATTTACAATTTACAATTTACAATTTACAATTTACAATTTACAATTTACAATTTACAATTTACAATTTTCAATTTACAATTTACAATTTACAATTTACAATTTACAATACACAATTTACAATTTACGATTTACAATTTACAATTTACAATCTACAATTTATAATCTACAATTTACAATTTACATTTTACATTTTACATTTAACATTTTACAACTTACATTTTACATTTTACGATTTACAATTTACAATTTACAATTTTCGATGTACAAGTTACAAGTTACAAGTTACAATTTATAATTAACAATTTATAATTTACAATTTACAATCTACAGTTTACAATTTACAATTTTTAATCTACAATCTACAATTTACAATTTATAATTTAAAATTTACAATTAAGAATTTAAAATATCTGGTCTAGCTCTTTGTTTATCAGAAACACTGTAGTTGCAAACTAAACAGCATTTGGCTTGAATACCTCATTCTTCTTGTTGACTAATGGGTTTCGTTTACTTTGAACCTTTCCTCATTTAAAATGACAGGTTATAGGTTGAAACGCCTTTGCAATTTTTTCTGCAACTCTTTATAAATGTTGGACTAATTTCATCGAATCGATCGATATTCAGTTCTAGAATCTCCTAATAGCTTAACTTTAAGTGCCAACAAAAAATTTCAAGAACTATAGGGTTATTTTATATGTGCCATAGGTTGGCCAGAAATATTTTTAAAGTTCCAGATATGCCAAACATATCCAAATAAATTTGTAGTAAACTCTTAAAATTTTCTTCCCTGCTATTGAAATTGAATTGACGATGTGTCTAGAAAAAAACGTGGATATGGTCGTAAGCAGCAGCGAAAAACGGCCATGGTGTCAGCAATCTTTGTACAAATAATTTAGTATGTAGACCCCGCAGTCCAGGGCCAAAGAGTCGGATGAATCACAACAGGTTAAAGATAGCAGAGAACTTGCCCCACGTTGGTTGCCAAACTTTTACAAAAGTTTTGGTGTTACTAAATTTCTTGGTTTATATTTCTACTTTGTACCATAAAAGCTCTTTTTCTAAATTAATGATACTCTTACTCAGCCACTAATAATAAATCGTCTAAAGAGCAATTAATTTATAACAAAGTACCACAAACAAAACCTAATATTAGTGAATAAATCAAATTCAACATTTAAGACCAAACAATAATTTACCTGCTGTGTGATTAATTTATATATAAAGTTCTTAAAAAATTATTAATCACATCAAGGTGCCACTAATTAATCATAAAATGGTAAATCTTCACGTTGCTTGTACAATATAAAATTAGACCTGATGGCGACACCTACACTTTTTTGTCCTTTACAGCGCGAAAACAAAACAAAAACAACATCAGACATAAACAACAAAAACAAAAAAATATTAATTGCTGTTAATTAATTATTATCATTTAGGCGGCGACCGACGGTGATGGAGACAAAAACAAAATAATTTCGTGATTTTTTATTTTTTTTATTTTTCTAGCAATAAACTTAAGATAATTTAATAACGATTTTTTTTTATATATACAATTTATAAAGTGAGCTTTAATTATTTAATATTTCATTTTTATTTTATTTAATTATTTGGTTAATGTTTAATTAAATGTTTATTATATATTTTATATAATTGAATGTTGCTATTTTTTTATTTTATTTATTTAATATTGTGCCAGTAAAAAAATAATGGCGGTGTTCGTATATTAAACAGTGCACATACACTCTACAACTATTTTACTATTACAGGTGTTTTGAAAAATTAATTAAAATTCAGTTAAATTTTTATCTTTTTTTTTTTTAATTAAAATAATTATTGTGTGAATTTATTAATTCAATTTATTTGTTTATGATTTTTTATTATTTTTATTTATTTTATTTGTTTATTTCGTAGGAAGAGTATTGGAATACATTTTTTAAGGGAGCTTTTAAATTCCCGTTTAAGCCCCGAAAAAATCGAGATTTATTATTGGTTTCTATAAAAAATTTTATTTTATCTCTATCAATTTTATTGTTAATTATTTTTCGTTTTGGTTTTGATTGAATTTTCTTTAAAATAATTTTTGAATTTTGTTTTATGTTTATGTGAAATTCACACAATTATTGTTTTTTTTAGAGGTTTTACCCAAAAAAGATTTAATGCTTGGGATATTTTTTGTGGGGTTGGGAAATAATATACACAAACAATTTTATTGATTAGAACAGCAACTATAAAAATGTATTCAGAAAATATTTAGTGAGACGGCAATCTAATTATTTTGATGTTAGATTATATATAGTTAAAGGAATGAGCATGCTATAGCTTTAGATAGATAACTAAATAAGTAGCTTTTTGCTTAATACACTTTAGTAACCGATAAATGTGGCCCCACGTTTGGCGCCGCCATGTTTATTCGATGTCGCTGATGTTGTGTCTAATTTCACATTAAAATCTTCTGGGACAGTCATACGATTTAGATTTAAAAAACATGCTTGAGTGGTACCTTACTTTGGTACGTAGCACAATAACACTAATTTTTATGTTCCGACCACTGTTCTACGAAATATTTGACATTATTAAAAATATTGGTGACCCTGTCACTCAAAAAATCAACGAAATAAAATATTGGCCTTAAGCTTTATGTTTTTCTGAATATATTTTACAAAATTAAAACACACAAATTCAACAATCACAATAAATTATTTGTAATAATATTTAATAACAAAATTCTAATAATTTGTTTTTATTATTTTCTTTATTTTATCTAATAAACTAATACATATCATAAAAATACAATTAATTTGTTTTTAAATAACAAACCAATTTTGTGCAACATTCCAACAATCACAAACAACATAAACCAAAACTAAATTTATCCAATATATATATATATATATATATGTGTTTTAAAGGATACCCGAACCAGGCACGAATTTAAATTGTGCACATACTCAAGTCCAACGTTCTGCGATCATTGTGGTTCATTATTATATGGTCTCTTCCATCAAGGCATAAAATGTACAGGTAAAAAATTATAAAGTCAAAACCACAATTCAGTACTATAAAACAACTCAAAACTACTAACTCTACACATGAATTAATAAAACTAAAAAAAATTAAAAATTAAACCAAATATTTGCAATTTTCTTATTAATTATTTTGTTTAATTTTAATGCAAATGCTTTTTGTTTTTCTAAATAATCTGCTTTTGTTGTGTTTTATGAAACTATCACTTCTTGTTAAATTTCACTCTTTTCTGCTTTAAATTATTTCTTTTATTTGTTCCAATCCAATTTATAATATTTACTTAATTAAAATAATTGCTTAACTCTATTTTATTTACTAAATCATACATTTTGCAGATGGCACTGTGATCGATTTGTAAACATACACTAATAATTTACGTTAAACATTTTATGTTATAAAACAAAAACAATTTATTCTAAATCGCACACAATTATTTTTTTAATTAAATTAATATTATTTTATTTGATTGGTAATTTTATAAAATATTCAACAAAAAAAATAAAGATTTTGTTAGTTATGTTCTTATCTAAATAGTTTGCCTGAATGACGACAATTTATAAACTATGCTCCTTCGGTAGTGAATTTACTGAATATTTAAGAGAATGGGTTTTTTTGATAATATCTTTGGAAAAAAATCGTAATATGGTTGAAGACAAGAATGGCCGCTGAACTAAAACCCATTTGATATTGGTACTTGATTTAATGATCGTATTTAAAAGTTAAGCCAAACGATTTTCGATTATTCCTCCAAATCTAAAGGAAAACATAATTACCATAATTACTCTAGTAGTCTATTTAGTAGTAGTAGCTTACATTATTAGTTAAAAGATAGACTATTGGTCTAGCCTGCTGTAATCTCAACCAAATTTGATAGCGGCTTCAAAAACCGTTGAGATTTTTTTTTTCGTAAATTAATTCGCCCACTTTTTCAGTGGCTAGGGAAATTTTCGAGAAGTTTTTAAAGCTACTACATGTCCATATGACCTGTTACATACGTTGTCTGTTATTGTTGTGAATAGTTTCAAAAAAATCTTTAATATCCGCAATTTTTAAATTTATAGAGATTGTTCAAAAATGAATTGAAAGAATTGAGACCATTATTTAAAGAACTAGGAGAATTGTTAAAATAATTCAAAAAATTAGGGAACTTAAAGAGTTTGGAAATTTTATGAATTGGTGGTGGTTTTCAAAGAACTCAGAATTTTATAAGATATTTCAAAAATTTAAAGAATTTAAAGAGTTTGAGGAATTTAGACACTTTATAAAATAATTAAAATTGTAAGAGTTAAAAGAATTTTAAGAATATAAAAAATGAAATTATTTAATAAATTTAAAAAAATTAATGAATTGAAAGGGTTTAAACCAATATTTGTTATATGTAATTTCAAGAAGAGATATCAGATCATGATTATCAGATTTGAAGAATTTTAAAAGTTTAGGGAATTTAAAGAAATTAATAAACTTGCACAATTAAAATATGGTATTACAAAATTTAAAGAATCTTAGGAATTTCAACAATTTTAGAATTATTTAAAGAATTTAACTTATTCAAAGACTTACTGAATATAAAGAATTTAAATTACTGAAAGGATTTTAAGTATTTCAATCAAAGAATTACGAAATGAAAAAATTTAAATTATAACCTTAGAAGAAATAAAGAATTTTAAAATTTAAATTTTTCAAATTTAATAAATTTCAAGAGTTTAAAAAAAATTTAGAATTTAGAGAGTTTAAGGCATGTAAGGAATTCAAAGAACTTATAGAATTATTAGAAAAAAGGAACTTAACACTATTAAAAATTTAAATATTCGACGACTTTCCACTAAAATAGTATTTTGTTTCAAAGGAGTGTTCAGAGAATTTAAGGATTTTTTATTTCTTAAATATTCAGGGAATTTAAAAGATTTTAAAAAAATTAAAATAAACAATTTGAATAATTTAAAAAATTTAAAAACTTTCATGGTTTTGACGAATTTAAAGAATTAAGAGAATTAAATATTTAAGAACTAAGAATTGTTTAATAAATGTAAAGAATTGAGAGAATTTAAACAGATTAAGTAATGCAAGAAATTTCATGGATTTCCAAACTTTTAGAATTTTTTTTGTCCTAATTAAAGAATAAGGAAACGAATTTAAAGAATTGAAAAAAAAATTGAATATTAAGAAATTTAAAGATTTAAATAATTTTTTTAATTTTATTGTAATTTGTAGATTTTAGCGAATGTTAATAATTTAGAGATGGATTTAAAATTTCTTGTGATTTTGACGAAATAAGGAATTAAACAATTGAAAAAAATAAAATATTTAAACATTAAAAATTAAATTTGGATTATTTAATTATTTTTTTTTTAGAATTTAATGAATTCTTTCAGAATTAAAACTGATTTAAGAAGCAAGGAGCTTAAATAATTTAAAGGATTAAAAAAATGTTGACATTCCAAAGAAATTAGATAAAAAAGTTAAATTGTTGAAAGACGATAGAATTTAAAATTTTCAAGAATTTTAATATTTTAATAGTTCAATTTAAATAAAATTACAAAAAAATTTGTCGAACATCAAAAATTTTAAAATTTTTTAGGGTTTTTAGAATTTAAGGAATATAAAGAATTTCAAGAATTTGAGAATTTCTTTTTAAATAATTATTTAAATATTTTAAGGAATACTTTAATTTTTGAATATTAATTAATTTATTCGTGTAATTTCAAATATGCAACCGGTCCTTAGACCATTTTTAATGTGTTTTACAAATTAATACGTAGAAGTATATAAGTACTTACAAACAATCATTCAACGAAACCGACTGATGGACCGAATTTAATGGTTTTTGTCCAATTGGATTTAGTTTTAATTTATATGATTTTAATATGTTCCGAAGATTGTAGGAGAATTAAATCCAGTTTCGAACTGATGACTGGTCTGACTGTAAGACAATTTACAAACAGAATGAACTGTGCAGGTTGTATTAGCGAATTATACTAATACAACCAAATTCTCTTACAATTTTTCTTCTTTACGACTTTTACACAGCTGTATTTCTGTGTAAGCTAATTTTACCTTAACTTTTGAATGTTAAATAATTAGTTCGTGTAATTTCTAATATTCAACCGATCGAATTAATTAATTAACATTCAAAAACTAAAGTAAAATTGGCTTACACAGAAATAGAGCTGTGTGAACGTCGTAAAGAAATTTTTCTTCTTTACGACGTTCACACAGCTCTATTTCTGTGTAAGCTAATTTTACTTTAATTTTTGAATGTTAATTAATTAATTCGATCGGTTGAATATTAGAAATTACACGAACTAATTAATTAACATTCAAAAATTAAGGTAAAATTAGCTTACACAGAAATAGAGCTGTGTGAACGTCGTAAAGAAGAAAAATTGTATGAGAATTTGGTTGTATTAGTATAATTCGCTAATACAACCTGCACATTTCATTCTGTATTTATTAAATGTAAATTGTCGTACAATCAGTCCAGTCCCCACGGACTCAAGATTGATCATTATCATAAGCTCGCAGGTCGAAACTAAATTAAATTCTCTTACAATCATATAAATTATTTTAAGGAATTTTAAATTAAATAATTTAAAACTTAAGAAATTTTAAATTTTTTAAAAAATATAAAGAACTTTATAAGTTTTTTAAACTTTTAGACTCTAAAGAATCTAAATAATTTAAATATCTTAAAAAGTAGTTAAAGAGTTTAAATTCTTGAAAAACTTAAAAGAATTTTAGGAACTTTAAAAAATAACAAATTTACAAATTTCTACGGTTTGAGGGGATTTCAAGAATTTTAAGGAGTTTTAGAGTTTAAAGAGTTTGAGCAATGTAAAGAATTTAAAGCATTTAGAGATTTGAAAGTAAAAAACACACAACCCGTAAAAACAAAGTTTTTGACTATATATCCTTTATATATAAGACTCGGTCGATTGCAATTCAGTTTGGACCTTCTTCACCATGACTAAAATTTAAAATTCAATGAGTAAGGGTCATTCAAAAAACAAATTTGAATTTTAAACTTACTTGAAGAAACATTTGGAACACTACTAGAATGAATTTTTTAAATTGAAAATTAAAGAAAAAACTTAGTTATAGTATATTGATCGAACTGGAATTTTGGCAAAAAGTATTGTTAGGTGATAAAAGTCGATGTGCAAAATTTCAGCGCGAGAGGATCACGGAAAGTGGGTCAA
The DNA here is from genome assembly GCA_958295665.1 of Tipula vernalis. Classification (NCBI taxonomy): domain Eukaryota; kingdom Metazoa; phylum Arthropoda; class Insecta; order Diptera; family Tipulidae; genus Tipula; species Tipula vernalis. Next base: position 382,646,622 of record OY282559.1, on the reverse strand, counting down.
TTTTGAACTTGAAGATCGTAAGGACACTCAAGCAAGCAATCTAGCAGGTGAAGTTAATATACAGGATATAATAAAAATTTAAAAATTTAAAATTTTAAAGATTCTTAATAATTTGGAGAATCTAGCAAAGCATTTAAAACGTTTAGTGGTAAAAATTGAGGAATTAAAAAAATTTAATAATTTAAATATTTAAAATTATACTTTGAAAGTGTTTAATTTTTTTAAAACTTAATGAATAATTTCAGAACTCAATGTATTCAAAGAAGCTATAGAGCTTAAATAATTTAAAGGAATAAAAAATTTAGACCTTCTAAAAATGAAACAAAATAATTTTAAATATTGAAATTGATAATTTAAAAAAAAAATAAATTTGAAGAATTTCAATAGTTAATTTAAGTAGTATTTTATAGAATTTGACAAATGTCAAAAATTTTCAAACTTTTTAAAAATTAAAAAAATTCGACAATTATAGAATTTTCTTTTATAAATATTCAAAGAATTTAAGGAATTCAAATTATTTAAACTCTTTAGAAATTTAAAGAATTTTTTTCGTTTTCAAATTTAATGATCTTAAAGAATTTAAATAATTCGATTAACTTAAAATTTTTGACCCGTTTAAAAAAAAATAATTAAAATTTAATTTATTATTTAAATATTGTTTCTCATTTATTTATTATTATTTAATATTAGTTAAAGAATTGAAAAAATTTAAAAATTGCAAAGAACTAAAGTTAAAAAATTTAAGTTATTGAAAAACTTGAAAAAATTTAAGTTAATTTAAAAACTTTTAAGAATTTTACAATTTGAAGAATTTGTTTTCAGTAATTTACAAATTTCTAAGGTTTGACTAATTTTAAGAATTTTAAGGATTTTTAGAATTTAAAGAGTTTAACGAATGTAAAGCATTCAAAAAATTTAGAGATTTCAAAGTAATAAGTTGAAAGGAATTAGTACAATTTAAATTATTAGATTGAAGAATCTATAGAAATTCTTTATTCAAGAATTTAAAAGTTTTACAATTTTTTTTAAAAGAATTTAGGAATGTAAATTATTTGAAGGCTTAAGGAATTCAAAGTATTTAAAATTTAAAAATTTTTAAAAAGGGAAATTTTTTTAATGGGTTTTAATTTAATTTAATTTTAAGGATAATCTAGATTTTGTCAATAAATGAAAAAAAAAAAAAAAAAAAAAATTTTTGTTTGTCTATGTTAATTAAATTCAAAGTATTTAAACAATTTGTTTATTTAAACAAATTTAAAAAAAAATCTTATGTTCTTAAATTAATTAAATTTAAAGTATTTGGGAACTTTGAAGGATTTAAAGAACTTAAATTTTTTGAATATTTAAGAAATTTTAAAATTTGAAGAATATAAATTGTTTAAATAATTTAAATATTTCATTGAGTTTGAGGAATTTTAAAAGCTTTAAAGTATTTAACAATTTAAAAAATCTAAAGATTTCAAGAATTGCTAGAGGTTTAGAATTTTCTTATTTTCTTTTGAAGAGTTATTTACAAAATTAAGGAATTTAAATTAAATTAAGATAATTGGATTTGAAAAATTTAGAAATTCTCAAATATTAAATAACTTAAAGATTTTTTTTTAACCTAGAGATTTTAAAAAATCTTAATAATTTCGAGAATTAAGAGATACATTTAAAAATTTTTGAGAAAATAATTAAAAAAAAAAAATTAAACTTTGAAATTATTTAAATTATTTAATTTTTTTTTTAAATTTCATGAATTCTTTCAGAATTAAATTTATCTAAAGAAGCTTAAGAGCTTAAATACTTCAAAGGATTAAAAAATTAGACCTTCTAAAGAAATGAAATAATAGAATTTAAAATAATGAAATACTTGGAATTATTTAAAAAGGTTTAAAATTTGAAGAATTTCATTAGTTCAATTTAAATAAAATTTCAAAGAATTTAATAACTTTTTAGAAATTAAAGAATGTAAGAAATACACAGAAAATAAATGATTCATAGAATTTAGAGGTTACAAAGTAGTAAATTAAAAGAATTTTAAACAATTTAAATAATTTTTTTTGTTTTCTAAATTTATATATCCTAACGAGTCTTAAAAATTAAAATTATTTTAAGAAATCTAACTTAAACGATTGAGAAATTTGAAGATTCCAAAGGAATGAAGTTAAAGGATTTTTAAGAAATTTAAAAAATATTCTAATATGAAGAATTTATCAAGTTAAAATAATTTACAATAACTAGAATAATTTTAAGAGTTTTTGGAATTTGAAGAGTTTAAGAAATGTTAAGAATTCAAAGAATTCAGAGATTCCAAAGTAATAAATTGAAAGAAAGATGTACAATTTAAAATATTAAAATATTTAAAGAATCTGATTACGATCGGTGATGAAGATGAACACAAGTACGACCCCTGTTGAGAATGCAGAATCCATTGGCCAACCCACCTTTCATGTCACCACTATAGGCTGGCATGAAGGAATGTAATGTACAGGTGGTTAAATCAAAAAACGGCTCTATAGTTAGGAGTACCTTGACCCCCAGAAAAGATTGCAGGTATAGAAAGAAACAAACAGTATTAAAAGAAACAAGAGAATTTCCAGAATTTAAGAAATTTTAGAATTGAAAGAGTTTTAATATTGTTTATATTTATTGAAAGATATTTTGGTTCCTTCAATTAATCAAAATTCTTATGTTCATAAATTAATTAAATTTGAAGTATTTAAAAATTTTGATTGTTATAACAAATTAAGAAAATTAATAATTTGAAGCATTGAAAAAATTTTGGAAGGGGAATTTGAAGAATTCCCAAAATTCTTCATTCCAGAATTCAAGAATTTTTTTTAAAAAAATTGTTTTTAAAAAATTAAAGGAATTTACTTAAATTATATAAAAAATTAAAATCCCTTAAGAATTTGAAAATTTAAAATAATTCAAATTTAAGATTTTAGCGAATTTACAGAACTAAATATTTTGAAAACATTTAAAAATTCTGGTGATTTTAACGATTTAAAGAATTAAAAGATTAAAAAAAATATTTAATTTTTTAAGGAATTTAAATTATTTAAAAACTTGGAAGAATTTTTTAATTTGAAAAATTTTTATTAGTAAATAATTTAAAAATTCTAAAAAATTTGAGAAATTTCACGAATTTTAAAGATTTTTAGCATTTAAAGAGCTATGGGATATAAGGGATTAAAGGAATTCCCATAAATTATAATTTTTTTTAATGAATCAAATAATTTATGAAATTTGAAGAATTTTAAAAAATTTTAAATTTTAAATTGTTTGAAGATTTTAATATTTGTTTTAAAGGATCTAAATGATTGAAATAATTTAAAAATTTGAAATAATTCTGGTATTTTAAGAGTATGTATAAGGAGTGTAAAGAATTAAAAGAACTAACAAGGTTTGGGAGTTTTAAAGTACTACAGTTTATAGTATTAAACAATTCAAATATTTCCAAGAATTTTCAGGATTTTAAATGTCTTTCAAAGAATTAAATAAAAAAATTGAGGAATTTACATAAATTATATATTTAAGAGGGAAGATTTTAAGAGATTTAAACAGTTTTTGTAAATTTTTGAATTTTAAAGAATCTAAATATTTTGAAAATTTTAAAAATTTTGGAGTATTTAGCGATTTTAAAAATTTAAAGATTAAAATATCTAAACCTATTAATTTATTTAAAACTAGAAAGGATTAAAAAAGGAATTTAAAGAATTGTAAGAATTTAATTCTTTCAGAATTAAAATTATTTAATGAAGCTAACGAGCTTAAAGAATTTAAATAATTTAAAATTTTCAAGGTAAAGAATTCGAATAAGAATTTTAAATTTTCTTTTCATGAATTATTTAAACAATTAAAGAATCTGGAAAAAAATAAATTAAAAAAAGAAATGTTTTTAAAATTTTAAAATTTTTAAAAAGCCGAATGAATTTTAATTGTTTTATAAATTTATAGATCTTAAAGAATCTAAATAATTAAAAATTTCGAAGAATTTGGAGAATTTAGAGATTACAGAGTTTGATGAATTTAGAGATTGGAAGAATTTAACATTTTAATTTAGAATAGCAATTTTAGGAAGTTTTGAAGTTTTAATCTCGACGGTAATTCTGAATGAAAGTAGAACTGGAAATGGAAATTTTGAAAATCTATTTGAAAGTTTCGCTCTTAATTTCAAATTTCGTCATCGACATGCAGTATATATACTAAGTTGACTGACTCTACATGTAATTTGGTTTAGTGACTTGAATGAAATAAACTAAAGATGAAAATAATGTTAGTTCAAACCATATGAGGAATTGGAATTAATTGTTAATTCATAAGTTCCAATGCTTGCCCTTTAATTAGTTAAGCCAAATAAAGAGCCCTAAAACAAAGAGCCACATTAAAATTTTTCTCAAACTACGTTCAAATTTGTCTAATCCAAAAGCTACAGAAGCAATCCAGTCAAAGAAACTATATTTTCATATCATACATACACATATCTAGTATTTCAATTCTCATTCAATGCATTTTCAAACCCAGTTCAAAATTTAGTCAAATTTCAAAATATTTTTAATGTAATGGAATTTCAAAATTACACTGGAAAAATAACAATTTCGTTTTAAACTATATTCAAATCAAATTCATTACAACTACAAATTCAAATCAAACTTTAGTTTGTAATCTGGGATTAGGTAAATTTAATTTTTAAAAATAAATTTTTATTTCTAACATCTAATAATCTAGTATCATAAACTTCGAAGAGTACTCAAATTCAACGAATTAAAATTATTTTCAAACCTTTAACAAATTCCCCAAAAAATTCATACAGTATTTTGAACTAATAAAAATTTTTGACCACCAATTAGTGTAGTTTTGAACCAATTTTGCGCTCAAATTCCTTCAAAGCACATTCAAATTCTAACCAAATCCTATAAAACATCGGCTGTTACAAAATCGTATTTAACTCAATTTAAGAATTCGAAAAATCAGGAGAATTTAAGAAGTCAAATTAATTTTTTTAATTCTAGTGAAATAGATTTATTTCCAACTTTTTTCAAACGTAGAAAATTCATTGAATTTATATCCAAAAGCTGAAACACTTAAAACCCGATATTATTTTGAAACTCAAATAAATTTTACGTTGTGTTTTCAGCTCAATCAATTCCTCGTTTCAAGTTCCAAATTCAACTACCGGTAGTTACAGCTTATATTGTAATAACTTTAGTACCCTTTGTTAGTTAAAATTCACAAGTCGCCGTACATATCAAGTACCACTTCACCATAAAAACGCGAGGATTTGCAAAAAAAAACTTCGCCATATTGCATTTTTTTTAAATTATTTTTTTGACTTTTTTATTCGAGAAACATTAAAAGTTGAAGCTGCTTTAAATTATGAAATGAAAATCATTAAATTTTCCTAAAACAAGCGAATGTCTCAAATGACTTTTATTGAGTAAATAAATATAGTACAAAGCATCGCAAATATAATTTTTTTGTATTCCCCGTACCATTAATTATTTCTCCGCACTAATAATTACCGTTTATGGCCCATACAAAGCAATAAAATACCATCATGGAGACGATGTGGTAAAAAATCATCCACAAATGGTTTCTTCACATCGTTTGCCTCCACAGAAAAATTTTCCACTATCATCATGACAAAGTATTTAATAACAGTTTTTTTCATTTTTTTGTTACATGGTACGGTCAAAAAGGAGAATTGGATTTTATTGTTATATGAGCTCAAAAACTTCTTCACCAAAAAAAAAAAAAAAAAATAATAATAATAATAATAAAACCCGAAAAAGCACAATGCAAATAATAATAATTTTATTCGCCCACGTAGTTTATATCCTCTAGTAGTATACTACAAGTATCAGCGAAATAACACAAACAAAATACTTGTTGATACATCAAAGCATCATTGAAAGCACAAAATATTGATGCAACGAAATAAATCAAAGGAGATACTATAACTTATTTATTTATACATTACCCAAGTGATTTATCTATCATAATAAAAACAAACAAACAAACAAACAAACAAAAAAAGCTCGCACATATCAGCTCAATAAATTTTATATTGGTTTTTGTATATCGTCGTTTGTATCGTTAATATTGGTACACACAACCAAATTTGTATAGAGAGTTAATAAGCTTCTAGAATTGCATTCATATTTATGATTGGATCGGAATTATTTCAATTTTGATATATTTGTTTTTAATGTTTTGTATATACAATCTATAAAATTGAAAGCTTTTGATTTAATGTTATTTTATTAATATTTTTGTTTGATTATATATTTTAACAAGTTGTAAATCAAAAAATTTTTGGTACACAATTTTCACGTGACAGCTTTTAAATTATCTTATTTTTGATAACTCTCAAAAGCTTTTAATTAAACTTTTCGAAATACTAACTTTGGAAACTTACCTTTAATATTACGTTTAAATCAAATAAAAAGTTTTTAAACATTAGCAAGATAGTTTATTTACTAAAACAAAACTTTTTTGTTAGGGTCACGACACTGTAAGCTTTACAAATAAGTAATATTTTAGTGTATTTGCTTTAAATATAGAATTTCATTCAATATTTGAATTAGACTCTTAATATGTAAAAAAATCTTTTAAAACCATAAGCTTTAGAAAATATCAAATAAAGCTTTTGGAGGAAAGAATCATATAATCCGGTGATGTTCAACCTAAATCAGTATTCACGACAGACTTTCAAAATAAATAAAGCAGGTATTAGCCACAAAAATAAGCATACTGGAATGAGGGTGAGGGCCACCGCAATAGTTATTCCTTAAATATATTCCAGTATGTTCATTTTTGAGGTCCTCAATACATGCATAATTACCTCGTAAACTTATAATTTGAATGTGGCAAATGTGTGATTTGTTTGCATACTACCTACATACATACAATTTTTCAAGACAAAACTCAAATTTTTAAAATCTGCATCAAATATTTATATTCGATGAAAGCTTTTATATTTCAGAATGAAGTTCTTGAAAAAACATTAAGTATTGAAGAATGCAAATATGCGAGAAATAGCTTTTCGTTCGAGTACAAAATGAAATATTGAACATCTTTCTGTTCAATTTTAGGGAGACTTCCGTTAGTTGTTAATTAAGAACTCATTTAAAAGCTGCCTAAATCAACTTCTGAAGAAATGTAATGATGTACCCATTAAAAAGAGTGTGCAACAATTTGACTACGACCCGTTACATAGAACCTTTACTTAACAATTGAAGTGCTTTTAGACAAGTATCTTCAAAAAGCTTAAGAAAGTTTGTTGTTTAGTCTGATTTTTACTGAGGTACAGAATTTTGATATTTTTTCCGATAATATGACGGGTTGCATATAAATCAGCGACCGGATGATAAAATAACTGTGTATTAAATATAAAAGCTTTCACTTGAAATAACAAAATATCTAAGTTTTTAGCAAAATTGTATTTTACAATTTTTCTGCAGCAAAGTTTTGTAACTCTGCCGATAATTTTTAAATTTTTTTACAACTTCCTTTGTACAAACTTTGTTTATAATTAACAATGTATAAATATATATTTTAATGCCGAAGCCGTGCCTCTGTTATCATATTGGCTAGGACAGACAAGTTTGCAAATTTCACCAGGAACTTAATTTTTCAATCTTAAAACTTAAAAGCTTACATATTTGAATACCAGTCGAACCAGTGGAGAAGGCTTAATAGTGAAAACATTTTTTACTCTTTCTGATTTTGTTTGTAAGTTTAAAGATTTATCCTTAGTTACAAATGTGGTGCTGGAAGAATATAAATTCTGTTAATTATTATAAAACTGGTAGGCAGGGCATGTGTATATTAGATAAGAGCTAGCAATCGATATAATTATCCATAACTAAAACCGGAACGCTTTTAATTTCAGAAAGGCACACGGACACGAACGCTTTAAAAATTGCACTTTCCATATGTAATTGAAACAAAAAAATGTTTCGGATAAACCAACTTATTTACAAACTTTTAAGTACCCTTCATTACTATAAACCACATAGTTTTGAAGTCTTTATCGTGTACGATACATTCGAGCTTTGGGTTATAGAATAGGTGTATGTAAAAGCTTTTAGGTGTATTTCTAAAACTTTCAACGTTTGTTCAATATTTAAAAATTTACCAACTAATCTTAATTAAATTGTTTTTTTGCCAAAACTTGAAAGCTTTAATTAAAGCGGCTAGGGTTTGAATAAATGTACAATGGATTTTTTTTATTAAGCTCTCCAAAAATAATGTTAAAGGTTATTTTAGTTAAATATAAGAAATACCGCTTTTGTCATTTTTTGTCATAAATAGACTTTCAGTTAAACTCCTTCAAATAAGAACTGGGTAAATTCCCCAGAATCATTTACATATAAAAATGCGTGTTTTATGTAAGAGCTTCCCAGATTTGAGTTTAAGAAAGATTTAGAATATAGTGTGAAACTTGTAACTAAAATATTTATACTTAGTTTTCAGAATTTCCAGGACAGCTTTCAGTAAATTATTTTTCAATATTTAGTCCATCGGAAAGCTCTAATATTTCAAAAATCACACCGTTCAATTTTAAAGCTTTTAGAGTATTAAGAACTTTTCAATTGGAAATCTAAACCGTTAGTAGCACAAACAAGCTTATTTAACCGTAATGCCTTATGATTCTGGATTCTGTAAGACCCTTTCAATTTTAGAAAATATTATGAAAACCACTTTTTTAAATGGGGAAGTTAGAAGCTTTGGTATCAACAAATATATCCTTTCTAACCACGTTTTTATTGAATTTATATAAAAGTTTATTTTTTATTATTATCGATCTTCTTTTTGTTTAACAGTTTGTTCCTATATACATAATGTCAGTAACGTCTTGAAAGTTTCAACAATTATATTTAAATGGCCAGAAACTGTAAGGTTATTGAAAGTCTTCGCTTCCCAAATGGCATTAATATTTTTATGAAATTACTTTTTTTATTAATGTCGAGATACTTTATTCCGTGCGTGTTAAGTTCGTCTTCACTTACTGTATATAAACCAAATCTCAAATAAATAAACACTACTGGAACAAATTATAATTCCCACATTCGGCCCTCCTACAGCTTTTACCGCCCCAGTAAACATAATGCATACTCGCATTAAACTTAGTTCTTCTCCTTCGCAGTAATTCACCAACCAGGCATACTTCTTCTTTTGTTGTAGGGTTGGCACATTTAATCGTCTATCGTCTTTAAATATTGGGTAAGTTGAATCGTCTATCGTCTTTAATATCATCTAACCTCTTTGTTGTTTCTTAAGGGAGCACCGTAATCATGAAACTGGAAACAAACAGTAAATACGAGTAGAACTGCAATGATAAATAGAATTAATTAATTTTCGTCATCACTGCTGCTCTCTACAAATGTAGAAATCTCATTGGCCCATCGTTTCATGTAATCTGCGCAGGTACTTGTTCGTTTTGGCCCTAGATGTTCTCCCACTTTTTGACCTTTGTAACGGTCATTAGACAGTACTTCCAACACTTGATAAGGGCCAAAATACTTTGAACAGAATTTCAAGCTACTGCCAAACTGCGTTCTTCTGATTGCCACCAAATCACCAACCTTATAAGAAACGGCCGGCTTTCTTTTCGTGTTAAAACTTCGACGTTGCTCCTCTTGTGCATTTTCAATATTCTCTCTAACTTTCAATCGTTGATCATCTCTGTCCACTATGAAGTGATTTAATATTTCTTCTTCAACAATTTTCGCCAGTTCCACGTCTTCAGCATTTCTCATTTTGACTCCGAACATCGCTTCGAATGGTGTCATCCTAATTGTACGCTGCCATGATCCATTTATAAATCTTTGAAGATTACTTGTAAGCTTGTACTAATCTTGGGGGTTCTCATTGCTTAATTTTAAAAGAGAAGATACGATTATGCCATTAATCCTTTCAATCTGCCCATTTCCGCGTGGTACCCCTGTGGCTGTCATTATATGAGAAACACCGTTTTCATGGCAATAATCTTTAAAAATATTGGACGTGAAATATGATCCTCGATCGATAATCATTCGTGTCGGATTCCCAAAAACACTTTTTTGCAACTCCTACTTCTGAACTACTTCAGCAACTGTAGTACTTTTTACTGGGTAAATCCAAACGAATTTAGAGAACCCATCAACAACTGAAAATATTTATTGATATTTCTTGGACGTACTCGCTAACGGCCCTAAATGATCCAGATGATAAACGGATAAAGGACAATCATCTTTGGGTATAGGATGTAAATATCCTTCTTGTTTGCCGCCCTTACGAGCCAATAATCTGCAAGTCACACAGTTTTAACAAAAGCGGCCGCACTTTTCTTTTAATTTTGGAATGTAATAAAACCTTTTTATTAACTCAACCATTTTTGCTGTAGCGAAGTGTCCATTCTCGTGTACCTTTCTGATGATTTCAAATTGCATTACTTTCGGAATATAAATTAACTTTTCCCCATCTTCATCTTGGTTATACAAAATACCACCATGCAGCAAAAATTGTTCATGAGATCCATAGCACAAAAGTTTTATTATTAATTGAACCTGCTCGTCGTTTGACTGTGCTTTACGCACCTGCATTAGGAAATCATCTTCTATCATCAAAATCAACGGGCTACGACTCAGCGCATGAACGTGCTTCATTTTAGTACCAGCACGATGTTCTATGACATAGTCATAATCTTCAAGAGTAAGTGCCCAGCCAGCAATTCTTGGATCAATATCCCTTTTCACCATTGTTTGCTTAAATGCGGCACAATCTGTGACAATTTTGAAATGAATACCCAAAAGATATACGCGCAGTTTTTTTAAAGCCTTAACAATTGCAAAAGCCTCAAGGTAATAACTGCAGCACTTGGATTGGTAGTAAAATGGCTCCATAACCCAACTTCGAGGCGTCCGTGTGAAGCTCCGTTTCTGCTGCAGGTTTATAAATATCTAAAACTGGTTTCTTACTAAGCATATTCTTAAGTTCGACAAAGGCTTCATTTGTTCAATGCCAAATTGGAAAGGAACATCTTTCTTCAAAAGCAACGTTAATGGACGAGCAATGACTGCATAATCAGGAATGAACTTCCTAAAATATCCCGTAAGACCAAGGAAACTTTGTATTTTTTTCAGGGAGTTTGGTTCTGGAAACTTTTGTACGGCATCAATTTTTCTTTGCGACGGTTGTATCGTACAATTAAATATGTGGTACCCAAGATATTCTATTTCAGAGCGCAAAAGACTGCATTTTGACCATTTGATTCTTAGACCGTATTTAGCGGTAACTGTTAACAACTCCTGTAAAATTTGCATATTGTCAACATCACTGACCGTGGCTATAACCATGTCATCCATATAGACTAAAATTTTGCCACTAGAAACGAAATCTTTAAGAATGCAATTATGAACCTCTGGAACGTCGATGGTGCTGTACATAAGCCGAAAGGCATCCGTAAAAATTCGTATTGGCCCATCGGGGTAACGAATGATGTAAATTTCTGACTCTCTTCTGCGACTTTAACATGGAAAAAGCCATTCTCAAGGTCCAATGTAGTAAAAACTTCTGCGCCACTCAATTGATCGATATGGTCCTCAATCAAAGGTAAAGGAATCGATCCATTACAACTCCTCTATTAAGCCTTCAAAAATCTATACATATTCGTTTCGTTCCATCCTTTTTCTTCACTAGAACAATAGGTGAAGCAAAGTCCGACATACTAGGCTTGACAATACCATTATCCAACCAATTATTAATTTGCTTGCTAACTTCAGCTTTTTCCGCCGGGGCAAGTCTTCTGGTAAATCTGATTTTAAAATAATTTTTAGGTTTATTGGAGCTTCAGCACTCTGTTTAGGTTTATAATCTTCCACCATTTGCTTAATTATTGGTCCATACTCCTGGTTACCAATTTCATCACTAACCTTTCCTGGTGTTAAATCATTTATAATCTTTTTGACAATTGTATTATTCTCATACATCCTAATGCACGTCTCATTTAAAATATTTCGACGCACTATGCAGAACGGCATACCATCTTGATCAGGAATAATATAAACTAAACAATTATATTCCTCCTCGTCGATTACCACCTGGGCTTTAAAGTAGCCTTTTGCAATCACCTTATTATTACCAAAAGCACTAAATTGTTTCTCGTCTCTTATTAAATCTAATGTGGCCATGCTATTGAAAACTCATGACGGTACTAATGTTGCATCGCTGCCGTTATCAATTAAAGCTTCAACGGGTATCCCATTTATGCTAATTGATTTATGCTTGTTTCGACCCACATGAGCTCCGCTTTGCCCCAAACTTGGCAACTTAGGATCCTTCCCGTTTATCGATTTTTGCCTGTCACAATCTGGAGCCTTATGACCAAATTAGTGACATTTAAAGCACTTGGGACCTTCTCCTTTTCTTGAACAGTCCTTTGAAGCATGCCCCATAATACCACAATTAAAGCATCGACTAAATTTATGATGACATTTTTTTTGTGCTGCACCCGATGACGTTGGAGGTAAGCTCTTATTTGATGAATTTCCCATTTGAGATTTATGAATTGAATTTCCCATTTGAAAGTTTTATTTATAGGTATGTCATCAATACTGAATGATCGACTCGTCTTCTACACCACCTTGATTGCCTAGTCGCCTCATTTCAAGAAAATAATCTCTAATTGACTCGCTCGCCTTTTTCTTTCGCCGTCGCAGTTCCTCATGAATTTTCACGCTTGACTTATTTGATGGGAATTCGTTTAAAATGTAATCTTTTAATTTCTCCCATGAATTCAAATCTACCCGACCATATAGTGATTGTTTAGCTGCCCCAATTAATGTTTTACGAGCCCATAGCAACTTTTTTAATGGCTTTAAGTCGCATAAAACCGCAAATTCCTCGAACTCCCTGACCCATTCTGTTGCTAACATATCCAACTGTATCCGAATTTGAACAGCTTCAGCAGTAAGATATTTTCTTCGTTGATTGTATTAGGAGCGATTGTATGAGCGTCTTGGTTTCCTTGCTGTAAAATTCTAAGCTCATTTTGCTTTAAATGAATTTGATGTTCTAAATTCAGCTGTTCATCTCTTCACTAGGCGCGTAAGTTTTCAAGGTCATTTAGGCATCCTTCATCGCGAGAAGCTTGCGATGGATGACCAGGATCGCCTATGTGCTTAGCGAAACTGTTATAAAAATTGTTTAAATTGGAGTCTCCAAAATCCGGTGTATGACGATCATTGGATTATTATTTTCTTTTTCTTTTTTTTTTTTTTTTTTACGTTTAAATTTTAACTAACAAAATTTATTACTTCCAATAAATTACCAATATAATATAGTGTGCTTATGAGTAAGATAAAAACGGTCTTACCATCTATAACGGCATTCTCAGCTAATCCATCAATATGATTTTATTTTAGGCCGGAATTTTTTACAATTACATACGTATGAAATTTATGAAATTAGCAACTAAACTGACAATATCCACTATAATAATAAGTTTTTATGCACAGTGAACAATTCTAGATTTTTTTAAAACACGTATTTTTAACACCATTCACAAGAAATACTTTATTCACAGTTCATCACAATCAGTATTTCTCATTTAAACACTGAATAAAATTGGTCACTATGTGCTTAGACTTTTGCCGTACTAACATACAAAAAGTTCCGTTGTACAATTCCGTTCTTCGAAATCGTGTTTTTTGGTGGTATTATACCAAACACGCTTTACTTGTACTTTTATCACAGTGTTAAAGTGCCAATGAAACATAAAATCGTTTTACTTAAACGAGTATGACTACATTTTTGTTTCGATATTGAAACTTTTCGATATTACAGAAAACATTATTTTTTTTTTTTTGTATCAACTCATTAAAACTATTTCTCACTATTTTCGTCGAGATTCTTTACCGATAATGGCTCTGGTAATCTCCCGGTTGAGCCCCCAATTGTCGAGATTTTTTATTCCGTGCGTGTTAAGTTCGTCTTCACTTACTTCTCAAAAAATAATAATAACACGGAAATTAGTAATTTAAATATTTATTTCATCACATCGACTGCTCAAACTCGACTGCTCCTGCTTCGTACATCGCACGGCAATTAACCTTAACAGTTTTACAATCCATATGCAAAATAAAAATACATCTTAAAACCATTATATTTACTAAAATTACTGTATATAAACCAAATCTCAAATAAATAAACACTACTGGAACAAATTATAATTCCCACATTAATATAAAAAAAATCTAAACTTTTCCCCATCTTTCAAAAGTTCTTATTTCCTTTTATGATAACAATATATTTAAAATCTTTTAAAGCTAGTAAGGGTCTTGTGAAATTTGTGAATGCTTTCAGACTTTTGACTGTAAAGAAAGCTAGTTTAAAATTAAAGCTTTTCAAAAACCTATTCTGTACAAATAAATGTCAAAGCTAAAGCTTAGCTCTCTAAACCAACAGTGTTGCTGTGTTTTTGAAAAAAGCGTTTACATGATCTTTTAAATTGTTTGTTTAAAAGAATTTCAAAACGGTTTGTATTTTAAATAAGAGAACTAAGGAAGCTTTTGAATTTACTTGAATCATTTCTAAAGTGTTCGAAAAGAAGCCTCTAGCTTCATCTTATGTCAGAATTCATTTCGAGCAGTGCTATTGTTTCGATAATTTATAGGGAGCATTTTTCACATGAATGATCTAAAAGTAGTGAAATTCTCCGAAAGTAGAACTTTTAACAGCACTGGGTCTGGAATTAATCCTTAAAAATAACAACCTTTTGAAAGCACTCGTTTAAGCATACAAATAATTGAAGATTAAAAATGTAACACAGAAGTTGGTATCCAAGCTTTTACAATAAACGGAACTTCTGCCTTGAAATTAATTGAATTGGTGTTTTTGTATTTTAAACGAAATAATTAAAAATAAAGTGATTTGAAAGCTTTTCTGATACGAAATTAGAACCAGTAAAACAAATTTAAAAAAACAGGTTTTATCGTGTGCAGAAATACCTCGGCTATTGAATATTGAAAAGATAGAAAAATTTTCGATATTTGTCGAATATCCAAAATTATTTTTTAAGCTTTACTTCGTTTGATTAAAAGCTTTTAAGATGTGAATAAATAATTTTCCAGCTTTCAGATTTTATAAAATATTAATTATAATATATAATGATTCAGCAACTGCAATCTTCGAGTTTCGAAAACTTGAAAGCTTTAATATAATGAGGTGTTGTATGGAGACAAAAAACACTTCTTCAAATTTTTAAAGGTACAATGTGTTTTAAAATCTATTATATATTAATAAATGCTTTCTAATAAATATGATAAAAAGCTCTCACAAAATACTTGTAAAGCTCATGCAAATTTTTTATGTAATTTGCTCAAATACAAACTAATTAAAGCTTTCCTGAATCATATATGTTTACAACTTAAAAATTATCTGATGATTCCGACTTCCCAAATCTACTCTCAAACACCACAAAAATATGACCAAAACTGGTTGTTTGAACTGCAGCAAGTAAGTTCCATGTTTACCTCTTTTACATTTTTTTATTTTACAAAAACCTGGAAGCTTTCGTATTATACATTTTTAAATCCTTTGGAAAAATGCCTTTGAACCGTGAACATTTTTCATTTATGTACGTATATCATTAATTTCCGTCTAAAATCTTAGAATTATTTTCGCGCCATAAAATTTTATCAGAAATACTTCTTTTCTTTTTTTCTCATTCATTTTATGAAACAAAATATTTGTGGTAAAACTCACGCATTGGAAGTTGTTTAATTTTAGTAGTAGTTAACTAAAATTAGCCGATGGTATGTTTACGAAAAATGATTAAAATTAAAGCACTATATTGAAAATGATTTGGGTTAAATACATAAAATCTGAAAGTTTTTAGATTTTAGAATAGTGTTTTCGAAACTCTTTTCACTAGAAGTTCTTTTCTATTTAAGGAAAGAGAAAGGATTTTTTTTTCGAGAGCTTTCAGGTTTGTGAGTCAGTTTGAGAAGTTTAAATTTATAAGAAAAGTATAATTTGTCTGTTTACATAAAATGCTTTCATAATTAGTCATCCTTCAGGTTCGAAGCTTTCTAAATTTAATATTTTCATTGAGTAGTTCAACAATCAATATACATTGTTTCTTGATTCTTAAATGCAAGGCTATACTTCCATTAATTGGAGCGTCATGTGAGTCAGACATTTTCTATAGGCTAACGAAATAATTAAAAAGCTCTGCGACATAGCGTTTCGTACATTGTTGATCACAATTCGCTTTTAATCTGAAGCTTTATGAATTTCAATTCAGCAGAAATCAAATTTTTTGAATCTAGCTTTCTTTGCTCTAGTAGAAAATGTTTCCATTTTCATACTAGATTTAAATAAAAGCTTTAATATAAATTTATCATTTTATATTTTGAATACAATTTTTTTTCTTTTAAGAAGTTCAAAAGCTTTTTTCCATTATAGGATTAATTTAACTGAAAATAGACTGAGAGAAAATAAAATTGGACTCTTTATAATTATTAATTGGTCCTAAGCATCTTTTTTCAAATAAGCGAATGTGCAAACACAGACCACTATTTCACTAAAGTATGAGTTACTCATTTTTTACTTTTCCATTTTTTTATATACAACATTTTACAATACGTTAAAGGTTTACCTGTAATAAATATATATATATATATATATATATATATATATATATATATATATATATATATATATATATATATATATATATATATATATATATATATATATATATATATATATATATATATATATATATATATATATATATATATATATATATATATATATATATATATATATATATATATATATATATATATATATATATATATATATATATATATATATATATATATATATATATATATATATATATATATATATATATATATATATATATATATATATATATATATATATATATATATATATATATATATATATATATATATATATATAATATATATATATATATATATATATATATATATATATATATATATATATATATATATATATATATATATATATATTGAAAAAGTTTGATTTTTATTTATAAAAACCAAATGCATAATTTAAAGTTTAAAACTTTCATTTTTAAGGTGTAAAATTATTTAGAAAAGACCTTCAAAAGGATTCTTAACGAATCGTAAGATTAGTAAGAGCACAACAATCCTGAGACATTTAATTTCAAACTATAGTTGATTTAGAAATGTTTAATTTAACTTTAATTTTATTATCTTAAAATCCGTAAACTTTTAAAAACTTAATATGGAAAAGTGTAGAAGCTGCAATATTTTTACAGTGACGTTATTTAGAGCTTTTAAGTACCTGATATATTATGAATACTCTTGGTTAACTATTCCTACCTTTTAAATAATGCGTCAAACCAAAAGCTCGAAAAGCTTTTAAATGATATTCCTTTAGAAATTTCGAGGAACATAAAGTTTTTTTTAAAACAAAGCAAACGTTAAAGAATGGAGATTATTTTGTTTAAAGAAACACTGAATTTTTATCCATTTACATACTAAACAAAGCTTTGTCTATGAGTTTTTGAATATTTTTTTTCGTATTAATATAAAACTTTGAAGGCTAATAACTTTTCGTTTAATTAGAAAAAGTTCACGCGAAAAAACGTAAATTACAAACTCCTGACAAATTGAATTAAAGTACTCACAAAATAAAAATAAAAATTGAGATAAAATTACAAAAAACTTTTCTTTACCTTTTCCTAAAACATTTTGCCTTCATTTACGGACCCTGGTGCAAATACACCTTCTTCCTCTGTTTAAAATCCAAAGTTATTGATCCATTTTAATTCTGTTACAAGGAATCAATGAAATATCATTAATATTAAATTAAATAACATTTTTTTTGTTCTCCCATTTATTCCGTTCCTTGACTACCTTCCAGAATTATCGCTACCTTTTTGTCTCGCTCGAAAAATGTAAATTATAAATTATAAAATAACAAAAAAAATTTCATATACTTGTTGTGCTTTTATTGTTGATGATGAGCTTTCGATTCTATTGCTCGAACACAGTAAATAAGAAAAATTGTTTTAGTTAGGTTACAGGAAAAATAAAAAACAAACAAACAAAAATTATATTAAAAATATTTACATTACGAACAAAAAGCAAAAAAAAACAGAAAGTAGAAAAACAACAACCAACCTACCTACACCGCATCAGTATTTTTTGTTGTGCTTTAAAAATTAAATAGAAATATTAGAAAAGCAAAATTCTAAATAATAAAATCGAAATCATACTACAATTAATTACACTAAGGAATTTGTCCACTCCCACTCGGTTAGTAGTTTCCGACAAACATCGCTAACCTTTTCACCTTACTGAGAAAATCTCATTTGTTAATAATAAATGGCTGCTGGGATAATTTAATATTATATAAATGCCACCCATCAAAAAATAAAATCGTTTCCCACACTGATCAAAAAAAAAAAAAAAAAAAATCCAGCGTTCTACGTGTAGGTAGAATTCAATTTTTTGCGAATCAGATTTTGTTTCAATAACATTTCACCTTTAATTGAGCTTTCACATCTTTTTTCTACGGTGGTAGATTTGATTACCCAAATATTAAACTACCCAGATATAATAAATACTAAATTTGATTGATTGAAAGTTTTTCAAATTGAATTTTTGTTTTAGTTTCGTTTAATACAATTATAATAAAGTTAACGAGATGAGTGAATAGGATTTATTTATTATGTGAATAGGAAAAGTTTAGAGATAAATGTAAATTTTAAGATGTCGAAATAAAAAATAGCAACAGCAAAAAAAAAGGTTGAAACGTTTATATTTTTACAGAAGATGAAGATGAATAACCTTAAAAATTTGACTGACATTTAAAAAATTATAGTTTGGGCTATTAAATTAGAAAGCTTTCAAATATTTAAGTTACCCAAATGTATCACTTCAAAATTATTTAAATAAATGTTTATTGATAGTGAAGTGGATACAATCGACCTAAAACTCTTGTAACACTTTAATATGATAGTTATTATTTAATTATTAAATTAAATAAACAATTCAACTTAAAAGTGATTGAATGGGCCAGATTAAAGTAAATCTACGTTTAAAATATTGTGCTAAAAAATCGAAAAGCTTTCATCTAAAAAGTTTATATATTTGCTCTTTTTATTCAGTGCAAGATATAAGAATTGTTTTTAACGGTATAAAACGTTATTATACGCATGGTTACAAGTTGACAAAATATAATAAAAGTTGCGAAAAAAGTTTTGATTTTATTTTTTCCGCCATCAATTCCGTTATCTTTACTCTTGATTTTAATTCATTGCTTTTCTATGAAAATGATTCAAGGAATCTGAAAGCTTTCAATGTAATAATATAATTATTACCCGTATATTACCGTGTAATTTATTTGCACCGTTTTGACAGCTTCCGGCTAGCAAAAACTAAAAGTTTATCGTCAAATAGCATTTACGAAAAAAAAAAATTGTTTTAGAAACTGTGGTTTGATGGTTAAAAGTATGTCATTCATTTGCTGTACGGACAAGTTCATATTTAAAACTTTTATTATTTTGCAAATGTGAAAAACTTTCTCGTAAATAACCGATATAAAAGCTTTTTACACAAAAAATCACAAACTGGATACTTTCTTTTGTGAAAACAATTAAAAGTTTAAAGTTTTTGTTTTTTTCATGTAACCGCGTCAAGCGAATTACAATAAATTACTTTCCAAACCTTACAGGTTTAATGGGAAAATGTTTTTACAACAACTTTATAAATCACCATAAAACTTTTATAATAAGAAGAAGAATAACTTAAAGCTTATATAAATTAAAAGCACTTAAACTATCTCTTAAACCCTCTGGCCTTTGTTAAGTGTTTGTCTAAAATGGAATATTGTGAAAGCTTCACGAGTAAAGTTTTTTATTTATTTAAAGCTAAACTGGTTTATTTATTAATACGAGAAGGACAAAATTAGTAAAAGCTCGGAAATAATTTGGAGCTTTCTTAATTTGAACTACGAGGATTTCCAAACATAAAATATCCACATTTTATTTTAAACGTTGAAATTCTTGTGATTTAAATACTTCCTAAACAAATTTTTGAATTAAAAGCTCGATTTTTTAATTTAGTTTTAATTGAATTAAAAATGAACAAAAATGATCCATAAAGCAAATTACTTGTCAAGTGATCTTCTTTTTTGTTAAATACTTTTTAATGTAAAAGCTCAGCTAAAGATCTATTTAAACAAACAAGATCACGACTTTAAATTTTGAAAGCTCTATTTTTAATTAAATAATTTACTAAATTAGTCTAACTTTGTTAAGCTGATTTCTAGTTTCGATTTTGTGCTTTTTAACAGACTTAAGTTTATAAGCTATTACATTGTAATTGGTTGTCTGTAAACAAATAGACCTCATTTAATGCTCTTACTGGTCAAGAACTTTTGAAGCAATTTCCCGATTTTTAAAACATTTCCGTGAAATAAAAGCTTGATAAGAAAAACAGCCTGGGCTGACCTCCTAGTAAGTACAATGAAACAGCTTTTAATCCTATTTAAGAGTCGACCTAAAGGTTTTTTTTTTGCAAAGCACAAAATAAATTTCAGAGCTTTCAGAAATAAATTTAGGAACAATAACAAAACAATATGAACAGACAGCTTAATAAAAAAACACTATTCGGGTTTCAAAATTATAATGAATGAGAAACCCTCTAATATTCTAAAAATCAATTATAAATTTGAATTTATGTTTATTCTTAATAAAACTTTTGATTTGAAAGCTGCTTAATTTAAAAACAGATTAAAAACTATTATTTTTCAAATTGATGGCTTACAATCGTAAATTATTGAAATTTAATAATACAAGAATTTTAATTTTCCCCAGTTTGAAGGTCGAAATTTTTAAGCTTTAAAGCCAACTTATATTGAGTTTTTCTTTTAAGTCTAATAGAAGTATAGTTTTAATGGATTTGTTAAGGTGTTGCCTAAAGTTAAATTTGAACCTTGTTTTGTAAATATTGAAAATTGTTTATTAAAGTCACGTAAGTCACGCGAACTAAAAACTTCAAATGAAACATGCGTTTTCAGTACAGAAATTTCGGTGTAAAAGTAAATATACTTGAAAAATAATCTCCCGTATGGAAAAAGCTCGATTTAGAAACGGGAAAAATAAGCAAATAGCTTCTGTTAGAGGCTCGAGAAACCGTGTTCAATGAAGCTTTTCATTGTCCAACGTATATTGTTCGATTTTAAAGAACTTTTCCAGCTAATCAGTTTTAAATTAGATCTTTAACCTATTGCATTATTTAATTAAGTGCGTTTCTACGTAGCGTAAGGCTTCGGAATCCAAAAAATTCTAAAATGTAAGCTAACTTCCTAAAAAACTCTCATTAAAAGTCTTAAATAATTGTGGACCTTTCCAACTTTGGAACATGTAAGTTTAAATTAACCATAAGCTCAACATTAACCATTATAAACATTTCTCAATGAAAAGCTCGAGCTCTTCTTAAATTTACAGGGTTCAATTTTAGTGATAAAACCGCTGTTTAAAGGTTTATTGCTCCAAATTTTAATTATTTAAAAAGCTCTGCAGTTCTTTGTAAAAATTGCTCTAAATTGCTTCAATTAGAGAGTGTAATGGAAGCAAACAGTATTTTGTGGCTAAGAAATGTATTTAACAGTAAATAATTGTGATAGAAAGTCTCCGCTTAAATCTCTTAAAAATGTATGTCTAGACGCTTCAGTTTTAAAGACGCTAATTCTTTTCGGATCGTTCAAAAGCTTTTTTGACCCATTTTGCTTAGCAATTAGTATTATGGTGGTTATTTTAAATTTTAATGTAATTAGGGGAGTATTTTATTGTAGTCGATCATATTTGCCATTCGCATCTGTTGAATACTTACTCGCATCGATCAGTCCAATCAATACTCAATGAGAAATAGGGGCACAGTATCGCTGCTACCTTCGCCCAAATATATCGACTAGGCATTGAATACAGATAATGTGGTGTTATAAAAGTTTTGTAAGCCTAAAAGATTTGTCGTTTTAAATTTTAAAATGCATAAATGAAGTTACAACAAATCATTTGAAAGCATGTCTAGTTAGATTTTCGACCTTACAGTGTAAATTTAAAGCTTGGCACAAATATCATGGTTCATCAATAAAACGTTAACGTTAGAACAAAACACGGCATAAAGAGTAAAGTAATAGAATAAAAGCAAGTCAGTTCTATTCACGTTCCTGTGTGTTCAAAAATTCCTGGAAAACGAAGGATTAATTTTAAAATTAGAATGAAAATATTTTTGATTTTAAAGTATTCTGGAAAAGTGAGATTTAGTTTAAAAATTTGAATGGAATTTCTGAAAAAAGGAAGATTTAATTTTAAAATATTCCGGAAATGGGAGATTTAATTTTAAAATCTGAAAAAGGAAAATCGAATTTTAAAAAGCTCTGTTAATGGATGATTTAATTTTAAAATTACAATGAACATATTTTGAATCTTGAAATTCTCTGGAAGCGGAGTTTAATTTTAAAATTAGAGTGGAATTTCTACAAAACAAAAGCAAAATGAAAGCTCTTCAATAAAGGAAAATCTTTATTTCATTTTAATTTTGATTATTAATTGTGTTATTTCCTTATTGGAAGTCGGAAAACCTGCCTTTTCTACACCTTACGAAAAAATTCTTCTTATTTATGGGTTTTGTTAGCGCCAATTCTTTTCGTAAAAAAAAATTTAAAAGATCTTCATCTCTGGTTTTAAAGTCTCACCTTAGTTGTTGGAAAGAATATTTTTTAAGTTGTAATTCTATGTTCAACACTTGGAATTTATAATGTTTTTACAAAATTTTAAGCGCAGGGATGTCTCACTGTAGCATAAAAAAGTTTTGCAAGCCCTAAACAATTTAATTATGTTAAATGAAGAACAACACATTAAAATGTTCAGCTAGTAAGTAGTTAGCTTTTCAAAATTAAAATGTAACTTTAAAGCTCGACAAGAATATCAGTACACTTCTAAATACAAATCATTGTGAAATATATGTTACTTTGAATGATTAAAATTGACATTGAAAAGGGACTCAATTTTAATAAAAGCTCGATTTAGACAACTACAAAAAATATTATTGAAAGCTTTGCGACTTTCTTTAAAAATTGTCCACGAAAAGTTGTACCAGAGACGGATCGATTGTATGTTTTATAAAATTAATTAAAATTTAAAGCTCTTTTCCACCAAATAAATATGAATGCAATCCTCTAAAAGTTTTAAAGCAAATAACTACGTCGTCGCTATTGTAAATTTTTTGTCTATGTTAAATGTGTATTTAAATGTGCGAAACAATTTTATGTGCCATAATGTTAAGTCCATAAAATGATGTTCATTTACTCGTATAAAAATATAAAATTATTGTGCTTTTTCATCGTTGTCTGCCTCCATTATTATTCGCCGGACTTGCAAAAATTGTATGATACACAGTACCAAAAAAAAAAAAAAAAAATCAACGTCAATGTTATGCTAATTAATTTTGGGTTGTTTAATGGTCTGTACACCATATTTGAGTCTTCACACACATACGCATTTACACTATAGGGACGGACAAAATCTACAAAAATTGCAATTAAAGCTTTTAATTTTAATTTTGATTATAAATGTAGTTGGTTAGACTAGTTAACATTAAACTAATATTTAATTATCTAAAAACCACTCATACACAGAAACACACAGACACATTTTTATATTGTTTGTAGTAAAATTAATTTTTTGTAACTTTAATTAGTTTTTAGTGGTTATGAAATTAATTAATTAATTTTAAGATTTAAGTGAAATACGAAATATATTGCTAGACAAGTTTTTTTTTTTTTTTAATCAAGTGAATCATAAATACTATAAACTATTTTGTTATGCTTTTAGATAAAAATTAAAACATAAAATTTTTAAAATTTTTAGGAGAACACCTGCAATTTATAAAATTAAGTTTTTAACTTTAAAATTATTTTTTAATTTTAGTTGTTTATGTTTATTTTTTTTTTTTTTTTTTTTTATATATATTTTGGGATACGTTAAATTTATTTTTAGTTATTAGTTTAATATATGAAATCTTTAAAATCGACCAAAAATATCCAAAACTGATTACTTTCTGTAGGCAGTACGAAAACCGCATAAATGGCAAGGATATTCATATTTAACACCAACATTTTGTGATCATTGCGGTACTATGCTGCATGGGATTGCGCATCAGGGTCTTAAATGTTCAGGTACTTTTGGTTCTTTCAAAAAAAAAAAAAACAAAAAAAATTTAGTTTTTGTTCTCTATAATATATAAAATTAACTTAATTGGGCATTGTGTTAAAATTATTTTTTATATTTTATATTTATTGTCTTGGCATTTATGTTTCAAAATTTTAATTATTATTATTAACTTCGAAGCTTTGTATAGCGAAACCATTTTTTAATAATTTTTTATTTTAATTTCAAAATTTTATTTATTTTTTTCTTAATTAAAGTTGATGCTGATGCAAATCTCATTGCTGCAATTTAATTTTATAATTCGTAAATTTT
The DNA here is from genome assembly GCA_958295665.1 of Tipula vernalis. Lineage (NCBI taxonomy): Eukaryota > Metazoa > Arthropoda > Insecta > Diptera > Tipulidae > Tipula > Tipula vernalis. The sequence goes on along the minus strand of OY282559.1, from coordinate 382,622,075 downwards.
ATGTTCAAATAATTTTTATTTTAATCATAAATAATTTCGTTTTAATCAAAAGTGTAAATATTTTGTAGAGATTCAAAATTAGAGTAACTAGAGATTAGCGATTAGAAATTAGTTTGAAATTTATAAAACTACTAGTGTACTAAAATTTGGTTTACTATATTACTTTGATAAATACCTTTGTAATTTATTTGGTTTGGGGTGGCAGTTGCGTATTCTTTTAGTATACAGAATATAATATTTTCAGGTATCATCAGAAATAGTTTAAACTTATTTTTTTTTTTTGAACGTGGTGTCCTTAAATATTTTAAGCTTTTATGGTTTGTTGTTGGCGTTATATTAAATGAAACAATTCATTGTTTTTTGCAGATTTGCAAGAAGAATTCGAAATCAACAAAATACTCTTTTCAAACAATATTAGTTGGTCATTATATGGTCAGAAGATACAATCAAAGAATTGCTCAATTTATTTATTTTACTTATAAAAATATTGAGCAAAAAATATTTATATGTACGAAAGTTACTAAAGCATTATTAAAGTGGTTGTATTATCCCACCTTCAAATAATTAAAACAATATTTGATCAAAATCAAAGTTGCCCAATTTTAACTCCAAAATTTCATTAAATGGTATCATTTCATTAAATGTTTCGAGATACGATTCAATGTAAATTTATGTTGTATTTGCTCAATATTTTTACATTATTTTCTCAATTTAATATTTGCTCATAATGAGCAAATGATCAGGCTTATTAATATTGAAATGCTTTAGTTTGTTATAACAATGAAATTTTATGTTTAATTGCTCATTAAGATTAAAAAATTAAATCAATGAATTTTTGCAAACTCAAAATAAAATTTAGTAAAATATTGAGGAAAAGTTGCATTCATTTCGGTTATTTAAAAACCAGACTATAAACACCGCAATTTTAATGTTTAGTTTATGAACTCAAATAATATTAAAATCAGCAAGAGTTTGTGCACAGAATTTTCATCGATATTTGGACTACAAGTTGAAATGATTTGTTTGCCGTTTGAAATGCAAGCCAATTTTAATTTTAGTTTCCACAAACAACTTGCTAAAGAGATTGAGAAAAGTCTGATTATGTATTTTCATCAAGTTTGATTATAAGTTGAGTGAGTTAGAAAATAGTTTAATTGATAAAACATAAGGTTAACTTTACCGAATCTGAAAGGAAAATAAAAATTGTTGCAATTTTAAAATTTGAAATCCAAATTCAGTTTAAAACTTGCTGGTATACCATACGTTTGAAACCGAAGGAAATTTATAATTATTTCCAAAGTTCATTAAATTAAACAAATTTGAATGAAGTAGGCAACCCGTAATTTTCTTTAGTCATTTCAAACACAATCAATTTCAAATTGAAGCTCATTTGAGAGAAGTTTGAAACTAAGACAACTTTTTGGAGATCGTGCATAAATTTGATTCACTTTTGAATACGCTTGAAGATAATTTTATAGGAATAAAACTAATAGATTCCAAATTTGGCTGGTTTGATTGAAGTTTGAAACCTGTAATTCTCGTAAACTATTTCGAATAATTTCAATTTCAATTTGAATCTTATTTGCCCGAAGCTTTGCCTAGCAGTTGTCCACCTTTAAGGGATCGTGCACAAATTTCAATAACTTTTGAATAAATCACATTATAAGACAATTTGATAAAAATAAAATCAATTAGATCTTGCAGACCGCAAATATTGGCTGATTTGCAAAAGTTTAAAATCGGAGCCAATTTTTAATTTATCCCCCCAATTTATCCCCACCCCAGAAAATTAAACGAATTTGATTGAAGTTGGAAATCTGCAATTTTCAACTTTTAATAAATCGTGCACAAATTTGATTCACTTTTGAATAATTTTGAAGACAGTTTAACAAAAATGCTATTAATTTGAAATTCTTATAAATTATTTCAAACACAATCAATTTTAAATTGAAGCTAATTTGCAAAAGATGAACTTTCTTTCACTTTTACACAAGTTTGAAAACAATTTGATAAAATTTGGTTGGTTTAGCATACCTTTGAAATCGTAGCCAATATATAATTTTTTCCGAAGTCCATTAAACTAAACCAATTTGGTTGAAGTTTGAAAGCTGTAATTATTTTAAATTATTTCAAACACAATCAATTTCAAATTGCGGATAATTTGTCAGATGTTTGAATTTAAGACAAATTTTTATAGATTGTAAACAAATTTGATTAAATTTTGAAGGCAATTTGGCTGGTTTGATTGGAGTTTGAAACCTGCAATTTTCATAAATTATTTCGAACATAATCAATTAGAGATTTAAACAAATTTGATACAAGTTTGAATCTGACTTTTCACAATTCTTACATAAATTTGATTCATTTTTGAATAAGTTTGAAGACAATTTGACAAAAAAAAAAATCAATAGCCACCAAATTTGGCTGATTTAGCATATGTTTGAAATCGAATCCAATTTTTAATTTATTCCGAAGTCAACTAAATTGATTTGAAACCTGATATTATCTTAAATTATTTCGAAGACAAATTAAAACTAATTTGACAAAAGTTTGAATCTAAAACAACTTTTCTCGGATCATATTTGCTTAAACTTAAAGATAATTTGATACAAATAAAATCATTTTGAATTTGCAGACGCCAAATTTGGCGTTTAATTAAATTAAACAAATTTGATTGAAGTTTGAAATTTGTAATTTTCTTAATTATTTGAAACATAATCAAATTCAAAGTGAAGCTAATTTGACGGAAATTTATATCTAAGACAACTTTTTATAGATCGTGTATCAATTTGATTCACTTTTGATAAAGTTTGAAGACAATTTGATAAAAATATAATCTATAGATGCTAAATTTGACTGGTTTGATTAAAGTTTAAAACATGCAATTTAAAGCTTATTTGCCAGAAGCTTCATCTTGCAGTTATCTAAGACAAATTTACATAGATCGTGTACACATTTCATTGCCTGTTGAATAAGTTTGAAGACAATTTGATAAAAATAAAATCAATTAGATTTTGCAGACTACAAATTTTGATTGATATGCCTTGGGTTTAAAATCGAAGCCAATTTTTTAATTTACCCATCATTAAATTAAACGAATTTAATTGAAGCTTGAAACATACAATTTTCCAAAATTATCTTGAACACAGTCAATTTTAAATTAAAGCTAGTTTGACAAAAGTTTCATTCTAAGCAACCTTTTGATTAATCCTTCATAAATTTGAATCACTTTCGTATAAATTTGAAGAAACTTTGATAAAAATAAAATCTATGGACACCAAAATTTTGCTGATTAGCATACGTTTGAAATCGAAGCCAAATTTTTAATTAATGCCAAAGTCCATTAAATCAAACAAATTTGATTGAAGTTCGAAAAACATAATTTTATTCATTTATTTCAAACAAAATCAATTTCAAATTGAAATTAATTTGACAAAAGTTTGATTCTAAGACAACCTGTTATAGATCATGCACAAATTTGATTTATTTTGAATAAGTTTAAAGATAATTTGATAGACTTCATTACAACTCCATTACAATTTTTTTAAATTATCTCTATTTCAAATTGAAGGTAATTTGACAAATGTTTGAATCTAAGCACACTTTTGATAAATCGTACATAAATTTTATTTTCTCTTGAATAAGTTTAAAGACAATTTGTTAAAAATGGAATTTGCAAAGGCCAAATTTGGAGCTTCATTAAATTAAAGGAAATTGATTGATGTTTGAAACCTGGAACTTTATTAATTTATTTGGAACACAATCAATTTCAAATTAAAAATAATTTGACAAAAGCTTGAATCTAGGAAAAGGACGCTAAAATTTGCTGATTATTTGTTAGTTCAAAATAGGCACCAAGTCCATTAAATTAAACGAATTTGATCCAAGTTTGAAACCTTTAATTTGGAAACCTTTATGGCCTAAAGCCTTGGTGATTTTCAGTAAAAATCAATTTCCCATTAAATGGCTGGAAATTATAGATCGATCTGAACGTTACAATAACGAATGACCACAATAACGAATTTTAGTTTTTTTGCTCCAAAAATTCATATCCTAAAGCCTTGATGATTTTCAGTAAAAATCAATTTCCCATTAAATGGCTGGAAATTATAGATCGATCCTAACGTTGGTAAGCCTAACAATTGCGAGTAAAACACCTATCATTTGGGCTATCTTTCGCACCACAATAACGAATTTTAATTTTTTGATCCAAAAATGCATGGCCTAAAGCCTTGGTGATTTTCAGTAAAAATCAATTTCCCATTAAATGGCTGGAAATTATAGATCGATCTGAACATTACAATAACGAATGACGAATGATTATTTCGAACACATTCAATCACAAACTGAAGTTATATATTTCACAAAAGTTTGAGTCTAAGATAACTTCATTCAGACCGTGCATGAATTTGATTAGGTTTGAAAAAGTTTGAACACAATTTGATAGAAATAAAATCAACAGATGCTACGTTGGTCTGGTCGGACTGGTTTGAATCCTGCAATTTTCTTATATTATTTCGAACACAATCAATCACAAATTGAAACTTATTTGATAGAACTAATTTGATCATGCACACAATGATTCACTTTTGAATAATTGTATAACACTTTTGAAGACAATTAGGTAACAATAAAATCAATTGGAGTTTGCAGGCGCCAAATTTGGCTGATTTACCATACGTTGGAAATCCGGGCCAAATTTTAGTTGGTTTTAAAATCCATTAAACAAAACGAGTTGCGTTGAAGTTTGAAACGTGTAATTTGCTTAAATTATTTCGGATACAAACCATTTCAAATTGAAGCTAATTTGACAGAAGTTTAGATCTCTGGCAGATTTTCACAGATCGTATATCAAATCTAAGTTTGAGAAATATTTGTTGAGACGAAATGCTGAAAAAAACAGAAAGTTTTAGTTTCAAATTCAAAGGTTTGACAGAAAACCGAATTTAATTTGATTTTTTTATAAAAATCACACAAATATTGAACTAAATTGGCCAGTATTCAAAAGAGTACTCAACCAAATATTTAAAATAATTTGATGGACAGTTCAATTCAATTTGAAATATGGTTCAAACTGAATGAAACTCAATTTTATAAAAATTTGAAGATACTGTGGTGAAAAGTTACAATCAATTGTTGAAAAAGAAAAAAGAAATAAATCCTGGACCGAAGTAGTTTAAAATAAATTGAGGCATGTTTGATTCTCGTAGTTTGAAACAAAAAAGTATATAAACTAAAGCAAATTTGGTTAACCTGTAAAACGCGTATCAAATTCAAACTTTTTTGTTTAAATGACTCAATTTTAAATTTATTTGACATCAAACTGGCCTATATTTGAATTAGTTGAATTGGATTGAAAAATTAAAGTAATTAAATTTCCAGGGCTAAAACGAAAAACTAAGACATTTTGATTAAAATTTGAACATCCAAATAATAAATCATGATGAAATTTGGTAGTTTGATAATTATTTGAATGAGTTTCAATAAGTAAATTCAAGTTGAATACAATTTCATTGAAATTTAAATGGCTATTTGTTTGAATTTCCAATCGTATAAAGTTTTATTGAACATAGCAAACCGAAATTACATAGTTTGAAATTATCCAAACGAAATCAAATACAATATGGCGAATTTGAATGGAGTTTAAATTAAATTTTAACTGTAAACAAACATTGATGTTTGATGGAAAAATGACCTAATTTCCACTGGATCAAATAAGGATTTAATCAACATTGAGTCCGGCTGAACCTTTGTGTTAATTTAATTTAATTCATTAGTCGAGCTAGTTAGTTAGTTTAGTCGAGTTAGTTCGTTAGTTTAATTGAGCAAAAAATAATTTTATAAATTTATTTGGGCTACAAGACTTTAAGATCTATATGAATTTTTTTGATTAATTGAGCAACTAATTTTATATTGAGCCATATTTAGGTTATCATTATAATACATTTTTTAACATTATTTTCAATTGAGTAGCTTAATTTATTTAGCAACTTTGAACATAGCTGGAAAAAGTAGCTCAATATTTTGTAATTATTATTTATTAATGACAGTTTTCAGTATTGACATAGTCACAAACTCAAATCAAAATCGAACGTTTTACACAAAAGAAACGTTATTGAGTTGATTTGCTCAATTTTATTTACATTACACTCAAACATATTTCAACAAGTTTTTATCGCCTTAAGTATTAATATGATCTTGGTACATACTAATAAATTTTTATTATTTTATTACCATTTCGTCCTTATACTTTTTTTATATATACATACATACATATGTACATATGTATGTCTAGGCAAGCAAAATCAATAAAACGCAATTGCCGGAATATGTAATTAAACCGCACATGATAGCAAAAAAAAAAAAAAATTTCATAAAATTTACGATTATATCGAACAACGACAAAAGGAAGTAATAAAACTTTATTAAACACACATTTTAACTTTAATGTTGAAGGCGGCACATGTACGCCGATCGATATAAACGTTTTCTTGAAACCAAAAAGCCTTATACCAAATTAATTCATCCTATTACGTTTTTGATTATCTATCATACATATCAACGAATATAATTCCAACAATACAACTAAAAGCTTAAAGTATTAACATCAGAGAATATAATATCGTACCACCCAAACCACCACCACCCCTAAATAAATATAATAATAAACAAAACTAAGCATCATCTCAGTGCTAAACGAGCAAAATACAACCATATCCAGAATAGGTACAAAACAGACAAATACAAACTTTACCATTTTCACTATGATATACTGACATAATGAAGTAGCATAAAGTATCGTAAGACAACTTCATTTATACATTTAAGACTTTTTTTTTGGTTTATTATTACGATTACTTTTATCTTTATTATTAATATTATGATTACAGTTTTTACATTTTTTTTTTTAATAAACAACTTTTGATTTATATTATAAATACCAAAAACCCGTATCATATTATTTTCAATTTTGAGCTGTTTGCCAACCAAAAACTTAAACAAAATACCAAACTTTTATTTCTCACATATACACACACACAGACACAGACACACATACCCATAAAGAAGTAAGAAATTAATCTTCTTACAGCAAAATTTTGTGTCATTCTAACTACTACTCCCGCATATCACGCGTGGAGGACGACGATGAGCGTAATTTTATATTTATAATCCGAAATGGTGTAAACATTTTTTTTTTTAAATAGAAATTCAAAACTTTTTAATTATTTTGAAAAGCTTTTTGTTTATAAAGAAAAAGAAGAAGCTTTTTTGGTAAATATGTGTACAAAATAATTAGGATTTAATTGACTGTAAATATGGATGGGAGTATCTGAAATTTTGAAGTGATCTGTGGGTTTATGATTTGTTGTCCAAACCTAGGTTTTTAGGTTGAGAAAGCTGTTTTTCTTAATTTGGTTAGCTTTTGCTGGTTGAGCTAAAGTATTTTTTTTTTAAAAGCTTAGTTTCGCAAACACACATGACAAACTTTAAAGTTTAAATAATGAATTTTTTGTTGGGTTCGATTCCAAGTCTAAAAATTTTTCGAAATATTTTCAAAATTTGATCAAATTTAATATTTTTCAAATATCTCTACATCTACAAGATTTCTCTTCAACTCAAATTTTCGTTAAGTTTTAGAATCTAAGACATCTTTGGAATTCAATAAGTCAGAAATTTTTAAAAATTTTTAATTTTGTTACACAATTGGTACGCATTTTCGTTAAATCTGAAAAAATTTGAATTCTACAATATTTTAAAATTTAAAATATTGTAGAAAAAACTGCAAAACTTAACTTAAAAATGAAAATTAAAAAAATTCGATAAAATTTTATTTAACTTTAAATGTTTGTATTTTCCAAACACTGACAAAAATTCTCTTTAATTTAATTAGTTATTCAATTTTAAAATTTGGAATGTTTCAAACGAAAATCTATCAGAATTTGTTAAAATTTATAAGCTCTTTTAAAAATTTGCCACCACTTAAAACATTTCTGGTACATTTATCAGCAGAAGCGACACGAGTTAAACAATTCCTTTGATCTGGTCTGCAAGGATGACGAAGTGATTTTCATGATCCAAAATATTAAGAACTAGTAAAAAAAATCGAATTTTTAAAAAAATTTTATAAATTTTAATTTTATCATGGATTGACGATTATGATTCTGTATTGTCTTCGGGATTCGGCCAATTCAATTTGGTAACTTAAATTTTTATTAAATATTTCAAAATTTATTTGAATTTTGAGATTCTTCAAATTTCGAGAATTTTTATTTTTTATTTTTTTTTATGTAGAGGAGGAAAATGCATTATGCACGGTGTATGGGACTCTCACCCACTGAAAACCTCCTCTATTTCAGACACAAATCCATCCTGGAACTGCTTTTTGTATTACATCGGGATGGTGTCTCGTATTTTGCCCTAATAGGCCTCGCATATTTATAATTTTTATAATTTCACTAATTTCGCTTCTATCATCGCTGGTGGTTATCCATTGCTGTTTTTTTTCGCCGTAGGATCAGTTCCACATACTGGGCCACTAGATTCTAATTCGACTCCGTCCTGAGCATCATATTAACGATATTATCGGGCGTTGCGTTGCCGATTTTCTTTTCAAGTTCTTCTCTCTAACGTTTCCACTTCTCGCATGTAAAGAATGTGTGTTGCGCGTCATCAAGACCTGCATCCCCATAAATGCATGACGGGTTTTCCACCTTCCCCACCGTGAACACATATTTGCAGAAATACCCATGGCCTGTGAGGAATTGGGTGAGGAAATAATTTGTTTCACCTTGTTTCCTCTCTATCCACTCGGCCAGGTTTCTTTTCAGCCTTGCAGTCCATCTTATACGGTCCTCTGTTTGCCACCTCTCTTGCCAGCACAGCATGGTATATTCTCTAGCCACACTTCTTGCTTCTTCACTGTCAAGGTCGTCCTTGATATCGTAGATCTTTTTCTTTTCTTCAGCCATTAGGTCGATAGGGATAACACCCGCAATGACCATAACAGCCGGTTCCGATACCGTTCTGTAGGAACTACAGATTCTAAGTGCCCCACGACGCTGTACAGTGGCCATTACTTTCCTATATGTATCCGTCTTTAGTGTGTCCGCCCATATTTTACACCCGTATAAAAGTATAGAATTTATGACCGACATCAGTAGTTTCCGTTTCGCTGCCGTTGGACCTCCGACATTCGTCATCAGCCTACTCAGAGCAAAAGAGACTTTGTTTGCTTTCTCTGCAGAATGCCTGATTTGTTCTCCAAAATTTACTTTTGTGTCCAGGTAGACCCCAGGTACTTAATTGCTGTGTTAGACCGTAACTGCTGGTTTTCCACCTCGAACAGTACATCGGTCGCCATGTGTCGTCTCGTAAGCAGCACAAGCTCTGTTTTTCCGTTACTAGGGCTAAATCACGGCTGCTTAACCACGAGTTTGCTCTGCGCATAACCTGGTTAAGCTTACGCTGTACATCCTCTATGTTTCGAGCGATCATTACTGCCGCTATATCATCTGCATACCCCACCATGAAGGTGTCATCTGGCATTTCCATACAAAATATGCCGTCGTAAGATGCGTTCCACAAATTGGGACCTACAATGGACCTGGACCCTTGAGCAGCACCTCCCGTGATCTCTTTGCTACATTTTCCTCCATGGTTTCAAACATAAGCCTTCTATCTTGAAGGTAGATATGCATTATTCGCAGAAGGTAGTCTGGCATATGAAAGTCGCTTGTTAACGCCGACAACATGTTCGCCCATCTCGCGGAGTTAAACGCATTCTTCACATCCAACGTGGCAAGCAACACTATTTTCCTCGAATGGTGATTCCCTTGTTGAGCCATATGGAAAGCTCTCACGACTTCCTTTACAGCGCCAATAGTTGACCGACCCTTCCTGAAGCCATACTGTTTATCAGAGAGATCTCCTGCAGCTTGAATTGCTGCTGAGATCCGCGACTTAAGTAAGTGTTCCAATAATTTTCCTGCTGTATCAAGCATGCACAAGGGTCTATATGCTGATGGGGAGTTCGGGTTTCCTTTCCTTTTGCTAATGAGCACCAACCGCTGGCTTTTCCATACCTTAGGGTAAACCTCTTCCTCAAGACAGTGGTTATACATGTTTAAAAGTATCTCAGGTTCTGATCGAGCGATTACCTTCAGTACTTCCATGGGGACCCCGTCTGGGCCCGGCGCTGTCTTATTGCGGAGAGAGGCAACGGCTCGCTGAATCTATTCCACCGTGAACGCTGGTATTTCCTCTGGTTTATCGGGGAAATGTGGCCGATCGTCGTTTGTGTGACTCGGGAAAAGGGAGTTTACAATAAGCCACATTGTGGTGTCTCCATTACAAGGCTGGGCGCCTGAGATCCAAATTTGCGCATCACAATTTTGTAACCCAAGCCCCAGGGGTCCTTGTCCACCTCCCGTTTCAGGTTCTCCCATTTCAGGCGCTTACTTCTATTTATTTCGAATTTAAGCGCTCTTCTCGCCAGTCGATAATCCTCATATTCCTGTTCTGTTTGGCATAGACGCATCACACGCTTGATTTATAAGCTTCATGGTGGTCGTCGCAATTTTTTCGGGAGATCTGGTTTTCCGTAATATTGCTACTTTTCCGGCTTCGATGGTTGCCAAGAGATTTTCTTCGCACAGTTTTGACACATTCCATCCTATCGCTCGGTCATTGCGACTAACGGGTTGTCGCAATCCGCCCCGTACATTATAGACAATATATTGGTGGTCGCTACCAGTGTAATCCTCTATTACCCTCCATCCCGTGACGTTTTGTGCCATCATGTCAGATACCAGAGTGATATCGAAAAACGTTTCAGCATAGCCCGGCCTTCTGAACGTCGATACGCCACCTTCGTTCATCACTGTGAGTCCTACCCTAGCCGCCATATCCAGAATATACCGTCCTCTTGGGTTCGTAGTGTTCATGCCCCAATCCAATGCTCTTGCATTGAAGTCTCCGGCTACAACGAGGGCACCATTCAGTTCACGTGCTTTATCCTCTAATACATCAATTCTAGCTCGGAAATCGTCCATCGGCTCGTTTGGGGTAAAATAGCAACTCACGTATATAACAGATTGGATTTTAACCCACACGAAACTCTCCTCGGCTCCATGATCGTCGACTGTAATCGGGTACGGGGTCCAGATGGCAGCTGTACCAAGGTTATCAGAGTACCATTCGGGTTCCGCTCTATTACGATATTGCTCACTAACAATCAGCCGGTCTGCGCCTATGTCTAGCCTCAGTTGATCCAGCAAGGCAGTCGCTGTCTTACTTCTATGAAGGTTACCTGAAGAACCTTCACTTCAAGCTTCTGTTTCTTGCTTTATCAAGGGCCTGCCTAAAGATTTTGCAAGCCCCTGACCCGGGTACGTGTTTTAGTTGTTCGGGCCCAATTGGATGCTCGGCGCAGAGAAAACACTTTGGGTCTGACTGACAGTCCTTCTTGATATGGCCTTTCTCCCTACATTGGATACGTATGCCCTGCTCCTTCCTGTTGGGTCCTTTGCAGGTCGCCTGGTTATGACCAAAGCCAAAGCAAGCATAACACCTTATAACTATAGTTTTGTGCACTATCCTGTAGTATAGCCATCCTATTTTTATACGGCCTATCTTAAGAAGCTCATGTGCTTCTCGTGCATTGATCTCCACGAAGGCCATCCGTTCTTCCCTCGAGTTTGTCTTTGTAACTGACACCTTCAGCTCCCCAGAGAAATCTTTAAGATCTCTCTGGATGGCTGCCTTCACTTCATCTTTAGTGGACAAACAGTCAAGGTCCCTGATTTCGAGGGTGATTTTGGGTTCTAGGCTTCGCACTGTTGCCGTCTCTCCCAGGGCACCTCTCAAGGCCTTGCAGAATGTTCCCTAATTTCCCGTATTTGCGCTAAATTCCAAGAGGACATCGCCCATCCTGGTACGGCGTACAGATTTGATTTCTGTATCCGAAGCCTCCGGGTTAACCTTATCCCTTATCGTACCCAGTACTTGTACATAAGTTTAATCCTTTCCGGTTTTAATCAGTAGGGCCTTCGGTTTTATTTTTGGTTTTCCGCGGTCTATTTCTTCGTCTTTTCTTTTTGGTTGGTGTTTTTCTTGACCGGACTACAGTCCACGGTTCTAACTCCTCCCCTTTCTCTTTAGTTTTTTCGCTGTTCGGACCAACCCCTTCTGGGTTTCCTTTATTCTCTTGTATACTTTTCTTCTCTTCCCGTTTATTTTTCGGCCAAGAGGATGCTCGCCTTTTGTTAATGTTCAAGGTAGAAGGGGCTACATCGGTATCCACCGATGTCAGCGACTCCGTCTGGATGTCCCTTCGATAGTCCCTCCAACGTTTCCTTTTAAGCATAGAAAGTATGTCTATGGCTTCTTCTATTCCTCTGTTTATGCATTGCCCGTTTCATTGCTGAAATGGCGTTTTTACAAACCTGCAGCTGTTGATCTTCATCTTTCAGCAGCATAAAAATAGGGGCAATGACTGTGGCATTGTCCTCCGTCTGTAGTGCTGCGTTTTTTTCTTCCTCTGTTGGTACTTTTAAGTGTCCAGCATCCCTTGGTACAGCACTCTACTGTGATAGAGGAGGCGGTGACCTTTGCACGGTACTGCTTCTTCGAAAGATGCTTGGTCCATCAAACAATGTCCGATTACCGTCAAAACTGGACATGTGTTTGCTTCCTTCTATTAGTACGTTAGTGCCGCTTCCATCCGCCTAGGGTTTGGGAGCCGCAATGGCTTTTCCGCTATTTTGTGACGCTTGAGGAGCGCCACCATCCTTATTTGTTGGTATATTTTGTTTTGTATCCATTTTTATTCCCACGAGTTGCACGAGAAATAACGGTCACCTATGACAGAGCTCTGCATTATCATAGGAAGGCTACGGGTTTAAAACCAAATTGCGCCTAATTTGGAGTTCGCATATTAGCGACTAAGCTTCCCCTTAGCCATGCAGCTTTCGGCATATGCAGTGCCACCTTAGCTTGGGTGAACTAGTTTTTGGTCCGCCCCAGGTATTTGATTTCCCCGGCACCTGCCATATCTGGCGGGCTTCCCCTATCCGCCACCCGGGGAGGCGCCCGATGGGGGAACTAGCATAACCCCACACGGGTGACAATTATCTTATTAAAGTAGTTAAAATTGAGTATATTTGGTTAACAAATGTTACCATAACTCAAATTTTAATTAAGCATGAGACAGACAATTTTGTTTCAAAATTTAATTAAACTCAAAATTTACGCTTAAATTTTTTTTAAATTTCAGATTTCGAAAAATCTTCAAAATGCAAAATATTATCAGGATATATGTACTACAAATTCAATTTTTTATTAATATGAAATTGTTTAAAATTTCAGTATTTAAAATATAGCTAATTCTGTAAAAATATTAAAAATATTAAATCAATTTTAAAATTGACATGTGTGCTTGCTGTATTGTACATTACAATCATAAAGTTAATACAATTTTGAAATTTAAATATTTTCTAACCTATTTATTGAATCCAGAAGATCTTTTCAATTATAAAATTTATTGAATTTTCATAAGAAAAATTTGTAAATTTGGTAAAATGCTTTCAGCCAATGAATCAGTTCAGGAACTTTGTAGTTTTAGCAAATCTTGAATTATTTAATTCCGAATTTTTAAATTTTTCCGACATCGGAATTTTTAAGGATAAAATCTCGGAAATAATCGGAAAATAAAATTGTATTTAAAACTATTTTTAAAATTCAAAATTTTTGCTCTGTTTTTACAACAGAATTTATCTAAATTTTTATTCAAAATTGGATCATTATTGACCAACATTTTTAATAAAATCTTATGTTTAAAAATTGAATTCTTATTAATTTCTAAATATTAATATTAAACTTAATTTACAGTTTCTAAAATTTTATGCACATCTTTCATCTCCTAAAAAATTCTGTGTTTATTATTAAAATTTCAAAAGCTAAATAATACTTTGAAACACGTTAAATTTTCATAAAAATTTTGAATTTTGAATATATTCCAGTATTTTCCACTAATTAGAATTTACGTTAAGTTTTAGAATTTTAAGAAACTTTAGAAACCGATATAGTAAGAATTTGTCAAAATTTCGAAATTTGGTTTAGGTTTCCGAATGCTTAAAATTTAAAATTGAATCAAATTAAAGGTTTCCGTAAAAAAATAGTAAAAATTTGTAAAATCCATATTGTTCTATCAATATCAATTATGGTTTACCAATGTTGTTCGTTCTTTTTTGTTGCTTTCTTGTTTTGTGACTTTTCTTATTTTCATGGGGTTCCATTAGTTGCGACTACGGTTCTGGGGTCTTGGATACTGCCAATTTGAATGAAGCTAAGCCATTTGTCAACCGATTTGGATGAAACTCGGTTTGTACAATGAAAATGGGATTACAAAATGAGTTATGTGGTTTTGAAAAATGGCCAATTCAAAAGTAACTAAGCATGAGTTCTGGAAATGACCAATTTGAATGGAACTGCGCTATTTTTTAACGGTTTGCACGCTGAAAACCGGATTCGAACATGAGGTCTGTATCTGATTGAAACAATGGACAATTTGAATGGAACTAAGCCGTTTCTCAACCGATTTGTATAATGATGATGAAAATGGGTTTCCAATATGAGTTCTGAACTAAGGCATTCCTCTACCGATTGGGATGAAACTCGGTTTATATGATGACAATGGCCAATTTGAACGGTTTAAGATATGGGTTTCGGAAAATGGCCATTTTGAATCTCGGCTTATATGATGAAATTGAAATTCCAATATGATTTCCGGATGTGGTACTGGAAAATGGTCAGTTTGAATGAAACTAAGCTACTTGCTTAACCGAAAAGGCTTGGACTGGAATAATTCTTGGGGTCTAAAGAATGGACAATTTGAATTGAACTGAGCCACTTCTTAACCAATAACAATAGGAATGTAACTCAGCTTATCCAATACAATATACTTATTGTAATAATATACTTATACAATAAAATTGAAATAAAAGAAGTTTGTGAACAATTATAGAAAACGGACAGTAACGAACTTCAATTATTGGCTATTAACTTGGGCTTCATTTCCATTGGAGTTGATGCATAATTTAAAATCGCAAATGAATGACGTAGACATTTACAAGTCTCACGTTTAATCAAAAAGGAATCCCATTTCTTTAAGCAGGAGGTAGATTTCCAGGGTCATGAGGTTTCAGGCCTAAGGGAATAAGACCAGAAAAATTGAAAACGGATTCAAATTGTTGAATATAACAAAAATGGAGCCATATCCTGTTTTAGCAGAAAGACTACCGAATTTGAACAAAAATCGGATTGGACGAACTACATCCGATTGATATGATAGAAGTACAGTCGCACACCATCGATATCGATAGTTTTGGACTATTCCCAGCAGCTGGGAACAAATACACAATATACGAGTAAATTGTTCCAAAACTATTGTCAAGAAAATGATATTAAGCATGTTCTAAACGTAACAGTAAAACAGAGAACGAAAGGTCAATATGAACGATACAACCGTATGATTTGATTAATGCTGAGGACCAAGATTCTCTAGTAAGAAAACAAATGGGATATAAAAATGAAGCAGTTCGGTCGATGATTCTACCAAATTCAACCAGAAACGCCAGAAAAAGTTCAAAACAAATTTGAGGTAGTTTTGACTTCGGAATGGATGTCGAATTTGGGATTTGAATGATATAAAATAAATTAATACAAAAGCTGAGTTGAGTGTGAAATGCTATTTACATATATTAGAGGGAGGAAAGCTGCAAACAATTCGCAGATAATTATTCCAAACTTAAGTTATGACAAACCGATACCAATATCCTTAGCGAAATGGAAAGATGTCAAATTGAACGAGAATGACAAGTAAAATTGAAGAATTTCAAAATGTATAAGCTTTCAGTTAAACCTGTAAATATTTGATTTATACATGTAAATTTCTATCAAAACGAGACTCAGTAAGGTTGTCAATAATAAATGTCAATAATATTAGAAAACATCGAACGTCTTGTGTCAGGTAGATGGTTTATCTTTACATGTGTTTAGAAACGAAAAAAATAAATGTTGACACTGGATAAAGTCAAACTTTTTTACAATCGTTAGACCACCTCTTGTTGCTTCTATTCCCACAATTTTGAGATATCTACACAGAATACTGTGAGGTATTTGTATATTTAAGCCACTAATTCACGACTGAAATTGAGATTAAAATTTTATTCTAATTCAAGAAACATTCATTGTCGACCTTGCAGTTTTCCCAAGCACATAATTCTAATATCCTGAATTGTCTACATAAGTAAATTAAAATTTAAAATTTTTAGACTTCTGCGTTCCTGAATTTGTCGAAATATTCTCGATTTTATCTTCACTAAAAGATAAAGAAAAGAAATTAAATATCAACAAATTCCGAAACACTATGCACCGGACATGAGAACCTCTAAATTTTTAAAATTACAAATTTTTAAATTTCATCCTCCCAATAAACAAAAAAACAAATAGAAACAAATAAAGGATTTCAAATGTTTGAATATCGCCCTAATTTATCAAGGTACAACTCCTACAAATCAATACTCTTATTATTCATATAATACATAAAATTTCGAATTTCTACTCAAAATTTTCAAAATTCGAAAATAAAAAATTAAAATTTTGATTTTTTGTGGAATTTTCAATTTCCTAAAAATTCTTGAATTTAAGAATTTTTATTATAATTTTCCCCAAATTTTAATATTACAACGAATTCTGACATTGAAATTCTGAATATTGAGAAAAATACAAGAACTTGAATTTTGCGTAATATTTAAAAAATATGAAATTCCTAAGTTTAATTCTGGTTTCAAAACTCAAAATCTCTGATATATTGAATTCTGAAGATTTTTAAATTCTGAAAATTCATGAAAAATTTGAATTACGTAATTTAAAATGACAGGCTAAACATTTATTGCATTTTTCATCATATGAAACTGATCTGCAAATCTTTGGCGTAGGTCCAGTCTCAGTGCTAAGGTAATCAAAATTTGAATTTCAAAGTTTTTGTTTTTAATATCGTTAGGACCATTCGACCGATGCCATTTTTATTTAATTAATATTTCAATATAGTAAGATTTCTAGGTTCTAAAGACCAACAGTTTTATTCCACTAATATTGATGGACTTTGATGTTTCTTATAGCATCATATTTAGGATTACAAACCCTACTCAAAAATCCATTTGAAATATTAGTCTACAAAAACTTAATATAAAGTTACAAAAAAAAAGTCTAGATAAATAATTTGTATAATGGAAATACTGGAATGTGATTCCAGCCTACTTAAGGCCCCGATCAAGAAAAGCTGTAGATTAAGAACAACAATAAATTCGCTGAAATGAGGTGGCACATTTGCTTTCCATAAACCAAATAAATCTTCAAAATTTCAGAACCCCATAACCATAAAACAAAAATCTAAAAAATCGCATTTTTTACTGTTATAAATAATAGACGAAAATAAATTTGCCGTCTGTTTCAAAAAAAGGAATTTCCAATACACATACAACTACATAAAATAGAAACCCTAAAACTAAACGATTTTGTTTTTCTGTAATTTTTATGTTTTCCTCAACTTTCTTTTATTTTATTTTTAATTTTTGTTATTCGTTTCTACCTTTTTTTTTCTAATCAACAAAACAAAATTATTTATTAATGTATAAAATGTATTGCTAGCATGTCTTTCACCTCCCTAAATCTATTCGATCTCTTGTATAAATAAATAAAAACTATAACCACAAATATAAATTGCACAATACACTCAAACACATAATATTATAACTTATATTGATACATAACTTAGAAACAAAATCTATAAAATACACGTGTTCTGAACAAAATGGCTGCCAAATAACACAACAACATATTATTTAAGTCGTTTGGACGAAGAAAACCAAAAAAAAAAAAAATGGAAGAACAAATCGTTTGCAATAAAAATCTGGATAATTATCCTTTTGGGAAATAATTTAATAAGGGTACACATATTTTATAAAAGGAACTTTCTCCATTCGCCATTATCATACGTAAAAACTGTTAAAACGAGCAATCCTTGATTTAATATTATTATTCGTTATCTAATTATGTTATCCTTATTGATGATTTTGTTTTTGTGATAAGGATTTGGTTGAAACAAAAAAACAAACAAAAAGATTCGACCGAATCGGGGTCATCCCGAAATTATTATAAAAGATCATCGTCAAATACACAAACACAGTATAACGTAAAGCTTCTAATTTATAATTGATGGATGGGGAATGTGTGGTCAATTTATTTATTTTTTGTTTTTTTAATTTACAATTACGATGATGATGATGAAATGATGATGTTGATGATGGAAAATCATGCGGAACGATGTTGTTTTGGAAATTAAAATTAAGGAATCATAAAAGTTTAAATTTTGTTTTATGAAACTTTTTTTTTCTTTTGTTTTGGTATTTAAATTTTTTTTTATTTTACTGTAGGCTATTAAATTTTATATATTGGGAATTTTTGGCAATTAAAAGCGAAAAAAGGTAAGTTCGAAACAAAATAAATTATATAGGGAGGATTAAATTAGGCAGAGTGTGAAAATTTTGTTGTAAAATAAAAACATTCGAGAATCGATTTAAATTGTGATGCCTATGAAAATTTGGCCATTTGGTCTAAACTTAAAATTTTAAATTATTTCATTTTAAAGTCAAACAATTTTAAGTGTTCAATCCCTAATTAATTACCTAAGTTAATGTCTTATTCCACATTCTTAATCGCACACTACCTAAAGTTTCCGAAACCATGCTTTAAAACAGACCAATTTTCAAAGTGCTGGAATTCATGTTTAATTTTAAATTTTAATTTATCTCCTTATTTTAAATATTCAGAATTTTATATTTTACAAATTTTCATAATTTTAAAAATTCCGGATTATTAGGTTTATTTAACCTTCTTATTCTAACATTTTAAATTGTTAAAACAACGTCTAGAATTGAACAATTGCAAATTTTTAAATTTCTTAATTTTTATGATAAATTCACAAACTTTTCATTTGGCAATTGTTAAGTTCCAATATTTCAAATTTTTCTACCTAAAATATACCACTTCTCGCAATTTTTTAAAACGATCAAAATGTTAACATATTTACTGGATTCTCAATTCCCAAGTTGACAAATTTACTAATTTTCTGCGACACCTTGAAATTTCGAAAATTTAAAGTTATTAAATTTCTTGATTTTAGTTTTAATATTCTTAACATTCTAAATGCTGAAATTCACGGAATTTGTGTAGTAATATTTCTTGAATTTCAAGATTCCGATAAATATTACTTTATTTCTGAATTATTAAATTGCTTCGAAATTGGTTTCCAATTTTTAATATTTTTTGGGACAGTTTCTAAATATCTCAATTTACAAACCCACAAATTAGTATGTATTTGTGTTTTGCATCTAAAAATTTCAAAAAATTTTAAAATTCTTATTAACGCATTTCCATTATAAAAAATTTCAAATTTAGAATTTGTCGAATCCTGACTTGTTATTTTAAAATGCCAATTTTATAATTATCTAGTTTTTTTGAAATCCTTAAACCTAATTTCTAAAATTCTGATAAACATAAATTTCGAAAATTTCGGAATCTCCAAATTTTTGCAAAATTTTAAGAAATTCTAAAAAAAATTTTGTTTATAAACCAAAACGAATCATGTTCTTATCTTGTTTTTCAATTAGCACTTAATTTTTAAATTTGTTAATTTCTAAACTTTAAAGATTTGAAATTTTAACGTTTTTTGTCCGAAACTATTAAATTTTTAATTTTATGAGAGACAAATTCGAAGTTTTGTAAACTTTACGATTTTTAACTGTTTAAATTTGATAACTAGTAAAATTTGATTTTTTTTTAATTTTGGGAATTCAGTGTACAACATACTATATTCTAATTTCTAAAGTTCTAAAAAAAATGCAAAATTCTATAATTAATAAAATTTCTAAATCTGATTACGGAATTCTAAAATTCTTAAATATTTTAAACCTCCAAATTTTGAAAATTACAATATTACATCGAAACTAATTTCTTTATTTCTATGTTTTCAAACTTCTAAAAACCCAAAGTCTTCTTTATTTTAATTTTTAAATTTCTGAGAATCTAATAGGTAGTGGCTACTTAATTTCCAGGTGGTTTAATTCTAATACTTTTAATCCGACCTGTAAATTTATATGTCAAATCGTTTGTGACTAAGCCTTAAAACGTTTCTTAAATCCTAACCTTGTAGATCTCAAAATGGGGTGTTTATTAAATTTTTACTGAATGATCTAAATTTTAAAGATTTTTAATTTTATTTTTTAAATTCGATAATTCAAAGAATTTTGAAAATTATTAATTTTTCCTTCCCAATTTTTTTTTATAATTTACAATTAATTTTCAATTTATTTATTCACGAATTACAAATCGTTACCCCAAAATTTTATAATTCGAGATATTTACTAAATATTTTGTTGCAAGGTTTTTAAGCAAATTAAATAAATTTATTTCACCAAGTCCTTTTTTCAACTATTACTCAATTTATTTAATTAAACCTTAATAAATATTTAGATTTCATTTTATTAAGTGATAATCCTCCAGAAAATACCTCATAAATACATTATCAATGGCCAAAATTCAATTTTCATAATGTAGTGAGAATTTCTGAGTTGAAAATTTAAAATCCAAATATAAAAAATAAAAATTTTAAAATTTAAAATTCTTTAAATCTAAATATTTTATTTTTATTTTTAGTTTTTAATTCACTAATGCCGAAACTGCAGAATTTGGAAATTTTGAAAAATTTTGCTCCTTAAATTTCTAACTCAATAAAATTTTAATTTTTAAAATTCAAAATTTTCGTTGAGAAAATTTTATATTCCCAAAATATCTAATTATAATGTTTGAACTGAAATTTAAAAACTTCTAGATGTGTTTTGTTAAAATGTTTTTACTAATTTGCGAAAGTTAACCGTTAACGATTAATTTCCCCCAATTTTAAAGTTGAAGAATTAGAAACCCTGTCCTACTTCTAGATATTTGCAGATACCTTAATCCTTAGATTCCAGAAAAATTCAAAATTTCGATATTTTCAAAATCCGTTTCTGAAATCTTGTTTAATTTGCGATGTTTAACCCCTGAAAACAACTTCTAGATGTGTTAATCTTTAAATTTCCAAGTTTTTACTAATTTGCGGAAGTTAACCGTTAACGATTAATTTCCCACAATTTAAAAGTTGAAAAATAAGAAACCCTGCCTTATATTTGCAGACATAAAATTCAAAATTTCGATATTTTCAAAACCTGTTTCTGGAATCTTGTTTAATTTGAGACGTTTAACTGTAAAAGCAACTCTAGATGTGTAAATCTTTAAATTTCAAAATTTTTTCATCCGTAAATTGTTTTGTTAAAATGTTTTTACTAATTTGCGAAAGTTAACCGTTAACGATTAATTTCCCACAATTTGAAAGTTGAAGAATTAGAAACCCTGTCCTACTTCTAAATATTTGCAGACACCTAAACTATTAGATTCCAGAAAAATTCAAAATTTTGATATTTTCAAAACCAGTTTCTGGAATTTTGTTTGATTTGAGACGTTTAACTGTAAAAACAACTTCTAGATGTGTTAATCTTTAAATTTCCAAATTTTTTCATCCGTAAATTGTTTTGTTAAAATGTTTTTACTAATTTGCGAAAGTTAACCGTTAACGATTAATATCCCTCAACTTGAAAGTTGAAGAATTAGAAACCCTGTCCTACTTCTAGATATTTGCAGACAGCTAAATTCTTAGATTCCAGAAAAATTTAAAATGTCGAAATTTTAAAAACCCGTTTCTGGAATTTTGTTTAATTTGAGACGTTTGACTGTAAGAACAACTTCTAGATGTGTTAATCTTTCAATTTCCAAATTTTTTCATCCGTAAATTGTTTTGTTAAAATGTTTTTACTAATTTGCGAACGTTAACCGTTAACGATTAATTTCCCACAATTTAAAAGTTGAAGAATTAGAAACCCTGTCCTAATTCTAGATATTTGCAGACACCTAAATTCTTTGATTCCAGAAAAATTCAAAATTTTGATATTTTCAAAACCCGTTTCTTGAATTTTGTTTGATTTGAGACGTTTAACTGTAAAAACAACTTCTAGATGTGTTAATCTTTAAATTTCCAAATTTTTTCATCCGTAAATTGTTTTGTTAAAATGTTTTTACTAATTTGCGAAAGTTAACCGTTAACGATTAATTTCCCACAATTTAAAAGATGAAAAATTAGAAACCCTGCTCCATATTTGCAGACACCTAAATTCTTAGATTCTAGAAAAATTCAAAATTTCGATATTTTCAAAATTCGTTTCTGGAATCTTGTTTAATTTGAGACGTTTAATTCCTAAAAACAAATTTTTAAAATTTTTCTAATTTTGAGAAATTTTTGTTCATATATATTTCAGAATGCTAGAATGTTTTCGAGAACTATTTGTACCAGTTTGAATTTTTTAAATAGTCCAAAATTAATTGAATTTTTTCTGAATTCTTAAATTTTAACTCAAAACATAAAATATTCAAAATTCATTTTTTCAAAATTCAAACTATTTAGAAACTACTAATTTGCTTTACAAATGTTCTTCTTTATATTTTGAAATTTTGAGTAGATAACCCCATCAATGTTAAATTTTAGAATTCCCAAATTTGTATTTTAACTTGAAATTAAACACTAGATATTTTAGAGATCTTCAAAATTTTGATACACAATTTTCCAAATTATTAAGCATTTTAATTCTTGGATTGCCAAGTTTGTTTGTAAGGATTAATTTTCTAAATTTTTAGACTTAATTTTTAAAATTTTCAAATGCTTATTTATTTTGTGAATGTACGATTTTTGCATTTTACACTTTTAAAAATTCTTAGAATTTAAGATAGTGTCAACATCTCTGAAATATTAAATTATTAATAGTTTTTTAAATACGTATTGAATTGTTCGTAATTTTCTGAAATTTGAATGGTATTTTAATATTTTGATTTTAAAAAATAATTTCTGAATTCCCAAAATTTCGAAATCTCAAAACCGATTGTTTCCAATTTCCTAATTTTTATAAATCTGTAAATAATAAATCACCATCTTGAATTTTTAAAATTTGTTCAATTTATTGTTCGGAGGTGTTAGATTGGTTTCAAATATCTATTGTTTGACAATTCTGTATTACGTTATCCATAATTTTGGAATCCTGAAATTTTCCTCCGTTCTCAATTTTTTAAAGTTTTATATTTATTGAATTTAATCTAGTGTCTTTAAATTTCAAATTATAATTTTATGAAATTTCTTAAAACTCAACTTTTACATTTTAGTTACCTGAATTATTAAAATTTAACTAAGTTTAACTAAGCTTTAAAATCCCAAATTTAAACTTTCCAAGGTCAACATCTTGCCAAATTTCCAAATTTCTATAGCGTGAAGCCAATCAAATTTTGTAAGCTTTTTAAATTTGTGATAATTATCAAATTTTGTAGAGTTCTAAGTTTCTAGATTTTTCCTAAATTTTAAGATTTTGAAGTTTTTAAATTCTTAAATCTGAATATTAAAAGAACTTCCCAAAAAAACGTAAATTTTACAGTTTTATGTTTTCAATGTCCGAAATTATTTTAAATTCAAAATTCTCATTTTAAACTTCGAAATTTCAATTTTTTCAAACGCTAATCTCAAAATTTTAATTTTTATGTTAGCATATTTTGAAGCCTCTAAAATCTAATTTGTACACTAATTTTTTAGAAAATAAATATAATCCTTATTTTATAAGCCTTTGGATACTAAAATTGAGTGTTAACAAATATTTATGCGTTGAAAATTGACAAAATATCAAGGCAAATTTCTTTGATTGCAAAATTTATAAATTTTATTTTTTTTTTCGCAGACTTCAGTTTTTTATAAATTTAACAAAACGAATGCTCTGGAATCCTTAGAGAACTATAATTAAATCAATAAGATTCTTTCGGTTTTTTATACACAAAATATATTAACAATAATGGCATTCACAAGATTTTTCCTTGAGTTTTTTGATTTAGTGATTATAATTCGCTAGATCAGTACGTTCGTACTTGACAATATCTGTGTAAAGTAGGAATTTTACTTTTGTGTTTTGTCGTAGCTACCTGATGAGTAGACCAACATTTTCAGTACGAAACTAAACTACCAACACAATGAGCTCAAGGAAAGTTCTCATTTTTTTGTTCAGGGATATACACTTTGTCTAACTCTTAGGGTAAAGTACGGGGGGATTGATATTTCTACTTAGAAGAATTACGTAGAAAAATTTTTAGAATCTACATAATTTCATGTCATCCTTGCGCGCAAAAGGTCCAATGCTAAGCGGCTTTGGGGGAGTTCTAAACATAAATTTTTCAAATATGCTCCAATTTCTATGCATGTTAGATTTTTTAAAAATCGTCAAAGCACGGGTATGGGGCTACAGCTTTCATCTTCTTAGGCATAAAATGAGGGATCATTCGGTATTTTTGTTTTTTCGGCAACCTCCTTAATATTAATTATTTCGCAGTTTCTAGGATTCACAAAATTTAATAATTATACAAATTTTAATTTGTTACATTCGTAAAATTCGCAAAATTGATTGCCGAAACTAATTTCGTAAAATTCCAATATTTTTAATTTTCTGAATTCTGAATTAAAATCGGAATTTTTAAAAAATTTAGAACTTATTGGAATTTGATTTTCAGTATTTGCTTAAATGAGTAAAAATAAAACCTTTAAAACTATTTCTTGCTGATCAGGTTTCAGAATTTTAAAACTAAGAAATTAAAAAATCAGCACTTTTGCATATTTCGAAATAGCGAAATGGCAAAGAAAATGTTATAAAAATCTCGTTTCAAAAATTATGAAACACATCATCAATTAGCTTGGTATGTCGATATAATGAAGAATAATTTTGAATTGTTGCCAAATTATAAATTGGCTTGAATGCCTAAACATATAAAATCTAATTTTTCAAATTTCTATTAAAAAATTAGAGACAATTTGTATTATATGTGCTATCTGTTTTTTTATTTTTTGCTAATCGAGCTCAATCTCTAAATTTTGGCAAAACATGTACAAATTTGTTTGCCAACAGAGATAATCGCAGTGTTGGTTTTGTTTGTCTTTTAAACCTTAATGCTTTATACTAGGAATACCAATTTTTTTGGTACCTTGGTGATTTTAACTTTGTAACCAAATCATGAATTTTTTAAAGGACACAAATAAAAAAAACTCTTTAAACATCGTTTCACGATCAAAAAAGCTCGTCATCATCATCAGAACAAAATATCGACTATTAAAATTGAATTTTTTAAATAACTTCAACTTTTTGTTATTTATAAGTAAATAAGACTACAATAAATGTCTTAACAATCAGCAAAATTCCTATATCTAAACACACATACATACATACTCGTATTTATATATTTAGATATAAAACACCCAATTTCCATAATATTAAAATAATAACTTTTATGATTTTTCAATTTTCCCAAAGCTCAAGAATTGGAAATTTTTTTTTTGTTTTTCAATTTACTTCAAATTTATAAAATCATTAAATTTTCTTTTGTTTTTATTATCCTTTTTGTGTTTTTGTTGTTGTTACTGTACACAAAGGGTCTTCTTTTTGATTTTTCCTTTTTTTGTTTCATTGAATGAGCTTTTTGTTGTATGGTACTTTGAAGAAAACAAAAAAAATCATCCTGATGATGGTGATGTTATCGGATGGCGATGATGAGGATGATATTGTGTCCTTTTAACTTAAGCCATTTTGTAGAAGAAAAAAAAAATCATCATCATCAAACGTTAGCAAATAGCTAGGACATGTACACCGGATATACATATATACATATATGGTGTAAGTAGACGAACGAACTGATAACGATAACTTGAGAACATAAACACAAGGATTTATTCATTTTATCGGATGTTACAACGTATATGAACCAAGTAAAACGAGATTAAATTGAAAAGAAATTTATTTTATTTTATTAGCTTAGGACTTGTTTTGTCAATTTTAAATTTTAAATTATGATAAATATTTTGGGAGCGGATGAGATGACTTGGTACGATAATGCCGTATGGGAGGTATAAATTGGAATGATTTATTAAGGATGGCGGCGGCAAACGATTTCGTTCCTATAAACATTTTACATTTTTTTTTTTTTGGTTTGGTTTTATGTATTCGTCCAATCACGCTCACTCTACACAAAATCTTGATCTCTTTACACAATGCTACACAAAATACCTACAATTTACAACTCTTCTAAATATTATTGCTAAACCTAATACTAAACAAATTTCCTTAAATTCCTCTTCTCTATCAGTCGTTCTATAATTGTATAAATGTTTCAAATCGTTTATTGTTTTGTGTTAACTAAAAAAACTAAAAAGAAAATATCATATTGATACTAATTTTAAATAAGTAAATTAATTATTTACTAATTACCATAATTAATAAAATTTTATTTTTTTTTTTTGTAATTTTATAAAATTAATAGATTTTCTTTTTTTTCTTTTACAACCCACAACAACCCAAACAATTCCTTTTTAGCATGTGACATGAACGTACACAAACGGTGCGAAGAAAGTGTACCAAATTTATGCGGTTGCGATCATACAGAACGTCGTGGACGTATTCAGTTGGCCATCCAATGTCACTTGAATAAATTGACTATTGAAGGTAAGTGCAAAATATTTTTATTTTTCATATATTTAAATTTTTAATCGATTATCCTTAACTAAATAATAGTCTGCGGGAAGCAATGAGCTTTTATAAGGTGTCAAATAAATTCATTGACGGTTTAATTAAAACTAATAATTTAAATTAATTTTTTTAAACCGATAAAGCCGAATAATTTATCAATACACTAGCAAGATTTTTAAATTTATACGGCTACATTCTCGTACATCTAGCAAGACAAACTGTTGCTAAAAGCAAAAATGGCGGAATTGCTAGTGACAATTGTAGAAAAAAGAAATTATATTCACGATGCGTCTACCAAATCCGCCATATTATTTTTGTTCAGCGCGATGCTGAACAAAAGTAATATGGCGGATTTGCTAGACGCATCGAGAATGTAATTTCTTTTTTCTAAAATTGTCACTAGCAATTCCGCCATTTTTGCTTTTAGCAACAGTTTGTCTTGCTAGATGTACGAGAATGTAGCCGTAATTTTTTAAGGTTTGTTATTTATCAAAAAATATATTTTAGTTTGTTATGAGAAAATTATCATTAAATACTTGAGCTTTTGGAACTTCAAATTATGAAAACGAATAATTTAAATGCCAAAAAATTGATTTATTTAGACATTACCTCCACTTTTATAAATATATCCTATAAAAGCTCTTAAGTTTAAAATTCCAATTAATGGCAAAAGGGATGAAATTGAATGGCATTTAGATGGAACTTTAATCATCCTTAAAATAAAAAGCTTCCGACAATTTCAAGCTTTTGTTAAATGTCTCAATCTTTATTGTTTATTGACTGTGTTCAAGAGCTTTTTATTTAAAAAAACCTTATTCACGGCCAGGGCATTAGATAAAACATGAAATACTTAAATTTCCTACCAAGTGGTTAAAGTTTTGAAATTTTGGCAAAGAAACAAAATTTTTAAGACTACCTAAATAATTGCGGGATAAAATACCGTATTAAAGCTCTAATAATGAAAGGGAATTTTAACGAAGTCTAAAATTTCAAATTATATCTTAACATGTTGTAACGGGATTTTGAGCTGTAAATATATTTCATGAGAATTTATTTTACTAAACTCTTCCTTCAAAAATTTGATTCTGCTTTGCATAGGATTATCCGAAATTTCTAATTCATCGTGCTTATCGCTAACATATTTAGTTATACTATATATCCGTGATGATAAATTTCACGCCCGAGATTTAAATAAAACGGTGTATATTACGTAGAATCATGTCGAGCAATCCTAATTGCACACGCTATTTTGTGTAAATATTGGTCCCATTCTCTGTGATCGTTTTTAACGTACGATCTAATTGCCGACAAAATCACCCTAATAACCCGCTCTGCCGGGTTATTTTGCGGATGGTAATAAGCACTGCGAAAGTGGTTTGCTCCATTTTCTTTCAAAAAGTTTCTGAATTGTAATGCGGTAAATTGCGAACCGTTATCAGATATAAGTGTTCTAGGAGTTCCAAATAGAAGAAAAACTTGCTGTTCAAGAATTTTTATTGTTTGTTTAGTATCCGATTTCCGAAAGGGGAAAAGAAGTACAAATTTGGTAAATAAGTCAATGATTACTAAAACAAATGTATTATCAGATTTTGATCTTGTCATAGGCCCTAGATAATTAACCGCAATAGTATCCCATGGTCCGTTGGGAGATTTAAAAGAACCCATTGGAGATTAAGCCAATGGGCCGTCCTTAAATGCTTTACAAACCTCACAATTCCCAATATATTCTTTCACAGTCTTGTCAATGTTTGTCCAAAAATAATTTTGCTTTATCCGATGAGAAGTCTTAAGGACACCCAAATGTGCTGATAATGGGTCATCATGACAACGCTGTAGAATTTTAGCCCGTTGAGAAATAGGAACAACTAATTTAAATCTTGAACCCGGAAATAATTTATATATCTTATTTTGGTTCAATTTAAAATCTGGAAATTTTTCTGCCAATTAAGCCAAAGAAGTGACGCGTGATCCGTAATGACAACAAAATAACTGCCCTCAATGTAAGGTCGAAATCTCTCAATAGCCAATATTACCGCCAGACACTCCTTTTCTGTTGTGTGATACTTTTTTTGTTGAGTACTGAGTTTTTGGCTGAAAAACGACACTACCCTTTCTTCATTTTGACCTTCACCTTGACTTAAAATTGCACCCACTCGTACGTCTGATGCATCCGTTTGAATAATGAATTGTTCTGAGAATACCGGGTTTGCCAATATAGGAGGGGATATTAGTAGGGATGTCAATTTTAGAAAAGGCGTTATTGGCTGATTCAGTCCAGATGAATTTCTTTCCTTTCTTCAAGATATCGAAAATAGGGGATGTTATTTAGGAGAAATCATTTATAAACCGCCAGTTCCAACTGGCCATTCCCAATAGTCGGCGCACTGTTTTAACCGAATTTGGTGTCAGATAATTTAGAACAGCAGATACTTTTTCAGAGTCAGTTCGCAACCCCTCTTGTGAAATGATGTAACCCAGATGCTTTATCTGTTTTTGTAAGAACTTTGATTTTCCTAAATTTATTATTAGTTTAGCTTGTATCAGCCTTTCCGCCACCACATTCAAAAGCCGAAGGTGTTCTTCATATGTTTCAGTTGATATTATTATATTATCTAGATATACGAACACCTGAGGTTCAAGATCAACACCCAAAACACGGTCCATCAATCAAGCCTGCGTTTGTGGTGCATTATGCAAACCAAATGGCATTACCGCGAAATAAAAGTGACCACGAGATGAAATTGAAAAAGCAGTTTTTTCTTTTGACGCATCCTCTAAAAGGATTTGCCAAAATGTGTCAGACAGATCCATGCGCAACAGAAAATTAGTGCTCTTGAATCGACCTAATATGCGTGAAATATGAGGTAAAGGATACGTATCCTGTTTGGTTACCATATTAAGTTTCCTAGAGTCTAAGCATAACCGAATATTCCCGTTTGGCTTTGAAACACATACCAACGAGTTGCTCCATGGACTGCTCGAATTTTTAATGAGGCCTAATCTAAGCATGCGGTCAATTTCTACGTCAATTTTTTCCTGCATATATGGTGAAGTTGAGTATTATTATTATTATTATTATTGGAATGCGGGCGATAAGCCACTTCGCACTGCGACCTAAAAGATCTATAATGCTGGACCCTGCTTAATTATCCGTCCAGTCAATATTCAGGTTCTTAATGAACCTGACAATACTGCCTCTCGGTACGTGATACATACTATCTAGGCTTATTGCTCTACCTTCTAGATGTTTACTATAGCATGTAATTCTGCTAGAAAGACGGTAGCATTGGAGCCCAAGGACCTCGAGAGGGTTGTCCCACTCCCGTATATTCCTACTCCTGCCCCGTATTCCGTTTGATTTTACTCTTACGAGTTGCAGGGAATTGCAAATCGCTTGTAGGTCACCCAGCTTTACTACAGGAAGGCTAAATAAAACTGGAGGGTGCCTGGTATCCAGAGTCCGCATGTTTTGAACTGATTAACCTATCAGCCATTCATCCATCGGCGTATGCTGTTCCACCTTAGATTAGCGTTTTTTGTCAAGGTTTTCTCCTTTAGCGCCGTACTATAGCCTGTGCCAAATGGCCTTAGTTACCCGTGGTTCCCACGAGGAGGCAGCACGTACACTTGCGAATTGTGAACAGGTTACTCCTTACACAATTGTACCCATCACGCAGCTGCCTAATGACAAGACCAGAACAGCTCACGTGTTGCGCACCCTACCGGAAGGTTAAGGAGCTGGTAGATTAATCTACTCAACTTTGGTCCCCCCCCCCCTCCAATAGACGCAAAACCACTGAAGTTGGGTAATTCCGCTGTTTGATAGGACGAGCATCACCGGTATCAATAATATGACTTAAAATATCTGTTCGGCCAAGTTTGTCGCTGCCTGATAATTCAAATTTTGATAAAGTAGTTTTTAATTCCAACATATGTGCATCTTGCAATTTATGTTCAGTTTCTGATATATTATCACCCAGAACATTTGGTATATTTGGAATAATATTTTCAACAACAGGTCTTATACTGAACAGCTTCCAAAAGTCCATTCCTAAAGTTAGCATGGTGGTAATGGAAGGCACAATAAGTGTTGGTACTACTAAAGTTTTGTTTTTATAGGTGAAAGGCACATGTACATATCCCTTAATTTGATGTGTGGTACCACCAGCTGTTGAAATTGAAGAATCAATAGGGAATATTGAGAGTCGTAACTGGTGGATTAACTTGTCCGAATTGACGCCAAAAATTGTGCAACTAGGGAGACTCTGACCCCTAATGCTATTAGGGAGACTCTGACCCCTAATTTCTAACCTAGGTTTTCCGAAACCGTGCAGCATTTCGGACACTTACGAGTAATAAACCCAACCTTTCCGCATTTATAACAAAATAACTTGGTTTTTGCTTTTAAGCAATTATAAAATACGTGGCCTATTTCTAAACAATTCCAACATGTTACCTAATTAACCTTTGAATCTTCAACGACTGTTACTTTTTCCGAAACCTCAGAAGTCATGCCTGTGAAACACTTCCCAAAATAAAATCCCAAATTTTCCGTATACGTATATATTTTATGTATGTGGTAGTAACTTATTCGCCTGTATGCCATTTTCAGAGATAAGATTTTTCAAATAATCGTCTTTAAGGAGAATAAGCCAATATTAAATTTAATTTAAAAGGTAACATTTAAGCAGTGTTTATTAATCAAAATGACTAAAGTAAAAACGGATCAATGACTTTACATTTTGATTTTATGTAAAATTAAATACATAACAGGCCTATTGAAACTTATTACATTCCGTCAGTTGCATCAAATTCAACGTCGAAATCCGTTCAACAAAAATCAAAAGATTGACATTCAAATGTTAAATGTAAGATGTATGTTAAATGTCATGTGGTCGATCCTACAGGTCTGCGATATAAATAACAGGCAATATATATATACGGCATGTTGCATCAAATTTCAACGACGAAATCTGTTCAACAAAAATCAAAAGATTGACATAAATGGTTGTCCAACATTGGTTCTATGAGAACTGACTATAATTAGTCAATGAGAATCTATTTTCAAGGGTGTAGGAGTTCGAATTTGTGGTTGGAGCATACAACTTTAAGTGCTACAACAAGTTCGAACTTGAAATGTGACCACTAGGCAAATTGGAAATAAAAATAGCTCCATCGTTCTGACGACGAATTTCAAGAGGAACAGCTTTTAAGGATTTATATCTTTCAATATATTTTGGTAGGTTCCTAATATTTTCCCACCACGGTAATCGGTTGTCAATCCCACCTCTTTTCCTTTCATAAAAAATGAGAAAAGATTTTTGTACTGACTGAATTCTAATTATGTGATCCCTTTAACGAAGAGACATTACGCGAGATGCATATTCGGCGAGCTGTAAGGCAAACAGAAACTCTACGATCATTAAACTTTTTCTTATAGTGTGTTTTAGGAATTCTAACATAGAGTTGGCTTTGGCACAGATCAAGTCGAAATGACGAATAAATGATAAGGTAGGTTAAATGTAACGAAATATCAAAGTGTCAAAGTATTACTCGCAAATCGCAATATTGTAATCATAAATCCCGCCAATTTTATCAGAACTTTGACCAATTGAAAGATATCGGGCAATTACAAAGCGTTACTTGAAAAATAATGGTAAAGTAGTCGAAAATTTAACAGAATTCTGAAAAACTTGGTCCAAAACAACCAGAAAAATTAATAAAACTACTGTGCAGAACCTAATGAAACGCATCAAATGAAAAATTCGCGGTGTATTTAGAAAATAATTTCTCAAATGTTTTAAACATGAAATCTTCTAATTAGAGGTCCACTTTATGATAATACATCATTTTATAACACTTACAATTGTTTTTTGTGTTTAAAATTGCTTTTTTTGAGGCTAATTTATTTTCGATACAGTCCTTATATCGCCAACCCCTCGGATTGACCATGTGATATTTTACATACAAGGCCTATGTCATAGAGATACCAGAAACTATAGTCGAATATCAATCTTTTGATTCTTGTTGAACAAATTTCGTCGATGAAATTTGATACAACATGCCGTATATATATTGCCTGTTATTTATATCGCCGACCCTAGGATTGATTATGTGATCGACCTTGTGACATATAGCGTACTTGATATACATAGTTGGTAGCGTAATATACAAAATATTTTATACTTCTGATTTCAAGTTCAACTTTTTTGGGATTTATATGCAACATTTGATGCACAAAATATCGCCTGAATGAATGCAATTTGTACAAACACATACATATATATTTTTTGTTATTTGGGAAGAATTTCACTTCGGTCAGAAGTCACATTTATATCTGAATCAATAATTTCAGCTAATGCATTGGAAGCCAAAGCGTTAACACGGGGCTGCCGAGAAGATCTATTTAATTTAAGCTCTAAAATTGATTTATATAAAGAGGCTCTTCTGTTTAAACTATTTCTCAAATTTTCTATCTTTTTACAATGAGCTTTTAATTTAGCAATAGTATTAATTTCAGATATTTGGAGTTTTTCCAGATAAAATTTCAAAAGATTTCGAATAATCGTTTTCAACATATTTTTTTCGGAAACTGGATCATGCAATTGTTTGAAATAAATTTGCATTTGAGCTAAATAGACGTTAAAAGTTTCATTTCTTGCTTGAACTCGTTGATTTATTACACGCAAGAGCCAATAATCATGGTCTTCTGGTAAAAAATCTCTTTTCAAAGCAAGTGCTAGTTGATTCGAAGATTTGAAATTTTCGCAAGAAACCTGAAACCAGATTTTGACTGAACCGTCGAACAGACACTTGTTCTCAAAATCATTTGTATGTAAAATCATTTATAGACATGGTATTTGGATCACTACTAAATTTAACATTCCATTTATAAATATGTAGGACACATTTTTCGAGGTCGAAATCGTTCTCCTCTAGAAATTGCAGTTGAACGCCCATGAGGTGGTTCCGCCAAGGATTTTCTAAAAGGTGAAATCAACTCATCGTCATAATCAGAGTCTGAAAGTGAATTAAGATCCACTGACTTAACAGTACCTTTAACTTGACCAATATTTTTCTTAATTGCTCTCAAATTGTCGGGTCGCTGTGAGTTCTGTTGATATTTCTTTGCTTCAGTCACTAGAAGAGTAGGTTGGGAGTTAACAGAAATAGATAAGCCGTTAAATTCAGTATTTGGTTCATAATTACGATTGTCTGAACTTTCAGCTCCAGAGGCTAGTAAGTCGGAATCAAGCAAGAAGAAGCCATAAGACTTACATTTGTCTTCCATAAGGTGAATGAATTGGGATTGTCTTATTAAGACATTCCAAACGCAACTTCAAATGAAAGATTTTAGTATTAAAACGCTTACCAATCTCCTTCCTTGCCCCAATCGGCATTGAGGTTAGTTGTTTACATTTCTCTTCGCACTTTTTATACTCATCGTCAATATCTCCATTAAAATTTCTCGGAATAATCTCTACGCCTTTTGCTTCGTTCCATAATCGATGACGCAGCCCTCGCCTCAATTCCTCCTTAGTTCCATTAATAGGTAAATCTCGCGATTGTAATTCGTACAAAATCTCATCTTCACTAAGGTTTGCAGCATTCATTTTGCACTTGTTTGTTAAACACTTTTTTTTTTTAAAAAAATGAATAAGTTTCTAGATGAACCAATGAAACAACAAAACTGTAAAATTAAAAAAAAAAAATCAAAGGGGGAAATCTCCACCGAACAATTAGTAAAACACAAAATTTAATTAAGCAAATTGAAGAGATTGTCATCTCATCATCAAACATTTTCTTCGTAGTGCTTCAAAAGCTTAAATTCAAAATTGTTACAATGTTTAAAAAAATATGATTAACATAAATTTTAACATGAAAGCTTTTTTGACCAGCGACTTTGAAGACACTCTAACCGGCTAATTCAATTTAACAATTTGGTGAACTTTTAATAATTTTAAACTTAAACTATTTAAGTATTAAAGCTCTTTAATAAAAACAACAATAAAGCAAATTTCTCGTTTGGAATTTAATTGGGTTTCAAAGGTTGACAGCATTTTGAATTTTTTGTAATGAAAGACATTTTCGCGCAAATAAAATATTGGTATGTGGGTTTGTTTATATTTACCGTATTTAAAAAATAATTTGTATTTTTAATTACCAAAAAATAGTAAAAATAATAATAAATTTCACTACTGAGGAATTCGATAGTGTAATTTTTGTTGTAAATTGTCAACGGGTTTCATTTATCGTATGCTGGTCATAAATTGTTCAATTTTAAACCAGTAAGTTATTAATTATTGGAGTCGTTCGCAAGCAGCAAATAATTGCTTGTTACTTTGTGATTTTGGTCAGCTTGGATTATTTAATTAATGCGAAGAAAAGCCAAACCTTAATGTTAAATGTTTTTACATCGCGAGCTTCCATCTATCATCTCTATCATTATTACATTATTTTATAAGGTATCAGCGATATTTATCCCTGCACTTATAATAAAAGCTAAAAGCTTTTAAAATTGTATATAATTGAGGTGATAAAGAACTTTATAATAAAAACATATGTTGAAAGCTTTTTGATTTCCATAATAAAATCATTTTAACATGGTGTTTCTATAATATTTGTAAACCATTTAATAGAAATTTATTATAATTTATTATAGCACAGCAAAAATATTCTGAGCTTTTGCATTTAATTAAACTGAGCTTCTTGACCCTTTTTAAAGGAAGAAAAAATTTCAATCGTTTTTTTTTTGTTCTATTTACCAAGTACAACGTTTACGTTGTAAAACGTATTTACTATTTAACCAGACGTTTTTGAAAATTTCGGAGATATACAATGTACCTTAGAATTTACGGTAAATGAAAGGGTACTAATTCGCCAAAACAAAAAAGGTTAGTAGTTAGAGCAGCGAGACCAAAAATCTAACTACAATTGGTGATTCAATCTCTGAACGATAAAAGCTTCAAATTTGGTAACAGAGGATGGCCCGCATTAAAAATTGGACTGGGCTTAAAGCATGCCCAATAGTTACAAAATGATTCTTTGAAAATTGTATAGCGCTTTTATTCAAACCCTGGTAATTTGGAGATTGCGGTAGTTTTAAATGCCAGTTGATGGTGTGATCTTACCAACTTGTTCCTGATACTGTTGTGGTAGGAAAATCATTTTAAATGTTCAGCATTTCGTGAAGTCTTGAATGTGTACCTACGAAGAAAGATACCGAAGAATTTTGAAGTTAGCCAACGACCGATTTTCCCCGTTTAATTTAGAAAATTCTGGGATTGCTTCCGTAGTTGCAGCTACTAATTTTTGCTGATCCTGGTCTAAGTCTGCCCGAATTTTCTTTAGGGTTCAATATTTCCTAATTTACTTCTGCAATAGAATGTTGAATTCCAAATAATTACCAGAAATCATCACTCCAAATTCGGTGAGCTTACAAAGCTCAACGGCATTTGTGACAATCCCGATGTGTACGTGTTGAAGGGTGATAAAATGATTTTCCACATGTATGGAATTCTTTATTTTTGTGGTAATGTGTAAATTTTGTGTAAATATTTTAGGTAAATTGCTTTAGATTAAATTGCATTTAGCTCTATTCTTCACTTCCTTGATTGGTTTACTCTAATTTGTGCATTTCCCGCCCTTGTCACCTTCGTCAATGGATTTGCAAACTTTGCAAAACCGCGGATGTAGTAAGATGTGTTAGTCCAAGAAACCATTTCAGCACCTTAAGATTTTCGAATGGCTTGTGCTTTTGGACGGCTAATACCCTCTTGGGTTCGCTTTTATCACTGAGCTTGTTATTACATAGCCCAAGATTCGGTTTCTTCCTTTACAAATTCCGGTTTGTCTAATAAAGGCGAACGGTTAGCTTTCCATAATGTGTAAAATATTCCGTATAGGCTCTTTTCAGATGGTCTTCCTTGTTTTCTCCTCTAAATACAATACAGTCAATCTATTCTTTGTAGACATCGTCGATCATTCTACGAAATACAGATACTCATAATTAACTCATATAACTTTCGTTAATTTTTATATTATGGAACTCTGACGTCAAATGTGTATAGTTGGAAAATATTTGGAGTTGCCAAGATTAGCAACAGTATTTGTTGTATCTGTCTATTAGTGAGTTATAAGGACTTTTTGACGGCCTTATGACGTCGTCGTGAGTTCAACGATATAAGCGAGTTATGTTTACAAATTTTCATATGTCGTTTTAAATCTGAACCTTATTTACGCACCTCTTCTTTTCGACCAATCCAAGTTTTCAACTTAGAGGAATGGATGATTCAAATACACGTTAAATTCGAAAATTTTCTTAAACAAGACGAATAGGTAAGAGGATCGTTGCTTATGTGAACAAAACATTGTACGGTAAACTGGTTCAATCATCTAAGTTTAAGATTTGTAGTACGGTAAATCGTAGCATCTGTAGACCCTTTATCATTTCACGTAATTCTTGGTTAATACACCAACAAACCAAAATTTTAGAGCTCAGTTCCAAAGTAGTTATTGTTGGAGTGGGAGGGGGAGGAGGGAGGGGTTGATAAAATTTCAAAACTGGACTCTTCTATCGAATGTCTTGCAGATCGATCGATAATATTCGATGGTAAAATATCTTCAACAATTCCTCGTTATATCACTGTGAATGTGAATAAGGACCAGCCAAACTAATCGAGCTTTAATCATGTAAATCGAATTCAAGCTTTAGACCGTATAATTATTGAAAAATTTCTTTCAGATCTTGCAACTTCAATTGTGGCTAAAATAATTAAAATTATTCTGGTATACTTGTGCGATTAACGGTAAGAATATTCACCGTAAAAGGGTGACAAACTAGTGTAGCGCTAAGTAGTAAGCATATTAAACTACGTGTGGTCTTTGACGCTTCACACACGACTTCTGAAGTTTCGCTCAATCAAAACGTTCGTATCGGTCTCGATCTTCAACATAATCTATTCATCATTCTCACTCGCTTTCGACAACACAAATTCGTATTCATAGCAAATATCCGACAGAGAACAATGCCTGAGGCACCAATTCAAAATTATTGTTCGCGCCCAACAACCTACGGTACCAGCTGTGCTCCGTATTTGGCTATGTATATTCTTCATCAGTTGGCACAGGACTATTCTAAACAATTTCCGATCGCTGCGAAGGTTGCTCTTGCTATGACTTCTATATAAACAACCTGATGACGGGCACAAACGAAGTCAAGGGCTTACTTGAAATCCAGCAAGAAATGGTGGGATTATTCCGGCTTTGAGCTAAAA
Organism: Tipula vernalis; assembly: GCA_958295665.1. Taxonomy (NCBI): domain Eukaryota; kingdom Metazoa; phylum Arthropoda; class Insecta; order Diptera; family Tipulidae; genus Tipula; species Tipula vernalis. The sequence goes on along the minus strand of OY282559.1, from coordinate 382,584,052 downwards.
AAGAAAGCTCTACTCAATCAAGTGTCATCAGAATATCATGAACATCGGCCGTTGCGGGAGTTGAAGTTACATTGGGTACCATCGGGAGATTATTTTACATTTAGTTTGACTAAATATTTTTTGCATTTCACTTTCGACCCACTGTGCTGGTTATCCCTATATTTGGTAAAGAGGTCCTGAATTGCTGTCGAAATACTCAGACCCTTGGGCAACAAACAAAATCAATGATTTCTTGCTCGTAGATGTTTCGTTCATCAATTTCGTCCGATTTGTGCAGGGGCTCATTTCACCAACAAAATCACACGATGCCAATCAGGAGAAAACCTGTTGAACAAAAGCGTACTTGGTTTATTCAACCCATTTGTCGATGGTGATGGAATTTTACGAGTCGGTGGATGATTAAAACATTCATTCTTGCTATTCAAAGCATCCGATAAAAACTAGCCAACTCACTACGTTAATCGTCTCCCAAGCATATCGAACCATACTCCACGGTGGTCAACATCTAATGTTGGCACATCTTCATAGCTTTCGTTATCGTTCAATCACCGGTCAGCAACTAATGACCAACCTTCCAGCACCACGCGTCATCCCATCGAGAGCTTTTCTACACAGTGGAGTGGATTACGCGGGACCGTTCTTGATCAAATAAAACAAAGGTCGCGGTCGTGTATTTATCGAAGAGGCAAGGTCAAAGCCTTGTACAGCGACCGTGGCACTGACTTTATCACCAAAGCAAAACGAATGTGAATCCTGAGGTCGCGACAATGTTGGCTTCACCATATTTCGGAGGCCTATGCGGGGCAGGGTTAAGTCAGTAAAACATCACCTTCGAAGAATTATCGGCAATACACTACCCACCTTTGAAGAGACGACCACACTAAAATGTGGTCTCAATTCGAGGCCATTGTGCCCCATATCGGACGATCCCGAGAACTACACGATACTCACTATCGGAGACTTTCTCATCGGAGAGCAACCGAGTCACCTGGTGATGCAATAATGGTACCACTGTCGAGAATACAATCGCTAACCGATCGCCAAGCTACCGTGGCTTATTTGTTCAAATATCTTTGAAAAATAAACACATTTTTACCGAACAACACTAAACAGTTTTACAGGTTTATGTATAATATTTAGTATTGAATTTTTACCTGCGTCGTCACACCTTGACGCAATTGATTTTTCCCAAATCCCAATTTATATTTTATCTTAAAAAATCTTTATGCGTTTTCTCCAAAAATCACTTAGGTACGTACACACATCAAAAATTTAAAACCTACGCTATCAAATTTCTTATTATGTTTGCCCCGTATAAAACCCATATTGGGTTTGATTTATGTACATCGACAAATTGTAAAAGCACCAAAAACAACAAAATGTTTATTACTGGAATAAATTTCCAGTAAATAAAATAAAAAAAGGCAATAAAATTGTATTCCCTGCTTCTTATGGAAGTCGTCACTGTTCCTTCGACAATTTACCTATACACACACACACAATAGATACCAAACTTGCATCGTACAATAACGAGCTTTTTAACATACATATATTATACCAAAAGGTCGTGTTGATGTTAAACCAACCAACCAAAAAAAAAAAATAGAAAGATGCTTTTCGTTTTATTTTTTCAATCCTAAATTTCGTAATTACCTGGAGGCTATTAGCTAACAACCTTTTATACATATTTAACATTTAGAACAAAATTCAATTATTTCGCTTAAATAGACATCACCCGAGCAGTTACGTTTTAAATAGGCAACCGCGCGAGCTTGGCGAAACCAACAAAAACACATTTTTAATGATGAAATAAAATAAACTTTCAACAGTAACACACAAAACAAAACAAAAAAAAAAAGCAAAAAGCACAAAATGTTGAAAAACAACGATAAACATTCCAAATATTTATTCGTCGAAAATGTAAAGGCACACGAAAAGCTATACCCGCCCCCCACATCCTTACAATTAAAAAAAAATGATAAAGCAGCAACAACAAAGACGAAAAACCAAACGAAAAATCCATCATTATTAATATTCAACATTTTCATTTCTAACTGTTTGTACTCTGATGAAAATGGAAATTTCCACGAAACTAAATGTAACAAAAATATTTTGGTTCTAGAGACGGGAAATTCAAAAAAAATAAAAAACAACAATATTTTCATTGTTATACCAAAGCCAACTGAAAATAGAGTTCTCCATGTTCACCATCGAAATGTGACTCGGAATGTTTTATCATTCCTCATACCTCGTAAGAAATGGAAGTAGAGCAACATTATAGTAAATATGTCTCTCGTAATACATCAGGTCATTATTTCGTGAAAATGCCTTTAAATATTAAAATATTTGATTTGGGCGATTCTTACCAATCAACTCTTCAAAAGTGTTGTGTAATACGCAACTAATAAATAAAGTTTGTAGTAATTAAATATTTGGCAACGAGTAAAAAATGGATGCGGCTACGGTACAAAAACTTAACACCAAGGTCATGGATGATCAAGCAAAACTAGTGTGCGAGTTAATGGACAAACATAAAGAGTTACTGGAGGTAGCCACGCATAAAGGCAACTTATCAGAAATATCAGTACCACCATTTCGACAATTTGATCGTACTCGTACCACGTGTTGGATGACCTTCAACGTCGTTCATTTCTATCGTTGTTACAAAAACTTTTTGGAACAGAGAATATCGGTAACCAAATATATAAAGAGTTACTAAATAAATTAAGTTATCATTTCAAATCGGGTACTCATGTGTTGGCTGCAAAAACGAGGGTTCTGATCAAACGTATGTAGATGAAATTATAAAGAATGCAATTATCCTAAAGACACCTCACGACTCAGTTAGGACCGCTGCTCCGACGTTATCGGATATTATTACTTTAGCAGATATGTACGACAGAACATGTAAGACGGTGGACGTGATACAGGGGAAGGAAAATTATCTCTTGTCAGACAAAGGTTCACCAAATAGTAGACCATAGGCGACCAAGGGAAAGGTCGCGATATCAATATTCCAGACAGCGACAAGAGCAAACACGCAATTGCTCACGGTCATCGTTCCATAATCGCAAATCATGCCAAGGTTGTGGAAGCCAACACAAAAGGGAATCTTGTTTGTTTAGACAAGCTGAATGTCATCAGTGTGGTAAGGTAGGCCATAAACAATCTGTTTGCCAATCTCGTTTTAGGAATAAAGGGCAAGACGAGACTCCGAAAAAAAAATCAAAGTACATCAGAACCTTAGAGGTCGCGGAGCAACTCTTTTTAGCTGAGATTATGAGAACTAACAGGAAAGTGCTGATGGACGTTAGATAGATACAGGTGCTACTTGTTCTATGATTGACACGACCGGCTACAAACAATTGAGGAAACCACCCTGTCAACCCACCATCCAAGATCTGCGCGCATATGGAGGATACCTGTTCGTACCTCGAAGAAAACAGCAGTCGAGCTAACGTTAAAATATCCTAATGTATTTGTAAATAAAATCGGATGTTGTACGACTTATAAAGTTAGGTTAAAGTTGAAGGCGAATGCCGAGCCTAAGTTTTGGAAGGGCTGCCCGATTTCGTTTGCACAAATGGAAGCCGTGAAGAAAGAGGTAGACCGAATTGTGAAAGACGGAATCTGGAAGGCGGTTTCTACGTCTGATTGGGCAACATTCATTCTACCTGTGGCGAAGAAGGACGGTTCAGTTCGTATCGTGGGTGATTTTAAGTTTGCATTGGCGGAGGACCTATCCAATGCTTGGACGACAAATCGAAGGAAGTGGTCGTTGTTAACACTCCATTTGGAATATTCCAGTACCAAAGACTACCGATGGGATATTCCAGATCGCCGGCGATATTTCAAAAATTTCTGGAGCAAATGTTAGCTGGTTTGCCTGGGTGTGCAAACTATTTGGATGACATAATCGTGGCAGGGAGCAATTTAGATGAACACTTGCGAGTACTTGAATTGGTATTCCAGCGACTTCAAGAACACGGTCTGACTGCCAAATTGGATAAGTGTAAATTTAAGGAGAGCGAAAAAGGACCGAGTAATATCGGGAAACTTCAGTCGTTTATGGGTAAGGTAAATTATTATGAAAAATTCATAAAAAATTTTTCAGAAGTTTCTGCACCTTTAAATGACTTGAGTAAAAAAGATTCTGAATTCACGTAGTGTTCTGTTCAGCAAAAGGCTTTCGACACACTAAAAACCAGAATAATTGAGACGACGAAACCAGTTCATTTCCGTGATGATTATCCAGTGGTGCTAGCAACAGATGCATCCTAATACGATATCGGTGCGGTAATTTCGCATATTTACCCCGATGGCACCAAGCATCCTATAGCATTTGCGTCAAAGACGGTGACTGACGCACAAAAAAAGTATGGCCAAATTGAGAAAGAGGCTTTGTCCATAATATTTCGTGTCCAAAAATTCCACCAATATCTCCACGGGTGAAAATTTATACTGATCACGGACCACAAACCATTAGTCAGTCTATCTGGGCCGAGCAGCAAACTTTCTGTGGTAATTGCAAACCGATTAGCGAGATGGGCGATCATCCGTATGCGTTACCAATACGAAATTCGATATCGCAATACTAACCTTCACAGCAATGCAGATGCTCTCAGTCGACTGATTAACAGAAGTGGATCCTGTTCTAAAAAGAGTATCACATTTTATTAGGACCGGTTGGCCTAAGATTCATTAAACTTAGAAAAAGACATATTTTCCGATTTTGAAAAAAGAATGGCACTAACGATACATAATGGAGTTATTCTATTACAGTCTAATTATCTTCGTGTAGTTGTTCCATCCGGAATTCAAGCTACGAAGGCCATTGGGGAATGATTAGGATGAAGCAGATGGCCAGGCGATATTGTTGGTTTCCTGGAATAGACAATAGCATACGTGAAAAAGCGAGTACGTGTGACATCTGCTATAAATTAAATGTCGATCCGAAAAAGGAGTTCAGCGATTAGCCGAAACCGAATAAACCGTGGGAACGCATACACATCGATTTTGCCAGCCCATTCTGGGGGTGTTACTGGCTTGTGTGTGTGGATGCCTTTTCCCACTTTCCTTATACCTGGTTATCTTGAAAAACATTACTGCTGAATTTACCATCTGATCTCTCAGGTCAATTTTTGCAGTGGAAGGGTTTCCTGATACCATCGTATCCGACAACGGAGCTCAATTCACATCAAAACAGTTCAAAGATTTTATAGCAGAACGAAACATTAAGCATTTGACAAGGACATGTAAAACCACTTTGTCCAAAGTTGCGCTGGAAGAATGATATAAAGGACTATGAAAGATTCGCAATATCGTGTCGAAACTACATCCATTGTTCGGAAAAAAGTAAAATACTTAAATCGTTTATCTAAATAAGAAATTGAGCTTCAGAGAAGGGCCTCAAATTGTGAAGAACTTGTTCCAACGAGCAATGAAGACACACAATCAAGCAAGGCAATTACAATTTTAGGATTAAATTGGAATACCAGCAAAGACATGTTCTATTTTGAATTTAACCACATCAAAATTCAGCCGAAGTTAGCACAGTTAGCACAGATATTCGATCATATGGGAATTTGCGCTAAAGTTATCTTTATGGCCAAATATTTTATGCAATTATTATGGACACGTCGTGGGACGATACCTTGCCTTCAAATTTAGAAATTCATTGAAAGCTTTTAAGGGATCATATTAAGGAACTAAAGGTTACTATACCCCGTTGGTTTGTTCTTCCGGATTCAGCAAATGTCGAACTACATGGATATAGCGATTCGGCTGATAAGGGCTACTAATTTACATCAGAACAGTCGATATACCATTGGTTAACTTACAACGTTCATTGCTAACCGTATTACTCGAATATTGGGATTAACAAAAAAGGAGCAATGGATGTTTGTTCCATCTAACAAGTTAAACTCATCATTCATTTGGTAGAATAGTCAAAATTATTTAAAGCTAGATGTTCAACATTCAATTGTGTTGTCGAAATCGCACAACCTGACAAAGTTTTTTTATAAAATCAGAGCATGAAAGATTGCTGCATAGGGGAGTGCAGACGCTGCTTTTTTGTTTGAGGCAGAGATTTTGGATAGTTGGTGGTCGAAGCCTACGTAAACAGTTTATTTTTAAGTACATTACATGCTTCAAAACGAAACCAGAATTAACCAACCAATTAAGCCTACCTGCTTTACGAGTTAATAAGCCACCAAAGATTTTTTATGCAGTTGGAGTTGATTTTGCAGGTCCTTTTCTATTGAAAAGTAACCAAATTTTATATCGCTATATTTATACGCTTCAGCTTTAAAGCAGTGCATTAGTAGAGGATTTAATCACTGATTTCTTTGTAGCAGCATTAATTCATTTTGTTTCATGTCGAGGATTCTGTACTCACATTTATTCAGACAATGCAACTAATTTTATAGGAGCAAAGGCCGTACTAAAAGAATTACAAAAAGTGTTCAAATCATCGCTCACAATGGCATACAATTCCACCAAGATCGCTACCTTTTGAAGGTCTCTGGGAGGCGTCAGTTTAAAAAGCAAAATTTCATATGACACGAATCATTGGGAGGACAAGGCATTGCTAAATTCAAAATCATTCATGCCTATGTCTAATGATCCGAATGAATGGTTGGAGATGTGCTAACCGCTCTTCCTAGTGCAACATTAGAACATTTAAATTTTAATAAATTGAAATGGTTTCAACGAGTTCAATTTATACAACAACAATTTTGGAAGTGTTATGGTCAGACGATTATTTACTAAGTTTATAACAGAGATATAAATGGCGAACAAAATCAAATAATGTGAAAGAGGGTCAATTAGTATTACTGCGAGAAGATAATATCCCTACGCAATTGTGGATATTGAGAAGGATCAACGAAGTCTTAGTGATGGCCTAGTTCGTATAGTGAAAGTCAAAACTCGAGATTCTGAGTTTAAGCAATCTATCTATATTCAAAATATTGGTGATTCTTCGAAAGTTACTCTCTATATATGAGTACATATCATGCCAACCAGTTAAATACTTCGACAATCTAATAATTGTTTGGAATAAATCGTTCAGGTTATCTGGAATAATCTCGAAAATTTACTGAACTTCTGAATTTGAAAATCTGACAAATTTCAACAAGACGTAGCTCAAACCCTTGTAAAGTTCAAGGAATATCGAGAGACTCGCAATGGGCGAATAGAATCACATTTCTAGAATACTCGAAAAATTTAGAATCGTATAATAATCTTGAAAAAACGAGAAACAACTAAGGATCTCGATTAACCTGAATAATATCAGGCAGATTTCGCAAAACCTCGAATAAAATTAGAATTCTAGAATAATCTTGAAAAATCGGAGGGTGTCAAATAATCTCGGAAATATTGAAAAATATTGATAATTTCGAATAACTTCGATGGCAAGCAACTAGAAGTTAATCAAAGCCAATATCTGTAGGTTAATACAAAAAATCTGAAACTATCTAATTTCAAGAATCTAACCCAACGCTACGCTTAATTCAATCCAAATGAAATATACAACACTCCCAAGAAACCACGAAGAATAATATAAAATATCGAAAATATCGATGTACATACCAGTAGGTCAGCAACATCTCGAATGACAATTCCAAAGTAGGTAAGTTATACTGGAATAGGGCCAAAACGCCGAATGTCGAAAGGCCGAATATCGAAAGGCCGAACGCCGAAAGGCCGAATATCGAAATGCCGAATTTCGAAAGGCCGAATGTGTCGAAAGGCCGAATAGGTCGAAAGGCCAAATGTCGAAAGGCCGATTGTGTCGAAAGGCCGAATATCAAAAGGTCGATGAAAATTTTCAAAATTTATTTTTTTGTGATAACCAAAATTAATATTTTTATCAAAATTTTTGTATAAAAATGTTTAATAGTAAATCACCTTAAATATTAAAAACTTTTTACGTTATTTTGGTCATATAATTTAAAATTAATTAATTATAAAACAAAATTTGATCACATGCTACCTACACAAGATTTATTAGCCCGTATTTTCAATTTATTTAAATCATTTTACATTAAATAATAAATTCAATGAAAATTCGGCTTTTCAACCCAATCGGCCTTCTCACGCGCTCGGCCTCTCGACATCCAGCCTTTCGACCAATTCGGCGTTAAGATATTCGGCCTCTCAACACTTTTGGACTTTCGATCCAATCGGCTTATAGACATTCGGCCTTTCGGCGTTCGGCCTTTGACATTCGGCCTTCCGACATTCGGCCTATCAACATTGAACGTGTTAAACTTTATTGAAAAAAGTGTTAAACCACCAAATCCAATAATTAGAAGGTTTGGTATTATCAAGTAAATATTAAACGAGTTAACAGAACTTTTGCAAAATTGTGACAAAACGCGACTATCTGCAGCTCTATTAACATGTTCAACAGTGACACACCATAAAATGTGAAATACGCCAAATTTCTCTGCCCCGTCACTTTTTTTTTTTTTGGTTTAATTTACTTTCGAATCCTCCGAAAGTAAGATGAACGAAAAAAAGAAGTTAGGTTAGGTTAGGTTTGGGTGGCGGTCCATTAGGACCAGGCACAGACACAAAAATGGTCCGTAGTCATTCCACAATAATTATTTCCTCCAACTCATTGTAACCATTTTGAGCTCTTAACAAAGCGCTGGATACTCCTGACGTCCATCCCACAGAGGTCCGTCAGGTCTTTGAAGAAGGGTGCCCCTAGAAACTTGTGGGCAGATGCAAAGAAGATGAAGTACTGTCTCTTCCTACTCGTCGTTCTCGCAACTACAACAGTAGTCGTGTGAGAAGACACCAAGTCTACTCGCATGCCTCCCTATGAGACAGTACGCCGTAATCACTCCAACAACCACACTGATCTGACTTCGCTGAAGTGAGATCAGCTGTTTGGATCTCGCCTAATCCAACTTGGGCCAGACCTGCCGAGTTATTACGCAAGAAGTGATACTTGACCATCTGTCATTCGTCAGCTTGCTAGCTTCTTCCTGAAGCAGCAGTTTGGATACCGCAAGAGGCATTTCAATATCCTTTCTGCTTTCTGAGAAGTGGTCCATTGTACCACTTCGTGCCAGTTCGTTGGCGTTTATATTCCTGTACTTATGAAATGTCCTGGCACCCATAATGGAGTGCATGTCGAACTGATCTGCCATCTCGTTAAGTGATGAAAGACAGTTCTGGACTAATTTCGACGTGAGGAGGTATGATTGAAGCGCTTTAATGGCAGCCTGACTATCCGTATATATGCGAATATCACAAACCGATATTACATTATACCTCAACCAGTCTACGACTTCCTTTATGGAAGTTACTTTAGCTTGTAAAATGCTACGGTAGTCGGGGGAGATAAAAGGAGAGATTTAACAGAAATTCCTCGCAAAACACTCCAGCCCCGACCTTCCCGTCCCGTTTTGAACCATCTGTAAAGAAGTTTATAACTCCTGGTTCCAAAACCCTGACCACTGCGGTATAAAGCCAATATACGATGCGGGTCTCCAGCCCTCATCCTTTCCCAATAGCATTTTTGCAAAAGTATAGCGTCGCCGTAGCTTTCTTTACCCTTTCTAGAATATTAGGTTTCCAATTTAATTTGCTATCCAACACGAGACTCAGAAACTTTGCTTCAACTGAAAAAGTCAAGCTGAACCTATTTAAAGTAGGAGGATCGTTATGAGGAAGTTTATATTTCCTAGAGAAGAGTACCAATTCGGTTTTGTGTGGGTTCACATTCAACCCCCAGCCATTGGCCAATAATGAAAGAGTGCCCAGGGCATTTTGCAAAAACTCACTAAGGGTGGCGGGATATTTACCACAGATACCAATAGCAACATCATCCGCAAAGGCAACCACCTTGAAGTCACCGTCCTCCAGTCTCAGCAACAGGTCATTTATGTCCAAGTTCCAATGTTGGGAGGACGGTACGCCACACTGCGGTGTACCTCTGCTTGCAAATCTTCTGACAGAGGATTCCCCAAAACTGGCATTTATGATCCTGCCTCTTAGCATCTAATCTATCCACTCCTTGAGTGAGTCATCCACTCCCAGATATGAAAGTAACCGATTTATAGCTCCTGGAAACACATTGTTAAAGGCCCCCTCAATATCCAAGAAGGTTACTATTGCGTAGTCTCTATATTCGAAAGATTTTTCAATGAAAAATACAAGAGAATGAAGAGCAGTCTCTGCAGATCTCCCCTTGCAATAGGCATGTTGAGATTTAGAAAGCTTTTCCGGCACAATCGTGCCTCTAATATGAGCTTCTATTTGTCTTTCCAGTGTTTTTAAAAGGAAGGAAGATAAGCTAATCGGTCTAAGGTCTTTGGGATTGCAGTATGAGCGTTTTCCCGCCTTAGGTATGAAAACAACCTTCACTTCTGTCCATTTACTAGGAATGTGGCATAGTTCTAGGCTGCCTTTGAAAATTACCTCTAACCAGGAAATTGTTAGATCCGTAGTTTGTTGAATATCCACAGGGGGTAATACCACCGAGTCCAGGCGACTTATATGATTTAAAACTGTTTATCGCCCACAGAAACTTTTTTCTGCTATTAATTTGGCCTATGAGGATACTTGGTGATGTGCTAGGTACAGATTCGGAAAAACCAGGTAAATGAGTATCCATCAAAGTTCCAGCGATTCCGCACTATTAGTGGTCCATATCCCATCCGGCCGTTGAAGATAACTTGGGATGGAAGGACCAGTTGCTAGTACTTTGCGTAGCCTAGACATCTCCGAAGACTCCTGAATTTTTCCACAGTATAGTCTCCAAGAGCTGTTCTTGGCACTTCTCAGTTGATATTTGTAAATTTTGAGGACTTTCTTATAGGAGTCCTAGTCTACAGCAGCTTTTGTTTTCCGTGCTGTTTTGAAGAGTATTTTGCATTTTCGACATGTTTGTTGAATCTGCTTGGACCACCAGGGTGACCGAGATTTAGCCCTAGGCCTGCTAAGAAGACTAGAGCCCAATATCGCTTCTATAAAAGCGCTAGACAACTCGTCCACCAAGTCATCGAGCTCTTGCGCAGTTTTTGGGGGTTTTGGCACCGGAACTGGTAGTGAATTACACAGAATAGTTCTAAAGGTATCCCAGTTGGTTTTCCTCCTGTTTCTGTAGATTGGACTTTTTGGAGAAGCCAAGTCCATTTCAAATTGAAGATAACAATGATCAGAAAACGAGTGGTCCTCCGACACGCTCCAGTAAAATAGACTAATCGTCGAAAAGCTTGAGACAAGAGTCAAAAAGAAGTTACGAGGGTGAAAAAATTTGACGAATGCCACAATTTATGGTGTGTCACTGCTGAACATGTTCCTCTAAATAATAATTGCGTTTTCCTACAGTTGCGCCTTTGCAAATTGAGTTCTCGAAATTCGTAGCTGGAAAAACGAGCGAGTTCCGGGAGGAGGTAAAATTCAAATGTGGATGGATTACAATAACTGAAAATTTGCTTGTTGATTCTAATTCTTTTGGCCAATTATTTGTCTCACAAAATTTTATTCTCATTTTATTGGAAAGGCCAAATAAAAAATTAAATTATCATTTCGGCAGGAATATTTCCAGCCGTTAGAAAACAAAACCAAAAGTTGCCGATATTTGCAATTTGACGATTCAGAAGACTGATCAGTCTAATCTAAGATCAGTCTATCTAAACTTGACAAATATGGAACGAAAATTTTAGTGTGGTCTAAAAATGGTGAAGAGAGGTAGACTGAAAGGTCTAGAAGATTTACTTCTCAAATGTGAAAGCATAATAAATGAAATGTTTTCGATTTTCAAAAATTTAAACTTGGAAAGCTATTAGATGACCCAGTGAACGCGCACCATCTAAAATTGATTCGATTGTAACACTTCATAAGCGATTATAAATCCCAATCAACCGTCCAACTCCAATTCAATGAGATTGGGAATATTGGTCACAATATGCACGGTTTGAGTTTCGTTTGATGATTACATGAAACTTCTTTTCCGGTATGTAAACAAACAAAGATTATGGCTTGCCGACACGCGAACACGCGACATACAGTTATTAAAGCTCAAAACACGGAAACTCCGAGTTAACTCCCAAACTTCCAATGACTGGCCATGTGATTTGTTGATGGTCATCGCGAAGGCCAGACGCATGTGGAATTGCAGCCGTTTAAACTCGAATGACAAGTTCGTTGAAATAATCGGGATGCGTGGGATCAAAACATCCTCTACTTTGTACTTTCCCTTGATAATTGTCGCCTCGATGATGTTGTTCATAAGCTTTTTCACAGCGATCGAATCGACGCTAAAAGCAATGAAATTAAGAACGTTTTTCCAATCCCTCCTGAATGAGTATCCGTCATTGCATGTGATGGCGTCGAAAATCAGATCTCTTGGGTATCATGGATCGTATTCTTAGTCACCACTGCATGCAATTTCGGATTAACAATCGAATCGATTTCACCCGGTCTGATTTCGTCAACGAACCAAACCAAAATGTGTGCATGAGGTAGACCAAATTTTTGCCATTCAACGGAGTACATCCAACAATGAACTTGGCCATACAGACGGAGCTTAATTTTTGTTTAAAAACTCTGGCAGTGATGTTATGTCTGTCAACTCGTGTTTGCCTGAGTAGCAGTCCCTTCTTGATTTCGATCCATTGAGTGTTACAACAGGTGACTGTTATGAACAGATCTGGGCAGCCATATTGTCTAACATACGACTTTGCATCTTGCGCGTACTTGAACAATCTGAATCTGTGTTAAGTGATTTGTGTTTTCTGATGTAACGGCGAATGCTGTGAAAGAGAATTGGGTTGCAATTCCTACCTTGAAAGTGGGCATGAAACTGTCCCGTACAATATGCGTTGCGCCAAACGATCTCATTCCTCGCTGACAGCTTTATAATATTAAATCGATCGAGCCGTTCTTCAGTTTTTGCGAGACGATGACGATCACCAAAATATTTCTTAGAAATTTAGAAATAAACGCAGGTCTCTCAGTTCTTCACTTCTACCTTACTAACAAAGCGATTAATATAACAACTTACAAGGGACACCTATTGGATCTTAGTGTAATTCGACCAATCAACTCCTATATTAAATTTTGTAGAAATTTTAAGCGACGGTTATTTGGCCTTTTTATTAAAGTAATATATAAAAAGCTTAAGTGGTGCATTTTGCCTCTTGCACTTAAGGAGATAGTAAATGATTTCAGTTCTCCGAGTCCGAGAGAATCATCGCACGTAAAATAACCCATGCCGATCGTAAAATAACCCATGGTCATGTGCCTCCATCTACAAATGTAAGGAATAACCCTTTTTTCTCTTTTTTTTTATGCCTTAAAAAAAGCTCGTCAAAAAATATCGCCAATCTGGTCGCTTTATTCAATTAAGTAGGCTTTGGCTATACCTTGTGCACAAGCAACACAAAAATAACAAAATATGCAAAGTAGCAAAATATACAACAACAAACCATTGGCAACAAGATCTATGAACAGCATCAGTATATTATATGTATCAGGGAATATGAGGGAATATAAATAAAGAACAACAACAAAATATAGCATCAGGTGTTTTTCCCCCCGTTAATATCTAATATTTGTTGTTGTTCCGTTTGTTGCTACTTGAAATTAAGAAGGAAGATGAGTATGTATACACAAAAATTTTATTTTGGCGGATTTCAAAAATTGTACGACATTCAAGAGATGCTAGGCTATGTTTGTTGTATATTTACATGAATTATATATTGTGAGTGGGGGAGGAGGTTTGTTATACATATACTGGTACATAGTTTTGGTGTTTTTCGTTCGCTTTTTGTTGGGCATTAAACCCAAAATGGATTTTTTTTAATTTTAATTTCCTCGTTTCGTTTTTTATTTTTCATTTTTTATATTTTTATTAAATGCAAAATGATTACTTAGCTGGAATGGGGTGGATTGGTGCAGGGTATAAGTATGATGAAAGAATACGCGATTGGTGGTACGGTAAATCGATCTAAATTGAACTTTTGTACTTTTTGTTTATTGTATTTGTTTATTTAGGGTGATAAATGTGATTTAAAAAGTCAAGTGGATTGGTAAATTAATTCAAACAGTTTTTGTTTTATTACTCGTAAGATAGTAAAATTTAAATGATTTTTTTTTTTTGCAAAGGCATGAGTAATTAGACGGGATTGATTTTAAAATATGAAAGCTTTTACAGCTGACAAAAGCTCATTCGCAGAAAAACTAACAAAAACTGGGGTAAATAACAAAAAAGAATGTGTGACTAAATTTTGTGGAATGAAGCTTAATGTTAAACGAAGAGGAGAAAGCATTTTCGCCAAAAAATTGAAACAATTATCAGGCACATGTAATATTGAAAACTTTATCGGCTAGAAACAATTAAATGAAAAAAGGTCAATTTTGCATATTTAAGCTTAAAGCACAAAATAACAAACTTTCAAAGTTGTTCAAAAACTGTTAAAAAAATTCTTAAGTCGAATAAATATTTTCTATTTGATAAATTCTTATTATTCTTAAAAGCTCTGGAACAGAATTTAATTTTCCTTTTAAATGCAGAAGTTAATTTAGTTCAAAGTTCCCCAATCTGAGTGTTTAAATGTTAAACTAATGAACCATTTTTTGAAGCTTTTAAAAATTAGCTTTCCATGTTTTAAGTCATTTCTGATTTATTTATGTAGCTTCTAATTCCGAAGTGTTGTTCCTATAAGCAATAAACAAGGCAACCAATATTTCCAGTTTTACGTGTCAGTTAAGGACTAGAACAAAGCCCTATCTACATATATATTGTCCAGCACAATTAAGATGTAAATTTTCCAATGCAGTAACTTGTCAGTAAGAGCCCAACACTATCTAAATTGGTAATCTAGAAAATTCGTGGGCCAGTGCTTTAAGTTTTTAAATTTTTTTTTTAATGTGTACTATTCTACACGAAAATTTACTTGTTACGTGGTACTTGGTGTAAATGAATCCACAATTATGTCAAGTTATTTACGAAATTATCAATGATAAAAGCAAAAATTTGGCATGTTACCCATTAGGGTTCTCCAGCGTCTTTTTTTTTTTTTTTTGGGAAGGACAGTCCTATTTTCGTGGAATTCGTTCTTTCCGCTTTCTATGCGCTAAAATGTGCTTTTGCCATGGCCAAACTGTAATCTACTAGAATCATCAAAATTTTTACTAATGATGGCTCTGGGCATATTTAGCTTTATCGATAAATTGCGGGATGGTAATCTGTTAGGAAATATGTAGATTTTATGGTTGCAAAGTAATCAAAAAGTTTACAAATCTGGGATATTTCGAAAACACAACACCAATTAAATTGTTTTCAGCTCTTCAAAACAAGTTAACAGTATACCGGTTCTCAAAGATGTTTTAAGCGGCATTATCGATCGTAAATTAGTTTTTGGAGTGGATTATGCCGACTCCTGTATCACGCCATTGTGTACAAGATATCATCTTTATTTTGTGGGCTCTTTGTTGTCGACTGGCACTGCCTTCATGTTATTCTGCTCGAGATAGGCTTGCTTCGAGAGATGTTTCACGAATGGGATTTGTACGATAGACATATTTGCCTTCCTTGCTTCGAGAATACGTCGATTGGAGCTGCCTTTCACATTGAATTTCATCTGCCGTGAGTACCCGGGATTCTGGTATATTTTTAATCTCCTAAAGTGATTTTAACGTGTTGCCAACGTTGGTGTAATTGTCGAGATTGCAGTCTTACCTAAGGAGTGTGTTGATTTTGTTTATCCATCCATATGAAGTATTCCAAGAACATCTGCCCCAAGCAGCACGTCGATTTTATGAGGGCGATTAAAATGTGGATCAGCCAATTGTAGCTTTACACTGTTGTGATTCGATATATTGCGATGGCAAGATGCCAGTTATCCTTTCGATGACTACTGCTGTGATGGAAATCAAAAATGTTGAATGAACATGTGATTTAAGAGCGAATTCCAGTGATTTGGCTGATTGAGGTCGAATCTGGTTTCCGTTGTAAGCAGGGCTCGAATGGTGATATCTTGTTTTCCATTTGCGTTTGATTCGAACGAACGTCGGTAGAATGATCGTCATTCGGTGTTTTACTCGTCTTGGTGACCGGAGTTCGAGACGACCCATCCGGTATGTGTAGTAGGGCGTGATGTCTGCAGTTACCGACTTGATAGAGACATGATCGACACTCTGCATTACGATGGCCCTTACGTAGACAGTTGAATCACAAATTCGTTTCACGAATTTTGTTAGATTTTTGATCGAACGTAAACGATTTGAATTTGCTGCACTGGAACGCACTGTGTTCCTCGCTGCCGATTGGATAATTCCGCGAACTAGTTGAGGTCGAAGTAGCGACGAGCGAGTGAGATGGTTGCAATAAAGATTCACGTTTCGAGCTCGGGCGTAATGATGATGGTTAAACTGTTGATAGTGAACGAGTTATTGTTGGCTCGGTGATTGATTGCGACTAATTTGACTTGGACATGAAAATTATTTTCAATAGTTGCCATCGAGTCTCCAAGAAATCTGTGTCTGTAGAGATGTCGATGATGCCTCTCAATCCGATTGTAGATTCATAAAGGGCTGCGATGTACCGATCGGCGAGGCTCTTCCATGCTTCTTTGTACGAAATAATACTCCTCACTCTGTTCTCGACTGCCGAATTCTTGGTCCAATTCATCATCACCACATACGGCCTTTCTTGCGTGTCATAGAGTTTCTTATCCCGTTGCTCTAGATGAGCAATCTGGACTTCGATATACTCCACTGTGACTACGGTGTTCCCGATGAGCTTTTTGCTATGTTTAAGTGCCCTTTCTAGAGTCTTCTGGAGCGACGCCTGCTTCGTCCAAAGTGTCAAGTTCATTGATGCACTGATTTCACTTGCGTGTATATTCTAATTTCCCAGTGATATTAGTGTGGGTAACTTGCGCACTATTTCAATATACGGCACTGGATTAATTGTGTTATGTGAATATCAACGTGGTAAATACGTAGTGGAGTACGTATCCGGCTCAAAGGACCAATTTTGTTAGCCTTCCTTAAGATACTGTTAAAGTCAGCCGAAAGTTGACAGCCAAAAGTAAATAGGGATTACAATAAAAACTTTTGTAAATCGTCTTATGTGGAAAACTTTGTTTAACCTAGTCGTAGAAAATATAGGAAAATCAGAAGAATCCACAAAATTGGAAGAAAATCAGCCATTAGAGCGTATATCTAAACTTGCACCGGTTTTATGTAATTTGTCAAAAGCTTTCGAATAAAAATTCAGTTTAAGTTCCTCGTGGGAAATCACGGAAAATTCGATTTTCCAAAAATCATTAGAAAATTTGTATAAAATCAGCCTCTAGAGTGTTATGCCTGGAGGTAGATGGCATTGATGTGACTTGTCAATAGCTATCGCTAGGAGAAAATTCAAGTTTCACGTTGGAATTCTCGGAAAATTCGATTTCCCAAAAATAATTGGAAAATTTGTACAAAATCAGCCTCTAGAGTGTTATGTCTGCAGATCGATTGCATTGATGTGAGTTGTCAATAGCTATCGCAGGAAAAAAATTCAATTCAATTTTCCCGTGGAAAATCTCGGAAAATTTAAAAAGTTTCCAGCCGTTATTAAGATGTGAATGAATAAAATCAGCCTCTAGAGTGTTATGTCTGGAGATCAATTGCATTAATGTAACTTGTCTAAAGCTATCGCAGGAAGAAAATTTAGTTCAAGTTTCCCCTGGGAATTCCCTGAAAATTCGATTTTCCAAAAATCATTGGAAAACTTGTATAAAATCAGCCTCTAGAGTGTTATGTCTGTAGATGGATTGCATTAATGTTATTTGACAATAGCTATCGCACGAAAAAAAATAAGCTCAATTTTCCCGTGGAAAATCTCGGAAAATTCGATTTTGCAAAAATCATTTGAAAATTTGTATAAAATCAGCCTCTAGAATGTTATGTCTTGAGGTAGATGGCATTGATGTGAATTGTCAATAGATATCGCAGGAAGAAAATTCAGTTCAAGTTTCCCGTGGGAAATCTCGGAAAATTCTATTTTCCAAAAATTATTAGAAAATTTGTATAAAATCAGCCTCTATAGTGTTATGTCTGGAGGTAGATGGTATTGATGTGACTTGTCAATAGCTATCGCAAGAAGAACATTCAGTTCACGTTTCCCGTGGGAATTCTCGGAAAATTTAATTTTCCAAAAATCATTGGAAAACTTGTATAAAATCTGCCTACAGAGTGTTATGCCTGGAGATGGATTGCATTGATGTAACTTGTCAATAGCTATCGTATGAAAAAAATTCAGTTCAACTTTCCCGTGGAAAATGTCGGAAAATTCTATTTTCCAAAAATCATTAGAAAATTTGTATAAAATCAGCCTCTAGAGTGTTATGTCTGGAGATCGGTACTTGTCAATAGCTATCGCAGGAAAAAAATTCAATTCAATTTTACCGTGGAAAATCTCTGAAAATTCGACTTTCCAAAAATCATTGGGAAACTTGTATAAAATCAGCCTCTAGAGTGTTATGTCTGGAGATCGATACTTGTCAATAACTATCGCAGGAAAAAAGTTCAATTCAATTTTCCCTTGAAAAATGTCGGAAAATTCGATTTTCCAAAAATCATTGGAAAATTTGTATAAAATCTGCCTCTAGAGTCTTATGTCTGGAGATGAATTGCATTGATGTGATTTGTCAATAGCTATCGTAGGAAAAAAATTCAGTTCAACTTTCCCGTGGAAAATGTCGGAAAATTCTATTTTCCAAAAATCATTGGAAAATTTGTATAAAATCAGCCTCTATAGTGTTATGTCTGGAGGTAGATGGCATTGATGTGATTTGTCAATAGATATCGCAGGAAGAAAATTCAGTTCAAGTTTCCCGTGGGAAATCTCGGAAAATTCTATTTTCCAAAAATCATTAGAAAATTTGTATAAAATCATCCTCTAGAGTGTTATGTCTGGAGATGAATGGCATTGATGTGACTTGTCAATAGCTATCGCAGGAAAAAATTACAGTTTAAGTTTCCCTTAGAAAATGTCGGAAAATTCGATTTGCCAAAAATCATTAGAAAATTGGTATAAAATCAGCCTCGGGATTGTATTCATGTGACTTGTCAATATTTCCGTGGGAAATCTCGGAAAATTCTATATTGCCACGCGGATTTCCCACGGGAAAAATAAACTGAATATTTTTCCTGCGATAGCTATTTACAAGTCACATCAATACAATCCACCTCCAGACATAAAACTCTAGAGGCCGATTCTATTCATACATTTCTTAAGTTCGGCTTGTAACATTTTTAAATTTTTCGACATTTTCCACGGGAAACTTGAACTAAATTTTTTTCGTGCGTTATCTATGGACAAGTCACGTCAATGCCATCTATATCCAGACATAACACTCTTTGGAAAATCGAATTTTCCGAGAATTCCCACGGGAAACTGGAACAGAATTTTTTCTTGCGATACCTATTAACAAATCACATAAAAACGATTCAACTTCAGATGTACACTCTAGATGCCGATTTTATTCCAATTTTGTGAATCCTTCTGATTTTCCAATATTTTCCACGACTAGGTTAAACAAAGTTTTCCACGTAAGACTATTTACAAAAGTTTTTATTGCAATCCATATATCCTATTTACTTTTGGCTGTCGACCACCAAATTGTTTTCGGCTGGAATATTAATAACATAATCTGCATTATCGACTTTTTACTTTCGGCTAACTTTAGCATGGTTGCCTTAGGTTCTCTTTTTACTTTGGATAATTTCTCGTGTCTTTCGAATATCGCTTGTATGGTGCCGGATTTCTGTTCTATACAAGGGGTGGTAAATGTTCACCAAAACCGGTTTAATCTTTTCGTCGACAGTAGTTTATCCCCATAGGTTAACCGTTTAGTCTAATTTAGCTCGCTTCGCTTTTAGTCACCAAAATTAAGCCCGATCTTTACCTTTTCAAGCCGGGTTTGTTCGTATTGGGCTTGCCGCTTTACCAAATGAATTGGAATTGCAACTTGTGTTGTACACGGGGCTAAAAATTGTACTAACCTTGTTCTTAGACGTAGTCCAATATATCAAAAATTAACGTACAATAATTTCTAAAAGTAAATCCTTACCAAACCTAAAAATCAAAGATAATTTTCTCAACGCAGAATCTTGGTTTTACGTTAAAATCAATTTAGGCCACCATTATGTACGGTCTAATGAATGTCAAGTTCGGTACAAAATCAAAAAAGGTTGTATAGCAAATTGATTTGAACCTTTTCTAAATTGTTATCGAACATAATGATATTATTCTCCACAGCCATGGAACATCATAATCTCCGCAAACAATTGCCGAAATAGGGTTTTGTACAAAATACTCAAAATCTTGACCTTATCTTTAAAATTTTGAAGATATTTGATTTTTTGTTGTCAGTATTTTACTTTCTACTTTCGAAATCTAATTATATCCGGGTATATCGGTTATTCCGTACAACCCCTTTTTTTGCCGTATAAAAGGATTTTTTTGTGCTGCTGCTGCGTGTACGTAAATTAGAAAATCTGAAATAAGTAAATTGATACTCGAAATATAAATCAAGATATTTAACACTTTGGTACTGCTAATGTCGAGTGAATTTTGTAAATTATTTGAGTTAACAAACGCAATCCGAATATGTACAACATGAGTATGTAATGAAAGAACCTTAAACATTTTTTGGGTTTTATTTTTGGGGGGTATTTAAGATTTTATCACCATCGTCGTCATCAACATTTTCATCATCATGACACCATCTTAAGATGTTGTAGGGGTTATACCCCTAGCACGAATAGAAAATTGTTTTTTTTTTATTTTGTTTATGTGTGCCGTTCCAAAAATTATTATTAAATTATGTTGGGTATGGTATGACATAAGAAAAAGGCATCCGCCACCACACCAAAGATATACAGTGTGTGTCTGTGTGTGGCAACATAATATAAAAAATGTATTGTTATTTGTCTAAGACGATGTCACCAGACGATTGTTTCATAAAATATAATTACGAGCAGAATATAAAGTAAAAAAGATCTTAACTTTTTGTCTTAGTTCTTAGTATTAGATGAGAATACATGTTGCTATATCTATAAATTGCAGGTTGAGTTAAACAAAAAAAAAAAACGGAAACTTTTTTTGTGCTTTTTTCCATATATCTACTTCACAAAAAGGTGAATAAAAATGATAAAGAGGATAATCTCACCACAAGTAATTAATGACAAATACTGAGTAGGTGTGTAATTATTGCTTTCAATTGTATGGGTATAGGTAGACAGAGATACATTTTATAAGGTAGTGTGAGCATTGAAAGCACCATTCACAAGATTGTTCTTGGATGGTTTAATACCAGCCGCCAGACAAATTAAATTTTAAAAGAATTTTTGACGACTACAACATGCCGCAAATCCAGAACCAAATCAGTTAAGGCTATTATAGTGATGTCTACCATGAAATACTGCGTCATTATAAGCTTCTAAATAATCGAAAATAGCCCAGAGCTTCACTAGTTAAAACACTTTCTGGACTACGCTTGAATTGAAGCGTACACTATGCAAGGAAAAAGTATGGCAATGGTGGATGCATTCTATTTAACCGAGACTTGGCTGGAAGTGTTTTGCAATATTTCAATATTTAAACCAAATCAGGATGCAATTCCCTCTTGATTTATAAAAAAGGCGCTCACCCTACTGGCAAATTGAAAACATCTTAGATTACAATTCAAAGTTTTCCAACCTCCATCTTTAATTATTAATCCAAATGCATCATGCTTTTCAATAACATATTTTGATCTTCCCGAAAATTCTAAGCTAAGGTATCATGAATAATTACCTAACTAATTTTTACGTATCGTCAAGGACCTATAACTTGGTTTTGGTAGCTAGCTTCTCCATTTACAGGATTTTGTTTTTTTTATTAAGAGCATTCCAATACTAGCCGAGTTTGGTTGAGCTTAGCATTAACGTTATGTTACGGATTTTTACAAATGATTTGATAATTTCATGAATTTTCAGAATATTTCGAAATACCCATGGATTTTCTAGGCTTTTATTACGAACCTACAAACTTTCCGAAATTATTCATAAATATCCAGGTTCTCCAGAAATAGAGAGATTTTTCGAATTTTTTCGCAATTTTCAAATTTCGTGCGGCAATGTTTTGCAATCGATTTTACGAGAATATTCAAAATTTTCGATATTTCGCGATTATTCGATATTTCCTAGGTTATTCGAAAATATTTAGGTGATTCAAGCTTTACATGGCGGTAAATAGTGCGTGCCGCATACAGGTTGAGTTCTTTTGGTCTTATAAACTTTGATACTTTTGAGATTTTTTCGAAATTTTTGAGATTTTTCGAAGTTTTTATAGATTCGAAGTTTGCTAAATAAAGAATTTTGTAGAGCAACTCCTTGGGATTTTGCCAATAAAGAAGCTAAGCCAACATGAAATATGCTTCCTCTAATTTTATGGATCGCCAGGGATCTACAACTTGCTTTGCTTTTTCCCAGTTTAACTGATTCTAGAGATTTTGCCTCTAGGCAATAAGTAGAAATACAGAAAGACTAAGATATTTAAATTGATTAAAAATCCAGAATTTCACCAATGTACATATATCACACCAAGCCAAGTTGTCCGCAAAAGTAAGAGAAGTATTTTTTAATGATGGCATGGCTTCTAGCTATTGCATTTCTTGTAAGGTGAAGGGGGAAAATCGTTAGAATTTGGTCACAAGACCAACAACATTTTTTGTTTAACCAATGTGTATTGGGAAGATACCAAACCAAGTGGTTAATAACTAGTGTAGAAGCTTTACCGAATTTATCATTTGACCAGCAAAGAAACTATTATTGTTATTATAGAAACTAACTTATTAATTATAAAGAGCTGAAACCTCGCAAGGTGATCAGGACGTCGATCCGAAAAACTTAACTGCCAAGTAAATCCCTAACTGAACCCAATTATCCTTTATTCAACTACAACTGAATCTCCAACTTAACCTCCAACTCATCCTACAACTCAATTCCGACGCCGTCACCAACGCAATCAATAATTCAACCCTCAACTAACCCAAATCAATCCCATGCATTATCTCAACCTTTAACTCAACAATGTGCAAAAACTCCAACTCAACGTTCGAGAAACTAAATGAGCTCAACGCAATTTAAATTTCGACTCAACCCTAAAACAAACCCCCTATTGAACAAGTCACAGTCAAATCCAGCTCAATCTCCAAATCAACACGGTCCGAAAAATTGTTTGTACATGTGCTCCACCGAAATCAACCCAGTCTAACCTTCAACTCAAGCCCTAAATAAAGCTCTAAATGAACTCTCCATTCAACTCTAACTCAAATTTAACCAAAATCCTTACCTTCAACTAAGCTTGAACTCAACACCCAAGCCAATCCTATAGTCAACGTTGTCCGAAAATAAAGCGTAGATAAACTCAACTCAATTAACCTTCAACTCAACCCCCAAATTATTCCCTAACTGAACCTCTCACTCAACTCGAAACCTAAGCTAACACAGCCCCAACTCAACTTCAACTAAACCCCAGCTCACGACGAATTTTAACTCCTAATTTTAGCTAAAAACTCAACGGCCAACTTAATCCCGTACCCATCCCAAATCAACTCAATTTAACCTAAAATAAACCTGTTACTTAACATCCGGAGACCGAATTTTATCTGTTTGCACTTCTCTCATAGGCCTTTTCAATGTTACTATTTACTTCATTATGGATTAGTGTAAGTCTTTCTGGGAGAGGCAACATTATTTCTCCTTCCGACAAATTTCCCATTTCCCTGAGTAATCTATAGTTGTTCCCGTGATTAATTTTATGATACCCAAACAAAAGGAAATGTGGCGTATTTTTTGTAGTATCATGGACACCATTACGAAGGGCCGATGCTTATCCCGGTAGGTATGTTTATTTGAAATGTATGATCGAATTGCAGCCAATATGGAACGATTGACCCTCTCGGATTGGTTCGATTGCGGCGAGTATACCGTAGTTTTCGAATCAATTACACCATTTTCTTAGAGGAATTCACAGTTTCGGGAACTCCAAAAACTGTAAATACATGGTTATTTAAAAAATCAATAATTTGCCGCGAGGTACCTTTAGTTAAAGCATTTAATAAAACGAATTTAGTTAGATGGTCAAGAACAATAAGAATCATCATGTTTCCTTGAGTGGGCCTAGGATAAGGCCCAAGCAGATCAACATAAATTCTTTGCCATGGTCTTTCTACATGAAACATTTTCCCCATTGGCGGTTTCATTAATTGATTTGGGCTCTTAGTTATGCCTTACAAATCTCACATTTAGCAATGTATTCCTTAACATGCTGCGTCATTCTAAGGCCAGAAGTATAACATGCGGAGTCTATGAAGGGTTTAATGCTAATGGGTGCCCATGTTCAGATTGAATAAGGCTATGTTGCATACCGGTTGGTACCCAAAGCTTCCATACTGAGATATCCGTCAATTCATCCCTTCTCTTTGGCTCAAATCTGATGAATAGACGATCATCACGTAGGATCATTCTTTACATTATTTAACTGCTCTTTATAGACTGGCTCATTAAATTCTGGGGCGTCCAAATTCACCTCTGAAATGAATTTTCCTAGACTTGAAATAAATTCCTCACTAGTATCACAATACGCTCGTGATAGAGCGTCTGGTACAGTATTGAATTTTCCGCTTTCGTGTTTTTTATGGAATGTGTAGCCTTGAAGCTTGAGACTCCACCTGGCAAGTCTACCGCTCAAATCTTTCTGTCCCATGAGCCATTTAAGACCGGCGTGATCGGTTATAGGTGTAAACTCATGACCCTTCACATAAGCTCTAAATTTTTTTACCGCAAGGATTGCAGGTAAACATTCCAACTCGGTTACACAATAATTCTTCTGGGCTTTATTTAGTTTTTGCGACACGAACGCTAATGGGCGTTCACATTCATCTGCATCTTCTTGATAGAGTACTGCTCCCACGCCCTCGGTACTAGCTTCACACCGTATGAAAAAGGGCTTTTCATACGACGGGTTTATCAATACCGGTGATGTGGTCAATACAATTTTAAGATGTTTGAAGGCTTCTTGAGCACCTGGAGTCCACTGAAATTTCCCCTTTTTAAGGCAGTCTGTAATGGTTGCAGTCACTGTAGCGTAGCTAGTAATAAACCTTCGATACCAGCCAGCCATACCAAGGAAACGTCTAGTTTGCTTGACGTTTTCTGGTACCGGAAAGTTTATTATTGCGTCAATTTTTTGTGTGTCAGGTCTTAGTCCGTGCTTCCCGACCAAGTATCCTAAATATCGTATCTCTCTCATTAGAAACTTGCTTTTTTCCAAGTTTATTGTCAGTCCCGCCGTCCGTAACAGGTCTGCGACCGACTCTAACAATATAAAGTGATCTGCCAATGTGCCGATGATGATTAATAAGTCATCCAGATATACGAAAACCCTATAATGGAGCTCATGCGGAATTATCTTATGTATCAACCGACACATTGATTGGGCTGCATTACACAGCCCAAATGGCATCACTTTAAATTGATAGAGCGGTCGCCCTGGTACAGTAAATGCTGTCTTGTCTCTGGAAGATTCCGCAAGCGGAATCTGCCAGAATGCGTCCTTCAAGTCTAGTCCCGTAATGTTTTTAGTCTCAGCAAGGCGTAAAATAAGTCCGTCGATGTGAGGGAGAGGATACGCGTCTTTATCGGTTACAGAGTTCAGTTTTCTGGCGTCCAAGCAAAGTCGAGTCTTGCCATTTGATTTTTTTACTATTGTTACCGGTGAACTCCAAGCACTTCTGCTAACCTCGATTACCCCCAAATTGAGCATCCTATCAATTTCCTCATTGAGACATCAATTTCCTTCGATGATACTTATCTCGTGTTCGTGTAGAGTGGGTCTTGCCTAACCCATTCTTTGCAAATGATGGAAACATATCAATTATTCGTTCTAGCTTAATTTTATCATCCACGTTTAAATGATGTGGGTTGTCGTCTATTGGTTTCAGCGTTGACTCGGAAATTTGACTGATGTTCAGGTTAGGAATTATATTAAAACGTTCCCAAAAATCTATTCCAAGGTACAATGGAGACTGTAAACTTGGAACGATACTAATTTTCATCATCTCAGTTTTATTTTCGAATGTAATTGGCAACCACACGTAGCCTTCAATTCGGTTGCACGTTCGTCAGCAGTTTTTATGAACGAATATAATTTATTGAATACATATTTTTCTTACCAATAGTGACATGTGCGTAAGGACGCGGATCATTTTTATAAAGTCTGTGCACTATTGAGGAAATGCATTTCTTTATAAAAGATCGCTTCTGATATTGCACGAATATTTAATGGCACGAATTTTTCTTTTGTTAGACTTTGTTGGTGTTGGAATTAGGTCAGGTTTGTGAGTTTGAGATAAGATGTGATTTATCGGCGTTAATCGTTCCGAGAACTCGAGGGATTGGATATATGGTTTTGATTCAGTCCCGAGCGTAATGCCCTCAGAATACTCAACCTCCGCTGTATGTTTCCCTGATTAAATTTTGAGCAATTCCTACAGGATGGTTTACGTACGTTTGCAGCTCCGCAACCAAAACAGAATACATTTTGGAATCTATCGATACAGTCCTGATATCTATGGCCGATTTCTCTACAGTTCCAGCAGATCAGGTTTATTAGGCGATCACCAGTGAAGTTTGCATTTCCACCTGTTTTTTGAATTGCCTCAAGATTATTTGCCGTATTCAGATTAGTTGGAAGGTAATAAGAGTTTTCGTTTACCAGAGTATCTGGTTCGTTTAGACTGACTTGTTCCATCGTATTGCTAATCTCATTTACTGAAGGTCGTCGTCGGAGAGAAGAATCAGAAAAACGTCTTGGGTCATAACCGGTTTCATCCCACATCCTTTCATATCTCTGGCATAGGATTCTTAATTCTTCGAAAAAAATTGAGATTTTGTTGGTATGGCAAAGTTACATTCTTTAGTGCTGGATGCATAATTTGGCATAATCTTTATATAAGTTTTTTCGGTTTTAAACGATTTTGAAGCCGCGCTTTAATTTCTGACCTCATATTTAACCATAACGTATCAGGATTATCTAATTTGTAGATCCAAAACCAATCTTTTGCTTCTTTTGAATGAAATAGATGCAGGATTTTTAGTAAATTTGCTTCTGGGAAACCATCATCCTTTGCCATCTGATCTAGTCGGTAAACAAAGTCATGTATATTTGTGGTATCACCATCAAATGATAAATTCCATTTTTGGCGGATTTTCAAATCGAATTAATTCCAACCGAACTTCTCACTCAACCTCAACTAATATTTAACTCAACCTCTATTAAAACGCAACTCGGCCCCAACTCAGCCGGCCACTCAAACCCAAACTTAACGACCAACTCAAACCGCTATGCCAAGAACTAAACTCACGCTAATTTACAAATTAGCCCCAAACTCGACATACGAATTTTCAATTGAACCGCCGACTTAACCTCAATTAAACTCCAACTCAACTTAAATTTAACCTTAGTTCAACCAGCACTGAATCCCAAATGAACCTGCAATTAACTCAATTTCAAACTCAACGCCAATCTCAACTCCCAAATCAACTTGAATAGAAAAAATACATCTAACCCGATCTGAATTTAACTACAACTCAACCCACAAATCGAATCCAATTCAATTCAACTCTCAACTTAACCACAAACTCAACATCCAATTCAATCCACAGAATAGCATATATAAAAGTCTGGTCAACAACGATGGTAATATCACCACGTGGTTTTAAGTCAATTAGTAAGGCAAGTCCCGACTCGGGAATTGACTCTTGTATCATTCTGTAAAATCTTACAAAAATCGTATCGTACATTGAAAGAATTTACAGTGGCATTAACATTCCGGTCACCATTAGGAAAAAAGATTAGGACTGGAATCGTTACTAATTTAGACACAGGATGCTTTAACCTCGATGCAGTTGAGTTTTATATTGCGACAACCTTGTACGACACCATCCGTCATCGCTGTCGCGTCGATGTATTTCACCTCTTTAAGGTGATTTATGAATGAGTCCGTAGTAGCATCTGTAACCAATCTGTATGACTAGATATGTATAAAAACGTAAGAATTTATCGGACCAGCGAAATCTATCGCAGTAAAATGTAATGGACTAGCAGGTGTAATTCAGGGTGCTAGAAATTTGGCCATCTGCTGTTGTTGTGACTTGGAATTGAATCTACAACGAATGGTGATTATTTTAAAATATTTTATACCTAAGGCTATAGAATGGGGCTCCGCCTCTGAATACCGCTTTGACGGAAATTTAGAAATTTAACGAAATTTCAACATCCAATAGAAAAGAAAACTACCCAAAACCGCATTCCAGGGTTATAACTGGATTAAGGCGAAGGTAAAAGCATTCACCATTCGACGATTCACTTGGCTCATATTCGATCACTTTACCTTTACCATCACCGCCACCTTCACCATTACCATTACCATTGCGACTACCATCACCATCACACTCACGTCCGGTTTATTGGCTAATATCCACTTAGCATAAGTTTATTTAAGGAATTCAATACACCTTAATGTATGCAAATACCGCTACAAAAAATTATATGAGCCAATAAATTTTTCGCACGATTTACGTAGCGAAGTACGTATGCAAAATTTAAAAGGAACAGATTTGGTAGAAGCACGTGAAAAATTGATTGCCTGATTTCACCCATATGTAACAATAAATATTTCGCGTAATAATATTGAAAAACCAAAAATGTATTACAAAATGGTTTGTTTTGGCATTTCTAATGACAGCGTGTACCTTGGTATGCTTGTATAGTAAGATATTTACAATTCAGTTGTAAAAGTTTGATCGAATCATTTTTAGGATTATGTTAGGCCCTACTCACTGAACCATCCAGAGCTTGTAATGAAGCATTGAATACACCTAACGTCCATCTCGTTGCGATCCGCCAGTTAACTGAGGAGAGGAGCTCCTGAAAATTTCCATCTGCTTAACACTAGACGGGGACAAGTGCAGAGAAGATGGAGTACGGTTTCTCCCTCCTCTACATATTCGCATCGTCTACAGTAATCATTAGAGGAGACTCCTAGTCTCCGCGCATGCTCACCTATGAGACAGTGTCCTGTAATAAACCCC
This sequence comes from Tipula vernalis, assembly GCA_958295665.1. Taxonomy (NCBI): domain Eukaryota; kingdom Metazoa; phylum Arthropoda; class Insecta; order Diptera; family Tipulidae; genus Tipula; species Tipula vernalis. The sequence continues at coordinate 382,554,889 of OY282559.1, read as the reverse complement.
ACGACCATACTAATGGCGTCCTTGCTTAATTCAGTCTTAACCAAATCAGCCTAGTTATTACATACGAGGTGCCATTGGACCATCTGAAATTCGCTACCCTCCTAGCTTCTTCCTGAAGCAAGAGTTTGCATGTAGCGAGCGGAATTTCAACATTTACATTACTTAGTAAAGTGAGGCAATTTGTACCATGCCAAGCGAGTTCATCTGCTTTTTCATTTCCCGCAATACTGAAGTGCCGTGGCACCCACGTTAAGTGAATGTTTTACTAATCTGCCATCTCGTTAAAAGATGAGAGACAACTCTGTGCTGCTTTCGACGTAAGGAAATAAGATCACTGCGTTTTAATAGCGGCCTCACTCTTCGTAAAAATGAGAATATTCCGGCCTCCATTATGGCAATTAATTCAATCTGAAAAATGCTGTAAGAGCTGGGGACACGAAATGAGAGGTTCACATTTAGTTTCTCACAGGAAACAACACAACCAATCCTACCATACATTTTTGAACCATCTGTGAAATAGTTCAAAAGTTCAGGGTTCAACATCTCATCACTCAGCCAGTCCTCTTTGGAGGGAATATCAGTACGAAATGTTTTAGGATTTTTAGTATTAGTCGTTCAATTTTCTGCTGGATGTCCAATTTTTCTGGCAAAACTGTAGCCGGTGTCTATCGCTAGTGGTTTGTTGAAATGCTCGCTATTTGCCAAACCTCAATTTTTCGTTTAAATTTGCCAATAAATAGGCGTTAAATACACGTGCTGGATGCTCGGGAAACAGCAAATATTTTCTACCATCCAGATACTCGTGTTATCAACACGAATGTTTTTATTCGGCAAGGGTTTCTCTTTTCTTTTTTTGGTAGTGTTTATGCACTACCCGTAATAACAAATGCAGTGGCTGTAATCACCGCGAACTTATGGAGATGCACATTCGGACAACAAATTGATTGGTGAGTAGTTCGCAAAAACACAAAAGTTTTGTATTTGGAGAACACCACATGTGTGGTGCCAGCTTAATATCTAAAGTAATGAAAGAAAGAATTACAGAATTACAGTTAATTTTTTTCATGGATGTTCATTGTCAATCAGCATTAATTGGTGAAATCAGCTTTGTCCACTGTCTCTGATAATTTTTTTAAGTCAGTCCGCAGCATACTATGCACATGCCTAGAGCCAGTGAATTTTGGGGCCTTTGGTTTTTCACAACGGCAATACTGCGTCTCACTGCGGCTCATATTCTTGAATTCAATTGAAAGTTCGCTGTTAACTTAGGTATAAAGCAATTTAAGCCATTTACCGATGACTTTTTGGGAATCATTTCAAGAATGCAGATCCTGTGATGTTTTCCAAATTTGTTTCTTATGATGAAACAGCTTGTCCGAATTCGTGGAACATGTCTTTTTTATTCTTTGCTCAACTTCTGCCCATAAGTTATTTCGATTGGGTTAAGGTTAGAAGTCTTCCACCCCAAACACCATTTTTTTGTGTTTAGGATCTTTAGCCGGCTGGAAAATAAATAAAACTGGCATATGATTTTAATATGTTCCGAAGAGATTGTAAGAGAATTTAATCCAGTTTCGAACTGATGAGCTTATGATTATGAAAAAATCAATCTTCTCATCAGGCCGCGGCGACTAGACTGATTATACCACAATTTACATTCTATATATACAGAATGTGCTGTGCGTTTAGTATTAGCGAATCATAACTAATACAGATGAATTCTCTTACAATATTTGTTTTCTTCACAATATTCACACAGCTCTATTTCTGTGTACGCTTATTTTTACTTTATTAATTTTTTTTGTTGAATATTAATTAATTGATGTAATATCTAATATGCTACCAATGATTAGACCATTTTAATTGTGTTTCGATTAACACGAGAAGTATATTAGTATTTACGAACAGTAATTCAACGAAACCGACTAATAGACAGAATTCTATTTATTTAATTATCGTCAGTTTTTAACATAAGAATTTTAACTTCATTGTTCAATCAGCAATAGCTTCTTCTATGTTGTTTAACTTCTTTTAAAGTTCTTCTTTTCCTCGTTCTATAGATTCTTTGAGTGCAGTAACTCGTTGCTCCTGCTTGTTGAGGGGATACTTTTTAATTGATCTTCATTTTGAATTTGCTTTCTTCTTTCAATATCTTCCAAATTCCGAATAGAGTGAATTTCCCTGCAAGGCAGGTCTGCTATTGTTGGGCATTTCGTACCTTCTGCCAGATGATATAACTTTGCCTCTCTGGTGTCAGAAGCAGCCCAGAGAGCTGCTCAATAATGACAGAGCTCACATAACGAAGTTGGAGGTCTATCGATTTTGAGGCACCACCCTTCCATCTTTCTCAACCGAGCTTAGTACTGGCTATCGCATAGTTCTATGATAACTAATTCTATCTGTAAACAAAATTGCTGACCAACTCTAATAAATTTTCCGAATTCCCCTTCTTTTTAAATAACCAAACCAACTAAACTTTTTATGATAAGGTTAACCCAAAATTTGTCATTTTTATCGAATTTATCGGGGAAAATACTAAAGACTATCGATAAAGTAAAACGTCATTTTCGACCGATTTGTCGTTCAATTGATTAATCGATTTTATCGACATTGCAACCCCTTGAATATTTTTATCTTTTCCTTATCTATTTTAATTCCTCGGTCTTTAGCAACGGTGGTATTTCTAATAAACCTCAGTGCATTTGTAAGGTATTTCTGGTTGCATTCTGAGCAGAAAATCTTTTTATTTGTTGCGCTGGTATAAAGTTGAATTGTATTATGGGTGATAGAACCTTTCCATCTATAGAGACAATTTTGAAGTTGTTTCAGTCAGTCAGCAGTGGCGTTACTATAAATGTCGGTGCCCTGCAACATTTTTTTGGGGCCCTAGAAATGCTTCTTAGATCTATGAACAAGCAAAGCTTTTAGTGAAAATATTATTTCTTCCTGTTGTCTAGTCTCGCATTAATTAATAGTATCTTATTTTTAAAGTAGATGACACGAAACATCTTGCAACTCAATGTTATGACGATTTCTAATTATATCGATAAATCATCACATATTTCGAATATAATCTTATAAATGTCGAATCTTCGAAGTATCTTGAACATTCTTGAAAGTTTTTAAATATCGAATTATCCGTAAGTTTAGTTGTCAATGAGTTTTAAGATTGGTACTTCTTTTAAACAAATTTGGGTTTTAACTTAACTTTTAACGTTGAGTCTTTTTCATACTTTTAGGTATTTTTTAGAAATGTTTTATGTAGACAAACCATTTTACTCAGAAATATGATTTTACAAAGAGTGACGAAATTTTTTCTAAAATTTGGAATATTTTTTCTCAAAGTTAATCATCAATCATCAAAAGCTTTTAGTTTTAAGAGGTTCTCAAACCAAACCATTTGATATTATAAAGGAAGGTGATATTTTATGATAAATTTAGAAAGTTTGTGTTCAATGAGCTTTAAGCTTGATAATTAAATTATATCTTTTGGGTGTGAACTTAACATTTGTGAGCCTTTTTATAATTTCCGGTTTTTGTTAAAATGTTTTATGAGAGAAAATTATGTTTTTCAAAAAATGTCAAGAAATATGAGTTTTAAGAGCTTTCAATTAGAAAAGCTTTCTAAACCAAACCATTTTAATCAGAAATTCGATTTTATAAAGGGTAACGAAATTTAGGGACAATTTAGTATATTTGTACTCAATGTAAATTATCAAGAGCTTTTAGCCAAACCAAACCATTTTCTAATATAAGCTTTTTTTGAATCAAATCATTTTACTCCGCAATTCTGTATTGAAAAAGGCAACGGAATTTTGGGATAAATTTAAAATATTTGTTTCCAATGAGCTTTAAGCTTGATAATTATTTCATACTTTTGGGTTTGAACTTAACATTTTTGAGCTTTTTAATAATTTCAGGGTTTTAATAAAATATTTCATAAGCTTAATGTATTTGAAAAAATTGTCAAGAGTTTTAGCTTTAAAAGCTTGCACTTATCGAAGTTTTTTAGACATACCATTTTTCTTCGAAATTTGATATTTCAATGGATGACGGAATTTTTGGTCATGATTCAGAATATTTGTGCTCAATGTAAACTATTAAGAGCTTTTCAAACCAAACCATTTGACTTTCAAATTTGATATTATAAAAAAGGTGGAATTTCGGGATTAATTTAGAGTATTTGTTTTCAATGAGCTTTAAGCTTGATAATTTATTTATACTTTCTCTGTGATTTTTGTGCCTTTCCATAAATTCTGTCTTTCGTTAAAATGTTTTATGAGAATAAATCATGTATTTGCAAGAAATGTCAAGAACTTTTAGTTTTAAGAGCTTTCATTTATCAAAGCTTTTGAACTCAAATCATTATATTCAGAAATTTGATATTACAAAGGGTATTTTTTGGACCAAATTCAGAATATTTGTTCTCAATATCCTTCATCGAAAAATTATTTCCATTTTCGAGCGTTATATGTGTACATCGGTTTACTCAGATTTAGTTTTGTGGACGTTCAAAAGATGAAAACACTAGATGAAACAGAACGTGATTCTGATTCATTTGAATAACGTCAAATAAAACAAAACATCTTGTTGCAACTCTATGCTTTAACGCTATGTTCTATGCTAAAAATGTTGGAAAAATCTCACCAAGAGCGTTTAAATATTACCATCTAGATTTGAATGTGTAACTCTGCAAGTTTTTACATCTCAAACTCAACCAGTGTTTGAATGAATTTTGATAAACGCAAAAGCGGTAAACTTGGAGCTACGCAAAAGTTATAATACAAATAAATCAACCCAGAAAACACAAAAATCGTTGTCGTTTGAAATGGTTGAGCCTGTCTTAAGAAAATATTTATAAGCAACAGGAACGATTTCTTTTTTTCTAATAATTAGACCACCGCCTTTTCTTAAAAATTTCCAAGAAATTTACTTTTCTGCAAATTTACACTAAGCTTAATCTGAGCTATCTAATCTTAAATTTGAAATAATAAAGGTAATCTCGTGGGCCCCAACAACCGAGGGTCCCCCCGCGGCTGCGGGTGATGCGGGGTACCTAGTTACGCCGCTGTCTGTCAGTACTAGTTAGTTTAAAGAAATTTATTTATTTATTTACTGATTAATTTTCATAGCTATTGATACACTCTACGTATTGATCCATTTGCTTATTAAACCTAAATACTGGACGATAGCGTCCCAGAAAAATCCTCCCCAAACTATAACGTTCCCACTTCTGTAAACCTAGTCGTCCGACCCAAGCAAATTATACTTCAATTCGCCATTCCAGGTGACTTTTTCTAAAACGCTTAATAATTTGTGCAAGTGCTGTTTCGTGAAACCTTCCGATTTAAGTTTTGTTTGGAAACGGTTGGCTCTCCAGATTCAAATAGCCGATTTTTCGGCGTAATTTGATGTGATCCCATTTTTTTTTGTATTGTTGATAAGAACTATAACTATTTCATTCTACTAAAATCCAATTAACACCAATAAAGGCCAAACAAATTTGACAACAACAACACAACTCTATAGCAGAATATGAAGAGTAAGATGCGAGCGACAGCATAAATAATGATAAGCGCGCAAAATAATTCAATTTAACATCATCGTAACACAATAATATATTCCTGTTTTTTTTTTTTTTTTGCTGGTTATGTATCCTTGTCATATACCCGCAGCATATATAAATACACACACAATAAATTGTAGAACAAAAATGTTAAATAAATGAAATTACCATAAAAAACCATAAAATTTAATAATTGACATTTCAATTTCAAAATTTTCTTTTTTTTTTTGTTTGTAAATTGATAAAAATAAAATTTTTTGTAATTTTATTATGCTCTGTGATATTAAAATAAAGGGATATAAGCGAAAAAGGATATAAGCACTTTCCCGCACATCATGAGTAGGTATCTATGATACGTACATGTAATGTATGTGTTGTATTTTTATAAGCTGAACATATTTGGAAGGAAGTGAAATTTATGTAAACGAGACAAACTAAATGGAATATAAACTTGTTAATATATATGGGTCTCGTGAATATTGTGTTAGGAAGCATTTTGATTCAAAGAATTAACAGAAGAAATTAAGAAAAGCTCATAATTGTTTTATACAATGATTTCTTCAACTAAACTGTTAAAAGCTCCGACAGATTCGGATGAAATATATTTGCTCATTTTATTAAATTCCAAAAGCTTTATGGATTGCTGATTTTCTTACTTAATAAAGATTTTAATATTTGTTATAATAATATGAGATTATAATTCTATGAATTCTATAAATTCTATAAATCCTCCAAATTTTATAAATACAGTAACATAGATAAATTCGATAAGTCTTAATATTGCATCAATTCAACCAATTTTTTAAATTGCATAAATTCTGTGAATCGTATGATGTCTAAAAATCAGAAAGTTCTTTAAATGTAATCCTATAAATTCCCATAAGTTTATAATTTTATAAAATCAATAAATTTTAAAAATTCTAAAAAATCTGTGAATTTTATGAATTTTCAAACAGGTTCTATGAATTCTGTAAATTGTTTCAACTGTATTTCTATAAAATGTACGAACTCAAATATAAAATTCCCTACATTCTGTAAATTTTATAAGTTCGTTGAATTCTATGAATTCAATAAATTGCTCCAAATTTTATAAATTATTTGAATTCTCCAATTTTATAAATACAGTAACGTAGATAAATTCGATAAGTCTTAATATTGCATAAATTCTATCAATTTTTTAAATTGCATAAATTCTATAAATTCTGTGAATCGTATAAAGTCTAAAAATCAGTAAATGTTTAAATCCTATAAATTCCAATAAGTTTGTAATTTTATAAAATCCGTCAAATTTACAAATTCTAAAATTCTGTAAATTTTATGAATCTTAAAACAGATTCTATGAATTCTATAAATTGTTTCAACTCTGCTTCTATAAAATGTACGAACTCAAATTTGACTAATAATTCCATTCATTCTGCAAATTTTATAAATTTTTTGAACTATACGAATTTTATAAATTCAATAAATTAGCTAAATTCTATAAATTTAAAAAAAATGTTGATTCTATCGTATAAATTCTGTAAATTCTATAAATCGTATAAATTGTATACATTTTAGAAATTCCTTAAATTCTATAAATTCTTTGAATTCTATGAATTCTATAAATTTTTTTAATCCTCCAAATTTTATAAATTATTTGAATTCTCCAATTTTATAATTACAGTAACATAGATAAATTAGATAAGTCTTAATATTGTATCAATTCTATCAATTTTTTAAATTGCATAAATTCTATAAATTCTGTGAATCGTATAAAGTCGAAAAACCAGTAAGTTCTTTAAATGTTGAAATCCTATAAATTCCATTAATTTTAAAAATTCTAAAAATCTCTAAATTTTATGAATCTTAAAACAGATCCTTTGAATTCTATAAATTGTTTCAACTCTACTTCTATAAAATGTACGAACTCAAATTTTACTAAAAATTCCAAACATTCTTTAAATTTTAAAATTGTTTGAAGTATACAAATTTTATAAATTCAATAAATTAGATAAATTTAAAAAATTTTTAAATTTTATAAATTCATTGAATTCTATAAATTCTATAAAATCTATGTATTCTATAAATCGTATAAATTCTGTAAATTGTCTAAATTCCATAAATTTTATAAATTTCTTTAATTCTATAAATTTTATAAATTCGTTGAATTCTATGAATTATATAAATTCCTCCAAATTTTATAAATTATTTGAATTCTCCAATTTTATAAATACAGTAACATAGATAAATTCGATAAATCTTAATGTTGCATAAATTCTATCAATTTTTTAAATTGCATAAATTCTATAAATTCTGTAAATCGTATAAAGTCTAAAAATCAGTAAGTTCTTTAAATGTTTAAATCCTATAAATTCCAATAAGTTTATAATTTTATAAAATCCATAAATTTTACAAATTCTAAAAATCTGTAAATTTTATCTTAATACAGATTCTATGAATTCTTTAAATTTTTTCAACTCTACTTCTATAAAATGTACGAACTCAAATTTTACTAAAAATTCCATACATTCTGTAAATTTTATAAATTGTTTGAATTATACAAATTTTATAAATTCAATAAATTCTATAAATTTTATAAATTCTATAAATTAATTAAATTCTATGAATTCTATAAATTCTCCAATTTCATTAATACAGTAACGTAGATAAATTCGATAAGTCTTAATATTGTATCAATTCTATCAATTTTTTAAATTGCATAAATTCTATAAATTCTGTGAATCGTATATTGTCTAAAAATCAGTAAGTTCTTTAAATGTTTAAATCCTATAAATTCCAAAAAGTTTATAATTTTATAAAATCCAAACATTTTACAAATTCTAAAAATCTGTAAATTTTATGAATTTTAAAACAGATTCTATGAATTCTATAAATTGTTTCAACTGTATTTCTATAAAATGTTCAAACTCAAATTTTACTAGAAATTCCATACATTCTGAAAATTTTATAAATTTTTAGAATTATACAAATTTTATAAATTCAATAAATTAGATAAATTCTATAAATTCATTGAATTCTATGATATCTATATATTCTATGAATTCTATAAATTCTATAAATCGTATAAATTCTGTAAATTGTATAAATTGTATAAATTTTATAAATTCTATACATTCTTTGATTTCTATGAATTCCATAAATTTTATAAATTCTAAAAATCCTCCAAATTTTATAAATTATTTGAATTTTCAAATTTTATAAATACAGTAACATAGATAAATTCAATAAGTCTTAATGTTGCATAAATTCTATCAATTTTTTAAATTCCATAAATTCTATAAATTCTGTGAATCGTATAAAGTCTGAAAATCAGTAAGTTCTTTAAATGTTTAAATCCTATAAATTCCAATAAGTTTATAATTTTATACAATCCATAAATTTTACAAATTCTAAAAATCTGTAAATTTTATGAATTTTAAAACAGATTCTATGAATTCTATAAATTGTTTCAGATCTACTTCTATAAAATGTACGAACTCAAATTTTACTAAGAATTCGCTACATTCTGTAAATTTTATAAATTGTTTGGATTATACAAATTTTATAAATTCAATAAATTAGATAAATTCTATATATTTTTAAAATTTTTAAATTCTATAAATTCATTGAATTTTATGAATTCTATGAATTCTCTAAATTCTATAAATCGTATAAATTCTGTAAATTGTATAAATTCTATATATTTTATAAATTCTATAAATTCTCTAAATCCTCCAAATTTTATAAATTATTTTAATTCTCCAATTTTATAAATACAGTAACATAGATAATTTCGATAAATCTTAATATTGCATAAATTCTAAAAATTCTGTGAATCGTATAAAGTCTAAAAATCAGTAAATTCTTTAAATGTTTAAATCCTATAAATTCCAATAAGATTTAATTTTGTAAATTCAATAAATTTTACAAATTCTAAAAATCTGTAAATTTTATGAATTCTATAAATTGTTTCAACTCTACTTCTATAAAATGTACGAACTCAAATTTTACTAAAAATTTCATATTTTTTGTGAATTTTATAAAATTTTTGAATTATACGAATTTTATAAATTTAATGAATTAGATAAATTCTATAATTTTAAAAAAATTTAAATTCTATAAATTCATTGAATTTTATGAATTCTATAAATTTTATGAATTCTCTAAATTCTATTAATCGTATAAATTTTGTAAATTGTATAATTTCTATAAATTTTATAAATTTCTTAAATTCTATAAATTCTATAAATTCTTTGAATTCTATGAATTTTATAATTTGTTTCAACTCTACTTCAATAAAATGTACGAACTCAAATTTTACTAAAAATTCTATGCATTCTCTAAATTTTATAAATTTTTTGAATTATACCATTTTTAAAAATTCAATAAATTAGATAAATGCTATAAATTTAAAAAAATTTTAAATTCTATAAATTCTATAAATTCATTAAATTCTATAAATTCTATAAATTCTCTAAATTCTATAAATCTTATAAATTCTGTAAATTGTATAAATTCTATAAATTTTACTAATTCGAAAAATTCTTTGAATTCTATGAATTCCATGAATTCTATAAATTCTATGAATCCTCCAAACTTTATAATTTATTTGAATCCTCCAATTTCATAAATACAGTAACATAGATAAATTCGATAAGTCTTATTATTGCATCAATTCTATAAATTTTTTAAATTGCATAAATTCTATTAAATGTTAAATTCTTTAAATGTTTAAATTCTATCAATTTCAATAAGTTTATAATTTTATAAAATCCATAAATTTTTTAAATTCTAAAATTCGGTAAATTTTATTAATTTTAAACAAGATTCTATGAACTCTATTAAATGTTCCAACTTTACTTCTTTAAAATGTGCGAACTCAAATTTTACTTAGAATTCCCTACATTCTGTAAATTTTTTAAATTGTTTGAATTATACAAATTTTATAAATTCAATAAATTAGATAAATTCTATAAATTTACAAAAAAATTAAATTCTATGAATTCTATAAATTCATTGAATTCTCTAAATTCTATAAATCGTATAAATTCTATAAATTTTATAAATTTCTTTAATTCTATAAATTTTATAAATTCGTTGAATTCTATAAATTCTACGATTCCTATAAATCCTCCAAATTTTATAAATTATTTGAATTCTCCAATTTTATAAATATAGTAACATAGATAAATTCGATAAGTCTTAATATTGTATCAATTCTATCAATTTTTTAAATTGCAAAATTCTATAGATTCTGTGAATCGTATAATGTCTAAAAATCAGTAAGTTTTTTAAATGTTTAAATCCTACAAATTCCAAAAAGTTTATAATTTTATAAAATCCAAAAATTTTACAAATTCTAAAAATCTGTAAATTTTATGAATTTTAAAACAGATTCTATGAATTCTATAAATTGTTTCAACTGTACTTCTATAAAATGTACAAACTCAAATTTTACTAGAAATTCCATACATTCTGAAAATTTTATAAATTCAATAAATTAGATAAATTCTATAAATTTTAGAATTTTTAAATTCTATAAATTCATTGAATTCTATGAATTCTATATATTCTATGAATTCTCTAAATTCTTAATCGTATAAATTCTGTAAATTGTATAAATTCTATAAATTTTATAAAGTCTATACATTCTTTAAATTCTATGAATTTCATAAATTTTATAAATCCTATAAATCCTCCAAATTTTATAAAATATTTGAATTCTCAAATTTTATAAATACAGTAACATAGATAAATTCAATAAGTCCTAATGTTGCATAAATTCTATCAATTTTTTAAATTCCATAAATTCTATAAATTCTGTGAATCGCATAAAGTCTGAAAATCAGTAAATTCTTTAAATGTTTAAATCCTATAAATTCCAATAAGTTTATATACAATCCATAAATTTTACAAATTCTAAAAATCTGTAAATTTTATGGATTTTGAAACAGATTCTATGAATTCTATAAATTGTTTCAACTCTACTTCTATAAAATGTACGAACTCAAATTTTACTAAAAATTTCATACATTCTGTAAATTTTATAAATTGTTTGGATTAAACAAATTTTATAAATTCAATAAATTTTTAAAAATTTTAAATTCTATAAATTCTATAAATTCATTGAATTCTATGAATTCTATGAATTCTCTAAATTCTATAAATCGTATAAATTCTGTAAATTGTATAAATTCTATATATTTTCTAAATTCTATAAATTCTCTAAATATTCCAAATTTTATTAATTATTTTAATTCTCCAATTTTATAAATACAGTAACATAGATAATTTCAATAAATCTTAATATTGCATAAATTCTAAAAATCCTGTGAATCGTATAAAGTCTAAAAATCAGTAAATTCTTTAAATGTTTAAATCCTATAAATTCCAATAAGATTTAATTTTGTAAATTCAATAAATTTTACAAATTCTAAAAATCTGTAAATTTTATGAATTCTATAAATTGTTTCAACTCTACTTCTATAAAATGTACGAACTCAAATTTTACTAAAAATTTCATATTTTTTGTGAATTTTATAAAATTTTTGAATTATACGAATTTTATAAATTCAATGAATTAGATAAATTCTATAATTTAAAAAAAATTTAAATTCTATAAATTCATTGAATTTTATGAATTCTATAAATTTTATGAATTCTCTAAATTCTATTAATCGTATAAATTGTGTAAATTGTATAATTTCTATAAATTTTATAAATTTCTTAAATTCTATAAATTCTATAAATTCTTTGAATTCTATGAATTCTATAAATTGTTTCAACTCTACTTCAATAAAATATTCGAACTCAAATTTTACTAAGAATTCCCTACATTCTGTAAATTTTTTAAATTGTTTGAATTATACAAATTTTATAAATTCAATAAATTAGATAAATTCTATAAATTTACAAAAAAATCAAATTCAATGAATTCTATAAATTCATTGAATTCTCTAAATTCTATAAATCGTATAAATTCTATAAATCTTATAAATTTCTTAAATTCTATAAATTTTATAAATTCGTTGAATTCTATTAATTATACAAATCCTATAAATCCTCCAAAATTTATAAATTTTTTGAATTCTCCAATTTTATAAATACAGTAACATAGATAAATTCGATAAGTATTAATATTGTATCAATTCTATCAATTTTTTAAATTGCATAAATTCTATAAATTCTGTGAATCGTATAATGTCTAAAAATCAGTAAGTTCTTTAAATGTTCAAATCCTACAAATTCCAAAAAGTTTATAATTTTATAAAATCCAAAAATTTTACAAATTCTAAAAATCTGTAAATTTTATGAATTTTAAAACAGATTCTATTAATTCTATAAATTGTTTCAACTGTACTTCTATAAAATCTACAAACTCAAATTTTACTAGAAATTCCATACATTCTGAAAATTTTATAAATTTTTAGAAATATACAAATTTTATAAATTCTATAAATTAGATAAATTCTATAAATTTTTAAAATTTTTAAATTCTATAAATTCTATAAATTCATTGAATTCTATGAATTCTCTAAATTCTATAAATTCTCTAAATTCTATAAATCGTATAAATTCTGTAAATTGTATAAATTCTGTATATTTTATAAATTCTATAAATTCTCTAAATCCGCCAAATTTACCATTTTTAAAAATTCAATAAATTAGATAAATGCTATAAATTTTAAAAAAATTCAAATTCTGTAAATTCTATAAATTCATTAAATTCTATGAATTCTATAAATTCTCTAAATTCTATAAATCTTATAAATTCTGTAAATTGTATATTACTAATTCGAAAAATTCTTTGAATTCTATGAATTCCATGAACTCTATAAATTCTATAAATCCTCTAAATTTTATAATTTATTTGAATTCTCCAATTTCATAAATACAGTAACATAGATAAATTCGATAAGTCTTAATATTGCATCAATTCTATAAATTTTTTAAATTGCATAAATTCTATTAAATGTTAAATTCTTTTAATTTTTAAATCCTATCAATTTCAATAAGTTTATAATTTTATAAAATCCATAAATTTTACAAATTCTTAAATTCGGTTAATTTTATTAGTTTTAAACAAGATTCTATGAATTCTATAAATTGTTCCAACTCTACTTCTTTAAAATGTACGAACTAAAATTTTACTAAATTTTATAAATTCATTGAATTATACGAATTTTATAAATTCAATAAATTAGGTAAATTCTATAAATTTATTGATTCTATGAATTCTATGAATTCTATGAATTCTATGAATTCTATGAATTCTCTAAATTCCATAAATCGTATAAATTCTATAAATTCTCGAAATTCTGCAAATCATATAAATTCGGTAAATTGTATAAATTCTTTAAATCTGAAAATTACTTAATTTGCTGGAAAAGCTTTCATAAATGGGCTGCAAATAATTTAACAGGTTTAAGTTTGAGCTTTTAGAGTGTATTGCATTAAAAGTTTATATTATTAGTCCGACGTTGCTAATGGAGCTTATAATTTGAAAGCTTTTATTAGGTTTGCAAGCTACATATCTTCGAAAAGACACCCTACTGTAGATAATTTAGACTAACAAATTTATATTGTTACAGAGCTTTTAAAACCTTTACCAAGTCATAGACAGATACGCTTTACATGTTGAAGAATTATCAACGATACATATTTATGGTCGTTCAATGTAACGCTAAAGACGAAAAGTTAAAACTTTGACACCTAATTTGTGCGTCCATTCGAAATAATTTATAAGTAAAATCCAGCTTTTGGCTAAAAAGTATTTCAACAACGTTCGTTAAAAAACAATTTCCCAAAAGTCATGAACTTTTGACACACAAAAAAAACTGGATACAGTTGGAAAACTAATTTAAAAACAAAAAACAAACAAAAAATTGACAAAAATAGGAAAAACACAAACCTCAAAAATTAAATTTTAAATAAACTTTGTCGATACGATATTTCGTTGTTATAAAAATTAAAGAAAAATGAATTTTCAATTGAATTTTTCCAAATTGCGGTGAACATCATCCAGACCACACAAAACCAAAATATTTAGAAAATTAATTTTTACATATTTTGTTTGTGGCTGGGTGTGAACGTACGGAAAATATTACCAAACAGTTTGGTTTTATTTTGGACGGTATCTCGTATTGCACGTCGATTTTTTAGCACACTGTATTCAAAATAGCGCTAGCACATTTTCATTTTTCGTAATATATGTATGTATGCATAGGTAGTAACAGTTTGAATTGTATACCTTTTAAAAAATACTTTTCAATTTTCTTAAACTTTTTCTTTTGTTTCTTTGTAAATTATTCGTTGAGTATGGGTACGTACGTATCATATTATTATACAGTTAAGTGAAAATGGTAACAAACGAATGAGAGATGAAAATTAACTACCAGCTTTTTTTTTTTTTTTTTCTTTTGCTAAACGAAGAAGAAAACTAGAAAATGTTGAATTTGATATTTTAATTAAAATAACAATGATGCAAAAATATTACTGGTACGAGAAAATGGGAAAATTTAATTTATTTTGAGATGACAGTTTGATTGTTTGCATTTCTAGATGAAAAGTTTGGAACATTTATAGGAAATATGCTTGCAATGACACACAGTTAAAATTGTTAAAACAAACAAGGAAGCGGAAACTTCAAAGAGTCAGTTTAGGAAAGTCTACAGTTGGTGCTTTTAAAGCTTTTAATCCACATTCTCAACTTTAATACTTAGCAATTAAATGCCACTGAATATTAACTAAAGTTACATTTTTGTAAATTAACTCTTTTAAATGAAGGCAGATGAGCAAGCTCTCTCTTTTTGTGGTTTGGTGCCGCGGACATCCATGATTTTTTAGCTTTTATTAGAAAATACTGGCGAAAATAATCGGCTTTCGCCTACGTGACTATCGTGTGAAATAATCGAACTAAAAAGTTCGTTAAACTTCCATAATTTGTACTTAAAAAACAATTTTTTTTTATTATTCTTTACAAAAAATTTGATGATCAAGTTTTAAATGCCAAGAATAATCACTTTTTTTTTTATTGTAGGAGTTAAAACTTTCAAAAAGCCAACGCCAAGTGATGATGGACCTCACTTGACAGTGTGAGGTTTTTACTCACCAAAAAGTCTCCAACATGCCACGGAGAGCCCAGACTGGGACCGCTTTTGCATTACTTCGGTCTGGTCCGCGCTGCTACCCATTTTGGGCCCTCATTTACATTCTACACCTTACTTTGTTAGGGGTCCGCTAGACAACCATCGCATCGCTTCTGCCGCAGTACTGACCCAACGTAGTCTTCGAAAGCTCGCCACGCTACATCAGACCGCAGAATCGCCTCAAGAATGGTGTCAGGTCAATACTAAAACGAGCCGTCTTCTTCCTTCAATGAACATACCGCACCGAAAGAATGTATGACAATAAACACAGTCATCACACTCTTCTAGGCAGTATCGACATTGTGAGATGACATCAGTTTTCCCATCTTATGCAAATAGGCCCCAAAATAACCATGCCCAGTAAAAAACTGGCATGTGAAGAAATCGAGCTCTCCGTGGCCACGATTAATCCAGGAACCAAGGTCCCGAATCAATCGGGCCATCTATCAGCGCCAGCATTGACTGTACCGTTGACATTTTAAGTCTTCGCTTGCTAGGGCGGGGCCCCCCTATGTTTGCCATCAATCTGCTAAGCGATACAGTCACTTTTGATGCTCGGTCACAAGTTCTCCGGATATACTTCCAGTAAGTTAGACGATTATCTAAAGTAATTTCCAGATATTTCGTAATTCCCTTCGACATTACTTCTTCTGTCCCAACCCTCATAGGGATAATGGTTGGAATTCTCCGCCTAATGAGCATGACGATCTCCGTTGTTGAGATGGCCAATTGTAGCTCGTGCTTATCCGTCCAATCGTTTACCCTCCTCATCACTTGATTTAACCTGTACTAAGCCAAAACTGCGCTTCGAGATATTATCACAATAGCCACATCGTCTGCATACCCAACCAGGAATACTTCTTTAGGCATCTCTAGTCGCAACAGGCTGTCGACTCCAGCAGTAATTTTCTTCACTTTTTTGCCGTCAGACGTCTCGTATACCAATCTTCGATTCCTCAAATAGTCCCGAATCAGCAGAAGATAATTCGGGATGGCGAAAAATCGTTGTAGCGCTTCGATCATATCTTACCATCTCGCCGAGTTGAAAGCGTTTCGCACATCCAATGTCGCAAGAAGCACCAAAGGCCTCGCTGCGTGACAAGCACTTGCGGTTCTTTTAACTGGGCTAATTACTTCCTCCATTGCGTTTATAGTTGATCGTCTCTTCCGAAAACCACATTTCCTCGGAGACAAGTCACCGGCAACCGATATAGCCTAGGCTTTAGTAGCTTTTCCAACATCTTCCCCATTGTGTCCAGCATACAGAGAGGTCTCCATGATGACGGGGAGTCGGGATCACCAGCTTTTCCTTTGTTTATCAGCACCAGACAGGCCATTTTCCACCGTGAAGAAAATACTCCTGCCGTTAAACATCCATTGTACAATTTGAGTAGTAATTGCGGATATCTACCACCAACCACTTTCAACACCTCCGTTGGGATGCCGTCATGCCCAGGTGCCTTATTATTTTTCAAGCTGTTCACCGCATATGCCAACTCCCCCTCGGTAAATGTGGGAATTTCTCCGACTTCATTTTCACTATCGTCTTCTACTCTCAGCGAGTGTGTTGGGAAGAGGGAATCAACAATATTTGACATTGTTTTTGCATCCAACGCGACGTGCGTACTCAATAGACCCAGCTTTCGAGTAGCAAGCTTATTTGCTCTGCCCCATGGATCGCTATCCACCTAGTTGCACATGTTTATCCAGCATTGCGCTTTGCTCGCACGAATAGCCATGCCGAGCTCTTTCTTTGCCGCTTTGTGCTGAGCTGACTTGGCAATTGCTTCTTCTCTGCCTTGTGCTCGTTGCGCCCTTCGCCTAAGCTGCAGAGCTTTCTTTCTCAACTCTGCGATCTCGTTTGTCCACCAGTAAGCCTGCTTCTTGCCGTTCCACTGTTTTCTTCGTGGCATAGAAGAATCGCTAGCTTGTTGAACTAACCGTGTAATGCTGTGCCAGTGGATTGCTCACAAGGCTAACCTCAACAGACGCAACGAGCATTTTGCCGTCTAACTTGGTAGTGTTCCAGCTCAATGGATTTCGATACATCGCTCGCTGTACTTCTCGCTCATCGTCGTACAATTTGAAGCTGATGTAATTATGATGGTTAGCGGTGTAATCATCTATCACTCTCCAGTCTTTCGCCCATGATGCTAGTCGTGCGGATACCAACGTTATGCTCAGTATATATCTCCCCCTGGTATCTTGGTGTGGCATGCCCCATTCTAATGCACCGGCATTGAAATCTCCGGCTAGCACCAATTCTCCTGATACATAACGAGCAGAGTCCTCCAGTTCATTCAATTTGGATTGAAACTCCGAGATCGTATCGTTCGGTGAAAGATACATACTAAAGAACGTAACACTTCGGCTGCTAACTGGACTTCTGCCTCACAGACAAGCTGCGTCAATAGGTTTTGCGCAGCTCTACATCTGTTCAAGTTTCCTTGAAGGAGCTTCATGTGCGATTAAAACCTCCCTTCGCTCGCTGCAGGAACCTTTGGAATGTCTCACAGCTGCCTAATCCTTGTACATGGTTGTTACCACCAGGTTTTCCTGTGCATGTATAGCATTTACGCCCACTTTCGCCACCTTTCCAACACTTATTGCTGCGGTCAGGACCTGCGCAGTTATTCCTGATATGTCTATATCCTTGGCACTTGTAGTATTTCTGAACCTCGGCTCTCATCCTAATGCGTCCAAAGACCTAGCCAATATTAATACACCGTCGAGCAAGCAGTTTTTTAGCGGCTAGATCATCTAGTTCAATGTCCGCTTTCCTTTGCTCCCGTTTATCAGCTTTGAATAGCGGTAATTTGCCGTCACCTGTAGCCACATCACCAGAATCGCGCTTAACTGCCGTCATCACCTCTTGTTCGGTGGTAAGGCTATCCAAGTCAAGGACTTCAATTTTCAGCCGAGGTATCAGGCCGTGTACCACTCCATCGTTTCCTACCGCCGCTTGTACAGTGTCCTTCAGCTTATCGAGATTTACACCGCGGTCTAGCTCGAGGAGCACTCCTCCATCGTTGGTCTTTCTTATGGTCCTAATTACGAGTTCAGGGTCATCCGGACACACGTTTCGTCTGATGGCACCAAGGACCTCAGCGTACGTTCTCTCGCCGATCGGTTTGACGACCACCGCGTTATTTTGCGTTTTCTTTCTTGGCCGCCTCCTTCTTCTCGGTCTCCGTTTTCCACTGTTTGCTTCTACGAAAGGTGCACCGGATGCAATTATGACATCATCGCACCCCTCGGGGTGGTAAAGTGGTGCTTTTAGCATCGCCTCGTTGATCCGTTTTCTGCCGTTTATTCACCGTTTTCCAAGGGGGTATTGTGGCCATTTGTTCCTCGGTCACTCTTCGGGATCTGGTACCTCGATCAGGCTTCTCCGAGCTAGAGGCCGTGTCTCTCCCTTTCTTTAGCTTAATTGACTGTACCTCCAACCACTCTTTGTTAAGGTTGGGTCTCGCTCCCCGACCTGATTCTTGGAGCTGCGCCTCTCCCTTCTTCCAGTTGGTGCGACATGAGACTATCGCATCCAAGAACTCTTCCATTTCTTCTAAGCCATTCGTCACAGCTCTTTTCTATATAGTTGGCGGCACCTTTGCCTTCACTTGAATTCTTTTCAGGAGTGTCAGTCCTTTGTGCAGTGTCTTCTCCTCCTCCTTTTAGACCAATGTGGTCTCTGATGCCTGTCTCTTTCCGGAGTATATCTTCCTCTTCATTTTTATACTTCCGGATGAGGTCATCGATCTTCTGCTGCGACGTTAAATCCTCGCACATTTCCACCTCGTTCTCAACACTTGTGACTTTATCTGAATTAAAGGACAAGTGGACCACCTTTAACTTACCCGCCGACGAGTCGGTTAGGGCGTAACTCTATCCGCCACCTGGGGGCGCGCCCGATGGAAGGCTAGCAACTCCACACGGGAAAAATCATAACTTAACACTTTCCCTTTTCAATTAAGTCTTATGTAATAAAAATTATTCGTTCAAGTTAAAAACCATGTATCAAATAAAACCTTTAAAGGGTGACATCTATAAATAATTTATGGTGGTTGATAATAAAACTGTAAGCAATGTGCTGCCATCTAACGAAAAGTAGTACTAAAAATTGGTAGTGATTCAGTTTTTATTTTGGCCAACGAAACGTATGACACCTAGCGTATAATAGAATAAGTTAAATTAATACCGCTAAATTTTACTGTACTAAATTGGAATTTTCCATGATAAAACTGTTCTAAATGTTTCTAGACTACTCTTACTGGAAGATTATTACTATAAATGATTAGTATTTAGAAAACGATAGTGTAGAGATTAAAAGATGATTTAGAAAGTGAATTAGTGCGATACAAAAATTATAAGTGAACAGTAAAATTGTACAAAAATTGTAATAAGTGACTTTGTGAATTCTTGTTAATAAATTGTGTTTTGTATTTAATTTTTGTGCTCAATAAATAAATTCGTTTGTGATTAATTGAAGTTGTTTGTTTTATTTACAGTCCGCAGTTATTTGAACCTTGGTTGATAAGGCAAAAAAGTAACAATATTAACAACATTAATTAATTTTTAACTCCCGAGCAACTAAATCGACTCAAACCTTCAGCGCTCACAGAAAGGCGAATTTTTTTTTTGAAACGGCTTAACCGATTTTCAAAGGAAATCGTTTTTTTGAATGCCGGATTTTTAATTTAAAATAACACTACTTTCATGAAAACAATTTTATTGGTTAATACTTAGTATTGCCCCCCCCGCCGACTACAACGGTTCGCACCCCACTCCTCAACTAGCGCAACCTTAAATGGCCATAAATGGCTGGCCTCCTCTTCGTCTCGAGTCTAACCTCATCCATGAACTGCCGAGTGGTTCGAGCTGTGTGACACCGGACATCAATATGAAATCTTCCCCTATATATTACCTGCGTAGAGCACTGCATGATCCAAGAGAATGTCCCGGATATACCATCCAGCGGTCAGACCTCCTCTACGGCCTCCATCAGATATGAAAACAAGATCTGTTTTCCCCTCAAGCGATATGCCAGCCCACAGCATGCACGAACCGCCGACGAACGATACTGTTTCAGCAAAATAGCACTGCGAAATTCGTCTCCTGCACGCCGGTAGACCCAGTCTCTCCTATCACTCTACCATTGAGAAATATTCCGCACTCGTCATTGAATAGGACGGACATCCATTGCTCGCTGCTCCAATTGATGTATTCGCGAGCAAATTCGAATCGCTCTTTTTGGTGGCGTGCTGTCAATTTTGGCCCTCTAGTGGGCTTGGCTCCTGCTGCACATCGACGCTCATGAAACAGCGATTTCGCAGTGAAGTTAGAACAGATTGCATAGAAAAAAACCAAAAAAATAAATAAAAAATCGCAACGTATGCATTGCAATTAGATGAAAATAAATCAAGTTAAGTTCTTATGTTGCGAAATTATGAAAAAAATGTTACTGTTGACAGTTTTCGATTCAACATGCACTTATCTCATGATATTTGTTATATCTGGTATAAACATAAAAAAACATCAAGCTTTTGGGCCAATCAAGAACACAAAGAAATAATTCATTTACCTGTTTCGTCTACGCTTAATATATTCTATCTGTTGTCCCGACCACATCGGGTTTAAAGTAATTTTTACAATATTACGTTATTTAGTTGTTTGAATTAGGGACAATATAAATGTATCCAGCATAAACACAATACAGACGTACCAAACACTATACAACCGTAAATATCGACTCGAAACTCGATTAAATTTTTTAGTATTTTTTATATTTTGTATCCATACCCGTATATTTTAGCTCAATCGATCTGTTGAATGACTTTTTCGAGTGAGAGAGAAATTTTCCAACAATAATAGACGCACCATGATAACCATGAAGAAAATCATAAGAACACACAAACGATTTTTCATTTGTCTTTTTTTTTTTTAAATTTAATAATTTTTGCGGTTCCGCTTAATGGTTTTACCGACACGTGTACGTAGACATAATGTTATGTATGTATAATGACGAAACGAGATCTCATAATTTATGAAACGCTAATGGGTTTAGTTATACGAGTAGTTAAAGTTTCAACAAAATGTGTATTTTCACCTCATGCCCCCACCCAACACTAATAAAAATTTCGTTATTGTGTCTCGTAGCTTGTATATATAGGTAAGATTTTACCTCGAAAGAAGTCAATATATTATAAGGATTTACAACAAAAAAAAAAGGGGATAAACTTGTAACACAAGAATATAATATTCGATTCGTTAAATTATTAATAAAACTAATAAAAATCCCAAAAAGCAAGAAAAGGATGAGATAATCCTGTCAGGATTTACTTTTTGTTTTATGCTATCAAAATACAAAATGACAAAGCCATTATGATAAATTTTATATGGATTTTGGCATATGTGTAGACATACACGTAGTTTATATACGATCAAAACACATCAATTAATTATTAGACAATTACAACAATTTTTTAATCTAATTACGGTTTTTATATTATGTGCCACCCTTTTGTGTAAAAGAATTCCCGCACGTAATGTTATTTACATACCTAAATTTGGTGCTCTCTATATATACATACATATGTATGTACATACATAAATGTACGCAACAAGCTGCGAGGTTTTGGGTGAGAGGTGTTTTCATTTCGATAATCTCGTTTGTAATATTTATAGATTTTTATTTTAATTAATTAATCATAAATTTATTTAGTTATGCACATATACATACATATGTATGTCTGTGCTAAATGATGATGTAGAGATTTTTTTAATTGATTTGGTTCGGATGGCCTATATTTTGAAAACATAAAAAAATCATAATGAAAAAGTTCAACATTTAAAATCTAGATGGGTTCATTTAGTTCGAAAAGCGCTCAATATTCTTATCAAATAATGGCGTTATAAGGCATTGAAGTGAAACAAAAGAATAAGACCTAAATATCAAAGCTTACCTAAACGGCTATCACTGCCATCTATATAATGTATATTGACTTAATGACCAAACGAATTGTAGTAAGCTTTTATTTCAATTTGACCAGATTGCTGTTGTTATGAATTGTTTTTTATATTTTGGTTTAAATGTGTAATTAAAAATTTGTAACGTTTTCATTTAAATATTTGTCTTAGGGAAAAAGTGAGTTCTCATATGTTTTGTGTGTTTTACCAAAGCATTCCTAAAAATACAAGCCGTCAGGTTCAGACAAATGTTAAAAGAAGCTTAATTTAAGGGAGTTATATTTTAATATTTCCCATAAGAACCGATGTAAAATTGAACATTTTTGATTAAAACTTTATGAATGAAAAATACTCGTAACAGAAAATATTTTTAGGTTTATATTTAAATGAAACCTTTGAGTATAACATATTTTAAAATCAATAATTTAAATTTAGTAATTTGATTAATATAATTAAAATAAAATTGTACAAATTTACTTTTTCTTTGTATGTCTATGTGAAAAATTTGGAAAAATACAGTATAAACTTATAAAAACGAAATCAATGACGTAAGATCTTGTTTTGTAAAAACAAATTTTTTTTTTTTTTTTTGATATTATGAAGTTGGCTACATAACGTTTTTTCAATTTTGAAAATATTTTTAACAGTGCAATAATTCTGTTAAATGGGAAACTAAGTATTTACACGTAATTTAAACTAGCGTATTTTATGCTTTTCAAATATAGAGGTGGATTATAGAATCCGCGGGGACGCGGAAAAAATTAATTCATTAATAAAACTTTTTACTTTTATTTTAATGTTCGTATTTTATGATTTTTTTTAATATGTTCCGAAGATTGTAAGAGAATTCAATCCAGTTTCGAACTGATGAGCTTATGATTATGAAAAAATCAATCTTCTCATCAGGCCGCGACAACTGGACTGATTATACAGCAATTTACATTCTATATCTACAGAATGTGCTGTGCGTTAAGTACTAGCACATTATAAAGTGTATTAGGTTTGCTGCCAATCTCTTTGAATAATTGCTACGTCGTGATGCGAATTTCGTAGTACGCATCGACTATACAAAACGCAAGATCAGATATTTGCCCCTTCATCCTAATCATTTCTTTTATAATTAAATGTGACAACATTTTTACGGCAATGAGGCGTACTTCATTATCATTATCATATAAAAGTGAATAAATTTATGCCGTCCACAATCCAATGGTATTCGGGAAGCGGAACATGAGATCAGTAATGCCAATCATAATGTGTATTTTGACTTTTTGAATTTTACTCTCGCACAGCATCGTAATTATGGACGTCATATTTTGTTGACAGTAATCTGCGGACACGAATATGAAACCAAGAATTGCAGTAACCGCAGACAAAAAACCACTGTCTTGATTCCAATTCTGGATACCTAAAGATTTAAAAAATAGTCGTCACAAATTTTTGGAATTTAATATCGTCCGAATATATAGAAGAACTTTTTCGAATACATAATGTATTGCTTCGGCAATCCGATTATCAGCTTCCTCCTAAAATTTAGTTTAAAAAAAAACATTTTTACCAACAAACATTTTACCGGCACAGCCAAGAAATTACTATACTTTAATGTGTTACTCGCTGTGTATTGCTGTACACATCCATATCCAAAAATATAATTTCCTTGATGGCCACACATCCAATCAAGTAAATAGTCCGTGTCATCAACCAAGCGGAGGAAGCTTAAAAATCTTGCCGTCAACATTATTCTTCTTCTCGTCCTCGGTCAACCTTTCAACCGGTTTTTTCTCGATCTTTTGTAAAATTTCATCTAATATTTCCTTTGCCACTTTATTATTCGACCACACCAAATTCAATGATTTAGTCATTTCAACCTCAGTGCCCTCAATGCCAAACAAATATCCGGTTAAAACGATAAATGTCTAAAAATTAGCTTTTCCATTTTGTACCCTGTCAAGTGTAGTGAGGAATTAGTGACATCTGTAGTTTACCACAAAAAATACATATTTCGGTTACTATTTCTGTTCGAATGAGTTATAAAAATTAATAATCCGTTTTATTTGGTTTTCCCCCGATTTATTATGCTCAATAGAGCAATCAAATGTCATAGTGTTGTCATTAATATTAATTATTTGAACACGAAAACAACAATTTTATTAATATCTTTTAGTTTATAAAGAATATGGGTCTAAGAAAAAAATTTCATAACATTGCAATTATTGAATATTATGTTTGCAGAATATAAATTTTCTCGCAGTGCAAGAGACGCGAACTCCTTTGGATTGTAAAATAATATTATTATTTTTTTGAGAATACAATTTTATTAAAATTTCAATTTACTTAAGGTTTTATAACATTATTTATTTTGAAAATATTTTTTTATATACAATGTTTCATGTAAAAATGGCGTCAGATTCAGCAATAAGGTTGCCTTGGTTCGGTCCATTTAATATTTTGACTTTAACACTTGCAGAACTTCGCTCTCTAGACAAAGCCACATATGTATGTATAATTGGCCCTGGGCAAATACAGGCTCTGGTAGAAATAAACCTAACTTTTCCATAGTTTGCCCTTGAGACTTATTAATTGTCATAGCAAATGCTAATTTGATTGGTACTTGTCTTCTCCGTAAAATAAATGGTAAATCAAGATTTACTGGTGCAAAATCTATTCTTGGAATAAATACCGTATCCTTTTCTGCACTTCCTTTCTTTAACCGCCATTCTTGTTCCATTACAAAGGCCGCGTTTAGTATTTAAATTTCTTAATAATATAACAATGCTCCCTATATTTAACTTAAACTTGTGAAGCGGCATTCCTGAAGGTGTAAGTTCATTAAGAAATTCAGTTGGATAGTTCTGCTTATCCTTATCGTTTGCATCGTCAATAGAGTCAGAACTCAAATAGGTGTTAATTTCTCCTGAAAAACGTAACAAAACTTCTTCGTTTATCTTATCTACATCTGTATTCTTTGGACATAAGATTGCCATTTTGGACAACCTATCAACTTCGTTAGGAGATAATGTTTCCCCAAAGATTTCGGTAATTCATAGTTTGATTAACCAATCACTATATTCTGAGTCTGTTGTGTCTTTGATTAACAACATACAATATATTTTATTAATAAATCAAACTTTATTACATATTTCTGTACTTGCTACGTTAATACAATGTTGTTCTCTCAGGAAATCCTAGAACAATACTCCATGATAATTAAACTAGAGAGAGACAGATAACTGACTGAGATGACAATAGTTGCAGGGTTTGCCAACATCTCCCTCTAATTTAATTCAAATCCTTCCAGTCGTCGAGGAATTCTTCGTTCTCTGAATGGTCGGCGAACTGGAGTAACTGAATGTTGCTCATTGTCTTGTTGCACGTCAACCGCGCCTTCATTTAAATGTTCACTCTGAAAATCTGGAACTGTATCCGCTGGAAACTCAGCTAGAAGCGTGTCAAGTGGTAATTCATATCCTGACTCAGATGAGGCTGACGGTTTTTGAACCGATCGATATCGCATTTGATTTGCGTGTGAACGAATAATTCTGTTAGAGTTTTATTAACTGGACGCGATACATCACGTTTCCCAATCGTTCCTTGATAATTGCGGATTGCCAGCGATACTTGTTGTTGTAGTACACTTTGACATCGACTGAGTCATCAACATTGAACTGTCGATTCTTAGCGCTATGTTGCTTATTGTTCATTTTGTTTCTGCTTACGATCATCGTGATTAATCCTTGGATGTTCAGATGGTTTTAACAGATCGAACGTTGTTCGCATTGGCCGTCCGAGCATGATCTCGGCTGGTGATTTTTGTAATGGTGTGTTAGGATTCAACGTTGAGCGATATGTAACCAAGAATATTTGTAGAGCTTCCTCGATACCTCCTTCCCTTTGATTTTTTTATAGCGATCTATTGAGTGTATCGACGAAACGTTCCGCCTGTCCATTTGATTGTGGGTGGAATGGTGCGGTACGCATGTGTCCAATGCCGTTTGACTCACAACACTCTTTAAATTGTCGTGAAACAAACTGAGTCCCGTTGTTCGACACGATGGTTTTTGGAATACCAAAACGAGAAAATGTTTCCTCCAACATTTTTATAGTTTTTGTTGAAGTTGTTGTTTGCGACAGAAAAACTTCCGGCCACTTTGAATATGCATCGATTATTACGAGGAAGAAATACCCGTTAATGGGTCCGGCGTAGTCCATGTGAATTCGCTGCCAAGGACCATCAGGCACTTCCCATGATTCGAGAAAGGTTTTCGGTGGTGATTTAGCTGCACTCGCGCATTGATTACAGGCGCGAACCATCTCTTCGATCTGCTGATCAAGACCATGCCAGTATACATAGCTTCGAGAGATCGACTTCATCCGTTGCATTCCCTGATGTCCTTTGTGAAGTTGTTGAAGAATACGTCGCTGAAAATTTTCTGGGATAACAAGGCGATCACCGTACATGAGACAACCATTCGCTATTGAAAGTGCTTCTCGACGATGATAAAAATGTTTCACCTCAGTATCTTGAATTTGCTTGAATGAAGCAGGCCAGCCATTGTTGACGTGTTGAATAACTGTTTGGAGAACTGCTGACTTTTCCGTTGATTGCTGTATCATGTTGTGTGTTACGGGCAAATGATGAAAAATTTCGTGTTGTACTGATTGAAAATCATCGTCCGCTTGAATTGACGCTATCACAAATTCTTCGTCTGGTTTGACGTGAGAGTTGATCAGTCGTGAAAGTACATCTGCGTATCCGAAACTGTTTGTGGACACGTACTCGATGTTAAATCGTACATGAGTAGTGTGCGTGCCCATCTCTGAAGTCTATTCGCTGTGTATACCGGGATACCTTTCTTCGATCCGAAAATTGACAACAATGGTTTGTGATCCGTTTGAAGTAAGAACTTTCGACCAAATACGAATTTGTGAAATTTAGTCACAGCAAAAACCAAAGCATAGGCTTCTTTTTCGATCTGACTATAATTTTGTTCGGCTTTGTTCAAGGTCTTTGAAACGTGGTAAACTGCTTTGACGGATTTGTCAGGAAACCGATGATAAATACAACCTCCGATGCCAGTGCTGAATGCGTCAGCTGCTACTATGATCTCAAGGCTTGGATCAAAATGAGTAAGCAGCAGATCGGACTTTAAAATGTTTTTGAAACTATCAAATGCCCTCTGACAATCTGGTGTCCAATTCCATGAAACATTTTGTTCCAGCAGCATGTCGAGTGGCCGACGCAGTTGATGCATTTCTCTCACGAATTTACCGTAATAATTTATAGCACCCAAATAAGAACGTAGGGTTGCTACATCTGTCGGTGGTGGCATGTTCGTAACTGCTTCCACTTTACCTGGATCTGGGCGCAGACCATCCTTGTCAATGACGTGACCCAGGTAGCGAATCGATCTCATTGCGAATTTGCATTTTTCGAGTTTTAGGCTGAATCCGAAATCTTGTATTCGCTTGAGTGCGCGTGTCAGATTCTGATTGTGATTCAACTTGTCTGTGCCGGAGACGATAATGTCGTCCATGTAGGCAGCAACTCCCTCCAAATCATCAACCATATTTGCCATAATTTGTTGAAATGCACCCGGTGCCGACTTCACGCCGGGGGGCAAGCGGTTAAATCGAAAAAGTCCTCGATGAGTTGTGATTGTGAGTAACTTTCGAGATTCTTCTTCGATCTCCACTTGAAGAAACGCGTCGGAGAGGTCTATGTGACTGAAGACTGTTCCGTTCGCGATTTTTGCGAAGATCTCTTGAGGAATTGGTAATGGATATTGATTTGGTTCCAAACTGTTGTTTAGACCGGTTGAATAATCTGCACATATCCTGACGTTTCCTTCTTTTTTCTTCACAACGACTATCGGCGCGGCCCAATCAGAGTATTCGACTGGAGTAATGATGCTCAAATTCTGAAGACGTGTGAGTTCCTCATCAATGAGTGGCAGTGCCGCAAAAGCCACTGGTCGTTTTGCACGAAAAACTGGTTTCACATCAGGCTTTAGATGTAATGTGACTTTCGTCTTTGTACAGAGACCCAGCTTACCCGAAAACAAATCAGGGAACAATGATTTTACATCTAAACTTGGTGCGTCTTCGGCGGTAATGTGATTGCATACCACGCTAAGTGGCACGTCCCACAGATTGAATTTGTCCATGAAATCAATCCCGAAGATGTTGATGTCTGACGCAACGTAAATTAGTCCTGATTTTACGACATTTTTGAAGCTGATGTCGCCTTCAAATTGTGCTGTGATCTTGAGTTTGCTTTTGTCTGCGGTCCGTGCTCCGAAATTTGGTTTTGACAAACGGGGCTTCCCGATGCGTTCCCACATCGACTCGGAAATGATTGTGATGTCTGATCCACTGTCCATTTGAAGGTTAATTTCGACGCCGTTAATGAGTACCGCGATAAATTTACGCTTATTGGGAAATCCACCCATGCTGTTAACAATTGAAATTTCTTTAACACTTGGATTATCTTTTGGAATGTATTTTGTTTTGGAACTTATCTGTTTTTGTTGTGCTTTTTCAGGAAAGCACCCGCAGTAACCCTCCTTGTGTCCAGTTCTCCTACAATTTTGACATTTGTGACTTTTGAATGAGCAGTCTGCCGAAAAATGCATGCCTCCGCATGACCAACAAGGTGTTCTTGGAGTTTTTGCTGGATTATTGTTGGATAGTTTGTTGTCTCCTGCGTACTGCATTTTGTTGTACGTTTTCTTCACTTTTTCTGTGTGCTTGACCAAATTGACGGCTGGTGACTTCTCTTGCTGGTGTTCCTCAACCAACCTAACATCAGACCTGAGATTAATGAGAGTCTGACATTCTGAAATCATTTTGTCGATACCATTGATTTGTTCGTCTTTTGTGTTCATTTTTGATAGGAGCCGTGTACGCACTTCCTTATCGCGACTCGAGCGAAGACCAATGATGAATATCAAGCTTTTGAACTGATCACTTGAAAGATTGGACAATTCGAAACTTTCACATAACTTGTTGACTTTACTCCCGTATGACACAAAATCCTCACCGTCGTTTTTTTCGAACTGTATACACTCATATCGTCGGTGAAATAGAGATTTCTGTGGCCCGAACAGCTCTGTAAGTTTTTGAACCGTCTCGGCAAATGAAAAATCTTTTGGTGTCTTGGGCAGAATCAGATTCGAATATTTTTCATAGTTCGACGTGTGCAGTTTCATGAGAAGAAGTCTCACTTTCGCTGAGTCGTCGAGATTCTTGGCATCTTCTTTGAATAATTCTGCGAATCTACTGTACCACGCCTCGAAGAAAACACGCGAATCAGCATCGTAACAAAACTCTGTGATTTGTGATGAAAGGTTGAATGCCGAATTTGAGGTTATGTTGGCTGCTGTATTTTCATCACCAATTAACTGTGTCAAATGATTGATAGCAGCACTCTGGTTTCGGCAAAATCTTGTTTAATGCTTCCAAATACTTTGGATCCATCGCTGATTCTTTTTTTCGTTTCTTTTAGGTGTCACAATAGATTTTTTCTTTGCCGCCACGTTGAGCAAACAAAAAAATGCGTTTTTCTTTTTTTTTTTTATTTATTTATTTCGCACTTTGAAATGTTGTTCACGAAAAAAAAATCTTTATCTTCGTCGCCACATATATGTTGTGTCTTTGATTAACAACATACAATATATTTTATTAATAAATCAAACTTTATTACATATTTCTGTACTTGCTACGTTAATACAATGTTGTTCTCTCAGGAAATCCTAGAACAATACTCCATGATAATTAAACTAGAGAGAGACAGATAACTGACTGAGATGACAATAGTTGCAGGGTTTGCCAACAGAGTCAATGGTTCATTGTTTTGAAGACTAAGAATTTTAAATTTTTCCCACAAATTAGTAAATTTTATACTGGCTTCGACAATTGCTGACTGATTGCCATGCACAACTACGGGAAGTGTCTGCCTGAAATCTGCTCCAAGTAACATTGTTTTACCCCCAAAAGGGTTGTTATTTCTCATAATTTCCTTTAATAGTTTGTTAACTTGCGTATTGCTTCCGCGTCAACAGATGCAAATCGCATAGTGGATGTCCAAAATTGGTACAGGCAATTTAAATTGGGAGTGGTAAGTTCTATCTCCATCAAGAAGGTTAGCAAGCTATTCCTGTTGAAGCAATAGGTAAGACAATATTTGACTCTCTGCGAATTGTACATAACAATGCTTTATATAAGTATGTTTTTCCTGCACCTCCTGGTCCATCAATAAAAAAACACCTGTGGGAATGGCACTCATTGTTAGCAGCGTTCATTACAGTTTCAAAAGCTGTCTGTTGTACTCGATTAAACGAAGATTGCATATCTAGACCTTTTTGTTGTTCGAGATGTGCATCGTAGTATTGAAGAGATTCAATTAAATTGTTAGAAGGACACAAAAGTCCAAAATCAGAACAACTTTTACCATGAAGCTTAAGTGTATCTTGAATATCTTTTAGAGCAAACATCTCACATTGAAAATATGTCCTACATGACGATGAATGGAATCTTCACATATTTCTTTTTTAAATTTGTGAAATTAGAAGGAGATGCAAAAACACAAATATATGCAAACAGATCTCGTAATTGGCGTGGCATACTACAATTACAGCGTCTGCAAGTGAATTATCCCAAGTTGCGTCATCATTAAATAAACCACGTTGTTGAGCACTTCTTTAAATGTTGTGCTTGTATGACCTCTGATTGTTTTTAATTCTTCGAAGGATGAAATCCCTGACACATGAAGTAGTAATAATCGTAAACAAAATTTGTCTATATCAGTCAAGCTTACAGAAAAAATGCGTTCTATTGTGGTGTTACCACCTTTTTGTCGAGGTTTCCATGTACCTATGCTTTTATCGATCACATAATGGTTTAGTCAGTGATGGCAATCATATACCAACGAAATTACCAACCTACGTTGGTTTCCGTTGGCCAACATTGTTGGTTATTTATTTTTTTTTCTTGTATTTACCAACAGATTACCAACATGTTGGTTAATACATTTGTTGGTTGTTTTCACCTCAATGCTGTTGGAGTTGTTTGGTTACTAATTAGTGGATTAATATTCATTTTCTTGTTAATCTACCATGATAAGCGGCTACAGGTACAAAAATTAAAAATGCAAAATTTTAAATTTAATTCAGTCAGTATTCATTTATTTTATTAGTATCAGCTACTTTTAAAGAATAATATACATTCGTTAATTTTTTTGATCGCTCGAATCCCAGACGATTTCTTACGTTAGAGTAGATGTAAGACCAATTTGAAAATAGTCGCTCCAGTTGCGGGGACGAAGACGGTATTCTTAATAATTTTAGAGCCAAAGAGGAAATATCTTGAAAATGACGCGCTGCAAATTCCCAGTAAGTGATTCCTGGCAATCCTATTTTTTTATTCAGCACATCAAAAATGCCTTCACTCTTAATAAATCGTTGATAGCCTTCTAAGCCGGTTACATCTAAATTATCGAGGAAAAATATTTCAACTTCTGCTAGCTGATCCTTAGATAAGCGGTTTCCACGATATAAAGGATGAATTCTATTGGCAGCCAAAACCAAAGTTGTTAATGCCATCTTTTTCCTTTTTTCTAGAAGTTCGTCATATCGGTTAGGTAGTTCCAATTTAAGCCATTCTTCTGCTGCTTCACCAAGAGAACAATCACTTTTTTGACAGGTATTGATCAGTGCACAAATAGGATCTATAATATTTTAATTTGCTTTTTTACGTTAGCGATTAGGTTATCGTCGAACAGCATTATTTTGTTTTCAGATTTTAATTAAGTTTGCGGGTTTTCTTCAACTGCGGCTAATTGTTTCATGAAACTTAAATTTTCTATAAATTATTGGAAACAATCTCGACTACTGCACCATCGCGTTTCGGCTGGTAATAAAACCTTGGAGCCACCAAGATCAATAAGAGATTTTTCCAGTTTTGGCTGCTTGAAATCCTTTAGAATAGGTGTTATTTGAGATAAAAGATTCTCACTTTTATTATCAACGTCTTTAGCTAACAAATTGCCAGTATGACTATTGCAATTAGAGAACCAAATATTAATCAATGTGCCCATTTTCACCATATTTCTGGCATTGTCCGAAACGACACAATACACTTCAGTTTTAAATTTAGTTCTTGCTATTGTAATACATTGTTCTACAACCTTAGCTAACTCCACCCCACTTTCCGACAAGCTTGTAAAATCAAAGGCCTCTAAAAATGCACGTTTATTATCACTGGTGTGTAGCATACACACAACATTTTTTTGAATTTGCGGCGGAATTCTTCCATCCGTCAATGAGAAGTACGGATTCTTTACCTAAATTTTGGGTATCGGTCATTGAAATCATTCTAGGAACATTATCCAGCAAAGATGAAGCTAACGTTTTTCGACAAGGTGGCTTATATGCTGGGCGCAATTTCTTCACTAAAATTTTGAAATTATCCGACTCTACCGTTGAGAAAGGAATATTACATCCCAAAAAAAATCTAGCCACAAGATCATCAATCTCTTCTTTTTCGGTGGCACTTACACTATCCATGTACTTGTCAATTTTGTTTTCAGCGTTCTGGTTTTGTTTCATTCGCTTTTTAACAACCTTTGGACTTCGGAAGTGATTTTTATTTTTCTCCCCCTTTGAAACAACTAATTCTGGTGATGGTAAGGGATTATCAGAAGGTGATGGCGTTGAAAGCGTTGACTCCGATAATGTAGATGTTAGTTGGACTACCGTGTGAGATGAAGATGGTTGTGCATATAGAGATGGTGATTCTCTGATTTCTTCGACCTATTTAAACATAAATGTATTAATTTTAGGAATAGCAAATTTCATAGAAATCATTTTACGTTTCTATTCATATATGCGTCAAATAATTCTTGTGTAGAAAACTGATCATCTTCCACAAAAATTATCTCAGCCGTTGTTATAATATTTTCATCAATATTTTGATTTTGCACAGTTTCCATTTGCGTCGCCGGTTCAGTTGATGAAGATTCTTCGATTGAAATTGAACAATTGGTTGATATCGAATTACTGGTTGAATCTGAAGTGATATCGTTATCTAAATAACCAACATTTGTTTTTTTGCCGATTTGTTGCAACATTTTCTATTAAATTGGAATAAAATTTAAACATAAACATATCTAGGTCATATGCACTATAAACGGTAAAAAGTAATATTTATATGAACTTACCGGTGTGATTTTAGCCTCGATTTGGTAGTATTTTTTAAAACACACGCACAATATTTGCAAAGTGCAGCTACTCTTGTCCGTCCACTGTAAACTACCGTTATTTTTTCGTATTCACCTTCTTCCCAATAATCATGAAATGGTTTACCTCTAATTTTATTTTTTACACTCATTTCGCCGTCTCAATCGTTTAGCTAGATTTCCATAAAATATCCAACAAAATAATAACCAAAATACACAATAAAAATAGAACTTAATGAAAATTGCACAACGTTAACAGGTATCGTATAAGGCGTATAAAACCAAAAAACACATCCACTTGCTTTGATTTTTACTTTAAATAACTTGAAAACTGTAACTGACAGATCGTATTGTTTTTTTTTATTTTTTTATTTACCAACACATTAAACAAAGCAAAATCGGTTTACCAACACTTACCAACATCTACCGACATTTTTGACTTACCTACTCCATATAAAATTTTAAAAAGTTGGTAATTAGTAGAAAATAATTACCAACGTTCAAATTCCCATCACTGGGTTTAGTATATCGTGATATAGAAAAGCATTCGCATTTACATCCATTTGATTTAATTTAAAAAAATCTGTCAGCATTAAAGACACAATGCAATCTACAATTAGTAATTTGATTGATTCTTTCAGGCATATCTTCTTCCGTAAATATAACAGTTTGTTCATCTAGTAGATGGATTGGAAGTCTTACAATACTGTGCGATTGCGTTTCAATTTCATAATGATTGAGCGTACTGTATTGAGCAATTGTTATTAGCATAGTTCATATTAGCATAGTTCATATTAGCATAGTTCATATTAGCATAGTTCATATTAGCATATTTGAATAAGTATTTGACGCTTTGAATGGATGCACAACTCTCAACATTAATATGACAATTAAACTTTAAACTTAAATATGGATTGTATGGTACAATCCATCCATTGTCTGCAATCCTACCATTAAGTAAAATGCTATCATTATTTCTTCTCCTGTATTTTGGATATCCATCACTGTTTGCTAATATTTCGTTTTGAAATGTTTTCGGAAAATCTTTGCTACATTTTCCATCGACCATACATGGCGCGTAAAGACTTTTGCTTCCACATGGACCATGTATCATGTGCTTTATTACAATAGCATGAAGTTTAGGGTAAATATTAATATTCGGTATCTCGGCAGATATAGGTAATTTTGTCTATAGCCGCTGGATCTTTTGGTTTGTCTTCGTTTTTGGCAATCAAAACAACATAGGCATGTGGAAGTCCTCGTTTTTGGAATTCAATTACGTATATCTTCGCTGTTAGAATATCAAAAATGTGTTTGTTGGAAATATCGTCCAGTAATTCCTGAAGTTTTAATTTGAATACACAGGCCACCAAATCAGGGCGGAATTCAGGGGATTGTCCATCTAATAAATTATCTGTAATTTCAACCCATTTGAGATTACATGTCATTGTAATAAAATAGTCTGGTTCACCATATTTTCTTACGATTGAGTAATTCGAATTCTTGGGTTTTGAGCTTGGCGGATTATGATATTTAAATGTGTTGGAGGCCTAAATAGATGCTCCCCAACTTTGGTTTTCTAATAGAAAAAATAAAGGGTATACCATGGTATCTAAATTAAGGTCTAGCACGCTTATTCGTTTAGTTTTCCTGGAATTTAAATTAGTTAAATTTACTCGACAATGAATTAAAAGGTCACGTTCAAGCGGAGGTTCTCCGCATCAGCATTCTTTAATACATAAGCAACTTCGCTGGATCTAGAAGCATTGTATCGCCGTTGATCAGACCTCCGATCTTGAACTATTGCCATACTAATTGTAGGCGGCGCTACATTATTTGCCTCAAGATCACGGATAGATTCTTGCTCTACTTCATACATCATTTTAAAAGCCAGAACAAATGGGTTGATTGTTGCCGTGAAAGAATTTTCTGCGATTCCCATTCGCTGTTCCGATGCTTCATCTGGTTCAAGAACGCACAGTTGAGGGAATTTTCTTTGATCTCCATTTTCCGGGTGCAAAGCTCCTGCCCTATGATAAATTTGACCATGTATTCGAAGACAATACCGCCCATAACCTGGGGGTGGTGCTATATTAGCACAAAAAGCTTATCTTGCGGTAGCTCACGTGGAAAGTGTTTTGCGTTGCATGAAACACAACATACATTCATTTCCCCACATTTAAATTCTATAACGGTTGATTCATCAAATCCATCCGTCGGCTCGAGTATATTGTCTGTTCGTTGCGTTATACCATTTAACCTAATATTTTGTGTAACCTATTTTTCTTCGTTTTGAAGCAATACGTTCTTCTTCTGTCAATCTGGGTCGTCCAAGCATTCTAAACATATTATTAACGGATATCCTAATATTTTGTCGTCGTATTCTTTGCTTCTCTATTTTTCTTTGCTTTAAAACAGCATTCTCTTTTTCTGTCATTCTTCGTCGAGGCATTTTAAAAATAATAATTTATTTAATAGAAATGAAAAATTATTCCAAAAGTAACTGAACAAAATAAGCAACAAAAAACGAAAAAGATAATGGATAGGTGACATTATTACAGAGCACTTCATCTATTCATAAAAACTATAGGTGCTGACTTACCAGCGTAAATAATATGATATGTTTTCTTATTTTAATTCTAAATTTTATGAAATCAGTTACCCAACATCAATTCGGTTAACCAGCAACTGAAAAAAATAATCAACAAAAAATATAATGAATATTGGAAATTACCACAGAGCACTTCACCTATTCATAAAAAATTACAGGTGCCAACTTACCAGCGAATAAATTCCCAAATAAAACGAAAAAGATAATATTCAATTACATAAAATAACAACACACTAAACAAAGTCAATAACGCTTCATATGTATATAGTCGGCAACTGAAAAGAAAACAAAAAATAACAAAAGGAAAACTCAAAACCACCGAAAAAAAACAAAAAGAAAACGAAAAACATAATATTCGACCAACACAGTAAAAAAGGAAAGCAATGCATACTATGTTAAAAAAAATTTAGATGTTTCATTATCGGCTTCACAATTTTCGGCTTCATTAGCAAAAATTATATTATGTATAGATAAACAATTTATCAGAGCCAGTTCAGTTTATCAAAACTTGAAAATCTTTTGTGATAGTGTTGCATTCAGTGTTGTGCACGTAAATTACATTGCGTAATTTACACTATTATTTACGTGTAAATAATTGTATTTTTTAACTGAAATTTTTTATGTTACAAAGTAAAAAATTGTAAATAATTAGCGACATCTGTTCGAAATGTGACATTTAAATGAAAAGAGCAGAATTAAAAAATTGTATGTCGATATTACAACCATTTCACAGCTCTATCTATTGAAATTAATTTGAATGTAGATTGTACTATGTGTTTTAAATAAAATGTTTAAAATATGCTGACCAAACGCATTTTATTTAACAAAAAACGGAATAATTTATTCTGTTTTTTATGTATTAAAATTGTATCTATTCGAAAATGTTATTAAAAAAATAATTTCTCTATGTAAAATACATGGTTCAAATAATTATAATTTATTCTGCGCCATCTCACACGTAGGTACCATACTATTTGATTTATAAAATTTGACTGTGTATGTTTTACTTTTAACTTTCGCCACCGCAATTATGTTAGATTGTCAAAAAAAAATTATTTTGTAAAATATTAAAACTATCTATCTATAGCGGAGTGTTGTTTTGTACGCGTTACGGAGCGGACCAAAAAAATAGTGGATAAATTAAGTCGCAATAAGTGGTTCCGGGTACTGCGTTATTCCGTATAAGGCCCATAATTTCGTACACAGAGCGAAGGTATCACCTTTTTTGCGACTTATAAAAAATACGTTTGTAAAAAAGACTCAGGATATGCTCAATATTAATTGATGCGGTCCATAATTCATCGTGCACTAACGATATGAGCCTACGCCATTTTACAACGTGATCACACTTATTATTACTCACACTTATAACAAATATAAAAAATACTACATATTAAATATTACAAAAACTAAAAATATAACAATTAATACTTTTTGTGAAAAAATATAACCTATCCAGTACCCCAGGATTTCCCTTGAGAAATTTCTGTGGGTTTTTTCTGGAAAAATATAACTCACTCGTCCTATGGATTGAAAGATCTGACCTGAGCAAATTTAAAAACAAACAAACAAACATATCTATCTATAGCATTCACAGATGGTATTAATTACGGCAACTACTCCAAGTCCAAGCGAACTTGCCAGAAGTAATCGATTCCTAATGCCTATAAATATATGGCCACCATTTTTCAATTGGTATTCTAACAGCTACGTTCTCGAAAGCGATAAGTACAATAATTTAATTGGATCACGCATCATTCTTTATCAAAGCTCAACTTTGTTACAATAATATCATGGCAGGGGCAGCGAAATGCAATCATAACTGCGGTAACCAGTTGGTTTTTGGTATGGTTCTTTGAAAGCAATCGCACTAATTAATTCGATCACAAATAGCGTGTACCGAATTTCAATATTATAACGTATCCCGTTCCGATTATACGGCTGGCTATATATTCCCGTAGTGTTTAGTATGAGAAAATAAAAGTTTCTTCTACAACTTTCCGTATTTCTTAACCGATTAAAGTGAAATTTAGTATGCAAGTTTATATTGGCCCACAAATAGCGTGTACCGAATTTCAATATTAAAGTTGTATGGAAGTTGTAGAAGAAACATGACACTACGGGAATATATAGACAGCCGTATAATCGTAACGGAATACGTTATAATATTGAAATTCTGTACACGCTATTTGTGGGCCAATATAAACTTGCATACTAAATTTCATCTCAATCGGTTAAGAAACACGGGAAGTTGTAGAAGAAACGTTTATTTTCTCATACTAAACACTACGGGAATATATAGCCAGCCGTATAATCGGAACGGGATACGTTATAATATTGAAATTCTGTACACGCTATTTGTGGGCCAATATAAACTTGCATACTAAATTTCATCTCAATCGGTTAAGAAACACGGGAAGTTGTAGAAGAAACGTTTATTTTCTCATACTAAACACTACGGGAATATATAGGCAGCCATATAATCGGAACGGGATACGTTATAATATTGAAATTCGGTACACGCTATTTGTGGGCCAATATAAACTCGAATACTAAATTTCACGTCAATCGGTTAAGAAACACGGGAAGTTGTAGAAGAAACGTTTATTTTCTCATGCTAAACACTACGGGAATATATAGCCAGCCATATAATCGGAACGGGATACGTTATAATATTGAAATTCGGTACACGCTATTTGTGGGCCAATTTAAACTTGCATACTAAATTTCACTTCAATCGGTTAAGAAACACGGGAAGTTGTAGAAAAATCGTTTATTTTCTCATACTAAACACTACGGGAATATATAGACAGCCGTATTATCGGAACGGGATACGTTATAATATTGAAATTCTGTACACGCTATTTGTGGGCCAATATAAACTCGAATACTAAATTTCACGTCAATCGGTTAAGAAACACGGGAAGTTGTAGAAGAAACGTTTATTTTCTCATACTAAACACTACGGGAATATATAGCCAGCAATATAATCGGAACGGGATACGTTATAATATTGAAATTCGGTACACGCTATTTGTGGGCCAATTTAAACTTGCATACTAAATTTCACTTCAATCGGTTAAGAAACACGGGAAGTTGTAGAAGAAACGTTTATTTTCTCATACTAAACACTACGGGAATATATAGCCAGCCGTATAATCGGAACGGGATACGTTATAATATTGAAATTCGGTACACGCTATTTGTGGGCCAATATAAACTCGAATACTAAATTTCACGTCAATCGGTTAAGAAACACGGGAAGTTGTAGAAGAAACGTTTATTTTCTCATGCTAAACACTACGGGAATATATAGCCAGCCATATAATCGGAACGGGATACGTTATAATATTGAAATTCGGTACACGCTATTTGTGGGCCAATTTAAACTTGCATACTAAATTTCACTTCAATCGGTTAAGAAACACGGGAAGTTGTAGAAAAATCGTTTATTTTCTCATACTAAACACTACGGGAATATATAGACAGCCGTATTATCGGAACGGGATACGTTATAATATTGAAATTCTGTACACGCTATTTGTGGGCCAATATAAACTCGAATACTAAATTTCACGTCAATCGGTTAAGAAACACGGGAAGTTGTAGAAGAAACGTATATTTTCTCATACTAAACACTACGGGAATATATAGCCAGCAATATAATCGGAACGGGATACAATATATAATATTGAAATTCGGTACACGCTATTTGTGGGCCAATTTAAACTTGCATACTAAATTTCACTTCAATCGGTTAAGAAACACGGGAAGTTGTAGAAGAAACGTTTATTTTCTCATACTAAACACTACGGGAATATATAGCCAGCCGTATAATCGGAACGGGATACGTTATAATATTGAAATTCTGTACACGCTATTTGTGGGCCAATATAAACTTGCATACTAAATTTCATCTCAATCGGTTAAGAAACACGGAAAGTTGTAGAAGAAACGTTTATTTTCTCATACTAAACACTACGGGAATATACAGCCAGCCATATGTAAAATGCCAAATTGAATTTTAAGAAATGTTGGTGTAGATGTTGGTACTTGCTCACCGTTTTATAAAAAAAAAAAAACCAACACAAATCGCCGTCCAAATCTCTTTATAAAAATCCAATAAAATGATTTAAAACTTGTAATCCGTTGTTGTCTCGTGTCCGAATTTTCTAGCTGTTTGTTCCAATAAAAATGAGGGCTGGTGTCTCTTTTCCCAATCGAGCGTATAAGGTCCAAAATTATCGTGGCGGTTTATCCTTTTCCAAATGCAAGCAAAGTCCAAAATTATGTTGATGTAAATTCTCGAATCCAAAAAGAAAGGCGTATGGTCAAAAGAAAAATCACTGTTTGTTTTTTTATCACTGTTTATTTTTTTTGTTTATAAGCTTTTGTATTTCACCGTAACAAAATCTCGAATGTCTTTATACAATCTACATTTCTCTTTTTATAGCTTCAAAATTCTCTTTTCTATTTTAAGTGACATCTAGCAACTTAAATTTAAATTAATTAATTTGCCACAAATATTGCCATAAGCGAATACAAAATATGACTACCAATTTTATACAATAAAAATGTCAACAATCAAAATTATAAACAATAATAAGAAATTTGTATGGATTTCAAATAAGGCGTGAATACATAATTCAATTAATAAAAAGTAAATAATAATGTAAATTAAATATTAATATATAATGTAAATTGTTATGTGTTTAACTGTAGGTTGATTGTTTTAATTGAGCGGCGATCATACAAAAAGGAACTGTACACATTTGTTTTTTGAAGAGTTTGATGACCCATCAGCTGTTGTTCTTATAGGATATTTATACAGTGTATCAAAACAAATTGTTTGCGCATATATACTAAAGTTTTATCCCTTTCAGGTTACATCTGAAGCATAGCCATCTTTAACACCATATAATCGGAACGGGATACGTTATAATATTGAAATTCGGTACACGCTATTTGTGGGCCAATTTAAACTTGCATACTAAATTTCACTTCAATCGGTTAAGAAACACGGGAAGTTGTAGAAGAAACGTTTATTTTCTCATACTAAACACTACGGGAATATATAGCCAGCCGTATAATCGGAACGGGATACGTTATAATATTGAAATTCTGTACACGCTATTTGTGGATTTTTTTCGGGAGAATTATCCTTCCGATTTAAATTCTCTTTCGGCACAATATTTTTATTTATGTACAATAGGTAATTCCAATTCCAATCACAATCACTTCCATCCATATTATCACTGCTACATCGTTTCTAATTTACTATCACTGTCAGAGTGTCAGTAATAATGATTATATATTTTATGCAGTTTAATGATTCTACGAAATCATGTGTCCGGTCAAATCAAGCAAAAATGCATGAAACAATTGCAATCGTACAATTGCACAAGATCGTTATGTTATGTGGCCAACATAATATAATGCCCATATTTCTGTGAAATAATTTACATTATCCGAAAAACTTTTGAGCAGAAGCGGGCGAATTTCTACTAATATACACAAAAATTGCGGCAGGTATAGTAAACAGCAATTGCACTCTTAAAAAATATTTTGTGATTTATTTGCTAAAACTAACCACAGATGGCATTGCGATAAATTCTAGCGTGAATATATACCTACCTACTACAAAAATTATTATCTGGTAAAGCATAATTAACTAATCAAATCACTAATTAATGATTTTATGTGCATATTTCTATTAAAGGAATCTTATTTTTGATTTGAAAAATGATAAAAATGGAATTGTACACGAATATGCCTAACTGTGGTGAAATTAGTTTAATCAATATGACTTCAATCGGTGGTTCAATTCATGTTGGTTTGTTGAACATATGCAATATTCATTATGCTAATTTAATTAATTAATAATTATAAATTTTGCATTGTTATTTTATTTTGATTATAATTTTCGTTAAAATCGATTGAAAATTTTTAGAGAGGTTTGAGTATGTGAGTGGTACTAGTATTTCGTAATTCTTTTAGATGGCATCACTTTTAATATTTTTTACATTTATTACAATTTTTACCGTATTTTACAATTTTTTACGTAATGTATGTAAACAATCATGGTTTACGCGTAATTGCACAACACTGGTTGCATTATGACCTCAATTTGACGAATTCTTTTTATTAAACTCAATTTCACTGTTTTAGACGGGAATATCATTATTCAAATTTATTCGATTTAAATCACCAAATGCTTAATTAAATAAACGCATCGTCCGAATTTTTTGACTTCAAATCAATAATGTCCGGATAAAATAGATTCGCATGCTCGTTAAACTTTTTATTTACTAAATTATACTCCTAACTAACTTGCTTTGAATTGTTTTGCTGAAATGTCAATTTTTTTCAATTTCTTATTATCGCCATCTGATTTCAAACACGAAAACTACAAGTCCATTTGGTTTTTTTGTAAACATATTTAATTAGCCGAGTTTATAAGTAGGTGTCACTAATGGCTTATTATAAAAAAAAACATGAACGAAAGGCATGACGTCATGAGGTGTAAAGATGTGTTTGTAAATAAAGGGGTTTTAGTAAAACGTTAATTAAATATCTATAAACAAGATTTTATTAATTGATTTTCAAATCATATATATTTATCAATTATTCTTCTTGATAACGTAGAAATTAAAATTCAGTTTTGTAAGATTTTTCATTTAAGAAAAACGATATTGAAAAACATAATATTTCATATGATTTGTATGAAAAATCCATTTTTTTTTGTCTTCCTATCCTCCTTATATTAAGTTCGAATTTTATCCTGAC
This sequence comes from Tipula vernalis, assembly GCA_958295665.1. Classification (NCBI taxonomy): domain Eukaryota; kingdom Metazoa; phylum Arthropoda; class Insecta; order Diptera; family Tipulidae; genus Tipula; species Tipula vernalis. The sequence continues at coordinate 382,511,603 of OY282559.1, read as the reverse complement.
GGCTTGTATATTTAGGTAAGCTTTGCCTATCTTTAGGTTTGTTAATTTACCAGCTCCTTTTAATTGCGCTCTTTTAACAGCAAGTAAATTGTTTAATTTGTACACATTGTATACTTTTCGCTTCTCATTAAATTATTTGTTGTTTTCCTGCTGTATTTTCTGTTTAGCACGTTCTCTCATCTCGTCAATTATTTAATTCATCAAACTTAGCGCTTCATTTGGAACTTCAAATGGTGAGGCTTACACTAGTGACGATAACAATCAGCATTCTTCTCACCACTTAATTTCATCACAGCAGGTATCACAATACTATTTATGTGTTTAACCTGCCTATTCCCTCGTGCCCTTCGTAGTCACACTAGACCCCTATATGCGATTTTGGTTGCTGGATTTACAAAAGACTTTTCTGCCTTTCCAATTTTTTCGTCCCTTTCGAAGAGCTTGAGATTGTTCATTGGAGAATCCATTCGAATTTGGTAAAACCATCAAAACTGATTACTTTGCTTTCTGTCTTCATCAAATTCGATCTATAAAACAGCCTCCTGTTCCTTTCCCAAGCTCTTAATTGTACTCGAACTCAACCAGTTTCAAAGCCCACCAGGCCATCGTTTTTCTTCATAGTAGCGTTAAATGCCAGACAATCGATCACAATTTTGAATTTCAGTCCTAAAAGATAAGCTCGAAATTTCTCCAATCATTTAACAAGGGCCTCCATATATGACGCAATTTTAAGTTTACGTTTGGCTATTGCTTGGTCTGTGAATCAAGAAACTGATCTTTCATAAATTTCTGAATAATTTAACTGTTTTACGTTGGCTACTAACTCAGATTTCTCTGCCACTACCAACATTGCCTTAAACGAATTTTCGTTGGTGATATAAATAATCCGTTTGACGTTTGTACAAACCTTCTGTTCTTGGAATTTCTCAATATTCCACGAGAAATGTTGAACACTCATGGCATTTATGGCATTTCAATACTTTGTCCTTGTTTCTCGCACATACATATAGAACTGCCCAAAAAACTTCCATAAAGTGTGTAAAATAAAAGTTCAATAAAGTCAAGTCAAGTGACGTAAAAGTATGCATAGTGTTAAACGAACGAATACTATCTCGGAACTGCTTATAGTTAGGATGGCTTGGGTCTGATAAAAATATTCTCAAAAAGTGAGTAAGTGTAATCAGTGAGTGAGTGACCTGGGCCTTTCTTATTATAGATATACACGTACATTATGTACATATATCTCAAGTAGTACCCACTTAAATAATTGTCTCATTATTTAAAGTGGTTATGTAGGTTGATACAAGATGAGAGATATGATGAAATAAAAAATAAAAGACAGATTTCTAACCGGAAAAATGACGATGAAAAATAAACTGAACTGAACTGAAAAAAATTATGTAAATTTAGCATACAAATATCCTTAAGGTATATTTTTATTCTTAAATCATAATGACGAGTCGTTTCTTTTTCCACTAACTTAGCAACAAGAAATCTGTCGGGTATGTAAATACAAAGATGAAAAAAGCAGAGCAAAACATTTTTTTTTTGTAACAAATTTGCTTTGATTACACTTGAGAACGTGGATGTAAATTAAAAATTGGACATGGTTCATCAACCTGCCTTAAATATTTATTAAAATGCGGTTTCAGACATTTTAATCCATTAGAATTGGTACGTTTTCATTAAATTCCATTATTCGATATCATCGTCACAAATATGTTTCGAAATACCGAACATAAAAAAAACCATATTAAAATATCTATCTATAGCATATGTAGTATCTATGATGCTAATAATGTGTTATTTAATAGAACATCAAATTCATGTCTTTCTATAAAGCAACATATTGATTTTATATAATAATAATGTACGTAGCATAAAAATAACTATGTTTAAGCTTTTTGTACGATTATGTGAACAGATACACTTCATATTGCGCTGTGGAACCTATGTTAGGTTCTGATTTTTTTCTGTAACCCAATTCGATTAGTAGATTACGTGCAGTAAAACATTTGTCTTTGTATCCTCAGAAGGCCTTAAATATTTGTGGAACCTATGTTCAGTACACCGCGTAATACAAGGCACTTCTGTATATCGAATCGATACAATATATCTACCGATATAACGATTATACGTGCATTAGCTGTAACCACTTTAAATGAGGTTATTGGCCTGGAATTAACTATTATAAGTAAGTACTGTGTCAATTCGCAGTCGAGTGTTTAAAAAAACACAAAAAATACAAAAATAAGGCTTCAAGACTAATCGCATTAAAAAGTCGCACATACTAAATACAAAAACAAAATTTTTGTTTTAATTAAATTTTAAGGGTGGTGTACGCACAAGATTATAATCCACCCATTCAATTTTTTTTCGCGCTGTAATTATTTCTTGGAGCTGGTGTATATTGTGTGTGTCCTATGTTGGATGCTGATTTTATTGGTACAAAAACAATAATACAATATATTAATTTGTGTAACAAAATGAACAGAAAATTTCCTTATCGCTGTTATCACATTTCCGTTGAGTTTTTTTTTTTTTTTTGTTTTCTTTTTGTTACGGAAAATTTAAGATTGCCAGTTTTGAATGATAAAATAACGACGATAGCGGAACAATGGAATAAGCAAGATAATGCCCGCTTGAGTATAAATCGCCGTATATTTAATTTGAAATGGAAATATGTGTACATGACACGGTTTAATAAGTACATATAGACAAAATCTTTATTGTCGAGTGAATGATGATGATGATGATGATGATAATGGATTTCATGGCGGGAATAGTTATATTTAGATATTAGATTGTCTTTAGAATTGCGAGATTATATTTTTGCGATATTCGTTCACATATAATATTGGAACTCTTTACTGAATTGATATGATAAGCTTGAATAAGTTTTACCGTTTGATAATGGAGTCAGTAAGCGAAGTACTTAAATCTCTTGCCACGTGCTGGGGAAGTGCCAATTGGTTTATTTAGATAGAGAATAGTTTGTTGAGCCTCTCAACTATTCCTCCATGATCTGATATTGTTAACGCGATGGTTTGAGTGACTGTAGCATTTTAGTTTCAGAACAATTCAACGTGTCTTTGATACGTAAAGAGGAGTATCTAAAAAGTAACTTTGTGATTATTAGGGTATTGACCACCACAATCTCGTTTCGAAATTTTTTTAACAAAACTTGAAATTCTTTTAGAAAATCATAAAATTATGGTCTTTGATTAGTAACCGTGCCGAAACTCGGCTTCTAATCTATATTCCATACAAGTGTAACTTGAACCATTCCATTAAAGCTTACGTTTGTATTTATTACATCCATATCTCAAATAAATCAATATAAGTTCATAGAATTTCTGAATAACAAGCCCTAATTGAAAAACGCGGAATTTTAAAAGCTACCTTGACCAATATAAAAAAGTTTACCGATAAATTTGGTTGGTGTGCTACTCAGGTTGTAAATTGCGTGATCATTGGTTAATTCGTATTTTAATGAAAGAATCGATCTGCAGAGATAACAGGCTTCACACAGACTAGAGTCCATGCAGCTACAAAAACTTTCCTTAATTGTGTAATGTGCAACGCAAACAGTCATCAGCCGTTCAAGTGTTTCAGGTTCATAAAACTAAATTAATCAGAAAGAACGCAATTTGTAGGAACGCATAATTTATGTCAGAACTGTTTAAATTCAAGTCACGACCATAACAGTTGCCAAAGCTTAAATCGATGTTATAATCGTGGAAATAAACATTGCATCATACTTCGCCACATCAATATTCGCAGAATTGAATTTATAACATTTATAGAATTTATAGAATTCAAAGAATTCATAGAATTCAATGAAATTATAGAATTTATAGAATTTTACGAATTTCTAAATTTTATAGAATTTTTTTAATTTATTAAATTTTTAGAATTTCTAGAATTTAGAAAATTTATTAAATGTTAAAAATTTCTAAAATTTAGAGAATTTATAGAATTCATAGAATTTATAGAATGTATGGAATTTTTAGTAAAATTTGGGTTCGTACAATATATAGAAGTAGAGTTGAAACAATTTAAAGAATTCATAGAATTTATTTTTAAAATTCATAAAATTTAGAAACTTATTGGAATTTGTGAAATTTATGGATTTTATAAAATTTATAGAATTTATACAATTTATGGAATTTATATCATTTATAGAATTTATGAAATTTATAGAACTTATACAATTTAAAGAATATATTAAATTTCTAGAATTTAGAGAATTTATAGAATTTATTCAATTTTTACAATTTATAGAATTTATTGAATTCATTGAATTCCAAGAATTTGTAGAATTTACTATATATTGAATGGTAATAGTAGTTCAATAGAATGTATGGAATTTTAGTAAAATTTGGGTTCCTACAGTATATAGAAGTTGAGTTGAAATACTTTAAAGAATTCATAGAATCTATTTTTAAAATTCATAAAATTTACAGAATTTTAGAATTTGTGCAATTTATGGAATTTATTCAATTTATGGAATTTATACAATTTATAGAATTTATGAAATTTATAGAATTCAGAGAATTTTAAGAATTAGTAAAATTAATAGAATTAATAGAACTTATATAATTTTTAGAATTTACAAAATTTAAAGAATTTAGGCAATTTAAACAAGTTATGGACTTTATAGAATTCAATTAATTCATAGAATTCATAGAATTCAAAGAAATTATAAAATTTATAAAATTTACAGAATTTTTAAAATTTATAGAATTTCTGGAATTTAGAGAATTTATAGAATTCTTCGAATTTATAAAATTTATACAATTTATAGAATTTATAGAATTTATAGAATTCATAGAATTCAAAAAATTTATAAAATTTACAGAATGTATGGAATTTTTAGTAACATTTGGGTTCAAACTGATAAAGTTTATCAGTTTTAATATAAACAATATAGAAGTATAGTTTAAACAATATATAGAATTCATAGAACCTATTTTTAAAATTCATAAAATTTAAAGAATTTGTAGAATTTATAAAATTTACAGAATTTAAATAATTTATGGAATTTATACAATTTTTAGAATTTATGAAATTTATAGAATTCATAGAATTTAAAGAATTTACAATATAAAATTAATAGAATTTGTAGAACTTATAAAATTTATAAAAATAACAGAATTTAAAGAATTTAGGCAATTTAAACAATTTATGGAATTTATAAAATTCATAGAATTCAAAGAAATTACAATGTAAAATTTATAGAATTTAAAGAATTTATAAAATTTATAGAATTTATCTAATTTATAGAATTTATAGAATTTAAAGAATTTTAAAAATTTATAAAATTTTAGCATTTATAGAATTTTAAGGATTTATAAAATTTATAGAATTTATACAATTTACAGAATTTATAGAATTCAAAGAATTCAAAGAATTTTTAAAATTTATAGAATTTATCTAATTTATTGAATTTATAAAATTCTTATAATTCAAAAAATTTATAAAATTTATAGAATTTATGGAATTTTTAGTAAAATTTGAGTTCGTTCAGTTTATAGAAGTAAAGTTGAAACAATTTATAGAATTCATAGAATCTGTTTTAAAATTCATAAAATTTACGGAATGTTAGAATTTGTTAAATTTATGGATTTTATAAAATTATAAACTTATTGGAATTTATAGAATTTAAACATTTAAAGAACTTACTGATTTTTAGACTTTATACGATTTACAGAATTTATAGGATTTATACAATTTATAAAATTTAAATAATTTATGCAATTAATAAAATTGAGAGAATTGATACAATATTAAGACTTATAGAATTTATCTATGTTAGTGAATTTATAAAATTTGGAGGATTAATGGAATTTATAGAATTCGTAAAATTTATAGAATGTGTAAATTTAAAGAATTCAAGAAATCTACAGAATTTGTAGAATTTATAAAATTTATAGAATTTATACAATTTATAGAAGTTATAGATTTTATAGAATCCAAAGAATTTATAGAATTTAAAGAATTTATAAAATGTACAGAATGTATGGAATTTTTAGTAAAATTTCGGTTTGTACAGTATATAAAAGTAGAGTTGAAACAATTTATAGAATTTGCATAATCTGTTTTTAAAATTCATAAAATTTCAGATTTTTAGAATATTTGAAATTTATGGATTTTATAAAATTTATAGAACTTACAAAATTAATAGAATTTAAAGAATTTAAAGAATTTATACAATTTACAGAATTTATGGAATTTTTAGTAAAATTTGAGTACGTACAGTTTATAGAAGTAGAGTTGAAACAATTTATAGAATTCATAGCATCTGTTTTTAAAATTCATAAAATTTAAAAACTTATTGGAATTTATAGAATTTTTAGAATTTATAGAATTTATAAAATTTTAGAATTTCTAGAATTTATGAAATTCATAGAATTCATAGAATTTATAGAATTCATAGAATCCATAAAAATCAAAGAATTTATTGAATTTAAAGAAATTTTAAAATTTATAGAATTTATCTAATTTATTTAATTTATAAAATTTAGAAAATTGATGGGATTTTTAGCAAAGTTTGTGTTCTTACAGTTTATAAGAGTAGAGTTCAAGCAACTTTTAGAATTCATAGACTCTGTTTGTAAAATTCATAAAATTTATAAGCTTATTGGAATTTATAGAATTTAAACATTTAAAGAACTTACTGAATTTTTAGACTTTATATGATTTACAGAATTAATAGGGTTTATAGAATTTATAAAATTTAAAGAATTTATGCAATTAATAAAATTGAGAGAATTCATACAATGTTAAGACTTATCGAATTTATATATGTTGGTGAATTTATAAAATTTAATAATTCAAATAATTTATAAAATTTGGAGGATTTATGGAATTTATAGAATCTATAGAATATGTAGAATTTAAAGAATTCAGGAAATATATATAATTTGTAGAATGCATAGAATAAAATTAATTGAATTTATAGAATTAATAGAATTTATAGAATTTATAGAATTTATAGAATTTATAGAATTTAAAGAATTTATAGAATTTATAGAATTTATAGAATTCATAGAATTCACAGAATTTGAAGTATTTATACAATTTATAGAATTCGAACAATTTATAGAATTTAATAGAAAGAAGAATTTTTAAAATTTACAGAATTTATGGAATTTTTAGCAAAATTTCAGTTCGTACAATTTAAAGAAGTAGAGTTGAAACAATTTAAAGGATTCATAGAATCTGTTTTAAAATTCATAAAATTTACGGAATTTTAGAATTTGTAAAATTTATGGATTTTATAAAATTATAAACTTATTTGGATTTATAGAATTTACACATTAAAGAACTTACTGATTTTTAGACTTTATGTGATTTACAGAATTTATAGGGTTTATAGAATTTATAAAATTTAAAGGATTTATGCAATTAATAAAATTGAGGGAATTGATACAATATTAAAACTAATAGAATTTATATATGTTAGTGAATTTAAAAAATTCAAGAAAATAATTCAAATAATTTATAAAATTTGGAGGATTTATGGAATTTATAGAATTTATAGAATGTATAAAATTTATAGAATTCAGAAAATCTATAGGATTTGTAGAATTCATAGAATTTATAGAATTTCTCTTTTCTTCAATTTATAGAATTTTGAGAATTTATAGAATTCTCAAAATTCTATAAATTGAAGAAAAGAGAAATCAGTTTGATAATTTAAAAAATTTGGAGGATTTATGAAATTTATAGAATTCATAGAATTTATAGAATGTGTAGAATTTAAAGAATTCTGGAAATCTATAGAATTTGTAGAATTCATCGAATTTATAGAATTTTTAAAATTTTTTAAATTTATAAAATTTATAGAATTTTGAAAATTTATAGAATTTATAAAATTTTAGAATTTCTAGAATTTATATAATTTACAGAATGTATAGAATTTATAGAATTTAAAGAATTTAAAGAATTAAAAAAAGTTTACAGAATTTATAGGGTTTTTAGCAAAATTTGAGTTCTTACAGTTCATAGGAGTAGAGTTGAAACAATTTATAGAATTCATAGAATCTGTTTTAAAATTCATAAAATTTACAGAATTTTAGAATTTGTAAAATTTGTGGATTTTATGAAATTATAAACTTATTGGAATGTATAAGATTTAAAGAACTTACTGATTTTTAGACTTTATACGATTTACAGAATTTTTAGGGTTTATAGAATTTATAAAATTTGGAGGATTTATAGAATTTATAGAATTCAGAAAATTTATAGAATTTATAGAATTCATAGCATTTATAACATTTATAGAATTTATAGAATTTACAGAATTTACAGAATTTACAGAATTTACAGAATTTATAGAATTCATAGAATTCATAGAATTCAAAGACACTATAAAATTTTTAGTTAAATTTGGGTTCGTACAGTATAAAGAAGTAGAGTTTAAACAATTTAAAGAATTCACAGAATCTATTTTTAAAATACATAAAATTTACAGAATTTTAGAATTTGTGAAATTTATGGATTTTATAAAATTTATAGAATTTAAAGAATTTGTAGAATTAAAAAAACTAATTGAATTTTATAATTTTTAGAATTTATAGAATTTAGAGAATTCATAGAATTCATATAATTCATAGAATTTAAAGGATTTATAAAATTTATAGAATTTGAACAATTTATAGAATTAATAGAATTTAAAGAATTCATAGAATTTATACAACTTAAAGAATTTATAAAATATACAAAATTTATGGAATTTTTAGCAAAATTTCAGTTCGTACAGTTTAAAGAAGTAGAGTTGAAACAATTTATAGGATTAATAGAATCTGTTTTAAAATTCATAAAATTTACGGAATTTTAGAATTTGTAGAATTTATGGATTTTATAAAATTATAAACTTATTTGAATTTATTGAATTTAAACATTAAAGAACTTACTGATTTTTAGACTTTATATGATTTACAGAATTTATAGGGTTCAGAGAATTTATAAAATTTAAAGAATTTATGCAATTAATAAAATTGAGAGAATTGAAACAATATTAAGACTAATCGAATTTATATATGTTAGTGAATTTATAAAATTTTTACGTATATTTTAAAAAATTTGGAGGATTTATGGAATTTATAGAATGTGTAGAATTTAAAGAATTCAAGAAATCTATAGAATTTGTAGAATTCATAAAATTCATAGAATTTTTAAAATTTTTAGAATATATAAAATTTTTAGAATTTATAAAATTTTATAATTTCTAGAATTTATAGAATTTATAGTATTTATAGAATTTATAGAATTTATAGAATTTAAAGAATTTATAAAATTTACAGAATGTATGGGATTTTTAGCACAATTTGAGTTTATAGGAGTAGAGTTGAAACAATTTATAGAATTCATCGAATCTGTTTTAAAAGTCATAAAATTTACAGAATTTTAGAATTTGTACAATCTCTGGATTGTATAAAATTATAAACTTATTGGAATTTATTAGATTTAAAGATTTAAAGAACTTACTGATTTTTAGATTTTATACGATTTACAGAATTTTTAGGGTTTATAGAATTTATAAAATTTGTAGGATTTATAGAATTCAGAAAATCTATAGAATTTGTAGAATTGATAGAATTTATAGAATTTTTAAAATTTATAGAATTTATATAATTTATAGAATTTATGGGATTTTTAGCAAAATTTGGGTTCATACAGTTTATAGAAGTAGAGTTGTTTTTAAAATACATAAAATTTATAAACTTATTGGAATTTATAGAATTTAAACATTTAAAGAACTTACTGAATATTTAAACTTTATGTTTTTTGTTAATTTCTGCTACCTCAACATACTACGCCCTGTAAACGGTCCGTTAACTATCGTTTGTTGAAAATTTTGCAGATCTTTGTAATCGGTCGCGTTTATGTGGATGTAGCTGTTCTGAAAGTGACTACGTGGAGAACTTTGTTTTCACCTGGATGGATTGTTGTAACTCTTGCACGCGCCCATTTGCACGGTGGTAGGTTATCTTAGTATTACTAAGTCGGCAGGCTGGATGTTTTCGTTGGTAGATTTCCATTTGTTGCTTTACTGCAAGGTATTGAGATATTCATTGCAAAACCTTTTCCAAAAATTTGTGTACGTTGCTGATCTTTTTGTCACATTTTTAACCTTGCTTCAGAAGTTTAAATAATATTTTCTTCTGGAATCACACCATCGACCCAATTAAGAAATGTGATAGTGTGAGCACCTCATAGGATGAGTCTTCGTTTAATATTGCGCGTAACGGTCTTAAATTTAATATCGATTTGACTTCATAAGGTGTTCATCTCTTCGTATGTCAACTTTATTCCGTTGGTTGCTTTAATTATCCGCCTACCATAAACCACCAAAATGAGGTGCAACTGGCGGGATAAAATGCCAATTTTTCCTATTTTGGTCCGGATAATTTATTATATTGCTGCTATGTGTATGAATGCCTCAGATGTTAAATCAGTGACGGTTTCGATATTTATGGCTTTCGTCATCTTACATATTCGAAAATTGTGATGAACTCCTTTATTATTTTTGCCCCTATTCCTCTTTTGGAAGGTAATTGGATGGGCCCCACATAGTCAACACATGTGATGTTAAGGAAGGGCTGATTTATCGTATTGACTGTCCAGGGAGTAAATGACTTGGCTTTAACTATTTTAAGTGCTGTTACAGTCTTATTTCGCGTAGAATTAAATCGCTAGTTGCTACTTAATCGTAATGATAGCTTAACACTATAATCAGTTTGCTGTAGGTTGAATATTTATTGGTTTAATCTACCATTATGACCCGCTGGACTATTTTTAAATGAGATATGGTTCCATTGACCTCTTGGTAATACTTCTGACAATTCTAGCCTTGAAATTGAAACCTGCTTGATTGGAGCCACCCTTCTTTTAGCCGTAATCAGGTTCGCTTTGATTTTCCATTTTTTTCCAACAAACAACAAATGGCAAACGGAATCTGAATTTTTTGTAGTTCCTTTAATTTTATTGTGAATGCATTGAATGCTGAGAATTTTTACACAATTTTTACAAGTGCAAATGTGGTAGAACAAGTGGCAGACGGAAGGAGCAATGTCTGGTGAATAAGGCGGGTGGGTGGGGTAGGACATCCTATTGAATCCCTTCCAAAGTTTCCTTGACTGCTTTTGCAACATGTGGCCCAGCGTTGTCTTGCTGAAAGATCACTTGTTTATGTCTTTTGGCATATCGTGGACATTTGGGCTTAATTGCATCAATTGTTGTTGATAACGTTCTTCAGTGATGGTTTCATTAGGCTGGACTAGCTCATAGTAGACCACTCCGAACTGATCCCATCAGATGCACAGCTCTAGCTTCTTGTCATGAATATTCGGTTTGCCCGTTGAAGTTGATGCATGACCGGGCTTACCCTCACGATTTTTTACGCTTTGAGTTGCCGTAGTGGACCCACTTTTCGTACCCCGTCATGATTCGATGCAGGAAAACCTTCCGAATTTGTCTTTGGAGCACGTGAAAAACGGCGTTCGACGTCTCTTGGCCTAAGTTCATACGGAACCATATTTCCTCCTTTTTCGACCATACCCATGGCCTTGAGACGGTTTTGAATCACTTGTTGAGTTACTCCTAAAGTTCCAGCGAGCCCCTCTTGAGTTTGGTACGATCTTGGAACAATAATGCCTGCAACTCAACGTCTTCAAACTTTACTGGCCTCCCTTTACTGGCCTATCCGACAATACATTTGTACATCCAATATAAGATTTTTGAAAATGGATCCTGTGGCCTTCTTGATTCACAATTGAACTTCGAGTAATCGGTTAGCACACAATGTAACAAAATCAAAACTACTAAAATTATGGTAGACAGCTGAAACTCCAGGGTAATTCAAATAAGGAAACAATAGCTTTAGTTCAAGATATATTCAAAATCACCTTTATACCACAGATATCGTAGAGACTGGGAACAGTGACATTGGAGGGGTCTTGACTTAATAGAAAAATAACACTTCCGATTAGTCGAATTCCACCAAAATTTTCAGAGATTTCCCATTTAAAAGACGTGAATATGAAATTTTCAGTCTATCCGGAAGTTCGTTTGGACTATAGAAAACTAACAGACGAACAGACAGGTATAAATCACTTTGAAATAAATTTTTCTGACCCAGAAGAGCGAACTAAAATCCGAAAGAACTTTTCCAAAACGTCTAATGCTAACCCAGCGTTATATACATGTTCCAATAAGTATATGATTCCTATTAGATCGATACTAATTGAAAACAAAAAATTGAGCCATAAATGGCATTTTCCGAAATTACAATTCAGCGATTGGCAAGGACAATATAGAATGGCGATAGCAAACCCAATCGACCCCAAATGAATTCTATGTGTGTGACATAATTTAGGTGGATTTAAATTCCGCAATAGCATTATTGGTGCACCAATTTTGAAATAAAGAATATGAGGAAGCATTTCATTTAGCTCGAATGATATTTTCTTAATTTTGTAGCGGCATACTTTGAATTTGCGCAAGTATGACTTTTTGCAGGACTACTCATGGTTTCTATAATTCATTGCAATGTTTGGAAAGACTTTAAGAAAACATTAAGTCATCGTCTGACTCTACCGCACTGAAAAGAAATTTGTTGAAAAAATAACATAATATTTCGCGAATCAGCTGGCCCCAATTTTCCATCACCCAGGCGCAATATTTGATTTGAGAAATGATAAAGCATCTTTACGTTGGTTCATTAGCCTATTTTTTGACATGCCACAACAGGCGTTTGATTCATCAGCTAGTATTTCCCTTGGAAACTCCTACAATTTTTATTTAACCATTTATCTAAACTTAATCCCGTGAATTTTTCCCCTAGATCCACCTACGACCCCTCGAATCCGTATATAGAAAATACTACGAAACCCTGCTCATAAGTAAAATACGACAAACCAACATCTCATCTTTAAAAAAATGGATTTATATCGTTTTTCCAGTGTACCCTTCAAAAGGAGGTGCTAAACAATATTTTAACTCTCTTAGATCAAGGGGACGAACCCTTTAGACCCATCAGAGTAGATGATTAATTTCATTTAACCATTTATCTAAACTCATTCCCGTCAAAATGGAGCCCAACCCATCCAAAAATACAACAAAAATCTGCTCTTGTTAGGTATGAAGTGCCTACGCAAAGTTTTAATTTCGCTGGGAACGTCTAAAGACCATACATACTGACGTACATAATTTTCATATTTGTATACAGATTAATTCTACAATAATAGCAGAATCATTATAACATGGATCAACAGTAATCCCGCGAACAAACACGCACATATTTTTTTATACAAAATGTCACATTTATACTAATTACGTGTACATCGGGTATGACTGGAGCGCACAAAATGTATCACATACATGTATGGTATATATTTAAATTGTATCCAATTATCCGGCATTTATTTCGCAAAATGTAATTACCATAAATTTCCAATTTTTCTCACCAAATGAAACTCATAAATATGTATTTGGTACAATATGCTCGTCTCTATATTCAGACATACATTGTATGTACATATCCGATTGTAATTTATATTTACTAGTTTTTTAGACTATATACGAGTACATTTGACATCGATAAATTTCACTTTTATATTTAGCTGAATAATAATTTAAAAATACAAAGCTTAAAATGAAGCTTTTTTGATTGAGTCCGCAAAATTGTACACGCGCGCTTGCACATATAAAATGCTTGACTCGTTATGTATTGCAAAAAAAAACCATAAAGAAGGCGTCTAAATAGCATGAGTATGACCTTCAGAATTCATTTTTATGAGGTACACAAAATGTAATGCCTGTTTAACTTTTAACCACATCCTTCTATCTATAAACACAGGATGATGATCATCATTATTGTTATGTATATGGATGGGTAATGATTTAAATGTATGTGGTAGTCAAATGCTCATATTCGTGTGTACCGTATAAAGACAAGAAAATGCCATAAATTTTCCCAAAGATTATATCCATCATATACATACATTGTGTTGTATGATGTGTAACATAGGATTTAATGATGTTGAAAGATTGTATGCGAAGCAACACATGGATATTAGCAACAATTACGGTAATAAAACTCAAGCTGCGTGTATTTTAGTGGAAATTTCTTTATATTACAACGCCTTAATCTCGTTTGTGGTGAGAATAAATTTATTACAACAACCCTAAATGATTTCAAGGTGTCAAATTTTGCCAAAATAAAAAAAAAAAAAAAACAACAACAAAATGGTTAAGTAAAGAACAAATGTAATGTGAAAGCTTCAAAATTTCGAAAAAATTTGCTTTACAATTTAATCTATTATTTATCTCACGAGGTGATCAGATCTTCGCTTCTGAAAATTAACTAAACTCCTAAATCAGTTCCAAACTGAACCTCTTAACACAATCATCAGCTAAACCTCCAATCAAATCGTCAACCGAACCCTGAACTCAATCACAAATTCCAAATAAAAATTAACCTTCAAATCAACCCTTAACCTAACCTCAAATAACTTTCTATCTGATTACTCAACCCCAGCGCAAGTTAACTAAACTCGGCTCTCACTGAAAATCAAATCAACTCGAACCTTAATCAACCCTAACTTGACCTCAACTGAATCCAACTCTAAATTCAAAACTGGTCCTCAACTGAACCCCATAGCACAACCCCAACTCAACAACCTACTCGACAACAACCTAACGCTCAACGAAACCTTCAACTAAACACTCAACTCAATGCTCAAATCAACACAGTCCGATAAACTAAATGCACACATGAACTCAACTCAGAACAAGCTAAGCTAACTAGCAACTTAAATCTCAACTTAACTGCCAAATAAATCTCCAACTAACTGGCTGATTGAACCCTAACTAGATTCGATTACAAATTCTACTCCAATCTCAACGCTCTCTTCAATGCTTAAATTATCATGGCATGGTCCGAATTTATTTCATGCGTATATGAACTCAGCTCAATCTCTCACTAACTAAGATTAGAAAATCAAATTTTCAGAAATTTGGGGTTGTTTGAAGTAAAATCTGCAAATGTATCAAGAAATTTAAGAAGAATGTTTTTAGTGAAATATCCAAAATTTTGTTAGAAATTGAGAAAAGTACAAAATTTTAGAAATACTTTGAAGAAATATTTGTTAGAAATATTAAAGTTTCAGAAGCAGTAGGAACCATTATAAAAATTATTATTTTCTTCTTAGAATTTGCAAATTAAATTTCAGAATTTAGAATTAAAAAACCAAAACAATTTCATAATTTATCAAAATTTTCTAAATTCTTGAAATTGATTTTTTTGCAAAATTTTGTTCAGAATTTCTGAAATTAATAAAAATTCAAAAGTTCGGAAATTTTCCGAACACAATTTTGTAAAAGAATTTTAATTTTATAAAATTCCCGCTATTCTGAATTTTAAAATTTGTATTTAAAAAATTACGACATTGCCCAATCGATTAAATTATCCAACCATATATAGTATGTTACAAAACCCAGATAAATTTTTATTTCTTGCTTTTAGGTATATGCTGTTTAATAGTAACTAAGCAGAATGCACTGATTTCGAAGTAGAGTACTTCTTTCTGAAGATCATTTCTGTGACAAAACCAAGCAGCAACTAGTCTGATAAAGAAGCAGTCTAAAGTGTGTGGACTGTGGTTATCATTGGGTTAAACCAATAACTGGTAATTTGCAGGGCCGAACCACCCTCCTATACCATAATGCATGTTCTCTTCCAAAACTTGTCTCAAATGTTTGGTTGACAATTTCATTGAATTAGCCAGAAAAATTTCTTTCGGTAAAAACCAACCTTTTGTCCGTTCTTCTAATGCATCTAATAGTCCAAGTATCAATACACTAAAAATACAAGCAAATGCTAAGAACCCTAAGTCAAGCAATTTCGATACGGTAGCAAGCAGAATCCCTCCACTAATACTGTTCAGCAGACGTAAACACGCAATTGGCAAACATAGATGGAACGCTAGCTTCGTTGGTTGACCTAACAGTCAATTATTCGTGCAATTTTTATACCGCGTTGAGTGATTATCTGTCGCCTTTAATAGATTTATGAACGATTTACTTATTCTGTTGAGAAAAATTGCTCTTGAATGGCATTGGCCACCTTTAGGGCGAAAAGGTGACATTGAATGGAAAGACTTAAAGCAAGACATGAGAACCCGATTTTAGGATCGCAGTACTGATTTCGAAATTCATCAATCCATTGCAGCTCGAAAAAAAAAGCTAAATAAAGTTTTCTTGAGTTTTATCGGATGTATTGGATTCGACACTTGCCCTTATGCAGGTAATTTTTGACTATGACAATCTAATGTCTAAATTTACTCCAAATACCTAACCAGTTTAAATGAAACCGCATTCACTTAAATCTAACCCGATAAAACTGCATTCACTGATTCGAGGCCCTCTCCTTATCACTTCCTGGTAATGCCGTTCGGCCTATGTAACACCTCTCAGACGTTGTGTAGGCTGATGCACAAAGTACTCTCCTATTATTTTCATAATCGGGAGTTTATTTGGTTAGATGATTTTTTCGCAATAGCTGCAGAACGTTCTAAATATTCACATGCACAGGGTTTTCGCAACTACCAAGACAATATGCCAGCTTCTTCGATTCCTCGGAATGGTAGGGTTGTACCATCGTTTTATGTTTGCAACTATCTGTTCTCCACTTACCGACCTATTAAAACGAAACCAAAAAGAATCCTTGGATGAACAAGCAGATTATGCATTTAATGACCTCAAAACTGCTTTGGCGAGAGCCATAGTTCTTCGAAATGCAAATTGCTCAAAACACTTTTTTATCCATTGCAATATCACCTCGTGTGGGATAGAAAGCGTTTTCTTCCAAAAAAAAATCGATGAAGGAGAAGGGTACCCGATAGCATACTTTTCTCATAAGCTAAATTCCGCTCAGCAGAAATATAGTATAATGGAAGTGGAATGTTTGTCCATAGTTGAACCCTCACCATCATCAACGATCGGCTAATGGATCAACGAAACTTGTTCGGATTGCTTGCAAGGTGGAGCTTGAAATTGCAAGGGTACAATTTTAACATCGAATATCGTAAAGGGTAAAGGGAATGCATCCACCTTCATGTAGATGATGAAGCATTTTTGAGATGCTGTTTACCTTGGAAAAATTAAAACTTTAGGTTTGCAAAGACGTTTGAAATTTTGAGATGTGTGATTTTGTATGTTCAGAGTTATGAGACCTTTAAGCAAGAAAGACCACTAATTTAGGACCGTACCAAAAGAGTAAATCCCGGAATATATCTTTTCAGATAATGGAAAACAATTCCAAGTGCACATCTTTTCTGATTTGCTCAGAATTTACGGCGTTAAACAAGTGTACACAAGTGTATTCAACTGGATGAAATTGGTTTTAGTTTCAGGAATGCCATTCACAACGCTACTGAATTTCCCCTGTATTTTTTTTAGCGTTCGAACAGCATCTGGTGGAACATTAGTCATTTTACCAACGAACGCGAGAAACGGATACAAGAATTAATTCTATTCCAAATTAAGTCAGCATATCACCGAAATGTTACCGCGTATAATTTGCAAAGTAAGCCTCGTGTGTTCGAATCAGGTCAAATAGTGTTGGCCAAAAATTTCCTGCAAAGTCATTCTTTTCGGCGAAACTAGCTTCAATATTTGTGAAAGCAACCGTTTTTATGAAGATATGACAATCGATAATACCGCTTACATACAATGTTAGAGTTGTGTAATCAAACGCAAAGGAATTCCTTTTGAGAATGCTGTTCCACATTACACCAACTGCCTTCGGTGACTTGAAAATGATGAACAATTTAGTATGTGAAACCTGCTAAGAAGCATGCGTACACAAAACTAGAATTGGTACTCTATGCGTATGCTTTGAAGAAATGCCAATTTTCCAAAGAAAGAAAATTCTAATTTCAAAATGATTCTAAAACGAAAAACGCTCTCAAAGGAATATTAGACCAACCGAAAACATTTTTTTTTTATGATTGTATATTATTAGAAATATAATTTCCACAGAAAAAATTAAAATTTTGAAAGCTCAAAATTTTAAAGTTTAGTGTTAAGTATAATGAGCGTAGTGTAAATCTATAATGGGCTGAAAGGTGGTCAGAACTTCGGTTTTGGTTATTCAACTCAAAATGAATCTCTTAAGTCAATCTTCAGCTCAACCTCCATCTCAATCGCAACATAATTCTAAACGCAATCACCAAATTAACCAAAAACCAAACTCTCAAATCAATCACCAAATCAACTCTTAAATAATTCCCCAACTGAACAATTCACTTAACCCCAATGCAGGCTAACTAAATCCTAACTCAACTTCAACTCAACTTAGCTCGAACCATCATATACTATCATATCATCATCATAAAATACCATCATACCATCGTACCATCATACCATCATACCATCATACCAACATACCATCATAACATCATCATCATCATACCACCACCATCATTACCATCACATCATTCTTTTATACAAATCATATACCATTATATCATCATAACATCATACCATCACACCGTCATCAAAAATCAATTCAACTTTTGAAGTTTTAGAACTTCCACTGTAGTAACTTTGGACCTGATTATCATCATCACATACCGACAGATATTTCTGCGATGATACAGGTTTTACGAGTACACTTCAAATTGAAATTTGTACACTTCAATTTTTTCCCTTTTCACTTCAAATTGAACCTTTAACATTTCAAATTGAACTTTTTACATTTTAAATTGTACCTTTAGCAAAGTATATGTATGGCCAATTAGGATGGAACTTGGCTATTTCCTAGCCGGTTTTAGTGAAATTTGACATCCATAATTGAAATTGGAATATGGCAACAACTTTATCTAAAACTCATTTTAGAATCCCATTTCCAACGCACATGTCAAATTTCACCATAATCAATTAAGGAATTTCCAAGTTCCATCCTACTTGGTCATATTCCAGAACATAGTCTAAAAATCATTTGAGAATTCCATTTCCATTGGAAAAGCTGGATTTCATCAAAAGTTATAGAATCCCAATTTTATTGTTATACAAAAAAAAAAAATCACAAATCCTCAGTTTAACGAGCACCTCACTACAACGGACAACTTTTTTGGTCTAGTCGATTTCCGTTGCAGTGAGGTTTCCCTGTAGGTAGATTGCTCAACTGCTCACAAAACCCTAGTCCAACCCCAACAGCAAAACGGAACCCAACTTAATCCTTAACCCAACCGCAAACTCTTCGCCAAACTCAATCCTCAAACCAACATAAAAAAAATTGGTCAACAACTCCCTTTATCCTATCCAACCCCAACTGAACTACAACTCAACTTCAACTCAACCCGAAAATTAACCCCTAACTTAACCTTCAAATTAACTCCAAATTCAATGCCCAATTCAATAATTAACCAGGTGTTTTGGTTCAGTTCGTATGGCAGGTACCTCATCCTCTTTACGTACAGTTTTCAAAAGCTTTTTAAATCTCAAAAGCTTTTCAAAAGAAACAAAAAAAAAATGTTTCCTTCCGCAAAGAGAGATTTAAGCAGGGAGCGAAAAATTAATTTAAACACTAACGGTAACTTAATACCTTGCGACGCCTTATGTCAATCTTATATTATTACGGAAGTAGTAGCTAAACACGATTAGTAAGTTAAGGTCTCTACATATGGAAGTCTATATCGTAACAATCAGTTTAGTGAGCTAACGCAACTGGATTAATGTTAGTTAATCAAAACTGGTTTAGCTAAATCGCAGTCTGTCAAGGCTAAATTTTTCCATGCGGTAAAATTGCAAACTAATTGCAAATTAATTAACATTTTAAGCCAAAAAAATGTAAAAGAAAAAAAATAAAAGATGACCACATGGATCTTGAGTTAGGCCATTTCTATTGGAATACCCGTTAAAAATGGTTTTACTTAAATTTTTTCAAAAAAATTCTCGTTAGTACATAGATGAGTTTAATCGGTTTTAAGTGAATAAAACTTGAAAGATCCAAGTTAAGCATTTCCTAACAAGTATAATTTGAAGACTTTCTTCAAGTAATTTCTTCTATTAATTTAAGCAATTAGAATATGTGAAATCATTCTCTCAGAAGAGGAATCACCACCAACTGCAGTGATTTCCGAACCTACCATAACGATACCGTTTCGCGTAACGTTATCGATCTGATTCAATCATTGAACAGAGTCCAACTATAGCACACCAAAATATGGCAAATTCCAAAATATAGCACACCCAAATATGTTTGTAAGTAACCCCACCACTACCTCTCATATGTATTTACTTCCGCTAAAATCCATTTCTTCACAGACTTCAGACATTTTCTGTTTCAGTTGCCAATTGTAGTTAAGTTTAAATAGATTACCAACATTTTATGGACGAGGAATTAAGAGAAATTCGAGGATAATTTCACAGAAGATCACAAGCGAAATTTCTTTATTATTTTGTTCAAATAGCAATAACATTCAGAACTTAGAAAATGAAAACTCAGGTACACCATGTCTTTCTTATGAAACCTATTGCCATCTATAAATAACTGGTATGTTACTCACTTTATGCTCCCGACAAAATCAACTATTGCCTAAATTTTTGAAAAGTATTCTAGTTTTGCTCTTATGGCCTGAATAAGTCTGATTTTGCCTGATATAAGCATATTGTTTTTCTTAGCAAACGAATTGTTACGCGGGATTGTACTATATTGTGATTTTCATTAGTTTCCATAAGGGTTATCTTAGGGTATCCAATACCGATTATCGAGTATCCGGGTAATCGGATATTTTGCTCATTTTTCGAATATACTACTACCCAGATAATTAATCGGGTAAAATTTTTGTATGGCCAAATTAATTCTAATTTCAAAATGAATTAAATTCGCGACATGTAATTTTCTTAAAATAAAAAAATTTCATACGGATTTAACTCTTCTAAATGAACTTAAACTGAAATTTGTCTCTCGAAAAAGTTCTAAAAAGCTTATTGGATTACAAGAGATTGAGATGAATTAGCCGTTACACATACCTTATTATTATTAATTAATTTCTCGACGGATTTGATGTCATGAAATTAGTTCATAACTAAAAATCAATTAGTTTTGCGTCGAAAATGGCGCTAAATTACACCATTTTTGGCGGCTGAATTAATACCTGTGGACTTAATTCACGGTGACATATGATTGATTTAAAATTTATTTGGATTCACCTAAATTTAATTTATGAATAGAACAAAAAAATATTTGTAACATAATAAGAAGCCATTTCCCATATTATAAAATGAATTCATTGTCCGCATCCATCAACAAACGATTCGTATAGAATTGCTTTTTGGTGGCCATTACACAATATTTGAATATGAAGTCACAAAAAATATGTTACTTGTCACTTGATCAGAATCCAACCCAGGCGTGGCACAATAGGGAAGAAGGCATGGAGTGGTCTTGGTAGTGATATAGAACAAAACGCCGTTGTCCCATATAAAATAGTGAAACCGTCAGTTTGATTTTAAGTTTTGTCAGTCGGGATACAGTCCTGGCTAAACTGTGTTGGGTGATTTGGAATTCCACAATTGTTAGTTTTCCTTTATTGCCTCGTTCCTGTGCTTTAATTAACTCTTCGATTTTTATTGAATTTTATAGTGTCTTGAGCTGAATTATTTTTAATACGCAGCTATATACAACAGCCAAGAGCAAAGAAACTCGATCATATAGGTTTCTGCCAGATTATTTTTGGTTATCAGTTCTATTTATAACTTAATGACGTTTATCGTCAAATTAACGAAGCTATTTAAATTGTTGAATATTTTTTTGTCCATAGTTATATAACACTTTCTTAATTCTTTCGGCAGCGTCTCTAACCATTTTAATTTTTTTTTTGCTTTATAAAATAAATATATAGAGCACGTTTCCATTTCGCTTGATTTACTGCTAGCAAATATTTTGCCCGGTAGAAAACAAAAACATTTTCATAATTTATCTAAATTTCCTATAAAACTCCCATTAAAATTTTCTTCATAATTTTGTCAGAATTTAATAATAATTTACAAGTCCAGAAATTTTCATAACACAATTTTGTTAAAATTTTTAAATTTTATAAAATTCCCGCTTGTTTGAATTTTAAAATTTTTATTTAAAAAATTACGACATTGCCCAATCGATTAAATTCTCCAACCAAATATGTTACAAAACCCAGATAAATTTTTATTGCCTGCTTCTAGGTTGTATACACTGTAAGTTATTGGTTTTGTATGGTTTTGAACAACAAACCCAATTTTTATCGCTGTACGGGTTAATATCATTTATATATGCGGCATAAATAGTTAATAAATGAATATTGTTATCACCATTGTATTTACTCTGATACTAATATTATTATGATAACCCAAGCTGTTTTAATTTCACTGTAGATTTACTTTTTACGACTACCACCATACTCATACTCCTGTTATTAAAACGGCAGACTATAATTGTATGTACATGTGATGGAAATATTACAGTTTCCTAGCAAGCATCACCCCCCCCCCCATCCCCCTTACGGAGGAAATTTATTTGTGGACCAGAGAGTAAATGTTATATGTAATAATAATTAATGGTTGGTAAAATTTACGATAGATGTAATTATTTAATTACAGACCCTATAAGACAATGAATTTAATAGGCTTACCAAACCAATATGACATAGAGAAGGTTAAATTTTATTGAATAATGAATATACCATTTGGCATGACCACAAAATATTTATTACATCAATTTAGAAATATATCGCTGATAATGTTATCTTCCACACCTCCAGCACAACTCGTTTAATATTGTTATTTGGTTGGAATATCGAAAATTCTAATTATGTATATCTGGTTTAGATGAAAGCTCATTAAATATCGAGCAACGTTTTGGTGTCTTACTAGCATGTTTGTGTATGGTATTAATCCCATTTTGTTTGACGACATTTTTTTTTTTTTTTTTTTTCAATTACGATGAATGAAAAATCGATTCGGTAACAAATATACTTAAAGCTTTCCAAACAACATATAATTTAGAAAATGTACCATAAACATGCACCAACCATATATGATTTCGGTGATGTTATTTGATGTTTGATTCGTGTCAACATATCGAGAGAGATAGAAAAAGTCATATAATCCAAAACCCAGAGTACATATAGAAATACGGTTTAGTATAGGAGGCTGAAGCAAAAAAAAATTCGTTTGCTTTTTTCTTATTTGTAGACACAGGAATTTATGTTGTGTTGTTATCTTTCGGTTACCAGTTTTCCGTTTTTTTTTTTTTTTTGTATGTGCAAATATCAACTTTGTGACACCTGATATAATCGATTAATTTCGGTAAGTAGGGTTAGATGATTATTACTACAGGATTTCGTTTTGTTTGTTTATTTAAACACAAAGGGTGTGTGGGACGTAGAAATAGCAAATTTTTCTAATAATAGAGCAAAGACAACTAAAACCCTTTTGAAAAAAGAACGTTCACATCAGAATAGGAAATCGGCAATCTTATATGCTTTTTGGGATGATACCTACCTTTCTGTAATTTAATATTAAATCATTAAACCAGAATTATGGACAAAAACTGACATCGGAATTATGTGCAAAAGCATAGAAGAATTCGTTTGATTTACTTAGACGTGATATACTGAGAGCGGGTTGTATTAAAGGAGCAATATTATCATGCTGATTTGGGTGGTTTGGCGTCTATTGGAGGGGAGGACCAAAGTTGAGTAGATTAATCTACCAGTTCCGTAACCTTCGGCAGCTAATGTGATGGGTACAATTGTGTGAGGGGTAACCTGTTCACAATTCGTAAGTGTACGTGCTGCCTCCTCGTGGCATCCACTTGTAACTAAGGCCATTTGCCACATTTTTGGCCATTTGGCACAGGCTAAAGTAGGGCGCTAAAGGAGAAAACCTTGACAAAAAAACCTAATGTAAGGTGGAACAGCATATGCCGATGGATGAATGGCTGATAGGTTAATCAGTTAAAAATATGCGGACTCTGGATACCAGGTACCCTCCAGTTTTATTTAGCCTTCCTGTAGTAAAGCTGGGTGACCTACAGGTGATTTGCAAGAAATAAGAGTTAAATCAAACGGAAGACGGGGCAGGGGTAGGAATATACGGGAGTGGGAGAGCCCTCTCGAAGTCCTTAGGCTTCAATGCTAACATCTTTCTAGCAGAACTACATGCTGTTGTAAACATCTAGGAGGGAGAGCAATAAACCCAGATAGTACGTATCACGTACCTGCTAGCAGTATTTTCAGGTTCATTAAGAATCTGAATATTGACTGGCCGGTTAATTAAGCAGGGTCCAACACAATAGATCTTTAAGGTCGCAGTGCGAGGTGGCTGATCGCCCACATGGCCCTCCAATAATAATAATAATAATAATAATAATAATAATAATAATAATAATAATAATAATAATAATAATAATAATAATAATCATGCTGATTTGACGTGCAAAAATTAGTTTTTGGAACACAACTGAATGTGTTATAAAATACCATCGGCAATGCAGGAGATTTTGTACTTGGATCTGTTTACAAACTCTCATGAAACCTCTCTTTCTTTCTCGCCTTTCACTCGAACAGCTTCTTCTGATTCTGGCGATAAAGAGGAGCACACACTATTACTACACAATCATATCAAGAAGCGAGCGATAGGTGTTCTTTATTAGGAATTCAGAAGCCCTCCTAGGAAAGGGCAAAAACCTCTTATCTTACGAAGAATACATATCGTGCTAGATTTTTCAGTCCGCCATCACATGAAACCTTTAGTTAGAGTTGTAGAACTTACCTATATTGCACACCAAAATGTTGCAAGAAGAGAAAAATTTTAGTTCTTATCGAACAACTGACAGGTAAAATCTCTAAAAAAAAAGTTTCGTCAACATACTATATTTTGATGGTCGTGAACGAGCCAAATTATCAGCAAACCTTCAAACGCTTAAATTTAATTTAAAAATGTCCAAGAAATTTAAAATTTTAGAATTTCCTATTTTTTTGAAATTTTAATGAAAATCTGATTTTTGATTTGTTAGTCAGTGTGTAGATGACCTACATTTTTGCCTTAAGAATAGTTAAGGAAAGGTTTGTTCAGTATTAAAAACTGTTAAATTAATTAGTGTGTATTAGAGAGCTACCAAGAGGTTAGGTTAGAGCTATTAGCTAGAGAGTTACCATGAGGTTTTTTTTTTTTTTTTTTTTTGAAATATGATTAAATCTATGTTTCAGCAAGAATGCTAAAAATCCGATGAAAAAGTAAGTTTTATAAATCGAATAACTCTGAGCTGGGTTATTCCAAACATTATTGTACACGCCTTGAATCGTGATTAGTATTTTATTAATACAAAGATTAGCATTTTCTTAATATATGTAGAAGTTGAAAAACTCTACAATAGGAATTAAACCAAAAAAATAACTGCAAAATAACTGCTGTAATGAACTTTGTGGAGAAATGAAAAATGTGGAGCCCATATTTTCGAGCATCTTGGTCAAGTGTCAGTCTATGTGGCTAACCTAATCCAATTGTGACGAATTTTAATATTTTTGAAAGAATTTGGATACTCTAACCTTCAATCTCTTTCCCATAGATGAAATGTGAAAAATGTGTTCTACAAATATTTGCAAAAATAATATTCCCTTTAATCATTGCTTCCTTGTTCATTTACTTCCTTCCCTATCCCTTGGTAGTGCTATGTGTTGTTGCTTATTCGTAAAGATACATTAAGGAAGAAATTCCTAAGCGTATTATAAAAAATAAAATCAAAATATAAAGTTGCAGAAATGTTTATAGGGTCTTCCCCACATTTTGATACAATTTGGCCAAGTTCCAGCCTAGAGGCCAAATTGATCCAATTGTGGTTTACTTTATAACATTTCACAGATTTAAAAAATTTATTAATTTTATACAAATTATAAACTCTTGTTGTGACATCTCTATTTGCTCAAATCGTAAACTTTTATTTGTGAACCAATCTAGTTACCACCCATAGTTGTGCGAATGAATTGTTTTCTAAATTGTTAGATAGGTAGATTCAGGAGTATTTTATAATCGACGGTTTGTTTCTTAAAGTATGCTTGCCTGGAGTAGCAGTTTAATGAAAATGAAATGGTGGCAATCCGACACATCAAAATAATGGGTTTTAGTGAAATACTGATTCGTAAAATGCTAAATAAATTTTATTTTGCGAAAAACAAAACAAAAAACATCCGTCCCTCTGTCTGGCTGTATGTCTGAATGTCTGTACCGACGGTATCTCAAGTCCGATTTAGAATTATTTGTTGCCAATTTGTTTTTATTAAAAAGCACTTGTAACCTGTATATCAAGAGAATCGGTTACCTGCCATAAGAATGGTCCCAAAACCACCTGTTTATACGTATATGCTGGTTTGAGGACTGAGTTAGGCATTGAGCCGGGGGTTGACTTGAGTATTGCTTTTTGGGGTTGAGTTAAGAGAAGAGTTCCGGTCGAGTTGGGGTTAAGTTAGGATTTAGACGAAGTTGAGTTGGGGTTGAGTTGAGGTTGAGTAACTGGTTTAGTTTGGAATTAATATGGTGAGAAGTTAGAGTGAATGTATATGTGTGTATCTCGACAACGGCTTGTCCAAGCTGGAACTTTTTTTCGAAAATCAGTTTCTGTGGTCAAGACGGAAAGTTAAAATATAACATAAACTATTTCAGAACCATCGGGTACGTGCCGTACTAAATTACCCAAAGTTGCGTGCCTATTAATATGTGGTGTTACCACGTTTTTGACCAAATTTTTTTATATTTGGAGGTTTCATTGAGTTGAGGGTTGTGCGCTTGGAGTTAAGTTGGAGTTAAGCGAGGGATTCATGTGGCTATTTATTTAGAGTGAGTTCAAAGTTGAATTGGAAGTTAGCCTTAGTTAAGTTCATGCTCACAAACATTTTTTACGCCCTGTTTGATTTAAGGATTTACGTTGAGGTTGAGTTGACAGCTGACTTTTGGGTCGAGTTTCGGATGTGAGTTTGAGAGTTTATTTGGCCGTTAACGTTAAGGAGTAAATTGTTGAGTTTAGGTTGAGCAAGAGGTTTGTAAGGGTAGGTTAAACTGAGTATATATATATTTGCCAATAGTTTTTGAAGCGTTTTGATTTAGGAATCGAGTTGAGTGTTGAGTTTGGGGTTGAGTTGATGATTCAGAAGGAAATCCAGCTGAAGATTGACATGAAGGCTGATTTGGGGTTATATTTAAAATTTTGTTGAAGGTTGAGTTGGAGCCGAGCTAGTTGGAGTTGAGTGAGAGGTTCAGCTACGGATTAATTTGGATGTTGAGTTGAGGGTTGGAGAGTTGAATTGAAGCTGAGTTAGGGTTGAGTTAGCTAGAGTATGGTTTAGTAAAGGCTTCATTTATCGAATTATTTGGAGGTTGAGTTGAGTAGTTTGGTGGATGGAGTTGAGCTTATGTACACAAGTAATTTTTCAGAAATTGTTTATTTGGGGATTGAATTTGATATTGGGTTTTGGGTTGAGATGGAGCTTCAAATTTACTTATTTAAAGATTGTGTCGGGGTGGAGCTGGAGTTAAATGGGTTTTAGTGGGGAATATAATTAGGGTTAATTTGGAGATTAAGTTGAAGGTTAAGTTTTGGATTGAGTTGAGGGGTTCAGTTGAAAGTTGATTTTGGATTGAATTGGTGATTGGGTTGAGGGTCGGATTGTTGACTAATTGGACCATTGTATTGGGGATTGTGTTGGAGGTTTAGTTGGAGATTGAGTTGGAGTCTAAGCGGGATTTTGGTTTTTGTAATTATTGACACAACTCTGATACGTTTCAGATTTGTTGAATTTTTGACGAGAACCATTTGTGAACAAATCGTTTACAACTCATACATGGACATTTTCGAAAAGAAATTATGAAAAAACCTGAGTTTAAAATGGGATTTCATTTCGCTCTTCGCTGAAAATGGGATTTCACTTCGCTTTTGACATGTGCAATCAAAATGGGATTCTAAAACGATTTTTGGATAAAGTTCTAGAATACGGCAAAATAGGATGGAACTTGACTATTTCTTAATTGATTTTAGTCAAATTTAACAAGCGCTCTAGAAATGGGATTTTAAAATGATTTGTAGATGAGTTTCTGAAATATGAAAAATTTAGATGGAACTTGGCTATTACTTAACCGATTGTGATGCAATTCAATATATGCGTTGGAAGTGGGATTCTAAAATAGTTTTTATATAAAGTTTTGGAATATGGCCAAATAGGATGGAAATTATAGATTATTTCTCTACCGATTTTCGATCTGCCTCACAGCAGATAAACCTCGACAGCAGCATGGATTACGGAAACTGCCACAGACAATAGCTTTTAGGATTAATCATATTGATATATTTATTATACATCTGCCGGGAAATTTAATCGCAATCAAAGAAAAATAAGAAAACATGGGTGACAGCACGCTAATGTTAGTGTAAGGTCCCGGAATTAGGAAAATCATTTTAGAATCCCACTTCCATCGCGCATGCCAAATTTCACTAAAATTTGTTAAGGAATAGCCAACTCACATCCCAATTGGCCATATTCCAGAACTTCATCTAAATATTGTTTATCGATCTTTCTTTATTTCATGTTATTCAAAGAGCAATTCGATTGTTACAAAAAATATCGCTCCCTAATGTATTTTCTTGAATCGCTCTGTAGAATGCGTTGGGAGCGATATTTTTAACTTCTACGGTCCCTGTTTTAAGAGCAAAACTAAAAATAAAAATTTGTATCACTTTGAAAGAGCGAAATAATTTTTTTTTTGTATTTATCAATAGAGGGTAAGAGCGTAAAAGCAAATTGAAAAAAAACTGTTATTGGGAGCAAGAGCGAAAATTTTTATAAAAAGCTCTAAAAGAGCGAAAAATTTAAACTCTGTAAAAAACTGATAGCTTAGATTTGAGGACGATCAATCTTGGTTAAAATTAAACAATTTAGGAATTTGAATAAATAACGAAATATTTTTCAAAGTGTCATTTACGTAAATCTATCTGAAATAGTATCGAATGGATCATGTTTATTGAAATTTTCCATTTCAAATCTTAATGAGGGTTCGGATTTTATTTTTAATTTTAACAAACTCTCATTTTAAGGTAAAGATGCAATTTTGAGTTTAAATCAAAACGAATTACGAAGTTTCATATTTAACTATAAGTACTGAAATTTTAAGAAATATAAAATTATGAATAATTATATTTAGCTCAAAATTCGTCAGCAAATCCTGAATAAAAAAAAATAAATTATAAGTTTATTTCAGTTTTAAATTAAACTGAATTTCGAAATTATACTGAACATTTTTAATTAAAAAAATATTTTTTAAAATAAGCTTTAATATTTTGCTACCAAAATCTAAGAATTTCGAAATTTCAGATTCTTACAAAAATTAAAATTAACATTTTGGAAATTTTGTAGTTATAATCATGATTTAACAGATTTTTATAAAGTTTGTTTTGGAATTTTAATTTTTTATGAAACTTTTTGTAGATTTGATCATTATTCTAATTTTTCAAATTTTATTAAGATTAATCAAAATCTTTGAAGCTCAAATAAATATTTTTACCTGACAATAAATTGTATTTACATATATACATTTATCGAAGCTTTCGCAGAAATGTTTCAAAAACTTTTGTATTAAATCCAAATTTTAACAAATACAATTCTTAGTTCTAATTTTACCTAATTTCTAAACTAGGTATTTCAACAAATTTTCAATTTATAAAATAAATTTATGAGGTACAAAAAATTCTAAATTAATATTTTAGCCTAAAAATTTGTGATTAAATTCAGAATATTTAGCTTTATTACTATTGAAAATAACAATTTCACTTAACATAAAAATTTATAAAATTTGAGAATATTTAAAACGTCGTAATATTAATATATTTGAAATCTTATTTGAATTTTAATTAAATACCTAACGTTTTAAATCTTGTTATTTTCAATTTTTTTAAATATACACATAAATAAAATTCCGAAAAGCAAAATGAAACCTGAAATTTTAAATGTTTTAATTTCAATCTACCACTAACTTTTATTTGAAATTTTGGAGTATTTGAAAATTTTACTAAGTTAATTTTTTTTAATTCTGATCAAATATTTCAATTATTTTATAAATAACAAAATAATTTAAATTATAAATAATTAAATTTTGAAAATATAGCGTTTTAATTTGGGAATTTTAGAAAATTTAAATTTTACCTAAATTTTATTCCAGAAATTTCAATGTAGTCAGCTAAAATCCTTTATAACCATAACTAAAATAACCTAAAATAGAAGTTTACCAAAATTATAAATTTCGAAATTCTAATGTTAACTTAAAGTTATCAATTTTCGACTATATACAAAGACAGTTCAAGCATTAAAAAAAATCACTATTTCAGAATTCTTCAAAGTTAAATTTTGTGTTTTTACTATAAATTTAAAATTGTCAAATTTTAAGTCAAATTAAATTTTGGTTGCGATTATCAATTCTGAAAAAAATAAGCTTTAACTGCCATAATCATATTTTGAAAATTTCAACTTTCCAAATTTTTGCAATTTAAATACCGTTAGCTCTTGTTTTAAAAGATAGTTTTTGATTTTTTAGAAATTTCATTTAATTCCTTCTCATTAACCAAATTCCGAAAAGCTCGGAATTTTATTTCAAATCAAAAAAGTATTGTACAGATTTAAACAAAATCTGAAAATTTCTGTAATGAAATTTTAAAATATTTTTTTGTTAATAATTCGTCAACTTCTTAGTATCCCGTGCCTTAATATAAGAATATTAAAATTAAGTTTACCAAAATCGGGATTATTGATCAAATTTGAAACTAAGCAGAAGTTTAAAAGTAGTTTGATTTATAATTCTGTGGTAATAATAAAAATTTGAAACTTAAATCTAAATTTGGCATAATTCCTGCCAAAGATTGTTCTTTGGCAAATTTTGTGGAAAAATTATCTTACTGAATTTACGATGATTTTATTCAAATTCTGAGCCCGTTTTTCGAAATTTTGTGGTTTTATAGAAATTTTTTTTGTTTTTTAAAAATCAATTCTAGAATTTTCAGAATACCTACAGCTTAAATGATGTCCTAGGCTAAACTTACGATAGAGATGTCTACGTAACACTAAGTAAACCACTTTACTGTATTGATTTAAGTACATGTTTTGTACAGCACAACCTACTTATGCGATCCATCAAACGTAGTAAGGTCACACATCATTCTTTCTGTCACGTAATATGTATTTTGGTAAAAAAAAAAACCGGGTGTAAAGTCCGAAAACGACATGAGCCCAGTAGATTGATTAGATCAGTGAAGAGTTATTTAAACTGGTTGCAACACTACAGATAGTCTCCAATAACTAAAAACTTTCAAATTAAATTTTTCATCGATTTGTGTGCCCATACCACGCCGGCAAAACTACTAAAAAACTAATACATACCAATAAACAAATAACGCAAAAAAAAAAAATCTCAGTAAAAGTTTTAAACGACGGCGATAAACAACCACACCAAGCAGCAAAGACGAAGAAGAAAAAGTGGGAGAAAAACTTTTTCTTGTGAAAAACTTTAATTTAATTAATAATTGGTTTTCCTCGTTTAATGTTTTTTCAAGTAATTTTGCAAAAAAAGCATACGTTAAAAAAAAAAATATTCAATTATAGTACCATGCCTACCTATACGTACATATATCGTGCGATCTGAAATTAATCTTTTTTTTTATACTCGGCTTAATCGTTAATGATTTATATTTAATCTATATATGTTTGTTTGTGTATGTCTGAGCTTTTAATACAAGATACAAAAAAAAAAAAAAGTTTTCTATTTGTTTGGCACAAATAAAGTGATTTAATCTGTTGTCTCATGTTTGGGTATGTACACACGTATTTGATTACGGATTCTACAAGCACTCCACATACGGATTATCACAAATTCACAATAATATGCACTTGACATGGACTCTCAAATGAAGGCGGACGATGTATGTATATTGCAGACACGTTTCTCTTTATCCATTTGACTCAAACCAAAAAACGCTTCCATTTTCTTTTAATCCTTCTAATAATACCCTGAAATAGTTTTTCTGTTTTCTTTTTTTTTTTGTATATATTTATCCGAAATATCTAACAATACCGTTCGCAGATGAAAAAAAAAAAAAATTGACGTTATTTAGAGCACACAAATGAATGAAAATCTATTATTGCTGGTTGGGAAAATTCGTTTTTGTTATTTCCGTTTTTCTTCTTTTTTATATTATGAAAGAAAATCTGCTTTATTAATATTGTAAGAAAATTCATTTCATCATTTTCAGTTTTTTTTTTGTTTGTTATTTTTTGTGCTGTTATTAATCTGAAGAGCAAAAAATAAATAAAATGTAAAGCTTCCAACTCATCCTCCTCCTCAAATCTTAGCCACCAAGTGCAAAACATAAAAGACAAAAAAATGAAACGAGAAAAATATTATCGAGTTTTTTCTGCTACAAAAAATTTTATTAATATTTTGTAAACAGTCTGTAATCGATATGAAAATATATATGCATAAAAGCTTTGCTAAACAAGAAAACTTTAAGCTCAAATAGTATGAGATGTGTGATTTTTAATTTAGCGTTTCAAATTTATTATTTAATAAGGAAAATAAGCGTAAGATGAAAATGCCGCAAAATTTGATTCTTAAATTTTTTTTTACTTAAGCTTTTTAATTATTATTATTATTATTTAGAGGTTTTAATGGATTTTATCGTTTTAATTTTAATTTTTTTCTTTCTTTTGAAATTTATCTGTTGAGTGTTTTCCATGGTCTCATTTAACAAAGAGTATTTACCAGTTTTAATATGTGAAAATTATGTTGGTGGTTTGAGACGTGAGGTATTAGTGGATTAACAACTTTCTCGATTTATTGTGTATCATATTCTTTCTAAAAATAGTACGAAATAATCAAAGAACCTTTTGAAAATGCTTCCGAAATTTTGAATTTTTTTTTTTTTTGTTTTTTTAGAGAACAAAATCTTTTTAGCTTTCGAAATTTTAATATTTTACTTTCAAGATTTTAATCTGATAGTATTAAAATTGTAACTGAGTTTATAACAAATATTGTCTCTAATTGATACGAATTTCAAAAATATATAAAAGTTTTGTGTTTTACCAAATTATTCACAATTTTAAGATCGTAGTTTTAAAAATAAAAATAAAACTGAAAAGTTTGGATAAAATTGTTGCTAAACATAAAGCTTTTATAAAATTAAGAACTTAACTTATTTGTTTGTAGACACCCAAAGCTTTGTTTTGTCAACCTTTCTCAATTTTAGAAACATATTCTGAGCAAATAATCAGAATGTTAGCAAAATTCTTTTTTATATTTAATCTTTAAAATTAATGAATTCTTTTAATAAACAAAGTGAAATTTATTGTTTAAATTTTACCAAATTTCTAAACATTATTATTGTTTATAAAATACTAAATTCTGAAATGGTCAAAATTCTTTATTTTTGGTTTGGGGTAAATTTTGAAATTAATAATTCTAATGTTAATTACTTACATTAATTAAGTTCTAGGTGGCCGATATTTTTAAAAACAATTTAAGATTTTACAGATTTTAACAGAGGTTCAATTTAATTAAAAAAAATTATTTTCATTCAATGTCAAATTTTAGGTGCAGCTTTAAATTATGTTAAATTCTCATGTTATAATTCTACGAATTGTGAAAATCAATTTTGTCAAAATTTAAATAAATTTTACACTGAAAATAATAAATCTCATAATTTTATAAATATCTAAATTTAGAGAGAATTTCTAATGCTTGTAAAATTATTGAAAGTTGTGACAGATTCCGTAATTTTAATTGGGGAAGTGTGTAAAACGGTAGTTTGTTCCTGCTGGCTTTGGAAATTTGGTTCTTGAATACTTCTTAAAATTAACGATTTATTAAATTCTGACCATTTTCTGTATATAACAAAGAAATTTCAACATTTTTTTTTTATACGCCAAATTTGGTAAAATTTTAAAATAAACGAATACTTCATGTAATAAAACTCAAATTTTGAGCAATACAAACAAAGTTTAAAACTTTTAAGACGAATTCGACACAACAAATATCGAATTTTCTCAACAGAAAAATAAGCAAAATTGAAGTATTACGGTATTAAACTTTCGGAAAATCATTTGTTTAAATCTTAAAATTTAAATTTGATTTTTAGTGAGGTTAAAATCAGTAGTAAATTTTTTAACATTTTACGTGTTCCAAAGTGCTAACTATGTGAAATTCTAATGTTATTTACTAATGATATTTTAAAATTCAGAACTTAACTTACTCGCTAATGACACTCAAAGCTTTGTGTTGTAATCTTTTCGCAATTTTCAAAATATATTCTGAGCAAATAATAATGTTAACAAAATTTTTTCTAGTTTTAAATCTTCAAAATTAATGAAACTTTGAAAAAAAAAACAAAGTGCAATTGGAAATTTATTGTCTAAACTTGACGGAATTCCTAACCATTATTGTTTATAAAATACAAAATTCTGAAATAGTCAAAACCCTACATTTTGGATATATATTGAAATTAACAATTCTAGGTTCTAGTCGGCCAACAATTCTCAAATCAAAATCTTTCTAATTTGAACGTAAAAATTGTATATTAGAGAACAAAATTTATTGAAATTTTAAAATAGGCAAGTTAAAATTTTGAATCGTCTAAAATTTTGCGAAATGTTATACGAGTTAAACCATAAAATGTTCAAATTTTTAGCTGCGATCAACACTGAAATTTCTGCAAATTAAACTTTTCCCGTTTGGCAAATTTATTAGTTTATTCTAAATGCTGGCAAATTCCTAACAATCAAATTTGAAATTTTTCTTACGTCGCGACGTAAATTATTCGGTTAGTTACACAATATTTTATTTTATGAAATTTAATAAAATAAAAGTGAGGTTAGGAAGTGCAATTTATTTTTACGAACGTTTAAACTTTTTCCAGTGAGCGGTTTCTTTAAAAATTTTCATGTTTCCAATAATATCTGATATTTTATCATAGTTAGAATTAAAAGTAAATCGACAAATTATTTAATTTTTAATGTCAAATAAAATAGTAAATTGCATAATTTTATGAGTTTTTGAATTTTGTCAGAATTTTAAAGCTTTTAAAAATATTGAAAATTGTAGTATAAGTGCCGAAATTTTATAAAATTTAGGAAAAGTGTAAATTGATATTATATCCCTGTTGACTTAAAAATTTGGTTCTTAGATATTTCTTAAAATTTACGTTTCAAAAGAATTTCAAAATATTCGTAAAATTTAAAAAGAAATAAAGTGAAATTTCATGTAATAAAATTTATAGATTGCTTCGAATTTTGAGAAATATAAACAACATTTTTAAAAAATTAGTCGGGTAAATTATTAGATTAAAATTAAATTCTAGTAGGTCCCCAAATTCTGAAAAAAGGGCAAAATCGATCAATTTTAAAAAGTTTACTAATAGTTTGTTAAATTCAGTAGTGTTAAATTTCTAAACATTTTAAGTACTTAAGGTATTTATACGATATTTTAAGCTTTGTAAGTGTAAAAGTTCTCAGAACAAAATTTACCAAATTTCAACAATTTTTAAATTTTACCAAAAATTTAATTTGAACAGAACGATAAATTTTTAAAATCTGTATGCTGAAAAACTAAAATTAAGGTTTGATTTTATTTATCAAATGCTAGGCGTCGTTTTTATTTTTTTGTAATTCTGGCGATTGTTTAATTTTTTTAATCTTTTCAAATACGGAACTTTATCAATTTTCAACGTGTAAAATCAATAATTATCTTAAAATCTCAAGTTTAAATGAGATTTTAAGAAATTTTCTCCAGTTCTGATGTTTTCGTGAAAGTCTGAGAATTTACCAATTTCTACTAACACGCAGTAGTAGTAAATTTTTAATTTTGAAACGGAATTTTGGATACATTTTGAAATCATGTCAAATTTGGAAATTTAATTTAAATAAAATATACTAAAGTGTAAGTTTTTTCCAAATATTATGCAAATTTTATTCTTAGCAAATTCAGACATTTTCAAAAATATCAGAGGAAAATTTTAAAATATGCTAGAAACGGACTGGAAGTGGAATAACAATTGGCACAATTTATATTTTGCCGTAGGATTAAAACCATTTAAAGCTTTAGGTAAAGATTTAGTTCAAATTCTGATTATTTAAAATTGGAAGTTGGCGCAATTTAAAAATATTCAAAGTCAAACGTAATTTTTTTGTCAACTGACAATCGTGACATTAAATGAATTTCTGAATTGTATTATTAAATTCTGAAAGTACTGTCTTGAAAAATTCTTGAAATGATACAAAATTCTCAATATTACTAATTAGTTTCTTCCTAATCTCATCAAAATTTTAATCAATAAGATTCTTTCGGCTTTTTATAGACAAAATATATTAAAAATAAAATGACACACAAAAATGAGAGTTTTCCTAGAATTTTTGATTTGGTAAATTTTATAATTCGCTAATTCAATGCGTTTTTGCCTCATACGTAATGTATGAAGTTAGAATTTTATTTTTGTAGATTGGTCCTAGCTACCTGATGAGTAGACCGAACTTTTTTTTTGTTCGAACTTATCAGTACGAAACCAAACTACCACAGAGAAAGCTCAAGGAAAGTTTTCATTTTTTGGAGTCGATACACTTTGGATTGACCTCGGGTTAAAGTATGGGTGGGATTTTTATATTTCTAATTTTTCTGATATATATATTTATAAATGATTGGCCTCTTCATTTTTTTCTGATTAACAAGTCGAGTCGGTTGTTCTGAATGCCATTATTTTTAATATATTTTGTCTATAAAAAGTCGAAAGAATCTTATTGATTTAATACAAACAAACTTTCTCTTTCCAAATTTTAATATCAAAATTTATATTAACTCTGACAATATTTTTTGACAGCTTCGTTTTTATTTCGGAAAATACAAATTTGTAGAATTTTCTCTTTTAAATTATAAAATTTAAAATTTGAAAAATTATCAATTTGTTTTACTAAACACTGAATTTTTTGCTTTTTAAACTTTTGTTGTTAAATTTTGAAAACCAAATTTAACTAATTTTCTAAAAAAATATTGGACTTAAATTCAACAATTTTTTAGAATCGCAAATTTGGAAATTTATTCAAACGCTTTTTGGAAGAATTTCGAAGGTATTCATTATTCATATTTTTTTTTTTTTTAATTTTAAATATTATTAAAACTTTAAAATGAGCTTTGGAAGGGAATATAGTTTTACGAAATTATATCAGAAAAATCAAAATTAAAATTCTTATTTTCATTAGTGCCAAATTTGGTTGCATTTCGTTGCAATTATTATACTAAATTCTCAACTTATACAGGTATAATTCTACGAATTCTGAAAACCAAATATTTCAAAGTTTAAAAAAATTTTGAATTTTTGCCATAAACTTACTAAGTTTACTGAGCGGTGTATTTCAAATATTTCATGTTTCGACAAATTTTGAAATTTCAAATATCTCGAATCTAGGAAAACTATTTAATTTCTAATGTTAGGTTAAATAATAAATTTCATAATTTTAAGAATATTTGAATTTTGAGAGAAAGTTGTAGAAATTCCGAAATTTTAGAAAATAACGAAAGTGTGTAAAAAGATATTTAGTACCTGTTGACTTTGAAAATTTGGTTCTTGATAATCTTTTAGAAGTAACGTTTTATTACAAAATTCTTCATTACTTAAATTTTGACAAATATAAACTACTTTTAAAAAGTGGGATTCGACACAGAATTTTTGGTAATTAAACTTTTGGTACCAAATACTGAAGTTAATTAGTTTGAGATAAAAATTCTGAAAACTGTACCAAAAATAAATTTTTCAAAGGAGTATTTGTTTAAATTCTAAAATTTAAAATTTGAATTAGCACTACACGGTGTGCGGGAAGCCTAAAAAAGTTAATCTAAAACAACATGCTCTACATTGTCATAATCACACACGTCAACAAAGAAATCACGAAAAACGCGATTTTTTTAATTTTAATTGAAAATATCATTTCGGCGGCCATGGAACACCATTTATTAGGAAACAAAAATAACTGTACTAATTTTAATGGAATGAAATGAAATAAAAAAAATTCTGAATTGTTCAAAATTCTTAAATTGGTCTTTCTCTACCATTATAATAATGAACTCATCGTTTTTACCGTTATTCCTAAAAATTCCTCCGCCACAGAAACAAAAAACAAAACCAAAATCGAACCAAATTCAAGGGGATGACAACCTAACAACCATGTGTTCCTTGAACACTTTTGATGTATTTTTAAACTTCATTTAATCAATCATCATACAAATAGAACCATTACAAGTTCACCAACATCTTGACATATGGTATTTCTCTTTCTAAGAGTGTATCTACTTTTTTGAGGAGTTTTCGACAGGTAGGTATTTCCTTCAAATACTTGTCCATGGTAATTTTTAGAAATTAATTTCAGTTTCTTTGGCCACAACAATGCTTTTTCCCTACCGACAAGAGGTACAACGCCATTCCAAAATTGGTGATTCACGAGACGTTGCAAAATGTGCAGTTCTGGTACGACACATTTTTGAAGTACATA
This sequence comes from Tipula vernalis, assembly GCA_958295665.1. Lineage (NCBI taxonomy): Eukaryota > Metazoa > Arthropoda > Insecta > Diptera > Tipulidae > Tipula > Tipula vernalis. The sequence continues at coordinate 382,472,988 of OY282559.1, read as the reverse complement.
TATGAGTATGTTATTTTCTTCGTACTTTTGCACGTTTTAGCTTATGTTTTATTTTTAGCTATGGATATTCTAAATCGTTTTTCACATATTCAAACAAATCTTTAGTCTGTTTTAAATCGTCAAGTGTTACAAAACAGTATGGACACGGATAAGTCGAAGTCGCAATTTGCTGACCATTTATAATTAGCATAACTTTAAAATCTGATACGAACTTGGAAGGTATATCATGGATTTTAGTTAGCTGAAACAATAACCGTATATTCTCGTATGTTTCTTTTATGTCAGGGACTATACATATCATAATTAATCTTTGGACAATAGTTAGCTTACCTTTTTTGCCCACTGATTCTTCTACGGGGTACAATTCGGTTTTCTGTGACACCCATTCGGATTCTTCGCCTATATCATCATTATCCGCATTATCGCTATACGTTTCTGGCAGAACTGTCATCCATACTTTAAAAAAACTTTGTCCTCTATCTGCCATGATTTTTATTTTATAGTAACCAATTAAATTTCTTCACAATTTGCATATACGAAAGGTCTTTCCTCTTTCTCATTTTTGTTATTTCCCGTTTCATATTCTCTTTGGTACAGATTTTCTGAAAGCCGTGGATCTTATAAAATTTGGGAGCTTTTTCATTTGCCTAACTGAAGCTCCGAGGTTTACTTTTAAATTATCAAATTTTTCCTTAGTAAATTTTACTTGTTTCTTTCTATGCTTATCTAAGGTTATTCGTTTTTTACGCCCTGCAGTGCTTATTTCAATAGCGTTATTGCTAGAATCTTGCAATTTAGCTTTTTTTGTTAAAATTAACGTTGCAATTTTGTCTTTCTCCCTTTGTGGAAGATTATTTATTAAATTTATTTCCTCTACTTACATATTTGTTGAAAGCTGTTATCACACATTTTTATTGAGCCAGATTTTCTATTATTTACTTTCACTAGTGAAAGCTTTTTAAATGTAGATCTTAGAGAACCAAACTGTCCACTATGCGAACCTATTTCATGATTTAAATTTCTTAATTTTCCTGGTGCTGCATCAGATTTAGAATGTGGTTTACTTCTGCCTGCCAAGCAGATGTAGCAATTGCATAAATATGCATTTTGAGTTTCACAGTTCTATAACGATCGCGTATGCTTTGATAAAACGATAATTTCATATTTTGGCATACTTTGAATAGGTCTTTTGAAATTGCCTCTTTCATGTTCTTTATGAGTTCGTCGACACGTACAACAGGTACTTAGAGGAAATCTCGAATCGCTTGAGCTATAATTCGTAGTAATAAACTTTTGAATTAGATTTTCACAACGGTTATTTATGCGAAAAAACTGTAAATTCTTTTTGCCTAAGGACCACATACCTAGAAAAATTTGAGAATTAAAAAATTTAGAACAGAAAAAAAATTTAAAGAATTTAAGAAGTGGGTGTCTTTTAAATATATCTAAGGTTCCTTAAACCGATCTAGACAGACTGTGGTTTAATAAATCTGATTTAGCTAAACTAGTTTAAGTTTCTATGCAAAAACAAAGGGATTAGCTAAATCGAGCTTGACACGCAAAGTAGGTGGAGTATTTTGATTTTTGGCATTGTATGTAAAGGCATTGCCACCGTGGAAATGACCTTTACTGTATTTTTGGTTGTAAAACAAAAACTAGTTACCGTAAATAGGGGGTATAAATTTAATCATAATATTGATATAGGGTTCATTTTGTAGATAAAGGAATACAGATTAAGAAAAAAGTATAAAAGTTGTATCATCTTTGATTTCTTCCTGTTTAAATTGGTCGCCGAAATGATATTTTCAATTAAAATTTAAAAAAACGGCGTTTTTTCGTGATTTCTTTGTTAAATAATCAGGTACGATTTTCTGTTTAATGGATTATGACATTGTACAGCATGCTGTATTTATATAACATATGACATTAGTTTTTTTCGGCATTTTAGACCAACTTTTTTCGGCTTCCCGCACACCGTGACTAGGATTAAGAGAATTTTGAAATTTTTGTCTTGTAAGTGGATTTATTTATCAAATGCTGGAAGTTATTTAGTAATCTTATTAAACATGGAAAATTTATCAAGTTTCAACGTTAAAATCATGAATTTCTATCAATTTTTAATATTTTCAACCATTTTCTAATTATTTTAAAGTCTAAAGTTTATATCAGATTTAGAGAAATTTTCTCAAATTCTGATGTTTTCGTGAAAGTTTGAGATTTTACCAATTTCTTATCTCTAGAATTTTATTGAATTTTACAGATTTGATAAATCTAACACCACGTACTAAGTGTCTCTAAAATTGAAGTTTTATTGAATTCTTAACAGGTTTAGTAAAATACTGAAATTGTATCAAATGTTTAACTTCAATACTGAATTTCGGATAAATTTTGAAAATATTTTAAATTCTAAAATTTATTTTAACACATTTTTTTGAAGTATTATTCAAATATTATTCTTAGCGCATCAAGAAATTTTCAGAAAAATCATACTAAAATTTTAAATCCTAACTAAAATTGGAATAAAAAATGGCAGAATTTAAATTTTTTATGGATTAAAGCTTTAGGAAAATTTTACTTCAAATTCTGATTTTTTAAAATTTAAAGTTGGTGCAATTTTAGAACATTTGTTAAGTTTAATTTTTTGTCCGTTATTCGCAGGCCTGAATTTTGTGTATTTTGCTAAACACAATTTTCTTTTCTTTCTGTTGAAATGTCATATCGATTTAAATTTGATCCCTAGTAAAATCTTCAAATTTTTAATATTGAATTTTTCAAATGTTGCCTCTTTCCTGTCAATATTTTTTTTTTCTTTCGAAATGTAAATTTTTAGAGATTTCTGTTTAAATTTCAAAATTTAAATTTTGTTAAACTAGCGAATTTCTTTTTAGAGAATTCTGAAATCTAAATGTTTTGTTAAACGTTTTTCTTTAATTTCTGCTAAATAATAAATTTGTAAACATTCTGAAAAACATAAAATTGAGAGCAAAATTATAAAATTCACAAATTCTTAATCAAAAGTTTTCGTTTAGTAATTTTGGTTTTAGTAAAATACCGAATCTCGAAATTATCTCTTATCTTTTAATTACTTCTGATGTTAGTTACTTATATTCCGATAGGCCTAAGAATACAAAATTTATAAAATTCTTAATTTCGTACTAAATTCAATTTAAATTTAAAGAGTTTAAAAATCAACAAGTTTTGGCCAATTCTTACCATTCTTGAAATTTCCACTAATAAACGAGAAACATTAAAATTTTAGATTTTATCTGTATTAACACGACCATTTTCGATCATCAATTTATCAAATTCATAAATTCTGAAAATGTTCCTAATCCTGAAGAAATGACTTGTATTTGTATTATTCAAATCATTTTATTAAAATTGTGACAGGTTTGTAAAAATATAATTCATACTTTAAGAAACTTGTAAAATTAGCATTTTCCAAATTCAGAGGGAAATTTGAATTTTGCTCTAAAATTGTCTTAAACTTTAACGATAAAACTCTCAATTTAAAAATTTTTATGTAGTTTGGATTTAACACTGAATTTTGGGTTAATTAGAAAAATTCTGTAATTATTTAGACTAATTTAATGCAGTTCTTCAAATTGTCAATAAATTTAAGAAATTGTTTAAAAACTTTTTCCAAATATTGGGCTTAAATTTCTACATATTTTCTGACATCTTTAGAAGTCCGAAAAAATGACATTTTAATCCGATATTTTATCGTATCAAATTTTTGGAATATTTTAAACTATTCCAAATACTGTTAGTCCTTAGATATTGGTCAAATTTTGAAACATTTAGGTCATTTAAATTCTCACAATTTTTTAAATTCTGAAAATAAAATTGTTCAAATTTCATCTAACTATAAATTTTAACTAAAACAAATTTTGAAATTTCAACAACCAATTTTCAATTTTTTTTAAGATGCTTCGTAAAAATTTAATATTAATTCTAAAGTTGTGTCAAGATATCTGATAAGTCTTGAGGTACTAAGATTTTTTAAACTTTAAGTTCTGCCAGTTCCGATACTAAAGTTCGATACAGTTCCAAAACGTCATTGTGACAAACTGTTTCAGAGTTTCTGGAAGCTAAATAAAACTGAAACCTGTTTTATGGTTCGAAATATTTGTCTCAATTTGAATTCAGAAATTTGTTTAGAGAACGCACTAAAATTTGATTCCAACTTTGTTTAAGGAATTTATTGTTAAAAGACCTTATGAATTCTGGGGATACAACTACAAATTTTAAAATTTAAAAAATTTATGAAATTCTGTGATCGAAAAAACCATAAATTGGTACAATTATTTATACGTTCCAAAAATATCAAAATACAAAATAAAATTTAATTTCAAATATTTCTAATTCTTTTAATTCAAAAGATTAAAAAATTTAAATTTTTCAAATTGTAAAGACTCTTCAGAAAGACCTTGAAAATAAAACATAAAATACCAATTATCTAAATTCTGAAATACACACAAACAAATGCTAAAATTAAATGAAATTTTAAAAAGAATGTCTGACTCCAAAATTTTGGGAAATTCTTCTCTCTTTCTATTTCTTTTTAATCTGTGAAGCAGGATTTATCTATTTAATTTATCTTATATTTCTTAAATTTCTAGAAATATTAAGATTTTTTTTCCAAATTCTGTAATTTTCCCAAATTCCGAATTGTAAATATTTTAAAATCTGAAACTAATTTTGAATTTATTGTTATTTTTTACTAATTAATCAGATCCATAATGACAAGTGTCTTCTACCTAAGATGGCATGGTTTACTTTAATTCTTTAGAAATTTTAAAAACTTTTTGAGCTTCAGACCTTGACTGTTATATAATTCGGTTAATGAGGGCAGATGCCACGAAGACATACTTATGGCAAACATACCAAGTTTTTGGTTATGTAGGGTTCTAAGTTGATTCCACAAATATTGTCTTAATAAGTGTAAACTATCGAGACCAAAGCGAGCGCTAACTTGACCTTTTCACAAATTCGGTGAAATCCTTAAATTCAGAAAATTTATAAAATATTTGATTGGAAGAAACTAAAAAATTTAAAAATTTGTGTTTAACAAATTCTAAAATTTTCCAATATTTTAAAATTTTAGAAAATTCTAAAATTAGTTTTAATTTAATAAATCAACATTTCTGAATTAGAGCCAACCTGAGGATAAAATTGAGGATATGTAAATCTGAATTGAAATTTAATAAAATTCTGAACATTTGCCTTTAATAAATGAACTTTGTTTGCTACATCAAATTCCGGAATATGTTACATGAAAATCTCCACTTATGGCGAATTTTATTTCATGTGTTAACAACACGTAAATTTTTACCAAAAATGTATTTTACAATTTTCAGAAATTCCAGAATTTTTCAAAATTCAGCTGATTTGCAAATCCAATGAAGTAAAAATCTGAGTTAATAAAAACTTCTGCAATTTGGAATTTATCAAATTCTGAAATTTTTTTAAAATTCTGAAAAGAATTTATTTTTAACGTCCAAATTAGTGGAATTAAAAAATTAAGAAAGTTTTAAGTTGTGCAATGTTTCCATGTAAAGTTTTTAGTAATTTTCCAAAATTTTACGAATTCCGGATATTTCAACATTCTTTAAAGTTTTAGAAAATTCTAAATTTAGCTGTAATTGAACAACTGTCAAACAGGACGTAAACCTGTGTTGGATTTTAAAATTTTATCAAATTCCAAACCGATTATTGTTACTAACGAAACCATAATTTTATGGAATTCTTAAAAATCTGAATTCTTTCTGAAACTCTGAGGAATGATTGATGATGTTTTACAAAATTTTAAATTTATTGAAGGATAGTTCTGCTGATAGCGCACTATGAACTTTTTCATTTAAATAAAAAAAAACTTGTTTATTATTTTAATGTTATTATTTATTATGCAAGTATTATTTATTAACTTGTACAATTCCAATGACACTCAAAATTGAAGTAAAGAGACAATCTTAAAATCTACCAAACCCAAAACCACTTCTGGATTTCGAGGTTTTTATAGTAACTACACGAATTCGGTTGTCAAAACCTGGGTGAGTGTCAACTATTTGGCCTAGTACCCAATTTATTGGTGGCGTGTTGTCTTCATGTAAGAGTACTAATAAGGAACCGAGTTTATAATTATTGTTTGAAGGTTTTTGCCATTTGTAACGTTTCTGAAGTTCGTTTAAATATTCTACATGCCAACGTTTCCAGAAGTACTGAAGTATGAATTGGATCAGTTGATATCTAGATAGTCTGTTAATATTTAAATGAAATAGTGATGGCTCAGGCAGAGCTACGAGTGGACCCCCAACCAAAAAATGGCCAGGCGAAAGAGCATTATAATCTGTCGGTTCATTCGAAATGGCAGTTAATGGTCTTGAATTCAGACACGCCTTAATTTGGAAAATTAAGGTGTGATATTTTTTCAAAGGCAGGGAACGTACACCTAGGACCCGTTTCATATGCCACTTAGCATTCTTTATGGCGGATTCCCACAAATCACCAAAGTGTGGTGAACGTAGAGGAATTGTAAGCCATTCGATCTGATTGTTTGAGAAAAATATTTTTGCCTCATTCTGAAAATTTTCTGATAAAAATATTTCCCGTAATTCGTTCAATTCTGACCGACATCCGATGAAGTTAGTGGCGTTATCTGAATAGATTTTAATACAATATCCCCGTCTAGCAATAAATCTACGAAGGCATGCCAGAAATGATTCCGAAGACAAATCCATCACAAGTTCTAAGTGAACGGCTTTCACTGCGAAGCAGACAAACATGCAAATATAACTTTTAATTTTGATTTTTGACCTTGTGATTGGTTTAGCAAAAAATGGTCCGCATAAATCAATTCCAACTACCGAAAATGGGCTTGACTGAGTTACACGATCAACAGGCAAGTCACCCCTGATTTCATGAGACAATTTTGGTTTATTCCTAAAACAAAGAATACATTGGCTAACCACCAGTCTAAATAAATTCCGACCAAGTCCTCAAGTTATATAATAACGTTTGAGCGCCACAATGCAACAACCGTTTATGTTCATATTGAACTAATAGAATCGTGAATTTATGTTTGTTTGGTAAAATCAATGGATATAGTTGAGTTTAGATTTGAATTTCGAAGCCGTACCCCAACTCGAAGAAGCCCTATCTCATCGAGAAATGGAGACAACAATTTTAAATTGCTTTAGTTTTGTACTGATGAATGGTTTTTGATTGTTTGAATTTCAGTGCCATATTCCGTTCTCTGAAGAAGTTTTACAATGCTCGTCACTGATAGCTTCAGTTCATTGGCAGTCAGCTTATCGATACTTTTAACGTGTTGCTTGGGTTGAAGATTATTCATAAAACGAAGTAAATAAGCTGTAACTCGGATAAGTTTTGTAAACGATGAGTATCAGTCAAATAAGCTTAAATCGGAGGCCAAATGGTTTTTGAATGGTTTTCTTGAAGAAACGAAGGACCTGACCACCATAAATCTTGATTTCAAAATGCAGTTAGCATTATAGCTCGAGAAACAAAATCAGCGGGATTTTGTGAAGTTGGTACATAGCACTAGCTGTGTGTTGATGTAAGTTCTTGGATTTGGGTAATTCGATTAGCCACAAATGACACAAATCTATCTGGTTCAGATTTAATACGGAAAAGCGTAACTTCGGAATCTGACCAGAGATAAATATGATCTATCTGCATATTCAGCCTTTCAATTCGCTGCACCAGCGGCAAAGCAGCACAAAGTTCAAGGCGAGGAATGGTCTGTTTTTTAAGACAAGCCACCCTGGACTTTGAACAAATCACACCCAAAACCTTTTTCAGAAGCGTCTTAAAAATCATGGACCTCAATAAATTTATTATTTGGAATTAAAATACACCGAGGAACTGTGTTTTGATTTAATTTGACCAATTGTGATTTGAATTCGATTCATTGATCCTGAAGTTGTGGTGTTATGTAATCATCCCAATCGATATTGTGAAGTGTCCATATTGATTGCAATATATGATTTTGGCTATTAAAATCATCGGAGAACACAACCCCAGAGGGTCAAACAACTGACATATCTCTGACAAGACAATTCGTTTTGTACATGGAGTTTCTTCCAACAATTTGGAAAAATTCTTTACATCCCATAAGCCAAACCTAATACTAACGAAACGATAGATGAAGACTCCAAAAGTGAAGAAATTTCATGGACATTTGACGAAAATTTTCTCAATTGAAATTTACTCCTTTCTAATAGTTGAAGTAAATCTGATTTGATTCTTAATGCATTTTCAGTCGTATCAGCTCCTGTTAGGACGTCATCAACATAAAAATCCTGCGTTAATATTTGCGATGCTATTGGAAATGAAATGAGTTCATCCATAGCCAGTTGCTGTAACTTTCGGGTAGCCAAATAAGGAGCACTTTTAGTTCCATAGGTTATGGTATACGTAATTTGAAACATTTAACGTTCTCTGATGGATTATCTCTCCACCAGATTCGTTGTAAATCGTGTTGTGTTTTATCGATTAAAATTTGCCTGTACATTTTGGCAATATCGGCTGTGAAGGTGACGATGTGTTTCCTGAATCTTAATATTATCGGCAATAGATCCTGCTGCACAGTAGGACCTTTAAAAGGCAATCATTTAAAGACAACTGTGACGAAGATTTAGCTGACCCATTGAAGACTACTCTCAATTGAGTGGTAGTACTAATATCTTTAGGTACAAAATGATGTGGCAAGTAACATACCTTATTATCCGAATTATCAGTGATATTTGGGTCTTGAACTAATGTCATTTGATCTAAAGACAGATACTCTTTCATGAAATCCCGATACTGCTTATAAGTATCCGGTTGACGTATTAATCTTCTTTCAATGGCATAGAACTGCATAAGTGAAGTATAATTTGATAGACCCAACTGATTAATATTGTCATTTATCGGAAGAGATACTGAATAACGACCTGAACTGAGACGTTTGTGAGTTTTTAAGTAGTGTTCCTCACAAAATTTTTCCTCTAATGAATAATTGGTTTTAACAGCAATTTTATTGTATAGCGATCTATGTACTATGTACATAACACTGCTTTACAAAGTATATAAAATTCCATATACAAGTTAATTACAAGTACATATATATACATAAAATTAAATATCATATGGGATATGCACCTTATTAAAATTCATTCTGAGTAATGCGTGAACATTTATAACAATCCGAAAATTTAGACAAGTTATGAAATTTTATTAACTCTAGAATATTAGTCGGAAATAAATTTATTTCAGAATTTTCCAACATATTTGTATTTAGTTCCTAGCCGTCATTTCGACTGGTCATATATTTACCAATCGGTAAGTATATTTCGTGTACTATATTTTAATCTTCAAAAGGATAATCGATTTAAAAATCAACTTTCGCCACCATTATTACCACATAACCAAAAAAAAATTTTAATCGTGTATTTTTATTTTTAATTTCTATTATAGTGAAACAGGGACGTAACTTAATTCCAATGGATCCGAATGGTTTAAGCGATCCATACGTTAAACTAAAACTTATCCCCGATGCGGAAAGTGTTAAGAAGAAAACCAAAACAATTCGATCAACATTGAATCCTGTATGGAATGAGACATTAGTATTGTAAGTATACATAACATTTTATACAGTGCGTATACATAAATAATATTATTGTTATGCAGTGAATTAAAAGCCGAGGATAAAGATCGTCGAGTACTAATCGAAGTATGGGATTGGGATCGTACTTCGCGTAATGATTTCATGGGATCATTATCATTTGGTATTTCGGAAATTATTAAGGTATAACGGAACGTGTTAAGCGAATTAAATTTTATTTGTGTTGCACTGTATAATTTTCTATTTTTTTTTTTTTTTTTTTTTTTTTTTTACACGATTAGAATCCAGCCGATGGATGGTTTAAATTATTAACCCAAGAGGAGGGTGAATTTTATAATGTTCCTGTACCGGAGGAGGGCGCCGATTTGGCACAAATTAAGAGTCAAATGCGAAAAACATCAATTTCGAAAAAAATTCCAATCACCACCGCCGAACGTGATGTACCGCATAATATGAATAAAAGGGATGTGATTCGTGCAACAGATTTTAATTTCCTTATGGTCCTTGGTAAAGGTTCATTCGGTAAGGTTATGTTGGCGGAGCGCAAGGGTACGGATGAATTGTACGCTATTAAAATATTGAAAAAAGATATTATCATACAGGATGATGATGTAGAATGTACTATGGTTGAGAAACGTGTTTTGGCGCTATCAAATAAACCACCATTTTTAGTACAGCTGCACTCATGCTTTCAGACAATGGATCGTTTGTATTTTGTGATGGAATTTGTAAATGGCGGTGATTTAATGTTTCAAATACAGCAGTGTGGCAAATTTAAGGAACCTGTTGCTGTGTAAGTATAAATTTATATTATGGTTATAAGATTTGATTAAGATATTATGTGACTTGTATACATCATAAAATCATAAAATATTCTGGGAGTTAGAGAAGAGGTGAGAGGGGGCTTGGGGATTTAAGAAATTTTTGATATATTTTTCCTTAAGTTTTTTCTTAAATTTCCAGTTATTAGCGTTGCGTGCTCCCTTGCACATTATTAAGGCGAAGGACTTTTGGGTTGGGTAGAATGAAAAACGAATGGAAAAAGTTTTATATAGTAATCCATGTGGGATTGCATTCAAATTAGTTGATTAGATAATCTTATACGTTGCCTGAATGAAGTATTTTGATTATTTAATTTATATTTTTAGTCTATCCAACCCTGATATTCTTGTGAGAATTTGAAAACAAATTTGGCACGTGATGTAGCAAACATTGCGATTACAATCTCTGCGATTTAGTCAAGATATTGATTGGAAAAGAAACAAAAAGGGTGATTGAATTACCGGACAATTTACAACTTATTTCTTTCTTTCATTCGTATCATAAGATCAAATTACAAGATTGAGTGCTTCTCTTGCGTGCTTCCGTTTGCGGCACAACACTAACTTGCTTCTGTTAAATTCGCTGAACTGACATATGATTTCTTCATTTTCTAGAATCATAAACACCAAAGTGAAGCTTCAATATGCGAAAAAAATTTGTTCAACGCTAAAATATTTTTAGAAATAGTTTTCGACCAATCGATCAAAAATTTTATACTGCTATAAAGAAGATGAACTAATCTCATTGGTTTATTAATTAACATTATATTGCTTCGTCTGGCCGATTTGTTGCTTTATTTCAGAAAAGCCTAATTCGCAATTTTTCAAATCTTCAGGTTTTCAGATGTAAAGTTTTACGAAAATCGACTAACTAATTTTTTTACGTCCTGTTTATCTTTGCTATTTAGTTGGAGACCAGTGAAAATTTAAGTAAATATTCCTAATATCCTAAATTTTTAATGTCTAAATTACGAGTAAACTGAATTCCTTCTCCACATTTTAGTTAAACAAATTATCAATTCCTGAAATGTACACCTAAATTTTTGATTTTTCGAATTTACCAAGCTCCAGAATATGCAAATTTTCTAAACGGCCAAATTTCTAATTTCCTAAATTTCTCAATTTTGTGTTTTCTGAAGTAGTATTTTTTAAATTACTAGATTTTTGAATTTTAAACTTTCGAATACTCAAATTTCCTAAATATCTTTATGGTAAATTAAATAATTTTCATATTATAACTTTCTGAATTTTTAAATTCCAGAATAATTATTCAATTTTTTAAAATTTACATACTTATATTACCATTTTTATAAATTTCTAAATTTTTAAAGATCTTAATTTTTTACCTAGATGTTTATTACGAAATTCATTAAAATCAAAACTCAGTGTTTCCGAATTTCCAAATAATTTTATTCTGAAATTGCCTAATTACTAGAAAAAATTTAATTTCAAAATTTCGACAATCTGTGAATTTACCAATTTAGTAATTTTTAAAATTCTACCGAAATTCCTTAATTTTTTGTTGCGAACTTTACTTTATTTGTACCTAATTTAGTTGATTTCTAATCTAATCTTTAATATTGTATTTTCCAAATTCTAGAATTTTCTGAAAAATTTAACTTTATTTTCAAAATTTTCGTCAATTTTCGTAAACTACAGATTTACTAATTTTAAAAATTTCTTAGTAGAAAATTACTAAATTTTCTAAATATTAATACATAATTACCAAAATTCGTAAATTTAAATATTATAATCATAAATTTTCTAAATTTCAACAATCTTAATTACCTAAATTTTTAGCTTGCCAAATCTTCTAAACTCTACAATTTGAATTTCCAAGTGGTTAAATTTTTTAAATTACTATTTTTCGGAAATAGTAATTTTCTATGTTATGAGTTTTTGATTTTTACAAAATTCTAGTAACCAAATTTCCTAAATAAATGTATAGCTAAATTCTACAGCTTTAAAATTCTAAATTTTTAAATTCTAAAGTTCTATATAACTCAGCATAGAAAATTGTGGAAGATACAAATTGGCAAATTTCGCATTTTTCTAAAATTCTACCCATATACATAGCTACTAAAACTCTAATACTGTAACAGTATCAAATGTTAATTTTCTAAATTTAATTATTCCTAAATACCAAAATTTCTAATTTTCTCAATTTTGAAATTTGCTTAATTCCTAAACTTTAAAAATTTTATTAAAATTCTACACCTTAAATTAAAATGTTCAAATAATAAAGTACAAAATTTTAAAATTTTCTAAATTGAAGAATTGCTCAATTTCTGGGTTAGTGCCCAAGGATAATTTTAAAGCACTCAACAACAAAATATGAAATCAAACTAGTAACACCCAAATGAAAATTTTGAAATCCAAAATAAAGAAACAGTTAAAATCCAGAAGAAACATTTTGTTTTAATTAAAAAAATGTATTTTTAGACTTCACAACTTGAAACATTTTTGGCACATCTATGAGAAATACATTTCCTTCGATATGTGTTTACGATGTTGACAAAGCTTTCTATAGACACAAATATATTAGTGAAAATGCCATTCACAAGATTTTCGATTGGTTAATCAGAAACAAAACCAAGAGTCATTAGTCGTAATATATCCCAAAAAAAGAAGAAATATTAATCCCCCCGTACTTTACCCCAAGAGTTATACAAATTGTAATAACGCTGAACAAAAAATGAGAACTTTCCTTGAGCTTATTGCAGCTGCGACCAAACTACAAAAATATAATTCCTACAATACAGACAGTGTCAAGTATGAAAGTACTACCGACTTAGCGAATTATATTCACTAAATCAAAAAACTCAAAGAAAACCCTCATTTGCGTCTGTTTAATGCCCACTCAATATTACGAAGTTTAAGAGAAGTATTGGGGTTTGATATTTCTACTGTTTTGGGTAGATATATTATGAATAATCGGCCTTTTGATTTTTTTTCTGATTAACTAATTCAAAATTTAAAATTTCATCTTTCTATATTTGAATTTTCTGAATTATAAAATCCGTAAATTTTTTCGACCTGTGTATTTTGAAATTTCGTAATTTTTCCGATATTCCCTAAATTTTATATTTCTTAATATCTAAATTAATTATTTTCCCAATCCAAACTCTAATATTGCAATTTTGTCAAACTTAATATATTGTAATTTCTAAAATTTTCAAAATTCCAAAATTTGCGAAATTCCTAAATTAATTTACCTGATTGTATTAAAATTTTAGTCCTCAAATTTAAATGTTTAGAAATCAAAGTTTCTAAATTTTATAACTCCAGAACAGTTCAGTGTCATATTCCTAAAATTTGTAATAATTAAAATTTTTAAATTCTGGGTTTTTGTAAAAATTGATTTAGATGATAAAATTAAGGATAAACTCAACAGAATATGAAAAATCATTGTAGCATCCAAAGAAAGGTTTGTCTTTCTACTACGAGTAATGAACGAACTGTGATCCGATTAGAATTGCCGTCCTAGCCCCAGATTGCTAAGTACCTTTATTATACATTTTCTGAATTCCAGAATACATAATTAATATAATAGTTCAAGTTTAAATTAACTTTCAAAATTTAAGTTTTAACTTACTAGTGTAGTAAATACTGAATCCATAAACTACTTAGTTTTACACAACACATATTAAACGAAAATTCTAGTGGTTCAATAGTTTCAAATTCCGAACTATCTAAATTTCTAAATAAATAATTTTTAAAGTTTCATATTTCAAAATTACTAAAATTTCCAAATATTAGTACAAAATTCCAAAAATCAGAAAATTTCGAAATTTCATAATTTTTAAAACCTTAAAACTTTAGCTTTCCAAAATTTCTAAACTCCAGAAATTTAAATATTCCAAATGTTAAAATTATCTAAATTCCTATTTTCCTAAGATATAACAATAATTGTCTATGTTCTAAATTTTTGACTTTTACAAACTTCTAGTACCCAAATTTCCTAAATAACTTTGCAGCTTAATTCTACCACGTGCAAATTCTAAATTTTTGAATTTGGAAATTCCAGAATTATTAAAATTGTATGTCCAATCCATAATTTGTGATTAACACAGATGTTCAGATTAAACATGTAAATCCGTAGACCTTTCGTTGGCCTTGAACCACCCGATACCATTAAATAGAAGTAAACCAATTTTCCCAACCAAGTTCGTGAAAACTTGATATGCTTTAGTAGCCAAGTTATGTATCTGGTTTTAGTTCGCATTTCTTTTTGTACCTTTGTAACCAATTTTGGAGTATAAATGTGGTTAGGTACTCCAGTGACAGCAGTGCTTCCAGATTCAGGCTCACATTAATGAGATTGACTACAGATTTATGCGTTAGATGGTCACCAATTATAAAAAATTGGCTGGTGGTTCACACAGAAATTTGATGACAACCAGCTTTGAAAATTGGCCAAGTACTTCGGTGACATTCTTCGAGAATGCCCTCTCATAAAAAACAAAGAACTGCACGCAGCACATGTGTTTTATAAGCGGAACTGCATGCATTACGGCACGGAGAAATTCTGCACATTGTTTCCAGTATCTAATTTTTGTAGGCTGTGCCACATAGAAGAAAACAATTCTAGTACATTTGAATATTACAGAACATTTGCCAAAATTCAGGACGAATGTTAATTAATTTGTGCTTGTGAACATCAGAAAATATGGCATGGCAGGCATCAAATCTATTTTGAGTCCAGAACTGCATAGATCAATGCATATTGAAATTTTACACATCTGTTTTCAGCATAAGGCTTTTTCAACAGACTTCATAAGATTTGTTAACAAAACTGCAGCTATAAGTTCCTCATTTACCGTTACCGCTAAACGGTTACTAAAATTGATGACGATCTCAACTCCCAATGCTCTGGATTTGATGTTTTGATAAATTTTTATAATTTCTCGAGATTTTCGAAATTATTCGAGTAGTTTAGCATGCGGAACTAAGTTACATGTTGTTAGAGATATTCTGATGAATTACTATTGTGAGACTGTTTTAGAACATTCAGATTTTCGAAATTGTTTGAGTATTTTGAGATTGTCGATTGTAAAAGATGTTATTCGAAGCAAATGATTATTCAATATTTTCAAAATTATTGAGATTTTCAATTTTGTCCGAATTTTGCAAAACAATGTTTCACGCTTAGGTAAACATACGGGGTCTCACAAATTTATACATTTAAATTTTAGACACAGATTTAGCACATTTTAAAGGTTTCTCGAAATTATTCGAAATTTTCGATATTTCGATTCATTCGTGAATATCCGTGTTATTCAAGTTTTAGTTTTAGTTTCGAGCCCTTTGATATTATTTGTTGGGTTGCATAAAATTTAAAATATTCAAAATTAATACAGCCTACATCAGAATAAAGTAGTACACAAGGTCGAAAATGATTTGCGAGATTTTTTGAAACTTAGTCTTTTTAGCGGTAAACGGTAAATGGAAAATCGTTAAAAGATTGATATTCAATAATATTGAAAAAAAATTGTAGAAGATACAAATTGGCAAATTTTGTAATTTTTTTAAAATTCTACCCATACTCATCAATTTTTAAGTTCCTAAATATATGTATAAATTGAATTATTTTCCGAATCTTATCTGTAGTATTTTAACTTTATCAAACTCTTATTTTCTAAATTCTATTATTTCTAAGTACTAAAATTTCTAAATTGCCGAATTCTTAATTCCTATATTTTAAAAATTTTCTAATGTTCAAATATCAAAGTTTTTAAATTTTTCAAATTTCAGAATTGTTCAGTTTCATGTTCCCAAAATTTTTAATATTTCCACTTATTCTAAATCTCTAAGTTGTCTACAAGGTTGACGAAGCGTTAGAAAAAATAAGAAAAAATAAATTTTATAAACATTTTATAAATTTTAACATTTTGGGGTTCTTTGACAAACTTTGTGTTGCGGCTTGTGTCTTGCGGTAACCTAAAAATTTTAAATTTCTTAATTCCAATATAAAAAGAAAATTTCTTCTTTCTATGTTTTAATTTGCTAAATTATAAAGTCCGTAAATTGTTAGACCTCTAAATTTTCAAATTTCGTAATTTTTTCCGATATTCCCTAATTTTTCTCTAAATTAAATATTTTCCTAATGTAAACTCTAGTACTTCTGAATTTTGAAATCACAGTTTCTAAATTTTGTAAATTCCAGAATTGTTCAGTTTCATGTTCATAAAATTTGTAATATCTCTACTTATTTAACATTTTTAAATTCTGTGAAATTATAAACTTGATTTAGGTGATAAAATTAGGGGTACACTCAACAGAATATGAAAGATCTTGATGAGCACCCAAAGGAAGGCTTGTCTTTCAGTTCAGAGTAATGAACAAACTGTAACCATATTCCATTTAGAATTGCCGTCCTACCTTCATTTAGGGGTAGATTGTATTGTTCGATTTATGATATTATTTATGATAAATTCAGTTTCGGAAAGGACTAAATCTCATTGCTAATGTTTCTTAAGGGGTGTCAATTTTGCGATAATTATATTTATGCTGTGATTGATAAGTTTAACCTGCCGGTTGCAATCACAAAATCTAAAAATTGTTTTGACGTAAAACATGGCCGGCGATTGGGTACTATACGTTTTGAAACACTTAATTGATTGTGAGACTCTCAAATGACCTATTTCATTGTACTTTCGTATAATTTCCGGTTGCACTATCGTTTGGACAGAAAACAATAACTTTTTTTTGAATTTTCGAGATATACAAGACCGTCACGTAACTCGAAATAATTATCATCGCCGTTTTTTGCTAAATTGTCTCTAATTAATTTAATTTCAGTATTGTTATACTGAAAATTAGCGAGATAAGATACTTGGTGCCCGACATAGGGTATCGTCATAACGCATTTGAGTATTAGTGCGATGAATTATTTTATAAGAATAATCCTCGAGAAGAAGAGCCCAACGCAATATTCTAGTGTTACAATTTCGCTTGTCTAGGTTAGGCTTCACTGAATTACAGTCTTAACAATTACGGAATCGATGCCATGTATGTATATATGTGAAAACGTTGAAGAGCATATATTATGCCTAAAGTTTCAAGCTCATACGAATGATATCGTTGTTCGTGATCTAACGTGCGTTTACTATAAAATGCGGTCGGATGTAGCAATTTATCAGCCTGTTCCTGCAACAAAATAGCGGCGAATCCTATGTGACTTGCATCAGTGTGCTATTCAGTACGCTCATTTGGATTATATAGCGCTAGTACGGAACTATTCGCAAGCAACGATTTGAGTTTTTGAAACGCCTTCGTAAAGGAGTTTTGTGATTGTCGAAAAGTTCGGTACGAACCGCCTAAAGAAACTAGCTCGTGTGAACTTTTCGGGATGGGATAATAGTTTATTGCAGAAATATGCAGATCAGTTCATCAAGAGAACACTTTCTTCCCATAAAGTTTGTCGAGGCAATCGTCTATTAGGGGTAGCGAAATCCGTTAAGGACCAACGGTAACTTTATTTAAGCCACAGTAATCTATACACATATGTACATGGCGAACCGTTTTTTTTATTGACTAGAACTGCGCGACTAGCATAATCATTCTTGCTCGGTTGGATTACTTGTCGATTTAAAAGGTATTTAACAATTTCATTCATGAGTGTGAAGTTTATGCTAAAAAATAAAATAACAAAAAATTACACTGTTAAATTAGATATTTTCCAATTGGAATTTAAATTATATGAAAATTTAAATTTTTTGTAATTTTAGTTTTTTCGTACCACCCAACAGGTTCTTTTCATCGTTTTCAGATAGCTGGACCACCTGCTTATCTCGTTAATCAAAAACATCCAATTCTGTTGAACATTACTACAATTCAGATAATTTTTAATGGTTTAAATAATTATTTAGCTGCGATCCTGGAAATGTCCAGAAGGTCCCGCCAAGAGATGTGCGGGACCTTCTGGACATTTCCAGGATCGCAGCTAAATAATTATTTAAACCATCAAAAATTAGTCAACTTTTAAATTATCTGAATTGTAGTAATGTTCAACAGAGATAAACAAATGGTCCAGCTATCTGAAAACAATGAAAAGAACCTGCTTCCTAATGAAAAGAATCTGTTTGGTGGTACGAAAAATCCAAAATTACAAAAAATTTAAATTTTCATATAATTTAAATTCCAAGTAAGTTTAAGTTCCAGTTTCTTCACACTCATTTTGATTCACACAATGCTTAAAATTTAGGGCGTTAATTTGTATCGTTGTCTCGCCAAAAAAGCAATCGATTTTTACCATGTATTCGTACTTAGACAAAGACAAAATCTGCCATTGTTTTGATGTGACTGTGTGCCATGCTGCTCTTATCTGTTTTATTCGAACATTGGGTAGGCGTTCCTTTCACAGGGATGTACTTTATTACATTTGGGATATCGTTCGCTCAGTGAGAGCAGAGGACACGCAGATGACTGTATGTCCGACAGCAAAGCAGTTGTAGCAAGTGACAACATTCCTATAATTAGGTCGTGAGTATGTATTGAAATTTGTAGATTCTGATCGATTAATTGGTATATGCGTTGATGTAACCGGTTTATTGTGCTGCGGTTCCTGCACTATTTAATTTGGATACTCGTATTGTCGTGTAATAGCTGGACGTGCAGGTTTCGTATTCTGATACCACTGATTGCGTTCACGAAAATCGTCTAAAGTTATTACCTGTAGAGGCCCTTGCAGTTCTTAATCATTGAGACCATTTATTATATACTGAATATTATATACTGAGATCATAATAATACGTAAGCAAATCGACGTTAGAAGGTCGTGTGAACTTCCGCAGTTTTTCTTGTATACTTGCTTCACTTATTTGTATATCGAAATTTGATTTAAATTGAGAGGAAGACTCACCAAATTTTTCAATTATATTCTGAACCGTCCGGAACCAAATTTGTGATGATCCGTGCAATTTCGAGATTAAGACAATTAAAATGAATTAAAATGAAATATTTGCCATACTTTCTCAATTTTGTTTATGAATTGCGTCGCATTGAGAGACGTTAACGAGGCAGGATGGTACGATGGTAGCAAATTGGCAATATCACCTGGTTTTAAATTTAGAAACTGATTTAACGTTCCATTTGCTACATTATTGCCATGTGTAATATTTTGAATTTGATGGTTAATCATCTTCGCGGAATGCTAATGTTTTTTTGCTTTCACTCGATGATAAACCTCGTTTCTCTAATACGGTTTGTAGTTGTTGCACGTTAATTCTCGATTTTTATTAATTTTTATGTTAAATGTTTGAGTGGCGTAACCTTGGTTTTCAAAATTTGAGATTCTGTTTCCTAAAATATTTTGTACAAATCTTTTAATAGGTATTCCCGCTAACTTATTATTTTAAATTGAATATTTCCTCGATCACGTTCCTAATTCAAATTTTTCTTTTCTCGGGGAATCGATTCTGAGTATGTTTGAGATTGTCATTTGTAATGGATTGTTTGTAATTTTCCAAACTATTGAGATTATTTTAGTTTCTTCTATAACTCAACTAAGGAATTTCAAAATTATTTGAGATTTTCAGTTTTATTTGAATTTTGAATGACAATATTTCGCGCTTAGCTTTAAGTTACGTAATCCCACAGACTTATAGATTTAAATTTAAATTGAGGTTTTAGTACATTTTGAAAATTTCTCGAAATTATTCGAAATTTTTGATATTTCCAGTTTATTCGTGGATATCTGTGTTATTCCTTCGCGATTTTGTTTTGTATGATAAAATAACCGAAATTTTTCTTCAGCTCCGGTTGGCGTTTATTAGTCAAAATCTAATTTCTTGTCCCATAAACCATGAAACTAGATTTGGATCTGAATATTGGCTGGCGCTAATCATCCTATAAAAAATTGAAGGCACGTAAAACTTCATACAGTATGTTACGTTTGGTTGATATTCCAATTTTACTTGAAAACAGAACCAAATATCAAATTGATTCCGGTGAACGCAATAGAAGACTAAGAACCTACGTCTAATGAATATTGTTAATTAGCGAATGGAGCTTTTTCCGTCCGCTTCGTATTTTGTTGTTTTTTTTAAAAAAAAGCATAAGAACACAAACTTTTTATTGTAATTATTTAATTAATCATATTTAATTTATTTAACAATAATTTGTTTCTACAAAAGTTTTTATTTTAAGAAAAAATCGAATTTCGCTCTACTGCGAATCAAAATGGACTGAACCAAACCAAAAATGATTTTTTGTTTTTTACATATCAATTTTTTGTTATGTTGGTATTTAGATTTATAGTTGCGTCGTTAACATACCCCCCCCCCCCCTCCCCCCCCCTTGAGCATTCGAATGGTCAATGTTTACTGGTAATGTGCAAAGCTTACTGATTGCCGTCTTTAAAACTCCGGTTTTGATTGATACAACTCGAACAAGCCCATCAATCCCCGGGTGTTGTTCGACTTTTCTGCCTAGCTTCCATTTCAAAGGCGGTGGATCTTCATACTAGATGATAACGATGGTACCGACAGGTAGATTTATAGTTTTTTTTGCCAGCAGTAACGATGTTGTAATTGCTACAAATATTCCTTCGACCATCTGTCCCAAATTTGTTTGTATAGTTGATTTACCAGTTGCCATCTTTTTCCATAGCTGAGCGTATCGGTAGTTGATATGGCCATTTCTGGTATCGCCGTCAGTGGTCGAATTGAAGTGATAGGTCGGTAGTTAAGTACAGCTTCGACTTGCTTTATGAGGGTGTAAAGTTCTTCGTACCACAGGTTTACGTCCTTCTATCATCCGTCTAATGTGGTATTTCGCAGATTGAACGGCTGCTTCATTTAACCCACTGAAATGAGGTGAGTGTGATGGTACGAATTTCCAAATTATTTTGTCATGTTGAAGGTTTGAATTTAGTTTGGATTTGGTCTTACTGGCTTGCAATATATTGTAAAGTTCGTGCAGTTTGGAATTGGCACCGACAAAGTTAGTTCCGTTATCGGAGTAAATGGTTTTGCATAATCCTCTGGTGGCAATAAATCGTCGAATCGTTCCCAGAAACGCATTAGAGGACAAGTCTGAGGCAAGTTCTAGATGAACTGCCTTAGTTGCCAAGCATATAAAAACTGCCAAATAAGTTTTCGTTGGCACCTTGCCACGTACGTGGTGATGAACATATAGGGGACCTGCGTAATCAACTCCGACGTTGTAAAATGGTGGTGAAACATTTAACCGACCTGCAGGTAGATCCGCCATCTTCTGATGCAACAATCTTGGTCTCGCTCGAGTAAACAATACACATTCTCGGCACACCTTTTTTGATAATTGTTTCCCGTTGACTGGCCAATAGGTTTGGCGCATCGCTACTAGAAGTCCTTGTTGGCCAACGTGTAAGTGCTTAATATGGATATATTTCATTATTGTATATGAAAAAAAATGATCCTTTGGCAATAAAATTGCGAGTCGTGATGCGTATGACAACGATGAAAAATTCAAACGGCCGCCTACTCGTAGTAACTTGTTGGCAACTAAAAATATGGATAATGACTTTAAATATAGATCGCGAATAATGTAATCTTTTTTTTTAAGCCCATGGTAAATGTCTGGAAATGCTGAGGATTGAATTGACCTTAGACTCATCATTAAGCCTTGGTCTATTTGTTCTGTAGTTAGTTCTCCGCTTCTCTATTTACCAGGATTACGTGAGTTGTTAATAAATCTCGCCACATACGCCATAGAATTGCATACCGCTCTGAAAGAATTTTTGAAATGGATGCGACCGAGAGGATCGTCGACGATCTCCGCACTTGTATTCGACACAGCTATCATATCTCGTTGCTCTGGAAGTACAATACCCTGACCAAATTTGAAATTGTCCCCGTTCCACACTTCGTCTGCAGAGAGCAAGAATGGAGGCCCATTCCACCATAATTTCGATGACAACAGTGATTTAGGCGTCATACCCCTAGATACTAAGTCAGCGAGATTTAGTTTCGAATCGATGTGTAACCAGTTTTTTGATTTAGAGCGCGATTGTATGACCTCGATTTGCCACATAGGTTTTCCACCTAGTGGATGACGAGTTAATCCAACAGAGGGTAATCATTGAAGCAGTCCAGTAGAAATAATCAGCAATTGTGAAATTAACAACAGCGACTACCTTTTCCATCAATTTTACCAAGGGAAGTGCGACGCAAAGCTCAAGTCGTGGCATGGTGAGTTGCTTTATGGGAGCCACACGGGATTTTGAGCAGAAGAGGGCAATATGATAATTGTTGTCTGCATCATGGAAGCGTCAGCGAAACCATGTAATTGTATATCTTGAGGCTATTGACATGATTTGAAAATGTGCCGAGAAATTTTAACACTGTTTAGATCGTCCAGATTTGATAGAAAGTTAACCCAATGTGTACATTGAGCCATCGGAAGACTTTCATTTCAGTGTATTTTCAGAGCCCATAGCTTTTGTAGGAAGATTTTCCCTAGCACGACAACCGGCTCGACAACACCATTTGGATCAAACACACTGGCGAGTTGATAAATGACAATTTTTTTTGTTATTCGTTTGGAATGTACTAAGGACCTAGTGACCTGAATATTGAAATGGTCTCGTGTAGGCTGCCAGTACAGACAAAACGGAAGAGTGTCTAACAGGAGCTCCTCATGATTGGAACATCATTTCCTTAAATTCATTCCATTTTCTTCTATAGAATTAGACCCAGACAACAGATCGTCCACGTAAATATCGTCTTGGATAACTGAACTATCGATAGGATCCTCGTTTTGCTTGTTAATTGCTAGTTGCAACAAACATCTAGTAGCCAGAAACGGGGCTGAGGTGGTTCCATAAGTGACGGTCTTTAGCTTATACGTGAACAAGTCGTCCGAAGAATTGTAGCGCCAGTAGATATAATGATACTGCTGGTCGCCAGGATCAAGCAGTATCTGTCTATACATTTTGCAAATATCTGCACTAAATGCATATAGGTGAGCCCTAAAACGAAGGAGTATGGCGAATAGTTCGTTCATTCTGGATTACAGGGCCTGTCATTAGAATATCATTAAGCGAATAACCATTTGAGGACTTAGCTGAGCCATCAAAGACGGCCCGCAGTTTTGTTGAAGTAGAATCTGGTTTTATGACGCAATGATGTGGTAAATAAAAATTTGGCTGTTCGACAGTGGCCACCAATTCCATGTGATTTAAGTTTTCATACTCGGACATAAACTTGTTGTAACTCAATCGAAATTCGGGATTTTGATCTAACTTACGTTCAAGATTTAGGAATCGTCTCTGTGCTCGAACTGCTGAATCGCCTAGCACTGAGGGTGTCTCAGTAAACGGTAGTTTTACCACGAAGTGGCCTGTAGTATTTCTTGAAAATTTATTTCGAAAATGTAGCTCGCACTCGTTATTATCAAGTGGATTTGTGCTGATTACATCACATTGGCCGTTTTCCCACATTCTTTCTAATAGCTCATCTAGTCGATCCGACTCCACGTTTTTGGCTACTATGTTACAATATTTTGACATTGTCGCAGCTCCCAGAACTATCCACCCTAACCTTGTATTTTGCAGAGACGGCAGATTTTCTGCCAGTTTAATTTGTCCTGTGGATTGTAATTCCGCGTAAATTTCAGCTGCTAACAAGAGATCAATGGCACGCGATTCGAAAAATTTGGGATCTGCTAGGTGAATGTTGTGTGGAATTGGCCAAGAAGTAACATAAACTTGCTTTGTAGGTGGATAACCCGATATTTTTTTTAATACATGTGCTTCGATTATTGACGAAAAATTGTTTATACGAGAGTGAATATTAAGGGTAGCACTACGTGAAGAGGAGGTAGGCGTACCGCCTATTCCACTAATCTTTGTATGAATCACAGTTGTTTTAAACCCTAATCGTATTGCAAGTGAGTTGGTCATAAAATTCAGTTGTGAACCTGAATCCAGAAGTACTCTAGCGGTCACCCTTAAACCGTGATTATCCGAGATATCCACTAGCGCCGTAGCTAAAAATACAAATTTAGACTCCAGTGTAGAAATGTTATTTGTACAATGTAGATGAAGAAGTGTATGATGTTTTGATTGGCATAGTCGACAACGTTCATTAGTATTGCACTGTGTCACGTTGTGCGAGGATCCTAACCAATTTGTGCATAGTTGAAGCCTTTCAACAGATTTTTTACGTTCTTCAACTGACATTGATAGAAATTTGAAGCACGTCAGAATTGAATGCCCGGACTTGTTGCACAACACGCAGTTGTACAACTCTGAAGTGGTGTATGCAGTAGCACCTCGCTTTTTTTGGCTTGATGCTGATGGATTTTGCCTATTTTGTGGCTTAGAAGAAGTTTCGGGATTGGATTCAAACTTGCTATACATTCTATCACAACGATTTTGCAGAAAATCGCAAACATCTTTAAATGTGGGAAGCGCATTTCGGGGAGCTTGATCTCTACATTTTAACTTTGTCTTAGCATCAAATCTTGTGACCATCAAATACACCAACAAATCATCCCAGTATTGAACTGCACGACCAAGTGTATTCAATGAATGGATGTGTGCATTAAAATCATCGATAAGATTTGACAATTTTACCGAATTGGCTTTGTCTACAGGTTTAATAGCAAACAACGATTTGATATTTCGACTATTTGCGTCGGTCTATCAAACCTCTCAAATAGCAACCGTCGGGCTTCTTCGTAATTGGCTGCCACGAAATCTAAGTTTTCAAATGATGCAGCGGTGCCTTTTACTGAGTGTTTGAGATACTGAAATTTGGTCAAACTGTTAAGCTTTGGGTTGTTGTGAACATGGTTATCAAACGACTCTATATAAACTATTCCATTTAGTGATTTCCCCAGAGAAGCTATCAAGTGTGATTTCTGGCAACTTTGGAACGAATGTTAATACATCAGGCTTTATGGCAGGGACTGTACCTTTTTTTTGTTTTAAGTCTTCCAGCCGTTCTTCGAGGGCTGGTCTCAAGTTGTAATAATAACGGCTTACAATAGAACGATTATCGGACGTGCTGTAATGAGTGATGAGGTCGGTTAAGCGCAATTTAATTGAGTTGAGTTGATGAGAGTTGTATATTAACAGCCACGAATAAAATGCCACGAATCCCTGTGCAATACAGGGACACTCCAAATTTTATAAAATGTTCTTCTCGTGTGACTTTTGGAGTTTGTATCGACTTGTACAGCCGAAAAATAAATTGGACACTGCCCATGGGTATCCCACTTCTGACACCAATTCTGAATGGAGCTTTTTCCATCCGCTTCGTACTTTATAGTAGCGTTGTTAACAATAGGGTTCAACGAAATTTTAACTGGAATAGACACTGGTTCATTTTGAGACCTGCATATTATATTACTATTCATTTCAGTAACCACAGTCAAACCAAACTACAATTTAGGCGACCTTAGTAAATTGTAGATTATTGCCACATACCTGAAGAAAATCGTAAAAAATCTGAAAAATCCTTGCTAGCTAAAATAAGTGCCGCACAACATTTATGCTTCATCGTTGAGTTTTTTTTCCCATAACAACAACAGGTCACTTGATTCGGGAATGTAATCTGGTATCTTCATAATTAGAATAAGCAATTTCAATCACTTCTTGAATACTTCCTTTGATCATCACAGTTAATAAGATGATTTATGGCCTAAAAGATATCAATGAATTTTCCTGCTTAATGCTTGAAATGAACAAGTGAAAATACAAAGATTTGCAAAGATATTTTGCATAAAAAATAAACTTTTGAGTTGCCCAATTATCTCCTTCACAAATAATCCCGCAAACAGATAAGAATGAAGTGTGTACAAATTTTCACTTGCTAAAAAAAATGAAAAACCAAAATTTCTTCTTATTTTTTAATTATCTTGTTATTATTTAATATAATTTTACCAAAAACTTCACTATCAACAAATAATATCTTCTCATCATCTAGGTACGTATAGCAGCCCGCAGTCAAAAATAAAAGGGTACTTGAAAAATGAAATCCCCAGAATCATTTAATTCTCAAAAAAAAAAAAAATTAACGTGGTTGTGATAAAAAATGGTAAACTTACAGCCAGCAATGAGCATGATAATATTGAAATAATGGCTTCTCTCTGACTGCTGAAAATATATTAATTTCGTGTTGTTTTTTTTCACCTCAAATAGTTCCCGTAACATTTTCCAAATGGGAAATATAATTTTCTTCTCTTCTTCGTTTTTTCATATTTTTTGTAATGATGGTGCTAGGTAGGTTGTAGTACATACTATATTATGGTGGTTAAATATGGAGCAATGATGTTACTTTAAACAGAAAATTTGTGTTTTACACGTCGTTTTATTTTTTGCTGAGAAGAAAGGTCATGAACATCTTACAATTTTACGGTTAGAACATGATATTAATGGGTCCCGGTAGTAAATGTTGGTATAGGTACGACGCGTTCGTATACGAAAATGGGGCTTATATAAATTGTGTGCTAAATATGGTGATTTTAAAGCGATTGAATAAAATTATTGAAATTTTTCGGTTTCGAATTACGTAAAGTGGAAAGGTTAGTACGCCTTTCAAGCGTTAACGGAAAGGAATACTAAAATTAATAGAGAATGAAAATTGATCCCTTAATTTGGATTATTAATGTAATCTTAATTTCGCCGTATAGAAATTGTTTATTTAGGCTGGTAGCCAATTCTTGGGTAAATCAATTACTACGGGTAATGTTCAAAAAAGTCTAAATTCATTCCTACTAGTAATCGCTCGGTACTATTGCTGAGGCTGCCCCTGTAATACTCCTAAGCCGGTCCGTCCTGGTGCAAAACCGGAGCTGGCCGCAAAAAAGATTCGTTGCTATGCACAGGCCGTCGCTGGATCCGTAGTGAAAAAATTTTCTATTCGTAAGGATAATCCGGATATCATCCTGGACGAGGTAAAGCTGGTAATTTTTCGGATAGAGTTGAGCCGGATGGCTTGGATACTATTTATCTGATAGTGTACCGTCTGTAAAAGCAGTAATGAGGAAACCTATAAGTGGTTTTGCGATGAGTTTTCTAGCGTTCAGGTTATCTGGAGTGGTTGTCGACTTTCGATTAATGGCAGAGTTGTGGTTACCAACATTGGTGTGGTGAATTTAAATATCTCGATTAAGGGTTGGAAAGTCGTCCGGTACAAACGAGAGGCCAATCGCCAATCGATTGTTCTTAGGGTTGAGTTTAAGACCTATGAGTATATTATTGGTTCCAGCCTTTGTCTACAATAGGTTCTTGAGAGGATCTTGTTTAAGGTTATCTCTGGACCATAAGCTCTACATTTTTGCGCTTCGGGTGCTGGTATGTTATTATGACTTCCATGCTTGAAATTAAACAGATTAACTTGCTCCACAGATTTATGTTTAATTCAGGAACCTTAGAAAGTAACCTTTCGTATCGATGAATTTTTGAGTATACGAACGTTAGAGAAGTAAGAGATTTGTAAAAGGACAAAAGGGTATAACACCAAGGAGGTGACAAATGGTTCATCGGATCGTGACGTCGAATGGTTCTTACTGTGGTATGCTTGATCCAAAAGAACGTTTAGAACCGTCGGCAGAATAAGAAGCAGAACCGTTCAATAAAATACATATTTGAAGGTATTAGTTCATGAATTTGTAAAAATTTCGAAGGACAGCCGTATTTACAAGGGAACAATTTTTTTAAAAACGTCAAAATTCTCTGATTGACAAAATCGAAAAACATCGGAAATATTTACATCAAAATTACGACAAATTTGAGTTGAATTAGCCAATTTAGAGACTAAGGACTAAGCCACGCGCACCGGAGATAGCGAAGCTACCTATCAGATGTTGAAAGGCAATTTTCTGATGTAAGGATCGAACATTTTGAACCATAACATGCATGCCCTGCATCTCGTAATCGTACACAGTTTGACCATGTGACGCAATTTTATTGAAAGGCGAGAAGCACGGTTCAAAATATAGTATCGGTAAAGAACACAACCGATTTGTCGAAGTGAAACCAGATTCCCTTTACTTCAACTACCGCTGAATTATTGGCAATATGCTTTTTGGAGGTCGAAAACTTATTCAATTGAAAGACCATTTAACCTTCGCTCCCGTTGATCCTAATAAACTGGAAGCTCCTATGCTGAACTAATATTTATTCGGTTCATCGAGTTGATAAAAGCCACTTCCTTACTCGACCCAAGCTCTACTCAGAGCATACGTACATGAACTCAACCTAATCGTACCTCTAAAGGAATCTTCGACTCAATCCTAAAACAAATCTCTAGCTATAGCCCCCCCCCACCTCAACCCCCCTCAACACCCTAATTAAGGACAACTCAACCTTCATCTCGACCCCAAACTCAATGCCCAACTCAATTTTCAAATAAACATGGCCTAACAAACTGAAATCATCGCTGATAAAAAATGTTCTAGCATGGATATTATCACCAGATGTCAGCACTAGGCAACTAACGATTATTTTTTTCAACAAATGATGGCGATGCCATACTAATAAATATTAGAAGTTATTTGGGAAAAGTACATGATTAGATGAATTCAACTCAAGCTATCTCTAACTTAACTCTTAATTCCGCAACTCAACTGCTCACTCAACTCTAAAATAAGCGCAACTGCACTCCAACTTAATTAGTAAATCGACCCCCAACTCAACCCTCAACTTAACGTTCAATTTTAAATTCTCCGCATTGATCATAGAAATAGATTGGCAAATAAAAATCTGTATCATACAATCTATTCACGAGATATCGTGCGAACAGACATCCAGACGTATAGGCGCACGGACATTCTTTTGTTGCTTTTTCAGATTAAGCGATATGACTTTAGACGAACAAATTTTTGAACAATTTTGGCAGGCTTCCAATTTCTTTGGTCCTTGCTAAATTATGAATGGAACCAAACCTATTTCAGAAAACTCCATGTAAATACAAGGATGATTTAAACTAAGTGAAGTTTAGCAAAAAATCTATTTTTCGGAATCGAACACAGAGGATTTTGTGCCATTTAAGGTTATTAACTTCAATCATGTTGTGTATCAAAATATGGAAACGGAAGTTTACAACGCTAACAATTTAACGCTGATACCAATTTCGTAAGTCTTGTTTTATTTGAAGTTGAATATTTATGATGCCGAAAAACGTTATTGAAAAAGGTTCGTTCCTTTTCACGGGTAAGCGAAGGAATATTAATTTAATGGCCACATTATTTGATTGGGAAGTTTAGTTGAATTAACGGAAGATATTGCGGTTAAAGGATACTAAAGAAAATTACATAAAATTGCCAATGAATCTTAGACTGAACCTTCTGCAAGCGACAGTTGAACTTCAATGTAGAATTTTTGAACACACACCACTGGTGTGAGAGACTAATCCAGTGAACGGACGACAAGAAGACGAAGAATGTTGCCAAAATTACTCGTTATTGGATGTACTGTAACGCAATCCCAAAGGGATTACGTTAACAGACATGAGAATAGCGGTCTGATGCGGTATAGTAGCTGGCTAGAGCTCACGGTGCGGCGAAGGGGATTCTCAGACATATTTCTCATGCTTGAATAACCGCATGATTAACAAAATTAGAGGGGCAAATGGAAATTAACAATTACACTGCCACGGCCTCAGCGGCAAAAGGAAATAATAAGCCGGGAGTGATCGTTTCGGAGTGACAGTCTAAATCCCAGGCGACTACCGCCGTGACTGCCACACGGGCCTCCCCTCATCGGCCCGCCTACTGGGATGCTGTTTCCCAGTCGCGACGGCCACCGATGCCATTTATGAAGGAGGGACGCCCGCATGACAATCCCAGCGACAATCCCCCGGAACGAGACCGTCACCCCGACGCGATCAACTCATGTGGCGTGCCGCCCTCCAGCACAGCCTGTCCTGGAGGAACGAACGGCACGCACGGAAAAGGATGGAAAAAGGCCGACCCTTCGCATGACCCCACCTAACATCACCCGATCAATTATTCGCTTACGCGCACATGGTGCGGCTTAGCACTCGACAGTTAAAAATTCAAAGAAAAAAATGTTGTTACGGTAAAAGTGAAAAAATTGAAAATTAGGCAAGTTAAATTACGTTAAAACTGATTCTACGTTATGTTAAAATTTTACTTTCACTAATCACTGTTAAAATCAAGAAAATAACACTAAAGTACCTGAAAAGAAAATGAACCGCTATGTGGTCGAACCACACCCAAAGCGGACAACCAACCGAAGCGAAGCAAAAAGAAAAATCGCGAAAACTCCAAACGCAATCACTCAAACAACGGAGAAAAGAAGAAATCGGCGTGACACTTGCTCTGTGTGGGGTTTCCACCACATCGGTGTACCACCACGAATCGCGAGTATGACCACAACCAAATATATAATATATATAGTAAAAATAAGAGGGGGAAAACAACTGTTACAATTCAAAATTCACAGATGGTTTTCCCTCAATAGAGTACCTTTTTTTTTTTTTTATGGCCCGTCCGACCACACCGCCAACAGCGCCGACGCAGGATCCCCCTCAATATAGAACACTGCTCCAAGTATATGATAATACTACGATCGTAAGATTTATTTTATTTATCACACCGCTATAACTGCATAAATATTGACGTAGCGATGTCACAATGATTGTATGATGTTTTATTTTTTTATTTCTTTAAATTTTATCACACCGATATAACGGCCCAAATAATGTTGTACCAGAAAACTGTTTCAATAGCGATTCACTCCACAAAAGTAAGAAACACAAGACCTTTCACAAATAAGGCTTTTATTATGCAAATAAGATTTAACAATATTGTTCAGGTTAACAAATCAAATGTTTATTTAGTTCACTTAAATAAATACAATGTATGTTTTATATGCTTATTTAATGAAACAAATCAAAATATGGCTACCACAATTTTTGTTTTATTTATTGCTCTCACAAGCCAACACCAACAAAAACTATATATACTATTTACATATAGATATAAGTATCAAAATACATATTTTATTTAAACCTACACAATTCTATTTTTATTGTTTATAATTGAATTAATTTATAATTTATTAAAACTTATTAATTTAGTTTAATAAAAATTTATTTCGTAACCATCACATTAATTAACTTTTTAATTTATTCAAATTTATTAATTTTTCAACAAATTTCAAAATAGACTTTATTTTTTTTTTACTTTTATCATACAAAAAAAAAATTCTGACTTATAGTCATCAATGCGCAAAAACTAGCCTTTATTAAAAGGAATACAAAACTAGACTAAAAAAATCAATACAAAATATTTTACATCAACTCAACAAAATCAGAAATTTTTTTTTTTTCCCCTCCCATTTTTCTTCGCATCGCTGTTCGTCCCAGCCATCGTACTTGTGCACATCGTCATCATTTTTATTGTTTTATATTTTTTTTTTTTTTTTTGTTTTTATTATTGTACAATCTTTATTCGTATTTATATATTTTTTTCTCCTATGTACACAAATACAACGACTAAAATGAACAACGACGACGAACATATGTATATATTTATCTGTTCGGCCGCATCGGATTCATGCCAAACACACCGATCGGCTTTCCCCACACAGAGCAAATATCACGCGTTAATCCACGCCAATGATATCAAGGAAAAAAAAAAAAAAAAATAGAATATTCGAGATTGGACATTGTAGCATCGTAAACATTCCATCTCCTACCACACAATACATGTACACACACCAACTCGCAAGAAATACGCATGCCTGTACATGACAATATGGAAAACAAGTACTGCAGAAAAAAAATAAAATATGTTTACATAACAATCGATGAGAATATTAAATTTAAATTTGGAAATCATAACATCATCGAGCATAAATATAAACACCATGGTGGTCATGGTAATCTACAAAGAGAAAAAAAAATTCAAAATATATGCGCGTTTGGAATTTTCGCAAAAACCAAATTCTTTCGCCTCAGGTGGAGACGTCTGCCCGTCGTAACAAACGTGGGAACGACCCACACCCGAGATAAGGTCTCAAGCCAGGCATATAATATACTAATAATGGTGTTAAACCCGAATATCTTTGGTATGGTATGTGCCTAACGGTTTTCCATTCAGATCTTTCACGGTATAAGCTACATTACCCACTCTATTGACAATAATAGCGGGAATGAATTTAGCGGCCAGCTTTGCTGAAAATTTATCAGGAGCACTACTCTGGGCATGTGATCTAACAAAAACAGGTTGATCAGGCAGAAAATTACGATTTTTACTTCGTAAATTATAACGAGAAGCAGATTTTTCATGCGCAACTTTTAGATAATGAATTACTTGATCACGAATTAAATTGAGACGATTGGATTTGGACAATGCATGCATTTCATTATCATCTGATGAAGATAGCAATTTGCGTAAAGCATAATCAGATCCATTTAATGACATGTGTTGTCCGAAGACCAAATAATGAGGAGAAAAATTCGTGACATCATGTTTAACATTTCTCAATGCCGCGGTGATCTCCGACAAGTGACAATCCCATTCGTTATGTTTATGATCCTCCAGATAAGATCTAATACCAGAAAGTAACGTCCGATTAACTCTCTCAGAAGCGTTGCTTTGAGGCGAGTAAATCGGAGTACGTATGTGATTAACATTATATTTTTTTAAGAGATCTTGAAATAAATGAGATAAAAATTGTTTGCCATTGTCAGAAATAATCACAGCAGGCACTGAAAATAGTAAAAACACATCATTTTCCAAAAAGTTACACAAAGAAGAAGCAGAAGCTTCACGCAACGGTTTTACGAGGACAAACTTTGAATAGTGATCCAACACAATGGCTATACAGGTATTCCCTCGTTTAGAGCGAGGATAAGGTCC
This sequence comes from Tipula vernalis, assembly GCA_958295665.1. NCBI lineage: Eukaryota > Metazoa > Arthropoda > Insecta > Diptera > Tipulidae > Tipula > Tipula vernalis. Next base: position 382,439,718 of record OY282559.1, on the reverse strand, counting down.
GAGGAAATCAACAAACAGCTTTTCGAATGGTCTGGTAGATTCAGTTTGAGATCCCATCATAGGTTGAGTAGAGAAATTAACAGGTTTATTCATCTTACATTGAATACAGTTAGAGATGAAGAGTTTAATTTGTTTAGTCATACCAAACCAGTAAAATTGTCGTTGAATTCTTTCGATAGTTTTCTTCATACCCATATGAGCAGAAGTAGGAGAACAATGAGCTAGCCCAATTAACTGTGCAGTCAAGGACAGCGGAACTACCAACTTCCATTCAGACAAATCAGTAGACGTATAACGAGAAGCGTAAGAAGGTAAAATCAAGAGTTTATTTTCGCTAATTTTATAGTTATGATCGCAATCTTTTAATTGTTGTACTCGATTGATTTGTTGCACATATTCATCGTCCTGAAAAGCTGAAGAATTAAGATCAATATGTAGAACCGAATTGTCACTTGATGAATTGAGACTAGATACATTTTCTTGAAAAGAAGCAGAATTAACAATTTGAGATGGATCACCAACTGAAGCAGTTTCATCAGTTGAAGTAATTTGAACCTTATTTAAATCATCTGTGGGCTCACTATAGAAAGCTCTAGAAAGTGCATCAGGCACAACATTCACCGATCCTTTACGATAACCGATTTCGAACTTATATGCTTGTAGTTTTAAGCTCCAACGGGCGAGTCGACCAGATAAATCTTTTTGGGACATCAACCAGCGGAGACTAGCGTGATCGGTATAAATCGTGAACGGGTATCCATCAATATAGGGCCGAAATTTTTGGACGCTAAGTACTGCGGCGTAACACTCAAGCTCGGTTACGGAATAATTGCGTTGAGCAGCATTTAGTTTGTGTGAGATAAACTCAATGGGGTGTTCAGCGCCATCAGGATCAAGCTGAAACAGTACACTACCCACGCCCACAGCACTTGCGTCGCATTGTATAAAAAAGGGGCGCCCATAATCAGGATTAGTTAGAACAGGAGCAGAAGATAAGGCCAATTTAAGAGTTTGAAAGGATTCCTCCGCGTGAAGATTCCATTTAGATTTAGATTTCTTACTCGTCAAATCAGTTAGTGGAGCGGCTACCGACGCGAAATTTTTAATAAAACGCCTATACCACCCACATAAACCCAAAAAACTACGAATTTGTTTGGTTGTTTTCGGTCGCGGAAATTCAGAAATCGCCTTACATTTTTCTGGGTTGGTTCGAAGACAACCATCACCCACCAAATAACCCAAATATTTAACCTCTTTCAAGACAAACTGGCTCTTCACCAAATTTATCGTTAAACCAGCATTACTAAGTAAATATGCAACTAATTCCAGAAGTTCAAGATGTTCGACAAAAGTAGACGAAGTAACCAACAGGTCATCCAAATAAACAAAGACTTTGTCGTGCAATTGATAAGGAATCACGCGATGCATAAGGCGGCACAGTGTTTGGGGAGCATTACACAACCCAAAGGGCATGACCTTGAAGTGGTACAAGGGACGACCAGGGACAGTAAACGCCGTCTTATCTCTGGATTGTGGGTCAAGAGGGATCTGCCAAAAGGCATCTTTTAGATCAATAGTTGAAATATAACGAGTTTGATCCAATCGACCCAACAATCCATTGATAAGGGGAAGCGGATACGCATCTCTAACCGTCACCTTGTTCACCTCACGGGCATCCAAACACAAGCGCACTTGACCACTAGCCTTTTGCACCATCGTGATTGGAGAACACCAGGAACTATGACTCTCTTCGATCACATCCAGAGACAACATGCGATCTAGCTCATCATACATTAATTTTTGTTTGGCTGGAGAAACTGAATAGAACCGTTGCTTAACAGGCTTGGATTCACCAACATCAATCACATGTGATAATAATGTGGTTCGTCCAAGACCTGCTTCAGCACTTGACGGAAACTTATTTATTACTGTAGAGAGAGCATTGCTGTCCTCTGGAGAGAGTAGATGAAATTTAGGAGTAGAAGTTAGATATGCGGAGTCAGATAATTCACTCAACGCAGATATTTGCGGAGTAATGCCGAACTGATTCCAAAAATCGATGCCTAAATATAAAGATTGTTCTAAAGATGGAACGAGATAAAACCGCATATTATGTGACTGAGAGTTAAACTGAACCTGAGCATTCAGATATCCGATAACTTTTTGAGATTGACCACTGGCAGTTTGAATAGAGGTAGGAAATTTATGTAATTGAAAATTGACGTCATTCAGCAGTTTATCAGAGCCACAACCCAAAACACTTACACTCGCTCCACTGTCTAACAGACCTCGGTATGGAACATCATTAACAAGGATATCGGCATAAGGCCGTTTATCACCAGTTTCAGACCCGAGTATTGAAGAGACAACGAAGGATCGCCTGATCCGACGTTCCTCCCAATATTTTTTTGAACGAAGTAAACGCAAGGGATTGAATTTCTTAAAACTGCGAATGAAAGATTTAACTGGTTTTAAAAATTGAGAATTAATATTGAAACAAGAATTGGAAGAATGATTAGAAATAAAAGGAGAATCAGAAACCATTTGGTCGGAACCAAACGAACCAGATCCAGACAATGATTCGGAATCAAAAGACTCAACGAGAACTTTCACTGGTTCGTCTGACTCTTCCCATCTGGTCCCGATCTCTGCTGAAAGATTTATTGAGGAGGGTTGCTGCCAGAGTCTTTCTTCTGGATAATTGGGGTCGATGTTGTCTGTGATCCCTGGGTCCCCGATCTCCATGGACCACTGGCTCGGTTTCCCGTACAGCGAAGACATTTAGGTGTGATGACGTCTTTTAACCCACAACGGTAACAAAAGTAACCGATCGAAGGAATTGGACAATCTTGAAAAACGTGACCAATGTCAGAACAGTTGAAACAGATGGAATAATTGCCTCCCCCAACTGTACGATTTGAAACAGATTGAGTAATAATATTTGGTACTCTATCCAGTTTTGACGTTGAAGCAGGAACTCCCATTGGAGCACGATAGGCCGCTACAGACGTACCAGTAGGTATCAGTTGAACAGATTTGGATGACGGAAGAGCCCCTCCAGATGGAACATGGTAGGCGGTTCTCGACGTACCTGTGGTTAAAGCAGAGGAAGACAACTCAGTATCAGGTACTGAAAATTCAATATCATTAGGCTCATCAAGATTAATTTCATTAACGACACGCCTAGAGTTAATGGAATGATCTGTGGGAACTCGTAATCGCTTCAATGAGTCTTCCCAAGCAGTACAGCTTTTGATTAACTCATTAATGTGAGAGAAATGTCGATCTGTAAGATGGTATTGCAGGACAGGCTTCATGTTATTCATCAAGAGTTGAATAAATTCATCGTCACGATAAGGTGTGTGGCACTGCAGAGAGAGGCTCCACATGTGGTGATAATACTCAAGAAAGGTTTAATTCACCAACTGTTTCCTTGATTCCACCATGCGGCGGATTTCATAAGGAGTGCGCCGATCTTTAAAACGTTCTATAAACTCTTTCCGAAGATCATCCCAAGAGGCAAAAGGATTATGACGACGGTACGTCCAATACCACTGCAACGCCACATCCTTTAAAATGAGATGTAATTCCAGTAATATAGTTTCAGGCGATATTTTATTAGAAGCTACTACTGAATCTAGCTGAAATAAAAACAGATCCACCGTGATGCCTGTAGGAGAGCCATTATATGAAATTCCACACCGTGACAAAGAACGTCGATCAAAGTTGGAACTACCCGAAAAATAGGGATTAGGGACTGTATTTAACGTACTGTTATGAAAATCAGCGAACGGTGTTATCAAATTATTATTTTGAAGATGAGTAGCCTGCTCCGGAGATGAACGCTCTTTAGAGACAGGAACTACTGGCGGATGCTTGAATTGAAGAAAGTCAATTGGTACGAATTTAGCGCCGAGAGAACCAGAAGGATTTTGGAACTGCACTTGTTGAGTTTTCGAAGTATTACTGATTACTGGATCAGATGATGTTTTAATGGCCGGATCTTTGACCTTTATATTCACCCCTGGACTCACCGACGTAAGTGCAACAACAGAGGGAGGTATAGTCTGCTGAACTTTCATTTGAGCGGCTAACATCTGCACTTGAGCTGTCAATGATTTAATAAGCTCGGTATGATCAACTGGTTGAACATTTACCACCGACGGAGTAATTGCATTAGATCCCTTTAATTGAAAGAATATTTCAGATGGTTGATCCGAAGGACCTGGTTGACTTGGATCTTCCATTTCCGGCAGTGTATCACATCCACTAATTTTTGCCGCTTCAATAGAATCATTTAAGGACGAGGTATCAGACAAAAATTTATTTAATGCTTTTAATAAATTCCCACTATTTTCTAATAGGATTTGCGCTTGGCTACCATACGTTGGAGATCTAGTCGCACGATTAAGACGTCCCTGGACATGTAATAATCGGGTTTTTAGACCCCTAACGGAATCTACTTGTTTTTCAACCAACACGTCTTGAAGGCTAATGAAAGCTTCTTGAAGACTCTGCAATTTTGACTGGCATGCAGTAACTTCAGCTTCCGGATTTTGTCTGGCTCTCGGATGCATTTTGCCCGGAGCTACAACTGTACCAGCTACCTCAGCTGCCAACAGCTCTTTCAAACGATCCAAAGCTCCATCAGATTCTGGCGGAATTTCACGGACCAAAAACTCAACACCGAGCTCATCTGTCTTTAAAAGAGATATATCCATATCATAAAAACTCATATTTTTTTTTTTTTTTTCCAATTACCTGTATACTATGAAAAAAAATAATGATTGAATAAAATTAAGTAACAAAATTTCAATCACCTATAACCAAAATAAAAGTAAACAAATTTGATAAATGATACCCCAGGATACGTTTAATGTAAAAGACAAGTGTCTAAAATTAGTAATTCACGATTTATGAAAGGTTAAACAATGAAATTTAAAGTAGATAATATATAATTATTAAAGAAACTAAATAAAGTGATAAAAAATTTCCAACAACCAAACAAATCGTACCTATACGCAGATAATAGAAAAATTATGTATAATATATATTGAAATTCGAAATACCGCGATTAATATTTATGCAATATTTATTATATAAAAAAAAAATGATAAAAATAAAAATAAAAAATTTACAAAAAAAATAATCAATTAAATTTAATTAAAGTAAAGGTCAAAGACCATAATACCCATACCAATAAGAAAAAATGAAGAAAAAGGAGAAAAAAAAAAAAAATTATTAATTAAAGTTAACAAAAAAATTATTTGGAAAAAAAAACAAAAAAATGTATTACATCAACATTACGATCACCCAGTAGATACGGTGCCGAGAAAAGTGAACAAATGGCGCAATGTGAGGAGCTACGAGAATTGTATTACTGTCCCATGGACTCACTCGCGTCAAATTGGAACTACCGCTCAACTCAAACACTGAACTGACCACTGCACTCCAAGGCCGATTCCACGGAGATCGATCTGAATTCATTTATTTTAATCAATCCTTCCAAAAAAATGTAAATCCCAAAAAAAAATTAAAAGTAATAAAAGAAAGTAACAAATGTATAAATAAATCAGATAAAAAATTTTTTATTTAGCCGCTCCACTAAACCATAAAAGAAAAGAAAGCAATAATAAAAATATAAATTTTCACCAGATAGTGAAAAGTGAAAGTAAATAAAGAAAAGTAAAAGGAAGTTGATCAAATGATGTTTGGTGCGGCCATGCGTTGGGCCGGTGGTAAAATAATAATAAGTAATAATAAATAAATGGTTGGTCTCCTCCCCCGTTGGCCTCACAGCCGCACTCTTAGAGCTCCACCATGAGACGCGGGGTACTGCTAAAGATAATAATAAAACCGCTGAGGTCCAGTAATTTTTAATTAAAGAAGATAAAAATCAGAAAATTTACAAAAAGAATGAACTAAGGATGTGCCATTGACCAATGAGACCACGAACTGTCCAATCAACACCACATTGGTGGAAACAACGAGTTCGCGATCTCAATGCTCAGGGCACACGGAACCGACATGGCAAACGATCCAGCGAGGTCGAATGACTCGAAGTCAGAACACGCTTGGATCGCTCCCCATGAAAGTAGTTGGATACAAATAAATTTTAATTGAAAAAAATTGAAGTAATTACTTAAAGGTTCGAAGATCTGCAAAATAAAATAAAAAATTGAAGAAAGCTAAACTCAGAACAAAGGAAGAATGAGTCTAACCACAATCTAACGCCACATGGCGGAAATGGTAGACCCACTCAACCGATGAACTGAGAATAGGGATTGACACTCACAACTGTATGTAATCAAACAGCATACGCTGGTTACAATACAGGTGCGGGTGCCAACCGGACAAGGGAAACATTGATGTGAGCATCCGTACAGATCAAACAACGCAAGCGTTGGACTTTGTACGTGATGCTCACAACAAGTTTTGAAAAAAAAAAAAATCTGAAAAATGAAAAGTCGAAAAATTGAATTTAATTAGCCGAAATTTGGGCGCCACTGTAACGAAGTTACGTGGCGACAAAATTGAAAAACAAAAAAAATGAAATATATATTGAAATTAATTAAACCTTGAATCTAACCCTACAACTATTGATCCGGTATCTCACTCTGAAATCAAACACTATAAAGCAGAAGCAGTAGTGGATACCGAAATCAATGTCATAAGGGTCGAAACAATATGAACTCTAATTCTAGACCTGAAGCAAAAAAAAATCAAGAACCCCTCGCAATCAGACACTATAAGTGGAAACGATGAGGTCTACAACTTCTATGCTTCAGGAATAGTAAATGAAAAAGCTAAAGAACTGAAAAAAAAACTATTGTTAACATGTCTAATTTTACGGAGGCGGTTTGTTATTCCGACCTCCAACCGTTTAGTCGCCTCCTACGACAAGCAATGGATACTAAGGTGGTATTCTGGTTGATACTATTCTACCCCCTACCTTTGGGCGCTGAGGCCGTGGCAGTGTAATTGTTAATTTCCATTTGCCCCTCTAATTTTGTTAATCATGCGGTTATTCAAGCATGAGAAATATGTCTGAGAATCCCCACGCCGCACCGTGAGCTCTAGCCAGCTACTATACCGCATCAGACCGCTATTCTCATGTCTGTTAACGTAATCCCTTTGGGATTGCGTTACAGTACTTATATGTAATATAAGCGTTACGTTTGAAGCTAAGAGGTTTGGTATTGGTGACGGGTTAAAAAAACACCATCGTGAAATTTATGAACCGTTATAAATTCTAAACTATTGTTCTTGACTTTGGGGAATAAAAGTTAAATTTGTACATTAAAAAAACGTTCATTGATAATTTATATCAATGAACGTTTTTTTTAAGTACAAATTTAACTTTTCGGAGCTTTCAACTAAAAATTAAGCGATTAAAAAAATTGTGGCGATTAATCTACAAAATCTCAAATTTAATTTTACGGTGTTTAAATTTGTACTGAATATAGCAGGGCCCAATAATCAACCATACACCCTTTTTACACGTAACACTGGAAAGCTTTAATTATTTTGTCAGAATTTTCTAAATTTCAATTTTCAAAATTTTCATAAAATTCTCTAACCGTAGTTCATGTAAAATAAATGTTCAGAAATTTTAAAAAAATTAAAAATTACATCGGAAATAGGAAGTTTAAGGATAATAAAAATTATTAAAATTCAATAATTATGAATTTCGTAAATTCCTTTTAAAATTTCTAATTCTAAATATTTAAAATTCCAGAAGCAAATTTAGAAAGCTTTAAAATTTTAATTTTAATTCAAATACAAATCTTGGAAAATTTGAAATTTTTAAATTTAGAAATTCAAAATTATTTTTTTGCAATCCTAAATAGTCAGAGGCGTACATGCTATACATTTCTGGTGAAAAAATGTACACCACGAAATTAGCTGTATGAGATGAATTATTTCAAACTAGAATAAAAAGTTGACCAGGGTATTTTGCTAACTTTGTGGTGTACATTTTTCACCCTGAAGGCCCTGAAAAATTTATAAAACGACTTTACCAATTGGATAGAGAAAACAAAACTCTGCAGTTCCGTTTAAAATGTACTTTATTCTACTAACGTAGTATGAAGTTTGATGTTATACTGTTATACTATAACGAGTATGAAGTTTGAACTTACTTCTGTTTTTAGATAAATTCCTAATGGTAGAATTTTTTCAAAGAATTCTGTCAATAAAACTAGACCTTACATTTATATTTTTAATAATATCAGTACATCTCTTATTCAAGAATGCAGTTCACCTGATCTATCAGCGGTTCTGATCACTTTCGAATATGGTAAGACTTGCCCTGAACTGATCGATTCCTCAGTTGGTCCTCCATATGATTCTTCTAATCCTTCCACTTAAAGTGGAGTATGGATAAAAATATTTCCCTCTTAATTGGTTGCAATGCCAACCCGCATCATACTACATAACAGGGGCTCCACTCTGTTAAATTTTATAAGCTCATCTGAGCTAAAAATACTCAATAAAGGTTGAGAGGTAACTTTTGTCAGTTTTACGTGGCGGGTAGTTATGGATATAAGTCTGTGTTCATTGACTATTGTTGACTTAATTATAAATTGGAGGATGACAAATGGTATTCTCACTTCTGACCACAGATGAATATATTTTAACATCAACATTAAAATATCACCTCTTAAACCGTATCGTAATCTCAAATTAACCAATTAGGACTTATTCTCTTTTGAACTTATTTCCTTAATTCATCCTGCTACGGATATTCGCTCCCAAGCTGAAAAAAGCACTCACGATTCATACTCTGCTCTTGAATAACAAAGGAAAGATACTAGGAAACTGAAGAATAAAGCCAAAAATATTAATCTTAAATGTGACAAACTTCTGTGAGAAAATGAATAGCGTTGACTAAAAATGATACCTGTAGACTTGATGCTCTTCGTCTATCGGATGGCAAATTAACTTCTTCGAGTGTACCATCGTTAACTCTTATTCTGCTTACTTTCTAACCAATAAGAATTGCAATGAAGCTCCCGACTGGGAATTAGCGTATCGGTTAATTACGTTCAAAGTTCTGCGTTGGAGTATTTTCTCCTTTAAGCCGTACAAATCTTGTGGTCCTGATAGGATTTTTCCGGCTGAATTACAGCATGGTTTTCCTATTAATAAGCACCACCTGATCCACCTTTTCAAAGCGTGTATTGCTTTTAGCATTGTTCGTCATGTTTGGTGCAAGAGCAACGTTGTTTTTTTTACCGAAGGCTCCCAAAGCATTTTGGCCCATCAGTATATCCTCAACATTTCTTAAAGCGCTAGAGAGGATTGTCGACAGGTTTATTAGAGATTATTATTTATCTAATTTTAAACTCTGAACTATGTCTGAACTTAATTTCACTCAATAATATTCGGTAGTGCGACCTTCGAGAGATCAGTGGACATCACCGGATTTTCTTGGAAACTTGCACGAGTCGATAGTTTTCTTTTCCGATGGCTCTCGCACCGTTAGTAGTTCTGGTTATGAAGTGTTCTGCTCTAAGTTTGATCTGAATTTTTAAGGCTGCCTGGGTAGGTACTGCACAGTTTTTCAAACGGAAGCAATTGCTCTTATGCTCTCTGTAATTGAGGCATTGAATCTCGCTGTTACAGATAATAACTTTGTTTTCTGTACAGACAGCTTTTCTGTGCTGATTTCTCTGGATAATCCCATGACTGTACTTTATACATCTACTCTGTTCAAGTAATAGAGTGACGATCTTGTGGGTGCCTGCCCATTTTGGCATTGAGGGCAATGATATTGCAGATTCTCTAGTAAAAGCCGGGGCTGGGTTTAAATTTATCAGTCCCGAACCAGTTGCTTCCTTACAATTTAAATTTGTTAAGAAGGCGATCAAAAATTGCGCTATAAGTGAATTAAAATAGCTTTCAACGGAGTTAGGTTGCAAGTATTTGAATCTAGGTCTATTGCTGAAGGTCAGCTGTATCCCCTGCCTTGGCCCAAACTGCTTCAGTTTACTAAGGCTGCAACGACTGTTGCGATTTGGGATACAATAACTAGTTTGCACCATGGGCCCTTCGTGGCATTGAGTGCAGTACCTCAGGTGGTTCCAACCAATTTTTTAATAATAATAATCAATACTAGTAATCAAAACATCAAACATTTACTATTCGTTCGCAGCCACAGTATGTCACTTACTTACAGGATAACGGAAATCATACACGATACAATTGATCATAACACTAGTTGTAAAAGATGTTGTACAGATAACGGTACGAATTGTTTATCATATTATATGAACTGTATCTAGGGCCCGTGAATTTTCGGAGCTAGTAAATTTCGTGGTTCCTTAGTGTGATAACGATCGTTTTTTCAGAATCATCAAACAGCATTTTGGAAGACAGGCTACTAATGTACGACAATGCGACACTGGAGGTTTTTCCAGATTTTCTCAACATTTTGAAACAGCTCGTCTGAACTCCTGAAACTTTTCTTTTTTAATCCTTACTGAATTTCTGTCCATAAGTCTTTCGATTGGGTTAGGTCAGCGCTTAGCGGTGGCCCGTCCAAAACATCAATTTTTTGATCCATAAACTAAAATTTCAGTTATCTTGCAGTGTTTTTAGGATCGTTATCCGTAGATAAATAAAATAACGATCTATCTCATTTTTCACAATACAGGTATGTGTACACATGTCGGTCTATTAATGCCAAATGCCGTTGGTTATTAATCCTAAATACTGGTCGAAAGGAAAGTGGTCCTCAAACTTGTCCGACCAAATCTGCGTAGTTTTAGATGATTTTGCTCCATTTATTTTTTTGGATTTATCTTCCCTTTCCGTCGTTTTTCGAGCTCGTTCTTTTCTCGGTCTGATTTCGAAATCGCCAGAATCATTATAGGTTTTGATATAGGCACGATAAGCCATATTCTTTGAGCACTCTACTTTCTGAACATTTTTTCAACTAAACAAAATACCTCTGAACTATCAAAATCAATAAAATGGCCAGATTTTTTTAGCAATTATTGGCAATTATTCAGAAATGTAAAACAGTTGGGCGCTCTTCCGCGCTCACAAAAATTTAACAAAACATAGTATGTACCGTAAAATTAAATGGCTGTTGCGGTTAAAATTATGGTTGAAAGTAACTAGTATTCTAATTTATCGTTAGCACATCCAGCGCATTGAGATCTCACAAACAAATTTAGTTTTTAGCAAATGGGTCCCAAAAAATCGTTTTTTTTTTCTAAACAAATTGAAAAATTGATTTGGAACGTTTACAAACAAATTAGACTCCACCGCATAACTCTTGGAGATGTTACTGGTAGTTCTCTATTAAATATAGTAGTAGTTATTTATTAAAAAATTCAGCCTACTTTCCATTCAAATTTCAATCTCACCTGCTGCAGGGTTACCTCTGCTTGTCGATTAATTGTCTCTCATATTTAAAGTTTTAGTATTGCAATTGCAAGGAAGCGCGATTATGTAAGCAGTAAGGAAACTTAAAATGTGTTACAAAATCAATTACGAGATTTTAGCGGTCGAAACAATTTTTTTGATCAATATTTTGTCTAATTCGATATTTCAAGACCATCCCATCTAGATATCTGGGTATGAATAAGGGTAAGTTGCTTGGTATCTAACATATTATCAACATTAGTCAACCTTTTTTCATATTACGCATTGAAATTTTTCAAGATTATTCTAGAACTCTAAGATTCAGCGCCAGCTCGAGACCTTCGAGCGTCTTGCGCGAGAATTGTTGGAGCGCCCCTGTTTACCAATTTAATTTTTTCTAATGAAATCAAGAAAAAATTTTTTTATCCTAATGAGTTCATCGGAAGGCTCACCAACTCTTAAAACCAACTGAAGATCCTACAGAGCTTTTCAAGTTCATCTCGTTTTTGGCAGATTTTGTTAGGTCGTAGAAGAATCACCAGGTTTCGGTGTACTGGCTAATTAGGTCAAAATCTTTCTTGAATCGATATCAAGCAATATGTTGCAAAATTCTATTCAAATTTTTTTTAGGTGTTAAAAGGGGTTCATCTCTCTCTCTCTCTCTACATTAAATTGCTGTTTTAGTCAGACTAGTTTTTTGGCGACTAAAATAGGGTTTCTCCAAACGCTTCGTGCGTTATTTCTTTATCATGCTTCTCTTCGTTCTCACCAAGTGTGACAAGTGCTCGAGAACATTTCCAATTTGATAACGAACAACCTTAACACTAGAAATTTTTATTTTCCGACGTGCGTCGCTAAGTCTTTTTAAGGTTAATAAGTTGACATTTGACAAGGATTGCCGATGGAAATTCTAGCTGCATCGCACAACAACAGGTTTAAGTTGTGACACCCACAGGTCATGAAAAATGCCAATGGATTTTAATCCAAATTTCTTTTTTCAACTCCACTGTGTTTGCCCTTCATATTTGCACCATTGTCGTATCCTTGACCTCGGCAGTACTTCAATTCATCGCTCAGATGATGGCGTAGAACCTAAAAATTGATCACATATCTCGACTTTGCCAGACATAATTTCTCTACATGACAGATATCCGGAGATCAGTCAGCAATGATGGAAAAATACTTGACATTGTGAATAGATGAAATTTTTTTTTTTCCAGAGACTTTTTCAGTCATCAATTCAATTATTTCGTTTAAATGATTTTTTCCACAATAATGAACAGATAACTCGTTTTTTTAGGATTCGACGAACGTGTTCCTGCATGACGGGGTCAAATTTGGCAAATAATTCAATTAGGCCTAAATATTTACCATTGTTCTTGGTACATATGTAACTTATCAGAAGAACCACAGAATGCCATATTATTTTGCGAAAACATTTTTCCAACGCTCAGAGATTTAGGCTATTTTCATGTGACTTAATCACTTTAGACATACGGATCCAATTATTGTAACCTTTGCTAAACTTGATTTCGAATTCGTCCCATCTCGATTAAAACATAAACAACAGAAACAAAATGCGCGGTCAGCAGTTCCAGAATATAAAATCCATCGTCGCGGGACACATTCAATATTAGCAAGTATAAGGAAATAATGATGTGCATCTTAAATATATCGTGTAAGTTAAACTTCCCTGGGACCTTGAACGACCAACTAATCAGTAATTGTTTAGTAATATTTTATTGTTAAGAGTTTTAGTCCATAAAGCTGTCAACGGCCAATTAAGTCAGATACAGATGGAAAAATCAACTGACCTTCTATTAAAGGGCTTTCATTAGAATTTTCGTTCGAAGGAACTTCTGACAAATTTGTATTATCGAATTCATAAAGCTAAGCACTATAATAGGTTTAGTATAGTTGCTGTGAAATATTCTTTAAGATCTAAACATTTCCTTTTACTTTCCTGAATACTAACTTTTGAGATTCTTTACGTTTTTCGAAGCTGTATTTAAATTTTGAACAAAAATACTACACATAAAACCTGGAAATTGTAATACAAGTCTGTAAATAAGAATTGCATGTAAATCCGTACAAATATTTGCATTAAACCGATTGTACATACCTCGCGACATTATTTTTCGTAGACCACTGTGGTAATATGTAAAAAAAAAATTCTTTGATGTTCCGAGCTTTATAAATTTATCATTCGAAATTTTATATTCGATATTATTCGAGTTTAGATTGGATTTAAATTACGAGTAATCGTAGCAAACAACTAATTTATCTCACAGGCAAGATATTCTCGAATTTCAAGATTTGTGGATTTATCTTAATATCCAAATTTAAGATTATTCAAGGTTTCGCGAAGACTGTGTGGCATTTTTCAGGAGAAGCTCTCCTGTAAGCAACAGTAGAGTCGTTGTGCCTTACTGTTGTTTATTAAACTAATCATAGGATGTGGACATATAGGACGAAATGGAAATAGACGAGTAGTCTAAAAAACGGAACGTCAATTGAAGGTTCCTCCTTATGATTTACCGAAGACTTACTTGAATAAGAGCCTTAACTTCCGGGAAGCTGAGCTCTTGAGCGGTGGCTGGTACACTTTGTGAGGCTCACCCAGGAAACTGTGTTGTTCTTTGTTGGTGTACTGGTCACGCTTCAAGAGTGCAATCGCGGCCGTAGTTTCTCCCCCACTCAACGGGTATCTTTACTATCGTTTTAGTTCTTCCACTTGTTATATTAATTGGCTATCGGAACGTATGGCCGCAGGTCATGAATGTATGCGGTCTATTCAAGCATGAATCAATTCTGGCCCTTTTGTCACCCACGGCGCGCCATTGAAGCCTAGCCGGCTACTACGACCGCTTCAGACCGCTGGCTCATGATCTGCTAACTGACTTGATTCTCCGATTATAATTTATTATGGTCACAGAAACCTCGTTCGATTACAATTGTAGTAGAGTTCAAAGATTATTTGAGCTTTTCGAGATTACTCAAGTTTCTTGATATACCTTAAAATTGGCAATGTGCTTCGTTGTAACTTACAGAATTAGTGGTTTAAACGAATTTCTTTAACTCAGCCGCCTCTGGTCCTACTTCTTTTTTTAGTAAGGCCTCACTTTGCTGGATGCAAGATTCTTTCTAATTTTGTGGCCGTACAATAAAATCAAAAATGTATAATGTTTGATGATATTTTTGTTTAAATTTTGCTTTTGTACGTAATCAAATAGATATTTTTGTAACAAGAACGTAATGTGGGTTTATCAGCATCTATTGAAACACGACCAAGTACTTTACACAAGTTACATACGTTAGTTTTTCTATAGGTAATTGCTTAGTAAACTTATCATCGAAAAGCCTTTTTTTGAGGTATGGAAGAAAACAGGCGTGTTGCGCATTGGAGAAGCAGCATACTTTTCACCTGTTCGATGTGTTATCCCTAGTATGTCAAAATATTTCTGAGATAAAGAGTTTACAACAAATATCATCAGTGGCATATGCATAAATCTTAGTATCCCCTGGAGCTGATAAATTCATATATTCAAAACCAATTTGAAAGTTTTGGAATTCGCTAACCGCCAACCAAACACTCAAATCAATCACCAAATCAACCCCAAATCAACTTTCAAATGATCCCTTAAACTAACTTCAAATGAACTCTAAAATAATTCCTCAACCGAACAACTCACTTAACCCCAATGCAGGCTAACTAAATCCTAACTCAACTTGAACTCAACTTAGCTCGAACCAAACCTCTGTTCAACTGATACCATCATACCATCATACATCAGAATACCACGATCACAATCACACAATTCTTATATACAATTGATATTTCATTGATATTCCAGAACTTTATGCAAAAATCACTTTAGAATCCCATTTCCAAGGCAGATGTGAAATTTCACTCAAATCCGTTAAGAAATAGCCAAGTTCTGTGCTTAGTGGCCGTATTCCAGAACTTCATCTAAAAATCATTTTAGAATCCCATTTTTAACGCACATGTCAAATTTCATCATAATCGGTAAATGAAGCCAAGTTCCATCTTCCTTGGTCAAAAAACATTTTAGAATCCCATTTCCATCACCCAAATCAAATTTCATCCTAATCGGTTAAGAAGTAGCCAAGTTTCGTCATCATTGGCTATACTCGTGAATCTTATCTAATAATAGTTTTAGAATCCCATTTCCAACGCACATGTCAAATTTCCTCATAATCAATTAAGGAGTAGCCAAGTTCCATCCTGCTTAGCCACATTCCAGAACTTCGTCTAAAAATTGGGTATAGAATCCCAATAAAATTTTTATAAAAAATAAATCACAAATCCTCAGTTTAATGGACACCTCACTACAACGGACAACTTCTTTGGTCCCGTCGATTTCCGTTGTAGTGAGGTTTCCCTGTGTTGACATCTATAGATTGCTGAACTGCTCACTAAACACTAATCCAATCCCAACTAAACCCCAACTCAACCCTAATTTAACTCGCAAACGGAACCCAACTTAACCCTCAACTGAACCGCAAACTCAGTCCTCAATCCGAGAATTTACCTTATCTGGGTCCATGCGAATGATCCCGTTACCAATCACATGACCGAGATATTTAGTCTCTTTCAGAACAAACTTGCTCTTGTCCAAATTTATTGCTAGATTTGCAGATTTAAGCAGTCTGGCTACCTCCGCTAACAAAGATAAATGTTCGTTAAAGTCTGAGGAAACAATGAGCAAGTCGTCTAGATAGACAAACACTCGGTCATGCAAATGGAATGGGATCACTTTGTGCATCAACCTACACAACGTTTGCGGAGCGTTGCATAGGCCGAAGGGCATCACCGTGAAGTGATAGAGGGGTCGGCCCGGAACAGTGAATGCGGTTTTATCCCTGGACTGCTTCTTGAGAGGGATTTGCCAAACGACATCCTTTAAGTCGATGGAGGAAATATACTTTGTTTGGTCCAATCGACTTAGCAATCCCTCGATCAACGGCAGTGGATAAGCATCTTTCTTTCGGACAACAGCGATAGGTGAGGACCATGAACTTTGACTTTCCTCTATCACTCCTAATCCAAGCATCCTATCCCATTCTCCACAAATCTTCGCCTGCACAGCTGGTGAAACCGGATAATATCGCTGTTTTATCGGTTTAGCACCATTCACTTCTATTGAATGTGTAACCAAATTGGTTCGACCTAAACCATCTCTCGTGGAACTGGGAAACTTCTTAACTATCTGATCTAACTGATGTTTTTGTTCAATGTTAAGGTTATGTTGATTAGTTGGTATGCTATGTCCTTCCATATTAATTGTTTCGACTACTGTCGGAGCCAGTCCGAACATATGCCAGAAATCCATACCCAGGTAAAGAGGTTGAACGAGTCCTGGCGCAATGTGGAAACTCAAACGCTTCTCTCTTCCATTATAGGAAACTGGCAACATGACGTGACCGATAATCCTCTGTTTTTCTCCGCTCGCAGTATGCAAAAATGATGGAAGATAATATATATAGAAATTGTTCTGTTCTAAGAAGCTTTTGGATCCCGAACCTAGAACGCTGACATTCGCGTCACTATCTAGTAGTCCCGTATAAGGTATCCCAGCTAACATTACTTTGGCATAAGGCCGCTTGTCCTCTTTTAGGCTGAAGGATTGTATCTGGTTGAAAGTGGGCTGAATTACTATGACTATTATGCAAAAGGCGTGTACTAATGTGTTGTGATATTTGGAATGGAGTAAACTGAAGATTGTGATTAGTATTGTGACTATTTGAATTATTAATAAAATTTGACGAATTTGGATCTAATTCAGAGAGTAGGGTTTCGTGACGTGCAATTCCGGACATGTATTTGTGGCTACTTCCTCGAATATTCTCCTGGTAGTTCCTGCTTTTTGGGAAGAAGGAGTACCAGGTTGACTCACTTCCCTTTTGGGGTTTTCCGCGACACTTCGATTACAAGTAAAACAAGTAAACCTGGTGACATTGGGAGCCCCACAACCGAAGCAATGCTATAGTTGGGTTTTGTGAATTAGTTTGCCTAAAAAAAATATTTTGCATTGGTGGTCTATACCTTGTGGCTGAATTATCAGGCTTCGGTTCTACGGAAACTGCACATACTTCTTGAGGCCAGTAATATCCATTACAGGTAAACCTCGTTTAACGAACCCTCGAATAACGAATCCTCGAATTAACGAACATCCAAAATTGTTGTAAAATCTCGTATTACGAACTTCAAACCTTGAATATTATTATAAGTACAGTTTATGTACATAAATGGTAAAGTTTTAAAAACCATACCATATATTTTTTCGCCAAAAATAGCACATAAAATTATTTACCTCGCACAACGAAACCTCAATTAACGAACGGTTCAGGGACACAATACGTTCGTTAAACGAGGTTTGCCTGTATAGTCATAAAAACCATTTCTTGTCGGATTGCACATTGACGGAGCAGACACGCCTTGAATTGGGACCATATTTTCAATACAATCATTCAATCATGTCAATACATTGAGTTACTAGATCGCCCACTGATGTAATATTCTTGCCTGCAAGTTTATATTGCAAATCTGTACTCATATTCTGTCTCAACATAAAATACAAATCATAATCAGAAATGGGTTGACTAAGTGCGAGTGTCGAATCCAACAAATCTGAATAAAACTCGAGAAAACTTTCCTTTGATTTTTGGTTTCGAGCAGCGATAGGCTAACGTATCTCGAAATCCGTCCTTCGATCCTGAGATCTGGTTCTCATTTCCTTTTTTAATTCGGACCATTCGACGTCACCTTTACGCTCTAAATATGACCAATACCATTCAACCGCATTTTTCTGCAATAGTATGTGCAAGTCATTTGCTAATCTGTCAAAGGCTACATTGTTGGCTCCAGATAACCTTTCAACGCGGTACAAGAACCATTCGATTGGTTGACTGGTAGGAGAACCATCGAAACTGATATTCCACTTATGAATTCCAATAGTGTGGCTAAACTTTTCTGGTTAATTTATATGAGAGGATACTAGATTTTTCGTTTCTGTTTCCATTCTCGGAGTACTCATATTCGGGTTCAGTATATTTGGTGAAACTGGAAAATGTATATTTTCACCCACAGAAATTTTCCGCGCTGCCTCAGTAACGGTTGCCAAGTCACCATCCGACACACGTTTAGAATCAGAATGAATAATATTCTGACTAGAGGGACCCGATGGATCTATTTGAATATTATCCTTTTTATCTGTTGTAATTAGTTCTGGACGAGATCGAGAAGGAGACAAAATTATTTGAGACGAGGGAACCATCGATGCTTGAATATTTTCCTTGCATACCGGTGCGCTTTGTGATGTGACGAGTGCTGCCGGCCTTGTTTTCGATAACCCTTCCGAATCCGACTCTCCTGATTCATCAAGCTTTTCATCATTGGCCGAAGTTACTGGTATTGCTTCACAAATCGATTTTTCGAAGTCATGAACCGACAATTTGTCATCCAGTAAAGATTTTATGGCTTCTAATAATTTGTCGCACGCCGTAAGCATTTCAAACGATTGTGGTCGATATGTAGGAGACGTATTAAATAACCGTTCAAATCGTCCCCTAACATGCAAAATCCCTGAATGTAAAAAACAATAATTTATCTTTACGTTGGTCTAACACAGTTCAAGTTCTCGTTGCGGAAATTTTCGTGCTGATAAATGCGCTTTGTGAGGGGAGTTAACCGTTTCTTTAAATTCATTTGTTAGCGCTTAATCTAAAAGTTTTAATTGTTCGCCTAGGGATCCCGTTATTTTCCGAATGACGCATTCAATTTCAAGCTCGTCGATACTCAAAAAATTTGGATCCATTTTGATGCACTTTTTTTTTTTTTTTTTCAAATAAATAGGTGGAAAGAAAGTATTGTTGATTATTAATACTTAATACGTCATCTACTTTAATCAAGCACCTAACATTAACATTCTAGATCAAAATAATTTTGAAAACACGTCTTAGTGGAAAATAAATAAAATTGAATTGAAAATTGAAAATTGAAACTATTGTTTTATAATTTTGATGTTTGAATATTCCATATAGAAGTCTAGAAAAACAACATCGATCACAATGGATTCAATGGAAGCAATATGAATTCACACATCAAAATCACTAATCACAGAAAAAAATTGAAAAAGAAAAAAAAATTACTAAATGGCCGAAATTGAAACAGTATGCTTTGACAAGTACAGTACCAACATTTAAATCCAAATGTCCACGGACAGAATAGACGCGCTGTAACAGTCTTTACCACTATTTCAATCACACACAAAAAAAAAATAAAAATATCACACCATAATTACCATCATAAATTAAATGTACCCCCATAAAGCCAATGCGTTTGGGCGCCACTGTACTAGTCTTCTAACCATATTACAATAATGAACCAGAAGCCTGCTGCAGACTCCCTCGTAGTTACCCCATACAGCATTTTTCAGCCGGCTAATTTACAGCCGTGTTGGGGGGAGGGGGGGGGGGGGGGGGTTTCTTCTCTGGGACTACGAAAGAGCTAGATATTGCTGTTCAACAAAATCCATTTAAAAAAACCACAACCAAGTTTGAGTAAGGAGAAATTTAGAACCATAGCTGACACTTGCCACACATGCATTCGCACATTGCATACCTCCATGGCAGTATCGTAATCAGCTCACCCTCAAACCCTTTTACGTTCTGACTCTAATGTGATTTCGGATTAGTTTCAATTAAAAGCCAAAAGTCGCAATTTTAACCAAGATTTGAAAATGTTTTTAGCGTAGTAACTTCTACATGTATGATGGAAATCGATTTCTAAAATGGTTTTTAGATGAAGTTCTGAAATATGACCAAATGGGACGGAACTTGACTATATCTCAACTTTACATAAAATGAAAAAGTAATTCTCAAATGACTTTTCTTATTGCGGGACCCGATAAGATTTAATTCTATACTGCACAGGTGAAAACACTTTGGTTTTTTTGATACACATAGTGACAAATTCTATAAATTTTGAAACGGAAAACAAATTCAGTATAACACAACAACACAACAATTAAGCTCCCAGTGGTTTCACCAGTCATAAATTTGTTGAAATATTGAAAACCCCTTGGTTTTCCATCTAAATATTGACAATTTTTGGATGCCATAACACATTTTTTCCTGAATAATCCATCTTTCTTCCACCCTGAACTTGTTTTCACATGATAGATATATTTTCATCGTGAAAAAAATCGTGTAAAAAGGACCGTGTAAAACAGGTTTAGTTATATAATGTTATATATATATATATATATATATATATATATATATATATATATATATATATATATATATATATATATATATATGTATATATATATATATATATATATATATATATATATATATATATATATATATATATATATATATATATATATATATATATATATATGTATATATATATATATATATATATATATATATATATATATATATATATATATATATATATATATATATATATATATATATATATATATATATATATATATATATATATATATATATATATATATATATATATATATATATATATATATATATATATATATATATATATATATATATATATATATATATATATATATATATATATATATATATATATATATATATATATATATATATATATATAGGAAAAGTATTCCGTGCTGTATGCGATTTTCCAAGTGAATACTTAAGCATTTTACCATCAACAGGTTTTGCACCAATTGCGTTAAACTTTTCCATATCGTTCGGGTTTACGTCATTAGTATTCAATTTTATTTTTTTTCAAATAACAGTCACCTCCCCAATGATTTTACTTCGGAAAAAAACCTAACAACAATTCTGTTTTATTGGTAAACCTTCTGCGGACAGATCGAGTTTAGTTTTTTGAATAGTCCGAATTATTGGATTTTTCCGCATTAGTGTCAAAGTGCAACTCGTAAAAGAAATTGTTCATTGTAATAGTCATATATCATCCAGAATTCCGATGGATCAAATTCAAACCGTAATCAACCGAACGAGGCTCATTAAGACATGTTTCATTTCGGCATAATTCAGTATAGCACATGGTACACTTCGGCATATGATATACACTACCGTTATATTTCAAAACGGCGTATATCGGTAGGACACAAAGAGTCGGGAAAAATTTCACTACTTCGCTCTAATTAGTCTTTACTACTTTCTTCGCTGAATCGTTCGCTGACAAATCGAGAAGGCAACACCAAATACCATTACTACTAAATACCATTACATTCATTCACATCTAGCCTCAAGAATCGCCAGTACTCCGCCCCAGTTAACCAGTGTCTCTTCTTCAGTTAGTCGACAGAATTGCTCGTCGAGTCAAGACTTACTTTTTTTGTTTCTGTCTACCGTTTTCTGTTTTTTTCAATTTTCTTAAAAACTCAATTTCAAAGTACTTGTTCTCAAAAACTACTTCTCCGATTTTAATGATTGATGGCTCATTTCAAAGGGAATAGACTCTTCATTTATATTATGATCGTCATTTTATTCGTTATTGAATTTTTGTCGAAGAAAAAGTGTTTTTTTTTTCTAAAAAATGCCATGTATGGTGACCTTTGACATAAGGGGTCACCATTTTTTTATATTTAGTTCTGAACGCTTTTTTACCTTAAAATTAACCAACAAAACTAATAAAATGGGTTGAATTCAGGATAGATGTCCTTCGAAACAAAGGTGGAACCTGTAAATTTAGTAGAGAAATTTATTTTCTTCCATCTAGCTTAAAAAATGTAGTCGAACCCAGGCACATTTTAAAACAGACCAAGGACTCCACTTATTGTGTACTGTGTTCCCGTCATCCAGAAATGGAACACCGTACACTAAATCTAAAATAAAAAACCAAATGAAAAATTTAGTCGGGGCAAGAGAAAAGATGCTTGAAAAAAATATTGAAGTAAAAACAAATCAGAATTACATGTCGCGTTTTCTGGCCTTGCCAAAATAAAATTAAAATTGATTTCATATTTTTACGATTAATCACAATAAATTTCCAATCGAAATGCCATCATCAACATCTTCATCATTATTATTTATTAAAATCATGATGAAGAAAAATTACTTCCATCGTTTTCATTTTATACATTTTCAAACAAAAACATTTTATATATATATATGTATGGGTATATATAAAAATGTTAGTGTATGCGACTGGAATATTCAAAAATAAACATAAAAGTTAATTAATCGAATCACTGGCTTGTGATGATATATGGAATTAGAAAAATTGGTACAGAAGTTTTTTATTTTATAATTTATTTCTGTTGTGAAATTTCGCTAAATTGATGAAAAGCTATCAATATTTTGGAAAAACGTTTACAATTTATTCCAACAGTTCATAATACTTTGAGTTATTTTTAGTTTAAAGCTGCCGAATGACAAATTCGAGGAAACCGATTGTTATTGGAATTCTTTGCTCACGCAGAACTAATGAGCAGGGCGATGGGATATACATTAAAGTCAAATGAATAGCTGGATTGGACGCATCCCAGAAGCCATGCAGCTCGCAAAATTATTGATTCACATAATTATTTAGCCACCTCGGAATTTTTATCCGTTTAGTTAATCATTCCAATTCACGTGGTCCAACCAGAGATTTTATAGAATAATTTTCACAGTTATAATGCACGGAGAAAGCCAACACAAAGGGTCACACCAAACAATTTTCTGAAAATCGGTATAATTAATAATCATCTTAATTTTCCTCATTTTCAATGAGGCACCATTTGATGACATTCGAGAGGCATCAAACACCACCCGAAGCATAACTGTGGTGCTGCTCCCCTTGAACACAGAATGATGTGACATGTAGAACGATCGACTAATGTTATTCTGGGGATGTTTGATAATTTCATTTGGTTTATTCATCACAGAGCTGTTTATTTTGACTAAAACATTTCTCCATTGACAATAGTGTGGTAATCGCTCATTTTCGTGAATTACCAAATGTGATGCTTGAATAAAATTCTTCATTGCTTCACTGACTGAACCCTAGTCGTTAGACTAGGATTTGTCAATTGATTTGAGATATCGATGCACGAGTGAAAAGTTATGATGCTTGCAGGTGGATTGTCACACTTTTGAACAATTTTCTTAGATAATTACGAACTCAGTGTTGTATTTTGTACTGTGGCCAAACCATTGTGAGCTTTAATAAGCCCATCAAGTAAAACTTTTCCAATTACGTCCACGCCTAACAATAAGTCGATAACACCTGACGGCGATTTTGATGGGTTGGGTACGAAATTTCCCATTGCAAAATCTTTTTTACAAAATCTGTATTACAAAATCTCCTAATTACAAAATTTCGCATAAGATTTTCCCCGTAAATACAAATATGAAATTGCGCGATTTCATATATTTACGGGGAAAATTTTATGTTCTCTGGGGTAATATCAAATTGATCGAGGACTCCAGCAAGCACTTCTATATTTCCCTGGAACCGTGCGCATGCAGAAAAAAAGTGTTCAGTATCTTCTGCGGAATCTCTACAGGATGGACAATACGGTGAATCATCATTCCCAAAACGATTAAGGTATAATCGAAAGCATCCGTGTCCTGTTAAGAGCTGTGTTAGGTAAAAATCAACCTCGCCATGCACGCCGTACGATTTATCCACGGGCCTATTTCAGGAATTCGTCGTAGAATCCAAATGGCCCTTTTTCGAATGGTTCCAACGCTGTTGCCAATCGATAAGAATATCCCCTCTGTACATTCTTGAGTTGTTCGCTCGCACCATCTCTCTTTCCGGTGTTCCTCCATGGCTATTATTGTATGACTTTTGCCGTTCAATCGCAGCACCTTTCTGCTGGTTATAAGCACCGCTTCCGTTTTTTGTTCCGCCAGTTGCAACCCAACCGAGTCAAGTCATTGTTGGATTATATCCACCGTATCCCTACAGATGTTTTCCAGCTCTTCCTTATACTTTGAAATTGCTACGATGGCGATATCATCGGAAACTTAACTACCGTCGCCTCCTCGGGGACCTGGAGTGTACACATCGGCATACATAATATTCCAAAGAATTGGACCGAGTACAGATCCCTGGGAGACCCCACATGTATCTTTGTACTCCTTGCACCCTTCATTCGTGCGGTACTGCAAAGTGCGGTTTTTAAAATAGCTTGAGATTACTCGCTTGATGTAACAAGACACATTCCTGATATTGAGGGCGTTCATAATATGTTCCCATTTTGCTGTATTAAACGCATTTTTAATATCTAGCGTAACAATAGCGCAGTATGTTTTACGGCCTCCTTCCCATCTGCTGCCGCTGATGGTGTCTTCTGACAGCCTGGTAACGAGCTGAATAGCATCAATAGTTGAGCGCGCTTTGCGGAACCCATATTGGTTATGGGCAAGGTCTCCAGATAATACGATAGCTTCTTCTAACCGATTACCGAGCAGCCTTTCAAGTAATTTTCCCGCTCCATCTAACAGACAGATTGGGCGAAATGATGAAGGAACTTCGGAATGTACTTTACCCTTTGGAATCAGTATTAGCATCTGTTTCTTCCAAATATCTGGGAATGTTCCTTCTCTTAGGTAAGAGTTATGCACCTCCAGGAACTCTTCGGGTTTTTCTAGAATCGCAGACTTTAAGGCAACATTTGGTATATAGTCCGGTCCTGGCGCTTTCTTGTTGGAAATTCTCCTAGAGGCGGACATTAGTTCATCAATCGTGAATAGTGGTACGTCGTCCGCTTCAATGGCACTCGAGTGAATAGTCACTGGTTTGCGAGGAAACAAGGAAGATACAATATTATCCATCAAAATAGGACATGTTGGTGCCGCACCTCTTGCAAGTTTAAGCATGGACATTACCATCTTGTAGGGCGTATCCTATTGGTCACCCTTAACCTCATCACAGAGGGACTTCCAGCCTCGCCGTGCTTCCCTGTATATTTGTTGTAAACCGAAAAAGGAACTGGTGTTTCTACCCCGCTGGGAAACGCGCCTAGCACGATTGCACTTTCGCCGGAGCAACGCAATTTCCTCATTCAACCAGTAGGCCGGTGGGCGTCTTGGGTTTAACCTTCTTTTAGGCATTGTAGCGTTACATGCACTGGTAATGCTGTCTACTAACTGGGATGCCTTGGTGTTAGCGGTATCCGTCCGGTTAGAGTCACGGAGCATAAACCTGAAGATGTCCTCATCGAAAGCGTTTGTCTTCCATCCCGCAATTTGTATACTATTACTAAAAAAAGTCACAAACCACCCAAGTTATTCCTCTCCTTCAGAGAGATTCACTAACAAACGTTAGGTCTATAATAGAACCAGCGTTACCCTTGCTGAAAGTATATTCGGAGCCGGTGTTGCACAGAACAACATTCAGAACTGAAAAAGCCTTCAGAAGGACTTGACCCCTTCTATTTGTTTGAGCGCTACCCCACTACGTAGCCCAAGCATTGAAGTCTCCCAAGATTAATGTGGGACTATGATCCCTTGCATCCAGAACCAAGCAATCTAAGAAGCGGATGAATTGATCGATTGGCTCATTTGGAGGGGCATAACAACTGAAGATATGTATTCCAATAATTTTTGCTCGAACATATCCGAAGAAACTCTGCGGGCTTTCTTGAATGGCCAAGCCAGCGCATGCCCAGATTGCTGCCTTGCCACTATGGTCACTCACCCATGCCGCATCATCCAAATGTGTGTACTGTTCACATAGAATTGCGACGTCTGGCTTCAATTCGTATATAATCTGCCATAGGAGGTTCTGGGCAGCCTCACAGTGATTTAAGTTTAGCTGAAGTAGACCTTCTACGGTTGTTTCCTATCACCATCCGTCGTTCTGGACAATTCCCCCTATCGGTGATATGAGTACCGATAGATTCTTCATCTCCTGTACAGCAGAATGCACACTGCGGTTCCTGTTCACAATATTTTGCCTTGTGGCCGGCTCTGCAGCATCAAAAGCAAAGGTTTGATAGGTCGACTTCGCTCTTGCATGTGGCCACTCTGTGACCTGGCCTTCAGTAGTTAAAGCATCTCACTGGGCTAACTACTTCACGTATGCGGCACCTAACCCAGCCCTCGTCAATATCCCATATTTCCAGTGTAATCTCATCGGGATCGGCAAAAGTCGCAATCTCTTGTTTACCGTCAAGGTACGTCTCAATTTTACCGCGCATCATATCAAGGTTACCTCACGCCGACTTCTGTATTTTCAGCAATAGATAACCCTTCTCGGTTTTATGGACACGGGCCACACTATTTCCGACACTCTCCAAGGCACGATCTATTTTTATGCCTTTCAAAACCTCCGCGAAAGAAGCTGGACTAGTGGTTTTGATCATCAGTGCGGCGGGTCTCGAAGGTCTTTCGTGGCGCTACCTTGGTTTTCTCCGCTAAGCCTGCCACTCATTTGCTACTTGCCTCCCACGAATCTCTTCAGATCTTTTGTTTGTGCCCAACGCAGACGATGCAACCATGCTTCGGCTTTCTTGGTCTTCCCCGGGTTTTGTAATCTGCATTTTCTTTACCTTCTCTCCCGTTCTCTGAGGGCTATCAGCTGTATCAAGAGGTGAAAGATAATTTAATTGCCTCTTCTTTTTACTGGCTGGGGTACCCTGGTTCATTTCTCTAGCCGTTTCATCTTGGACAGCGTCCTCCGTTTGCACATCGACGTCAACACCGCCCCTTGCTCTGAGAATTGTTTGCCGTAATGTCGATTTTAAAAGACCAACGATCCTCCTTATTTCGTGGTGGACGTTGATTTTTCCCTTTATGAACTCTGCCAGTTCCTCGATATGCCTACTCATGCGCTCCATTGGGTCAATCTTCCATCCCAGCTGAAGAGCATCCGAATCATTAATATCCGATGTTGAACGAGTCCTTGTTGGCCGTGAGTTATTGAATCGAACTTAGGCGATCGGAGCTGCCTACTCCTCTGCTCGAACGGATTAAGGTTCGCATTGGGGTAGTAATAAAACTTGTAGTTCTATCTGCAATAACAGCCAAGTTCCCAACTACTGAGGCATTGCGGTCGCTGGATCTCGACAGTGTTGAGCCCGCCTGCTCACTCAACAATTCCACCGGTACTGGGTTTCCGACTCCCTGCAGCGGTAATAATTTGCCCTCCTTCGTGAAACATGTTGCTTTTGGATCAGGGTGTCCTTCCCTTAGCATTTTATACCTATTGCCAGGTAAGAATTCAGCCGCCTCTTACTTGAGGAACAGACGCTGTTTGAAGCTGCACCTCCTGGTAAACAGACGCTTCCTGCAATTTTTGGTCTACTAGTGGTATTTTATTTCCCACTTACCCGCCGGTGTACCGGTAAGGACATCTCCCTATCCGCCACCGGGGGGCGTGCTCGATAGGAGACTTGCAACTTCACACGGGAGTCTGTCTGTCTGTGTGTGCCTGTGTGTGCGTGCGTGTGTGTGTATGTATGTCTGTTTATGTGTCTGTGTGTGTGTCTGTTTATTAATGTATGTCACGACTTCCCCGATCGCCACCACTTTAGCTTGGTACACGCCGCAGTAGTCAGGAAGACGAACAGAAATATTAACATTAAGCTTCTCACAGAAGACTCTAGCTCCTACCATACCATCTAGCTTAGAGGCGTCCGTGAAAAATTGCATTGCCTCTTTTTCCAGTATTGATCCTTCCCTCCAGGATTCCCTTGAAGGACAAACGGTCCGGAACCCTTTATCGAATCATAACGTTGGTATAACATAATCTAGATTCACCAGTTCATCCCTTAGTGATCCAACTATCGTCGAGTGCCCCACCTGCAGACACTTCCACTGAGAGACAGCCGTAAGTCGCATAGCCACCTCGGCTGCCTTCTGCTTACCAAAAACCTCTACTGGAATAAGGTGGAACATAACTTCCAAAGCGCGAGCAGGTGTCGTCCTAAGCGCCCTGCTTATAAGCATGCAGGCCGTTCTTTGCACCCTTTCCATTCTACTCCTGTATGTTACCTTGTCCAGAGTTGGCCACCACACGCCCACTCAGTACATAAGTACAGGTCTCACTACGGCAGTGATCGCCAGTGTACCAGCTCCGGTTTCAAACTCCATCTCTTACCTATGGCGTTCCTACACGAGTAAATGGCTACAGTGGCCTTATTTACCCTCTCTAACGTGTTAGGCATCTAGCTGAGTTTACTGTTCAAGATTATTCCCAAGAATCTCGCTCTATCAGAAAAAGTCAGTCTAGTGCCGTTTATCGTAGGTGGGCAAACTACCGGAATTTTATAATTCCTGGTAAAAAGTACCAGCTCTGTCTTGAACGGGTTAGTCCCTAATCCACATTTGCTGGCCCATTTATTAACGATCAATAGCGCATTCTGCTTAACATCTCTAATCGTGTCCAAATATTTACCTGATACCGCCATCGCTACATCATATGCGTACCCTAAAACCAATACCCCCTCTCTCTCCAGTTCCAACAGCAATTCGTTAATCGCTATACTCCAGGGAGAAGGGGACATTACACCTCCCTGCGGAGTTCCTCTAACCACCTGGCTTCTAATTGTGGACTCCCCAGTTCTGAGGTATATTAACCCTACTTAACAGCATATGATTAATCAACCTACTTATAGAGTAATCCACCTTCAAAGCTGACAATCCCTCCATGATCGCCTCCGTCTTTACGTTATTAAAGGCACTTTCAATAGCGAGGAATGAGACCATACAGAACTCCTGCGAGTAAATTGACTTCTTAATTGTGCGTATCAAAGCGTGCAAGGCTGTGCCTACCAACGTCCCTTACAGTACGCATGCTGTGACATTGCCCAATTGCTGGGTTCAATTTTTGATCGTATAAATACATCCACCATCCTTTCCAATGTTTTCAGCAGAAACGATGATTGAGTTATAGGCCTCTGGTCCTTCGGTTAAGCATGCGAGCTTTTCCCCGCTTTCGGAATGAAGACCACCCTAACCTCCGTCCATTTCCTAGAAATATAGACAAATTTCAGACATCCTGAGACTGACAATCGATCTTTTATCTGAGCACGCAGTCAGCTCAGCGCGCCCATTATACCACCCCGCATCCCTACAGGACGGTAGAGGTCCCGGATTATTCTCAGGACTTCCAAAAATACGGAGTTCAGTTCGTTGTAAACCAAATTACATTTTTCAGCCGTAATGCTCCCATCTTCCTGACCTCTGTCAATGACGGCTAACATCAAGGCATGCTCCTTCAAGATTTCGCTGAACAGCTTCATCTTTTGGTTATTTTGGACTCCTGCGTCGCCCGGTACTTCCTCATCAAGTGACCTCGTTCTTTTCGAACCAAGATCCTTATTCAAAGTGCCGCTGCCGACAACTTTCCTCGCCCATGCCACGGATTCCTTTTGTTCTGCTGTTAACTGCCCCTCTCAGCCTTTCCAAAATTCTGTGCGCCGACCGTTTTTCACGATATCGTCGCTTCACCGGAGGGACCCATTCCGATCCCCTGCTTTTTTGTTTGGCCCCGGTTCCGCTTCTACGTTGCTTTAATGTCACGGTATTTCTTCCCCCGCCTCTAAGAAGGGAGCCCCACCTTTAAAATTCAAGCTACTCCCTTCCTTGTTGTTTCCCGGTTTTTGAAGGGTACCGGCCCCTATTTCTTTCATTTTGGTATCAATCATCATATTCCCACGAGTATCGGAGAAACATGGGTCCACCTGTGCAGAGATCCGTATACACAGGTAAGGCTAAATACAACTAGAGGTCGCCAGGTATCCAGAGGGCTCCGTTAGCGACTGGGCTTTGTTAAATGTGCCCCTAGCCTAGCTGATCATCAGCACGGGTCGCTTAACACCTTAATCCAGCCCATTCGGCTCGCTAGCACCCCGGCCTCCCAGCACCCTCTTCCCTCCGCTCCACATTCTCTCTCTCTCATTCACCTATTCACATGGATAGCCTAATCCAATTTGATCCATTCCATTCTCAGGGTCATCCGTTTATAGGGTACGTACCCCACTCATCACCCGCGGAGACTCCGGAGGTGCAGAGAGCACGTGACGCACAGTCAGCCGTGGTTATTGGTCGATGGTTTTCTGGCGCCATCCGTTCGCGTTTCCATGCTGGGCATCATAGGCACTCAGAATTTAATGAACTGAGGTTAACCACTCCGCAGTTCCCTGAGACCCTCCCACCAGCTGGACTGCGGTTGGGGTGGCTTATTTAATTTACCTCTAACCTACCTATCGATAGGCCGTCCACTATCCACCACCTGTGACCCCCCCCCTCGATAGCTGCAGTACGCCACGGGTCAAGGACGCATTATTTGTACCAAATATTTGTGCCAATCTATTGTCGGTGAGCAAGATTACAAGTCATGGAAATGTAGTGATTTTTAATCGTGATTGATTCTGCTGATAGTGCTTTTGCTATACAGGGACACGAGTTGGTGATATTTATCGATTAAACATAAGTCAAAATCTGGCATGCACATGGCAGTAAATAAAAAAAATGATGAGTTTGTTCTGTGGCACCAACGTTAAGGCAATCATTTTCAAAGAGTGTCACTAAATCAAACAACGTCTTGAATATCATTCAATCGGACGTATGTGGACCCATTGAAACTGAGTCGCTTCGCGGTGCCGGGGTATGTGTTGGTATTCGTAGACGATTTTTCTCAGCATTTCAGGAATTTTAAGAGCCTTGTTGAGAATCAGACAAATCAGAAAATTAAAATTCAGCGAACTGAGTATATGAACAATTTGCTTAGTTTCTTGAGAATATGCGGAATACGACATCAAACAACCCTATTCACCGGAACAAAATGGCATCGCGGAAAGGATGAATAGAACCCTTGTTGAGTAAGCTCGTTGCATGTTATTAAAGGCTGGTTTACCGAAAAGTTTTTGGGCGGAAGCAATTTCAACAGCAGCTTATTTAACAAATCGGACACGAGTCATGCAAGCTAGCAGAGTTTGGAATGCAAAACTAGATAAAGTTTTAAGAGTTGCTGGATTAAAAAAATCAGACGCTGACCCATGCGTATATTACAGAGTCACCAATAATAAGATGCTTGTAGTTGCAATTTATGTCGATGACATACTCATTTTGTCAAACGATCAGGAGTCAAAGATACATTTGAAATCGTGCCTGCTGAAGTTACTTAAAGTTAAGGAAATGGGTGAAGCTAGACATATCTTGAGCATACGAATAACCCGTGATAGAGCTCAAGGAAAGCTTTGGTTAGACCAAGAGGCCTATGTGAATCAGATAATGAAAAGATTCAACATGCAGGACTGTAAGCCGGCCCCTTGGGACCCTTGGATCTAAATCAAAAATTGACAAAAGTTATGTCGCCACAAGATGAATCGCAGAGTAATGAAATGAAAAACATACCATATCAGGAAGCGGTTGGAAGCTTGATGTTTGCAGCACAAGTAACGAGACCCGACATTTGTCATGCAGCTGGTGTGCTCAGCTGATTTAATAGCAATCCGGGGAAGGCGCACTGGACAGCAACAAAACTTGTTCTCAGGTATATAAAGGGAACAGCTGATGCTAAGCTGGAGTTTAGTAGTGATGATTCATCGATTGTGGGGTATACTGATTCAGACTGGGCAGATAGAAGATCGACTACTGGATACGTTTTCAAGATGCAAGGAGGAGCAATAACATGGAACTCCAGAAAACAACAAACTGTGTGGCTTTGTTCACAACGGAGGCTGAGTACTTAAGTTTGTCTTTGGCAGTTCAAGAGTTATTGTGGCTCAAAAATCTAGAAAAGGAATTACTCCCTGGAACACCAAAATAAACTGGACTGTATTGTGATAATAAGGGAGCCATCGATCTAGCCAACAGTAATGCTCATCACCCAAGAACAAAAACACATCGTTATTAGGCCTCATTTTATTCGAGATCAAGTTAATCAAGGAGTTGTTGACCTTCAGTATATTGCAATTGAGACCATCGTATTATACCAGATTTGATTTTGACGGATGCAAATCTTGTTCGGTCATCGCGTCCTGGATGGATTTCAACGATTCGTCCTAATAGCCAAGATGCGGGTGGTAAACGTTCGTCACATACGATTGCTAGTTGTCCAATACGAATATCTAGTTTAGATGAAATCCATTTTGAACGCTGTTGTAACGTGTTCAGATATTCCTTCGACCATCTATTCCAAAAAGACTGAACCATGGATTGAATCTTGCTCCATTTTGGCAGTCTACCGATCGTGGTATTGGTTATATCAAGGTAAGAAAATGACTGGGAGTAAGCGGTGTAAGGTCGTTAGGGTCTTCGGAGAGTTAAGTTAACGGTCGTGAATTGAGACACCTTCAATTTCTATGATAAGCGTTGTTAGTTCTTCAAAGTTTAACAATTGTTCAGCGACTACCCACTTCATAGGGAATTTTATGGATTTAACTCCATCTTCCCATAAACCGCCGTGATGAGGTGAGCCGGGAGATATGAATTTCCAGACAATTCCTTCGGTAGAGCAGGACCTTATAATCTCGTTGGCATTAGCATTTAGGCGGCTTTCCCCGTCTGGCTATGAATCTCCTTAAGGCGGCGAAAAAGCATTTGATGGTAAAGTCACTAACCACCTCCAGATGAAGTGCCTTTGTGCAAAAGCAAACAAAAACTGTAATATACGATTTATATTGCGCCGAGCTACGAGAGTTTTGGTTCCGCGTCATAAATGGTCCGCAGTAATCAACGCCGACGATGTTAAATGCACGATTAGGTGTTACACGGTCTGCGGGTAAATCGGTAATGAGTTGTGTTATTAGTTTGGGTTTTAATTTAAAACATCTGACACATTGATTAACCATCCCCTTTGCTTGGGTTTGACCATATATTGGCCAGAATGTATCGCGCACTTTCGACAGCAAGAATTGCGGCCCACAGTGAAAATACTTTTCGTGATGGTGACGCATTATAATCGTAGAGACATGATGTTTGTCCGGAATGAGAATTTGATGCTTGCGATCAAACGGTAAGTTGCTGTGCCGGAGTCTTCCTCCAACACGAATGATTCCGGATGGATCAAGAAATGGTGCCAATTGCTTAAGCGACCTTTTCGGTCTTACTTCGCCATTTTTTTGCAAACTCTTATGTTCGTCTGAGAACGATTTAAGCTGCACCATTTTTACTACGCAGTTTCGTCCGCGCAATATTTCCTGAGCTGACAGCGTTGATTGAAATATTCGGTGGTCATGCGACTCTCGAGCATTGTTTATAAATCGAAGACAATATGAAGTGATTCTCAGTAACGTGACAAATGAGCAATAGTGTTGAAGTAAACTATAATCATCAACCAGAGTCGCGTGAGTATGAAATGACACTCGGCCAATGGGCCTTAATTCGGGCAATTCAATAGACAATATGTCGATATCCATGTTGAGAGCTTCACAATAATGTTCTTATAAAAAAGCTGGTCCAGTCCACCAACTTTCCAAGGTGTTGAATGCGCTGATTTCGTTGGGCATAATTCCTCTCGATATTATGTCCGCTGGATTTAGTTTTCCATCAATATGCCTCCATACGATTGACGACATTAGCTCTTGTATTTCACTCACCCGACTGGCGATGAACGTTTTCAATAAGTTAGTAGGCGTTTTAAGCCATGCTAGAACTATTGTTGAGTCTGACCATAGCGTTGCTTTTTTATTGTTTGGTTAGTATGGCGAAACTTGGCGGTACATTTTTGCGATATCCGCCGTGAATACGATATTATGCTTGCGGAATCGTATCACAATTAAAAATAAATCGTTTTGTATAGTTGGACCGGCAAGTAAGACGTCATTTAGCGAAAGTCCTGATGAACTTGGTGGTCGAGCTTGTTGATTTTATTATGGCGTGATGCGGTAAATAAAAACTGTTCGATTGGTCAGCGGTATCATCAGAAACCAGTTCCATATGACCTAAGCTAATATATTCAGTCATAAATTTGGTGTACTGATTCCTTAAATCTTCGTTACGCTCGAGTCGTTGTTCTAAATACCTTGAACCTTTTTAACGCTTCTTGTTTTGAGTCACCCAATTTTTAAATATTTTCGTTGAACGGTAGCTCCACGGTGTAGCGACCAGTGGATGCCTCTCTGGAATAAGTTTTGACAAAAATGTTCTCACATTCTTTTTCTTCGGGTGTAAAATGGCCTTGATTTGTGACTGGTTCGAGTTGCCACAGTTGTTTCAATTCTTCTTGAAGCGTAGTATCCGCTGAATCAATCGTAACATTAAGCGCAATGGAATCATTCAAGATACCTTCCATTTTACCTCCAATGATAAAACCGAATGAAGTGTTTTGAAATATTGGTAATCTTTTGTGTAAACGAACCTGCTCCATAAGTAGCCATTCATAGTAGCATTCAGCTCCAAGGAGCGCGTCGATTTGTTGCAGAATATTAAATTGAGGATCGGCTAATTTTTGCATTTGTGTGGAAGTTTGCAAGTAATGTTCGGTACGACCTAAAATTGAAGGTGTTTTGAGTATGATGTAAATCGTGAGGCTACTGTTGTGGACACAGCTGATTGCATGACCGCTGTTATTCCGCTGATACCTTTAATCTTCGTTTTGCTATACTGATGCGATAGTTTTAGTTTGTCAACCATCTCTTGCGTAAGAAAATTGGATTGCGCGGCTGCATCTAACAAAGCTCGACACGGATGTACCCTTGACAACCAAATGTAACCTTCCGGTTGCGCACCTTCCGATACTACACAGACTTCTCTGATTGCAATTTCCTCAGTCAAATGCGCAGTTAACGCCGTTTGACCTGACGAATCTGCCTGTAACGAGATATTAAACATATGATTAGAAATATTTGAATTCGCAGAATACGACGACGTTTTTTCGAAGTGTGAATAGAACAATGTGTGATGGCTTTGTCGGCAAACATTGCACAATAGACACGTGTCTACGGAATGGCCCGAACGTAGGCAATTGATGCATAAATTTAACTGGTTGACTTTTTTAATTCGCTCCGAAACGCTGAGTTGAATAAACTGCGAGCACTGCGATGCGTAATGTAATTTGGACTCATACGCAGACTACAATATACATTAGTTGATGTTGTAGCAGTTGCGAACACTCGGGTGGATCCTCCGGAGAAATTTTTAATGAAGGGCATCGAATAATCCTTATTTAACGATATAGCTGTTGATTTCGGTGTTGTTATGGACTGGGATGGCTTTGATTCAATTGCGTTCAATACTCGAGAACGATTGTTTAAAAAATTCAGCATTTTTGCCCACGTTGGAATTTCGTTTATTTCAATAGACATTTCCCATAATGTTTCAGACCTCATTCTACTGAGATTTAAAATTGAGTTTACGTGTTTGTCTATGATCAATCGAGCGTTATCATACCGATTAACAAGTGCACTCCATGCCTGTTTGTAACCCTGTTCTGACAAGTCGATGTTATCCACAAGCTTACGAGCATCGCCACTCAAATTACCCAACCGCCGATAGTGGAAACGCTGAATATCCGATAAACTTCTTTCTTCATTTATCAGCGATTTGAAAATGTCTCGAAATGAAACCCATTCATCATATTTTCCGGTAATGTCGGTAGTTTAATAAACGGTAACTATATGTGCATCCTTTTTGTGCCATCTGATGTGCTCGTTCTCAATAACTCTGGCGATGATGTGTTGGGTTTTTTGAACTCGTTCATTTTTGATTGCAACCCCGATTTCACTACAATGAATGCGGCTTCGAAACTATCGTGATATATTTCGTGTTCGTGATTGTAATCCATTAATTCAAGAATTTCGTCATTTATATCGATAAGCTTTTCATAGACCTACGATCTCCAACCGAGTCGAAAATTAATCCGAATTTGCTTGCTTTTCGTTTAACCAAGCTTTTTGTTTTGTTAATCGTTGTTTTACATACCCGCGTTTGGATACGAGCGCGTTTATACGATCTTCAATGTCGCTCATTTTTAATTACAAATCGCTTCTTATTCCTCGAGACGATATGGTGATGCAGAATGATGCACTGTTGGAACTTGATTGAATAAAGCGCTTGCGATTTGCATTGTTCGATAACGAGATGATATTGCGATTTCGATAATATTCACAATAACACAAAATGCGGTTCTGAAGGACCAAAATGTTCGAGCTTCGAGGCGATATTATTTGTGGAGTAAAAGAATTCTCGTAATTTCGATAGATGGCAGGACTCAACCGGTAACTTTTGTTATATTTGACAGTACGGTGGTTGACAAATCATATATCTTTTGTGTTAATTATATTTTCCAATATACGCTCAACCGAATTTTTCGATAATTGTCCAAATTAGCTACCTCAGTCATTAAATTCGATTGTGTGAAAATTATTTCCAATATGTGCACTCGAAAATTCATTAAATTTTTAGACAAAACCATCAACCAAATTAATTTTAAATATTAGTCGTTTCCATTTTAATATAATTTTACTAAAAAGAAAATTAGTTTTCCCAATATTCAGACACCCACACATATACATATATGTATTTACGTGTACATCATTTCATTTTCAACACGTATC
The DNA here is from genome assembly GCA_958295665.1 of Tipula vernalis. Classification (NCBI taxonomy): domain Eukaryota; kingdom Metazoa; phylum Arthropoda; class Insecta; order Diptera; family Tipulidae; genus Tipula; species Tipula vernalis. The sequence goes on along the minus strand of OY282559.1, from coordinate 382,402,855 downwards.
CGTGTACAATCCAAAAAAAAAAAAAAATTTGTGTTTATTTGTTTACGGCAAATCGGAAAATGGGAAAAATGATAAGGGCGACCGCATAGGAAAATTGAAACCTGATTTAATAATTTTATACGTTTTTGGTGACATTTTCTTTTCTATTTATTTTGCGGGGTTTGAATAAATAAACAATTTTTGATTTTATTGAAATGAGTTTTTCGTGCCTGAAGTAATAAGCTCCCGCTCACCGATGTTTAGATGTATATTTAATCAAAAAAAATTCCTTTTCTCTTGTTTTACAGATTTTATGCGGCCGAAATTGCAATCGGATTATTTTTCTTGCATTCACGCGGCATCGTATATCGTGATTTGAAATTAGATAATGTTCTGTTAGATGCGGATGGACATATAAAAATTGCCGATTTTGGTATGTGTAAAGAAGGTATTATGAATGATAAGACAACAAAAACTTTTTGTGGAACACCCGATTATATAGCGCCTGAGGTAAGCATAAATAATTGCAAAAAAAATTAGAAAGTTGGTTGATTAATTTATATTTGTATAAAAATGGTTTTCAGATTATTTTATATCAACCGTACGGGAAATCGGTCGACTGGTGGGCTTATGGTGTACTTTTATATGAAATGCTTGTCGGACAACCACCATTCGATGGCGAGGATGAAGAAGAATTATTTGCTGCAATTACGGATCATAATGTATCGTACCCTAAAAATTTAAGTAAAGAGGCGAAAGATGTGTGCAAAGGAGTAAGTTTATTCAGATTTACTAATTTACTTATATTTCCTCTGGTAGCAAGTCCCGCCGTAATTTGTTTTTAAATTTGCCACCTACCTCGTAGCTTTGTCGCATAAGATATCGTTAATTTCAGATAACCAACAATAGCGTCTAAGTTCCAAGTTTGTTTAATCATTACGCCAATCGATACAGACTATATCATTCTCGTCAGTATTTGTAACCGAAACCAACCATCAAAATCTTTTTGCTGAGAAGAACTCTAGGCAAATACGGCGTTATTCTTAATCAAGGAAGACCCAGATTGTTTCAATTTGAACTTAACATCAATCACGATACGTAGTCTTCACCAGAATATTGACATTGCCATCTTCCTTTACAGTTATCATTTGAGCAAACGGAATGTTAAGGGCAAAATGCAATAAGCTTTGCATTCAGATGATTTAAAATTAGCTCGATTGCTCGTTTTCATTTTCCTGAAGTTAAGGTGTTAAAACTGTTTCAAAATACATGAGGCATTGAAGCATAATGCGATAGGTAAGGTTAGGTTAGGTTGGAGTAGCTGCTTAGGCGCACTTGAACCGTTGACGGTCTATTGTGATACCACAGAATATATCCCCTTTACCCCTATTGGAACCATTTCGAGCTACTTATGTAGTGCAAAACGTCCCACACTTTAATGTTCTCGAGATCCGAGAGGCAATCCATCCTGAACTTACCCAAGTGTTTGTGCCTTCTAAGTGCCAATGCTGGACACGAGCAAAGGAAGTGGACCAACGTCTCTTCCTCCTCTTCGTCCAAGCAGCTTCTGCAGAAGTCATTAGCCTCCAGACCCAGTCTTCTTGCATGTTCTCCAAAAAGACAGTGTCGCGTGAGAATTCCTACGACCGTTCTTAATTCACGTCTGCGTAGGGATATTAATACCCTAGTGCGCCCCAAGTCCAGCTTTGGCCAAACTTGTCTTGCAACTCTAGAGGTGAGGGTGTTAGACCACCTTTCCCCCGCTGAGGATAGCGCCTGCTTCCCAAGTGCTTGTCTCAGCGCTGTGATAGGCCTCTCCAGACTTGCCCTTTCCGGTTGCAACTGGAGAGTCGTACCATGCCTAGCAATTTCATCCGCCCTGGGGCCCAGATTACCTGGATATTAAAATGCTCACCCATCTCATTTAGAGATGAGTGACAACTCAATGCCACCCGTGACGCCAAAGAGACCGATTCTAACGACCGGATCGCCGCTTGACTGTCCACATAGATTGCGATATCATCTGAGGATACCACATTATGCTTCAACTACGTCATGACCTCCTCAATCGCTACAACTTCAGCTTGGCACACGCTGCAGTAATCAGGGAGACGAATAGAAATGTTTACATTTAATTTGTCATAGAACACTCCAGCTCCCACTTTGCCGTCTAGCTTGGAGCCATCTGTGAAGAATTGCAACGCTTCGGTTTCCGATAACGGTCTATCCCTCCAGGATTCCCTTGAAGGGAAGGAGGTCCGAAATCGCTTCTCGAACCGTAGAGTAGGTTTAATGTAGTCAAGATTCGCCAGCTCAACCTTCAACGATCTAACGATAGTAGAGTGTCCTATACTAAGACACCTCCACTGAGAGATGGCTGCAAGTCGTACAGCCGTATTTGCCGCCATCTGTTTACCAAAAATGTCGACCGGAAGAAGGTGCAGCATAACCTCTAAGGCACTTGTCGGTGTCGACCTCAATGCCCCGCTAACAAGCATACAGGCCGTTCTTTACACCCTCTAACTCCTACTTTTATAGGTCACTTTGTCCAGAGCTGGCCACCAAACAATGAGTACAGGCCTCACTACAGCGGTGTAGAGCCAGTGTACCAGCTCCGGCTTCAGACCCCATCTATGGCCAATGGCGTTCCTACAGGAGTACAAAGCTATAGTAGCTTTGTTTATTCTCTCCAACATGTTGGGCCTCCAACTAAGCTTACTGTCTAAGATAATGCCCAGATATCTAGCTCTATCAGTAAAAGCAAGTCTCGTGTCATTTAAGTTAGGAGGGACAACTACCGGGATTTTGTATTTCTTAGTGAAGAGTACCAGCTCGATCTTGGACGGGTTAATACCAAGTCCACATTTGCCAGCCCATTTCGTAACAATGGTAAGCGCATTCTGCATTACGTCTACAATCGTGCCCAGGAATTTTCCGTTAACAGCTAAAGCTACGTCGTCTGCGTAAGCGATAACTTCAATACCCTCTCTCTCCAATTCTAGTAGTAACCCGTTTACCACTATGTTCCAGAGAAGAGGGGACAGAACCCCCTTCTGCGGGGTTCCCCTAGTTACTCGCCTCTTGATGGTGGAGTCCCCCAACTTCGAGGTAACAGTCCTGCTTCCCAGTATATAATTGGTTAACCTTCTCAGGGGAACATATTTCCAAAAATGACAATCCCTCCTTGATTGCCTCCGCTTTCACATTATAAAGGCGCCGTCTATATCCAGGAAGGCCACCAAATAGAATTCCTTCGAATTAATTGATCTCTTAATCGTACACACCAATGCGTGCAGAGCAGTGTCCATAGATCTACCCTTTGTGTACGCATGCTGAGACGGTGCCCACTTCCTGGCACCTATTTTACCTCTAATGTATACATCCAGCAGCCTTTCCATGGTTTTCAAAAGAAAGGATAGACATGTGAGCTTTTCCCCGCTTTCGGTATAAACACCACATTGACCTCCGTCTAGTACCTAGGAATATAGCCCAGCTTCAAACACCCTTTGAATATAGCTTTCAGGTAAGTAAGAATAATTACTGAGTTGTTTTGAAGTTCCGCTGGTATAATTTGATCCGAACCAGCCGATTTAAATGGTTTAAAACCCCTCAGTGTCCATAGGATCCGTTTTCTGGTTACGATATCCTCTGAGAACACTGACAGTGAATCCTGGTGATTACTACTCACCAACAGGTCTTCAAAGCTCCCTGGGAAGTGTGTCTCGAAGAGAAGCTCCAGAGATTCTCCACTAGAAGCTGTCCAAGATCCGTCCGGTTTTATCAAAAACTCGCATAATGCGATGGGCTGATGGTATTCTAAAAGTCTTTCTTTCCGCAGACCGTTTTCAGTCACACTGAACCCTACTTAGTTAACTGTCCAATCGATATTCAAGCTCCTAATGAACATGATAATATATCTGAACGTTATAGCTGCATCACTTTGCCTGGGTTTAATGTTCTCCCACCTAAGATTCTTTCGTACTTAGACACATGTTGTTCTTAGTAGTCTCAACTCAGGTTTCCTAATCACCAGGTGCTCTTTAACTCTAATCGACGAACTTATTTACCTGTCCTGCTTGACTTAAAGTGACCCTTATTGATCCCGCAAAAGGGCTCTGACCTAATGATGGAGAGAAAGAACCCACGCGGCAAGTGCCCGGATAACCACAAAACGGCTACGTTATTTGTGGCTGACAATTTTTCAATTTAACTTAGAAAATCCTCTACTAGTATTGACTTAATGCTATAGAATGTAAAAACCCTTTAAGGCCGCTTGACTCTCTGAAATAATGTAGATTTTTGCTTAGTTAAGGCTTTTAGCTACGCCCAGCTTGGTGCAAAGTTCGATAGCGTGCATTTCTGCTTGGAAGACAGTAGTTTAAGAACCTAAACACTTCCAAAGGGCAGTTCTCTTCGCATCTATCTCTATCCCTAGTTAGTCTTCTGTTTTATACCTTCTGTCTTAAACCACACATTGAACCCTGCTTCAACGGGCGGCTGGCCTGAGCTCCACATGTCACTATCTGGCATAACGATGCAGAATGGCCTGTAGAAGTCAATTTAGTTGGCACACAATCGGAAGGCATCCCTATGGATATGATCTGTCTGAAACTACCTAACGATTCTTAGGGACTACCATATTTGCAGCGTCCTTTTTAATATGCAGGTGTAAAATAGTCAGTCCTAGTAGTCTCTATGCGCTGAACCTTATTCAGTAATGTTTGCGCTCCTTTCTCCTCACTTTTAGACCACTGTACTAACCATTGGCTGAATGATTGTTAAAAATGACCAGTAGATGATCTTTGACTGTAAACATCAAGTTCGTCCACAGAGTTTCTGACAAGCTCAGAAGAGTTTGGTGGCTCTAATCTGAACTTTAAGTAAATCATATTTCCAATTCAGTTTTTGATCCATAGGATAACCCCTTGAAACTTTCCTTCTTTGGACTACTGAACAGTAGTATCGTTTAACCAGAGAGCTCTAAGCGTAAGCTTTCTCCTCCTCGTAAAAGGTACAATAACATTTTTGTTTGGGTTGACGCTAGGGTCAGGGATAATTTCATCAAATTTAACTCTGATTATAATCGAAAAATTATCCACATATTTGTGGACATTATATTTATGCTACTCTCAGAAGAATCAGTAGTCCATCAATAACCAATAACCATAGTAAAGGAGACAAGACATCTTCTTAGGAAGACCCCTATAGCCTTAATGGTTACTCACTCAATACCTAATTTAGCTGTTATGTTTCCATATTTCAGCATGGAACGGATCCACCTAATTGAAGGAACTCAATTCCTTTCCAGCAATCGCTCTTTCAATTTTAGTGGCTAGGCCGCTGAGTGCTGTCTCTGTAGACTTGATATGCAAATTGCACTTCAGCATAAACGATGTTGAGCGATATGTCTTGGGCTGGGTGTCTGAACACCCCCTCACCTCTTTGGTATAAAGACCCAATTTACTCTCCCGCAAAATTTTGGAATGTATCTTCCCCGAAAAATCCAAACGAGGCTGGGGAGAATTTCCTCAATACATTTCTGCCGTTAGGCTGGAAAAATTCCATCTCCTTCGGCAGATTTGAACGCTTTAAAGAGCCAATTAGGCATCTCACTTAACTGGGAGTAAAGACCCTCCAGAAAGACCCCAAAAGTTTTTTTACTGCCTCTTGGATAGGGCTTGAACTACTGGAGTTGACGGGTTTAAATTTCGCTGACTACCATTCGGTGTAGAAGGATGACTGCATTTCGCTTTTTTTCGGATCACTTTCCATTCATTCGTATCCATGCTCTCATTTTGGCTCTTGGTGAAACTAAGTAGCCGATCAGTTAGTATTTCGGCGCTGCTCGAAGAGGTGCCAACAAAAATTTGAACCCGAGGCTTCCCACGGCTTAACATTTTCGATTTTAGCTTTTAGCCATTCTGCAGTAATCTTATTGCCAAAGGTCCCCGATAGCCACATATCACAGTCTGGATTGGTTCTCGAGGAAATTTGGTTTGAGCTCCTCCCCCGACGATCAGGACCATTTCTGGAAACCCAGCGGATAAGACCGCAATTATCTCTTTGAAAGTAACTCCAGACTTAACTGCGGAAACCGAGTGTGTCATCGGGACGCTATCCTCCCTCCTTGGGTTTTTCAATACTGTTGACTCTCTGAGAGAACTCTATTCTCCTCCAGTGGCCGAAGTGACAAAAGTTCTGCCACCCGGGAGATTTGCCCTGTGAAGGAAGTTTTTTATAGCGCTTCTTAGCCACTACTCATAATTTTAAATGTGGATCCTTCGAATGATTTTGAGTGATATCGTTCTTGACATACATTCCATACCCTTGCTTACCATTGTGTCCACTGATGAACCGCCCCTCATTTTCCTCCCCATGAATTTCCTCAATACCTTTTTGCAGTTAGGCTGACAAAATTCAGAACCTTCTTTGCGGTCTCTTGGATAGGACTTTAACAACTGGAGTCTTGTCCGCAGGAGCCGCCACCCGGGGCCCTCACAGGCTTAACCATTGTGGTCCTTTCCCTGGTAGTCGGGTTTAAATTTCGCTGCCTACCATTTGGTGTAGAAGGATGACTACCTTTTGCCTTCTTACGGATCTCATTGTTCTTTATCCTACACCTTGAAATTTTTCAATGCCGGTGGCGTTTCATCCTAGGAATTAATTTCTTTTGGCCGCAGATACCTCTGAGGGATCTCTAGTCTCGTCCAATGGCCGTAGTGCCAAGATTTTTTGCCGCCTAGGAGATTTGCGCTGCGAAAGAAGCTTTTTATACCGCTTCTCAGCCGCTACTCATAATTTTAAATGAGGATCCTTCGAATGATTTTTAATAACATCCTTCTCGACCTCAATTACCCCATACCCTTGATCACCACTGTTCCCACTGATGAACCCTCCTCACTTGCGAGGCTTGTTGCTTCATCTCCTGAGAAGTTCCTCTCATGGTTTTGTAAAGAGGATTTAATTCCTCATAATCCATCATAGGGCCGAACCCCTCGGAATCGACTAAGGAACAACTGCTGGTTTTGATGCTTTAGGAGCGTCACCATCCATATTTATTACTGCTTTTTCGATTTTGAATCCCACACCCAGCTCTACCATAGATAGAGTAATATGAAACAGGAGGGCGCCTGGTATCCAGAATCCGCAAACTAGAGCCTCTTTATCTTAACAGCCACTCATTTATATGCCTGCTCTGTTCAAACTTTAGATTATGATTTTTACTCACGGTTTTCTCCTTTAGTTACATACTTTAGCCTGTTGTCGAATGACAAACAGTTTCCGGTGGTCTCCATGAGGATGCAGCACGTACACTTGTGCATCATTATCGGGTTGCCTCTCACACGGCCGCGATTATTTGAATATTCTTTTACAACAATTTTTTTTTAATTTATTAATCATTATTTTCATTAATCACTGCAATTAGCAAACGTGTGGATTCACCAAAATCTGAGTCGAGACTGATTTTGTTTTTTATTTTATTTTCATTTTGTTCTGGGTTCGTATAAGTTTCGTTTGTACAATGCCCATTTGTGTTTCATTGTACAAATATGGCGCCAAATATATTTTAGTGGTGAATGGACGAACCGGTATAGGTTTTTAAATCTTTTTCAATGCCACCTATTAGGTGTGCAACAGAACATTTTTCGTCCAAAATATTCGATCTTTCTAAAACGTTTAATGTAGTGCTCCTGGGACGATTACTTTGATTGAATTGGAGATAGAATTTCGAATATTGAACTACAAACCAGTATGGTGTTTTGTGGCAAGTAAATCGCCCCTTCTTGTTTGAAAACTGGAAAAATTTTCATCGGTATCTACATAACAGTTTGCATTACGGGGCGATTTCTCGTAAAAAAATATTGTGAACCATAACATCCTGAACTGTCAAAATCGCGGACTTTAGTCTTTATTCCAAGTATAGCTACACCGAAAAATAACCTTCTGCTCAGCATGATCGCAAATTGGAATTTTTTTTATATCCAAACACTCTATAACGCAAACGTTACCTATTCTTTTCTATAATAAGATTTTTATTTCAATCAACTTATTCCCGTCAGGAATGAAAATATCTCCTTGTATTTTTCTAAATAGGTAATTTGGCTGGCCATTTCAATTATCATCCCCTTTATTAATATGAGCGATGAATTGATAAACTCCTAAGGGAATGTTTAAGCTTTGTAGCAGGAAGGTTTTTTTGCTAATTTTCAAGCAGTTGATCTATTTGCAGTCTGAGTAATTGGCATTGTTCCTGTTTGTTAAAGCTGCGTTAGATTTTTGTGCTGCTAACTGAAAACAAATTAGAAGTGAAACTACTTGTAGAATTAAAATCTGGAAGAGGAAAGCCAACCGACTTGTTAGGTATGTTGCAAAAATAAGAATTTACTACAGCAGATTCCATGTCAATTAAAATATCAAACCTACTTCTCGCTATGCCAATCATATTAATATTTCCCCAAATTCTTGCCATAGTTAGCTTATGGTTACGAAAGAAATAATTTTGTTTAGCGACTCTAATCAAATCAGTAACACAATTTTGTTCGTTCTGATATATTTTGCGGTACTTCATATCGGAAGTTTTCTGAAATTTAGCAAAGGGCTGATCCCGAAGTAACATTCTATTAGCAATTTGAAAATTAAACAATCAGCGCCCAAAAGGTAAGAAGAAATTGCTGAATTTTGACCTGTTTAGACTTGACTTTATAGGAGATGAGTAGAAAATCATGATCGGATATATGTGGCATAGTGTATTGGTTGAGTCCCAATATTCTGGCCTGCTCCGGATTAGAAACAATAAACTGATCTAGCCACGAGTTGCTGAAAAAGGAAGTGAGAAAAGGTTAACGAAAGGTATGACTATGATAATTATATCCTCACTAGTAGTGGTTGGTTTAATATTTGGGATTTGCAGGTAATTCTTCGTTTCACCATTTTCAATTCGGTGTTGACTTCAGTTCCAGTTATGACATTTTGCGAGCTCAAATTGTTAACGCTGTTGGTGATGTTGATTTGATCTTGGGAGGCAAGGTTGTTTCTCATAGTTTGAAAATTATTAAACATATTAGTCAACAATATGCTAACCTCACTCAATTAAGACATCAATGCTTGGGTTAGTTGCTGCTGATTGGTATGGTTTTTGAGATAATCATCGTTGTGTTAATTGGCGTCTATATATTGGGTGTTATCTAGATTTTGTGAAATTATTGCAATTCGGATAACTTTGATCACCCGTAATTAAAACAAAACCAAGCCACTTCTGCTACACTTAACAATTTTTATTTTTATTATTAATTTGTTTTACAAATAATGTTGTCTTACCCACCATTCAACTTGTTCTAACTTCGGTTGTGTTACAGGAGTTGATGTGGCGTTGGAAAATTATTTATCTAAACGTAGTCGTTCAATGGCCATATTTTACCGGGTCTGTAATGAAATTCTGGTTTTCAAAATCCCCATTTTCAAAATCCCGATTTGTCAAAATCCTGTTTTTTTTTTATTAATCCTGATTTTCAAAATCCCCGTTTTCAAAATCACGGTTTTTAAAATCCTCGTTCTGCAAAAATACAAATCCCGGTTTTCATAAAATCCCGATTTTTATTTTTATTTTATGGGTGTACTATAATATCCCGGGGAGCGTATTAAAATCTCGGTTTTCAAAAGTCATAAATTTACAAATCTCCGTTTACAAAATTTCTGATTTTCCATCTCGTTTTAATAATTTCGATTTTAAAAATCTTGGGTTTGCTGACAAAAAATTAGGGTTGGATACTAAATCTTGGTTTAAAAAATATTTTCGGTTAAAAGCATTATTTTACTATGGGAGCGTACCGAAGTCTTGGTTTTCAAAATCTTGATGTTATCAAAATCTTCGTTTTTTTGCAATCTTGGTTTTTTAAAATCTTGGTTCTGAAAATCTTGGTTTTTCAGACAAGAAAATCTTGGCTGTTTTTAAATCTTGGTTTCTCACCGGGAGCGTACCGAAATCTTGATTTTCAAAATGTTGATGTTATCAAAATCTTGGTTTTTTTTGCAACCTTGGTTTTTTAAAATCTTGGTTCTGAAAATCTTGGTTTTTTAAAATCTTGCCTTTTACAATCTTGGTTTTTCAGACTAGAAAATCTTGGCTGTTTTTAAATCTTGGTTTCTCGCCGGGAGCGTACCGAAATCTTGGTTTTCAAAATCTTGATGTTATCAAAATCTTGGTTTTTTTGCAATCTTTGTTTATTAAAATCCTGGTTCTGAAAAACTTGGTTTTTCAAAATCTTGGTTTTTTTCAAAATCTTGGTTCTGAAAATCTTGGTTTTTCAGACAAGAAAATCTTGGCTGTTTTTAAATCTTGGTTTCTCACCGGGAGGGTACCGAAATCTTGATTTTCAAAATCTTGATGTTATCAAAATCTTGGCTTTTTTGCAATCTTGGGTTTTTAAAATCTTGGTTCTGAAAATCTTGGTTTTTTAAAATCTTGCCTTTTACAATCTTGATATTTCAGATAAGAAAATCTTGGCTGTTTTAAAATCTTGCTTTCTCACCGGGAGCGTACCGAAATCTTGGTTTTCAAAATCTTGTTGTCAAAATATTGGTTTTTTTGCAATCTTGGTTTTTTAAAATCTTGGTTTTTCAAAATCTTGGCTTTTAAAATCTTTGGGGAGGGGAATCTTAGTTTTTTTTAAAAATTGTTTTTCACCAAATCTTACAATTACAAAATCTTACCTAACAAAATATTGCAATTATTTTTCTTTTTAGTAAGTGTGATTAATAAATTCTATATAATCCGCTCCTACAGTGCGACATGTTTGCTAATCCCGGCTCCTACGTCCCCCGAAGTTCAAATCTAAAGCTGCTCGGAGGGCTAAGCGGGAAGGGGTGGGGGGTGCAGCGACATCCCGCGTACCCGTGTGAGTTATCGAAGCCGTTATCCTCCAGAATTTTTTTAAAATAGAACAATAATGTTTTTAACCGAAAATATTTATATTTTTGTAAACCAAGATTTTGAAATACCAAGATTTTGTAAACCAAGATTTCGTACCCAACCCTTCAAAATTAAAATTTTCCTTCACCATAATTTAAAAAAAAAACAGGATTTTGAAAACCGGGAATTTGAAAACCGGGATTTTGAAAGCCGGGATTTTAGAATCCGGTATTTTGAATTCTGGATTTTGAAAACCGGAACTTCGTAGTACACCCATGTTTACCTATTTGCGTTGTTAGTACAGATCACATTTTTTGTAAAATTATTAAATAAGATTGTGAAAATAACTGTAACATTTCGATTAATTACAGTTTTTAACAAAAAACCCAGTAAAACGTCTTGGTTGTGGAGCACGCGGTGAAGAGGATGTCCGTGCTCATTTATTCTTCCGTCGCATTGATTGGGATAAAATTGAGAATCGTGAAGTTCAACCACCATTTAAACCGAAAATTGTAAGTATTAAATAAATTTGGCTCATTTTTGGCTCAGTTTATGCAATAAATAAAATTCCGCCGCAGAAACATCGCAAGGACGTATCAAACTTTGACCGTCAGTTCACATCGGAGAAGACCGATTTAACACCAACCGATAAATTATTCATGATGAATTTAGATCAGACCGAATTTAATGGTTTCTCATATTTAAATCCGGAATTTATTCAGCATATATAAATTTTTGTAATCTAATGTTTTTATTTATTAATATTTCTTTTTCAAAAATATTTTATAAATTTAAATTTCTAGTTTCGAGTTAACAAAAAAAAAAAAACCAATAAATCTTCCCCGATTAGTAAATAATTTGAAAATAAAAATTTAAATTTTTAAATTTAGATAACATCTTTACTCGTATATATATGTATACATCAACTGCCATAATTTACTGTTTTCTTTTTCTTTCATTTTTTATTAAAAATTATTAAATTAATTAATTTACTTTATTAATTGTGCCAAAATTTAAACTCTGTGTTTAATTTTTAATAACAAAAAAAAATATAATCAAAACAAAAAAAAAAGATGTATAAGACAAATAATGCTCTTATATATATAAAATTAATTAATAAATAATTAATATATTTAAAAAAAAATATATAAATTAACTTTCTGAAACATATCTGAATGAAATTAACAAAATATAACTCTCTGAATATATAAAAAAAAAAAACTAAATAAAATACTCATAATTAAAATAAATATTTTTTAAAATCAAAGACACCAAAATAATTATTAATTTCATTAATTCTACAATTAATTATGATTTATTGGCGCGGCAAAAATAAAATGTTCAATTCATTATAACGATCCATCATATTTAAAAATGTAAATAAATGCAAATGTTTTCTTCTTTATAAAAAATATTTTGAAAACCAAAAAAACCATTAATTAAAAACAAGACTAAACGGCAAAAAAAACAGTTGATCAGTACAGGGTTAGCCCCCCCTCATTGTGAAACTAAGAAAAAAAAAATTAAAAACTAAATAAAGGAACAAAATAATTTAAAATATATTTTTATTATTAAATTAATTTAGCATAAAACTAATTTAGTAATAAAAATAATAAAAAATATTTTTTAAAAACAACATAACATTAATATTTAATGGATCAGATAAATGATAGAATTATTATGAATATTATTAATTAAATAAAAAATATTAAAAAACCGCAGGTTTCTCGTTATTATTTAAAAATCTATTTTTTATTAAATATAATTTAACAAATAAAAAAAAACTAAAATAAAATAAATAAACGAATGGACAATCTTCTGATATAAAATTAAAAACATTAAAAAATAAATAAACATTCCATTAAAAATATATTTATATATGATAGATAAAAATAATATTCTCTTATTTCTCGCATAATAAAATTAATTATTCATTTTTAATTTTTAAACAAAAAATATTTATATATATACACATGAAAAAAAAATTAAATAAAAATAAAAAAAAAACAAAATTTTATTTTTTTGTGCCTCATCTATTTTTAAAAATATAAATAAATTATTTATCTTCAAATTTAATAAATAAATTTAAAAAAAAATATACATACATATATATTTAATTTATTATATATACATAACTCATAAATAACTAAATATTAAATTATAATTAATTATTATTATTACTATTATAACAAGAAACATGCAATACAAGTTTTAAAAACAAAATTATAAATATATTACAACACAATAAATAATTCTCATTTTTTTTTCTTTTTAATTAATAAATAATTATAAATATTATATACATTTACATAATATTCTTTCTGTATTTATACATTATAAATAAAAATATTGTTTCTATTATTTAATTTATTAAAAATAAAATTTATTAAAAAACCAAGCAATCTTAAATAATTTTTATTTTTTAATTATTGACATACATAAAATATATCAAAATACATAAACATTATTAGAAACATATTTAAACATTTATTTCATTTCAAATTCTTATAATATACAAACATTTAAATAATATAAAAACCTACATTATTAATAAATACATATAAAACATATTTAAATAAAAATAATTAATTGCAACCAAAAATAAATAAATAAAAATCATTCTTAAATCTTTTATTGAGATTTAATCTATATACATACCAGACTATGACAAAAAAAAAAAATTAATAATTATTTCTATATAATTAACAAAAACTTAAAATTAATTACGTATAATTAATTTTAAAACTAAAAACTAAATTATATGAATAAATTTAAAAATTTAAATATAAATCAAATGGATGAATAAAAAAAAAACAAGCTGCTCTTTTGAAAGTCTCAAAAATCAAATGTGTTTTATTGGCACAGGATCCTTCCTGTGTTTCCTGTGTTTAATCGTACTACAAAAATTAAGCCAATGAAATTAAATTAGTTCTTTAAATACCATCATAATTAAAATACATTAAAACTTTTAAAATTATTATTATAAGTGCCACCAGGGCCCTATTGCACCAACTACTTATCACTTATTACTTTCAACTTATCATAAGCTAGTTTTTTTGATAATGATAAGTGATAAGTGTTCACCAAAAATAACAAAATCTCACTCACTTATCAATTTGAAAACTTATCAAATTTTGATAATGATAAGTGATAAGCATTGCACATCAGATTGTCTATAACTTATCAATTGACGAATTATCAAATTTTTATGATAAGTTGTAATGATCTATCATATACAAAAATACTGTTAATGTGATAGTGTTTGCGTATTGGGACCCCTCCTCTACCTTATCTACACTGCGGACATACCTACAACGAATAAAACGTTCATCGGCACGTTCGCTGACGACACTGTAATTATGTCAGTAGACGAATCACAACCAAGGGCAGTGGAAAATCTTCAACGAGCAATGAACGACGTTACTAAATGGACAATTGACTGGAAAATAGTGCTTAATGAGCTCAAATCAACCCATGTGACATTTACGCTCCGACACAAAAATAACAGTCTACACATATACCTCAATGGGGTGCAAGTGCCGCAGGCTGAATCGGCTAAATACCTTGGTCTGCATTTAGATTCAAGGCTCAACTGGAAACATCATGTGAGACAAAAAGCTGAACAGATACGATTAAAACAACGTCAAATGTACTGGTTAATTGGGCATCATTCCAAAATGAACCTGTATTGCAAAAGACTAGTCTACCAGACTATCTTCAAACCAATATGGATGTATGGTGCGCAGCTATGGGGTTGTACTCATAAATCCAATAGAGACATTATACAACGTAGCCAAAATAAATTTCTTCGAATGGTCACCAACGCTTACCGATTTGTGACTAACAGAGAAATACACAATGATCTAAAAATACAATTGATAGACGACGTCATCCACGAATGTGCCATTAAACATGAGAAGAGGCTTCTTAACCACACCAACGTTGAGGCCGTACAACTACTGGACAGTACAAACGAAATAAGGCGGCTCAAACGAATCAAACCACATGAGCTAACCGTATGAATATTATATCTTAAGCGAACTGGATACTGGTCCAGCAGACCCACACATGTTTATGCTTATCTCATAAGTACTAATGTCTAGCCATATCAATAAAGATGTTTTTAAAAAAAAAAAAAAAAAAAAAAAAAAAACTTATTACTTTCAACTTATCATAAGCTAGTTTTTTTGATAATGATAAGTGATAAGTGTTTCACCAAAAATAACAAAATCTCACTCACTTATCAATTTGAAAACTTATCAAATTTTGATAATGATAAGTGATAAGCATTGCACATCAGATTGTCTATAACTTATCAATTGACGAATTATCAAATTTTTATGATAAGTTGTAATGATCTATCATATACAAAAATACTGTTAATGTGATAGTGTTTGCAAAATGTGCTTTCCGCACATTTTATATGTTAAACAATGGTTTTGTACCTATATAGCAAAACAGTTAAAAAATTGTTATTCTGTAATTTAATATCAACAAAATTTTGCATGTATATAATAATACATGAAGAGAAACCTTTCTCTATTGAGAGTTCTTATTTCAGTGTTTAGAATCAATTGTAAAACTTTTCTTTTGTTGCTTTTAAAATAAATTCTCTTTTCTAAGTGTAAATAATTTTTCAGCAGTACTTAAACGTAAACAATTTATTTTCATAACAAATGAGTTAAGAGAATTCCTATTAACAAATAAATTGAATTTAACTACATTTTACAAAAATTGTAATCGCCATGTACAAACCAAAACTGATTTTCCACTATTCGTCTCGTCCGCTTATGAGCACGATTAAATCTTTGCTCTATTGCATCATTCGGATTTCTTCGCATTGGTGGGATAAGCCAATCTTTAAGGGGAAGCACTATCACCCAAAATCACAGCACCGAGGAACGGGCAAAAAAAAGACTCAAAATTCCTAATTGAACAAAAGTTCTCATCTTACCAATAACAGAAAAAAAAACGTTTTTAACAGACTTCCGTCATACCACTAAAATTTGTAGCTCTTATCAATTTTTTTGAGTAGTGAAATTTTTCTTATTGATATTTTTGATAAGTTATCATTAAAGTAGTCGATTATTGATAAGTTAAAACTTTTGGTGCAACAGAACTACGAAAAAATTATCAAAAACCTCCAACTTATCGCTTATCAAAATATTACTTATCATTTATCATTTCGCAAATTGGTGCAACTTAATTTTGATAAGTGAGTGCTTATCACTTATTATAACTCAATTAAATACTTCTCAAATTTCAATTTGGTACAACAGAAAATTATCTAAAAATATGATGAGTTGATAAGTAATAAGTGATAAGTAGTTGGTGCAATAGGGCCCAGATCTGAGAAGCGTATTCTACAACAGAACGAACAAAGGATATACTATATACAGAATTTTAAGTGTGAGCTTTACAATTGTGCGCAATGAAATCTAGCATAATGTAAACTTTTGTAATGATACAATCAATGTGTTTAGTAAATATTAGATCACAAGAAAAGGTTATGCCTAAGTCGGACATGAACTCAACTCTATCTCAACAGGAATATTATACAGAAAGTATTGCTGGAATATTGGCGAGCGCATCCGGCAGAATAATAAAATTCTACATTTACCCACATTCCAACTGCAAAAGTTATATGCAAATTCAAATCACTCATCATTTGCAAACAATGAAAATAAAAGCGAATCTGAAAAGGAATCGAATGGTCAAATTTTTCGAAAGCCTTTGAAAAATCGGTGTATACTACATCTACTTGTTGCCTATGTTCTAGCCTATTATATAAATGTCCACAAAAAGAGATTAGATTAGTCGCCGTAGATCTACCCGGATAAAATCCGTGTTGAGTAAGAGAAATAAACCTTTTTACATGAAAAAACAAAATTTTTTGTACCATGGATTCGAATAGTTTGGGTATAGCAGAAAGAATAGCGATTCCGCGATAGTTACAGACTTCATTTCTTTTGCCAAATTTGAAAATCGGATGGATGAAAGATAATTTTAGGCTATTATTAAAAATAATAGGCTAGACTCTCTGCTCTATTCATAATAAGCATGGGTGGAAAGCCATCTTGTCCTGCCCCCTTATCAACTTCAAGTTGGGAAAACCCATTATAGACTTCTGCTTCCGTAAATTTTAAAAAGATAAAATCAGAAAGACAGCGGTTAGTTAAATGGTTGTTACATGATACAGCAGGTTCTTCATAGACAGACTCGAAAACATTGACAAACCAATTGGATACATCAGAGGGCGAAAGAGTTCTGAAAAGTCATTGGGGTAGAAAACCCAGCAATCTTTTTTTAACCATTTATGAAATTCCAGAATTTCTTAGGATAGGAAGTTAATTTATCTTCGATTTGCAAAATGTAATTATTGTAAAGGAACCAGTTTAAAGTTTTAAACTCCTTGCGAGCAGTGTTGAAGCTAATATATAAGGTATGTAACTTATTACGGCGTTTTCCAATACGAATTAGCATAATGTCTAAAATCGAAATGAAAAGAATTACTAGAAGTACACATAGTATTACAATTCTCTTGTAAAATGAATATCATAATTGGAGTATGATATATGCTCGTACATCCAGTGAAGTCCTCACACGGCGAGAGCTCAAAACACATAAGGTCAGTTGAAAAACCCTACGACTATTGCTTATTCGGTTTATCTGCATCAATGCTGTGCTAGCAAAATAATCAGTGACTGCTAATCCTTTTTGGTCGATGGAAGAGGCCTTAAAAACTTCATCAGCCACAGCAGAATCGATGAAATTAATAATTCCAAGATAATATTCCAGAGTAGATCCACATTGAACATATGCAGCAACCACGAGGATGGAGGCACCGGCTACATTAATACGTACAGCAATAACATCATAAGTTGGATGGCATACAATAAGCTCGCTTTAAATCGAACAGTTAACAGCGATCAACACACCTCCCCCCTTCAGACTGGTACAAAACTCACGTCGATCATTCTTGTGAACGATTTAGTTAGGTGGAAAATATCCCGCTGAATTGAAGTGGCACAGCTGGTATCCGAAATTTCACACTGCAGGTTATAACTTGGAACAAATTTACTACTTAGAAAGCTCTTATAATTTATTCTGCTGACTTATTGAGGCCAGCAGTTGTTCGAAACTTCACCAGTGGAGGCAACGTTGTCCGAAAAAATTTTCGTAAAACTCTCCAATGTATACCCCGGTTGGCCAAGTATTAGGGTCTAGGGCCTTAATACGAAACAAACTCCAGAGATTCGATACTCCATTGTTTAGGGGATAGTCTGAATGCTATACAATTCTCAATCTCCAAACAAGTTTTAGCCATGGACACAATTTCATTTTCAGAAGTATCCGGATCAAACTTTTGAGACGTGTAGCCATATACCATCGGTACAAATGAACTTTACCTAAAAATTTTTCGAAAATTGTCTGGAACCTCAAGCAAGTGTAACGAAATCACAAGATTTCATTAGTAGACAGGAATTGAGAGGTCTGGTGCGTTATAGGTATCTGTCTAATGCTCATTTTATGACGTAGGGATTTCCAGACATGAATTCATACTTGAATAACCAAACCACATTTAGAGGAAAACAAAAAGAAATGAGAGAACAACAAGAAGCAAAACATTAACATCGACCCCGCCCGATCTCCACACAGTGTGCTGAAGAGGTCCCCTATCATCGGGCAGTCTACCTGGTAAGACTTACTAATAAAGGATGGAAGGGCGCCTCCTCACCAGACCATGCGTTGGCCGAACGAGGCGAGCTAAATGGAAGCATAAGCAGCCATCCCTAAACGGCCAATAATAAACCGCGTCGATCTCCCTGTGGTAGTTAGGGAGATTAACATCGCCGAAGAGAAACGGAAACAACTGGCACAGATGACACCAATCTACCCCATCCAAAAACGCACTACGGAATCACACGCCCATACCAATCCCGTTAGCAACCAAAACGGATGTACAAATTGTGACCTTGCTGAAAGGAGAAAAAAAAACAAAAAGCCGACGAAAAACAAAAATCTCGCTGAATATGCAAATATGAACCACTGACCACCACTACTCAATAGAAAAAGCTAAACAACGGACCGAGAGAGCACCATCAACGCAAATCACAAACCAACATTATAAAGCAGCGTTGGCCAAACTCACACATGTACCGACCAAAGGGTTGGTTCAAAAGGATCGAATTTTCTATGAAATATTTGGAAATAATCAAGCAATTGAGTGCGCTTTGATACGGCAATTAGAGGTTCCGAATCTTATCTTTAGAGTTATCAAAAATTGCAATTGGATAACACAATTGCAGATTCATGAGTTTTTGGCTCCGAATTAGCTGATTTATAGTAAGGTGGTAGTAAGATAATTTGATTGACTTTGAACATTGAGCAACAATTCTCACATCTGTAAGTTCCAAATGGAATGGTTTATACTTCTTACAATCAATCGGTTTCGGAACCCATAATCATTATGCCAATTTTCAGTTGAATCGAAAATAGACCAGGATGAATACATTTTACAAAATTCTGATCATCCGTCACATTTGTTCCGACTTGCGATGGTTATACACCGACATACGAGATTGACAAATTTAGTAAACCTAAAACATATTCCTAGAACTGTGATTAGTGGTCTGGGAGCCATATATGTACCATAAATTATTTTCTGCGTTCCATTTGACGTGGCAAAGTACGATGGTAAATGGAACGCAGAAAATTAGTTGCGAAAATAAAATTTAATTTAAAAAAATTTACGTGCAACATGGAAAGTTGGAAAATAAATTAATTATTTGAAAACTGTGTAAATAAAAAAAAAAAATAAAGTCGGAAGTTTCAAGAATCGAGCTCTAAACACACATCACTTCTTCATCTTACCACCCAACCACTCATCTCTATATAATTTCTACTCATTTTTTCGTTTCTGATAAAATCGCACTTGGTGAAAAATCGCATACAAATTTTTGTTATTTTACCAGGCGAACAGAATTTAAAAAACAACATAATTGTCAGCAACGTGACATTATTTTGTAACAAAGCGTGCCACTTCAAGTTATGTGACACTTGAACATACAAAATAAAGTCATATTGCTGACAATTCTACTTTCTGGTAATTTCTGTTCGCCTGGTGAAATGATAAAAAATTTTTGCGATTATTGATGAAAAAAAAAAATTAAAAATTTTTAAATTTCTGCTTACCTGATAAATAAAAATAAACTTTTTTTAATTAAAAAGGCAATCATAACTCTAGCAACCAACCAGATAGAAAATTTGGAGATTTTTATTACAAAAAAAAAGTCCTTCAGGTGCGGGGATCGAACTCGAGACCACTATGGTTTTAATCTACTCTCTTATGGTAAGAGTTCGATCCTCGCGACTGAAGGATTCCTTTTTTGTAATAAAAATCTCCAAATTTTATATTTGGGTGGTTGCTAGAGATTGATTGATTGCCTTTTTAATTAAAAAAAGTTAATTTTTATTTACCAGGTGAGCAGAAATTTAAAAAAAAAAATTTTTTTTTTCATCAAAAATCGCAAAAAAATTTTGTCACTTTAACAGGCGAACAGAAATTACAAGAAGGTAGAATTGTCAGCAATATGACTTTATTTTGTATGTTCAAGTGTCACATAACTTGAAGTGGCACGCTTTGTTACAAAATAATGTCACGTTGCTGACAATTATGTTGTTTTTTAAATTCTGTTCGCCTGGTAAAATAACAAACATTTGTACATATACGATTTTTCGCTAAGTCCGAATTTATCAGTATTTAAACGAAAAACTGAGAAAAATGTATATAGAGATGAGTGGTTGGGTGGTAAGATGAAGAAGTGGTGTGCGGAAGGTTTGGAGTTCGATTCTTGAAACTTCCGACTTTATTTTTTTTTTTAAGCAAAAAATTAAATTTTTTTTTATTTCCACGAAAAATTTCACCAGATTTTTTTTTGTAGCGATCTCGAGATCCCGATTAATCTTCTCGGATTATCCCCAATTCAAAATTTTTCATCTAAAAATTAATTTTTTCGTTGCCTTTGCTTAGATTCGAACTCAAGACCTTCTTCACTCCACTCCATCACCTTACTACCTCCGCTATCTAATCATATACAAGTTAATATACATTTGTTTGTTTTAAATTAAAATTTTGGTTTTAAACATTATTGTTGGTTGTTAAACATTATTATTACATTAAAATAATAAGGATTAGTTGTACTAAATATTCTGGTAACGAAGTGGCCATAAATTCGAAAAGCAAACTACTCATAAATTTTAGCAATTGTAGCTGCGTGCCGTCAGTTAAATGGAACGCATCAATTATGTACATAGATTTTAAACACAACATAAAATAATGAATAATATAACTTGCGCGTTGTTTTATTATTTATAACTCGGTAAGGGTTGAACGGCCTTTAATCGAACAACACAATTTAATTTGAATGGATCGATCAAACTATCCTAATTCATATACTACCAAGCTATCCTATTCTATGTGCCCTTTTACTTTAAACTCAAGGCGTATGTAGTTCTACATTTAAAGGTCGTGTCTCACAATCTTCTGCTTTTTTGTCTTAAGTTTTAATATGCACAAACAATTTTGAAGCCATATTTTAAGCAGTTTTAATAAAGCTTCATAAGTTCAGCCAACTTCTCTAATTTTACACTGAAATCAATTTTAAAGGAAATATTTTTTGAATTCCTATAGATTGTGTGCCGTATCGGTCTCGGGACCTGTAACTGCTGTGCCAACGCGTTTTTATATTCCATTATTATTTCCATACATTTCATAGAAAATTCGATTTGATGAAAATCACCTTACTATAGATCAGACGGTTCAGAGCTATAAAAATCCAATATCTGCAATTGTGCTCCGATTGCTGTTATTGATACCTCTAATGATAGGCCTCAGGGCCTGTAATTTTTATGCCAACGAGTATTTAGGTTCCTTGATTCCATTGAAAATCACCTGACTATACATCAGCCGATTCAGAGGGCAAAGGGGGTTGGCAATAACTGTGCTATAGCCCACAAGTTTTTGGGCGGCAAAAATCTAAAATGGTCCGATTACGATGGTTGATACCTCTATCAATAGGTTTCGGGACCTGTAATTGCTGTGACAATTTCCATTTAGATTGCTCGATTATTTCTAAACATTTCTTAGAAAATTCAATTTTATTGAAAATCAACTGTGCTATAGCCCACAAGTTTTTGGGCGGCAAAAATCTAAAATGGTCCGATTACGATGGTTGATGCTTCTATCAATAAGTTCCGGGACCTGTAATTGATGTGACAATTTTCATTTTGATTGCTCGATTATTTCTAAACATTTCTTAGAAATTCAATTTTATTGAAAATCAACTGTGCTGTAGCCCACAAGTTTCTGGGCGGCAAAAATCTTAAATGGTCCGATTATGATGGTTGATACCTCTATCAATAGGTTTCGGGACCTGTAATTGCTGTGACAATTTTCATTTTGATTGCTCGATTATTTCTAAACATTTCTTAGAAAATTCAATTTTATTGAAAATCAACTGTGCTATAGCCCACAAATTTTTGGGCGGCAAAAATCTAAAATGGTTCGATTACGATAGTTGATACCTCTATCAATAGGTTTCGAGACCTGTAATTGCTGTGACAATTTTGATTTTGATTGCTCGATTATTTCTAAACATTTCTTAGAAAATTCAATTTTATTGAAAATCAACTGTGCTATAGCCCACAAGTTTTTGGGCGGCAAAAATCTAAAATGGTCCGATTACGATGGTTGATACCTCTATCAATAGGTTTCGGGACCTGTAATTGCTGTGACAATTTCCATTTAGATTGCTCGATTATTTCTAAACATTTCTTAGAAAATTCAATTTTATTGAAAATCAACTGTGCTATAGCCCACAAGTTTTTGGGCGGCAAAAATCCAAAGTGGTCCGATTACGATGGTTGATACCTCTATCAATAGGTTTCGGGACCTGTAATTGCTGTGACAATTTTCATTTTGATTGCTCGATTATTTCTAAACGTTTCTTAGAAAATTCAATTTTATTGAAAATCAACTGTGCCAGTATAGCCCACAAGTTTTGGGCGGCAAAAATCTAAAATGGTCCGATTACGATGGTTGATACCTCTATCAATAAGTTTCGTGATCTGTAATTGCTGTGACAATTTTGATTTTGATTGCTCGATTATTTCTAAACATTTCTTAGAAAATTCAATTTTATTGAAAATCAACTGTGCTATAGCCCACAAGTTTTTGGGCGGCAAAAATCTAAAATGGTCCGATTACGATGGTTGATACTTCTATCAATAAGTTCCGGGACCTGTAATTGATGTGACAATTTTTATTTTGATTGCTCGATTATTTCTAAACATTTCTTAGAAAATTCAATTTTATTGAAAATCAACTGTGCTATAGCCCACAAATTTTTGGGCGGCAAAAATCTAAAATGGTTCGATTACGATAGTTGATACCTCTATCAATAGGTTTCGGGACCTGTAATTGCTGTGACAATTTTGATTTTGATTGCTCGATTATTTCTAAACATTTCTTAGAAAATTCAATTTTATTGAAAATCAACTGTGCTATAGCCCACAAGTTTTTGGGCGGTAAAAATCTAAAATGGTCCGATTACGATGGTTGATACCTCTATCAATAGGTTTCGGGACCTGTAATTGCTGTGACAATTTTTATTTTGATTGCTCGATTATTTCTAAACATTTCTTAGAAAATTCAATTTTATTGAAAATCAACTGTGCTGTAGCCCACAAGTTTCTGGGCGGCAAAAATCTTAAATGGTCCGATTATGATGGTTGATACCTCTATCAATAGGTTTCGGGACCTGTAATTGCTGTGACAATTTTGATTTTGATTGCTCGATTATTTCTAAACATTTCTTAGAAAATTCAATTTTATTGAAAATCAACTGTGCTATAGCCCACAAGTTTTTGGGCGGCAAAAATCTAAAATGGTCCGATTACGATGGTTGATACCTCTATCAATAGGTTTCGGGACCTGTAATTGCTGTGACAATTTCCATTTAGATTGCTCGATTATTTCTAAACATTTCTTAGAAAATTCAATATAATTGAAAATCAACCGTGCCAGTTTAGCCCACAAGTTTTTGGGCGGCAAAAATCCAAAGTGCTCCGATTACGATGGTTGATACCTCTATCAATAGGTTTCGGGACCTGTAATTGCTGTGACAATTTTTATTTTGATTGCTCGATTATTTCTAAACATTTCTTTGAAAGTTAAATTTTTTGAAAATCAACTGTGCTATAGCCCACAAGTTTTTGGGCGGCAAAAATCTAAAATGGTCCGATTACGATGGTTGATACCTCTATCAATAGGTTTCGGGACCTGTAATTGCTGTGACAATTTTCATTTAGATTGCTCGATTATTTCTAAACATTTCTTAGAAAATTCAATTTTATTGAAAATCAACTGTGCTATAGCCCACAAGTTTTTGGGCGGCAAAAATCTAAAATGGTCCGATTACGATGGTTGATACCTCTATCAATAGGTTTCGGGACCTGTAATTGCTGTGACAATTTTCATTTAGATTGCTCGATTATTTCTAAACATTTCTTAGAAAATTCAATTTTATTGAAAATCAACTGTGCTATAGCCCACAAGTTTTTGGGCGGCAAAAATCTAAAATGGTCCGATTAAGATGGTTGATACCTCTATCAATAGGTTTCGGGACCTGTAATTGCTGTGACAATTTTGATTTTGATTGCTCGATTATTTCTAAACATTTCTTAGAAAATTCAATTTTATTGAAAATCAACTGTGCTATAGCCCACAAGTTTTTGGGCGGCAAAAATCTAAAATGGTCCGATTACGATGGTTGAAACCTCTATCAATAGGTTTCGTGGCCTGTAATTGCTGTGACAATTTTGATTTTGATTGCTCGATTATTTCTTAACATTTCTTAGAAAATTCAATTTTATTGAAAATCAACTGTGCTACAGCCCACAAGTTTTTGGGCGGCAAAAATCTAAAATGGTCCGATTACGATGGTTGATACCTCTATCAATAGGTTTCGGGACCTGTAATTGCTGTGACAATTTTTATTTTGATTGCTCGATTATTTCTAAACATTTCTTAGAAAATTCAATTTTATTGAAAATCAACTGTGCTATAGCCCACAAGTTTTTGGGCGGCAAAAATCTAAAATGGTCCGATTACGATGGTTGATACCTCTATCAATAGGTTTCGGGACCTGTAATTGCTGTGACAATTTTTATTTTGATTGCTCGATTATTTCTAAACATTTCTTTGAAAATTCAATTTTATTGAAAATCAACTGTGTTGAAAATCAACATCTATAGCCCACAAGTTTTTTTGGGCGGCAAAAATCTAAAATGGTCCGATTACGATGGTTGATACCTCTATCAATAGGTTTCGGGACCTGTAATTGCTGTGACAATTTTCATTTAGATTGCTCGATTATTTCTAAACATTTCTTAGAAAATTCAATTTTATTGAAAATTAACTGTGCCATAGCCCACAAGTTTTTGGGCGGCAAAAATCTAAAATGGCCCGATTACGATGGTTGATACCTCTATCAATAGGTTTCGGGACCTGTAATTGCTGTGACAATTTTCATTAAGATTGCTCGATTATTTCTAAACATTTCTTAGAAAATTCAATTTTATTGAAAATCAACTGTGCTATATATAGCCCACAAGTTTTTGGGCGGCAAAAATCTAAAATGGTCCGATTAAGATGGTTGATACCTCTATCAATAGGTTTCGGGACCTGTAATTGTTGTGACAATTTTGATTTTGATTGCTCGATTATTTCTAAACATTTCTTAGAAAATTCAATTTTATTGAAAATCAACTGTGCTATAGCCCACAAGTTTTTGGGCGGCAAAAATCTAAAATGGTCCGATTACGATGGTTGAAACCTCTATCAATAGGTTTCGTGGCCTGTAATTGCTGTGACAATTTTGATTTTGATTGCTCGATTATTTCTAAACATTTCTTAGAAAATTCAATTTTATTGAAAATCAACTGTGCTACAGCCCACAAGTTTTTGGGCGGCAAAAATCTAAAATGGTCCGATTACGATGGTTGATACCTCTATCAATAGGTTTCGGGACCTGTAATTGCTGTGACAATTTTTATTTTGATTGCTCGATTATTTCTAAACATTTCTTAGAAAATTCAATTTTATTGAAAATCAACTGTGCTATAGCCCACAAGTTTTTGGGCGGCAAAAATCTAAAATGGTCCGATTACGATGGTTGATACCTCTATCAATAGGTTTCGGGACCTGTAATTGCTGTGACAATTTTTATTTTGATTGCTCGATTATTTCTAAACATTTCTTTGAAAATTCAATTTTATTGAAAATCAACTGTGTTGAAAATCAACATCTATAGCCCACAAGTTTTTTTGGGCGGCAAAAATCTAAAATGGTCCGATTACGATGGTTGATACCTCTATCAATAGGTTTCGGGACCTGTAATTGCTGTGACAATTTCCATTTAGATTGCTCGATTATTTCTAAACATTTCTTAGAAAATTCAATTTTATTGAAAATTAACTGTGCTATAGCCCACCAGTTTTGGGCGGCAAAAATCTAAAATGGCCCGATTACGATGGTTGATACCTCTATCAATAGGTTCCGGGACCTGTAATTGCTGTGACAATTTTTATTTTGATTGCTCGATTATTTCTAAACATTTCTTAGAAAATTCAATTTTATTGAAAATCAACTGTGCTATAGCCCACAAGTTTTCCGATTATGATGGTTGATACCTCTATCAATAGGTTTCGGGACCTGTAATTGCTGTGACAATTTTCATTTAGATTGCTCGATTATTTCTAAACATTTCTTAGAAAATTCAATTTTATTGAAAATCAACTGTGCTATAGCCCACAAGTTTTTGGGCGGCAAAAATCTAAAATGATCCGATTACGATGGTTGATACCTCTATCAATAGGTTTCGGGACCTGTAATTGCTGTGACAATTTTCAATTATACTGCTCGATTATTTCTAAACATTTCTTAGAAAATTCAATTTTTTTGAAAATCAAGTGTGCTATAGCCCACAAATTTTTGGGCGGCAAAAATCTAAAATGGTCCGGTTACGATGGTTGATACCTCTATCAATAGGTTTCGGGACCTGTAATTGCTGTGACAATTTTCATTTAGACTGCTCGATTATTTCTAAACATTTCTTAGAAAATTCAATTTTATTGAAAATCAACTGTGCTATAGCCCACAAGTTTTTGGGCGGCAAAAATCTAAAATGGTCCGGTTACGATGGTTGATACCTCTATCAATAGGTTTTGGGACCTGTAATTGCTGTGACAATTTTCAATTAGATTGCTCGATTATTTCTAAACATTTCTTAGAAAATTCAATTTTATTGAAAATCAACTGTGCCAGTATAGCCCACAAGTTTTGGGCGGCAAAAATCTAAAATGGTCCGATTACAAAAATCTAAAATGGTCCGATTACGATGGTTGATACCTCTATCAATAGGTTTCGGGACCTGTAATTGCTGTGACAATTTTCAATTATACTGCTCGATTATTTCTAAACATTTCTTAGAAAATTCAATTTTTTTGAAAATCAACTGTGCTATAGCCCACAAGTTTTTGGGCGGCAAAAATTCAAAGTGGTCCGACTACGATGGTTGATACCTCTATCAATAGGTTTCGCTAACTGTAAATGCTGTGACAATTTTTATTTTGATTGCTCGATTATTTCTAAACATTTCTTAGAAAATTCAATTTTATTGAAAATCAACTGTGCTATAGCCCACAAGTTTTTGGGCGGCAAAAATCCAAAGTGGTCCGATTACGATGGTTGATACCTCTATCAATAGGTTTCGGGACCTGTAATTGCTGTGACAATTTTTATTTTGATTGCTCGATTATTTCTAAACATTTCTTAGAAAATTCAATTTTATTGAAAATCAACTGTGCTATAGCCCACAAGTTTTTGGGCGGCAAAAATCTAAAATGGTCCGATTACGATGGTTGATACCTCTATCAATAGGTTTCGGGACCTGTAATTGCTGTGACAATTTTTATTTTGATTGCTCGATTATTTCTAAACATTTCTTAGAAAATTCAATTTTATTGAAAATCAACTGTGCTATAGCCCACAAATTTTTGGGCGGCAAAAATCTAAAATGGTCCGATTACGATGGTTGATACCTCTATCAATAATTTCCGGGACCTGTAATTGCTGTGACAATTTTCATTTTGATTGCTCGATTATTTCTAAACATTTCTTAGAAATTCAATTTTATTGAAAATCTACTGTGCTATAGCCCACAAGTTTTTGGGCGGCAAAAATCTAAAATGGTCCGATTATGATGGTTGATACCTCTATCAATAAGTTTTGGGACCTGTAATTGCTGTGACAATTTTTATTTTGATTGCTTGATTATTTCTAAACATTTCTTAGAAAATTCAATTTTATTGAAAATCAACTGTGCTATAGCACACAAATTTTTGGGCGGCAAAAATCTAAAATGGTCCGATTACGATGGTTGATACCTCTATCAATAGGTTTCGTGACCTGTAATTGCTGTGACAATTTTGATTTTGATTGCTCGATTATTTCTAAACATTTCTTAGAAAATTCAATTTTATTGAAAATCAACTGTGCCAGTATAGCCCACAAGATTTGGGCGGCAAAAATCTAAAATGGTCCGATTACAAAAATCTAAAATGGTCCGATTACGATGGTTGATACCTCTATCAATAATTTCCGGGAGCTGTAATTGCTGTGACAATTTTTATTTTGATTGCTCGATTATTTCTAAACATTTCTTAGAAAATTCAATTTTATTGAAAATCAACTGTGCTATAGCCCACAAATTTTTGGGCGGCAAAAATCTAAAATGGTCCGATTACGATGGTTGATACCTCTATCAATAGGTTTCGGGACCTGTAATTGCTGTGACAATTTTCATTTAGACTGCTCGATTATTTCTAAACATTTCTTAGAAAATTCAATTTTATTGAAAATCAACTGTGCTATAGCCCACAAGTTTTTGGGCGGCAAAAATCTAAAATGGTCCGATTACGATGGTTGATACCTCTATCAATAATTTCCGGGAGCTGTAATTGCTGTGACAATTTTTATTTTGATTGCTCGATTATTTCTAAACATTTCTTAGAAATTCAATTTTATTGAAAATCAACTGTGCTATAGCCCACAAATTTTTGGGCGGCAAAAATCTAAAATGGTCCGATTACGATGGTTGATACCTCTATCAATAGGTTTCGGGACCTGTAATTGCTGTGACAATTTTCATTTAGACTGCTCGATTATTTCTAAACATTTCTTAGAAAATTCAATTTTATTGAAAATCAACTGTGCTATAGCCCACAAGTTTTTGGGCGGCAAAAATCTAAAATGGTCCGATTACGATGGTTGATACCTCTATCAATAGGTTTTGGGACCTGTAATTGCTGTGACAATTTTTATTTTGATTGCTCGATTATTTCTAAACATTTCTTAGGAAATTCAATTTTATTGAAAATCAACTGTGCTATAGCCCACAAATTTTTGGGCGGCAAAAATCTAAAATGGTCCGATTACGATGGTTGATTCCTCTATCAATAGGTTTCGTGACCTGTTATTGCTGTGACAATTTTGATTTAGATTGCTCGATTATTTCTAAACATTTCTTAGAAAATTCAATTTTATTGAAAATCAACTGTGCCAGTATAGCCCACAAGTTTTGGGCGGCAAAAATCTAAAATGGTCCGATTACAAAAATCTAAAATGGTCCGATTACGATGGTTGATACCTCTATCAATAAGTTTCGTGACCTGTAATTGCTGTGACAATTTTGATTTTGATTGCTCGATTATTTCTAAACATTTCTTTGAAAGTTCAATTTTATTGAAAATCAACTGTGCTATAGCCCACAAGTTTTTGGGCGGCAAAAATCCAAAATGGTCCGATTACGATGGTTGATACCTCTATCAATAGGTTTCGGGACCTGTAATTGCTGACACAATTTTCATTTAGATTGCTCGATTATTTCTAAACATTTCTTAGAAAATTCAATTTAATTGAAAATCAACTGTGCTATAGCCCACAAGTTTTTGGGCGGCAAAAATCTAAAATGGTCCGATTACGATGGTTGATACCTCTATCAATAGGTTTCGGGACCTGTAATTGCTGTGACAATTTTTATTTTGACTGCTCGATTATTTCTAAACATTTCTTACAAAATTCAATTTTATTGAAAATCAACTGTGCTAGTATAGCCCACAAGTTTTGGGCGGCAAAAATCTAAAATGGTCCGATTACAAAAATCTAAAATGGTCCGTTTACGATGGTTGATACCTCTATCAATAAGTTTCGTGACCTGTAATTGCTGTGACAATTTTGATTTTGATTGCTCGATTATTTCTAAACATTTCTTTGAAATTCAATTTTATTGAAAATCAACTGTGCTATATCCCACAAGTTTTTGGGCGGCAAAAATCCAAAGTGGTCTGATTACGATGGTTGATACCTCTATCAATAGGTTTCGCGACCTGTAATTGCTGTGACAATTTTTATTTTGATTGCTCGATTATTTCTAAACATTTCTTTGAAATTCAATTTTATTGAAAATCAACTGTGCTATATATAGCCCACAAGTTTTTGGGCGGCAAAAATCTAAAATGGTCCGATTACGATGGTTGATACCTCTATCAATAATTTCCGGGACCTGTAATTGCTGTGACAATTTTCATTTTGATTGCTCGATTATTTCTAAACATTTCTTAGAAAATTCAATTTTATTGAAAATCAACTGTGCTATAGCCCACATGTTTTTGGGCGGCAAAAATCCAAAGTGGTCCGATTACGATGGTTGATACCTCTATCAATAGGTTTCGCGACCTGTAATTGCTGTGACAATTTTCATTTTGATTGCTCGATTATTTCTAAACATTTCTTAGAAAATTCAATTTTATTGAAAATCAACTGTGCTATAGCCCACAAGTTTTGGGCGGCAAAAATCTAAAATGGTCCGATTACGATGGTTGATACCTCTATCAATAGGTTTCGGGACCTGTAATTGCTGTGACAATTTTGATTTTGATTGCTCGATTATTTCTAAACATTTTTTTGAAAATTCAATTTTATTGAAAATCAACTGTGCTATAGCCCACAAGTTTTTGGGCGGCAAAAATCTTAAATGGTCCGATTACGATGGTTGATACCTCTATCAATAGGTTTCGGGACCTGTAATTGCTGTGACAATTTTTATTTTGATTGCTCGATTATTTCTAAACATTTCTTAGAAAATTCAATTTTATTGAAAATCAACTGTGCTATATATAGCCCACAAGTTTTTGGGCGGCAAAAATCTAAAATGGTCCGATTACGATGGTTGATACCTCTATCAATAATTTCCGGGACCTGTAATTGCTGTGACAATTTTCATTTTGATTGCTCGATTATTTCTAAACATTTCTTAGAAATTCAATTTTATTGAAAATCAACTGTGCTATAGCCCACAAGTTTTTGGGCGGCAAAAATCTAAAATGGTCCGATTATGATGGTTGATACCTCTATCAATAGGTTTTGGGACCTGTAATTGCTGTGACAATTTTTATTTTGATTGCTCGATTATTTCTTAACATTTCTTAGAAAATTCAATTTTATTCAAAATCAACTGTGCTATAGCCCACAAATTTTTGGGCGGCAAAAATCTAAAATGATCCGATTACGATGGTTGATACCTCTATCAATAGGTTTCGTGACCTGTAATTGCTGTGACAATTTTCATTTTGATTGCTCGATTATTTCTAAACATTTCTTAAAAATTCAATTTTATTGAAAATCAACTGTGCCAGTATAGCCCACAAGTTTTGGGCGGCAAAAATCTAAAATGGTCCGATTACAAAAATCTAAAATGGTCCGATTACGATGGTTGATACCTCTATCAATAAGTTTCGTGACCTGTAATTGCTGTGACAATTTTGATTTTGATTGCTCGATTATTTCTAAACATTTCTTAGAAAATTCAATTTTATTGAAAATCAACTGTGCTATAGCCCACAAGTTTTTGGGCGGCAAAAATCCAAAGTGGTCCGATTACGATGGTTGATACCTCTATCAATAGGTTTCGGGACCTGTAGATGCTGTGAAAATTTTCATTTTGATTGCTCGATTATTTCTAAACATTTCTTTGAAAATTCAATTTTATTGAAAATCAACTGTGCTATAGCCCACAAGTTTTTGGGCGGCAAAAATCTAAAATGGTCCGATTACGATGGTTGATACCTCTATCAATAGGTTTCAGGACTTGTAATTGCTGTGACAATTTTCATTTAGATTGCTCGATTATTTCTAAACATTTCTTAGAAAATTCAATTTTATTGAAAATCAACTGTGCTATAGCCCACAAGTTTTTGGGCGGCAAAAATCTAAAATGGTCCGATTACGATGGTTGATACCTCTATCAATAGGTTTCGGGACCTGTAATTGCTGTGACAATTTTCATTTAGATTGCTCGATTATTTCTAAACATTTCTTAGAAAATTCAATTTTATTGAAAATCAACTGTGCTATAGCCCACAAGTTTTTGGGCGGCAAAAATCTAAAATGGTCTGATTACGATGGTTGATACCTCTATCAATAGGTTTCGGGACCTGTATTTGCTGTGACAATTTTCATTTAGATTGCTCGATTATTTCTAAACATTTCTTTGAAAATTCAATTTTATTGAAAATCAACTGTGCCAGTATAGCCCACAAGTTTTGAGCGGCAAAAATCTAAAATGGTCCGATTACAAATATCTAAAATGGTCCGTTTACGATGGTTGATACCTCTATCAATAAGTTTCGTGACCGGTAATTGCTGTGACAATTTTCATTTTGATTGCTCGATTATTTCTAAACATTTCTTAGAAAATTCAATTTTATTGAAAATCAACTGTGCTATAGCCCACAAGTTTTTGGGCGGCAACAATCTAAAATGGTCCGATTACGATGGTTGATACCTCTATCAATAGGTTTCGGGACCTGTAATTGCTGTGACAATTTTCATTTAGACTGCTCGATTATTTCTAAACATTTCTTTGAAAATTCAATTTTATTGAAAATCAACTGTGATATAGCCCACAAGTTTTTGGGCGGCAAAAATCTAAAATGGTCCGATTACGATGGTTGATACCTCTATCAATAGGTTTCGGGATCTGTAATTGCTGTGACAATTTTGATTTTGATTGCTCGATTATTTCTAAACATTTCTTAGAAAATTCAATTTTATTGAAAATCAACTGTGATATAGCCCACAAGTTTTTGGGCGGCAAAAATCTAAAATGGTCCGATTACGATGGTTGATACCTCTATCAATAGGTTTCGGGACCTGTAATTGCTGTGACAATTTTTATTTTGACTGCTCGATTATTTCTAAACATTTCTTTGAAAATTCAATTTTATTGAAAATCAACTGTGCTATAGCCCACAAGTTTTTGGGCGGCAAAAATCTAAAATGGTCCGATTACGATGGTTGATACCTCTATCAATAATTTCCGGGACCTGTAATTGCTGTGACAATTTTCATTTAGATTGCTCGATTATTTCTAAACATTTCTTAGAAAATTCAATTTTATTGAAAATCAACTGTGCTATAGCCCACAAGTTTTGGGCGGCAAAAATCTAAAATGGTCCGATTACGATGGTTGATACCTTTATCAATAGGTTTCGGGACCTGTAATTGCTGTGACAATTTTCATTTAGATTGCTCGATTATTTCTAAACATTTCTTAGAAAATTCAATTTTATTGAAAATCAACTGTGCTATAGCCCACAAGTTTTGGGCGGCAAAAATCTAAAATGGTCCGATTACGATGGTTGATACCTTTATCAATAGGTTTCGGGACCTGTAATTGCTGTGACAATTTTCATTTAGATTGCTCGATTATTTCTAAACATTTCTTAGAAAATTCAATTTTATTGAAAATCAACTGTGCTATAGCCCACAAATTTTTGGGCGGCAAAAATCTAAAATGGTCCGATTACGATGGTTGATACCTCTATCAATAATTTCCGGGACCTGTAATTGCTGTGACAATTTTCATTTTGATTGCTCGATTATTTCTAAACATTTCTTAGAAAATTCAATTTTATTGAAAATCAACTGTGCTATAGCCCACAAGTTTTTGGGCGGCAAAAATCTAAAATGGTCCGATTACGATGGTTGATACCTCTATCAATAGGTTTCGGGACCTGTAATTGCTGTGATAATTTTCATTTTGATTACTCGATTATTTGTAAACATTTCTTAGAAAATTCAATTTTATTGAAAATCAACTGTGCTATAGCCCACAAATTTTTGGGCGGCAAAAATCTAAAATGGTTCGATTACGATAGTTGATACCTCTATCAATAGGTTTCGGGACCTGTAATTGCTGTGACAATTTTGATTTTGATTGCTCGATTATTTCTAAACATTTCTTAGAAAATTCAATTTTATTGAAAATCAACTGTGCTATAGCCCACAAGTTTTTGGGCGGCAAAAATCTAAAATGGTCCGATTACGATGGTTGATACCTCTATCAATAGGTTTCGGGACCTGTAATTGCTGTGACAATTTTCATTTAGATTGCTCGATTATTTCTAAACATTTCTTAGAAAATTCAATTTTATTGAAAATCAACTGTGCTATAGCACACAAGTTTTTGGGCGGCAAAAATCTAAAATGGTCCGATTACGATGGTTGATACCTCTATCAATAGGTTTCGGGACCTGTAATTGCTGTGACAATTTTAATTTAGACTGCTCGATTATTTCTAAACATTTCTTAGAAAATTCAATTTATTGAAAATCAACTGTGCTATAGCCCACAAGTTTTTGGGCGGCAAAAATCTAAAATGGTCCGATTACGATGGTTGATACCTCTATCAATAGGTTTCGGGACCTGTAATTGCTGTGACAATTTTCATTTAGATTGCTCGATTATTTCTAAACATTTCTTAGAAAATTCAATATAATTGAAAATCAACCGTGCCAGTATAGCCCACAAGTTTTGGGCGGCAAAAATCCAAAGTGCTCCGATTACGATGGTTGATACCTCTATCAATAGGCTTCGGGACCTGTAATTGCTGTGACAATTTTTATTTTGATTGCTCGATTATTTCTAAACATTTCTTTGAAAGTTTAATTTTTTGAAAATCAACTGTGCTATAGCCCACAAGTTTTTGGGCGGCAAAAATCTAAAATGGTCCGATTACGATGGTTGATACCTCTATCAATAGGTTTCGGGACCTGTAATTGCTGTGACAATTTTCATTTAGATTGCTCGATTATTTCTAAACATTTCTTAGAAAATTCAATTTTATTGAAAATCAACTGTGCTATAGCCCACAAGTTTTTGGGCGGCAAAAATCTAAAATGGTCCGATTACGATGGTTGATACCTCTATCAATAGGTTTCGGGACCTGTAATTGCTGTGACAATTTTCATTTAGATTGCTCGATTATTTCTAAACATTTCTTAGAAAATTCAATTTTATTGAAAATCAACTGTGCTATAGCCCACAAGTTTTTGGGCGGCAAAAATCTAAAATGGTCCGATTACGATGGTTGATACCTCTATCAATAGGTTTCGGGACCTGTAATTGCTGTGACAATTTTGATTTTGATTGCTCGAATATTTCTAAACATTTCTTAGAAAATTCAATTTTATTGAAAATCAACTGTGCTATAGCCCACAAGTTTTTGGGCGGCAAAAATCTAAAATGGTTCGATTACGATGGTTGATACCTCTATCAATAGGTTTCGGGACCTGTAATTGCTGTGACAATTTCCATTAAGATTGCTCGATTATTTCTAAACATTTCTTAGAAAATTCAATTTTATTGAAAATCAACTGTGCTATAGCCCACAAGTTTTTGGGCGGCAAAAATCCAAAGTGGTCCGATTACGATGGTTGATACCTCTATCAATAGGTTTCGGGACCTGTAATTGCTGTGACAATTTTCATTTTGATTGCTCGATTATTTCTAAACGTTTCTTAGAAAATTCAATTTTATTGAAAATCAACTGTGCCAGTATAGCCCACAAGTTTTGGGCGGCAAAAATCTAAAATGGTCCGATTACGATGGTTGATACCTCTATCAATAAGTTTCGTGATCTGTAATTGCTGTGACAATTTTTATTTTGATTGCTCGATTATTTCTAAACATTTCTTAGAAAATTCAATTTTATTGAAAATCAACTGTGCTATAGCCCACAAGTTTTTGGGCGGCAAAAATCTAAAATGGTCCGATTACGATGGTTGATACTTCTATCAATAAGTTCCGGGACCTGTAATTGATGTGACAATTTTCATTTTGATTGCTCGATTATTTCTAAACATTTCTTAGAAAATTCAATTTTATTGAAAATCAACTGTGCTATAGCCCACAAATTTTTGGGCGGCAAAAATCTAAAATGGTTCGATTACGATAGTTGATACCTCTATCAATAGGTTTCGGGACCTGTAATTGCTGTGACAATTTTGATTTTGATTGCTCGATTATTTCTAAACATTTCTTAGAAAATTCAATTTTATTGAAAATCAACTGTGCTATAGCCCACAAGTTTTTGGGCGGCAAAAATCTAAAATGGTCCGATTACGATGGTTGATACCTCTATCAATAGGTTTCGGGACCTGTAATTGCTGTGACAATTTTTATTTTGATTGCTCGATTATTTCTAAACATTTCTTAGAAAATTCAATTTTATTGAAAATCAACTGTGCTGTAGCCCACAAGTTTCTGGGCGGCAAAAATCTTAAATGGTCCGATTATGATGGTTGATACCTCTATCAATAGGTTTCGGGACCTGTAATTGCTGTGACAATTTTGATTTTGATTGCTCGATTATTTCTAAACATTTCTTAGAAAATTCAATTTTATTGAAAATCAACTGTGCTATAGCCCACAAGTTTTTGGGCGGCAAAAATCTAAAATGGTCCGATTACGATGGTTGATACCTCTATCAATAGGTTTCGGGACCTGTAATTGCTGTGACAATTTCCATTTAGATTGCTCGATTATTTCTAAACATTTCTTAGAAAATTCAATTTTATTGAAAATCAACTGTGCTATAGCACACAAGTTTTTGGGCGGCAAAAATCTAAAATGGTCCGATTACGATGGTTGATACCTCTATCAATAGGTTTCGGGACCTGTAATTGCTGTGACAATTTTAATTTAGACTGCTCGATTATTTCTAAACATTTCTTAGAAAATTCAATTTATTGAAAATCAACTGTGCTATAGCCCACAAGTTTTTGGGCGGCAAAAATCTAAAATGGTCCGATTACGATGGTTGATACCTCTATCAATAGGTTTCGGGACCTGTAATTGCTGTGACAATTTTCATTTAGATTGCTCGATTATTTCTTAACATTTCTTAGAAAATTCAATATAATTGAAAATCAACCGTGCCAGTATAGCCCACAAGTTTTGGGCGGCAAAAATCCAAAGTGCTCCGATTACGATGGTTGATACTTCTATCAATAGGTTCCGGGACCTGTAATTGCTGTGACAATTTTTATTTTGATTGCTCGATTATTTCTAAACATTTCTTTGAAAGTTAAATTTTTTGAAAATCAACTGTGCTATAGCCCACAAGTTTTTGGGCGGCAAAAATCTAAAATGGTCCGATTACGATGGTTGATACCTCTATCAATAGGTTTCGGGACCTGTAATTGCTGTGACAATTTTCATTTAGATTGCTCGATTATTTCTAAACATTTCTTAGAAAATTCAATTTTATTGAAAATCAACTGTGCTATAGCCCACAAATTTTTGGGCGGCAAAAATCTAAAATGGTCCGATTACGATGGTTGATACCTCTATCAATAGGTTTCGGGACCTGTAATTGCTGTGACAATTTTCATTTAGATTGCTCGATTATTTCTAAACATTTCTTAGAAAATTCAATTTTATTGAAAATCAACTGTGCTATAGCCCACAAGTTTTTGGGCGGCAAAAATCTAAAATGGTCCGATTACGATGGTTGATACCTCTATCAATAGGTTTCGGGACCTGTAATTGCTGTGACAATTTTCATTTAGATTGCTCGATTATTTCTAAACATTTCTTAGAAAATTCAATTTTATTGAAAATCAACTGTGCTATAGCCCACAAGTTTTTGGGCGGCAAAAATCTAAAATGGTCCGATTAAGATGGTTGATACCTCTATCAATAGGTTTCGGGACCTGTAATTGCTGTGACAATTTTGATTTTGATTGCTCGATTATTTCTAAACATTTCTTAGAAAATTCAATTTTATTGAAAATCAACTGTGCTATAGCCCACAAGTTTTTGGGCGGCAAAAATCTAAAATGGTCCGATTACGATGGTTGAAACCTCTATCAATAGGTTTCGTGGCCTGTAATTGCTGTGACAATTTTGATTTTGATTGCTCGATTATTTCTAAACATTTCTTAGAAAATTCAATTTTATTGAAAATCAACTGTGCTATAGCCCACAAGTTTTTGGGCGGCAAAAATCTAAAATGGTCCGATTACGATGGTTGATACCTCTATCAATAGGTTTCGGGACCTGTAATTGCTGTGACAATTTTTATTTTGATTGCTCGATTATTTCTAAACATTTCTTAGAAAGTTCAATTTTATTGAAAATCAACTGTGCTATAGCCCACAAGTTTTTGGGCGGCAAAAATCTAAAATGGTCCGATTACGATGGTTGATACCTCTATCAATAGGTTTCGGGACCTGTAATTGCTGTGACAATTTTGATTTTGATTGCTCGATTATTTCTAAACATTTCTTTGAAAATTCAATTTTATTGAAAATCAACTGTGTTGAAAATCAACATCTATAGCCCACAAGTTTTTTTGGGCGGCAAAAATCTAAAATGGTCCGATTACGATGGTTGATACCTCTATCAATAGGTTTCGGGACCTGTAATTGCTGTGACAATTTTCATTTAGATTGCTCGATTATTTCTAAACATTTCTTAGAAAATTCAATTTTATTGAAAATTAACTGTGCCATAGCCCACAAGTTTTTGGGCGGCAAAAATCTAAAATGGCCCGATTACGATGGTTGATACCTCTATCAATAGGTTTCGGGACCTGTAATTGCTGTGACAATTTCCATTTAGATTGCTCGATTATTTCTAAACATTTCTTAGAAAATTCAATTTTATTGAAAATCAACTGTGCTATAGCCCACAAGTTTTGGGCGGCAAAAATCTAAAATGGTCCGATTACGATGGTTGATACCTCTATCAATAGGTTCCGGGACCTGTAATTGCTGTGACAATTTTTATTTTGATTGCTCGATTATTTCTAAACATTTCTTAGAAAATTCAATTTTATTGAAAATCAACTGTGCTATAGCCCACAAGTTTTCCGATTATGATGGTTGATACCTCTATCAATAGGTTTCGGGACCTGTAATTGCTGTGACAATTTTCATTTAGATTGCTCGATTATTTCTAAACATTTCTTTGAAAATTCAATTTTATTGAAAATCAACTGTGCTATAGCCCACAAGTTTTTGGGCGGCAAAAATCTAAAATGGTCCGATTACGATGGTTGATACCTCTATCAATAGGTTTCGGGACCTGTAATTGCTGTGACAATTTTCAATTATACTGCTTGATTATTTCTAAACATTTCTTAGAAAATTCAATTTTTTTGAAAATCAACTGTGCTATAGCCCACAAATTTTTGGGCGGCAAAAATCTAAAATGGTCCGGTTACGATGGTTGATACCTCTATCAATAGGTTTTGGGACCTGTAATTGCTGTGACAATTTTCATTTAGACTGCTCGATTATTTCTAAACATTTCTTAGAAAATTCAATTTTATTGAAAATCAACTGTGCTATAGCCCACAAGTTTTTGGGCGGCAAAAATCTAAAATGGTCCGGTTACGATGGTTGATACCTCTATCAATAGGTTTTGGGACCTGTAATTGCTGTGACAATTTTCAATTAGATTGCTCGATTATTTCTAAACATTTCTTAGAAAATTCAATTTTATTGAAAATCAACTGTGCCAGTATAGCCCACAAGTTTTGGGCGGCAAAAATCTAAAATGGTCCGATTACAAAAATCTAAAATGGTCCGATTACGATGGTTGATACCTCTATCAATAGGTTTCGGGACCTGTAATTGCTGTGACAATTTTCAATTATACTGCTCGATTATTTCTAAACATTTCTTAGAAAATTCAATTTTTTTGAAAATCAACTGTGCTATAGCCCACAAGTTTTTGGGCGGCAAAAATTCAAAGTGGTCCGACTACGATGGTTGATACCTCTATCAATAGGTTTCGCTAACTGTAAATGCTGTGACAATTTTTATTTTGATTGCTCGATTATTTCTAAACATTTCTTTGAAAATTCAATTTTATTGAAAATCAACTGTGCTATAGCCCACAAGTTTTTGGGCGGCAAAAATCTAAAATGGTCCGATTACGATGGTTGATACCTCTATCAATAGGTTTCGGGACCTGTAATTGCTGTGACAATTTTTATTTTGATTGCTCGATTATTTCTAAACATTTCTTAGAAAATTCAATTTTATTGAAAATCAACTGTGCTATAGCCCACAAATTTTTGGGCGGCAAAAATCTAAAATGGTCCGATTACGATGGTTGATACCTCTATCAATAGGTTTCGTGACCTGTAATTGCTGTGACAATTTTGATTTTGATTGCTCGATTATTTCTAAACATTTCTTAGAAAATTCAATTTTATTGAAAATCAACTGTGCCAGTATAGCCCACAAGATTTGGGCGGCAAAAATCTAAAATGGTCCGATTACAAAAATCTAAAATGGTCCGATTACGATGGTTGATACCTCTATCAATAATTTCCGGGAGCTGTAATTGCTGTGACAATTTTTATTTTGATTGCTCGATTATTTCTAAACATTTCTTAGAAAATTCAATTTTATTGAAAATCAACTGTGCTATAGCCCACAAATTATTGGGCGGCAAAAATCTAAAATGGTCTGATTACGATGGTTGATACCTCTATCAATAATTTCCGGGACCTGTAATTGCTGTGACAATTTTCATTTTGATTGCTCGATTATTTCTAAACATTTCTTAGAAATTCAATTTTATTGAAAATCAACTGTGCTATAGCCCACAAGTTTTTGGGCGGCAAAAATCTAAAATGGTCCGATTACGATGGTTGATACCTCTATCAATAAGTTTTGGGACCTGTAATTGCTGTGACAATTTTTATTTTGATTGCTTGATTATTTCTAAACATTTCTTAGAAAATTCAATTTTATTGAAAATCAACTGTGATATAGCCCACAAATTTTTGGGCGGCAAAAATCTAAAATGGTCCGATTACGATGGTTGATACCTCTATCAATAGGTTTCGTGACCTGTAATTGCTGTGACAATTTTGATTTTGATTGCTCGATTATTTCTAAACATTTCTTAGAAAATTCAATTTTATTGAAAATCAACTGTGCCAGTATAGCCCACAAGATTTGGGCGGCAAAAATCTAAAATGGTCCGATTACAAAAATCTAAAATGGTCCGATTACGATGGTTGATACCTCTATCAATAATTTCCGGGAGCTGTAATTGCTGTGACAATTTTTATTTTGATTGCTCGATTATTTCTAAACATTTCTTAGAAATTCAATTTTATTGAAAATCAACTGTGCTATAGCCCACAAATTTTTGGGCGGCAAAAATCTAAAATGGTCCGATTACGATGGTTGATACCTCTATCAATAGGTTTCGGGACCTGTAATTGCTGTGACAATTTTCATTTAGACTGCTCGATTATTTCTAAACATTTCTTAGAAAATTCAATTTTATTGAAAATCAACTGTGCTATAGCCCACAAGTTTTTGGGCGGCAAAAATCTAAAATGGTCCGATTACGATGGTTGATACCTCTATCAATAATTTCCGGGAGCTGTAATTGCTGTGACAATTTTTATTTTGATTGCTCGATTATTTCTAAACATTTCTTAGAAATTCAATTTTATTGAAAATCAACTGTGCTATAGCCCACAAATTTTTGGGCGGCAAAAATCTAAAATGGTCCGATTACGATGGTTGATACCTCTATCAATAGGTTTCGGGACCTGTAATTGCTGTGACAATTTTCATTTAGACTGCTCGATTATTTCTAAACATTTCTTAGAAAATTCAATTTTATTGAAAATCAACTGTGCTATAGCCCACAAGTTTTTGGGCGGCAAAAATCTAAAATGGTCCGATTACGATGGTTGATACCTCTATCAATAATTTCCGGGAGGTGTAATTGCTGTGACAATTTTTATTTTGATTGCTCGATTATTTCTAAACATTTCTTAGAAATTCAATTTTATTGAAAATCAACTGTGCTATAGCCCACAAATTTTTGGGCGGCAAAAATCTAAAATGGTCCGATTACGATGGTTGATACCTCTATCAATAGGTTTCGGGACCTGTAATTGCTGTGACAATTTTCATTTAGACTGCTCGATTATTTCTAAACATTTCTTAGAAAATTCAATTTTATTGAAAATCAACTGTGCTGTAGCCCACAAGTTTTTGGGCGGCAAAAATCTAAAATGGTCCGATTACGATGGTTGATACCTCTATCAATAGGTTTTGGGACCTGTAATTGCTGTGACAATTTTTATTTTGATTGCTCGATTATTTCTAAACATTTCTTAGGAAATTCAATTTTATTGAAAATCAACTGTGCTATAGCCCACAAATTTTTGGGCGGCAAAAATCTAAAATGGTCCGATTACGATGGTTGATTCCTCTATCAATAGGTTTCGTGACCTGTTATTGCTGTGACAATTTTGATTTAGATTGCTCGATTATTTCTAAACATTTCTTAGAAAATTCAATTTTATTGAAAATCAACTGTGCCAGTATAGCCCACAAGTTTTGGGCGGCAAAAATCTAAAATGGTCCAATTACAAAAATCTAAAATGGTCCGATTACGATGGTTGATACCTCTATCAATAAGTTTCGTGACCTGTAATTGCTGTGACAATTTTGATTTTGATTGTTCGATTATTTCTAAACATTTCTTTGAAAATTCAATTTTATTGAAAATCAACTGTGCTATAGCCCACAAGTTTTTGGGCGGCAAAAATCCAAAGTGGTCCGATTACGATGGTTGATACCTCTATCAATAGGTTTCGGGACCTGTAATTGCTGAGACAATTTTCATTTAGATTGCTCGATTATTTCTAAACATTTCTTAGAAAATTCAATTTAATTGAAAATCAACTGTGCTATAGCCCACAAGTTTTTGGGCGGCAAAAATCTAAAATGGTCCGATTACGATGGTTGATACCTCTATCAATATGTTTCGGGACCTGTAATTGCTGTGACAATTTTTATTTAGACTGCTCAATTATTTCTAAACATTTCTTACAAAATTCAATTTTATTGAAAATCAACTGTGCTAGTATAGCCCACAAGTTTTGGGCGGCAAAAATCTAAAATGGTCCGATTACAAAAATCTAAAATGGTCCGTTTACGATGGTTGATACCTCTATCAATAAGTTTCGTGACCTGTAATTGCTGTGACAATTTTGATTTTGATTGCTCGATTATTTCTAAACATTTCTTAGAAAATTCAATTTTATTGAAAATCAACTGTGCTATAGCCCACAAGTTTTTGGGCGGCAAAAATCCAAAGTGGTCCGATTACGATGGTTGATACCTCTATCAATAGGTTTCGCGACCTGTAATTGCTGTGACAATTTTTATTTTGATTGCTCGATTATTTCTAAACATTTCTTTGAAAATTCAATTTTATTGAAAATCAACTGTGCTATATATAGCCCACAAGTTTTTGGGCGGCAAAAATCTAAAATGGTCCGATTACGATGGTTGATACCTCTATCAATAATTTCCGGGACCTGTAATTGCTGTGACAATTTTCATTTTGATTGCTCGATTATTTCTAAACATTTCTTAGAAATTCAATTTTATTGAAAATCAACTGTGCTATAGCCAACAAGTTTTTGGGCGGCAAAAATCTAAAATGGTCCGTTTACGATGGTTGATACCTCTATCAATAGGTTTCGTGACCTGTAATTGCTGTGACAATTTTCATTTTGATTGCTCGATTATTTCTAAACATTTCTTAGAAAATTCAATTTTATTGAAAATCAACTGTGCTATAGCCCACATGTTTTTGGGCGGCAAAAATCCAAAGTGGTCCGATTACGATGGTTGATACCTCTATCAATAGGTTTCGAGACCTGTAATTGCTGTGACAATTTTCATTTTGATTGCTCGATTATTTCTAAACATTTCTTAGAAAATTCAATTTTATTGAAAATCAACTGTGCTATAGCCCACAAGTTTTGGGCGGCAAAAATCTAAAATGGTCCGATTACGATGGTTGATACCTTTATCAATAGGTTTCGGGACCTGTAATTGCTGTGACAATTTTGATTTTGATTGCTCGATTATTTCTAAACATTTTTTTGAAAATTCAATTTTATTGA
The DNA here is from genome assembly GCA_958295665.1 of Tipula vernalis. Classification (NCBI taxonomy): domain Eukaryota; kingdom Metazoa; phylum Arthropoda; class Insecta; order Diptera; family Tipulidae; genus Tipula; species Tipula vernalis. Next base: position 382,358,539 of record OY282559.1, on the reverse strand, counting down.
AAATCAACTGTGCTATAGCCCACAAGTTTTTGGGCGGCAAAAATCTAAAATGGTCCGATTACGATGGTTGATACCTCTATCAATAGGTTTCGGGACCTGTAATTGCTGTGACAATTTTTATTTTGATTGCTCGATTATTTCTAAACATTTCTTAGAAAATTCAATTTTATTGAAAATCAACTGTGCTATAGCCCACAAATTTTTGGGCGGCAAAAATCTAAAATGGTCCGATTACGATGGTTGATACCTCTATCAATAGGTTTCGTGACCTGTAATTGCTGTGACAATTTTGATTTTGATTGCTCGATTATTTCTAAACATTTCTTAGAAAATTCAATTTTATTGAAAATCAACTGTGCCAGTATAGCCCACAAGATTTGGGCGGCAAAAATCTAAAATGGTCCGATTACAAAAATCTAAAATGGTCCGATTACGATGGTTGATACCTCTATCAATAATTTCCGGGAGCTGTAATTGCTGTGACAATTTTTATTTTGATTGCTCGATTATTTCTAAACATTTCTTAGAAAATTCAATTTTATTGAAAATCAACTGTGCTATAGCCCACAAATTATTGGGCGGCAAAAATCTAAAATGGTCTGATTACGATGGTTGATACCTCTATCAATAATTTCCGGGACCTGTAATTGCTGTGACAATTTTCATTTTGATTGCTCGATTATTTCTAAACATTTCTTAGAAATTCAATTTTATTGAAAATCAACTGTGCTATAGCCCACAAGTTTTTGGGCGGCAAAAATCTAAAATGGTCCGATTACGATGGTTGATACCTCTATCAATAAGTTTTGGGACCTGTAATTGCTGTGACAATTTTTATTTTGATTGCTTGATTATTTCTAAACATTTCTTAGAAAATTCAATTTTATTGAAAATCAACTGTGATATAGCCCACAAATTTTTGGGCGGCAAAAATCTAAAATGGTCCGATTACGATGGTTGATACCTCTATCAATAGGTTTCGTGACCTGTAATTGCTGTGACAATTTTGATTTTGATTGCTCGATTATTTCTAAACATTTCTTAGAAAATTCAATTTTATTGAAAATCAACTGTGCCAGTATAGCCCACAAGATTTGGGCGGCAAAAATCTAAAATGGTCCGATTACAAAAATCTAAAATGGTCCGATTACGATGGTTGATACCTCTATCAATAATTTCCGGGAGCTGTAATTGCTGTGACAATTTTTATTTTGATTGCTCGATTATTTCTAAACATTTCTTAGAAATTCAATTTTATTGAAAATCAACTGTGCTATAGCCCACAAATTTTTGGGCGGCAAAAATCTAAAATGGTCCGATTACGATGGTTGATACCTCTATCAATAGGTTTCGGGACCTGTAATTGCTGTGACAATTTTCATTTAGACTGCTCGATTATTTCTAAACATTTCTTAGAAAATTCAATTTTATTGAAAATCAACTGTGCTATAGCCCACAAGTTTTTGGGCGGCAAAAATCTAAAATGGTCCGATTACGATGGTTGATACCTCTATCAATAATTTCCGGGAGCTGTAATTGCTGTGACAATTTTTATTTTGATTGCTCGATTATTTCTAAACATTTCTTAGAAATTCAATTTTATTGAAAATCAACTGTGCTATAGCCCACAAATTTTTGGGCGGCAAAAATCTAAAATGGTCCGATTACGATGGTTGATACCTCTATCAATAGGTTTCGGGACCTGTAATTGCTGTGACAATTTTCATTTAGACTGCTCGATTATTTCTAAACATTTCTTAGAAAATTCAATTTTATTGAAAATCAACTGTGCTATAGCCCACAAGTTTTTGGGCGGCAAAAATCTAAAATGGTCCGATTACGATGGTTGATACCTCTATCAATAATTTCCGGGAGGTGTAATTGCTGTGACAATTTTTATTTTGATTGCTCGATTATTTCTAAACATTTCTTAGAAATTCAATTTTATTGAAAATCAACTGTGCTATAGCCCACAAATTTTTGGGCGGCAAAAATCTAAAATGGTCCGATTACGATGGTTGATACCTCTATCAATAGGTTTCGGGACCTGTAATTGCTGTGACAATTTTCATTTAGACTGCTCGATTATTTCTAAACATTTCTTAGAAAATTCAATTTTATTGAAAATCAACTGTGCTGTAGCCCACAAGTTTTTGGGCGGCAAAAATCTAAAATGGTCCGATTACGATGGTTGATACCTCTATCAATAGGTTTTGGGACCTGTAATTGCTGTGACAATTTTTATTTTGATTGCTCGATTATTTCTAAACATTTCTTAGGAAATTCAATTTTATTGAAAATCAACTGTGCTATAGCCCACAAATTTTTGGGCGGCAAAAATCTAAAATGGTCCGATTACGATGGTTGATTCCTCTATCAATAGGTTTCGTGACCTGTTATTGCTGTGACAATTTTGATTTAGATTGCTCGATTATTTCTAAACATTTCTTAGAAAATTCAATTTTATTGAAAATCAACTGTGCCAGTATAGCCCACAAGTTTTGGGCGGCAAAAATCTAAAATGGTCCAATTACAAAAATCTAAAATGGTCCGATTACGATGGTTGATACCTCTATCAATAAGTTTCGTGACCTGTAATTGCTGTGACAATTTTGATTTTGATTGTTCGATTATTTCTAAACATTTCTTTGAAAATTCAATTTTATTGAAAATCAACTGTGCTATAGCCCACAAGTTTTTGGGCGGCAAAAATCCAAAGTGGTCCGATTACGATGGTTGATACCTCTATCAATAGGTTTCGGGACCTGTAATTGCTGAGACAATTTTCATTTAGATTGCTCGATTATTTCTAAACATTTCTTAGAAAATTCAATTTAATTGAAAATCAACTGTGCTATAGCCCACAAGTTTTTGGGCGGCAAAAATCTAAAATGGTCCGATTACGATGGTTGATACCTCTATCAATATGTTTCGGGACCTGTAATTGCTGTGACAATTTTTATTTAGACTGCTCAATTATTTCTAAACATTTCTTACAAAATTCAATTTTATTGAAAATCAACTGTGCTAGTATAGCCCACAAGTTTTGGGCGGCAAAAATCTAAAATGGTCCGATTACAAAAATCTAAAATGGTCCGTTTACGATGGTTGATACCTCTATCAATAAGTTTCGTGACCTGTAATTGCTGTGACAATTTTGATTTTGATTGCTCGATTATTTCTAAACATTTCTTAGAAAATTCAATTTTATTGAAAATCAACTGTGCTATAGCCCACAAGTTTTTGGGCGGCAAAAATCCAAAGTGGTCCGATTACGATGGTTGATACCTCTATCAATAGGTTTCGCGACCTGTAATTGCTGTGACAATTTTTATTTTGATTGCTCGATTATTTCTAAACATTTCTTTGAAAATTCAATTTTATTGAAAATCAACTGTGCTATATATAGCCCACAAGTTTTTGGGCGGCAAAAATCTAAAATGGTCCGATTACGATGGTTGATACCTCTATCAATAATTTCCGGGACCTGTAATTGCTGTGACAATTTTCATTTTGATTGCTCGATTATTTCTAAACATTTCTTAGAAATTCAATTTTATTGAAAATCAACTGTGCTATAGCCAACAAGTTTTTGGGCGGCAAAAATCTAAAATGGTCCGTTTACGATGGTTGATACCTCTATCAATAGGTTTCGTGACCTGTAATTGCTGTGACAATTTTGATTTTGATTGCTCGATTATTTCTAAACATTTCTTAGAAAATTCAATTTTATTGAAAATCAACTGTGCTATAGCCCACAAGTTTTTGGGCGGCAAAAATCCAAAGTGGTCCGATTACGATGGTTAATACCTATATCAATAGGTTTCGGGACCTGTAGATGCTGTGACAATTTTCATTTTGATTGCTCGATTATTTCTAAACATTTCTTTGAAAATTCAATTTTATTGAAAATCAACTGTGCTATAGCCCACAAGTTTTTGGGCGGCAAAAATCTAAAATGGTCCGATTACGATGGTTGATACCTCTATCAATAGATTTCGGGACTTGTAATTGCTGTGACAATTTTCATTTAGATTGCTCGATTATTTCTAAACATTTCTTAGAAAATTCAATTTTATTGAAAATCAACTGTGCTATAGCCCACAAGTTTTTGGGCGGCAAAAATCTAAAATGGTCCGATTACGATGGTTGATACCTCTATCAATAGGTTTCGGGACCTGTAATCGCTGTGACAATTTTCATTTAGATTGCTCAATTATTTCTAAACATTTCTTAGAAAATTCAATTTTATTGAAAATCAACTGTGCCAGTATAGCCCACAAGTTTTGAGCGGCAAAAATCTAAAATGGTCCGATTACAAATATCTAAAATGGTCCGTTTACGATGGTTGATACCTCTATCAATAAGTTTCGTGACCGGTAATTGCTGTGACAATTTCCATTTTGATTGCTCGATTATTTCTAAACATTTCTTAGAAAATTCAATTTTATTGAAAATCAACTGTGCTATAGCCCACAAGTTTTTGGGCGGCAAAAATCTAAAATGGTCCGATTACGATGGTTGATACCTCTATCAATAGGTTTCGGGACCTGTAATTGCTGTGACAATTTTCATTTAGACTGCTCGATTATTTCTAAACATTTCTTTTAAAATTCAATTTTATTGAAAATCAACTGTGATATAGCCCACAAGTTTTTGGGCGGCAAAAATCTAAAATGGTCCGATTACGATGGTTGATACCTCTGTCAATAGGTTTCGGAATCTGTAATTGCTGTGACAATTTTGATTTTGATTGCTCGATTATTTCTAAACATTTCTTAGAAAATTCAATTTTATTGAAAATCAACTGTGATATAGCTAGCCCACAAGTTTTTGGGCGGCAAAAATCTAAAATGGTCCGATTACGATGGTTGATACCTCTATCAATAGGTTTCGGGACCTGTAATTGCTGTGACAATTTTTATTTTGACTGCTCGATTATTTCTAAACATTTCTTTGAAAATTCAATTTTATTGAAAATCAACTGTGCTATAGCCCACAAGTTTTTGGGCGGCAAAAATCTAAAATGGTCCGATTACGATGGTTGATACCTCTATCAATAATTTCCGGGACCTGTAATTGCTGTGACAATTTTCATTTAGATTGCTCGATTATTTCTAAACATTTCTTAGAAAATTCAATTTTATTGAAAATCAACTGTGCTATAGCCCACAAGTTTTGGGCGGCAAAAATCTAAAATGGTCCGATTACGATGGTTGATACCTTTATCAATAGGTTTCGGGACCTGTAATTGCTGTGACAATTTTCATTTAGATTGCTCGATTATTTCTAAACATTTCTTAGAAAATTCAATTTTATTGAAAATCAACTGTGCTATAGCCCACAAGTTTTTGGGCGGCAAAAATCTAAAATGGTCCGATTACGATTGTTGATACCTCTATCAATAGGTTCCGGGACCTGTAATTGCTGTGACAATTTTCATTTTGATTGCTCGATTATTTCTAAACATTTCTTAGAAAATTCAATTTTATTGAAAATCAACTGTGCTATAGCCCACAAGTTTTCCGATTACGATGGTTGATACCTCTATCAATAGGTTTCGGGACCTGTAATTGCTGTGACAATTTTCATTTAGATTGCTCGATTATTTCTAAACATTTCTTAGAAAATTCAATTTTTTTGAAAATCAACTGTGCTATATATAGCCCACAAGTTTTTGGGCGGCAAAAATCTAAAATGGTCCGATTACGATGGTTGATACCTCTATCAATAATTTCCGGGACCTGTAATTGCTGTGACAATTTTCATTTTGATTGCTCGATTATTTCTAAACATTTTTTAGAAATTCAATTTTATTGAAAATCATCTGTGCTATAGCCCACAAGTTTTTGGGCGGCAAAAATCCAAAGTGGTCCGATTACGATGGTTGATACCTCTATCAATAGGTTTCGCGACCTGTAATTGCTGTGACAATTTTCATTTAGATTGCTCGATTATTTCTAAACATTTCTTAGAAAATTCAATTTTATTGAAAATCAACTGTGATATAGCCCACAAGTTTTTGGGCGGCAAAAATCTAAAATGGTCCGATTACGATGGTTGATACCTCTATCAATAGGTTTCGGGACCTGTAATTGCTGTGACAATTTTTATTTTGACTGCTCGATTATTTCTAAACATTTCTTTGAAAATTCAATTTTATTGAAAATCAACTGTGCTATAGCCCACAAGTTTTTGGGCGGCAAAAATCTAAAATGGTCCGATTACGATGGTTGATACCTCTATCAATAATTTCCGGGACCTGTAATTGCTGTGACAATTTTCATTTAGATTGCTCGATTATTTCTAAACATTTCTTAGAAAATTCAATTTTATTGAAAATCAACTGTGCTATAGCCCACAAGTTTTGGGCGGCAAAAATCTAAAATGGTCCGATTACGATGGTTGATACCTTTATCAATAGGTTTCGGGACCTGTAATTGCTGTGACAATTTTCATTTAGATTGCTCGATTATTTCTAAACATTTCTTAGAAAATTCAATTTTATTGAAAATCAACTGTGCTATAGCCCACAAGTTTTTGGGCGGCAAAAACCTAAAATGGTCCGATTACGATTGTTGATACCTCTATCAATAGGTTCCGGGACCTGTAATTGCTGTGACATTTTTCATTTTGATTGCTCGATTATTTCTAAACATTTCTTAGAAAATTCAATTTTATTGAAAATCAACTGTGCTATAGCCCACAAGTTTTCCGATTACGATGGTTGATACCTCTATCAATAGGTTTCGGGACCTGTAATTGCTGTGACAATTTTCATTTAGATTGCTCGATTATTTCTAAACATTTCTTAGAAAATTCAATTTTTTTGAAAATCAACTGTGCTATATATAGCCCACAAGTTTTTGGGCGGCAAAAATCTAAAATGGTCCGATTACGATGGTTGATACCTCTATCAATAATTTCCGGGACCTGTAATTGCTGTGACAATTTTCATTTTGATTGCTCGATTATTTCTAAACATTTTTTAGAAATTCAATTTTATTGAAAATCATCTGTGCTATAGCCCACAAGTTTTTGGGCGGCAAAAATCCAAAGTGGTCCGATTACGATGGTTGATACCTCTATCAATAGGTTTCGCGACCTGTAATTGCTGTGACAATTTTCATTTAGATTGCTCGATTATTTCTAAACATTTCTTAGAAAATTCAATTTTATTGAAAATCAACTGTGCTATAGCCCACAAGTTTTTGGGCGGCAAAAATCTAAAATGGTCCGATTACGATGGTTGATACCTCTATCAATAGGTTTCGGGACCTGTAATTGCTGTGACAATTTTCATTTTGATTGCTCGATTATTTCTAAACATTTCTTTGAAAATTCAATTTTATTGAAAATCAACTGTGCTATAGCCCACAAGTTTTTGGGCGGCAAAAATCTAAAATCGTCCGATTACGATGGTTGATACCTCTATCAATAGGTTTCGGGACCTGTAATTGCTGTGACAATTTTCATTTTGATTGCTCGATTATTTCTAAACATTTCTTAGAAAATTCAATTTTATTGAAAATCAACTGTGCTATAGCCCACAAGTTTTTGGGCGGCAAAAATCTAAAATGGTCCGATTACGATGGTTGATACCTCTATCAATAGGTTTCGGGACCTGTAATTGCTGTGACAATTTTCATTTTGATTGCTCGATTATTTCTAAACATTTCTTAGAAAATTCAATTTTATTGAAAATCAACTGTGCTATAGCCCACAAGTTTTTGGGCGGCAAAAATCCAAAGTGGTCCGATTACGATGGTTGATACCTCTATCAATAGGTTTCGGTACCTGTAATTGCTGTGACAATTTTCATTTTGATTGCTCGATTATTTCTAAACATTTCTTTGAAAATTCAATTTTATTGAAAATCAACTGTGCTATAGCCCACAAGTTTTTGGGCGGCAAAAATCCAAAGTGGTCCGATTACGATGGTTGATACCTCTATCAATAGGTTTCGGGACCTGTAATTGCTGTGACAATTTTTATTTTGATTGCTCGATTATTTCTAAACATTTCTTTTAAAATTCAATTTTATTGAAAATCAACTGTGCTATAGCCCACAAGTTTTTGGGCGGCAAAAATCGAAAGTGGCCCGATTACGATGGTTGATACCTCTATCAATAGGTTTCGGGACCTGTAATTGCTGTGTCAATTTTTATTTTTATTGCTCGATTATTTCTAAACATTTCTTTTAAAATTCAATTTTATTGAAAATCAACTGTGCTATAGCCCACAAGTTTTTGGGCGGCAAAAATCGAAAGTGGCCCGATTACGATGGTTGATACCTCTATCAATAGGTTTCGGGACCTGTAATTGCTGTGTCAATTTTTATTTTTATTGCTCGATTATTTCTAAACATTTCTTTGAAAATTCAATTTTATTGAAAATCAACTGTGCTATAGCCCACAAGTTTTTGGGCGGCAAAAATCTAAAATGGTCCGATTACGATGGTTGATACCTCTATCAATAGGTTTCGGGACCTGTAATTGCTGTGACAATTTTCATTTAGATTGCTCGATTATTTCTAAACATTTCTTAGAAAATTCAATTTTATTGAAAATCAACTGTGCTATAGCCCACAAGTTTTTGGGCGGCAAAAATCTAAAATGGTCCGATTATGATGGTTGATACCTCTATCAATAGGTTTCGGGACCTGTAATTGCTGTGACAATTTTCATTTTGATTGCTCGATTATTTCTAAACATTTCTTAGAAAATTCAATTTTATTGAAAATCAACTGTGCTATACCCCACAAGTTTTTGGGCGGCAAAAATCTAAAATGGCCCGATTACGATGGTTGATACCTCTATCAATAGGTTTCGGGACCTGTAATTGCTGTGACAATTTTCATTTTGATTGCTCGATTATTTCTAAACATTTCTTTGAAAATTCAATTTTATTGAAAATCAACTGTGCTATAGCCCACAAGTTTTTGGGCGGCAAAAATCTAAAATGGTCCGATTACGATGGTTGATACCTCTATCAATAGGTTTCGGGACCTGTAATTGCTGTGACAATTTTCATTTAGATTGCTCGATTATTTCTAAACATTTCTTAGAAAATTCAATTTTATTGAAAATCAACTGTGCTATAGCCCACAAGTTTTTGGGCGGCAAAAATCTAAAATGGTCCGATTACGATGGTTGATACCTCTATCAATAGGTTTCGGGACCTGTAATTGCTGTGACAATTTTCATTTTGATTGCTCGATTATTTCTAAACATTTCTTTGAAAATTCAATTTTATTGAAAATCAACTGTGCTATAGCCCACAAGTTTTTGGGCGGCAAAAATCTAAAATGGTCCGATTACGATGGTTGATACCTCTATCAATAGGTTTCGAGACCTGTAATTGCTGTGACAATTTTCATTTTGATTGCTCGATTATTTCTAAACATTTCTTAGAAAATTCAATTTTATTGAAAATCAACTGTGCTATAGCCCACAAGTTTTTGGGCGGCAAAAATCTAAAATGGTCCGATTACGATGGTTGATACCTCTATCAATAGGTTTCGGGATCTGTAATTGCTGTGACAATTTTCATTTAGATTGCTCGATTATTTCTAAACATTTCTTTGAAAATTCATTTTTATTGAAAATCAATTGTGCTATAGCCCACAAGTTTTTGGGCGGCAAAAATCTAAAATGGTCCGATTACGATGGTTGATACCTCTATCAATAGGTTCCGGGACCTGTAATTGCTGTGACAATTTTCATTTTGATTGCTCGATTATTTCTAAACATTTCTTAGAAAATTCAATTTTATTGAAAATCAACTGTGCTATAGCCCACAAGTTTTCCGATTACGATGGTTGATACCTCTATCAATAGGTTTCGGGACCTGTAATTGCTGTGACAATTTTCATTTAGATTGCTCGATTATTTCTAAACATTTCTTAGAAAATTCAATTTTTTTGAAAATCAACTGTGCTATATATAGCCCACAAGTTTTTGGGCGGCAAAAATCTAAAATGGTCCGATTACGATGGTTGATACCTCTATCAATAATTTCCGGGACCTGTAATTGCTGTGACAATTTTCATTTTGATTGCTCGATTATTTCTAAACATTTTTTAGAAATTCAATTTTATTGAAAATCATCTGTGCTATAGCCCACAAGTTTTTGGGCGGCAAAAATCCAAAGTGGTCCGATTACGATGGTTGATACCTCTATCAATAGGTTTCGCGACCTGTAATTGCTGTGACAATTTTCATTTAGATTGCTCGATTATTTCTAAACATTTCTTAGAAAATTCAATTTTATTGAAAATCAACTGTGCTATAGCCCACAAGTTTTTGGGCGGCAAAAATCTAAAATGGTCCGATTACGATGGTTGATACCTCTATCAATAGGTTTCGGGACCTGTAATTGCTGTGACAATTTTCATTTAGACTGCTCGATTATTTCTAAACATTTCTTAGAAAATTCAATTTTATTGAAAATCAACTGTACTATAGCCCACAAGTTTTTGGGCGGCAAAAATCTAAAATGGTCCGATTACGATGGTTGATGCCTCTATCAATAGGTTTCGGGATCTGTAATTGCTGTGACAATTTTCATTTTGATTGCTCGATTATTTCTAAACATTTCTTAGAAAATTCAATTTTATTGAAAATCAACTGTGCTGTAGCCCACAAGTTTTTGGGCGGCAAATATCTTAAATGGTCCGATTATGATGGTTGATACCTCTATCAATAGGTTTCGCGACCTGTAATTGCTGTGACAATTTTCATTTAGACTGCTCAATTATTTCTAAACATTTCTTTGAAAATTCAATTTTATTGAAAATCAACTGTGCTATAGCCCACAAGTTTTTGGGCGGCAAAAATCTAAAATGGTCCGATTACGATGATTGATACCTCTATCAATAGGTTTCGGGATCTGTAATTGCTGTGACAATTTTCATTTTGATTGCTCGATTATTTCTTAACATTTCTTAGAAAATTCAATTTTATTGAAAATCAACTGTGATATAGCCCCCAAGTTTTTGGGCGGCAAAAATCTAAAATGGTCCGATTACGATGGTTGATACCTCTATCAATAGGTTTCGAGACCTGTAATTGCTGTGACAATTTTCATTTTGATTGCTCGATTATTTCTAAACATTTCTTTGAAAATTCAATTTTATTGAAAATCAACTGTGCTATAGCCCACAAGTTTTTGGGCGGCAAAAATCTAAAATGAACCGATTACGATGGTTGATACCTCTTTCAATAGGTTTCAGGACCTGTAATTGCTGTGACAATTTTCATTTTGGTTGCTCGATTATTTCTAAACATCAGAGCTATAAAAATCCAAAATCTGTAATTGTGCTACGATTTCTGCTCTCGATACCTCTAATGACAGGTCTCGGGTCCTGTAACTGCTGTGCTAACGCATTTTTATATTCCTGAATTATTTCCGTACATTTCATAGAAAATTCGATTTTCAGCCGACTCTAAGCTTTAAAAATCCAAAATCTGCAATTGTGCTCCGATTTCTGTCCTTGATACCTCTAATGACAGGTCTCGGGACCTGTAACTGCCGTGCCAACGAGTATTAAGGTTACTTGATTCTATTGAAAATCACCTTACTATACATCAGCCGATTCAGAGCTATAAAAATCCAAAATCTGCAATTGTGCCCCGATTGCTGTTCTTGATACCTCTAATGATAGGCCTCAGGACGTGTAATTTTTATGCCAACGAGTATTTAGGTTCCTTGATTCCATTGAAAATCACCTTACTATACATCAGCCGATTCAGAGCTATAAAAATCCAAAATCTGCAATTGTGCTTCGATTTCTGTCCTTGATACCTCTAATGACAGGTCTCGGGTCCTGTAACTGCTGTGCCAACGAGTATTAAGGTTACTTGATTCTATTGAAAATCACCTTACTATACATCAGCCGATTCAGAGCTATAAAAATCCAAAATCTGCAATTGTGCCCCGATTGCTGTTCTTGATACCTCTAATGATAGGCTTTAGGACGTGTAATTTTTATGCTAACGAGTATTTAGGTTCCTTGATTCCATTGAAAATCACCTTACTATACATCATCCGACTCGGAGCTATAAAAATCCAAAATCTGCAATTGTGCTCCGATTTCTGTCCTTGATACCTCTAATGACAGGTCTCGGGACCTGTAACTGCCGTGCCAACGTGTATTAAGGTTACTTGATTCTATTGAAAATCACCTTACTATAGATCAGACGAATCAGAGCTATAAAAATCCAAAATCTGCAATTGTGCTCCGATTTCTGTCCTTGATACGTCTAATGACAGGTCTCGGGTTCTGTAACTGCTGTGCCAACCTGTTTTTATATTCCATTATTATTTCCGTACATTTCATAGAAAATTCGATTTGATGAAAATCACCTTACTGTAGATCAGTCGATTCAGAGCTATAAAAATCCAAAATCTGCAATTGTGCTCCGATTGCTGTTCTTGATACCTCTAATGATAGGCCTCAGGACCTGTAATTTTTATGCCAACGAGTATTTAGGTTCCTTGATTCCATTGAAATCACCTTACTATACATCAGCCGACTCGTAGCTATAAAAATCCAAAATCTGCAATTGTGCTCCGATTTCTGTCCTTGATACCTCTAATGACAGGTCTCGGGTCCGGTAACTGCTGTGCCAACCTGTTTTTATATTCTATTATTATTTCCGTACATTTTATAGAAAATTCGATTTGATGAAAATCACCTTACTATAGAACAGACGATTCAGAGCTATAAAAATCCAAAATCTACAATTGTGCCCCGATTGCTGTTCTTGATACCTCTAATGATAGGCCTCAGGACGTGTAATTTTTATGCCATCGAGTATTTAGGTTCCTTGATTCCATTGAAAATCACCTTACTATAGATCAGACGATTCAGAGCTATAAAAATCCAAAATCTGCAATTGTGCTCCGATTTCTGTCATTGATACCTCTAATGACAGGTCTCGGGTCCTGTAACTGCTGTGCCAACCTGTTTTTATATTCCATTATTATTTCCGTACATTTTATAGAAAATTCGATTTGATGAAAATCACCTTACTATAGATCAGCCGACTCTGAGCTATAAAAATCCAAAATATGCAATTGTGCCCCGATTTCTGTTCTTGATACCTCTAATGACAGGTCTCGGGACCTGTAACTGCCGTGCCAACGAGTATTTAGGTTACTTGCTTCCATTGAAAATCACCTTACTATACATCAGCCGATTCAGAGCTATAAAAATCCAAAATCTGCAATTGTGCTCCGATTTCTGTACTTGATACCTCTAATGACAGGTCTCGGGACCTGTAACTGCTGTGCCAACGAGTTTTTAAATTCCATTATTATTTCCGTACATTTTATAGAAAATTCGATTTGATCAGACGATTCAGAGCTATAAAAATCCAAAATCTACAATTGTGCTCCGATTGCTGTTCTTGATACCTCTAATGATAGACCTCAGGACGTGTAATTTTTATGCCATCGAGTATTTAGGTTCCTTGATTCCATTGAAAATCACCTTACTATATATCAGCCGACTCTGAGCTATAAAAATTCAAAATCTGCAATTGTGCTCCGATTTCTGTCCTTGATACCTCTAATGACAGGTCTCGGGACCTGTAACTGCCGTGACATCGAGTATTGAGGTTACTTGATTCTATTAAAATCAGCCGATTCAGAGCTATAAATTCCAAAATCTGCAATTGTGCTCCGATTTCTGTCATTGATACCTCTAATGACAGGTCTCGGGTCCTGTAACTGCTGTGCCAACCTGTTTTTATATTCCATTATTATTTCCGTACATTTCATAGAAAATTCGATTTGATGAAAATCACCTTACTATAGATCAGACGATTCAGAGCTATAAAAATACAAAGTCTGCAATTGAGCTCCGATTGCTGTTCTTGGTACCTCTAATGATAGGCCTCAAGACGTGTAATTTTTATGCCAACGAGTATTTAGGTTCCTTGATTCCATTGAAAATCACCTTACTATACATCAGCCGACTCTGAGCTATAAAAATCCGAAATATGCAATTGTGCCCCGATTTCTGTTCTTGATACCTCTAATGACAGGTCTCGGGACCTGTAACTGCCGTGCCAACGAGTATTTAGGTTACTTGATTCCATTGAAAATCACCTTACTATACATCAGCCGATTCAGAGCTATAAAAATCCAAAATCTGCAATTGTGCTCCGATTTCTGTCCTTGATACCTCTAATAACAGGTCTCGGGACCTGTAACTGCTGTGCCAACGAGTTTTTAAATTCCATTATTATTTCCGTACATTTTATAGAAAATTCGATTTGATGAAAATCACCTTACTATAGATCAGACGATTCAGAGCTATAAAAATCCAAAATCTACAATTGTGCTCCGATTGCTGTTCTTGATACTTCTAATGATAGGCCTCAGGACGTGTAATTTTTATGCCATCGAGTATTTAGGTTCCTTGATTCCATTGAAAATCACCTTATTATATCAGCCGACTCTGAGCTATAAAAATCCAAAATCTGCAATTGTGCTCCGATTTCTGTCCTTGATACCTCTAATGACAGGTCTCGGGACCTGTAACTGCCGTGACAACGAGTATTGAGGTTACTTGATTCTATTAAAATCAGCCGATTCAGAGCTATAAAAATCCAAAATCTGCAATTGTGCTCCGATTTCTGTACTTGATACCTCTAATGACAGGTCTCGGGTCCTGTAACTGCTGTGCCAACCTGTTTTTATATTCCATTATTATTTCCGTACATTTCATAGAAAATTCGATTTGATGAAAATCACCTTACTATAGATCAGACGATTCAGAGCTATAAAAATCCAAAATCTGCAATTGTGCTCCGATTGCTGTTCTTGATACCTCTAATGATAGGCCTCAGGACGTGTAATTTTTATGCCAACGAGTATTTAGGTTCCTTGATTCCATTGAAAATCACCTTACTATACATCAGCCGACTCTGAGCTATAAAAATCCAAAATCTGCAATTGTGCTCCGATTTCTGTCCTTGATACCTCTAATGACAGGTCTCGGGACCTGTAACTGCCGTGACAACGAGTATTGAGGTTACTTGATTCTATTAAAATCAGCCGATTCTGAGCTATAAAAATCCAAAATCTGCAATTGTGCTCCGATTTCTGTCATTGATACCTCTAATGACAGATCTCGGGTCCGGTAACTGCTGTGCCAACCTGTTTTTATATTCCATTATTATTTCCGTACATTTCATAGAAAATTCGATTTGATGAAAATCACCTTACTATAGATCAGACGATTCAGAGCTATAAAAATCCAAAATCTGCAATTGTGCCCCGATTGCTGTTCTTGATACCTCTAATGATAGGCCTCAGGACGTGTAATTTTTATGCCAACGAGTATTTAGGTTCCTTGATTCCATTGAAAATCACCTTACTATACATCAGCCGATTCAGGGCTATAAAAATCAATCCAAAATCTGCAATTGTGCTCCGATTTCTGTCATTGATTTGATACCTTTAATGACAGGTCTCGGGTCCTGTAACTGCTGTGCCAACCTGTTTTTATATTCCATTATTATTTCCGTACATTTCATAGAAAATTCGATTTGATGAAAATCACCTTACTATAGATCAGACGATTCAGAGCAATAAAAATCCAAAATCTGCAATTGTGCTCCGATTGCTGTTCTTGATACCTCTAATGATAGGCCTCAGGACGTGTAATTTTTATGCCAACGAGTATTTAGGTTCCTTGATTCCATTGAAAATCACCTTACTATACATCAGCCGACTCTGAGTTATAAAAATCCAAAATCTGCAATTGTGTTCCGATTTCTGTCCTTGATACCTCTAATGACAGGTCTCGGGACCTGTAACTGCTGTGAAAACGCGTTTTTAAATTCTATTATTATTTCCGTACATTTCATAGAAAATTCGATTTCATGAAAATCACCTTACTATAGATCAGACGATTCAGAGCTATAAAAATCCAAAATCTGCAATTGTGCCCCGATTGCTGTTCTTGATACCTCTAATGATAGGCCTCAGCACGTGTAATTTTTATGCCAACGAGTATTTAGGTTCCTTGATTCCATTGAAAATCACCTTACTATACATCAGCCGATTCAGGGCTATAAAAATCCAAAATCTGCAATTGTGCTCCGATTTCTGTCATTGATTTGATACCTTTAATGACAGGTCTCGGGTCCTGTAACTGCTGTGCCAACCTGTTTTTATATTCCATTATTATTTCCGTACATTTCATAGAAAATTCGATTTGATGAAAATCACCTTACTATAGATCAGACGATTCAGAGCTATAAAAATCCAAAATCTGCAATTGTGCCCCGATTGCTGTTCTTGATACCTCTAATGATAGGCCTCAGGACGTGTAATTTTTATGCAAATGAGTATTTAGGTTCCTTGATTCCATTGAAAACCACCTTACTATACATCAGCCGATTCAGGGATATAAAAATCCAAAATCTGCAATTATGCCGCGATTGCTGTTCTTGATACCTCTAATGATAGGCCTAATGGCCTGTAGTTTTTATGCCAACGAGTATTTAGGTTCCTTGATTCCATTGAAAACCACCTTACTATACATCAGCCGATTCAGAGCTATAAAAAATCCAAAATCTGCAATTGTGCTCCGATTGCTGTTCTTGATACCTCTAATGATAGGCTTCAGGGCCTGTAGTTTTTATGCCAACGAGTATTTAGGTTCCTTGATTCCATTGAAAATCACCTTACTATACATCAGCCGATTTTTAAAACACCTAATAACTCGTTAAAACAAAATCAGGAGTAGTAACGTACGTTTTAATTCTGGTAAATATATACCACTTTATTTATTTTGGGTTTGCCTTTAAATCGAACATTTTTAACTTAATATTACAATAAAAAATTAAAATCTCGCAGATCAATTATGATATTATATAGATCATTATGGATACTAAATAGCGAAGCTTAGACGCACAAGGAAAAGCTCAATAGAAGGTTCAACACTGTTAAAATATAGAAAAAATTCACAGTTATGTCTCCTTGATGAAAAAAGGGGCAAATTAACTTACATCTACTACTAAACTTATACCTATTTACTTATAATTTTAAAAATGTTAGATTTAAAGGCAAACTCATAAAAAATAAAGTGGTATATACTTACCAGAATTAAAACGTACGTTACTACTCCTGAATTTTTTTAACGAGTTATTAGGTGTTTTAAAAAGTTATAATGCAGTAAGGCGAAAAAACGGAGAGAATGAGGTTAATAACTTTAAAAACAAAGCAACCTAAGTAGAATGGTTACCTAGCTTTCACATAAATCATCCTCACTCAAATGACGTTTCTTTAAGCATTCTTTCCAATTACCATGATTCAATCTCACCCATTCCATCGTTCGTATCATTGTTGTGTCTCCTTTGATTTCCTTAAAAAATGGTTTCCTCAAAGGAGCACTACACCATTCAAAGTACTTCTTTTCTTTTACTCTACTCTTTTCCATAAATTCATTCTCCCATTTTCTCCGCAGATTCTTCTGAAACATCCGAAGTACATCTCTTGCATCCATAAATTCATAATCTGTTAACTCCTCAAGCATACAACCCCTTTTGGCAAGCATATCGGCTCTTTCATTACCATCAATCTGTAGGTGTGAAGGTATCCATAGTAGAATCACCTCACTCCCACAAGATTGAAGGTACTCATACATCATTTCTACAAACACACTGCCCTGAGTACCCCCTCCCTGTTTTATTAGTTCTAAGCCACTCAAGGAATCAGAGAATAGAACTACTCTCCTCCTTCCTTCATTCATTGCCAACTTGATTCCTTCCATAATTCCAATCAATTCTGCATTCATTATACAGATGCTACCATTCAATCTTAACATTTTCTCTTTTTTCATTGTTGAAATGTAAATTACTACACCCACTCGATCCTCATTAAAACTAGCATTAGTATATACTTCCACATGTGCAAAATAATTCAGTTGCATTCTTCGAAATTCTCTCTTAACCGATAACTCATTCATCATCGCTTTTGTTATGCCTCCAAAATTCAAACACACATCAAGATTCTCGGGAGGAACTTTTGGACCCACTTGTCTAATTTTGGAAAATATATTCATATTTTCCGCTATTATTTTCGACCGTTGTGTTTTTTGGTGATCCGTTCCTCCTTCCAATCTTACTTTTATCTCATTCACTAACATGTTATCTTCGGTCAACATTCACACAGTCTCTCGCACGATGATCCATTCCCTATTATAATTAAGAGGTGAATCACCCAATTCGGACCATAGAGTATGTATTGGGGTAGAATTAATCGCCCCCAATACCACTCTAGCACATGCATTCTCAACTTTCATTAATTTTTCAAACCCGACCTTAGATCCGTCACCATACACACTCATTCCATACGCACTTTTGGAAGACACTAGCGCCTTTCGCAGCATATCAGTCACGCTTTTGATCACATTTAATCTGATCTTACAATTATCGGCTAATTTTTCCATGTGCACTTTAAAACTCAATCGATTGTCGATCCAGATTCCCAAATACCTAGTCAATCTTGAATACTCAATTATCCCATCATAGATTCGCACATCAATTCTTTGATTCGTTCTTAATGCCACACTATTACATTTTCTCGAATTCACCCGCAGATTTAAATCATTCAAACATTGTGTTACCTGAATCACACATTCCTGAGCTCGATTTAGGGCCTCGCCGATAGTTTTGCCCTTGCCGATTAATACAAAATCATCTGCAAATTGCAAGATAACTTTGTCGGGGGCATTATACCTATGTATTGAGCTCGTACACAGATTGAAGAGGGTCGGAGAAATTTTGCTCCCTTGAGGGAGCCCAATATTCACCGCCCCCTCCAATCTATAACCTCTTCCACACAAAACAAACTTACGCTCACTCATAAACTCATACACCCATTTACAAATTTTTCCAGGAAATCCCAGGTTCAAAAGAACCTGATATAGTTTCCCTGGAACCACATAATCATACGCTCTTTCAATATCAAGAAATACCGCCACAACAAACTTCTTTTCCTTTCGTACTTCCCACACAAATTTTTCCACACATTCGTTTGCAGAATGGTTACGTCGGAAACCAAAAGTTGTCTCTGGCAATAAACTATTTTCATTCATAAACTTTTCAAACCTGCCTTTCATCATCCCATTCACCATTTTAATAAAAACATTCAACATACATATTCCTCTATAGTTTATTGCCAGATTAGCATCGCGATCTCTTTTGGGAATTGGAACCACTCTGCAATCCTTCCATCTTTCCGGTATCTGAACACTCATCCATACCCTATTCAGAATTCGAAGCAATATTTCCTTTGCTTCAACGCTCAACAGCCCAATCATTTTATAACTCACTCTATTTATTCCTGGGGTCGTAGATTTTGCTGTTTCTAAAACCCTCAGGAACTCATTCCATTCAAATTCCACACACATTTCATTCAAATTTTCACCAACATCTTTAAGTAACACCCAATCGTTACTATCACCTACATTATTCTGAACATCCGTCATCATTTGTGAGAATTGATTTCCTTTTTCAGTATCATCCATTACAACGTTTCTTTCATTCCTCATTTTACCTCTCACTCTATTAAATTTATTCCATACATCTTTAGTTGTGGTTCTGTGTGTCATTTCTGCCACATAGTTCCGCCAACTTGTCCTTTTTGCTCTACGGATAGCCTTTTTCAATTTTCCATTTACCCATTCATATTTTCGTCTACAATCACGACAAATACACCTGTTAAATTCACGCAAAGCTATCCATTTCCTTTCATGCCAATACTGAATCTCCATATTCCACCAACCGTTTACTTTCATTTCATTCGCTCTTATTTCAAAACTGCACGTTTTATTAACTCTCTCTATTTCACACTCAAGCTGGTTTACATCATTTATTTCATTTGTTATGAGAATCTCATTCATACGTTCAACCCATTTCTTACTATTCAGCAAGGTCTTTTTCACAATATCCACATTTACACCACCTAAACATGCATTGATCATAAAATGATCACTACCCAAATTCTCATCTATTACATTCCACTAAAGTGATGTCCATCGCACTGGCTGTGGCCCCAACATACGCCATCCTTGTTGGCTTTCCATCGTTCAGAATCACGAGATCGGAATCCAGAACGAGGTTCGCCAATAAGTTTCCCCAAGCATCATTCCTTTCACACCCCCAAACACGCGAATGTGCGCATTCATATCACC
The DNA here is from genome assembly GCA_958295665.1 of Tipula vernalis. Lineage (NCBI taxonomy): Eukaryota > Metazoa > Arthropoda > Insecta > Diptera > Tipulidae > Tipula > Tipula vernalis. Next base: position 382,338,324 of record OY282559.1, on the reverse strand, counting down.
CCCCAGAATCATGTCACTTTTCCCACGCACCCAATCAAATAATTTTTTAAAATCCCTCAGGCCTTTATCCCTATCACTCACAGTTTTAATTGAAGCTGCATATACACTAACAATTAACAAATTTCTATCCAGATTCCTAGTTTTGGCAGCGATGACCCCCACATTAGTCAACATTATATTGGCTTTTGCCAATATCGCTACTCCACCGAAGCCATCGGCCCTAGGTCTGGATAGAAAATTGTACCCATTCACTCGAAACGTCTTGTTCACATGCTCCCATGTCTCACTTAAAAGTATTACATTCATACAATCATTGGCCAGATAAGTCCGCAGTATATCGCTTTTGGCATACATACTTTGGATATTTATCTGACCAATTCTCAAGCATTCATTGGATCTTACATTCATTCCATCCTTTCTCCATCTGCATCCATCGCGATCCTTAGCTCGTTCGGGTTCAAATATGAATATTTGCTCCTGCTGGTGTATTGTGTTGTTCTGCTTTCCTCTGTTGTTGTTGTCTTAATGTTATTAACCGCAGTCACTGACCTGCCTGGAAAATTTTCATTTGTTGTTGTTGTTTCTTCATTCTTATTTTTATTTGTTTCCGTTGTTTGTTTAATTGAATTGTTGTTGTTCTGTGTTTTACTATTATTATTGTTTGTAATGTTACTGACTTTGCTATTATTATTACTGTTGTCATTATTTCTGTTATTATTATTAATATTATTGTTTATATTATTATTGTTATTATTTCTTTTATCGATATTATTATTATTGTTATCTTTGTTGTTATTATTTTCATTTCTGCTATTTTGATTGGTGTTTTTATTATTTTCGATGTTTTGTTGCAGCACCTCGCTGTATGATTGTTTGGTTTGTGCGCCGATGGTTGGTGGTAAGTGATTCGCTCTATGGTTTTTATTTAAATAATAGCTTCTTCCATTTGGAATGTTGGGCAGCTTTTGTCGAATGTGGTATGCTTTGTTGTACAATTTGCACATTTAATTGGATCACATGGTATCGCGTCGTGTCCATGCGGTATTAATTTCGCACACTTGGGCCATACAGGCACCCTTTCACATTTACTTTTGGTGTGACCATACTTTTGGCAGTTGTGACACCTCATTGGATTGGGCAGATATTGTCTTACGTCCAATCTCAAGAATCCGGCTTTAATGTACATTGGCAATTCCGTCAAGTTAAAAGTTAAAATGTGTAGTGGGGTTTCTTTTACCTCTTTATTTATTTTTCGTTTAATGCGCTCCACTTTGATCACTTTTTGGCTCTCCAATTCTTTAGTAATTTCTTCCTCCTTTACGTGCAATAAATCATAGCTATAAATAACACCTTTGCTAAGATTTAAGTATTTGTGCTCCTACACTTGGATTTCCATCTCGGCTAATTTCACTGCATTTATCAATTTGAGATATCCTTCGTCTTTGGTAGTAAGTACCAAAAGGTCCCCACTACGTAATCGCTGGGTTTCTTTGATGTGCGGTGTTATCATCGATAAACCTTTCTCAATAAGAAATGGTGACACTCCATTAAAACTTTTTTTTTCGGAATCAACTCTCTTTATTACCACGTACTTTTGAGATTCATTACCATCCTCGAAGTAGTTTCGACGTCTTTTATTTTTATTTTCGTCAAGTTTGGCAAAACCTCTCGCATCAACGAGAGTTGCAAACCTATTCCCAAACATGTTCGGCATCCTGCCCGTAGGCAGTTACCTTAATACGGTTATCACTACTTTTGTTGTTTACTGTCTCTTTAATAAACACAAAATTAAACCCCCCAAAAATCACTATTTTGGTTGTAAACAGCTTATACACACTGATTTGTCTTGTTACAACTATTTATTGTCACTTAATATCACTTAATACAATGTTTATTAACAAATAAATGCAAAAAAAATTGAAAAAAACTAAAAAAAATTGGTATACACTTTTATAGCTGTCAAAAAATGATTACGTGATTCGTCTACGAAATACGATTTAGGACTGAACTCTACCTTCTGGTAATTTCTGTTCGCCTGTTAAAATGACAAAATTTTTTTGCGAATTTTGATGAAAAACAATTTTTTTTTTTTTAAATTTCTTCTCACCCAGGTAAATAAAAATTAACTTTTCTTAATTAAAAAGGCAGTCATAACTCTAGCAACCATTCAAATAGAAAATTTGGAGATTTTTTTTACAAAAAAAAAGTCCTTCAGGTGCGGGGATCGAACTCGAGACCTCTATGGTTTTAATCTACTCTCTTATGGTAAGAGTTCGATCCTCGCGGTCGAAGGATTTCTTTTTTGTTATAAAAAGCTCCAAATTTTCTATTTGGGTGGTTGCTAGAGTTATGATTTTGCCTTTTTAATTAAAAAAAGTTTATTTTTATTTACCAAGTGAGCAGAAATTTAAAAAAAAAAAAAAATTTTTTTCATCAAAATTCGCAAAAAAAAATTTTGTCATTATAGCGGGCGAACAGAAATTACAAGTAGGTAGAATTGTCAGCTATATGACTTTATTTTGTATGTTCAAGTGTCACATAACTTGAAGTGGCACGCTTTGATACAAAATAATGTCACATTGCTGACAATTATGTTGTTTTTTAAATTCTGTTCGCCTGGTAAAATAACAAAAATTTGTATGCGATTTTTCGCCAAGTCCGAATTTATCAGTATTTAAACGAAAAACTGAGTAGAAATTAAATAGAGATGAGTGGTTGTGTGGTAAGATGAAGGAGTGGTGTGCGAAAGGTTTGGGGTTCTATTCTTCAAACTTCCGACTTTATTTTTTTTTTAAGCAAAAATTTGTTTTTTTTTATTTCCACGAATTTAACCAAATTTTTTTTTGTAGCGGATCTCGATCCCGATTAATCTTCTCGGATTATCCCCAATTCAAAATTTTTCATCTAAAAATGAATTTTTTCGTTGGCTTTGCTTAGATTCAAACTCGAGACCTTCTTCACTCCACTCCATCACCTTACTACCTCCGCTATCTCATCATATACAAGTTAGTATACATTTGTTTGTTTTATGCAATCAAAACAAATGTGTCTGTAATATGTCGATATGGTGACATCTCTGTTAGGGCATATGTACTACATTTACTATACAGTGTTTCTGCTAAGTGCTGAAATATTTGGTTTTGCTTAAAAAGAGGGCATGTGTTTTACTTTTGTAAAAATGTCTGAGGCTCGATTTTTTAAATAATTAATTAATTACGTAACATTATTATTGCATTAAATGTAGACACAAAAATGTTGACGATTTTTGTGTTCCAGTTGAATCTCGAACAAACTCAAAACAATATTGAAACTCCTGTTACTTTTATTTTTAAATTAATTATATTTTGTCTTTTATGCGTCTACGCTGCTTTATATTTATTTTTCGACTGCCCTTGACAATCTCTCTTCTTCTGTGTTATTTTGTACACCCTTTTCTCTATTTCTATCGACGAACATGAAAACTTAGCAAAAGTAGCCAAGACGCAGCCAACAAAACCACAACAATTCGGCCATCCTATACTAGATGACGTCCTCGCTCATCAAATTCAGAATGTTAATTCCTTAACAATTCATACACATGGAATTAATTGCAATAAACAACAAACAAAAAGAAACTTAAATAATAATTAAACATGGAAGTGATGCTTTCACTTGGTTGCGTTTGGTTTAACTGGTTTCAATCGATCTATCGCTACGATCGCCCGATAGATCCGTTGAGACTTCTTCTCGCCCTCTACGTCGCTGATTAAGTATCGGTCATTCCCGATACACTTCACCACCTCGTACGGCCCTTTATACTTCCCCAACAGCTTCCTCGAATCACCATAAGCCAGTGGTTCACTTCGGAGCATAACAATATTTCCGGGGTGTAGAATTGTTGGCTGGTTTCGACTTTTATTGAACTGGCGTTGTTGGGTTTCCCGATTACGTTCCAACAACTCTGCCACGTCAACATCTTCCTTTTTAATTTGTAACTCCTTATTTACCTCTTCGATTTCGTCGGTCAATGGATTGTCATCTGTCATTCTGAAGGAGTGACGAAAAACAAGTTCTACCGGTGTCTTTTTGGTTACCCTATGCACACTACCATTGATGGCCATTTGTACTTCGTACAACTTTTCATCCCAATCGTCGCATTCGTTTCCGGTGCTCACCATTGCTAATTTTTCCGTTATTGTCCTGTTGACTCTCTCCACTTGACCATTGGCTCGACATCACATATCGAATGAATTGATTTTCGCAGTTCTCTTGAAAAGATTTGGATTACAATGCAGTTCCCTGGTCAGTAACTTGCTTCTTTGGTTTGCCGTAATTTGAAATAAACAGTTTAAAAACTGCTAGCGTTTCATCCGTGGAAACATCTGGCTGCGCTCCTAGCACCATGTATTTACTATAGCCATCAACAAAGACGGCAACATAACGATTTATTGAAAGAATCCTGGTTTCTTGCCACTTGGTGTTTTGTAAAACACGCATTTGATACATCGGTTGATATATTTACCGACAAACTCTCTCATCTTTGGAAAGTAATACGACTGCTTCAGTTTTGCCAACGTCTTATCAATTCCATAGTGAGCTACACTCCCATGCGCATCTTTAACGACATCGTACTTTAGATACTCTGGCACATAGAGTCGCCATCTGTATTTTGTGCACTTATAAACTCGGCAACTATACATAGAAAACTTCTTATGCGTTTCTTGATTTCCATTTTCCAACTGATCTCGAATTTCTAGAATTCCCGAATCAGTGCGTTGCATGACGGCCACCCAATCGGTGTTAATATTAATACCCAAACATATTCCATCATCGCCATCGCCATCACTCTCCTCATGTACAGGGTATCGACTGAGCGCATCAGCCACCTGATTAGATTTACCGGGCATATATTCAACGGTAAATTCAAATTCTGATAACTTCAAAAACCACCGTGAACTCGCGGAGTCATGCCCTGTTTGTTGGCCAATATCTTTAGGCTATTGCAGTCTGTACGTACTACAAAATGTTTTCCTATCAAATAAATGCGGAATTTTTCTAACGTCATCACTATAGCTAATGCCTCCTGCTCAATTGCTGAATACTTAGCTTCATCCTTGGAAGTTTTTCGGCTGTAGTAAATCACCGGTCTTAACGTGTGATCCTCTTACTCCTGGTACAATACTGTCCCAAACCCAACTGCACTAGCATCCGTATGTACCTCACATTTTGCTTTTGGATTATGTATGGCTAAAATGGGCTTATTTAGCAAGAGTCCTTTAATTTTCTGGAAAGCTATAGTTTGTTCCTCGCCCCATATAAACCTGACATCCACTTTCAACAGCTCGGTAAGAGGCCTGGCTAATGTTGCGAATCCTCTGATGAATCGCCTAAAATAGCTACATAGCCCCACGAAACTTCGCACGCCCCTTACGCATGTCGGTACAGGAAAATGCTCCACGCTCGCCAACTTTCTCTTTCCTGGTTCAATGCCGTCACATGAGATTTCGCATCCCAAGTATTCTATTTTACTTGTAAAGAATATACATTTCTTTAAATTCAGGGTTAGACCTGGGCTTGCAATCAACCCTAGAATGGTCTCCAAATTTTCCATTCCTTCGGCAATAGTATTGTAGTTGTTGGGATTATGACATCGTCCAGATATGCCATGGCTATGGTATATCGAAAATTCCCTAATACACTGTTTATCAGTCTTTGAAACACTGCGGCGGCATTACAAAACCCGAAAGGCATTCTCTTAAATTGGTAATACCCGTCCGGTGTCACGAAAGCAGTTTAACATCTCGAACCTACTGCTACCAGTACTTGGTAATATCCACTCGCTAAATCGAGGCTTGTAAAGTAAACTTTGCTGTCTTCGATTATATCGGCATCTTTTAATTCCTCGACCAAATCTTTCACTTTGTCACGTTCTGACTGAGCCAACCTATACGGTCTGTAATAAATTGGCACATCATCTTTCAGCGCAATATCCATTTCGGCCATACTCGTCTTTCCAATCTGGGTCACATGTAGAGCAATTGATTTCCTATGCTTGTTCAGCATTTCTGTAAACCAATCTGCCTCTTCACCCTCCAACTCGGTGTTTATCTGTTCATTTTTTATAACCGACCCTGCATCCTTGCATTCATTTACTCGCCTCTCGCTTAGCATACATACTTCACCCCTAGCTACCGTTTGGTTTCTCTTGACCACCATGTTGCCGCCCGACAAGTTTAAGACAGGTACCCTTGCATTACCCTCTTCATCCAACCTAATCAAACATCGCGGAATAATTTCACCTGTTACCCGTGTACTTCCTTCGACACATAGTTCCTTATCCGCAATATCTGCGTGGACGTTCATATATCCAATATAATTATCTGGTATGACTGATACCCCAGTTGACACAAGTGTATATTTATCTGGAGGAGTATGTTCGGTGCCAATGTCTTCTTTTTCTATTGTTAATCCGCTCCAGTCACTAGTAACGCCATCTATTGTAAGATTCCCGATGAAACTACCTATCGGAATCACCACTCGCCATTGTTTTATTCCATTTTATATTTAATTGGTCTGCACTGCTTTACCGAATTAATGTCACACTGCTTCCCATATCAATGTAGCAGTTGATCTCCAACCCATTCAACTATTAGTATGCATAACCTGACTTTCCCCTCCCAATCTTTTGTCATCTCGACTGGTATTTGTAGTAGTTATATTCCTCGTACCGCTTCTTGTTGGACATTCCCTTGCCATATGACCTTCATTATGGCAAACAAAACAGGTGATTTTCTTTTTATTAGGGCACTGATTCGATAAATGCCCCTTTTCTCGACATTTAAAACATACAACACTTTTAGAATTTTTTATTTCATCTTTGGCATTTTTTTGAATAGTGGCACGATTGGGATTTCCGCCGAAATACTCGGCTGCTTTGACTAACTCAGCCAACAGCACCACTGGTGTTTCGTAATTAGATAACGAACCTAAATAATCCCGGAATCTGTTGTTATCCAACCCCATCACTATCCACTCGACCAATTCTTCAGATTTTAAGCGTGCTTTATTGCACAACGCCAACTTTTTATAAAAATAGTCGATAATGTTCTGTCCCGTTTTACGTCGATAGTTTTGAGCTTCCAGAATACCCTGTATTGACGACAGCGTGACTGGGTAATTTTCGAGTAACAGCTGTTTCCATTCATCCCAGCTTCGCTCATCTCTGGGAAGACTGTCCCTTCAACAGGTAGCATTGCCTTTAAGTCGCGACAAAGTAAAATGTGTGATCGCGGTGACGTCCCAGTTATATAAGAAACCACACTCTTCCATCTTGTCGATAAACTGCGACACATCAATGTCACCGTCAACTGGATCGTATACCGGCAAACTATCCGTTATGTTTGGAAAATACCTTGGACTTAAATTCATAAATTTTTGCACTATATCGTCACAATTCTGATGGCATCCACTTCCACTATCATCATCTACACGTGTTCGTTGTAATCGGATAACCTCACTTTCACCATGTCCACCCATGTTTCTCCCCATACTTTCATGCCCACAATCACTCGAAATCTTCATTCCATTACCGCTATTTTCTGCGGCCTTCAACAGATTATTTCTCGACATTATTTGGACATCCACAGGAATGTAAACCACGTGAAAATTTGGTATCGCCTTATGCGTATATTAATGGACACACTGGAATATCGATCCCACTTCTGAAAATGTAGAAACAAAAATGTTGACGATTTCCGTGTTCCAGTTGAATCTCGAACAAACTCAAAACAATATTGAAACTTCTTTTACTTTTATTTTTAAATTAATTATATTTTGTCTTTTATGCTTCTACGCTGCTTTATATTCATTTTTCGACTTCCCTTGACAATACCTCTCCTTCTGTGTTTTATTTTATACACCCTTTCTCTATTTCTTCTTAGCGCCATTTCCCCATCTATCGACGAACATGAAAACTTAGCAAAAGTAGCCAAGACGCAACCAACAAAACTAAAACATAAAATAATATGGATTAGATGTACTAAATATTCTGGTAACGAAGTCGCTATAAATTCGAAAAGCAAACAACCCACAAAATTTAGCAAGAGTAGCTGCGTGCAGTCAGTACTTTGCCAGCGTTAAATGAAACGCAGCAATTATGCACATACATTTTAGACACAATTAGTTTAGACTCAAATCATTATTTTATGGAGCGCCATCTTACCACAAATAAATGCTTCGTAAAAATTGTTAAATATTTTACATAGATGGCTGCACCTATTTTTTCGAAAATTATACCAATTCATTTTCGAAAAATAAACTCGAAATGGTACAAAATTTTGTGTTAATTTCGAAAAATGTTTTTGCAAAATTGAAATTTCGTGCAGATTTTAGTTGTTTAACAAAAAACTGTTAAATTAAAATTACCAGACGAATTATATAAAATGAAAATTATATTCCACTGTTTATATTTTGATATTTTTTAATAAATCAGTATTTCGCGAAAATATTTATGAAATATTTTGTCTTAAATATTGTGCCCGGGAAAAATCGATTTTTCAATCAAAAGGATGTGGGAGATATGTTAAAGTTGATATTAGGGTATGAAATCATTAAATTCTATGTTTATAGCAGGATATGTGTCCAAACTAGTTTACGAAAGGTATAAATTTCGCATATATCTAGCACCATCTGTTGAGACAAAGCATCATCAAATTGCCTTGGATTATTATAGGAAGATATTGATTTAAATTGAAATTGTTTGGTCGGTCGTAAACCTTTTAATAGTTTCGAATAATTTGTAAAAAAAAATGGTCAAAATTCAGGATAATTTCGAGTATGGAAATGTTTATAGATAGTATAGACACTTCAAAAATTAAATGAACCTTCCTAACATGCGACTAACCGGCATGTCTACACACATCAATATTTTTTAAAAAGTCCTTAACAACTAACTTTAAAGTCCTTAAGCGGGTTTTAAAACAACAAAGTGGAAAATTGATTTTCTTTTATTTTCGGAATTAATTATAATCTCTTCATTTTTTTATTTTGTTCTGTTTGGAAAAACATAAAACTGCAAATAACTTTAAGCATAGAAGAAAAAAAAAACCAACAAAAATCTCAGCTGATTAAATTCCCAAGTCATAATATTTTTCTTCGTGCGGTTAACGTTCCTTCGTCGTCTACTACTCTAACCAGACAATTTTTTCGTAATAAATATTTTATAAGGAAAATGATTTTCCAGTCTTCTTCTTATTGTTTTTACATTTATTTTATGGAATTGCTTCCGTTTCAATAAGAAAATAAAAATTGGAAAATAATGATCCCGTTTTTATGAAATTTTCAATTTGCCAATTTCTTTTTGTTTAAGGTTTTCATCTCTTTTAATTTTTTCACTATTGACAACACAAACTAAATTAAGTATTGTTGAGAAATTGTTAAGGCGGAAGGTAAATTTATTGATTGTCTGATTTAAGGAAATTAGTAAATTCTACTGCTCATTATGGCTTTTACTTCTTAAATATCCAAAAAAAAGGCGTGTTAGAACTACGGTGCTCATCACCATTAAGCGGAAAAATACGTTAAAATAAAGCCGATTACTCAAATATTTCGGGAGGTCAATGTTATGTCATTACCAACTTGAGTGTTTGTTTGTCTGGTTGGCAGATTTAATGGCAAATTCATCTAAGATGAATAATTTGTTTCGTGTGATTTATTACACGATTAAAATAATGAATTTTTGTCGCGACTTTTTTTTTTTTTGTTAATTTTGAGTTACGCTTCAAAAAAATATTTCGAAACAAATTCGAATCGGTATGAGAAAACAAAAAAAAAAACCAATTGTTATTATTGGTGTTTTGAAATTGGCTTGTTCAGTTTGTCCAACGTTCTACATTGGACAAACTGGATGATCATTTGTTCAAAGGTTTAAATTGGAGTTGGCTCGGCCAATAATTGTGTACCACAATTGTATAGATATTAATAAACGAACATGGAAAATTAAAATAAATGGAGGAAAGGTGGTTCTAAGGACCGCATGGAAGAACTCATTGGTTTGTTAAACATACTATATGTAGACAAAACAGAAAGCTATTGAATAATACGATTGATACAATAACACAAACAAAATTACGTAGAAATGTTTTCAAGGTATACGTAAAGTATTTTTTCAATATAGTCCGATAACTGAAGGTTTCGATTGTTTTCAAGGATTTGGAAGACTTAATTTTGTTTTCGGATCGTAAATGTTTTGTTAATTGTTGTATTGTTCCAAATCTTGCCTTCAAAATTTTTTCGCAAAACTGTTCGATTCTGTTGATCACAATGTAACAAAGACATACCAATCAATCTATTGGGAGAAGAAAGGGGGGGGGATGAACCAAAGTTAAATAGATTAATCTCTCAGCTACGTACCCTTCCGCAGGCACCTGCGTGATGGGTTCAATTGTATAAAGGGTAATCTGGTCAGAATTCGCAAGTGTACGTGCTACCTCCTCGTGGGAACCACTGGTTACTAAGACCATTTGGTACATTTTTTGCCATTTGGCACATGCTATAGTACGGCACTAAAGGAGAAAACCTTTACAAAAAACCCTAATCTAAGATGGAACAGCATATGCCTATGGATGATGCTGATAGGTTAATTAGTCCAAAGTATGCGGACTCTGGATACCAGGCACCCTCTAGTTTTATTTAGCCTTTCTGTATTACAGCTGGGTGACCTATAGGCAACTTTCCATTCCCAGCAACTAGTAAGAGTAAAATCAAACGGAAGACGGGCCAGGGGTAGGAATATACGGGACTGGGAGAGCTCTCTCAAAGTCATTTGGTACCAATACTACCATCTTTCTAGCACAACTACATACTGCAGTAAACATCTCGGAGGGAGAGCAATAAGCCAAGGTAATTTGTATCACGTACCAACCGCCAGTGTTATCAGGTTCATTAAGAGCCTGAATATTGACAAGACAGGTAAAGATCTTTTAGGTCGCAGTGCAAGGTAGCTGAACGCCCGCATGGCTCTTCAATAATAATAATAATAATAAAATTGTGAACCATTACAACAAATATCGATAGTAAGCCAAAAAAAATCTTTGTAATCTGACTTTTCAAGATTTTTTAAACATTAAGGCAACGAGTTTCAAGTATGTGTATCTACTGGCCATCATATCTGCGAATAGATCACGGATGTGTTGTTATTGAAACTGTCAACAAAGATTGTATGCGAGTGCTGTCTAATGCTGGAGTGACAGTTGAGCAAATCGCATCGTACACGCCTGAGCGAAATGGGCATGTGGAGCGTGAGATGCATACCACTGTGGAGTGCGCTCGCACGATGTTGCGCTTTCCAGCGGTTTGCAGAAGCGTTTATGGCCAGAAGCAGTAGAAAAAGCAGTGTACATCTTGAACAGATCATCGAATAACAAATGTCTGACCGCAACTCCGTACGAGAATTGGTTTGATGCGTGGAACCAGAAATGAGCCATGTGCGTATTTTTGGTAACGAGTGCTTTGTGCAAATGCCAAAACAATGCGGATGCAAGAAATGGGACGCCAAGGCAAAGAAGTTGTTTCTAGTTGGGTACGATCATCGTGGGGTGTAACGCAAAACTGAATGAGAAAGATTTGGATTATGATGTCAAGAAGCAAGTGTCGATTCAGAAATTTTCGGCCGAGCAACGAACGCAACAGAGCCGCCAGTCCGTGTCTGATAATGAGTTCCTCTATACAAACGATATCACGTTGACAGTAGATGGCGATGAGATCGAGAATCAATTGATAGTGAGCGGATATTCAGCTGTCGTGTTGAAGCCAAACACGTATGAAGAAGCGTTAAATTCCTAGAAAGCTGTTAAATGGCGAGATGCAATAAAAGATGAGCTGCAATCACTAAAGAAGAATTCGACATGGGAGCTGGTGAAACGTCCGAAAAACCGCAACGTTGTCGAATGTCGATGGGTTTTTAAATTGATAGAGAAGGAGTTAATTACGGACCATCCTATCAATCGCCACAGCAGAATATCTGGATATGATGCAGTTCTAAGTGAAGACTGCGTTTTTGAACGGTGACCTGGACGAAGAGATTTTCATTAGGCCCCGAAAGGACTGGACATGGAGAAAGAGAACATGGTCGGCCGGCCCAACAAAGGTTTGTATGGGTTTAAGCAAGCATCCAGAGTGTGAAACAACAAATTCACGAAGTTCCTCAGTGATTTCGACATAGTGCATTCGAAGGCGTGTGTTCAGCGGCTATATCAATGGTACGAGTATGAGAGTCGTGTTGTTATAGTAAGTGGACGATGCCAGCGTTGTTCATTTTGTCGGCATGGCCGAAAGAGGAATCGAGTATTCTGGATCGTCGACAACATTGAGAGGATATTCCGATGCTGATTATGCACGCGATCTTGATACGCGAAAGTCAACCACCGCCTTTGCATTTGTTGTGGGCGAGGGCATTGTCACACGGAAGAGTTGTCGGCAGAAGACAGTGGCCCTTCCTACTACCGAAGCTGAAATCATGGCAGCGTGCAAGGGCGCGAGGGAAGCGCTGTGGTTACACCAGTTACTACGTGACGTGGACTGCGTTCAAGAGAGCCCACTAATACTATACATCGACTATCAGAGTGCAATTCCGTTGATCAAAAATTCTGAGTTGCATCAGCGGACCAAATACTTCGATGTTCGGCTGCATCTCATCCGGCAGCTCTATGAATCAAAAGGCGATTCTCATCGATTACGTATGCAGTGAGGACCAGCTGGGAGACGTGTTTACCACGCCAAGAATATCGAATTAGTGGGGTCTTTTATTTTTGTAGCGCCGCTACTTTTGTAGACCGATTTACAATCTGAGGTATATTTAGGTCAAAAGAATTGTAGAATCTTGCACGAAAAGTGAGAAAGAGCCAATATAGTTTCTAAGAAATTTAGTATTGGCAAGGAAGAGATTACAGCAGTTATCATTATATCGTCTTATGGAGAAATGGTAAAAGATTGTACAGCATACTGATTGAATCAAATTCTAGATTTGATTCTAAGGCCACTGATCAGTAAATACTTAACAAATAAGATACTCAGTCATCAACACCGTTTTAACTCACGAATTACAAATTTCAAAAAATGTTGTTCTAAGCCAGCAGTTATTTGTATACCAAGAGACGGTAAGTATTTTTTACTCTTCAAGGTAGTCCGAAGCGTATAGCTATGATAGCACAAAGGTTCCGGATTAGTAATGGAAAATAATGTCGGTATAGGTGACTTCCTGCTTCTATACGGCAAGTTACCATTATTTTACTGCTCAATTTTTTGAATACAATTAATAATATTCTCCTTTAGGTCATCAATTATTTGTGGATCGTTGGCAATGACTTTTACCTTGAAATAGCCTCTTCGGAAAAAAACTAGCGACGTTAGATCACAAGATCTAGGCGGCCAATTAATGTTCCCTCTTCAAGAAATAACTCGATTACCAAAGCGTTGGAGCAAAAGCGTTTCTGTTGCTGTATGACATGTGGCACCTTACTGCGGAAACAACATATTCTAGACATACATACATACCTTATAATTCGTCAAACCAAAAATGTGTAATCATTTTCCGATGTCATGGTCCATTTACAGTAACAGCAAACCCAGCTTCGTTTTCAAAAAAATACGGTCCCATTATTCCATCAGCCCAAAAACCAAAGATATTTCTGCAAAATTCTGTGACTAAGACGAATTGATAGTAGTCTGGCGGATGTGGTAGGGGAGGGGGGACAATAAGTCGAATGATTTTCATCGGCTCCGCAACCTATCACAGCACCCACTTTCTGTCCACTGTGCTGTTCATGTTTTAGTCAGAGGTAGGGTTGGGTGGTCACGAACGGATGTATATCAGATATATCCAGGAGAGACTCGCAAGTGCGTGTACGACCTCCACGTAGTGGCTACTGGTAACTAGGAATTTTTCCTGGGCTAATGTACAGCGCTGAAGGAGTAAACCTTACACAAATCCCCAAGTCACGGTGGAACAGCATACGCCAAAGAATGCATGGTTAGTGGGTAAACTAATCTCTAATATGCGAACTCTGGATACCAGGCGACCTCCAGTTTTAATCAGCCTTACCCTCGTATACGAATCTCTGCGAAGGTGGACCGTTTATTTCTCCGAAACTCGTGGGAACAAATGAACACAAATAAAAGCAAAATAGACAGGCACTCTCAAAAAGCCAACAGGTACAACGGATGGTGGCTCAAACCTTAAAGGTGGAGTCACCAACGAAGAAAAATAAGGGTGTTGAAGGCTGCGGAGCCGGGTACCAGCGGAAGCCGAGGGCCTGCCGTAAAAAAAAAGATCTTGGACCGTAAAGAGCAAGCTACCGTCACAGTAGGTTCGGTAAACGCGGCCTTGGCACCAAAGCCGGTGATTGGCGCGAAAGGTATCCCTGAGGCTAAGCGGCGGTACAGAAATCGACGCTCGGCGCAGAGGATATTAGATAGGCTGGCTGCCACCCCTGAGGGGCTGCTAACGAAGGAACAGAAGGAATCTCTGGCATGGGCAAAGATTACCTTCTTAGGCGATAATTCGGGGAAAGTACCAGCAGAGTCGAAAAGACAGCGGTCCCAAGACGAATTGGAAGCTGGAGATAGTAAGCGACCCAGAATGCAGGGAGCCTAAGGAGATACTAGGACGCACGAGGCAAGACTGTTCAGTGACGTCCTTAAAGAGCATCCAGGGATACTAGCCGTCATTGACAGGAGTTAAGAAGATGGGAGTATCACTCTCGATAAATGGAGGCTAGTGTACAACGCACTAAACTCCGTTTTCCTAACGGCCCTCGGAGAAAATCCGGGGCCACCTCCATCTTGTAGGGATACAGGATGGCACCAAGGGCGCGTTAAGATCAAAGATCGGCAAACCTTTATCGTCTGGCCGTAGCTAAGGTAGGAGTAGTGTGGCGAGGCGCGAAACTGGCAGTGGTTGACAGGGACGAGATCCCTAGCAGACCAAGGGCACGCGTCTGGCTGCCAATCGAGCCATCCTGTCCAGATGAAATAATGCGCATATTCGGGCAAGCAACGTTGATCTTCCGACGAACAATTGGAAGATCATTAGACAAGAGAAGGCGAAGGGAGAATCTAGGTTATCCATTTTAGTGGTGAACAAAGAGTCCCTAGCCCCTCTAGCTAAAAATAAGGGGGTAATCTCCTTCGGTTTCGTGTCAATTACCCTAAAGGTGTTTAAAAAGGATGAGGTCGAAGCGATTGTGGAAAACCTACCAGGGAAAGAGCAGAGAGAAGGTGCTAGCACGCGGGTCATTGGGAGCTCAGCGATTGACGGCTATGGGGGAGGAGGATGGCATAAAGAGCCAACACGGAGTACCGGAAGGGAGCGTCAGGATTGATGACGTCCCCCTAGGACCGAGAGATTAAACTCTGCCGCGACAGCGGAGGGTATATGAAGGAAGGTAAGTTGATCTGTTTATGCTGAGCACAGATTAGATTAATCTTCACCATTCTAAGGCGGTTCGGCTGCCTTGATCCTCAGACTGACCAAATCGAATAAGGACATAATCCTAGTTCAAGAACCCTGGATTAGTAAAAACAAGATCTGTGGCCTCGGTTTAAAAGGGTATACAATTGTATACCCTTCTGGGTCCGATAAGATCAAATCTTGCATTCTCGCTAAAAATAACTTGAGGATTTTTCTTCTTCCATAATATAGTAGTGGAGACGTAACGGCAGTCGGGCTGGAGACGGGAGGCTGCTTACTATGGCTGGTTTCAGCCTATATGGACCGAGAGAAGGAGGTTCCGCCGGATAACCTTGGGGAACTAATCAACAAAGATCGGAGTAATACTGGGTTGTGATGCAAATGCGCATCATGCAATCTGGCGTAGCACCGACATCAATAATAGGGGTGAGTACTTATTTGATTACTTATTGGGTACTAACTTTGCAGTGTGTAATCTGGGGCAAATCCCACTTTTATTATTAGTAACAGGCAGGAGGTACTGGATGTTACCTTTGCATCAGACTCCATTACACATATGGTCAAAGAATGGAGGGTGGCGAAGGAACACTCCTTCTCAAACCATCGGTACGTAACGTTTAATATTGACGGAAAAGCCTTCTGGAATCCTAGGAGGACTAATTGGAACAAATACGGGGAAGTGTTAGTAGGACTCTTACCGACCGATGCTCCGAAGCCCCCAGCTACAGAGAAGGAGCTGGATTTCCTGGTGGTGGAAATCACAAGCGCCGGCAACTTGTCCTTGGACACTGCTTGCCCTAAGAGAATACCTAAAGGGAAGCAGAAACCGGTATGGTGGTCCAGGGAGTTGGGAATCCTTCGTTCAGGGTGTAGGAAAGCATTCAATAGAGCAAAGGGCTCTAGGAAAGTTCAGGACTGAAACTCCTACAAGGAGTACCTTAAAAAGTATAAAAAGGAAATAAGGAAGGCGCGGAGGAGGTCTTGGAGACTATTCTGTGATAAAATAGAAGGTGTTTCGGAGATTTCGCGCCTCAGGAAAATCTTATCTAAGAGTCCAACGAGCCCTAGTTACTTAATTAAACCAGACGGGCTGTGGACAACGTCTAGTGGGGAATCATTGGCGCTTCTGTTGGATACCCATTTCCCAGGTAGTGTGGGTGTGTCGATGGAGCTTGGTAGGAATAGGGAAAAATTATTGTCGGGGTGCTCGGAGGAAATCATGTGCAAAAACCGGATCCTATTGGCACTAAACGGCTTTAAACCCTATAAATCGGCAGGCCCGGACGGTATCATCCCAGCGGAATTGCAAAAACACTCGTCGATCATTCTCCCATGGCTGGAGGTGATCTTCAGGGGGTGTCTAAAACTGAATTATATTCCTAGGAAATGGACGGAGGTTAGGGTGATTTTCATCCCGAAAACGGGGAAGAATTCACAGGCCTACCCAAAAGACCTAAGACCTATAACTCATCCTTTCTCTTGAAAATATTGGAAAGACTGATCGACGTGTACATACGTTCAAAAATAGAACCCAGTAATTCGGCGAAATCTCAGCATGCGTACTGGAAAGGGAGATCTGTGGACACGGCTCTGCATTCCCTGGTGCGAACAATTGAGGAATCAATCCACTTGAAAGATTACCGTATGGTAGCCTTCCTCGATATATGTCGTGTTTTCCATGAGAACTGCACTAGAACTCGATAAATTTTAAATTCCTTTTATTCTATGTAAATAGAAGAAAAATTAAATTCATAAAGTGATAATGTGTAGTGCATTTCACATAAATACACATTTTAAGTTGTTACAGCAATAAATAATGACAATTATAGCTTATGTTTTAGTTACACTGGATAAACCCATGAATTTATCGAGTGTAGTTGCGTGTAATGACGTCAGCAAGAAATAGGAAAATATTGATGAAATAACTGAAGGGGGAAATTTTTAAACTTAAAATATGTAATTTTATCAAGTACATTACACATTCGCGCTTTATGAATTTATTTTTTTTCGTTTTACATAGAATAAGAGGAATTTAAAGTTTATCGAGTTCTAGTGCAGTTCTCATGGAAAACACGGCTATAGAAGGCGCCTTTAACAATGTCAGGACGGAGGCAGTTCGGGAAGGATTGTCTTTCTTAGATGTGGACTACCCCTTAGGGAGGTTGATAAATCAGATGCTAGAATGCAGGATTATTAATGCGGATATGGGGTAATCCACCATTAGGAGGCGAGTGGTTAAAGGAACTCCGCAAGGTGGTGTTCTATCACCTCTTCCCTGGAACATAGTTATCAATGGATTACTTTTGGAACTGGAGGGGGAGGGAATAGGGGTGATAGCATATGCAGATGACGTAGCGATCGCGATCTCGGGGAAGTACCTAGGCACGATTAAGGAAGTCATGCAACACGCGCTCGTAATCATTACAAAGTGGGCCAGCAAATGTGAGCTGTATGATTCACCAAGAAATATAAAATTCCGGTAGTCGCCCCTCCTACCTTAAATGGCACGGCATTGGCATTTATTGATAAGGCCAGATTTCTGGGCATAATCTTGGACAGTAAGCTAAATTGGATGCCCAATATTTTAGAGAGAGTAAAGAAGTCCACCATGGCTCTGTACTCATGTAGGAACGCCGTCGGTAGGAGATGGGGTCTAAAACCAGAGCTGGTACACTGGCTCGTCACCGCTGTAGTCAGGCCGATTCTGATGTACGGGGTGAGTGTGTGGTGGCCAGCACTAAACAAGAAAACTCATAAGAATAAGATAGAGAAGGTACAAAGAACGGCCTGCTTGCTTATAAGCGGGGCACTCAGGACAACCCCTACACGTGCTCTTGAGGCTATGTTCTACCTTCTTCCTGTCGACATCTTTGGTAAGCAGAGAGCGGCAACTACGGCTGCACGACTCTCTGCCGTGTTTGAGTGGAAATGTCTTCAAACGGGCCACTCGACGATTGGCAGGTCGCTCAAGGCAAATGTGGGGAATAGTGGCCAAAGTCCCCAAATTTAAAATAAAATTATCTATAAATACGGGTTGTTCAATCGCATATCTCTCTATGTTTAATAACCAGAATGTTTCTAAAAATAGAAACATGTTATCTGTCAATTAATTTATAGTAATCTAGTACAAAAATTTAAATGGCGGCCAATTTAAAAATTACCCTCAAATTGGAACACCCGTTACAATCAACTCTGCCAAATGCCCAACAAAACGTGAGACAGGATGAGCACAGAAAGAGGAACGCTAATAAACATTCAAAAACCACCCAAACACATAGGTTAGGTTAGGTTGCGGTGGCCTTCCTAAGGAACGAGATAGACACAAAAATGGTCCATAGTCATATCACACACAAATTTTCTTAACTATACTTATTGAACCATCCAGAGCTTAGAACGAAGCGCTGAATACACCTGACGTACCTAAATCTCATTGAAATCTGCCAGGTTGCTGAGGAGACCCAAACACATACCAGATAACCAATCGATAAGCACAAAGCCATGCTAAACGCCTCAACCAGCCTACCAGAGACATAGACACCCAAGCCCTACCACACATAGCCACACAGCCCTACATACCACTACAAAATGACCCAAACATTTGCGCAACGCGCAATTCTACAAAATATTAATTATTGATTCCCAATATTATGACGACTCACTTTAAAGCGTGCGTTACTTGCAGAACTAATTTAAACAAAAGTCGTTTACGTCAAACGTATTGCCGCCGCTGGATTGCATCGCTGAACGTCTGATAGCGCCACGACTGCCATTTATGCAGATTCGTCGGTTGAGGTACGAGACTGGAAGCTACGGCATCGTGGGACATGTTTCAACAACTACCGAGACAACTAGATGAAGATTACACGTTTAACGTCAACATCAAGAAACACACGATACAGAAGACTTCTTATCTGTCTGGTTTTGTGAAGAAGGCGACGGTGATGAGTTGGTTGAATTACATTATTAATACTCAATTATACAAGCGCTTCAACATTACGATAAATCCAGCATCGCTTAATGAAGGCAACTGGCAGCGACAAACCGATGAAGGAAATTTCTCACAGAACGATCTGGACATTTTAGAAAAGATAGAACACAATAACGATGCCGAGTTGTTGATTGGTCATCAACACACCATTATTATTATTATTATGGGGGGCCATGCGGGCGATCAGCCACTTCGCACTGCGACCTAAAAGATCTATTGTGCTGGCCCCTGCTTAATTATCCGTCCAGTCAATATTCAGGTTCTTAATGAACCTGACAATACTGCCTCCCGGTACGTGATACATACTATCTGGGCTTATTGCTCTCCCTCCTAGATGTTTACTACAGCATGTAGTTCCGCTAGAAAGACGGTAGCATTGGAGCTCAAGGACCTCGAGAGGGTTGTCCCACTCCCGTATATTCCTACTCCTGCCCCGTATTCCGTTTGATTTTACTCTTACGAGTTGCTCGGAATTGCAAATCACCTGTAGGTCACCCAGCTTTACTACAGGAAGGCTAAATAAAACTGGAGGGTGCCTGGTATCCAGAGTCCGCATATTTTGGGCTGATTAACCTATCAGCCATTCATCTTTCGGCATATGCTGTTCCACCTTAGATTAGGGTTTTTTGTCAAGGTGTTCTCCTTTAGCGCCGTACTTTAGCCTTTGCCAAATGGCCAAAGATGTGCCAAGTGGCCTTAGTTACCAGTGGTTGCCACAAGGAGGCAGTACGTACACTTGCGAATTGTGAACAGGTTACCCCTTACACAATTGTACCCATCACGCAGCTGCCTAATGACAAAACCAGAACAGCACACGTGATGCGCACCCTACTGGAAGGTTACGGAGCTGGTAGATTAATCTACTCAACTTTGATCCCCCCGCCAATAGACGCCAAACCACCATCAACACACCATTATATGGAATGGAGTTCAGTGCTTAGATATAGCTCCCGGTATGTATGTAGTGAGGTGCGCGGTCATGATCGTTGTGGAGTCACACCACAACATATATTGTACATGGCGATGAAGATATTAAGGTTACGTGTAACGGAAGGACTGTATAACACGTTCAAGTGCCAGGGATTGACCACCAACATTACACGCTTGATGATCGGAAACCGACAATTTTTAGGGGAGTGCGTTGAAAAGAATTTGTCTTTTTTGAAGTCGATACCTAACTTGGTACAATATTGGGCTCAGCGTAAGAAAGTCTTATTTGCTATGATTAGGCAGTTAGGCAAACCGAATATGTTTCTTACGTTAAGTGCTAATAAAATCCGTTGGCCGCCCTTGTTGCGTACGTTACATAGATTTCAAACTTGCCTAGGAGCCGACCTATTGGAAGATGACCTATTGGATCCGTTGCAACAATTAAATGCCCTGCAGCGTACGAACCTTGTCAATGAAGACCCAGTAACTTGCTGTATATACTTCGATCGTCTGGTGAAAACCATAACCATCATAGGCAGCTTGTCATTACCTAAAGGCTTCAATGCTTTTGGTCGATATCGAGTCGTCGATTATTTCAAGCGCATTGAATTCCAATATCGAGGTAGTCCACATGCTCACACACTTATTTGGCTGGAAAACGATCCCAGAGAAACGGTTAGTGGACAGATGCCTGAGACAGTAAAACTAATTACCGACCTCTGCTCCGTGTTCAATGACGACAGTATGTTGAGCGAGGCACAGTATGCGCGACAAATACACAAGCACACGTTTACGTGTTATAAAAAGAATAACAAGTGCTGTCGATTTAATATTCCATACTGGCCAATGGAAAAAACCAAGAATTTTAATACCTATCACCAAAGGCGACAGTCGGCGGGAAATTTTTGTTAAACGCGCGTGAAAATTGCGGGAGCTACTGGAACAAAAATCTTATGATATGTTGGACATATTCTTAGTTGACGGAAACGTAACATTGCCGTACTATTTGGGGTGTGTGCGGGCATCGATTAATCGACCATCTGTTATGTTTAAGCGAGGAATGAGACAGCTATGGACAAATTCTTTTAACCCATGGATCGCTAGCGTGTTGAACTCGAACATGAAGTTACAATTCATATTAGAGGAGTACTCTTGTGCAGCGTACGTCGTCGAATACGTGAACAAAACCAATCGAGGCATATCCAATTTTCATCGTCAATTGATCGAGTTGCAGAGCGAGAACCCGGATCATGATTACACCACTCTTCTTAAGACAATCAGCATCAAGATGTTAAATAGTGTCGAAATGAGCAATCAGCAAGCGGCTTGGTATTTGCTGCGTATGCCAATATCTGAATCAAGTCGTGAAGTACTAAATCCCACAAATCAATCAAGCACATGAACGACGAAGGAGTAGCTGAAGACTCTACAAATGTGTGGACTTCGAATATTATCCAAAAGTATGAATTACGAAACGGCATGAATGAGGTTTGCCTTGCAGATTTCGCGGCTTGGTACTCGCCAGCTAGAACTTACCGAGCAACGACCATCGCCACAACTATGACATCTGATGTTGATAGTAAAACATACAACCGATTTGCGCAGACTCACAATTCTACGCACAACGCGTATGTCGCTTGTGCAACCACAGGCAAGGCTGCAGTGGCCATAAACGGAACGACAATATATTCTGCATTCAGAATAACCATGGCCAGAAGACAACAAAGCAGCTTGGGACATGAAGCACTGCAAGCTTATCGCAATGTTTTCGCTAATGTAAAAGTAATAATCATTGATGAGGTTAGCATGATGAGCGAAGATCTGCTGAATATCGTACATGCACGCCTCACTCAAATCACAGGAAACTTCGACGAACCGTTCGGCGGGATGCACATAATCTTCTGCGGCGATCTGCGGCAACTGCCACCAGCTAACGCTACTCCCATCTACAAGCCGTACAAACAAGCAATTGCGGGAGCAGTGCTCTGGCATTCGCTGCGGAGTATTATCTATTGGGACAAGTTATGCGCCAAAGTGATGTGATATTCTCGACAATCCTGACGAAAATTGGTAACGGTCAAGCTTTACTTTCCGAAGAAAAAGCGTTGATTAACATACGCTTTCGAACAATTAATTAATGCCGAGAAAATGTACCAGGGGCGATCAGGCTCTTTAATGTAAACCGAGATGTTGATGGTTTCAACTCCAATGCATTCGAATCTACGACCGATTGCATCTCCGATGAAACGTTCTCGGGGTACAGGACTCAATAAGAGTTGACGAACTTCCGCAACGATCTGTTAAAGAAGACTGTGATGGAGACTAGTGTTTTGCCATATTTACTGCGATTGTGCGTTGGTATGCCGTACATGATAACAACAAACGTAGATGTGGCCGACGGCATTGTTAACGGAATGATCGGCGAACTGTAGCATATCGAACAACCTCTGCTCGGAGAGATATTAGATTAGTTGATATAGACGACAATATAGACCATGTAGCGGTAATTGTGGGACAATCGAGTTGTGGGGTGAGCCGATTGTGGTTCCAGTTCGACAATGACAAAATTGGTGCAATATTACGCCTGAAGGCTAAACCATACGTCGTGAGCAAATCAGTGTCGCCTAGTTGGACCGATTTCCAAGCGATCGGCTACCATTCAGTTAAAAGGTACTGTGAAATGTAGAAGACTCCAGTTCCCCTGCGTGCCAGCATGCGCAATGACCATACATAAATCGCAGGGTAGTCCACTACAACAAGTCACAAGATCAGCAGTTGGTTTATGTAGCATTATCGAGAGTCATGTCAATCGATGGCCTCTTCTTAACCAATGCTAATGATGATTTTACGTTCTACCACAAGGTGGAGAATAACAATCCAAGACTTCGGCATTTGCGATCCGAATTAGCAAGGCTAGACAATCATCGCATGCAAACATTAGGCGGTCAAATGGTCGAACTTCTTAATACAAAGGCGCCGTCGAATTTATGCTGAATGAGTCACAATATGCCAAATGTAGTGGCAGTCACAGTAAAGACATCGAAGCTGACCCTGTCTAGAGTTCCGTGGGCATTTTAGCATTGAGCGAAACTTGGATGGGATACACTACTGGTGTGGCTATTATTATCGAGGGCTTCAAATGCGTCTCGCTGCATAAGCGTGGAAAGATAAACGCAGGAGGTGTCGCAATTTACGAGAAAAGGAATGCTGTAACTGCGCTTCGGCGCAAACACTATGCTCAAGTGGAATAATGGCAATACCTCAAATATCGCAGACATCGATGACTTCGGCAATATCTGTGCGATAAGATCCAACATCAACGGTAAGCAATGCCTAATCATCACTATATATTTATCGACACACATAACATCTAAGCAAGCACAAGAGTTTATGCTGCGAAACTTGGCATGTTACACACGCAAGTTTGCACAGATATTTAGTAACCTAGACGAGTTGTGGAATATACCAATAATTCTTACCGGCGATTTCAATATATACATCAGTTTTTCGGATAACCATTGGTTTCTTGAATTTATGCCATCCGAGTTCCAGATGAGCTTAGCTATTGATCCGGATAAACACACGACGCTGGGAAACACGACTATTGATGCGATATTTACGCGTGGCATCCAACTGTTTCATACAGTTTCCTATGTACATATCTTATTTCTCATACCACCGACCGCTATTTGCCATAATTAAGAGCCCACCGACCTCACCAGCAACAATTACTTCAGAAACAGCAGAATGAACATCTTCGCTGTATAAAATAACTTTATCACGTACACAGAAAATAAAAATAATTAAATAAATAAAAATGTATAAATATAAAAATAATAACATTAACAACATCCATTGCGTATTTTTTGGTGATTCCCGAATACGCAGGACCAAGCTAAAACAGTTGTGCACCGAAATCAGCCTAACAGACGTCAACAACACTTGTGTAAATTTCATGGAAGAAATCAAAACACACATAAATGACACAGAACTGTAAAACTCGATGCATCAAGAAGAGAAAGCGCTCATTGATAAATTGCGTAGATAGAAAGGCTCGGAAAAGATCTATGACAGCCTCCAAAACCTCCATGAAAACGAAGACCACATTTTTCACGTGGTCAAGTGTAAAATAGCAGTTATAAAATCCAATTTTTAAACACGTGCAAACCAAAAAAATAAGGTGCTCATAAATAATTGCGACAAGTGCAAGAAGTTACAATCGTTTTGATAAATTTTGATTTTGAAGGAAAAAAACAAACCCTTTAACTTTTGGTTAAAGATATCGCGCCAAAGAGTCGAGAAATGGCAGTTAAGTGAAAAATAAAAAATTCACATAACATAATATACAACAGTATGCTGCCGTGCTAAGCATGTTTTACTTATCTACAAAAAACGAATTTTGAGAAAATTGATGTTAAAGTTTTGAAATCAGTGCATTTTGCATTAAAAATGAAAACTATTTTTCTTATCACGTGTTTCTCAATTTAGTTTTAATTATTTTTTTTAGTTTTAATGATAAAGTTTGTTATTAGCTATCGATTGGCATCAATAACTCAATTTGGCCAAAAATGTAGTTAAGTAAAATATGCTTAGCACGGCAGTATGTAGAGCAGTTGTGAGTAGATAATTTAGCATAGACACCGACCACAGATACTTAAAATGGGCGCAAATCTACTAGTTACAGGAACTTTCATTATAATGCGATTATTATTACGAGACTAAAAAAGAAAAAAAATTACGTGTACCATTTATTCGATATGAAATATTTTCAACTCGACCTTTTTATGCTGTGAAAGCAAATGCAAAACTACCGTAAAAGACAGAAAAATTTTCCTCAATCTAGAATGAACGCAGAAAATACATTCAAACAATACAGTAGTATTAGTTCAACACATAAATATAGGGGAAATTTTTAAAGGGGACGAATAAATTTTCCTTATTTTTACCCTCAAAAAGGAGACACAATTTTTTGTTTATTTTACTTTAATTTTCCTATTCAATAACATTGTTCATGGAATGTTAAGGAATTTCTTAAAGTGTATAGTAAAAAAGTTACAACCATTCTCTAGCTCCATTAAATTTATTCGTTTTTACCAACTTCTATGCGGAAATATTAAATATTGACATATCGACCATACATACGAGTATATGAACATTTTACAGTCCATAAATGCATATGCATATCATCACGTATAGTTGTAAGCAATTTATAATGACCGACATTATTGTGTGTTTTAACAATTTTTTTTATAAACGTACTGAGATTTTATTATCCGAGATAAATACCATCCTGTATGTGAGTAGTAAAAAAATAATTGTTCACACATTGTTTAACCTACTCCAACAATATGGAAAATATTAGTTTTCTATTTTTGAAAATTGTATAGATCTAATTGAAATAATCTTTCAACGTTAATTTATAAATCGAACTAATCAGGTACATCCAAATTAAAGTTATTTTCAGGTAATTAAAAAACTTCACGGATTACACCATGTCGTGAATCTATGACGAACGGATGTTGTTTCATTTTATGTTCGTGATTTAAATTTTAATTCGATCAAAAGCTCTATTTCATAGCAAACAAACCTTAATTCGAATATATCCGACTTTAATTTTCGTTTTAGTGAGGTTTAAATAGGCAACCATTAATATGGGTCAGTCATATGGTATTCCCACCGTATCAGTTACCTTCATAGCATCGAAGTGGTTCATGCCAAACCACCGAAAACGTTCTGAGCGATTATAAACGTTTCGACCAATTCGCGCTTAAAATAATGGCGATGTACCAATAATGGTGGCATGAAGCTGGTTAATTAAATTCTGGAAATTTCCAGTTCAAGAAACCAACTAGAAGCGTTGATGAAATTGTTTGATCAATTGATATTTACGGGAAAATGTAGATACACTGCTCGATAACAATATAACATGGCAGATGCTACGGTCTTCGAGGATATCACTTCCCATAATAAATTTTATAATTTTAAGACTAAATTCTATTTAAAAAGGGAATAATTATTCCTTTTATTTAGAATAAACAGCTTTCTGAAATGTTTCTGATTGGAATACCTTTTGGTTGGTTTGTTGTTGGCTCCAGGCTAGCTCATAGAATATCAGTTAAAAGTATTCAAGTGAAAAGAGAACGAAGTTTCGGTCAAAATTAAAAAGTTGGCTCAGTCAAAATAGTTTTCGACTAAACTCTTTTCAACAAGATAGTTCAATCAAAAAACTGAAAAGCAATTCAGCTCAAAACGTTTTGTACTGGAATTCTTTTTAGGAATTTTGATTAATGTTTTTCTGGGTATTACTATTATGGTTTTATATTTTCATGAATAAAACACACAATTTAACTTCATAAAATAAACATAAAGACACATGCTTTTTTATTATATTCTTCCTTGCCCTTAATCGTACAACTGAACTACAATCGCCATATGGAAAATTCATTATCATTGATATGTTAAATCTAATATGGATATACTCGTAGATTAGAATATTTTCCAAATAACATCTTCCCTTTTTTCATTAAAACTTATAAAATTCACTTTACGCACATAAGTATTTAAACGAAATGATAATGAATTTACTATAAAAAATTAAATTAAAGAAACTATTACTAGTAACGCTGATAATCACTCAAGTGAACTTTTTCTTTTATTTCCGTTAACATATTCGGCCAGAAAATATTATCCCCTGCCAACTTGATCGACGTCTCTATGCCGTTATGTGCAACGTGAACTTTCTCAACCATAATTTTCCGTAGACTATAAGGAATTAATATTTTACAATTTCTAAATATCAATCCATCATTCCATCCAATTATAATATAATGGTCTTTCGTCAGGGACCTCATGTATTCGATTTGTCCATCCATTACAAATGAAAGGAATTAATTTTTGCAACGACTGATCTTTCATGGTTTCTGTTTATATGTTATCAACAGAGCGGTTTATGATCGGTCTTTATCAGAGTTGTTACATTGCCAACGATGAGCTGATCGAATCGTACACATGCAAACATTATGGCCAACAACTCTTTCTCGATGAAGAACAACAACTCCTAATCCAGTGCTGCTTGAATCACACTCTACAGTTAGCTGTTTTCCGACTTCAAAATATTTTAGAGATTTTGTATCGGCAATTAGCATTTTCAATTTTTGAAAATCATGTTCTATATTGAGAAAGACAGCTGAATAAATAGCCGAATTATTTTTACTATTTAACAAAAACTTAACCTCACTTTTTTTTCATATTTTTGAGTTTTATTTTAGGAAGGAATTTCAGTCATAAAATAAAGAAACCAAAAGATATTTTAGTCTGAAAATGTGTGACAGAAATACCTTTCAAGAAGGTTGTTCAGTCTAAATACATAAAATTTTTTTGACCGAAAAAAAATTTTTTTGGGCTCAAATTCGTTTTTTAAAGAAATTTTAGTCATAAAATTTGTGTGAGAAATTTTATGACTGAAACTCCTCTCGTTTCTTATAAAGGATACCTGGTTGAACGTCGGACAGTTATCAACTTATAAAGGATACCTTCCGAATCGAAAAACCCAAGCCATACTCGATTAATGCAATCAAACAATCACAGGTATCAGTCATTTGCATGAACTATGGAGGCATTGCTTTTTCAAACCACGTAATATTGGCATCGGCGAATTTATTCTTTAAAAATGTTTGGAAGGATTCGTGAAAGTAGCATCAGTCACAATCCTCAGTGCTCTGATTCTCTAAAAACTAAGATCGTGTGTAAACGTGAAAATTTGTAAAAGGCAAAGCTGCGATTTGTGATTTGACTACATTGGGTCTAATCTTCGCCGTAATTAAGTTCAAATGGAGTCAAATGGACAAGTACAGGAAAGGTAAATCCTACTGTTGACGAAGAGAATGTGGAAGACGAATTACAACAATGTCTTAAAAGCTTCCTGGCAAATTTACCTAACTGTAATACACTATAGACCCAGCTGAAAACAAGCTTGTGAACAAGATGAGGATTCATCTATTGTTCAAAAAGAGAACCAAGTGAACAATTTATTAGGTCTCTAGCTCACTGTAATCATTATTATTTGCGTCCTTGCAAAATCATCGAGTGCATTTCAAAAAAGTTGTCTGTTCTGCATTTGTACAATCGACAAACCATATTCCAATCACAATTCCATTTTATTGATCGATGGTCGCGCCAGCAAAGTATCAAGAAATCGTTTAATTCGTTATCGCTTTAAGCAACTTTTCCACTAAATTCTACTAAAGAGAAGTGGATTGCGGAAATTTGATGATGTTTAAGCAACATTCAAGGAGCTAATTTTATTTATCCTCACAAACTTGTAGTCGAAATTACTTGAAAGCAGTGTACCGCTCAAATCATGACGAAATTAATCCCGCAGACAATTCTGATTGGGCTTAATAAGCATAAGCACGCTTTATCGTGAAATCCTCATTTACCCTTCCAGTGGCACTCGGATAGCTGATCAGCAAGGTAAAAGAAATGCTGCGATACAAGGTAGCAGCGCCGATATTTTCTAGACTTTCTTACTACATTACACCTTTGAATAAAACTTGAATCGTTACTGAAATGTCGTGAATAAAATTATAACTATAATAACTATGACTTCAATTTAAATCTTAAACTATCTAAAATGAATTATTTTTTAATTCTCAATGTTTTTCTAGGTTAATCTCATAATTAGAAATAGGATCGACGCATGACCCACCTCTAATTTCCTGGGCATGGTTTCTCTAAGTCTGACAAACCTTTAGAAGTGAAAGCCACTATTCTAGCTTCCTTTATATTGTTTTCTTGCATTAATAATCCTCCTAGACCATATGGAGTAGTATCGGCTTAATCAATTACGTAAGTAACGTTTAAAACCGCAATACTACAGTTGCTAATAAAAAGTTTTTGTGTTGTAAAAAACAATTTTTTGGTAATTCGCGAAATCCATTTCCGCGGGTAAATATCTTTGACATTGCGTGCACCCCTTTTCCGTTAGTACGCCGAATAAGCCGGATACCTCCTCTCCTATAGATAGTCCGGGCGCAAGTACCGGCGGTAAGGTCATTTTTACTACAACCGAATCACAGTTGCAAGGTATAATTGACGCTCGAATCGTGGCAATCAAAAATGCGCAAAATATGAATAATTTATAGAGGAAAATATTGGTTTTTCGGGACGCGAACGAGCAAAATGAATGAATTTACAAGTATCCAAGGTTTCAAATAACCTTGTGGCACATGTGGCGTTCAAACCACCTCAACCGCTACTTTCTCGAAATCCGATAGTATGGTTTGCTATATTAGAGCACCAGTTTAATGTTGCTAACATTAAGTCCACAAAGAATTCGCATGCAGTCGGGGCGTTAGACTACGTGAGAAAGGAGCTTATCCGTATATACTATTTAAACAAAAAATTATCAAAATTCTTGGCGGGAACTGGAAACAAAATTACCCAAAATTTGACATGGATTATCTTTAGGCGATCATAAACCATAACAACTTTTTAATATCTTCAAATTAAATGCCGGGATACTGTCAGTGAGCAGGACATCAACTAGTTATGAATGGACGGACCCTTTATCACAACATGATCAAGTAGTGTTGACGTCTTTCACAAATGACGAGCGGACAGCATTGTGGAAACTCTGACATACCTAAATGTAAACACCATCATTTAGTGTCACGCACTGTTTGGAGACACGCGGCCCACATTTAGCTTGCAAAATTACTACCAGATAAATTAATAATTACTAAAACACATTCCGGTTTCATGATGGCGCAAGGAATTAGACGACCTAGTAATAGTTCAAAATGGACGCGAAAGCCAACGACGTTGAAATTCGAACAACTTCCAATTGCTTTTAATTCTTCTAAATTATTATTTTAAGATATTTCAACAGCTAAAACACGGCTATTTATTCCATCTTACTTTCAGCCAATCGCTTTTAATTCTTTCCACAATTTATCTCATCCGGTAGTTACGAGTAAATCGTCGGTAAAAGTATTAACAAAAAATTTCATTTGGCCTTCAATTGACAAAGATGGTAAAATTATGGCTTAAAATTGTTTAGCTTGTCAAAAATCTATAAGCATGCAAAATCTCCTCTTGGTAAATTCGATCTAGTATCGCAGCGTCACTGAAGTTCAGCTCGAGATTATCGGTCCACTTGCAATATCAGACAATCAGAGATACTGAATAACTTTCATCGATAGATATACACGATGGCCGGAAGCAATCCCAGTTCCCGACATTACCGCCGCTACAGTGGCACGTTTTGTATTTTCAACGTGGATAGCACAATTGTTTTGTCCCAGAATGAATTGTATCTGATCACAATTCGAGCTACAAATCTTTGAAGAATTGTATAAATTTGTGGAATTCGGACACAAACGAACAACAAGCTGCAGTCATAAGTATAATGGCTGATATAAAGATGGCATTGAAAAGTAAAAATGGGCATTAAGTGTTACAATAAAATTAAGTGTCACAGTACAGGGGTGACATGTTCTACCATCACTATTTTCGATGTTCGGTTGGCTTTGTTTCTCTTTTTTCAAGAACAAAATTGTACGCTGTTTCGCTTATTTTATTACGTTTTTTTATTATGCTTTCGACTTGTTCAATTCATCGTGCTATTTATTCTCCACTTCATCACCAAAATTTTTTTTTGCGATACTTTATCGATTACGATGGAATTAAATAATATAGAAAATTATTCTAATGGACGGAGATCGCAATAGATAAAGCGTGATTAAGAAAACGAAAAAAAGAGATACAATGTTCGATCGAACATCGAAAATAGTGATGGTAGAACATGTCACCCCAGATAAGCCGTTCATTAACAAGAATTTGAAAACTGGTTTCCACAAAATGTTAAGGCACTGAGAAAATCACTACAACCACGTTATTTAGGACCATATTTAGTGATTAGTTGTAAAGAAAAAACTTTTTACGTGAGGATTAACAGTAAACAGGTTAAAGTGTCCAGAGATCAATTAAAACCGACATACATAGAAGTTCATACCGACGATGTAATTTCAAGTGCCAGGGTTGGAAAAAACCCGGGTTGTTTAAAAACAAACCCGACCCGGTGGGTTTTTCGGGTTTTTTATTCAAGTGTTAGAATTCAATTACAAAATTAACTTTTTTTCACCCATTTGTATGTTGGTTTTATATTGAAAAGACAAGGATGATTCTATTTGTTTACATTTTTTTATATTAGGATTTAATGGTTTGTGTGTAGTCGTTGAAAATGGAAAGGTTTTCTTTTTTCAATTTATTTTAAAATCTAGAGATATTTTCTTCTATGATTTTAAAACCAAATCTATGAAACATATTAAACATGCAAATTAACAATTCATTATTAAACTTATTAATCGAAACTACCAATTTTACATTGGTTCTTATGGCAAACAGAAAAATGTTCACCTCTCTTGTAGAAAGCTTGTATTTCTACTTTACGGCTATGATTTATTAAGATGGCTATGCAAGAAGAAACCAATATGTAATCAGAAACAAGTTTATTAATCAAATTATAAAAATGTTCAGTTTGATTTTGCACAATAAAACACGATTGCACAGGAATCAGGAATATTTTGAATATCGAAACAATAATTTGCTTCTCGATCATATTTTACTTTGTGCCTGTTCACACAGTATGTAGTAAAAATTTACATCATCTTCTTGTTTCTGGCTTATAAGCTATGGTAGAGGAACAACTATTTGTGTTTCATTTATATATATGCTCCTTCCGTTTTCTAGTGTTAGTTCAATTTTTTAGAAATCATGTTTAATCGTGCCTTGAAAAGGAAAATACTCCAATCATTATTAAAGTGAATTTTAGTGAGGAATGTTGTGAGTTTATTGAATCGTATATTTTAAAACTAAGTAAAACTAATGTAAGTATGTACATCTAATTAAAATAAATAAATATTTAGTAGTAAAATACAGGATTGAATTTGGAAATATTCCCCATAGAAATATAGAATGCCTCGAGGAAGTGGACATAAAAATGCTGCTGAGTGGAATAACTTAGTCCATATCGAAAATTCTACAAAAGTAAAGTGTAGGCACTGTGATCGTAAAATTAGCAACAAAGTAGAGCGCATAAGAGCACATTTATTAAATTGTAACAAAAAAATTACAACATGCGATAGTGATACGGATACTGATACTGACATTTCAATTGGAAATACGTCTTGAACAAAATTGTGGCAAAATTTTTTTTCGCGAATATCATTGCTTTTAACATGGCTGATAACAAACATTTTAAAGAAATGATAGAATCTCTACGACCTGGATATTCTGCCCCTAGCAGAAAACAACTAGCTGATAAGCACCTTCTTGAAATTGATGAAGAAATAACCGATCATTAAATAACTGAATTGAAAGATTCCAGTTTACACTCATTTTAGATGGATGGACGAACACTTCAAATGATCCACTTATCGCGTGTTCAGTCCATAGTTTTGTAATAGTTGTATGTAATAGTTTTTTGTATTGTAATAGTTTTTTATTAAGTGCAGAGGACACCGGGTCTGAAAAAAAACCTGCTGAATATTGTGTTGCTGTGGCAGAAAAATCAATTAACTTCATAAAAACTAAATACAATAAAGAACTATTCGCCTGTTGCTCGGATAACGAAAACAAGATGAAAAAAATGAAGGATATATTAGAGGAACGCCATGGGATTTTTTCTTATGGGTGCTCAGCATACATGATCTATCTTCTATACAAAGATATAATTCCAGTAGAAGTTACCAAACAAATAATAAGTGTACAGAAATACTTTAGAAATCACCACCAGCCACATGGATGGTTAAAAGAAAAACATGGAGTTATGCCTCAACTACCAAATGATGTAAGGTGGAATTCTTATGATGATTGCTTAACAACATTTATTGATAATTTTCACCTCTATTCACAAATAAGGTCAGAGCATTTAAATGAATTTTATAACGATATCCACAAAATTTTAAATAATGTACAATTGTACAACGGGGCCTTAAATCTTCAACAAATGTTATCTCAAATAAAAATAGCATTAGATGGTCTGCAAGGTGATTCCACTTTAATTGCCACAGCTGTCAAAATCTGGTATAATTTTCTAAATAACGAGATCTTATTAACAAAAAGGCCTTTAATTGAAAAACGAATGAAAAGTGTACTCACTCCGGCTCACTATTTAGCAAACATGATGCATCCAAAATATATGGGCAAACTGCTTAGTGAAGAAGCAGAGAGTGCAGCAGAAGACTGGATAAGCCAAAAACACCCTACCTTTTTGGCACACTGTTTGCCATTTAAAATTAACGATGAAGAATACTTCAAAGAATCTATGTTCAAACCGGAGGTGCTCGAAAAATTAAGCGAAAAAAAAGGGGTGGAAAATATTACACGTAAAAAACGAAAAATTTTCAAAGTTGACCGAAAATATTTGCAATTTTTTTGTGTCACTAATGAACTGCCCAGCAAGCTCGGCTTCAATTGAAAGAATTTTCTCAACCTACGGTTTAATTTGGAATAAACTGAGAGACCGACTTGGTTTCGAAAAGGCGTTATCTCTAGTCAAAATTTATCGGCACTTAAGATCTGCAAAGTTATTAATTTGAATTTATTTATTTTTTTTATTATTTAGTGAATTATTTATATTGTATTGATCAATTTTGTTTTTAATTTTTCATATCTGTGTTATGTATTTGTTCCTTATACATTTATTATAGTTACCTTATTATTAAGTATACAATTTAATTAATGAATTTTTGAAACACCTATCCTCTTTATGTTCTAAAGAATGTATTTTATAAAATCATAAGTTAAAAATATGTAATTGAATTTGTTTCCATCCTCCTCCATCCACCATCATCAAGAAAATAATAAACCAAATTCATTGGCACATCATAGAAGGAAGAAAAGCGGTCAATAAACTCAATTCATCAGTCAACAAAGTGAGGGCATTTTTGTTTTTCTTTGTCTTCAGTAGTGCGGTTATTCGCTCGCGGATTTCGTCCGATATCATATTCGACATTAGTTCACAAGATTTAGTTTCATATTGTGTATATTGTACATATTTATATAAGATTTCGGGATATAAATCGTAAGTCGTTTAGTCATGTCTTCAGACAACGAAAATAGTGATAAAGGGGCGAGCACAAGTAAAAGTGATGGCGAAGCACCTCCTGTCGAAGTTAAGTCACGTGGTAGTTTCGTTGAACGTGTTACGATTATAACACCTCCATTTCGGTGTGAGATGCCGGAACTTTAGTTTGCCCAAATGAAGGCACAATTGAAGAACGCTAGCATTACGCAACAACAAACAAAATTTATTATCGTCACAGCGTGTCTCGATCAAAGAACGTTAAATACCGTTAGCGATATTGTTTTACAGACTGCGACTCACAAGCAATATGACGATTTGAAGCAAGCATTAATTTCCCGATTAGCAGAGTCAGCGGATACTAAGTTACAAAAGCTTTAAAAGGTTTTGGACTTGGGAGACAAAAAACCAACCCAATTGTTGCGAGAGATAAGAAACTTGGCGGATAAACAAATAACTGATGAATTATTAAAAATACTGGGTGGGTTCAACGTTTACCACAACAAATACAAATTATTTTGGCATCCAGTACGGAAAATCTAACGAATTTGGCAGTTAGGTTAGGTTAGGTTAGGTTGGAGTGGCTGCTTACGCACACTTAGACCGAATTTGGCAGTTACGGCCGACAAAATTTTAGAAGCATATTTAAACGCAAATGTGATGTCAGTATCAAGCCAAAGGGAAAGTAGACCCGTAGTGTCGGTTACAAATAATTCAAGAGCTTCTCAGTCTGATCTTGAGATTAAAATTCAGGAACTTATACTGCAAATTAAAGGCTTGAAGACATAATATAGAAATAACGGGGCAAATGGTTCAAGACGACGCTCTAGATCTCGATCAGCGGGAACGAAAGGACACACGTTATGCTGGTATCATTTCAAATTCAATGATAAAGCAGCCAAATGCGTTAAGCCTTGTGCTTACGTACAAGCGTAACGACATGCGAGGGGGATAATCGTGCTAATTGTCGTCTTATCATATACGATGTCTCTAGCAAACGCAGTTATTTAATTGATACGGGAGCCGAGGTATCTGTAATTCCACCATCGTTCCATGAAAAACAAAAGGGTAAAAATGATTTCACTCTTTCCGCTGCAAATTCATCGCAAGTTAATACATATGGTACTCGGATTTTAAAACTTGATTTAGGCCTTAGAAGGGATTTTAGTTGGACGTTCATAATAGCAGATGTTTCCAAGCCAATAATCGGAGCCGACTTTTTGAAGAAATTTGGTTCATTAGTTGATATCAAACGGAATCGCATAATTGGAAGGACAATTAATATAGTGTCTTCATCATTGGCTACTATTAATGCCATGGCTGTCGATACAGGAATCAAACTTCTGTTAAACAAATTTAGTGAAATTACAATTGATAGAGCAGTTATTAGACCAATAAAACATGAAGTTACTCATTTTATAAAAACCAAAGGTCCACCAGTGGCAGCAAAAGTTCGTAGACCCGCTCCGGATAAATTAGCTACAGCAAAGATAGAATTCAACTACATGCTTCAGGCAGGAATCTGTAGACCATCGGATAGCCCTTGGGCCAGCCCACTGCATTTGGTTAGAAAGAAAGATGGTGACTGGAGACCCTGTGGTGACTACCGGTAACTCAATGCTGTTACTCAACCTAACCGGTACCCCATACCACATCTCCAGGATTTTGCCCATCAACTGCGGGGCTGTATTATATTTTCTACATTGGACCTGGTACGGGCATATCACCAGATACCAGTGGAACCGCCGGACATATCGAAGACGGCTATCATAACGCCTTTCGGGTTGTTCCAGTTCACTCGAATGGGATTTGGTTTAAGGAACGCTGCGCAATCGTTCCAACGAATTGTCCTTTCTATTTTTAGCGATATTAATTATTGCTATACATATATTGATGATTTTTTGTTCGCTTCACGAGATATGGAGGAACACATGATCCACCTGGAACAAGTTTTTCAAAGATTACAAGATCACGGATTAATTATTAACGTAAATAAATGTGTATTCGCTAATAACGAAATAAATTTTTTGGGCCACACCATTAATAAATCAGGTATTAAACCTATGTTAGAACGCGTTCAAGCAATATCCTATTTTCAACAACCAGAAACAATAAAAGAATTACGACGCTTTATGGGAATGACCAATTTTTATCGACGCAGGGCTTTCGAAACATGCAAACAGTAGTTGATCGACGCAACAATCCTTGCACATCCAGACACTAAGGCGCATCTAGCGGTGATGGTGGATGCACCAGATTTCGCAATTGGTGCAGTAGTTCAGCAAAGAGTAGAGGGTATTTAGCAGCCTTTAAGTTTTTACTCGATCAAACTTTCGGATACGCAGAAACGCTATAGCGCTTATGATCGTGAGCTATTAGCGGCCTACGCAGCTTTTAAACATTTTCGTTTTATGCTGGAGGGTCGCACTTTTACTTTATACATGGATCATAAGCCAATAATTTATGCACTTCAGCAAAATCCAAGTAAGGTTTCACCTAGACAATTTAGATATTTGGATTTTATCGGACAGTTCACTAGCGACATTCAACGTATCTCGGGTAAAGACAACGTTGTCGCGGACACTCTATCGCGCATTTGCAAAATCGATTTACCAGAATCAATTGATTACACGAGGATTGCCGATTTACAGAGCCAAGGTACCGAGTTACAGGAACTAATTGAAACAAACAAATCGCTTGAATTTAAAAAGTTTCCAATATTGAATTCAGACAAAACTAATTTTTGTGACGTCTCTACAAAGATTATTAGGCCGTATATACCAAAAGAATTCAGGAAAACGATATTCGATATAGTATACGGTTTATCACACCCCGGAGTTCGGACTACTACTAAAATGTTGGCTAGTAAATATATTTGGACATCAATCAACCAAGACGCTAGAGAATGGGCTAAAGCTTGCGTGGGTTTTCAAAAGTCAAAAATACAACGTCATACCAAGAGTCCAGTTGGCCAATTTCCATTAGTTAGTAAACGGTTTGAAGAGATTCATATAGATTTAATTGGTCCAATGCTAACGTCAAATGAAATGAGATATTGCATCACAACAATAGATCGATATACTCGCTGGCCATAGGCCACTCCAGTGGCGGATATCAGAGCACAAACAGTTGCAAGTGCAATTTATAATGGTTGGATCGCAAGATTTGGCATGATAGAGGAATGCCGTTTGAATCGGAATTGTTCCAGGAATTGTCCAAATTGTTGGGATCTCAACGAAAACGGACCACATCATATAATCCACAAGCCATCGGTTTTATTGAACGTTGGCATCGCTCCCTGAAGGCGTCAATAATGTGTCATAATCATCTGGATTGGACAATCTCGTTACCAACAGTTTTGTTGGGATTACGCACAGCATTGCGAGAGGAATTTAATGCAACATCAGCAGAAATGCTTTACAGCGAAGGTTTACGATTGCCAGGCAATTAGTTGGCAGTTGTAATAAGCATAATTACCAGTCGGAGTTTGTTGTTCAACTTAAAAGTACAATGGAACAAATAAAACCAAGTCCTACATCACGTTACGGAAAGCAATCATCAGTTTTTATTCATAAAGAACTCAATTCTTGCTCACGCGTATTTGTTACGAATGATACTGTTAGAACATCTCAGCAGCCGCCTTACGAAGGGCCGTTTAATGTCATTAACCGTACGGAGAAATATTTTACCATACTCATAAAAAATAAAGCTTGCAATATTTCTATAAACAGATTAAAACCTTGTTTTACTACAATATGTGATTCAGATGATCACGAGACAAACAAACGGCGTTAGGTCCTAGCACGAGTCAAGTACGATCTGAATCGTGTAACAAACGCACAGTTAGTATTAATGACCAAAGCTGAAATTACCTGAAATAATACAAAACAAGAATATTATATAGTTTAATTAAAAGACAAATTCAATATTTGCTTACGTGTTAATAATGTACATCAAATGGTCCAATCGGATCCAGCAGTTGACGTTGATCAGTAGAATAATTTTCAATCTGAAAATGAATAAGAAACTTATTAGTTTTAAACTCAAAGGACAATTTGTCAATTAACTTATCTGTATATTCACTTCACCTTAAACACGAATTGGAACCTGTGTTGTACGTTATTATAGCCTAAAATTAGTTCAAATTAGTAATCTTAATTTAATTATTATTGTTATTACTTACCGTTTTGACAATTTGTTTATATCTGATGACAGTCGAACAAGTTCAGTGATTGTTGAACTTTCGGTATTTATGAATACATTTGGATGCGCTCAGTAATTACAAATTTAAGTATACAATTATAGTACATATTGTGCTCAAACACGTAAACATTTTTGTAGTAGAAATTAGTGCATTATACTTGCCTTTCGTACGCTGTTCAATTTTTTGCTTATCATCATTCTTTTACCAACCATTTTGTGAACAAGACCAATTTAATAATAAATAAATTTTATAACGTTTTTGAACCAAGTTTTTCTGATACATACATACCATTTGTTATTGATTCAGTGAATAATACCCATAATTTAATTAGAGCTTAACTGGAACCAAACCGAAGTTATCGCACCGCATGATTGATAATTTAACTTTGATTGTGGCACCAAATTATCCGATCAGTTAGTTTTCAGAGTGAACCAGATTTGGTTACCACACGATCGGGTAGAGCAACCAGACTGCCCACGCGTTTTCGATAAAACGTTCATGGACATTCATTGGCAAGGGAGTAGTGTGGCTACAACCACCATTCATAATTCCGTTTTCTGGGTTTCTCGGGTGCTTATATTGGCTGATTAAACGACTCACTTCACGGCGTTAACCGGGCAACATATGACCGGAAATTTTCTCGAGTGAGTGTGCGGCGAAGAAAAAGAAAACAAAACAAAACGTAATTCAACCTAAAATTAGGCAACGAAAAAGACACATATTTTTCTGTGTTAAAATATAAATGTTGTCAGCCATTATTTTATAGATAATTTGAGATAAACTTAAAAAATAATAATTTGTATTAAATATAATATTGACTAAATAAATTAATGCATAAATATAAATAATATTAAATATGTATAAAAATAAATGTATAACGAAAATAATTGGAGTCAGAAATGTATTTTATTTTTGTAACGTGGTGCTCAACATAAGTACAAATACACACCAGACCACCACACTACTATCCATACATCATGTAGAATACCAAATCTTGTTAACAACTTATTGATTTGGTTTGCTTCAGCTTTCAATTTATATTTTGTCACCGCTTTCAATATCTGTATTTAGTATTTCTGCTGAAGAACAAATAAACAAACACGATGCGACATGTGCATTAAAATATTTTAAACTACAGATAACTTAATAAAAATAATTGTACACGTCTAGTTCTTAAACTAAATACTGCTAGCAAACTATAATCGACATTTTAATTTTAAATCAACACAAACAATCTACACAAGATACCGCCATTTTGATGTTTTTGATTTCACTTCACTGTTCACTGACACGACCGAAATAAATTTAAATTTCGAATAAACAAACGAAACAAAAAGAGTGAGATTCTTGTGTTTGTTTGTAAATAACGGAAAATTAATGATTTCATGAGGTAACCTCACACGATCGATTAAAGTTGAAACAAAAATTGTTACGCAACTAAAAATTTTTGTGTGAAGTGAAAATTTAGAACTTTACGAACGAAGCAAAAAAAAAAACGATAAATGACAACTTAATGAAAAAAACACATTAGAAAAATTTTAATAGAAAATATTGACAGTTTATTTAATAGATTTTTTCTACGAATACTTCAACAAATGTTTATTCTTCATTTATATTTAGATATCCTGGGAAAAGCATTTTACTGTATAATAGAGAAGTTAAATTCGAAAAATCGTAAAGAAATGTATAAATTTGTTTTGTTGTTGGTGCAGTTCTTTGAAAACAGAAACAATTAAAGTGACAACCAGCATCGTGTGGTAATATTTTGTGTGGAAAAACAACACAAAAATATAATAATCAAGAAAATGAAGCGAAAAAGTGATTTGTCTAAGTGTTTCCCCCACACTCCATTTGAAGACAATGACTTTAATATACAGGACATTTAAGAAATAAGAACGTATTTTCTTAAAAAAAAAACACTGTTGTTCTATTTATAAGAGATTTCATCTAGCTTCTGTTGGTTGTGCCTTCCTCTTCCTAAACAAATCCCCCATTTAATATGTTATATTATACAATAGCTCTAAACAAAAATGAATAATAATTTTCCAACAGTTTTTTCATTCATTTTATGGTTCCCTTTAATTTTCGATTCATGATTTGAATAATTTATATAACCACCTCTCTGTTGTACGAAAAACAACTTAAGAATTTTTACTTATTTATTTATATTTTATTTAATAATTGTTTAAAAAAAAAAAATCTATTTATGTAAGTATACAAGTTTGGAAAAACACAAAAAGCTTACTCGTACATTTAGACGTACATACAAAAGCTCAAAAAATTATAATTTCTTTTTTTTTGCTTGATGATGGTCTTTGCATATTGATTAAAGTTTACAATGGGATTATATAAAATAATAAAAAATTCTTGAATTTTCACCAGAAAATTAAAGAAAAAATATAGAATAATAAAGTAGCGGTGAACTGGATGTAATAAGTAAGTGGACTTGTGGATATGTGGTTTGGAAAAGCGAATTATATTGTGGTTGAAATTAAATTATTTAAGTCATGTACAGTGGAAATATTTTTTGCATTGTAATATTTTTCGCGGCAGGATATTCCTATATTTCGATATATTTTTAGTAGAATAAAGGCCCTTTAATATTTTCTAACTAACATTAAAAATTTCAATTTTCGACACGTATAAGTACACTCGTAAAATACAAAACAAATTAATTTGGTTCCATTGTTCAAATCACTGTCAAATTAAAGAATTACATTTTTGGTTGGATTGAAGGATTAGCTAAGCAATGTGTTACTTTATCATTTATGAGTGGTAAAAATTCTTCTTGTTGATTTCCGGAAGAATGAATCTATGTACAATACATCTTAGCAAATTAAATACGCTTTTTCTATATCCAATCAATTGAGATTATCGATTACATTTCACGTCACGTCAATCCATTTACCCCAACCCTCATCAATAATTACACATCAACTCCTTATTAGCTATTGGAATATTTTTGCTCCAATTAATCGAGTTTCCTAAACTACCCCCAAAATTACCCTTTCCTACCTAATAGGTAAATAAACAAAATCCTTCTTGGAAAAATAAGTGAACAATATCCCTAAATAGGTACACTAAACACTAACGATTTTAGGTTGATTTTTCCTTTTTTTTTTTTTGTGGAAATATCGAAAATTATCCATATAACCGCTATTACACGTAAATCACTGTACATAAACCATACTCAGACACAAATGTTATACGCGTACACACTTAATGTTAATCTCGCAAGACTGTACAATTTTCTTCACGTCAAATTACTCAAATAACTTTTATTCCTATTTTGAAATTTTTATAACACCGAGGATTAATCATTTTTCATACAAATTTAATTTAATTTTCAATCCGGATTATGCGATCGGATTATGGTTTTGCGCGCGGATCAATTAAATTAATTTGAAAAAGATATAATTTGTATAATTTATAAAAGGAGAAGAGTATTTAGATTTACTATATTCATGTTGTTATTAAAGACGATATTTTTAAATGAGCATTTAAGAAATTTTCCGCCACATAATTTTCCTTATCATTTAACATTTAATTTTATTCATATTTCCGTTTCCGTTATACTATGCATATCACATTAAGCATTTTATTACATAATTTATGAGATGTATAAGACATAAATGATGTGGCTTAAAGCAAAAAAGAAAAATGTACATGTTTTGATTGAAAGTTGTTAAAGATTTGATAAATATGAAACTTAACCAAATTTTCAGGTAATTTTTATTGTGTTGGCTATTATATGCACTACAGCTGTTTCGGTAATCTGAAACACAAACCTCTATTGGTGACTTCCAGCAACTGTAAACGACGTTAATTCGACGTTCTATATAGTTTTCATCAGATATCAGCTACCTTGTCGGAAGTCACGAATATCATTGCGTTCTACTTCAATTCCGTACATCAATATTTTAATAAAAGAAAACAAATATTACAGATTTAATGTCATTTACTTTTTGCAATAAATTATTACAGCTACCGTTTTTGGTAAAAATATAAAAAAAGTAAGAAAACATTCGAAAAGTCACATTAGAAAACAATCAATAAATATTGCTTTTTAATTTGCCATAGACCATAGATGTGGTGCTTTGTCAATGATTTGTACCACATTTTGAGTTTTTGCTTAACTACAAAATTATGTGTGGTGGTTTATCTGTGTATTCTAATCTGTGGTTTGACACATAAAATAAAATACCAGAAACGTGCATCTTCAGATTAAAAAGTGTTATGGTGGACGGTCGTTTATACTCTACCGATTTGGATTTTCGGGGAATTAGCCTACAGCTAATGTTTTATCGGGTTGAAATACAGAATTTTATTTATGATTTATTTATTGATTTATTATATATATATATATATATATATATATTTTATGGTTCACCATGGAACCTACACACCACAAGCAGTAGCAGGCAGAACAAGGTAAGAAATTTACAAGTGAATAATTGAATCTCCTCTACTCACTGCAATATAAAAGGCAACATCACGCACTATGAGATAGACGTGAAACCGCCGAAACCTCACCACTATCAGATAGACGAGAGGAAAGAATTACCCAAATAATACGCACTACGAGATAGACGCAATTTTTTGGTTATTTCTTGGTACACGTTATCCATCGCGCACTACGAGATAAAAGCGAAAAAGACGGAAAAATATTATAAAATTAAATTGAACCAGATTTATTTTGTGAACCAAAAGGTCTCAAAATCACAAATCAATTGAATAACAAGTTCAAGTGAATCATAATCAATTTCGTAAAAGTTTTTTTCGATAGTGAAAATTTTATTTAAGGGAATTGAATAAAAAGAATTAAATTCAAAATTTCCCGAAACAGAAAAGAAAAACTAAGTGATAACATTATCGCTAATAGGGGTATAAAGTTAACAGAAACCAATTCCATTGACGAGATGACGGAAATGGAACAAGTCATGGCTCAACTAAACGCAATAGTGGGCCAGTTAGCCTCGCTGAGCCAAAAACAAAACGAGCATGACCAGATATTGACATACCTAAACCAAAAAACGGAAACACAAACACAGCCTCCACCAGTAACTACGAACGAAAACCGTTCAAACTTAGATCTCTTTAGGATACCAGATCCTATAAAGTCAATCCCTTCCTTCGAT
Organism: Tipula vernalis; assembly: GCA_958295665.1. NCBI lineage: Eukaryota > Metazoa > Arthropoda > Insecta > Diptera > Tipulidae > Tipula > Tipula vernalis. The sequence continues at coordinate 382,294,533 of OY282559.1, read as the reverse complement.
GGAAATCGAAGACAAGTAAATTCTTGGCTAAAAACAGCCGAGGAAACGCTTCAAATGTTTGAACCTCTAGTTCCCACGCAACAATATCGAATGTACATCCAGGCGGTAAAAAACAAAGTGAAAGGAAAGGCGAGGGACATATTATGTCTAGCCGGAGATCCTGAAACTTTCTTAGAAATGAAGGAAATCTTGATTGAAGCCCTAGGCGACAAACAAAAACTTTCCTATTACAAGTTCCAACTATGGGCAAACAAACAAGTTGAAAATATGTCGGTACATAGCTACGTCCAAGCCATTTCCACATTTATAGAAGAAGAGGCTGCCTTCATTTCTGGTTTGAGGAAGCCTTACTTCGGGTTCGCATAAGCAGCCAAACTCAAAACACTAGAGGAAGCATACGCATTCTTGTGCAAATTTAGCACAAATGAGTCAATTTCAAATAACTCAAAAAAGCCTATCATGACTAATCAGTACACTCCAAAAACAAACCAAATGGCACCAAACCAGCCAAAATTCAACCAATTTATACCGAAACCAAAGGATGTCAAAGAGTTCAATTATAGGAAACCCAATGGGCCAATTCAAGACACGGAAACGCCGATGTCCATCGACATCTCATCAAGATCAAGAAATACTCTCAAAAGAAGAATCATTAATAATCACGAAACAACCCAGAGTGATGAAACATCAAATGAAATACTAAATTCCGAGAATTTAGAAGACATCGAAGACCTATATCCAGAAAATGTTCAATCAGACCCAAGTTCAGATACGGAGGACTAAACTTCTTACCGTATCTAATCTGTCGAAATCACGACAAAACAAAAAGTTTAAAACTATTAATAGACACCGGTGCTAATAAAAATATTATTAGTCCTAATATAATCCCAGAACATCTATTAGAATCTCAAAATACGTCAATTAAAAATTTTTTAGGTACTCAGAAATCGAACAGAAAAGGCAAATTAAATCTCATTAGTAATAACTTACCTCCGCAAACGTATTATGAATTAGAGTTCCATAATTTCTTTGATGGAATTCTCGGGTCAGAAACAATGGCAGAAATGCGAGCGAAAATCGACTATAAGTCCAGCACTATGTCATTGAATACCCATAAATTTAAATTCTACCGATATTATCCGGCAGAAAATTTTTACCATCATGCGGTAACACTCGATACCTCACAAAATGGAGACTGGGTAATACCAAAGTACGAAAAGATAAACGACGAGGTAACAATGCAACCTGGCCTTTATAGAGCAAATCATTTTAGAACAGTTGTTAACGTACTAACCAATAACCCAACCCCACCTACAAAACTGCCTAAACTTAAAATTGAAGTTAATAATTTTAGTACATTAGAACCCGTACCAGTCTATTGTAAAACCTTAATTGACAAACAAGGAATTCAAGATCTAATTAGAACAGAGCACTTGAATGAAAACGAAAAGAGCGTTCTAATTAACACAATCCATAGAAATCAGAATGTTTTATTAAAACAGAACGAAAAGCTATCGGCAATTACAATGATAAAGCATAAAATAGTCACAAAGGATGACACCCCAGTATACACTAAAACGTACAGGTACCCACACTGCTTCAAAAACGATGTGGAAGACCAAGTGCAGGAAATGCTGGATAGTGGTATCATTCGAAATTCGAGTAGCCCTTACTCATCTCCAGTCTGGGTAGTCCCAAAAAAGGCTGACGCCTCGGGAACAAAGAAGATTAGGGTCGTCATAGACTACCGAAAATTAAACGAAAAAACGGTAGATGACAAATTCCCTATACCCCAGATCGAAGAAATTCTGGATAACCTTGGCAAATCATTGTATTTTACTACACTGGACTTAAAGTAGAATTCCATCAAATACCTATGGAGGCAAAATCACAGGAGAAAACCGCCTTCTCAACAGACAAGGGGCATTTTGAGTTTTCTCGAATGCCTTTCGGGTTGAAGAACGCTCCTGCCACGTTCCAACGGGCAATGAATAGTGTATTATCCGGTTTAATAGGTAATATTTGCCCTGTTTACCAAGACGATATCATCATTGTAGGGCAAAAATTTGAATTTCTAGGACATGTGATTACCCAAGGAGGAGTAGGACCCAACAGGGATAAAATCCAAAAAATACTTGAATGGCCACTACCAAAGAATGCTAAACAAATTAAACCATTCCTTGGACTGTCGGGTTACTACCGCCGGTTCATCAGAGACTATTCAAAAATTACTAAACCGATGATAAAATATCTAAAAAAAGACGAGATCATCAATATCAATAATCCAGACTATGTAAAAGCCTTCGAAACCCTAAAAGAAATCCTGTCCACGGACCAAATCCTAGCCTATCCGGATTTCACGAAGCCATTCATCCTCACAACAGACGCTTCAGATTTCGCGCTAGGAGCAATTCTGTCACAAATACACGACAGTGTCGAAAGACCAATCGCTTTCGGCTCCAGAACACTGAATCGAACAGAGTGTAATTACGCCACAAATGAAAAGGAAGCCTTGGCCATTATATGGGCGGTAAAGAAATACCAGCCATACCAATACGGTAATAGAATTACATTGGTCACAGACCACAAACCCTTAACATTCATTAAATCCTCAGAAAAGAATACTAAAATTCTCAGATGGAGAATAGAGCTCGAAAAGTATGATTATGACATAATTTATAAGAAGGGAAAAACTAACGTAGTGGCAGTCGCCCTCAGTAGATTCCCAACTGTAGCAGCCAATGACAAGGAAATTAACGTCAATGAAAATATAGATAACAAATACTTCACGTGAATCTAGAGAAACCGCAGAAAATATTTCTGGAAATATCAGCGACAAAGAGACAGTTCATTCCGCCTATACGTCGGATGATTACTTCATACATTTTTCGGACCGACCAATAAATTATCATAGGAATCAAATAATTTTCAAAATATCTAAAATCGACACAGTCATATCAGAAGAAATATTTTCTAAATTCACTAGAATAATAATTTCAAAACCATCGTTTGAGAAGAACGAGATTACTGAAATCATAAAAAAATTTCATAATGGCAAACAAATAGCAATTTTAGCGCCAGAAACGCTGTACCAGAAAATCCAAGATTCATTCAAGGAAAATTTCTCACAAAAAAGGACATTTCGTCTTCACTACCAAAATGGTCGAAGATATAAAGAACGAAAATAGGCAAAACAGTATCGTGAGTAAAGAATATGAAAGGGCCCATAGAGGGATAAGAGAGGTATAAAGTCAAATTAGACGATCCTACTTCTTCTCAAATATGATCAATAAAGTCAAAACCTTCACTAATGCATGTAACATCTGCAATACGCATAAATAGATCGGAGACCGTTATATTATACTAATCTCCAAGACCCAATACCGAAAAACCTCTAGAAAGAGTACATATCGACATCTTCTCTATCAATAAAATTAACTTCCTGTCGATAATAGATGCCTTTTCAAAATATCTTCAAATGGTACCGATCGATTCAAAAAACCTAACAGATACAACAAAAGCCTTGACAAAGTATTTCACCCTATTCGGAATCCCTAACAGTATTATCTCAGATCATGAGACAACATTTCAGTCAACCCAATTTAGAGAATATCTAAACAGACTAAATGTCAAATTGGAATATGCGTCCTCTTCAGAATCAAATGGACAAGTTGAGAAAACTCACTCAACTAATATAGAAATTTTCAACACAAACAAAGAAAAACTCCCAAAACCTAACACTCAAACTGCAATAGAATTAGCAGTGGCACTGTACAATAATTCCGTACACTCCTCTACAGGCTTCACGCCGAACGAAATAATTTTTAACCAAAACAACTTAAGGAACCCGAAAGAAATACAAGATCAAGCTGACCACATTTTCAAAAATGTAATTATCAAATTAGAAAAAACCACAAATCGGATGAAAGAACAAAATAAAAAGAAAGAAGAACCCCCAAATTTAACAGAAAAACAAATAATTTATTTGAAACCTAACATTAGGTCTAAAAGCCAACCAAGGGGGATAGAAACTCAAATGTTGAGTTGTTTCATGAATACAGAGAAACATAATGAGATAAACAACCCCCGCATACAAGTAACAAAATCTTATATACTAAAACCACCAACACACATTGACAATAAATATTTTCTATCATCTTTCATGCGCGTAGCAGGATACCTTATAGCACATACAAACATACCTAATCTATATATCAAGATACAGGAAAATATTTGTGACGACTACATCAAAACCAACGAAAAAGATTCTCTTTTTTGTTGTTGTTTGTACATTATAATACAAAAAACAACAAAACATAGTAAATTTCCATAATAGAATCTGTGTAAAGAGCGAATGAGGCACAAAATCAAACATAAGAATACAAATAAGTGTGCGTAAAAATAAAATCTAATATAAAATTTACTACGACGTATTTCTATTTAAGTTAAAATCTATTTCTATACTATCCAATTATGTATTAGACTTTAGTTATTAAAAATTGAAATTGGATTTTATGTACAATCCCACAAAAAAAACAAATCATGCACTTAAGCAAGCAATCAATGGTTTTAATTTCTCTATCTACAAATATAAAAACATTACCTGACAAATTCATCCCGGTGGATTGCATTTTCCAAGATTACACTTTAATTATTTTCACTACACTTTGATTGTTTTTACACTAAAAGTATATATGTACATATAAATAAAACATAAAAATTTAATTAAATTAAATTTTTGAAGAGGGATGGAAAAAACACGTCTATCCTCTTTGACGAACTCTCGTCCACCATTATCTCTATCTCAAGATTACACAAAAATTTGGAAAAGGGCCTAGAGGCCGAATATCTAAAGGCCGAATGTCGAAAGGATGAACGCCGAGTGTCGATACGCCGAATGTGTCGAAAGGCCGAATGTCGAAAGGTCGAATGTCGAAAGGCCGAATGTCAAAAGGCCGAAACGGTCGAAAGGCCGAATAACGAAAAGCCGAATTTCGAAACGCCGACTGGGTCGAAAGGCGGAATAGGTCGAAAGGCCGAATGTCAAAAGGCCGTTTGTATCGAAATTAATATTAATTTTTCATCTTTTTATGAATGAAAAAGAAAAATAAATTAAGTTTTTTTCCGCCAAATTTGCCGACACAGGATTTATTAGCACGTATTTTCAATTTATTTAAATCATTTTACATTAAGAAATAAATGGGTTTAGTATAATATCTCGACAAACCTCATATCGAAATCACAATCTTGAAATCGAAATTTCGAATTTCAAAATGTCGAATTCCGAAATAACGAATTTTCAAAACCAAAATCCCGAATTATCTCGAATCCCGAATAAATAATATGATTTTGTAAAACTGTTTGCGGCGTTGTAAATAATTTTACAAAATACAGATATAAACTACAGATATTTACACCACAAATGTATCAAGTTGTGTTTTGGTTGGTTTAATTCGTTGGGTTAGTATAGAATCGGCGAATGTATTGGAGCAGATCGCGAATTTTTGTTAAATTGGTAAATGCTTCGTCAACCCTGCAGACACAGATCAAAGGGATTGTATCATTCGTATCGCTTCTGCTGATAGATGTACCATAAATGTTTCATGTTATGTAAATGCTCAAAATTGAAATTTTTCATTTACATTAACAAAATATTTTTCTGGATTTTTTTTTTTTTTTGAAATTTCTGAAATGTAATGATTCCAAAAAAATATTTTCTACTTAAATTAAAAAAAGGTTAATTTGAATTTTTTGCGTTTCGAGATAAAAAAATTCGAGAAGTTTTATGGCGATATTGTATAATTCGATATTTTGAAACTTTAAAACTTTCCAAGCGTTCGGCTATTCGAAACATTCCGCCTTTCGACATTTGGCGTTTCGACATTCGGCCTTCCGACATTCGGCCTTCCGACATTCGGCATTCCGACATTCGACCTTTATTATCAAAATAAGAACTCGAGACAATTTAATTTGTTCAGAATAAAAACCTGTAAGTATATTTCTATTTTCGGATTTATTTACAACAATGCCTAAGGTAGATTGATGCATGTATTATTGTTGATTTTCCGAACATCACACAATCCCTCTCCAGTGAAATTTTGCCTGTTTAAAATTTTACGAAGTGTTGCGTGCCGTTTGGTGTTTTATTCATTGTACCGCGCCGCTAGTTACTCGGTCTATGTTTCCTGTGCTCTTGGTGATGAGGCGCGAATGTGACCGTTGCTTTTGTCGGCCCAGCCGTTGACGTAACGTTCTCGTTTTCTATTTCTGGCCATGACATCACTTTACATGGTACTTGTGGAATGTTAAAATTGTGGTCTGTGTCTTCCTTGAAAACGGTTTTAACCTGTCTATTGACATTTTAAGTTTTTTGTTATTCATTATTTTCTCAAAAAACTGCAATCAGTGGCAGGAAAACATGTGAACATATTTCTAACGGTTGGCTAATAAATTTTCTATCCTGCACATGTCTAGTCGCCGTTCCTGGCCTTATCTCGCTGAAGTGCTGTTTTAATTTTTCTGTGGCATTTGTGCATCTTACTTCTCTTCTAGGGTCGCCTGTAGCTCCCCACGGAATGTAGTATGTAGTCCCAAAAGTATTAAGTAAAGCCTCGTGGCACATGGTGGCTGCCTTTAATGTTCTGTGACAAAGCTCTATCATGCCGTTGCACTTGGGATTGTAACGGGTGGTGCGTTTTGAGCTCCTTCAGGCAAGTCAGACCGACTGTGTCATAACTTTCACGTCTTTTTTATTGACGGCCATACCACTTTGTCCGTCATCAGTTTCACTGTTGGTTTGATACCTGGATGTGTAAGCCCGTGGAATGCTTCGAAAACTTTTTCCGCCAACTAGTTGGTATGAGAGGCCTTGGTTTAGCTGTGAATGTGTCGCAGTATATTTTTATATTTCCGTTAAAAGTTACAAGTATTAGCCCAGCATTCCCGTTCTGTAGACTCTGATACTTTCGCGCAATTGATGCTTGTGTCTCTATATTAATTGGGTCTATTATTGACAACGCGTTGGAACCACGTTATCGATATGTGTTGCAAGTCTGTTGTTAGGTGGCCTACAGCAAGAGATACTGGAAAAAGAAATCGCAAAAGACCTTGATCTACCTGCAAGAGCTCATCCTGCAGCATTAAAATGTTCAAAACGTGAGGTCAAACTGTGCGGTGATAAATTCAAGCATTTCGAAAGTCAGTTTCAATTAATTTCTGATGTGGATGAGTTTGAAGCACACAAAATCACAGTTAAACGTGCTATAGAAAATTCGAAGAAAAATTTAAAGATGGCTACACAGTATCTGGAAATATATTATTGGAAGTTAACGTTTCCTTTATCGAGTTCAACGTATGGAAACAGCAAATGGAATAGCCAAAGGCTTTTTTGTGGCTAACTACAGCGTGTGCAAACGAAGATTTAAGAGTAAATTTTAGATTAATGAGTGTGATAGCGCCTTGGCCTATAATACTACCTATGACTGCAACCAAAGCAAATCTCACTGTCAAAAGATATATCGCATGCTGGAATTGTTTTGAAATTGGTCACCACTTCCAAAAGAACTTCAGAGATTGCGCGATAATTGTCAATCACAGGTTTTGCTTTGGTTGTGGGACTCTAAAAGGAAAACACGATTAGGGATGTCAGGAAGTCTGGGAATCTGAACTCCCAAGAACCCACGAACTTACAACCCAGACCAGTATACGAACACCGATCCAGTGTTGTAAACACAATTCTAAAGAGAAATCCTAAAACCGTGAATCCATCATCACTACCACAACGACTGAAGGAGGTATTAGGGTGTAATGCCGCAGAATTTGTGAAAGAGCACAATTTGACCATCATGGGTCTTCCTTCAAATCTTTGGACTGCAAGCGACTAGATTAATATGATATATCATGGCGAAAGTATCTTTCGCAGAAGAACACAATCACTACGGATTCATATTACGCCATGATTAAGTCATGGATTTTTGAGATGATTTCGGTTTAATTTCCGCATGACGGTCAATGAACTTCAAAATTCAACTCCGGCAATGGCAGATGAGGGAGACAAGCATGTTCTGAATATTTACCAACAGAGCATCCATCGTGCGAAAAACTGGGTTTAGATAGAAAATATATATTGTCACATAAAATAGGTGTGGGTAAAGCGGCATCCATAAAACAGCGCTATATCATTCACTTTCACCGGCTAGACAAGCGGAAATTTATAAGGAACTAGATCGACTGATATTATTTGGAGTAATTGAGAAAAGCCAAAGTTCCTGGTCGTTCCCAGTGAACATCGTTAATAAAACCAAACGGGGTTCCGTTGACTTAAAAAACGCCTTTTGGTAACTACCTTTAGATTCAAAGTCGAAGGATAAGACTGCTTTCACCGTCCAGGGGCCTCCACTCTAGCGAGATTGTTGCGCCAAGTGACGAAATGAAATCATCAAGCGCAAGACTCGTTTGAGCAGTTAAGGCAGTCTTTAATATCAGCTCCTGATTTCAATCCTGATTTCAAACATCACTTTTATATTCAGTGTGACGCTAGCACAACTGGGGTCAGCAGCGTGTTATGCCAGAGGAACAAGGAAGGAGAACACCCATTGCTTACAGGTCGATGAAATTAAATAAGGCACAATGAAATTCTACTATCACAGAATTAGGGTGTCTAGCTGCACACTTCAATTTAAAATGGCTAATGGGTCAAACGGACCTCAGCATACGCTTGGCTAGATGGGCACTAAAGCTCCAGCCACACAAATTCACCAACGAATACCGAAAAGGAACGCAAAACATCGTTCCCAATACTCTGTCAAGAGTCAATGTCAAAGAATTTGCAATGGATAAAGATGGAGCATCTTGTTGTTTATTGACCTATAATCCCTTCAGGATCAAGAGTACAAGGGAAAAATAGAAACTTTTTTTTAATTACGCAAAAGTAACAACTAACTATAAAGTAGACAACGGAAAATTATTGATAAAAATCAAAAGCAATGCTTATGAAGGAACGGATGTGTTGTTTTGAAAGCTAGTGATAGGAGCAGGACTGACCAAGGAGTTGCAAAAACTCTCGAGATTTTAACACAGGAATTTTATTGGACCTCAATGAATTAACGTGTGTAGTGTGTTGTGTGTAAAAAGTGCAAACCAGTCAACTTTTCAATGAGTCCGAAAATGGGAAAACATATCGAATCAATTAGGCCGTTTCAAAAATAATTTATTGATTTTCCTACCCACACACAGTAAATGCTTACTCACATCATGATAATTGATAATCATGGATCAATTTACATGTTTTCCAATACTTGACCTTTTACGTTCCGCCTAAGCTGCGAAATTGTACTAGGACTTGGAAGGAAAATTTTTTCCAGTTGTTGGGTGTACCTGAAGTGTAAGCACGATTTTCATGCCAGTATACTGGTAAATAAAAGGTCCTACAGAAAATCATCGAATGATATTGGTGTCAAGGCAAGTCTTGTCCTGATGATCAAATTAAATATCACTCACGCTAATTGTTAGGTTAACAGAAAATTATCGTGAGATTGCGGTCAACAGTATAGAATTTGAGAAAATATTAAATTGAATTGTAAAAGACAAAATAAATATGAGTCCCGTGCTTCGTGTCCATATTTAGCCATATAAAAACTTCGTAGTATTGGGAATTGATAGATCTAACAAAAAACATTGTGAGATAGGTATCATGACCGTTGGACTTGAGAAAATATTCGGTTGAATTACAAAAATCAAATTACATAAGATTCATGATCTCTCCATGCCATTCGCATGACAAAAATCTTAAAAATTTCCATAGCATGGCAATTGTTATAACAACACCAAGTCTAACAGAGAATCATCGTGAGATTGGGGTCAACAAGATAGGACTTGAGAAAATATTCACAGTTAGTTTTATAACATCCTCATGAAAAGATCTAAAAAAATTCCAGAGTGTCTACCTAAGAGAAAATTATCGTGACATTGGTGTCAATGCCGCAAGACTTGTGAACATATTTAATTGAATTGCCAAACTCAAACTAAATCCATCTTACGTATTTCGCGGTCAGATTTGACCATACCATCTCCATGAACGAATTTTAAAAAATTCCAGAGAACATGCAATTAATAAAACTAAAAGAACATAATAGCACAACCCTTGGAAAAATTTCACTTTCACTTGCTCCGTGGTCACATTTCACCATATCACCCCTGGAAAGAAATCTAAAAAAATTTCAGACTGTTGTTTTGGGGTTGCCAACGTTAATGATCATTTTTGGGATATAATTTTAGGCCAACTTCACTAACGTGATACATCTTACAATTTTATTTGCTAAAGTGTATCTCTACTTTACCCGTTTGTTAAAATGATTGTACCCATTACAATTTAAAAGTCGACAATTAAAAAATCTTTCAGATTTTTCTCGCCATCGATATATTGATCAGCTTGGTTTAATGCAATTTTCTCCGGTCTAAAACGAATCATCTTTCCACTATTTTGAAAATCGGTGAGGTAATGAGGCATTACTAGAAGTTATTTAGGGAGATAGCGACATTGCCAATGAAAAAATTCAAACATTTCGAGTAAAAATGTATTTTGTTATGCGACAATGTAAAAAAAAAAACGATTTACCAAATAAATGTATGTGGGTATCTACAGACTTTATCGGATGCAAATCCCGAAAATTAATATTTTTGTTTACATTTCTCGAATAGCACGTATACAACAAGCTTTTATCCAATTAAATTCATCGACAATTGGAAAAAAAAAAAAAAAAAAATACGAAATACAATTCAAAAAAAAAGAAAATCATTTTAAATAAACGTATAGTTGGCAAAAATATGCATTTTTCGTAACATTTCCGCAAACCACTTGCTTTTTCGTATGTTTACAAACAAGCAATGATTTCATATAATAACAATTAAACCACAAACAATATACAATAAAAAACTCTCTACCTGTGCTCTGTGGTTCGTACATAGAAGTGAAAAATAAAAATAAAATTTAAATTCGAGATGAAAAACTCAGCAGTTTGTTGTGGTATTGTGGTATAATGATGAAAATTTTTATTTAAAAAAAAAAATTTTACACTTTGGAACTGTTACGGTGTCGTGTGGAGTGTGATATTATTGCACTATAGTTCTACATTGTAAGATGCAGTACATAGATAATTAAATTATTATGAAAATTTAAATTGACATTCGAGATGTGTATTTCAAATTTAGTTTTATTGTTAACTAAACAAAACAGCGATGTAAGTTGAGCTAGATTGTTTTAAATCAAGCACCGCAAAACTGAAAATTAAAAATGTCTGCTTCTTGTATTTTAGGTGCTACAAATTAGTCAAATTAAAATTTTAAAAACTCCAATCTAATCAGTCAATTTTGAAAGTTTAAATATGATCGTTAAAACTTTCCATCCATCAAAAATCATTTTTTTTAGAATTTAAATTGCAAAGTATAATGAACATATAGCATTTACTATAGAAAAGGTTTTTTTTTTGGATGCCACATTAATCAAAGGTCAATCTCAGCGATTCAATAAAAACCACAGTAACAGCAACATTTAAATTACAACCCATTAAAACAAACAACAATCTTATATGTATAAGCGATAAACAAAGATTTATATTTTCCCGACACACCAAAAAAAAAAAAAAAAAAACGGAAAACCATAAGCAATAAAAGTGATAACAAGTCGAAATATCTTTTTCGCAATACACGATATTACACCCACCAGTTGAATTGCCCTAATGTACGCATTTATAAAATGTATACATATGTATACATACTTGTATATATCTATCTACCTACATCTTATGATGGTAATATAATTGCTGCAGTGCTTAAATTGGAATTTGGTGTTGTAAACTCACGGTTGAAAGTCGTTGAAAATTTTTTGTTCTTTTCTAAATATCATCTGAAATTTTACGACCAATATTCGTATAAAATAAATATTTTTTCTCCAATGCGCATTAACCTATACGCCATAAATCTTGCGATATATGTAACACCTTGCCACCTCAAAGAAAAAATGTAATAACTGTTTTTAAACAAAGATTTATCTCGGCGAATAGGAGAAAAAATCAATTTTAAGATACTAAACGAACAACAACAAAAACAATCTAAACAATAATAATACACGAACCACTTAAACTTACGAAAATATTGATGTCTAGTCTTGAATTTGAATATATGTACAAGAATTTATGTCTGTATACATACAAGCGCGTTGCTGATTTGAATACAGATTTTTTTCACGAATTTTGTATCAGGAGTCCTTAAACGACGTTCTACGATTGGATATCGATTTTGGTCGCAAAATGAGAACTGAGGATTGAGAATTTTGTATATGTACACGGCGTGTGTTTTCTCATGATGGTAAGTATCAAAACTAAGCTAAGCGGGTGAAGTCGGTTCAAGTTTTTGTTGCTGACCTAAGGAATTCATGTTTTTCTATCTATTGTTGTTGTAACTGAGACATTCATTTCACTTCGTTTACAAAAATCCAAAATAATATACGCAATCAAAAAAATTGGAAATGATCTTCAATATAAAAAACAAAAAGCAGCATAAATAAACGGTTTTTAATTTATAGATCATGTTTTCCGAAAGAGGCAGCACGATCAAAGAAAAAGTACAAAGCGTTGTCACTAGATGTCACTACACAATCAAAGAAATATTACTGACGTTTTCAAAAGGACGTTTATAAAAACTTCTCGAATTTAATTATCACGTATTAATAATAATCACTTTTATAACACAAAAATATTTTTGCTTATGTTTACAAAATGCACACGTAAAAATGTCAGAATTTTTGACAGCAAATATTTAGTGACACCTAGCGGCATTATGTTAAAGTTGCTTAAATTTTCGTAGTTTTCCGAAAGATGGTAGCTTTTGCGGTTTAAGAAAATTTGACATTTAAACATGATCTATACATTCTTCGTCGGCCACATTCATAATACCATATTTTTAACTTTTTTTTTTGGAATTTGTTGGTTTTTTAAGTTATGTGAGAATAAACATTTGAAAAATAAAAAAAACAATTCAGTGTCATCTCATGCACACGAAAGAAAGTTTGTATATATTTTTATTTTCAGTAATTATCTACTAAATTTAAAACTAATAAAATGGTAAATTGAATAATGATTTAAAGATAAATAAATATTAACTAAAAATGGAAAATAAGTCAGAAAAATATTTATAAACTATAATTTTATTAATAATTTTAAATGATGAGAAATCACACGGCGTAAATCCGGCCTTTCCTGCGCTTGAATTAACACTAAGTCAAAATCACATTCTCTAATTTACTTCTTATATTTTTCACGTTATCCCTCTTATTCGTGTCATTTTATCTCTTTTATTTGCATGTTTCAATCATGTTAAACAAAAAACTAAAAAAAAAACGTCCATCGTTTTTTTTAGGTTTTTGTTTAACATGGCTAATGCGTGATTTACACGTTCCAACAATGTTTTCCAACTTTTTTTTTGTTGAGACTTAGAGCTACACGCAATAGAAAATATTTACATGCGATAAAAAGAGAAAAGTATAAAACGAAAATGTCGGTCATGCTATAACTTTTTGGCGGTATAAAATCTATGATGTCGAATAGGGCGATAATACAACTTTATGTTTCAAAATTACAACTTTTCTGGCTAAAATAAAGCTTTTCGAAAGTAAACTTCCATTTTTAAACAAAAATTTATAAAAAAATACAACAAAAATGTCGGGCATGCTATAATTTTTTGGCGGTATAAAAACGACAATGTAATTTTTGACGAATGCCGCTGCGATACCACTTTATTTATCAAAATTACGACTTTTCTTGGCTAAAATGAAAACTGTTCGAACGTAAATTTTAATTTTTAAATAAAAATTTAAAAAAATAAAAATAAAGCGCTATAAAAATTTTAAAAAATCGCCATTTTTTATGTGTTTGTTGTTGTTTGTTTCCATAAAATATACTCGGGTCGAGTATATTTTATAGTCAAAAAAAAAATTTTATGGAAACAAAGTTAAAAAAAAAAAAGAAAAAAGTCCAACAAAATTTTGTTTGTTTATATATTTGTTCTTGTCTTTCAAATGAAATTCGCGATATACTAATCTCTTCATTTTTTGTTGGGAAACATTGTTGGAACGTGTAAATCACGCTTAAAGGTTTTTTGTTTAATATCGAATAAGAGGGATAATGTGAAAAATATAAGAAGTAAATTAGAGAATGTGATTTTGACTTAGTGTTAATTCAAGCGCTGGAAAGGCAGGATTTACGTCGTGTGGTTTTTCATCATTTAAAATTATTAATAAAATTATAGTTTATAAATATTTTTCTGACTTATTTTCCATTTTTAGTTAATATTTATTTATCTTTAAATCATTATTCAATTTATCATTTTATTAGTTTTAAATTTTACAGAAAATTACTGGAAATAAAAATATGTACAACCTTCCTTTCGTACGCATGAGACAACACCGAATTTTGTTTTATTTTCCAAATGTTTATTCTCTGTTTTTCTCTATTCATTGTACACCAATACAATTTACCAATACTGTTGCCTTCCGGTAATTCTCAACTCAATCCTCAAATTGCGACCAAAATCGCTGCCCAGGGGTGACATGTTATAACCATCACTTTTTTCGCTTCGATCCATTTTCGATAGAATAACTGTATACCTTTGTTAAAAATATAAAGTTTAAAAAAATTTTAGTTGTAAGATACCGTTACTCTGTCGAATTGCATCGAAGCGAAAAAAGTGATGGTTTTAACATGTCAGCCCTGAGCAGCGATTTTGGTGACTAAATCTGAATATATTTCAGTTCGGGTTGTTACACCATGATTTAATTTTAAATTGGGTTTTTTGAAATTAGGGGTAATGAAATATGAAACACAGTAACACCTGTTTTGTATAGAATTATTAGAACAACCCTTGGGTTTTCCAAATTAGCTATTATGTTTATTACCTCACATCGGTTATTCATATTTTTAATTTTTCAGGGCGGGCGCATGCCAAAAGACCAGGTTTTTCGACACACAGTCTACACAAATAGAAAAAATACATTTTTTCTCACCAATCGTGTAGATGAAGTACCAATATACACACCAACGTTTCCTTTGATTTTTTTATAAAAACCGCTTATTGAGCGAATGGATACCAATGTTGGACCAATATAACCTTCATATATTTGTTTTTTTTTTTCTGTCTACACGATTGGTTTTTTAGACAAATCTCCAACGTTGGTCTACATTTTCCATTCGTGTAGCCGCGACTTTACATTCTAAAAAAGTTACCAAAAATAATACAACAACAAAAACATTTAGTAACATTTTAGAATATAACACAAGAGACAAGAGAGATGAAAAAATTTTATCTTTTCAGTGTAGACTGCATATTCTAAGAATCAAGAGAGTAAGAAGAAAAAGTTAAAAATTGTATCACGAAAAATGAAATGTTGCATTTTATTACGAAGGGTAAAATGTAACATTATTGGTGCTTCGAGCCGGATAGAACAGTAAAAGTAGTGAGTTAATGAGAAGTGGTAAAAACAATAATAGTGAAGTACCAATATTAAGCCAAAGAAAATGATGTTCGAAGTATTGACTGCTAGGCACGAAACCAATGTGAGCAGAGTCAAGAGGATTGTAGAAAAAATTAGAGCTAGTAACATTGCGGAGTTGCAAGAGAATACGCAAAATTATATGGAAATCATCGACCAAAATCATTAGTGAAACACGAAGAAAATATAGAAACCATGTTGGATAAATTTCTTGACCACCGTACGGAATGGTAGGAAAAAGAAGCGGAGTTCGATGACCTGTATTTTGAGGCTAAAGGTTTACTATCGACAGTATTAAAATCTACAAAAGAAAACCCAGTGCGACCAGCTTTCAAACTTCCAGCTATACCTCTTCCCGAATTCAGCGGAATGTCGACCAGTGGTTCACGTTCAAAAGTTTGTCTCTTATGCTAGTTGATAGTCATTGCGAAAACAACGATGCATTGAAATTATATTACCTGAAGTCAGTATTGAAATCCATGCTGCGATGATTTCCAAGCTGCGTGGGACGCGATTCAATCCAGATTTGAGAATAAGCGCTATATAGTTGAAACACATTAGTGACTTATTTAAATTAAAGAAAATAATTAAAAGTTCGTCGTATAGCAGTTGGCAGAAACAGCAAATAACCACGTGAAAGCGTTAACAGAATTAAACCAACCAGTTACGGGAATTTCAGAAATGATGCTAATCATATTTTGAGCAGTGCAATAAAATCAGGTGAGTCAACAATAAAAATCAGGTGAGCTACCAAGTTTTCATAACACGATTCAGTTTTTATTAGAACGAGCAAAAGTTAGTAAAAATTTAAAATTAAGTGTGCCAAGTTTCAAAGCGAAAACATTAGAATTAATAAAGCCAGTTAGGTCTCATCATCCAAAGTACAGTTTCTGATTTGTCAGTAAACTTACAGAATTTTTGAATGCCCCGATTTTTTAAAATTGTCATTGCATGATAGGTTTGTAAAAGTGAAAGAGCTTAATCTCTGTTTTAATTGTCTAGCGAAAGACCATAGCACAATAACAAGTTCTAATTTCAGATGTAAAACTTCGTTTTGAATTTTCATCAGTAAATAATAATAGTTCAGATTCGAAATCAATTTCCGAGTCTAATCCATTATGTACCAAAAATTACATTTGTTCTGAGTCGCAGTTACCTATCAAAGTGAAACAAAAGTCAGTCAAATATTGTTATCCATAGCAATTATTCATATTTGTGACATACCAGGCAATAAACATAACGTTAGAGTTTTATTAGATTTCACAAGTCAAGCTAGTTTAATGAGTGAACGCAGTTGTTACTCTTCTTCAATTCAAACGCGCCTTAGTAAATATTCCGATTTTTCAAAAACTCACATAAAACATCGCAGGTAAATACAATCATTCAATCAAGATTGTATATTTTTAGTTGTAGTACAACATTTTTCGTAGCTCCAAAAGTTACAAATGAACTTCCCTCAAACAAATTTGAAATAGATTCATGGAAAATACCAAATTGGTTGCAGTTAGCTGATCGAAGTTTAAATGTCCCAGAGAGAGTAGAGGTTATTATTGGGGTGGAGTTATTTTCGATTCGATTTTGAATGGTAGTTTTCGGATAAGTGTTAATCTCCCTTTGTTCAAAAAGGCAGTTTTTGGGTGGATTGTGTCATGTTCAGTCAACGTAATTCCAGCAATACAAACAGATATTCAACCTACCATTGCCAAACAAAACAATTTTTTACACTGAAGGTCAAGAAACCATTTCATTGTTATCTAAAGAAGAAGAAGGGTCGTAAAGAATTTTTTAAGAAAACATACTCTAGAGAGGAATCAGGTCGTTTTATTGTTCGCTTACCAGTCAAGCCCAATATTGATCAGTTAGGTAATTCAAAATTTCAAGCAGAACGACGGTTAGGTTTTATTATAAAATGCCTGAAGAATAATAGTGATATCCATAAAATGTAATCATATACCACACTTTAAACCACATGAGAGAAGTAGATACAAAGAATCAAAATGTCAAACCAGAATATTATCTACCGCATCATTATGTCCTTAAACCGTAAAGTTCAATCACAAAATTACGCGTTTTGGCTAATTTTAGACGAACTAGGTAATTTCCCAGATGCGAGCAAGATAGTAAGATCAGACTTTTATATAGACGACCTGAAACGACCTCCTTACTGAGTCAAATAGTTTAGAAGAAGCGATTAGAATTCAGGGGGAATTAATAACTTTATTAGCTAAAGCTAATTCTAACTGCCCAAAGTTATTAAACCATCTACCCGAGTCATTCAGAGAACCATCCAGGAACGCCAAACAAATAGTAAAAGAAACATGCGTTCAAAGGTTTAATTGGGATAGTCTTGTATCAGGTGATATATTAAACATTTGATTAAATTTTAGAGCAGAATTAAGAAACTTGAAAATTTCGATTCCACGTAGAGTAACTTTCAACCATTCAACAAACCTTGAACTCCATGGTTATGGTGACGCCAGTGAGAAAGGATTCGGTGCATGTATGTATATTTGTAGTTTGTTTAAATAATAAGTTCAGAATGGTAGTGTTGTGTGGTAAATCTATGGTAGTACCTCTGCGAAAATATGCAATTCCAAAATTAGAGTTATGCGCTGCTCAATTGTTAGTAAAATTATTTCTAAAGGTTTCGGAACCAATAAGCCATATATTTTTTAATAGTATTAGTATTTGTTTTTGGTCAGATTCCCAAATAGTTCGCAGTTGGTTGAGAAAACCAGCTCATAAGTTAACAGTTTTTGGAGCAAATAGAGTTTCAGTTCATTCAAAATACTTCCAAAAACTGTTAATTGGAATTACGTTAGTTAGATCAGAAAACAACCCTGCAGATCTTTTATCACGTGGTATTTCTCCAAATGAATTACAATTCAAAGATTTGTGGTGGTATGGTCCAGATAGTTTAAACACAATATGGGGGCAAGAAAGCATTCATAGAACAATCGGAAGATCAATTACCGGAACTTCGAAAGGTTTGTTGCACTAACATCATTGAGGTGCACTAACATCGTTGAGGTGAAATTTTCAGTTTTAAGTAAATTTAATAATGGTAGGAAAATACAATGATCGATCAAAAATTAAATATTTATCAGTGACAGAATTGGGTGTGGGGTTGCTATATATAATCAAAGCACTTCGAAAAGTTAATTTTCCCGAAGAGATAAGAATGGTAGGTTCGGGGAAAGATTTAGATTCAACAAACAAATTACGAAATTTAAGCATATTTTTGGATGGGTCAGGTATTTTGAGACTAGGCGGTAAAAATCGTTATTTTAAAATGTAATTTCAACAAGAAATATCAAATTCTTCTTCCAAATGATAATTTTACAACAAATTCCATAAAATGTTTATTTAACGAATATTGTCATATAGGGCAAAATTCATTGTTAGCTATTATTCGTCGAAATTATTGGCCATTGAAAGCAAAGTCTACAATAAGAAAAATATGTCATTCATGTATCCCCTGTTTTAGAGTTAATCCAAAGAACAATTCACAATACATGGGTGATTTACCAGAATACAGAATCAATGTCTCAAACAAGTTTTTCCACTTATTCGCAAAATCGCTCTACGAGCTCTTCATAAAACATTTTGACGTGATAACGTCTTACACCTCAGAGTCTCATCGGAGAATGAGCGGGCCTCATCGGAGAGTGTTGGTCCTTAAGATTTATGCCTCAAGCATAATATTCTCACAATCATATCATTAGACGACGAAGAAAGCCGCGCCGCAATCTCTTTATTCAGTTCTTCAATTAAACATTGTGCCTCACAACTGGCACTTTTTCTTTGTAATTTTATGCACAATAAGTAAAGCTGTGCCAAAGCTGGCTGTTTTACTAAAAACACTTGTGGATGTCTTTAGTTGGCTTAGAAATATTAATGAGTAACGACCTATAGACCTGTCTATTTGTCCCACATAGTGAATAACTTCCATGTGTGGCTTTGAATTTGTGCTCAATTCATTAAATAATATACTGTTATTATCTGTCACAACTTGCTCCATCTAAATGTCACAGAGCAAAGTACTTTATTAGTGTACCAAATATGAGGTTCTCTAAAAACGGTTTATATTAAAGAGATACCAATATTTGTACATTTGGTAATGATCTGCTATCACCTTAAATTTCCCTTTAAATTGTGAAAATCTGACATAAACTCCTAAATGCAGTTTAAATGCCGATTTTAACATCATGGTAGTTGTGAGCGTTTTATAATCAGTTAGGATATTAAATACAACATAACTTTACGGAAGTATTGGTTTGATAAGACAGTAAATTGCAGGCAATACAATGAAGGAAAATCTCAGAACCAGTCCACTTTCTGTATCTTGCTGTAATACAGCGTTGTATTGAAAGCGTTATTTTGGATTAAAGTAGCCAAATATTTTTTTTTTTATTCATATTCCCTTTTTGAATCTCTCTGGGGATGCGAAGGTATTTTAACTCTTAGTTCGAACACTATAGTATTCGCCAGAATGTTATCGATGTAAGAAAATAAATGAAATCAAACACATCCATCATTTCTTCGTTATGAAACATGGAAGAGCTGGAAAAGAATCTCGTTCCAAAACTTCTGGTTGAGGTTTCATTTTAAATTTTTTATAAAAAACTTAAATTATTGAAATTGTGCAGCTAGCAGAGGAGGTCACTTGTAATTTTAAAACATGTGATTCGAAATTTGCAGGCGGTTATCCAATAAAATTTAAGAAACACAGCAATAAGTAGTGTATCTTCACGCAGTAACTGTAACAACAACAAACACGTATATGTACATAACTAAACATAGGATTTTTTCTCATGAGAATAATGTTGATCATAATGATGGTGATTATCACCTTTTCTTGTGTTTCCACATTCATTCACTTTTCATTTTTATGGGGTGTATGTAGCATTGCCATTGTCGCCACATAGAGTAATGTCCCCAAAATGGTTATTGAATTTTATACGTTTTGTGTGTAAAACCCTTTTTAATGTTATTATGTAAGAAAATGTTTGTTGTTATTGTTGTTGATGGAAATGGTATAACCGGGGTCGATATACGATTACATTACACACATAAGAAAAAGGTTAAAGACATAAAATCATAACTTTTTATATGTATATGAACTTATTCTGACTTTCTTTTGTAGGTCAATTGGTTTGTATTTTTGAATTTTAAGCAAAATCTTCGCTTTGCACAAACTCTGATGACAAAATAGAATGCATTTTACAACTCACTTTGATGGTCAACAAACTTTTTATAGACGATGAACGAGACAAATTATTTTACAACAGCCACTTATTTTACGCCACCCTAAATTTTTGTTATCTACTGTTTGCCATTTCTAGTATATAAATTTCTTAACTACTTCATAGTTGAATTGAGTTTTCATAGATAACGTTAAAAACTAAAAAAAGTCGAGATATGTATAAAGCGAAATAAACAAACTTGTACAGAAACACACAGTATATAGCTACGGCTGTGAACAACAAGTAGTGATTTATATTGTTACGATTCCCCATTGCGTTACATAACGACAAAATGGCATCACAGCATAAAATATTTTGAGACCGATAAAACACTGAATACGTATGTATATGTACATACATATATAGAAATTTTTCAAACAACCAACAATTTATTGAAAACCATTTAACTGGAACAATATGAACAAAAATCAAACTTTTCCAACTGTATAGAACTTTTGATTATTTTTCTATCGTTACCATCGTATCTACTGAATTCCAATTTGAATGGACTTTAGTCAATGTAAGGGAAAAGTTTAGTTATTGACATTTTGTATATTATTTTATTACTTTCCACAAAATTTATGAACTTTCTGTTTATGAGGTTTTATGAAGTAGTTGGACAAAATATAGATGTGCAATTAGCAATTTTTGCATATTTAAAATCGTGTTGGCCGCATTCTTCGTAGCATTTCTTAGGTGAGGTAAGGTAATTAAAACTATTTGTATTATATTGTTTTAGCCAAAGATGTAGGTCATATCTACATTTCAAGCAGTATAAGACTCCCAAAAATGTCTGCATCTTGCTGCTCGTCGCCCTGGAATAAAAGAAAAGTTTTATCAAAATAATCTATCAGGAATGTTGGTTTCATTTACTGTTGGGACAATTACCAATTGCAAAAAAAAAACAATAAAATTTTCTGCTGAGCAATTAGAAATTGCGTATAATTCCCAAGTTTATTTTAATAAAATATTTCTTTGCTTTTGATATGTATTTCATTCAAATACAATGTATACTTCGTTGTAGCAAATATCACGGAATGAATGAAAAATAAAAATTTGTACATAATTGACGATTGTAAAAGTAGGGAAAGCGCCTCTCGAGGAAAAAAGTTAACATGAGGCAACTGATAAAATGACATTTCTCACAAATGCTACGAAAGAAAATTTTGCAATCCGGTAATTAAAAATTGTTACAACTATTAGCAATCTGGTAAGTAAAAATTGTGTTTACAGTTCAAAATTGGAATTCTTTACAACAATTTCGAACGTCAAATTATCAGCTACCTCAGTTTAAAAAATTTCCACTAGGTGGAATCTGTGATGCTCCAATCGTCAATTGACGATTGTAAAAGTAGAGAAAGCGCCTCTCGAGGAAAAAAGTTAAAATGAGGCAACCGGCAAAATGACATTTCTCATAAATGCGACGAAACAAATTTTTGCAATCCGGTAGTTAAAAATTGTTTTTATAATCCAAAATTGGAATTATTTACAATTATTATCAATCTGGTAGGTAAAAATTGTGTTTACAGTTCAAAATTGGAATTGTTTACAACAATTTCAAACGTCAAATTAGCAGCTACCTCAATTTAAAAAATTTCTACTAGGTGGAATCTGTGATGCTCCAATCGTCAATAAAGGGCGAAGACTAAATTTTCGAATTCGAAGGTTATGTTCGAACATATTAGCTTTTGTAAAATTAACACAGGTGTCGTGTCGATCATAATCTTCGTTATCGATCATCTCGTCTCAAAATCAAACTTAAATTAAACATAAGAATTCACCTAAATTTGACATTTTGTTTACAAATATTGAAATTCAAAATTTTTGTGTACAAAGTTGAAGAATTACAGAAAAATGATTTTATAATTAATTATGATTTTGTTTTATAGATACAACAAATTAGATGCCGGATTTAACAATTCAATAAAAAAAAGCGAGGTAAGTTAAATTACAGGAAAATAATGAAGTCATGTAAATTTTTATCTTTTACATTGACGGGATCAAACATACCGCCGGCCTTGAACCACCGGGTTCAATATTATGGTTCGGCTGCGATGTGTATATTGGAATTTGTTTTTGTAGCTACTGTTGACTGGGAAACGATTCGTCTTGATCTACAATGGAATCTCCTTGGTGTGAAATTGGAAGTATAACCAGCTTACTTGTGGGACGTTTTATCTCTCCGGATTTGGTTATCAGGGTAACAACTCTAGTAATATCATCGGGACCAGGATACAGTTTAGTGAACTTTCCAAGCGGCCACTGATTTACGGGAACATTTTCTTCTTTTATGACAACTATGTCATCGACTTTGATTTGATTTTGTGAATCTCTCCATTTGGATTTAGATTGCAACGAAGCGAGATATTCAACATTGCAGCGTTTCCAAAAATGTTGAGCCAATTACTGCACCATCTGCCATCGGGTTAAGTATGAGGGTTTCAGGTGAGTTATGTCGATTTCGGGTATTTTGGTCGAAATTCATCATGTAATGCACATATTGGTCCGGAATTCAGTGTGCTCTCGATTTTCAGCTAGTAAGGTGCCCATTTCCTCAAAGGTAAGAATAGCCTTGCCAATAACTCGTTTCAAATGAAATTTGGCCGGTATGACTCCTGCTTCCCAAATGCCGCCAAAATGAGGTGCGCTGGGTGGATTGAAATGCCATGAAATGAAGTAACTGGAAGAAAAATCAGAAACCATTTGCGAATTTGTAATTAATTTATTAAAGGTTTGCTTTAATTGATTGTTGGCGCCGATAAAATTAGTGCCGTTGTCGCTATGTATTTCTTGACAAACCCCACACTGAAAAAAAGTAGTGTTTGGAATTTATTTATCAGTAATAGCGATATGTTTGAGATTTACATTTCTCATTTATAATCACTACTTTTTATTCATCCAACAAAGGACTCAAAGGCTTGAATTTGCTTGTTTTACTTATTTCCCCTATAATTTTGATTTGCATTAGCTCGTCCGGATAAAACTTCTGTTGATCTTCTTTGCATAATTTGTATATGGCGTGGAATAATTCATCTCTCGTTAGATAGATCTCTTTGATTCTCGTTTCCCTTTTGGCCTTTGTATTTGATATGAACCGTAATATATAGGCTAATGTTCGTTGCAATTTTGTAATGGATGAATATTTTGATGCTAATTCATCGAACCATATAGTAGTGGCTGCAAATATAAATGTGAATATATTAGTGTTGGCTTCTTAGATCGTTCCATAATTAGTTTGTAGTTGAGGCCAGAATGCAGCTGATTATTTGAGCCAGCCAGGGCCGTTCCACCACAAATAATGTTCTTGCAACTCGCCAGGAAATAAACCTCTGGAGGCACAATCTACCGGATTATCTGCTGAAGCTGCGTGCCGCCAATGCTTGCGTGGTAATGAGGTTAGAATTTCAGCCGTCCTGTTGCCCACAAAAGTGTTCCACCGCCTAGGATGACTGGCCAGCCAATCCAAAACTATTTGGGAGTCCGTCCAAGCATGCGTTTCTGAGAATTTTAATTGTGATTCGTTTTGAATAAAATTTAGCAAGCTTGTTAGTAGCACTACAGCACAGAGTTCAAGACGCGGTAGAGAAACCTGCTTAATAAGAGCCACCTTCGTTCTTTTGAAGTTTCTACCCTTACGTAGAACACGGCTGCAAAGGCGTCGTAGCTGGTATCTGTGAATCCGTGCAATTGGATATTATCGTTTATGGTTGTGTGAATGAACCTAGGTATAGTAATCTGACTACCCTTTTCCAAATGATTTCGTATTGTTTGCCATCGTTTCGATATTTCTTCAGGAAGCGGTTGATCCCAATCCAGATTAATTGCCCATAATTTTAGGATAAAAATGTTGATTTTTAGAATGACTGGTTCTAGCCATCCTAATGGATCAAAAAGCCGACGCTTCGGATACGACTACACTCGTTTCGTAAAAGAATCTTTAGCTGGTAATTCGGAAGTGAACGTGAACTGATCTGTAGTGGGATTGCAATTAAGACCAAGCACATTTACAGATTTTATATCATTTTGGATGTTCTCCTGTATGGTTTTGATGCCCTTGTTTGTTTTATCATTAATGGTTTCTACAACCCACGAGTTTGAACCCATGCTGTGATAATAATATGCCAACGGAATCTTCAACTGCGTAACTTCAGCTTCCGTGCTGGCCCCAGTCATTTGGTCGTCAACATAGATATCTTGCCTAATGGCATTAGCGGCAATTGGAAAAGATTGTTGGTTGTCATCAACTAACTTTCTCAGGACTCTTGTAGCTAAAAAAAGGAAGAGGGAGTTATTCCGTAGGTAACCGTAGTCAGCCGAAAATGATGCATTGAAATTTGAGTTTTTGCCATCAGTTTTGATCTGGCGATACATTTTTTCGACATCAGCCGTCACGACAAATTTATGCTCGCGAAACCTTAAAATGATTGCTTGCAAAGCTGCTTGTACAGTTGGACCAATAGCTAAACATTCGTTCAAGGAAACTCCCGTTGACGGTTGCACTTCGGATTGAGGTACTTCTTCCATATGATTAAGTCTCTGATATTCCAATATAAAATCTTGGTACTGTTTTTGGAAATTAGGATCACGAACAAATCGATGTTCAATACCTCTTAATCGTTGAACAGCAGAGTTAATAGAATTTCCTAAAATTTAAGGTGATTTCTTAAAAGGTAAATTTACAATAAACCGGCCGTCTTGAGATTGTTTAACATTTTCGCAGAACTCTTTCTCACAAAATGCTTCTTCGGGTGACATATTTGTTTCTAATCTTGGAATTGATTCCAATTCCCAAAATTTGCATAATGAGCGATCCAAGTCAATATCAACGTTATTATTGTAAAATGGTTTGATTTTCCCAGAAACCACCCATCCTAATATGGTTTTATGTAAGATTGAGAATATCTATGTGGGCAGATTTGTAAAAATATGGGTCAGCTAAGTGCAGTTCGGGCCAATAGTTTGATATCTTTGATTGTTTGATGAGGCAAATCTGACGTTATTTTGGATAAAATTAGTGTCAAACCCGTTGTCGAAACGTCACTAGAACCTCCCAAAACCAACAACGGACAATCTACCATTTCTGTTCTTTAATCCGAGCCGCTGTACACATGATTCTGTAATAAAACGGACTTGGGAGCCAGAATCCAATAGAGCACGATATGAAAATAATTTCCCCGAATAATCCAATACATCAATTAATGCGGTTAATAGTAAGAGTGCACGGCAATGCTTTGCGATTGATAATTGGAAGTCACAGGTTCTGTCTTATTTGGTAGATTATTCTGAACTACCTTTGTCTCGTTTTTTTCTGCCAAATGCAACAAACTAAGATGTTTTTTTCTACAATGTAAGCAAAGACGATTGGAAGTGCATTTGTTAACTGCGTGCCTACTACTTAAGCAATTGAAGCATCGATGGTTAGGTTTTGCCCAATTTCTTCGCTGATCTACATTCATTTCATTGAATTGTTTGCGTGACTTTTGACATTACTTTTAGAAGCTGGTTTTTTGAGAGAAAGGTTAGTGGATTCCAATGTATCAATCCGCCGCGCCAGAAAATCCAAAAAATTGTCGATCTGCGGATTTTCCAAATCAGTCACCTTCTCTGCCCACAAAATTTTAGATTTATCATCCAGTTTTTGCACTAAAAGGAAAATTAGCCAATTAGCCTCCGCTTTCACCTAAAGCCTTCAGCCCACGAATTACCTCGTCCGATGTATGCATGAGCTTCTTTATATTGTAAGAATTAGCGGTTGAAATAGATGGCTGTTCAACAAAAGTGCGCGTATGAATGAATTGATGATATGCCTTTTCCGATCATACCTTTCTTTCAATTTGTTTAATGGGCCTATACAGTTGCTTTCTGTAACACTTATATGCCTTAACAAAACGGCAGCTTCACCATGTAGCAGTCCTTTTAGGTACTGGAATTTTTGTACTGAGCTCAATGAAGTTGATTCATGAATCGTGCTTGAGAATAAATCATAGAATGATTGCCATTCCGTATATTCTCCAGAAAATGGTGGTATATTGATCTTTGGCAGTTTGATTTCATGACTGGAGCCTGCATGAGTTGCATTGAACGACATTTCGGGCGACAAATTAACAGCGGTCATATCTTTGGATACACACATAATCTGTTTCTTTCTCGCGTTTCGACGCAAGCCAAACGCGTTCTAAACTCTGCAATAGATAACTCCTCGGTTGCACTTTTAATAAAGTTTAATATGTTGGTGAGTTTAATTCTAGAAAAGGGAGATTTACATTCTAATTTTAAAACTAAATCGGTTTTTTTCAAGATTATTTTAAAATTCCTATAACTTAGTATAGTGAAAGTGAAATACGACCCTAAGATATTATATTGCTTGCATAAAAATAAAAATTGTCCGAAAAACATTTCGGGGGCTAATTTTTATTCGGGCTTTAATGCCTCGGGCTTTATTTCACTTCACCAATCCAGAGATAATCTTCTTGGAGATAAAACTTTCCCTAAACCCTTATCAGCGGCAACTTTAGAATGAAGCTTGCCAAATTTGGGTGTCAAAAATCCAGTAAATTATAAAGTTAACATTAATCGATAAGAAACATATTATCAAATTTTAAAAATTAATTTGCTTTCAATCACAGATATTCAAAAATAAATTTTTGAGGTAAGATCAGAACATGGTGACATTATGGTGACGTTTCCCGTCTCTTCGAAATTAAGTAAAAAACTTACAAGGTCAATAAGGGAAAGTGTGGTTATGTTTGTTACTTTGAAGATAAATCAGTTGACAAATTATTTAGCGTCAAAATGTATATCAAAATTGAATTTAAAACCAACAACACGTTTTTTTTTTTTGAAGTTTGGTTTTGCCTTCAAAACAAAATTAATTTTCAGTGAGGTAAGTTTGGAATTTGGATTGGACTTGGGCACCACCCCACTGACCTACAAACATCATTGAAGAACGAGCGTAAACCAAAAATTGTAGTCAAGCATGTTTTTTGCGACCACGTATTTGGTTGCTCTGTTGACGTTGTCATAAAAATAAGTGGGCCAAAGCATATTTTTCTAGGTTTTACTGATTTGTGCAAAATGTTATGAATTGAAATTAAAAGTTTCATAGAGACATTTCGTACCTGAAATAAAAGTGCATAGCGCATATTTCGGTCAGTCACGTTTTGTATGCTGAATCGAAAAGTATCAGCGATATCTGAAAGTACAAATGTGAATGATAGCCGGCTTCAATACAGTTGTCGTAATTCTCTTTAACTGAAAATGTGTTGTAATTAAAATTACAGGCGAGGTCATTACTGGTGTGTGAATTTGCATCACTGATACGTCAGAGATGACACTGGCACTGAATCGACTTGGCCGTGATTTTAGAAATGATGGTATACCATATGCCACTAACACTTAAAGTGTGTTTTTCATCGAACAATTATCGAGAGATCATGATAACAACGAGTTAAGTTTAGTTAATTTCAAGCAAACTTTACTAATTAGATATTTTAAAATTTTCTACAAAATAACCAAAACTAAAATTTGATTTTCATACAACTTACAGTAAAAATTATATTGGATAATTCTGCGGAGACCAATTTTTAATTTTCATTAAATTTAAACAATTCTTACCATTGTAAAAAATTGTTTGTGACATATTTGTATACTTTCGGAGAAAGCAACCGTTGATTCTGTTGAAATATCCCAATATTTTGGTACAAACTTTGCAGAAAGGCAGTACTTTGCTAAGCAACGTTTTCTGAAATTCGTGTTAATATTCTGGGCATTTCCTTTGTCTTTTGCTATTTCCACACTGCTGCTAAACAAGTTTTTAATTGCTACCATACATTCTCATCTTGAAAAAACCGTGTAAAAAAAACCGTGTAAAAACAGGTTTAGGTATATTTAGAATAGACACAGCATTTTTCGTCAAATGATTAAACCAACTAATTGTTTCTTTATAAAGTGCTTCTGTACATTTGGATATAGCGATATCCATAGTCAAACGTGGTCAACGTTCGGGACAACGCGATGCCGATTACGTAGCCGAGCTTCGACGTCTTGCCAAAAGTTGCAAATTCCACAATGATAGCCTAGGCCAAATGCTACGAGATTAATGGCAGTTTCAGAAGCTGTCGAGAAGAATCAACAGGTCTTTGTTTGCTGAAGCATACCAAATGAAGCAAAACATGCCTAAACATACTATATATAGCGGCGCCAGCCAAATTTATTCAGCAGTAGAAAAGGCCACGATCCTCATGTCACCTGCCGATACCATAATATCATACTACCACGTGTTTCTTTGATATATTGGGACGCCTTCAACGGATTTCTGGTGCGATCGCCAGCAACCGATACAAACCTAAAAACAACCAAAAGTGTTCGAATCGTCATTACAGGAAAATTAAAATGATTTCCAATACTTCTGCTGTTAATACTTCTACTATACCTTAAAGATCAACCTTGTTTAGTATCGTTTCGAAGTGGGCTCTGGCTTTAGGTACACTATTATCTCCGAGACAACATTCCAAAGATTATTTCGGATATCGCCACCATTTAAAACCAGTTTCCAGTCAACCATTATTCATCACCACGAGGAATAAAAACCGTGTTCTAGACGTCTAGGAGTCCATGGAATCACAGACCACTTAAGCATATTTTCACCTGAGCTAAATTCATACGGTGAGCCTCCTGTTTGTTTTCAAGTGGATCCAAAAATCATTCTGATATATTTGGCAGCACGAAGAATTCCTATCGCCATGCGAGCAGCATTTTAAGGAGAGTTAGGCAAATTGGTTCAAGTAGTTGAAGTATAGTTAGATAAATTGGTGGACAGCAGTTGAAGTAGACCTATTGCCCAAGCGTG
Organism: Tipula vernalis; assembly: GCA_958295665.1. Lineage (NCBI taxonomy): Eukaryota > Metazoa > Arthropoda > Insecta > Diptera > Tipulidae > Tipula > Tipula vernalis. Next base: position 382,264,898 of record OY282559.1, on the reverse strand, counting down.
AAAACAGCTAATACACTTTTTCTGATTGTAAAAGTATTGATTTGCCTACTGATTTTCAAATTAATTTCACAATTAAATATTATTTTCCGAAAGACACAGCTAGCCAATATAAGGAATGGCATCCAAACGGAATCAAACTATTTCGAGGCGTTTCGTAAGTTGTGTGCTAGATACGATCGGAAGAAACACACTTATCAGAAGCTTCTTAGATCAGCCGACGATTCATCAGCCAAACGCTTTAGTAATTAGGAAGTTACTAGACACATCCGATGAAGTAGTTAGAAGATCAAAAGCTCTGGAACGAGATGCTGAATCAAAAGATGTTTTGCTAATTTATTTATTGGAAGAAATTTGGGCATTGAATCTCGTGCATTATGAGCACAAATATCTTGTGAAGAAGATCTAACCACTCTAGAAGGGTTTTTCAATTTTTTGTTAAACCGTTCAGATGCCAACCATCCGTTCAGATGCTTGTCAGAATTGAGATGCCAATTTTTTTGGTAAGAAACATCACTTGCTTCTCCATCAGGATTAGCCCAAGGAGCCTAATAGCAAATCAGCATCAGCGGTAGAGGAATCAAGCACAATGACCACTCATACAAATATCATCAAGCTGAATTCTCCAAACAGCATTAGTAAAAATGGTCGACCAAAACGGATCTGAACATAAATGGCGCCGAAGTCAGATAACGAAGGGACTTTAAAAGCTCGAAATAACAGACAAAACCAAATTCAAGTAGACGCATTGGTAATGGCAAAATTCTATTCAAAATTACCTGATTATTCATTCGATACAGCATTCGGCAATATTGATCTATTTTTAGCTGACCCTGATTTTAATAAATCGCAAGATATTAATATTATTCTAGGTGTACAGTATATGTGTTTTACAAGTTACTTGATGAAAGAATTAAATACAAGGTGGAGAAATAGATGTGACTAAATTACACACGACTTCGATTAACATAGCGCACACACACAAACAGAGGCGATCACATGTTAAAACTATTTTGGGAAGTAAAAGCAGTTCCAAATATAAAAAGATGGACGGTTGAAGAAGAGGAATGTCAGAGGTTATAAGTAGAAACAACATAACGAACTACGGAAGTGAGTAAGTCTGAGTCCCACATTCTCAAGAAGAATGTGGGAAAACTTGGGAATTCTGTAAGTTTAGCTTTAAGTCGACAGAAAGCAACGGAAACGAATTTTCAAAAAGACGGAACATTTAGACAATTCTGTGGTCACAAGGCATAACCGCTTAAGTCGACTTAAGACAAAAATAGTTTTCAGTGTGTAACGTTTTCTAGCTCTTTTCTAACTTCACTAAATAATTGTGTGGGTCTATCTGTGGTCGCAAGCCGTAGTAGCTTTAGTCGGAAAAAACGAAAATGAATTTAATATTCAACTTTTTCTACGTCTCTAGAAAAATTATCTAATTTGACTTAAGCGGTTACGCCTTGTGACCACAGAATTATACGAACAATTTATGCACGAGGATCAAAAATTAGGACATATGATGGAAATCCAAGGCAATGAGTTGCAGATTTTTAACTACTTACCACATACCCAAATAGCTATAATTGCCGACGTAGAAAAGATGTATCGGCAGATTCTACTCAGAGAGGAAGACGGAAAGTTTCAAGCTATTCACCGAGACAAATTTCCTGCGGCATCTGCAGTATTCTCTCAACTCAAAAACCAATTTTAACCAGCGCATATCGAGCGGCGCAGGTATTTGCAGGAGATAATTTAAGCACGGACTGGGAAAAAGTTATTTTTACGGACGAAAAACTTTTAGGTCCGATGATCATACTAAGCTGCACATGTATTGCCCAAACAATATGAGATAAAATGAAAAATATATCCAAAGGACTAGAATACGTGGCCAAGTATCCTGTGAGTTATGTGAAATTTAACATCACATGAATAGTCTCGAATATTTGGAAATTCTTAATGAAAAAATGATACCGTAAGTCACTACTGTTAATCCGGAGTAATTTCCAATTCACTTTATGCAGGATAATTCCGCAGCTCACAGATCATGTGAAACTATGAGCTGGTTAAATCGAAACCTGCAAATCCTTCCTATCGCTTGGCCTATACGCTGGCGACATAAAATCAATAGAAAAATATAAAGGGCTGAAACCTCATAAGGTGATCAGAACTTCGGTCTTTATTAATTCAATTCAAAAATCATTTTAAAATCCCATTTCCAACCCACATGTCTAATTTCATCATAATCGGTTGAGAAATAGGCCAGTTCCATCATATTTGGCCATCTTCCAGAACTTCTCCCAAAAATCATTTTGGAATCCCATTTCCAACGTACATGTCAAATTTCCACATAATCGGTTGAGAAATAGACATGTTCCATCGTACTTTGGTTGTATTCCAGAACTTTTCCAAAAATCATGTTTTAATCCCATTTCCAATGCACATGCCAAATTTGATCATAATTGGTTAAAATATATACAGGTTCATCGTACTTAGCCACATTCCAGAATTGGTTGAGAAATATGCAAGTTCCTCCATACTTGGCCATATTCCAGAACTTAATCTAAAAATCATACACATATGATGTACATATATACAAACACTCACTTAATCCAATCCCAACTCAACTCCAACGCAACTTCAACTCAACCCACCAATTGATAACTAACTTAACCTTCACGTTTGTGAAGTTAATCCTAAGTTAGAACTAAACCAACAAAAACAACAGAATATGTAAATGTATTAGTAAAAAAATGAAAATAATGACATTTAGGCGAGCATTTCCAAATAAATAATTTGTAAACTTTTATTTATTTTTTTAATAAAGTTTAAATTAAGTTTTATTATATTTACTACATAAACACACATCTATAAAATAAATGAATTAGAAAAGTGTGTGAATGTTAAACAACTTTAAAAGTATGCTTTTCACTTAATCAAATTGCCACATTTGGATTTGGAACATACAATTTTGGATTTTCTTAAGAAAGTCTATATCTTAAAAATTTCCATATTTATCATCAACGCCACTCTGATTTTTTGGTTAGTGTAATCTAAAACTAGAAGTATGCCAAACCATTTAAAAAGCTAATGCCTTTCACATGGTTAACTTGTCGTATTTGTAAATTTACTATTTAGGATTTTCTTAAGAAACTCTGTACCTTAAGATTTTTCATATTTATCACCAACGCCACTCAGATTTCTTGGTAAGTCTAATCTAAGACTATAAGCATGCTGTCAAATGGACAAATTGCCATATTTGTAAACATAGTGATTAAGATTTTCTTAAGAAAGTCTATATCTTAAGATTTTCCATATTTATCACCAACGCCACTCAGATTTCTTGGTAAGTCTAATCTAAGACTAAAAGCATGCTTAACCATTTGAAAAGCTAATGCCTGTCACATGGTCAAATTGCCATAATTGTAAACTTAGTGTTTAGGATTTTCTTAAGAAAGTCTATATCTTAAGATTTTTCATATTTATCACCAACGCCATCATGATTTTTTGGTAGCCCTAATCTAAGACTAAAAGCATGCTTAACCGTTTGAAATCTAATGCCTTTCACATGGTCAAATTGCCATTTTTGTAAACATAGTGTTTAGGATTTTCTTAAGAATGTCCATATCTTAAGATTTTCCATATTTCTCACCAACGCCACTCTGATTTTTTGGTTAGTCTAATCTAAGACTATAAGCTAGCTGTCACTTGGACAAATTGCCGTATTTTAAAACTTAGTGTTTAGGATTTTCTTAAGAAAGTCTATATCTTGAGATTTTCCATATTTATCACCAACGCCACTCTGATTTTTTGGTAAATCTAATCTAAGATTAAAAGCATGCCAACCATTTAAAAAGCTAATGCCTGTCACATAGTCAAATTACCATAATTGTAAACTTAGTGTTAAGGATTTTCTTAAGAAAGTCTATATCTTAAGATTTTTCATATTTATCACCAACGCCACTCAGATTTCATGGTAACTATAATCTAAGACTAAAAGCATGCTTAACCATTTGAAAAGCTAATGCCTGTCACATGGTCAAATTACCATAATTGTAAACATAGTGTTTAGGATTTGCTTAAGAAAGTCTATATCTTAAGATTTTCAAGAAATACCACAATTTGACCATGTGAAAGGCATTAGCTTTCCAAATAGTTTGGGATGCTTGTTGTCTTAAATTAAACCTACTAAAAAAGCTCTTTTCTTAAGAAAGTCTATATCTTAAGATTTTTCATATTTATCACCAACGCCACTCAGATTTCATGGTAACTATAATCTAAGACTAAAAGCATGCTTAACCATTTGAAAAGCTAATGCCTGTCACATGGTCAAATTACCATAATTGTAAACATAGTGTTTAGGATTTTCTTAAGAAAGTCTATATCTTAAGATTTTCAAGAAATACCACAATTTGACCATGTGAAAGGCATTAGCTTTCCAAATAGTTTGGGATGCTTGTTGTCTTAAATTAAACCTACTAAAAAAGCTCTTTTCTTAAGAAAGTCTATATCTTAAGATTTTTCATATTTATCACCAACGCCACTCAGATTTCATGGTAACTATAATCTAAGACTAAAAGCATGCTTAACCATTTGAAAAGCGAATGCCTGTCACATGGTCAAATTACCATAATTGTAAACATAGTGTTTAGGATTTTCTTAAGAAAGTCTATATCTTAAGATTTTCAAGAAATACCTCAATTTGACCATGTGAAAGGCATTAGCTTTCCAAATAGTTTGGGATGCTTGTTGTCTTAAATTAAACCTACTAAAAAAGCTCTTTTCTTAAGAAAGTCTATATCTTAAGATTTTTCATCTTTATCACCAACGCCACTCAGATTTCATGGTAAGTCTAATCTAAGACTAAAAGCATGCTTAACCATTTGAAAAGCTAATGCCTGTCACGTGGTCAAATTACCATATTTGTAAACTTAGTGTTTAGGATTTTCTTAAGAAAGTATATATCTTAAGATTTTCCATATTTATCACCAATGCCACTCAGATTTCATGGTAACTCTAATCTAAGACTAAAAGCATGCTTAGCCATTTGAAAAGCTAATGCCTGTCACGTGGTCAAATTACCATAATTGTAAACTTAGTGTTTAGGATTTTCTTAAGAAAGTCTGTATATTAAGATTTTTCATATTTATCACCAACGCCACTCTGATTTTTTGGTAAATCTAATCTAAGATTAAAAGCATGCCAACCATTTAAAAAGCTAATGCCTGTCACATAGTCAAATTACCATAATTGTAAACTTAGTGTTAAGGATTTTCTTAAGAAAGTCTATATCTTAAGATTTTTCATATTTATCACCAACGCCACTCAGATTTCATGGTAACTATAATCTAAGACTAAAAGCATGCTTAACCATTTGAAAAGCTAATGCCTGTCACATGGTCAAATTACCATATTTGTAAACTTAGTGTTTAGGATTTTCTTAAGAAAGTCTATATCTTAAGATTTACCATATTTATCACCAACGCCACTCTTATTTTTTGGTAAATCTAATCTAAGATTAAAAGCATGCCAACCATTTAAAAAGCTAATGCCTGTCACGTGGTCGAATTACCATAATTGTAAACTTAGTGTTAAGGATTTTTTTAAGAAAGTCTATATCTTAAGATTTTTCATCTTTATCACCAACGCCACTCAGATTTCATGGTAAGTCTAATCTAAGACTAAAAGCATGCTTAACCATTTGAGAAGCTAATGCCTGTCACGTGGTCAAATTACCATATTTGTAAACTTAGTGTTTAGGATTTTCTTAAGAAAGTATATATCTTAAGATTTTCCATATTTATCACCAATGCCACTCAGATTTCATGGTAACTATAATCTAAGACTAAAAGCATGCTTAACCATTTGAAAAGCTAATGCCTGTCACATGGTCAAATTACCATATTTGTAAACTTAGTGTTTAGGATTTTCTTAAGAAAGTCTGTATATTAAGATTTTTCATATTTATCTCCAACGCCATTATGATTTTTTGGTAGCCCCAATCTAAGACTACAAGCATGTCAAACCATTAGAAAAGCTAATACCTTTCACATGGTTCACTTGGCGTATTTGTAAATTTACTATTTAGGCTTTTCTTTGGAAAGTCTATATCTTAAGATTTTCCATATTTATCACCAACGCCACTATTCTTTTTTAGTAGGTTTAATCTAAGACAACAAGCATTCTAAACTATTTGGAAAGCTAATGCCTTTCACATGGTCAAATTTTGGTATTTCTTGAAAATCTTAAGATATAGACTTTATTAAGAAAATCTTAAACATTAAGTTTACAAATATGGCAATTTGACCATGTGACAGGCATTGCTTTTCAAATGGTTTGGCGTGCTTGTAGTCTTAGATTAGACCTACCAAAAATTCATAGTGGTGTTGGTGATAAATATGAAAAATCTTAAGATACAGACTTTCTTACGAAAATCCTAAATAGTAAATTTACAAGTATGGCAATTTAACCATGTGAAAGTTATCAGTAGTAGTCATTAATTTAGTTTATTTACTAATACATATATACTTATATTGTTTTTGTTTTCTTTAATTCTAATTTAGGATAAACTTCACACTCCAATTTAGGTCTAACTTCACTTGCATTAACCTTCAACTTAACCCCAAATTCAATACCCAACTCAGGTAATAACCAGGTATTTTGGGTTAATTCGTATGGCAGGTACCCGACCCTCTTGACAGACAGGTTCCAAAAGCTTTTCAACCCGCAAATTGACAACAGACAACCATAGAAACAGATTGGCAAACCAAATTCTAAGTAGAACAAGCCGTTCTCGAGATATCATGGGTACAGATATATTGACATCCAGACATCCAGGCAGATGAACGGACATTTTTTTTTTTTTTTTTGCTTTTTTAGACTCAGGGACTTTCAAAACGTCGAGAAATGTGGTTTTGGACCAACCAAAATTTTGATCATTTTTAACAGGATTTCAATACTTTGGTCTATTTAAACCGAAGTAATGTTTGGGGTTTTATGGTAATGGATGGGGATTTGGGCCGCCTTACAATATGTTTTTTAAAAATTGGTAAGAAGTAAGAGGTTGCCCAACCCACCAAAATCATAAGCCGCGAGAACCCTAATACCAAAATTGAACTCAAACGACTTTTCGAGTCAAGGCGACTCGTCGGTGAGGAGAGAACCATAGTAGGGGTATAATAAAATTTACTAATAATTTTAAACGTCTAATTGATTTTTAAATTCTCACATATTTAATGTATATAAACTCGTTTACAGCCGTAAACATACACATATAGACATATATAACCCTATTTTTCCGGGGTTTTACTTTTTCGTGTGATTTTCATTTTACTACATTTTTCCTATTTGTTTTCTCATTCGGAACAAATTTGTGAACTTTTTATTTTTTTTTTTGTTGTTATTGTACACAACAAACATCTGTTTTTTATGGATTCGAACTAGATTCTTTTTTAGCGGAAAATTAACGTTGTTGTTGTGGTTGTGGAAAATGAGGAATGGAAAATTCGAGAATAATTTACTATACAAATTATTTTTTCTATTCTACTTTTCAATAACACAATAATTATACCCATTTGACCAATGAGAGCAAACTACCTTTTTCCCATAATTTTCCCATTCTAAATAATTAAAAAATTAAAAAAAAAATCGAAAATTCCAAAAATTAAAAAAACTTTTATCGAAAAATTGATAATCATCTGTGTATTTGAATATTATATGGTTTGTGTTGTTATCACATATCTGTTGGCAGCAAATAAAAAGTTTCTCCAAAACTTTTTTTCGTTTTTCGTTCCCTACTCAATGCGTTGTTGTTGTTGTCAACAAATTTTTTTGGTTACGCTTAGGCAAATCAAAAAGTCACACAAAACTTTTATTGTTTGTACCAATAAAACTTGAATCGAATTGAATTTATATTATGTGTGTATATGTGTATGTTGAGGACGTAGGCTAGTGGGACCGGGTAGTGGGATATAACAACAATAAATTATGTGATTGGAAAAGTTTTAAATTTTATTAATTTTTTGGTTTTCTTTTGTTTTCCCTTATCTCCATTACACAAATCTCTAACAACAACATAACTAACAGTTTTGTTTAGTTTTCTTTATGTGTTTATGGGTGATTGTTAAGAAATCAATGATGAAAAGTATTTTTTGTTGGTTTTTGGTATGCTTTATGCCGTGCTCTCTGTTCTGTTTTGGGTCTAACAGTTTGTTGTTAACTTTAAAGTTGAATTTTAAAAAGTTTGATTGTTTTATCGTGTTGAACTGTTAAGTGAATTTTTCGTTTTATTTTTTACGTGTGATAAAAATGTGTCTCACCATTGGTATTTTATAAATCATTTGATATTTCTGTCATTTTGATACTGTAAAATTTTCTAAATAAGGGGCTTAAAGAAACGTGACTGGCGGTTTTGGCCTAAACTTATCAATATTCCTATTCAAACTATTTGGCTTTTAAATAGTAATTCGATCGTAACTGGGTACCTGCAGCACTCGCAACCGCGGGGGGCCCACGAGATTTCCTTTATTAGTTCAAATTTAAGATTAAATAGCTCAGATTAAGCTTAAAGTGCAAATTTGCAGAACGATACATTTCTAGGGAATTTTTAAGAAAAAGCGGTGGTCTAATTTTTGGAAAAAGATGAACTCGTTCCCTTTGCTATTAAAAAATTTTAAGACAGGCTCAACCATTTTTTCTCGGTTCTGACTCCAAAGAAATAAAAATGCCTTTAGGTTCTGATCGATATTTACATTTTGAAGAAAATTAGCTAAACTCGTTTGAAAACAAAGCTTTCGACATCAAACGACAACGATTTTAGTGTAACTCCAGTTTACCCTTTGGCATTTAAAATTCAACCTTTTACTAATCAAATTGAGCCTTTAGCCAAACAAATTCAACTTTTACAAATCAAGTTTTGATTAGAAAAGGTTAAACTTGATTTGAAAAAGAGAGGTCATAGAAGACTGCTGGTGTTAGTAGCTTGCGTTTTATCATTGTGATGTTCATAAAAATCAAGAAGAAACTGGAAAAATACAAAACCGCGACTGTAAATAAATTCCTCACTTGAGCCAAACCAGTATAGTCTCTATAATCAATGTGTTTTTTTGTTGTTTTTGGTGGGGTTCTCCGAATTTTGGAAATTTTCGCTTACCGATTTCATATCCGCTTGTCTCAGGTTTCATCTTTTGATCACTTCTTCTCTTTGAGATGCTGGATGTTTGAGACTTAATTGGTGATTCGGTGTTACGAAACAGTCAGGTTATTCGAAATTGCGAGATTAATCGAGTATGTTTGAGATTGTAGTTGAGTGTATTTGATAGTTCGATGTTATTCGAGAATTTTAGAGCCTATTCGAAGAATACGATTGTTCCTATCGTTTTGTTAAGCTGAACCTTAACTTGCTTAGTAGTATTAGTGACATTTAGTTACTAGACCAATAATTCCATATTTAAACGAATTTTCGGAATTTTTCAAAATTTTCTTGGGTTTTATCCAGGATTTTCGGTATGAAATTGTTCGAGATCAATTGACTAGGATTTTCGAATTTATTCGAATTTTATAAGGCAATTTTCTGCGCTTCGCTTTGAGTTGTAAGAACTTGCTTACTTGATATATACCATAAATCTAAATGGTGATATTTAAAAGATTTTGTGAAATTATTCCAAACTTTCGATATTTCTCCGATTTCCTCTAGGTTGTTCGAAATTATTCAAGAATGTCCAGGTTATTTACGTTGTACATGACGATGATTAGCACGCATAGGATTTCCTATGGTTTTACATACTTCCGGATAATTTTATATTTGAGAACTTTCGAGAATATTCAAGTGTAAGGTGATGTAGAATGAAGTTAGTTGAAATAACATAATGTATGTAGGGTAAAAAAAATAAAAAGAATAGGATTGTTGTGTTTGAGTCGTCATAGAGGACGCATGTAAATTTTAAGTTATCGCAATTTTGTGGGCGAATTGATATAAAAGTAAAAGTTTGTACAATAATAAATTTGAATTTGTAACCGAAATTATTTTGTTTAAATAAAAAACCCTTACAGTAAAAGTCAGATGTTGGGTAATGAATAAATGGCGGACACGTGAAGTGAAGCTTGTAAAATTTTGTTAACGGTACACTCAGTGGTGTTCGTGTTGGTGTTGTGTGGAATTGGAGAAGTGAGAGGCTCTCAAAATTTTATTAAATCGTAGTGCGAAGAAAAAAAAACAAACTGAGATATTAATATACATGTGAGTTGATTCGAAAAATGAGTTTATCAGTTGAAGATATGTTGAAAATGAACGTGGACCAGTTAAAAGAAAAACTGGAAGAAAGCAATATGGACAGTACTGCATACAAGGCAAATTTGCAAAGCAGATTGATTGAGGTGATTTATAAAGATGGCTTTGTTAAGCACTTTTAGTGGATCGGGAGATAATTTTCGAAATTTCATCTTCGATTACAATCCTCGCTTACAAATCCAAGCAAGGATGCAATTATTTTACATCGGAACATTTATTGAATGCATTTCAAAATATCACGAATAAGGAAAGAGGCTTGAATCAACATCAATCAACGGAAAAGCCTCCTCCAAAAATTATGAGTACAAATAACAGAACAAAGGTTGGGTCTATTCGATGTTACAATTCCGGTGAGTTTGGTCATTTTTCAAAACATTGCACTAAACCAAAACGATTGTTCGGATCTTGTGGTCAAATGGGGCATAAGGCAAATGAGCGCCCATTTAAGAAGAAATCAAATTCCGAGCAGAAGTCTATCAATCTGTGTGAAATAAAACCAACGGACGGTATTTATATAGATTTAAATTTGTATTTTAAGAATCAAAAAAATTGTGTCAAAAAGTCTGCGCTTGTTGATACCGGTAGCCCCATTAGTTAGTTTAATTAAGGAAAATTGTGTTCCACTTGGTTATATTGATGATGTTGTTGGTAACTGTTGTGGGTATTCGGGCATCAACAGGAGTAGACTTATAATTATTGGTACCGTTGAATTGAATATTATTTTTGATGATAATTTGTATTATTTTAAATTGCATGTAGTACCGAATACGACAATGTCGGATGATTTGATAGTTGGGAGGGATTTTTGGTCAATGTGTGATATCGAGTTGAAAATTGGTGATAGAGAAATTGAAATCTCAAACCACATTGACAGTTTTGAAAATGAAATTTTAAATATTGGGGTCAATGATGAAATTGTTAAGGATCAGAATTTAAACATTAACTCGGAGTTGGACGATGATATTATTTCAATTGTGAGAAACCGGTTGAGCCTAGTGTAAAATTTGAAATGAAGATTGTGTTGTGCAAGGAGGAATATTTTCATACTAATCCCAGAAGATTGTCATATGTGGAAAAGGACATAGTGTCAAAATTGGTTGATGAATTAATTGAGAAGAAAATAGTTCAAAAAAGTGAGTCTCCCTATTGTTCTCCAATTGTCCTAGTGAACAAAAAGCAAAAGTCAGAAAAAAGAATGTGTGTGGATTGGGGCAATTAAATAGGCTTACGTTAAGGAACAGTTATCCATTACCCGTAATAGAGGATATGTTAGATTACCTGCACGGTAAAAAATACTTTTCTTCATTGGATTTGAAAAACGGACTTTATCACGTAAAAATGGCTTCAGAAAGTGTAAAATATACTAGTTTCGTCACACCCATTAGACAATTTGAATTCTTAAAGATGCCCTTTGGATTGAAGAATGGGCCTGCCACTTTTCAAAAATTCATTTCACTAATTTCTCAAGATCTTATTATTGACCATAGAATTATTGTCTATATGGATGATATATTGATAGGAACAATCGATATTGAAATATGTTCTTAAGAAGTTGAGTGATAATTTATTGGAGTTGCGAATTGATAAGTGTGAACTAATGAATACTGAAATTAATTATTTGGGTTATCGTGTAAATTGTATGGGAATTAGCCCTAATCGTTCAAACATTAAATCAATTACTGATTTCCCTTATCCTTAAAAATATTCGTGATGTACAACGATTTCTTGGAATGTGTTCCTATTTTAGGAAATTCATTAAAGCTTATTGTCACATTGCCAAGCCGTTGCAGGATTTGGTGGGAAAGGATAAAAAATTTGAGTTAGGGGAAACACAGCTTAGGTCGTTCGATTGTTTGAAAACCAAATTGATAGAAGAACCGGTGTTGGCGATATTTTCGCCACTCGATGAGACTGACTGCGCTGTGATGCATCCTCGGTAGGTTTTGGGGCTGTCCTTTTACAAAAGAAACAGGATTGAAAATTTCATCCTATATGTTATTTCTCAAAACGGACTACACCTATTGAAGCAAAATACCATTCCTATGAATTGGAGTGCCTTGCTATTGTATATGCGTTAAGGCGGTTCAGAATTTATTTACATGGGCGGGAGTTTAAAATCGTTATTGATTTTAATGCTCTAACATTGACGTTGAATAAGAAGATTATCAATCCAAAAATCGCACGTTGGGCATTGGAACTGCAGGATTTGATTATAAGGTTGAACACAGGAAACTCTGAAACTAGACTCTGAACTAGACTCTTGCTATTCTGCAGAGCCAAGATCCTTCATTGGAAAAATTGCGAATTGAACTGGGAAACGGAGATAGCACTTTGTTTGAGTTGCGATTCGCAATTCGCATGATAATTTAGGTCATATTGGAGTAGAAAAAACGATTGAAGTTATCTCAAGGAATTATTGGTTTCCAAATTTAACAGCTACGGTGAAGGATTACGTAAAGAATGGTCTAAAGTGCATTAATTTTAATATTCCCAGTGGAAGGTCTGAGGGCTTCTTACATTCCATTCCTAAAGTTGATAAGCCTTTCGACACTATGCACGCTGATTTTTATGGCCCATAAGAATCTACAAGATTTAAGAATAAGTTCGTATTAGCTATCATTGATGGGTTCACCAAGTTTGTAAGATTGTTTGCAACAAAGACTACTGGTGCAAAGGATACCATAAATTGTTTTGAGTTGTATTTTAAGCAATTGAGTTGTTCAAACAGAGTGATTACCGATCACGGATCAAATTTCACCTCGAATGAATTTAGAGAATTTTTAAGGGAAAATTGTATTCAACATGTGCTGGTTGCGACAGCGGCACCGAGGGCAAATGGGCAGATCGAAAGAGTGAACAGAACGTTGACGCCCATGTTAGCTAAATTAGTGGATAAAGATAGAAAGTTGTATTGGGATTGTGTTGTATTGGGATTGCACAGAAATTGAGAATACGAAAAGAAATTTGTTCGATTTACGAATTATCCACTAATTATACAATCCACACCCTACAAAGTAGGTGCTAATTTAACGAAAATGTTGTTAAATTTACAAATTGTGTTTCACGATGCAAAGTTCATAAAAATAACGGAATTATTTGTAAAATGAAAAAGTGGATAAGTACGCTCCGTTATTTTTACACAGAAACTTGTAAAATTATGTTACAATTTCACGGGCAAACATTACTAATTTTTTCTGTAAATCTGGATTTGCATTGAAATCGGAGTTACGAATTGAAATTTGTTTTATTTACGAATGCTTCGTTAAATCTACGATGAAAACCTTACAAAGCAGGTGTTAATTTAACAAAAACTTCGTTATATTTACAAATTTTGTTTTACGATGCAAAATTTGTAAATAAAACAGAATTATTTTTTTGAGTGTATAATAATACGTGTAGTAAGACTACAAAAATGGCTCCAAGTATGTTATTGTACGGAGTAATTCAAAAATGGAAAGTTAACGACAAAATTATAGAATTTTTAAATCAAATTGTTGAATTAGATAATGATCCCAGGGATTTAGAAAATATTAAGAAAATTGCGACCGAGAGTATTGAGAAAAGCCAAAAATATAACGAGTTATATTATAATAAGAAAAGAAAGGAGCCGACTAAATACGGAAAAGAAGATCTTGTTGTTATTAAAAACATTGATACGACACCCGGAGTAAACAAAAAACTAATTCCAAAATATCGGGGTCCGTACAAAATAATAGAATGTTTGCCAAATGATAGATATTTTATAAGGGATATAGAAGGTTTTCAGATTACAGGGAAACCATTTGAGGGCGTATTTGTCGTCACCAGAATTAAACCATATTTGAAGGTGTGATCGGTTCTCATGGCAATTGATTTCAGATATTGTTACTTAGAATTGTTTATTTTGTGATTTGTCGGATAGTTTTGATGCGGTAATTTGGTTTTGATTCTGGTTTGATAACGAGTTGATGACATTAGCCTACTATGTTTTTATTTATATTATGTTTAGTTGTAAGAAATGAAGTCTATAAAGAAAAAAAAAATATTTTATGTATTAATTTATAATTAAGTTACATTAAGGTAAATTCTATAAATTGAGGGCAATCTATTAGTCAGATTGGTCGAAACTGTAAGGTGATGTAGAATGAAGTTAGTTCAAATAACATAATGTATGTAGGGTAAAAAAATAAAAAGAATAGGATTGTTGTGTTTGAGTCGTCATAGAGGACGCATGTACATTTTCAGTTGTCGCCATTTAAGTTATCGCCATTATCCTATTGAGGTCAGGGAGTTAGTTAGAGAGAAACGGAAGGCAAGAAAAACCTGGCAAAGGACACGCGCCCCGGAAAACAAAAAAATCCTCAATTTTCTATGCAATAAACTAAAACAACTTATAAAAGAAATTAAGAATGAAACTATTAACAAGTACTTAAATGGTCTCACCGAACATAAAGATACTGATTACTCTCTTTGGAAAGTAACAAAGGGATTAAAAAGAACTAAAATGCATGTGCCACCTATTAAAAATGGGGAAGGAACCTGGGCCAAAAGCGACAAGCAAAAAGCTATTTTATTTGCAGCTCACTTGGAAGACACCTTTCAACCGTTACCTAGACAAACAGCAAATGAAAACATAATAACAATTAGCAAAATTGATGAATATAATATTCGATGTGTAACATTACAGGAATTAAAAAATGAGATCCTCCAGGATATGATTTAATTACTGGACAAGTCGTAAAAGCCATTCCCGAGAAGGGACTACGAAAATTGGTTCAAATTATCAATGCTGTCTTCAGACTAAAATATGGCACACGGCAATGGAAGGTTGCTGAAGTAATTATGATCCCCAAACCAGGCAAACCAGCGAACGATAAAAAGTCGTACAGACCGATTTCACTACTTCCTGTAATTTCAAAATTATTTGAAAAATTACTGCTCAAGAGACTCAAGCCAATAATAGAGGAGAGAAATTTGATTCCACCACACCAATTTGGATTTAGAGAAAATCACTCTACGATAGAATAAGTTCACAGAATAACGGATATAATCGAAGACTCACTTGAGAATAAGAAGATATGCTCCAGCATCTTCTTAGATGTAGCACAAGCTTTCGACAAAGTTTGGCACCAAGGACTTGAATTTAAATTGCATCGAGATCTACCTAAGCAATTCTATCAAATTCTTAAATCTTCTTAAATCGCAGACCGACATTTCCGTGTAAAATATAACCAAGAGTACTCTGAACTAAAGAGAATATCAGCAGGCATACCACAGGGTAGCGTACTGGGTCCTATATTGTACATCCTGTACACCAAAGATATGCCAAATACAGAAGGTGCCAAAACAGCAACATTTGCAGACGATACAGCTATTCTAGCGACTGGAAAGTGTATATCAGAAGCAACGACCAAACTTCGAAAAGCAACCGACACAGTGAGTAGTTGGACAAAGAAATGGCGCATTAGCCTAAACGAAGCAAAGTCGGTTCACGTAAACTTCACAAACCAGAAAGTTAACTGGATTCCAGTGAAACTTAATTCAAGGCCGGTTCCAAATGCAAATACAGCCAAATACCTCGGCATGACTCTCGATTGCAAGCTTAGATGGAAAGAGCATGTTAAAAAGAAAAAAGAAGAATTGAACATTAAATATAGGAAAATGTATTGGCTAATAGGTAGAAACTCTGAGCTTACAATACATAACAAATTGCTATTATACCAGCAAATACTTAAACCAGTATGGACCTACGGTATTCAACTTTGGGGTTGTACCAAGAAGACAAATGTACAAATGATTCAATGTTTTCAAAACAAAGTGCTGCGTGGCATTGTAAACGCACCATGGTACATTAGAAATGATAACCTCCATAGGGACTTAAACATGGAATATGTAAGTGAAGAAATACAAAATCATGCGAAGAAACACATTCAGCGGATATCTCGGCACCAAAATGCAGACATACGAAGTTTGTTGGATACCACCAATGCAGTAAGAAGACTTCAAAGGCAGAAACCTTTGGAATTGGGTAGTTGTATTTAATTCGGATAAAGAAAAATTATTACTATGTAAATTCAAACGGGAGTAACCATTGGGCTACTGCCCGTCAAATGTGAATCTTCATTTAAGAAAGATAAATTACTAAATGATTTGTAAATCAGTTGTAATATTAAATAAAGGAAAAAAAAAAAAAAATCGCCATTTTGAGGGCGAATTGATATAAAAGTAAAAATATTGAGTTTGTACAATAATAATAATTTGAATTTGTAACCGAAATTATTTTGTTTAAATAAAAAACCCTTCACAAGATAATTTGAAAATTCGACATTTTTGAGATTATTTTGAAATTCTTGATATTTTTCAAATTATATTTGCAATTTGTGATGCTTCTTAAATTATCAAGATTAAAGCTCATTGAAAACAAATACTCTAAATTTTTTCAAAAATACCACCTTCATTTATAAATCAAATTTGAAAGTCAAATGGTTTGGTTAGAAAAGCTCTTAAAACTAAAAGCTCTTAATAATTTACATTGACCAAAAATATTCTAAATCCTAAATCCTAAATTTCAATGTAAAATGGTTGGTTTAAAAAGCTTCGATAAGCGTAAGCTCTTAAAACTAAAGCTCTTCACAATTTTTTCAAATACCTAATATACATATGCTTATAAAACATTTTATTAAAAACCTCAAATTATTAAAAAGCTCAAAAATGTTAAGTTCAAACCTAAAAAGTATGAATTAATTGTCAAGCTTAAAGCTTATGGAAAACAAACTTTTCTAAATTTATTACAAAATTCCACCTTCCTTTAAACTATCAAATTTCAGAATAAAAAGTAAATGATTTGGGTTAAAAAGCTTCGATTCGTGAAAGCTCGTAAAACTAAAAGTTCAACATTTTTTCCAAATACATAATTTAACAAAAACCTCAAATTATGAAAAGGCGCACAAGTGTTAAGTTCAAACACAAAAAGTATAAAATAATTATCAAGCTTAAAGCTCATTAAAAACAAATATTACAATATTATTTTTATCAGAAAATACCACTTTCCCTTATTATATCAAGTTTCGTAGTAAAATGGTTTAGTTTGTAAACCTCTTAAAACTAAAAACTTTTGGTGATTGATGATTAATTTTGAAAACAAATATTTTAAATTTTAGCCAAAATTCCGTCACCCTTTGTAAAATCATATTTCTGAGTAAAATGGTTTGGTTAAAAAGCTTCTAGATTTTTTTACAAATACATATGCTATGCTTATCCAATTTTTTAACAAAACTTATGGAAAATTCATTATTTGAGAATTTTCAAGAATATTTAAGATACTTTGAAAATTCGACATTTTTTGAGATTATTTCGAAATTCTTGATATTTTTCAAATTATATTTAGAAATCGTTAGAGCATTGAGTTGCAAGATATTTCGTGTCATCTACTTTCGAAATCAGATACTTTTAGTTAATGCGAGACTAGACAATAATAGGAAGGAATAAGTTTTTCACTAAAAGCTTTACTTGAAGAAGCATTTTTATGGGACCAAAAAAATGGTGCTGCGGGACCCGAAATTTGTAGGTAGGCCACTGACTGAGTGGATGTTACTTTCTGTAGGCTACAAAATACTGAAATTAGGGATGGTTTTATGAGAGACCAGACCAACCGACCCAGCTAGCACCATTTATATTTTAATTTATCGTTTCATTCGTCTTCCGGTAGGGAACTTCAAACACAATAGATTGTCACGTTTCCTAAAAAAATTAAAACTAGGCCTAAAGAGTTAGGCCGAATTTCTTCAAATGCTGGTGAATAGTGAGTGAATTATTAATGAAAAATGAGTGAATATCAATAAATAAAGATGAATTATTTTCAATAAACGTGAGAGCAAATAGTAAAATTGTCAATTTCTGATCTTTTATTTCATCAAAGTCATTTACGACTTAAAGGCTATACTAAATTTGTAAGATCTATTTTATGTAAAACGTTGCGGCCGTATCCCGTATGCAGCCTACCCATTTTTTACTCAATAGAATTTACTGGAGTTTTGGGGAAGTTTTGTTTCAATTTTTCCAAATTGTAAACTATGCGAAGGAATTAGGATAAATTATAATTAAGAAACCGGTCTCAGAATTGCAAAAAAAGCCCCTTACTGCACCGGCAAGAGTGGTGAACGAAGACGAAAAATCGATGTTCCAAAACAGTGTTTATATCAGACTTTCGTTCATAAATGAAGAACTAAAAAAAAATAGCGAAAAAGCAAAAAATAAACGGTGAGGGCTGTCGCGACTTTCATTGATTTCAGCCCGGCGCGCCAGAACAAAAATGAGTATATCTCCGAAGCATGGCGTGTCAGCCTGGATTTTGAGGTGTTGTTTATTTCGCCTAGCCAAAATCAATCCAAAATAATTTTGATAAATTACGAATAGCGGCTTCAAGCTTCGCGTTTAAAGAATCCATATGTTTTCTGTTAAACTGATTTTAACGACTTCCTTCCACAAATCTGAATTTTTAAAGCAGGCATGAATTTCATCAGTCTGCGTCAATTTCGGAATGGCTTGAAGGGTTCCTGGAATTTCTTGAGTGCCATGGCGTACTCATCCCATACAATTACCTTGAGAGTTTTGAGAACCTGCGCCTGGCCGTTTGTTTTCTTAATGTTGCACGTAGGGTTCTGTTGGCAATATCTAGCGGTAATTTCAGTGCAGAATGGGCTGTTCTTCCTTCATCCATGAACATTGTGGCAACCTCAGAGTAGGCGATAATATTCGCTTCTCCATGAGACCGAATTTCGTCCAGTAGTACTTTAGTCAAAAATGTTTATCACGAAAAAATATTCTGCCTTCTTACCTTCTGATGTGATCAATGCTAGTGTCACATCGTTTTCTTTTGGGCCGAAACTCTTCAATATTGTATCTAGTTCCTCTCATGTAATCACCATTAACTATGTTTGTTCGATCTCGTTCTGGCGATCTCAGGCCTAACTGGACTAATGTCTTATTAATGTTACCCAAACATTTGTCTTCCAAAATTATAATTTCCTTATTAAAAATATCAGAATAGCACAATATCAGTCTGATCTACAGGCTGTTACCAGTATGTCCTCACTCACGGTTTCCCGATTTTTCTCCCATAAACTGTTGGGATTGGTTGGACTGCATATTGTTAAAATAATGGCAAAAAGGCTTCTGGTTTGTTCTTGGGAACCAATTAAATCTGTATCTCTTTTTGTAGTTTCCCAATGTTGGTTTTCTTCAAGTAAACCAAGTTTTTGTCAGGCCTCTCGATACGTTTGGCATAATTTCGCAATTTACAGCTCGTAGAACAGAGAAAGAAGGCAAGCCTCGTACGAGGAGCATCTTAAGGAAAAATCATTCAACATTGTTGGGATGAACCATTTAGACCCGGCCTAAGGCGTCATCGGCAACTGCACCTGGTTCAGGTATACGCTGTCCTATTTTTCTTTTACAAAAATT
Organism: Tipula vernalis; assembly: GCA_958295665.1. Taxonomy (NCBI): domain Eukaryota; kingdom Metazoa; phylum Arthropoda; class Insecta; order Diptera; family Tipulidae; genus Tipula; species Tipula vernalis. The sequence continues at coordinate 382,245,175 of OY282559.1, read as the reverse complement.
TTGGCTGAAACATTTTAGACAGAAGTGGAGAATATGGCACACCCATCTATTATGCACTTCTACTTCGTAGCACTCCGTCTGTATCGAGAATAAATGTCATCTCCAGCTTGCGTATCTTTTATCAATTCTCTTGGATATCTCTTATTGCAGTTTCCATTCTTCTTGCGAACTAGGGTTAAGAATAAGATATCTACATAGTTCATGCGGAACATATACTTAGTCACTAGCCGTCGTAGGCTGGAACTTTTCGTCCTACATGACCTCCTGTCTCTAGCTATCGCATCATGACGGTCGCTGGATACTTGACCGTTTAAGAGCGTTTCTTGTATCTATACCCAAGCTGCATTACATTGGAATTGGGTTATTCGTTCTAACACATGACCACGCCATTGGATTATGATGTCTCGTCGATGAAATTCGTCGCCTGAAAAAAAAACTAGCACTGTATCTATCCTCTATTAGAACGCCGGTCATGTTCACTCACTGATTGTCGTCTACTCTAATCACTACTTTGTAATCATCCGTCGGCATACGTTCCAGTGCTGTTCTAAAGATTTTGCTGTTTAAGGCTGGTTGTGTTGGTAATCGCATTTTTGATCGGTTTGAAGTTGTCATCTCCCATGAAATACAGTTGTAAGAATTTATGGCTCTGATCAGAGAAAGGAAGAAATAATGCCGCTCTGTGATAAACTTGTCCTTGCACAGTGGAAGTTATTACAAAGGTTCAACTATTACTGTGGCACCGAAATGTTTTGACTCCAATGTATCAACTGATATATAGTACTGAAGTTCATGTGGTATGTAATTCCAACTATGGTAATTTCACTTTCCGACTTCTGCAGCATATTCTAGGAGGCTCCGATTTAAATTTCTTGGCTTGGCAGTAACGATGATTGTTGAGCTTAGTCTTGCAACGATCTTGTAAATTGACTGAAAAACGTAAGACATACATACCTAAACTTAATAAACAAAGCTTAGAATAGATTATGAGTAACATAAGATACATACTTTATACACGATCTGTGAATCAGAGCAAAAATATTACAGCCACTGTCTGAATCACTATATTTTCAAATTTCAGATATCTACTTTTACAAATAAAATGCATTTGTATATTTTGTGATATTTACATACCAAAAGCGAAACAAAATCGAATCAATTTAATTATTAACACTTAACGGACAAGTTGCTTTGTCTACATCTCAAAAACACAGATTTTTAAATTCAATTATTATGTGGATTTATTATACCTACGGCAACAGGTTGTGATTATTCTAGAAAATTCGGGTTTTACTGAAGTTATTCAAAAGTTTGGGGCCGTTCATGTTAATTTCAAGTTAATTAATATCGGTAATATTATTTCGCAATAAATCAATTAAAGTTTGTTCAAGTTGTTATCAAAAATCCGAAGTTTTAACGAATATTTGTTCGGAAGGTACACGATGGATTATAATGGTTTGGAATATAGGGCCGAAAGGCCGAATGTCGAAAGGCCGAATGTCGAAAGACCGAATGTCGAAAGGCCGAACGCCGAAAGGCCAAATGTGTCGAAAGGCTGAATGTCGAAAGGCCGAATGTCGAAAGGCCGGATATCGAAATGCCGAATTTCGAAAGACCGAATAGGTCGAAAGGCCGAATGTCTAAAGGCCATTTGTGTCAAAATTGATTTTAATGTTTCATCTTTTTATGAACTAAAATTTATATTTTTATCAAACTTTTTGTATAAAAATGTTTAATAGTAAATCGCCTTAAATATTAAAATCTTCTTACGTTTTTTTGTCATATAATTAAAAATTAATTAATTATAATAAAAAAAGAAAATCAAATACATTTTTTTTCCTTTCGGCCTTTCGACCCATTCGGCCTTTAGACATTCGGGCTTTCAACACTTTCGGCCTTTCGACGCAATCGACCATTAAATATTTGGTCTTTCGACACATTCGGCCATATGACACTCGGCCTTCCAACGTTCGGCCTTTCAACATCGAACGGATGATTTATGCGAGTTATGTCCATAAATGTTGGTAGTAAAATTAAACTAATCAGGACCAAATATAATGTAAATCAATACGAGTTTGTTCAAGTTATAGTAAAAAATCCAATGTTTTGACGATCTTTTCTTCGGGAGGTCATGTTAAAAGTACTCATTCCTGATCGAGAGATTCTAAATCTATGTATGTAAATTTTATTCCATATTGGCCAAACTGTATGGTTCAAGATGAATGAAAGGTGAATTCGTTCATTACTTACTCAATATTATCTCATTATTCACTGATAATTCTCTCGTAATTCACTTATTATTTATTCATCACTCATTGGCCATCATTCATCATTCAGTGAAAAAAGAGTGAATATTGCAAAATTTCTGTAAGTTAGCATAGTACGAAAATTTCATTCAAATGGAAGCGATTTGACTCTGATCAAAATGATTTGCATGTTATTATGCTAATCCCGTGTCCTAGTCATATTCGTCCATTTTGTGATACTCATCTATCACTTGCAAAAATCAAGTGACCTAGACATAACAAACGAATAAGAGAATAGAAATATTGAACTGATATGACACAACCCTGGTACAAAACGTCTTCGTTTGATTAAATAAATTAGATAAGGTTATGCTAATTCAAATGGCATACCGATATTTTCCGGAGAATAAACATCGCGGTCACGGTCATCCCTGGGCCAAATCCAATCCAGTTGCATGAAATTTTGGTACTAAGTATACTAATTTAAATAATTATAGCTCCAATCTCAACATGAAAATCGTTTAATATGAATACAAAAGTTAGATAACGTTTCCGGAAAAAATACATCCCGGTCAAATCGCGGTAGTATTCTAACTGCTAACCCTACCATAGGAATGCCTTCCGACTGTATGCCAGCTAAACTGGACTTCCACAAACCATTCTGTGTTAGGTTACCTGACCGGGATGTGTGGAGGGCAGGTGGACCATCATTTGAGCTAGGGTCCATGGTATGGTTTACAGATGGATCAAAAACGGAAGATGGGGCGGGGATAGGAATACACGGGAGTGGCACTACCCTCTCGAAGTCCTTGGGTACCAATGCCACCGTTTTTCAAGCAGAAGTACATGCTATAGAACTTTGCGCTAGGATAGGCATAGCAAAAGGCCTAAACGATGCAAAGATTTATATTGTATCAGACAGCCAATCAGCCTTAAAAGCTCTTAGGTCTTGTACCGTTGAGTCAAGGCTGGTATGAGATTGTCTGAAGGTTATTAAACATCTGGCAGGCTCAAATAAGGTAACACTTATGTGGGTGCCAGGTCATACTGGAATCGAAGGAAACGAGGCAGCTGATGGCCTCGCCCGTGAGGGTTCTGCCTCTCCATTTTTTGGACCAGAACCCTTCTGCGGTGTCACTAAGGGACACCTTAGAGCAGCGGTAAAACGCTGGGAGGATGTTCAAAAGTCCTCCTACTGGCGCAGAATTCCAGGTTTACGGCAGGCGAAAAAATTTATATCACCTTCGTCTGTCAGGGTTAAGGAGTGTCTTGAACTTAGAAAACCTGAGTTGAGGCTGCTTACTGGCTTCCTCACAGGTCATGTCCCCTTAAGGTATCACCTTAAGAAGATGGGCCTAAGTACGACAGATGGATGCCGCTTCTGCGGTCTGGAAGCGGAATCAGCGGAACATGTTCTGTGCCATTGCCCAGCCATTTTCCAGCAAAGACTGCAACATCTAGGAGGGAGAACAATGAGCCCGGATAGTATGTATCTTGTACCGGCCAGTAGTATTGTCAGATTCATTAAGAGCCTGAATATTGACTGGACGGATAATTAAGTAGGGTCCAGCACAATAGATCTTTTAGGTCGCGGTGCGAGGTGGCTTATCGCCCACATGGCCCTCCAGTAAATAATAATAATAATAATTCTAACTTAAAGGGATTTTTCCTTAAAATTTAGTATTTCCTTCTATAATTTCCTGTATAATGTCAGATTTTATGTTTTGCAATTTTCTGTAATATAATATGTTAAAAAATAAAATAAAAAGTATTTTCTGGGCTAGAATATATTATATCATATGAAATAATGTTGGGCTGGAAAAATGTTGTAATTTTAGTGTTGCCTGATCATTTTTTTTTTCTGGGATGAAAGTCTGTTCTAACATCACATAAATATTCCATTGAGTGTACTTATTATAACCATAAGTACTAGCAAGGAGCAAATTTGCCCGATTGGAACACAGTTAATGAGGGAATAATGATCGAAATCATCATTCATCAGTGAATAAAGTGTGAACAATGAACGAATAATGAGTAAAAATTTAACGAATAATGAATAAACAATTAGAGAATACCAACAAACATGTTTGAAAAATTAAGAGTGAACAATTAAAGATAACCGACTAAATAACGGGTGATTAATGAGTAAATAATCAGTCAATAAGAGTGAATAATGTATAAATAATAGTGAATAATTAGTAAATAATCAATGAATAATAAGAGAATTATGAATGAATAATGTTTGAACAATGAATTCATCAGTGATTAATGAATGAATATTCAGTGAATAATAAGTAAATAATGTGAGAATGAATAATGGTGTAATAACGAATAATCAGTGAATAACGGTATAATATAACAATCATATGTAAGAATTTGCAATTAAGAAAAAATAAAAATAAAATCTAGTCAATTTCTGACGGCTAAAAGGCTTTACTAAAGGCGTAAGATGTATTGTACGTAAAACCTAGCGACCCTGTCCCGTACCCAGCCTATCCATTTTTTTAAAGCACATAAGGAACTGACGATGTTACGTTTTAGAATTGACCTACTAGCTACCTACATTTATTGCTAAGTTATATTTTCATTAAGTTATATTTACAAATTTTTCGAAAAATTTAAAACGGATTGTGTCGATTTTCTTTCGTAAATTTGATTTCAATAAATAATGGCGGTAATTGTAATTGAAAAACGTGACCCCAAAAACGTGAGCACTGCATGAATACACGCGGTGATACATGTATAACTAATTTCAATTAGATTAAACAAAATTGAAAACTTTTTTTTTTTATTCAAGCAAACACCAAGAAAATTGTTTCGAGAATTTCGGACAACTTGTTCAAAATTAAAAATGTATAAGTTTCCCGAAACCCACGCCCTTAATAGATATACATGCACGAAAAAATGGTTTATTTAGAACTGACAACAACAATATTTTCTTGTAATCTTATACACATGCATGTAGCTATCTGTGTATAAACCAAGAAGAAAAAATGTTTCCAATAAATTTTCTGTAATGATTTTTTACGATAATTTTCGCCATTCTTGCTATATTCATTGCCGTTGTCATCGTCGTCTTAAGCTAGAATCGATATATTTGTGTATATACCATATATGTATGTGTGTGTATGACAAACTGACATTAAAGATAAAATATTTATAGCACAATAAACTATATATCAAGTACAAAAATATTTTTGTTTAATCTTACGGTGCTCCTCTGTTGCTTGCTACTAACTGTTACTGGTGATTTTGCATTGTATTTTTAGAATATAAACAAATTTTACTATAGATTTTCATTTGTTTTTATTTTTCTAAGTTTCCCCTATATATACTAAACTATATAATCATGAAATATTTTATATGGATATATAAGAAATTTACTTTAGTACAGTGGTATGATTTGTGGGGTAAACAAAACGGAAAACTTTTTCTTTGCCTTTATTGTTGAAGAAGATTTGTTGAAGTGAGATAAGTGGAAAATTAGATGAAAGTGTCGGGATAAAAATGTACATGAACACATTATTTGTGATAACAAAACATCTTTTAGTGTTTTGATGAAGAAAGACGAAAGATGATTACAAAAGGGTGAAATTCTCTTAAAACCATCGTTTTATACTTAGGGTGTTTAGACTTTAGTAAACCAGTTTCTAACGGAATACATCTTTTTGACAATATGAATAATTGATAAAAAACTAAGTAGTACTCCAATCACCAATAATTTTTTTTTTTTAATTTAGTTCAGTAAAACTAAAATCGTAAATTTTCTTATATTTTGTAAACGATCTGCCGGTTTGTCCCATTTAAGTTAATTTATTAATATACCACTTTTAACTTCTATATTTTATTGGATAGCTCACAGAGTTTCTCGACGACGATGCATACGTAGTTGGCTAAAGGTAAGGTATAGCCCTCGATTCAAAAGAAAGCTGGTTGTTTATGGCTTGGACTTTGTGTATGTCTGTAGGCGATATATTTGTGGATACACAGGTTGAACGTTTGATTTAAAAATGTCGTAAAATATTGGTTTATTAAAACTTTCGGTGTATACGAGTATAACATAATCATTAAGTGATTCCAAATTTGCATGTACCACTCAACTAACGTTTCAACAAAAAATCCTCATTATATTATATTAAAATGTATAGTACTATGTTTTATGTATACATTTATGTTGTCTGAATAAACAGAATAAAATCTCTGTTGAACATGATAAATATGATATGAATAAATAAAAATGTAATTATGTAGACAACCAACATAAAAAATGGCAGCAAATTTGTAAACAGAATAAACAGTTTTTTTCATATTATAAACTTATGCCAGAGGCCATACGTATTTATAGAAGAAATTCGCCAGCCATTAATTTTACTAACTACTAATATGGAACAAAATCAATTCATCGTCTTTTGCTGCTTTTACTACATACATAAGTACTTTATATACCCAATTTTATACTCCAATGTTACATTAAAAAAGCAAAAGACATATACACATACAGAGCATATAAGGAAGACTAAATAAAAAGCTCCAAAGCTTTTTCTGCCTTTCCTCTTGTCGCACATTCTGATGCGAGTCATATATACACAGAATATAGATAATATTGTGATTATTGTCTAAATAAGGGATCAAATTTATTTACAACAGCAACAAAAATAAAAGACAATAGCGGGTGGGTGGTGGAAAATGGAAAATTAACATAAAAAAAAAATATCGTAATGTTTTGTCGAATTTTTTTTTATTCCTTCCTCCAATATTCATTTTTCATTTACTATATACGCACCTACTTTGTGCTTTACAAAGAAAAAAAAAAAAAGCTTTAAGATAGCTTTGTAGTACAAAATAAAATGATTGTATCTTTAAAAACTGGAAAAGATATGTTTTGCTAAAATTGTTCATATCTAAAATGTTTTGGATTTCAGAGATAAACGATTAATTTAAATGGGAATTATTTGTGATGAGCTCAAAATATTATTTCGTTTCAAAGATGGGTTCATCGAAGAGTTTGGCTCATGGTGAGCTTTTCGCGGTAAAAAATTAAGCTTTCAAAAATTGGTTTGGGTTTATGTAATTGAATTCTCCTGTAAATGTATATCTACATAATATTGAAAATGTTTAATCCAAAAAAAACCTCAATATTACGAAGATCAAAAGCTAAAAGTTAGTTCATATCAAAAAGCATGCAAATAAAACTAATCAACATTTTTATAATTTAGATAGAGGTATTTAATTTTCTTAAGCTAAAAAGTTTCAAACTTTATGAAAAGGTCAGGATAAATAGCTATAGCATCGTTTGAGAAGAAACGCCGCACAGCGTTTCGGAAGATTGGCTACTAATGTTCTACAATGTGACACTGGAATGTTTTTCCAAATTTCCGTCATATGATGAACAGTTCGTTTGATGATTTATGTTTATATGACGACAGATTTCATAAACTCATATCATCATCACTGTGCGGTTTTATAGCGGACTGTATAATTCTTTATGTTTTATTTGTAAGAAAAAAACTCAATCCTCAATACGGTTTGTAACTTTTTATTATATTTCTAAATTCACAATATGCTTCTGTATAGATAGGCGGACGAACAAGGACTAACTTTTGTTCTTTTCTTTTTTACATAGTTTTTGTTTTTTACACACTGAACTATAATAGTCCATATTAAAATGTGATTTGATGGAAGCAGACCGGTCTTACGCGAGACACCGTCGCTCAACACGATCAAGCACAGCACAAAATCGAAACCACGAGCCAACCATGTTCAGCAAAGGTACGACGCCTCAACATGCGCCGGTCGGAGAAATATTTCACAGTCCTGGTGAAGATCGGTTGAAACCTTGTTTTATCGGGTGTTACGAGCATGATAGGGCGGAAAAGACCGAACTGACAACTGGTGCGGATAGTGCAGACGAACATCCCGACAATCCTTCTGTTCCAGAATCAAACGTACCAACAGGGCCAAACAACAAGAATGACCATGTTATAACAAAAAAACGGGTGATATTCAACCTGGACAAGTCTTCAGAAAAGAAACCGGTTGCTACATCACGGTCAGGGCGCAGCATCAAACTACCCTCTCGTTACGACTGATCGTTCCCTGCGTTCACTAAGGGTGGGGTAGTGTGGCGATACAGAGTATTCGCTGGTAAAACAGAATCGCTTTCGGTTTTCGCGGTTCAAAGGGTCCGCTAATATCACAATCTGTTTGCAGTCCAGATATCGGCCGCCAGGGTTAAATGTCATTTTTCTGTTTTTGACAGAAGGAAAGAGAGCAGCCATGATATATCCAAAAACGACCTCGAAGGAGAGTCTCGTTTTGTACGCGTTACGGAGCGGACCAAAAAAAGTGAATAAATTAAGTCGCAATAAGTGCTTCTGGGTACTGCTTAATTCCGTATAAGGCCTTTGGTTGGTGATGCGAGGTGGAACACGCAGTAGCGTGGTGTACAATTTGGAGCGCTTCACTGATTGTTGCTCCAACTTATTCCTCGCATCACCGACCATAAGTGGTAACCCCGACGTTCCTACGATTACTAGCGTAATCCCGAAATTGAAACAGTCGGCTGATGCGCATATTAATCGTATAGCTTTCAAGACACCACAGCCTCTCTTTCAACAAAACCCACCATACTGACGGTTCAATATTCTTGAACAATTATTTCAAATGTCAAGTATTACGACTGAGGGTACAAAATATTCGCATGCTCTTAGCGCACTCGACCCGCGTCTTCACAATACGTTCGCAGATCTCATTTTACGTGACAAAGGCGACAATCCATATACGACTATTCGTGACGAAGTAACTCGTGTCCTCGGCGATTCAAAAAAAGCGAAAATTAATAACATTTTACACGGTCTTTCGCTTGGTGACAAAAAACCGTTACAACTTCTTAGCGAATTCAAACTTAACGCTGGTAGTGATTTCGCTGATAAAACGATCCAACAACTATGGATGTCGCGCCTACCGCAACAGGTCCAAATGGTACTCACGCCTTTTGAAAACGACGTCAACCTACCTACATTGGCTGAACGAGCCGATGCGGTTTACGAGACAATGTCGCACTCGCGAATTAACGCAATCGATGGAATTTCTCTACAAGTGCAGTCCACAATCTCCGCAGCCAAACAAACGGTGAACATTGAGAGTTTATTGGACCGTTTTCGCAACAGCATTATCGGCGAAGTCAAACAGTTGATTGGGGCTAGCAATAGTCAATCAGCTAATGCACGATGACGTTCGCCGGCGAGTTCTAATCAGCACGGTACACGCAGTCGGTCTAGTTCTAAACGTCGACTTAACAGCAAGTATACAACTTGTTATTACCATTACAAGTTTGGCGATAAGGCTCAAAAATGCGTCGAGGGATGTACTTTCGGTCTGCAAACAATAATGGTAATACCAAAGGCTCATCCATTTCAAATCAAAATTTTTAAAGTGTCATCAAATGTTGGCGACAGTCAATGATGACACCACTTCCAGTCGCCTTATCATATTCGATTCTACAAAAATAATCTCAAGCTTTTGATCGATACCAGCGCAGACTTGTCTATCATTCCTTTTGAAAATTTCAATCAGTAAAAGCGACATCTACAATAAATTTATACGCTGCCAACGGCACACCGGTGTTAGCGTGTAGTACCAAATGGTTAAAATTAAACATTGGGTTACGTCGCGAATTTCGTTGGGAATTTGTTATCGCAGACGTTTCGACGCCTATACTCGGCGCTGACTTTTTCAAACATACAGGTATAATAGTGGACATTAGCAAACGGAAGATCATAGATCCGGTGACTTCACTGTCCGTCACGGGTCTAATTACACGCATGGCAACGCAAGGCTTGTCATATATTAATCAGACAACGGTCCCATCAAAGGTACACGATCTGTTTAAACAATTCCCTGCGATAACGAGTCGCTCATTAAGCAGCCTGCTATAAAACATAACGTCACGCATCGGTTAGAAACAACTGGGCAACCAATTTTCGCGTAAACGCGTCGTTTAGCACCGGATAAACTCCTGATCGCAAAAGCCGAATTCGATAACATGTTAGCACAAGGTATTTGTCGTCCTAGCAAAAGTCCGTGGGCAAGTCCTCTTCACCTTGTTTTGAAAAAGAATGGAGACTGGAGACCATGCAGTGATTACCGTTCGCTAAACCGAGTTACAGTTCCTGACAGATATCCCATGCCGAATCTATAGGACTTTTCGTACCAACTCGCAGGTTGTACAGTTTTCTGGACTATCGACCTTGTTCAAGCGTATCATCAAATTCCGATCGAACCATCACATGTCCCCAAGACAGCAATTTCAACACCTTTTGGTCTTTTTGAATTTACCAAAATGACTTTTGGGCTAAGGAATGCAGCACAGTCTTTTCAAAGACTAATGCATTCTGTTTTATTCGGCCTCAAGTTCTGTTTTGTCTACTTGGATGACATTCTGATCGCATCCAAGTCTTTCGAAGATCATCTCGAGCACCTCAAGATCGTTTTTCAAAAAGTATCAGAACCTGGTTTGATCATTAATTCCGACAAATGCGTCTTTGCGTTACCCGAAATTAAATTCCTCGGTCACTTAATAAACGAACAAGGCATTCTTCCACTTCCAGACGAAGGTCACGTCATTAAAAACTTCGAACGGCCTGTAATGGTTAATCAACTCAAACGATTCTTGGGAATGATTAATTTTTACAGACGTTTTATTCCCAGCGCTGCTGAAGATCAAGCTGTACTTAATAACTTCTTGAAAGGTTACAAGAAGAACAGCAAAACCCCATTCGAATGGACTTCAGTATCTATAGACGCTTTTAACACTTGCAAGGAGAAACTATGTCAAGCGACACTACACGCACACCCAATTCCTGACGCTCGTTTAGCAATTATGGTAGACGCATCCGATCACGCAATCGGAGCAGTGGTACAGCAGTTTGTCTCGAATACATGGCAACCGCTCAGTTTCTTCTCGGTACGTCTTAGCGAGACCTGCTTGCTTTAGCATTACCTAAGCACTTTTGGCATCTTCTCGAAGGTCGTAGTTTCACTCTGTTCACCAACCACAAACCCCTAGTCTACGCATTTTATCAGAATCCGGATAAAGCATCTCCGCGTCAATTTCGACACCTGGACTTCATCGGTCAATTCACAACCGATATCCAACACATCTCCGGCGTTAACAACGTCATTGCAGATACCTTATCTCGTATAGATCAAATTTATATTCCTGAAAGCATTGACTATACAATAATCGCGGAAGCACAAACCAACGAAGCAGAATTGTGAGAACTCTTGCATAGTAACAACATGTCACTAAATTTCAAGCAAGTCCCAATAACGTTTAATTCCAATAAACATATTTATTGCGATATTTCGACTGGCATACCGCGTCCATTTATTCCGTTAAACTTCCGGAAACAAATTTACGAATCATTTCACAACCTTTCTCACCCCGGAATCCAAGCCACAACCAATATTTTAACTAAAAATGTTATCTGGCCCTCGTTACGAAAGGATTCGAAAGTTTTCACTCAACGATGTGTTCACTGCCAAAAGTCGAAAGTTTCCAGGCACACCAAGTCCCCTCCAAGCAGCAACTTCACATTAGCTTCGCAACGTTTTGCAGAGATACATCTAGACATCATTGGTCCTTTACCGATTTCTGATAATCAACGATATTGCGTCACCCTAATTGATCGTTTCACGCGTTGGCCTGAAGCGGTTCCTGTACCGGACATATTGGCTGCCACTGTAGCGTTCGCTGTTTATTCTACATGGTTATCCCGTTTTGGTGTTCCAGTGTCCATTCTTACAGATCAAGGAACTCAGTTCGAATCCGAACTTTTCAACGAGTTATCTAAATTACTAGGTTTCAAACGAATTCGAACTACGGCTTATAATCCTAAGTGCAATGGCATGGTTGAGAGATGGCACCGCACTCTCAAGGCCGCGACTATGTGCCACGAGCGAGCCGACTGGATCAGCATTCTTCCGACAGTCATGTTAGGGCTACGATCGTCGTTCAGTGATGAATTACAAGCTTCATGTGCTGAACTTGTTTACGATTCCTGGATAACTCAAATACGGTTCCGCAAAGCGATTTTGTGAAACAGTTAAAAGGGCATTTCTCTGAGTTAAAACCAACACCAGCATCTCGACATTGCGTTGAAAAAACATCTGTGAGTCAAGAATTTAAAACTTGTACTCACGTGTTCTTACGCACGGATGCAGTTCGCAAATCATTGCAACCTCCGTATACTGGTCCGCACCGTGTAATCAAACGCGGTGACAAAAATTTCATGATTGAATTTAACAACAGGCAGGTCAACGTCAGTATCGACCGGTTTAAGCCTTGCTTCACGACAACTTCGACATCTGACCAACAACCTTCCACGCAGAACCCGGACACGTCTTCAGATCACAGACAGACGGATACTCAAGTACAAACTAAGTCAGCGAAAAAACACGTAACGTTTCACGAGCCCGGGCGTCATATAAAGACACCTGCGCGCCTTTTGGACTCGTTGTCTCGCTCAGGCTACGCCTTCGCTGGGGAGGGAGTATTGTAGTGTACGGAATTAGAAATCGTTGTTTGTTGGGAAAGTTGCCATGCCCATTGGCGGGATCAACTTCACGCAGAACATTTTCATGGTTATCTCGTTCCGAACATACATAACCGCCAGTAAGTAGTGCCATATATCAGCAGTTTGGGTAGCACATGCCTAGATCTCATATTTGTTTGGCACATGAACACCGAGGCTCAGCAGTTAAAAAAATACTTCTGGAACCAACGCCATGATGTTAATAATAAATAAATTATTGATCTAACAAACCCACATAGAGTTAATCAATTCTCTCACCACACCACCTATAGAAATTGTCTTGTCACCTTGACATTTTATTAGCATACCAGTTGCTTCCATGTTCAAACAGTAACCGTTGTTGCTGAAAATGAAAAAAAAATAGAACTGCAGAAGTATAATTATAGTACCATCGCTAATAAAATACAAGTTGTTTTGTTTTATTTATTAATATAATACATAATAACGTGATAAAAAACCTTTAAATTTGACGCCCATACGTATTTATTTTAATTTAACAATAAATTTTCTTATTCAGCAATTTTTATTCAGCAAAAATATTAACAGTGTATTTCTAAAGCGCTCACTTCATTCCAATTCGATTACAGCGCCGCCGTATTCGCAATCGAAATGTCATGACAAAAACTGTCAAAATCGCATTCATTGCAAACGAAATTTGTAACAATAGAATATCAAAAAAAAAAATTGAGAAACAAAAAAAAAATTGAATTTAAACTAAAATAGATTTGAACAAGTTAATTAAATTTACAATAAATAGTTTTGTGATTTTGTTATGTATTCATTTCTATTGAACGCCTGCAATCAAATGCTGTGTGTGTGATTATATTTTGGTCGTGGTATTTCAAAACAAGTGAGTGACATAAATTTTTCTTGTGTGCTGTTGTTTGTGGTGACATTTTTCTACACTCCACCCAAAAGCAAAAAAAAAATTACTTGGGTTTTTGATATTCCACAAATTCATTTAATTTAATCATCTGTGCTAACTATTTATCATTTCATATTAATCTGTAGTTATAAATATAAATTTGGTTTGTGAATCATAACGAGTTTATTGGAAAAATCAGTCGATTACAATTTGTATTGTAGTACAAACCAAAATTGTGTGTAGAAAATGATGAATTTTCGTTTTTATGCGTGACGTCATGGATATTGAAAGTCTCCACACGTAAACTTGCCTTTATCTTTTTTGTATTCAATTTTTATCAATCAAAAATTTGTGTTAATTGGAATTATTTGTGTTTTTCTTTTATTTTATTTGTTGTACAAATGTACATATAGTTTTTGTACATGAGCTTAATTTATAATTCAGACGATTTAAATTGATTAATTAGCGTAAAACAATGCGTTAATATTTTAGTATTGTAATGCGCCACAGAATGGTGTTACAAGTTTTTACATTTTGGAGGAAGAAGGTAGGTGACCTATAACTGACCGACATATGTTCCATTATTTGTTTATCGTTGTATTGCGATGTCCTCTTTATCGCGATGTGTCATAGTTTGGGGGTGAGGGCGACATAATTTCGTTGATTTTATTGGTTCACCAATGTTAAATCAAGTTTTTCGTGTCGTTTATGGTTTTAAGAAGTGTTGTTGTTGTATTAATTGACATCGACACATCTGTTTCCCTTTTGGATACGATGAATTTTATGATCATTATGCTGTCTTATGTGGTTGGTTATTTGTGTGTCTCCTCTGATATTCTATTCTTCTATTTATTACAGAGTTTATTTAAATATAGGGTAGGCCCACAGCAGCCTCCTTCAATTTCAAAAACTTCTTGTTTTTTGTAGTTTCCTAAATTTTTAAACTCTTATTAAATTCAAAACTATCTAAAAATGTATATGGTATACCCAATTTCCTCGCAAAAACTGGTTGGGAAAGTTCGAATTCATCGAATAAAGTATGTATGTAAAAAAATCCTAAATCATTTTAATTTTCAAATCGACATTTTTTATTTTAAGGGGTTTTAAACGTTTACTTACGAAGGTTGTATTGATAAGAACCTGGCGTCGACCAGACTAAACATTTTTTCAGCTCGATCCACTTAATATGATTAAATAAATTGATTTTTCCAACCCTTCAAATCAAGTTCGAAAATAGGAAATAATCGCAGGTGTTAAATCTGGAGAATATGATGGATGTGGAAGCAACTCGGAATTTGGAATAATCTTCGCCGGTAATCGTTTTTCTCTTTTCAAGATAATCGTTGTGGATTATGCTCGGTACATCCCAAAAAATGTTGGCCATGACGTTGGAATCTGGTCCGTCTTAGTACCTACCGTTCACAGTTATGAATCGATTCCTTTCCAATTGTAACACGTGTACGTTTATGGTGAATTGTGATAAATCGCGGCACCCATTTTGCGGAAAGCTTCCTCATATCCAAATGGTCTTCCAAAATATTCTGCTCCCATACGATTGAAATGCTCACAGCTCACCAATATAATACACTTTCAATTTCAAAACACGGTACATTGATTCCTTCGAACTGCGAAAATTTAAAAATTCGATAATATTCTGAATGTTCTTTTGATGCTTCCAAATTGTCTGTTTTTTTGTTTGGAAACGGATAGCAATTTCGGAAAGTCGCTAAATTTTCAAAATTCTTTCCAGTTTAAATATAAACTTTTCTAGTAACTGTTTGGTTTTCATTAAGGACGTAGCTATCCGGACAGGGAGTACGTGTAAGAGACCGTTGAGTACGTCTAAGAGTGCGAATAGTATATCGTAAAAGTATATATAGCTGGAGTTTTTATAGAAACTAGGTTAGGTTAGAGTGGCTGCTATCGCCCACTTAGGCCAATAGTGGCCCATTGTAATACCACATGATCTTATCTCCCCTTTACCCCTGAAACCATCCATTGCTACTTATGTAGCGTAAAATATCTCGTACTCCATAGTTCGCGAGTTCCGAACGGCTGTCCATACCGTACACACCCAAGTATTTATGTCTTTTGTATGATAGTGCCGGACACGAGCATAGGAAGTGATCTATAGTCTCTTCCTCCTCCTCGTCCATGCAACTTCTACAAAACTTCTCGTGTTCCCCAAAAAGGCAGTGTCAGTATCCCTAAGACCAATCCTAACTCTCGTCTTCCCAGGGATATCAGTGCCTTGGAGCGCCGCAAGTCCAGTTTTGGCCAAACCTGTTTTGCTACCCTGCACGTGAGAGTGTTGGTCCATCTCTCATTTTCAAGGCGATTGCCTTTCTACTGAGCGCCAATTTGAGCGCTGCTATAGGCCTCCCCAGACCTGCCCTTTCCGTCTGCATCTGGAGAGTCGTACCGTACCTAGCTAGTTCGTCCGCCCTGCAGTTCCCCGTGATGTCCGACTTACCAGTGACCCAGATTATCTGGATACTGAAATACTCGCTCATCTCATTAAGAGATGATCCACAGTACATAGTACATTAAGAGATGATCCGTAGCGCTTGGTACACGCTGCATTAGTCAGGAAGACGAACAGAAATATTAACATTAAGCTTCTCACAGAAGACTCCGGCTCCTACCTTACCATCTAGCTTAGAGCCGTCCG
This sequence comes from Tipula vernalis, assembly GCA_958295665.1. Taxonomy (NCBI): domain Eukaryota; kingdom Metazoa; phylum Arthropoda; class Insecta; order Diptera; family Tipulidae; genus Tipula; species Tipula vernalis. Next base: position 382,228,798 of record OY282559.1, on the reverse strand, counting down.
TGAAATGAAAAATTGCACTGCCTCGTTTTCCAGTATTGATCCGTCCCTCCAGGATTCCCTTGAAGGACAGACGGTCCGGAATCCTTTATCGAAGCAGAAGGTTGATATAACATAATCTAGATTCACCAGTTCATCCCTTAGTGATCCAACTATCGTCGAGTGCCCCACCTGCAGACACTTCCACTGAGAGGCAGCCGTAAGTCGCATAGCCACCTCGGCTGCCTTCTGCTTACCAAAAACCTCTACTGGAATAAGGTGGAACATAACCCCTACTTAAAATTTGGAATTTTATACTTCCTGGTAAAAAGTACCAGCTCTGTCTTGGACGGGTTGATCCCTAACCCACATTTGCTGGCCCATTTGGTAACGATCAATAGTGCATTCTGCATAACATTTCTAATCGTGTCCAAATATTTACCTGATACCGCTATCGCTACATCATCTGCGTACCCTACAACCAACACCCCCTCTCTCTCCAGTTCCAACAGCAATTCGCTAATCACTGTACTCCATAGAGAAGGGGACATTACACCTCCCTGTGGGGTTCCTCTAACCACCCGCCTTCTAATTGTGGACTCCCCAGTTCTGAGGTAATAACCCTGCTTAACAGCATATGATTAATCAACCTACTTATAGAGTAATCCACCTTCAAAGCTGACAATCCCTCCATGATCGCCGCCGTCTTTACGTTATTAAAGGCACCTTCAATATCGAGGAATGAGACCATACAGAACTCCTGCGAGTAAATTGACTTCTCAATTGTGCGTACCAAAGACCTCCCTTTACAGTACGCATGCTGTGACATTGCCCAATTGCTGGGTTCAATTTTTGATCGTATAAATACATCCACCATCCTTTCCAATGTTTTCAGCAGAAAGGATGATAGAGTTATAAGCCTCAGGTCCTTGGGATAAGCATGCGAGCTTTTCCCCGCTTTCGGAATGAAGACCATCTTGACATCCGTCCATTTCCTAGGAATATAGACAAATTTCAGACATCCTCTGAAGATCATCTCCAGCTAGGGAAGGATGACTGCCAAGTTCCTCTAGATCTCCGCTGGTATAATCCTATACGGGCCAGCCGATTTATAAGGCTTAAACCCATTCATTGCCCACGCGATCCGTTCCCTATCCACGATGCCCTCCATTTCTATTGAAGGTATTTCTCAATGAACCGCCGGCTCCGTCGAGTCATCGAGGCTCCAGAGATTCCATACTATAAGCTGTCCATGACCCATCCGGCCTAATTAAATAACTAGGACTGGTTGTGTTGGTAGAAAGAATCTTCCTAAGGCGGGAAGTCTCAGATACCTTTTCCATTTTACCACAGAAGAGTCTCCAGGACCCCCTTTGTGCCTTCCTTAACTCTCTTATAATTCCTCAGGTCCTCCTTATATGAGTCCCAATGCCGAGCTTTCCTGGTATTTTTGGCCCTATTGAAGGCTACCCTACAAGCCTTTCGATAGGTCTCCAACCCAGTGGACCACCATGTCGGCTTCTGTTTGCCCCTAGGTTTTATCAGGGGGCACGCAGCATTAAATGAAAGATTGCATGCCTTTGTGACAATATCAACCATGCATTCCAGTTCTTCTAATGTCGCCGGAAGTTCTGGAACCTCCAGCGGTAATACCTCCTCTAAGACCTCCCCATATTTGTTCCAGTTTGTCCTTCTAGGATTCCTGAAGGCTTTCCGGGTAACAGGGTTGACGTTCAGGTTTTATATTACATACCGGTGATCAGAGAATGAGTGCTCATCCTCCACTCTCCATCCCCTGATCATATGAAAAATAGTATCTGACGCAAATGTCACATCCAAGACCTCCGGTCGATTCCTGACAATAAATGTTGGTTCTCGCCCAATATTGCAAACTAAAAGGTTAGTATTTAATAAATATTCAAAAAATAACTCACTCCTTTCATTAATGTCTGTGCTTCCCCAGATTGTGTGATGCGCGTTTGCATCACATCCAAGTATGAAACCTACCTTTCTTTAACCTGCTTCCCGGATCACTTCCCACAGGTTATCCTGTGGAACCTCCTTCTCCCGGTCCATTTATGCTGAGGCTAGCCATAATTTTTCACAGCCAACCTCAACGCTCGCCGCGGTAACATCCCCACTACTAAATTGAGGAAGAAGAAAAATATTCAAATTGTTTTTCGCCAAAATACACGATCTGATCTTCTCAGAGTTGCCTGAGTATAATAATTTATACCCTTTCGTTCTGAGGCCACAGATCCTGTTATTGTTAATCCAAGGTTCTTGGATTAGCACCAAGTCCTCACCTGACTTAGTCAGTCTGAGAACGGGAGCTGCCGAGGCAGCCTTCGTGTGATGCAGGTTTATTTGTACAATGTTAACCATTGTGACCTACCTTATTCTTCCTCTACTTCCCGTATCGGAAAAGTAACCCCTACAACCGCCGCTCTGCGTCGTTTCGCCGCCCTTTTTCTCTTTTAATCCTTTTATGTGGTCGCCGTTGCCATCCCCCTCTCGCGGAGACTTCAACAGGTTTTCCCCATCAGAGTCCAGAGAAAGGGAGCAGGCTTAAACAACCATCATTTCGGTATCCGTCTCCGGAAGATCAACACCTTCCTTCCCGACGTTTACCCCAGGCTGGTTTCCCACTTGCGTGTTCATTTCATCCTTATACACATTGAGAGTGATCGACCCGAATCCGAAGCTGATCACTCCCTTTGTTTCCGCGAGGAGAGTTAGGGACTCCCTGTTTAACAGCATAACTGTCAACCTACAGCCCCCTTTGGCCTCCTCTTGTTTCACTATCTTCCAGTTCTTTGCCGGAAGATGTGGGTTACTGGCCTGGATGATCTCAATGACCTCCTCAGGCTGCTCTGGCTTGGTTGACAACCAGACGCTTGCCCTCGGTCTGCTCGGAATTTGGCCTACTTTGGCCACTGTCATTTTATACAGATCCACCGATCTTTTATCTGAGCACGCAGTCAACTTAACGCGCCCATTATACCACTCCGCATCCCTACAGGACGGTGGGGCCCCGGATTATCTCTCACGACTTCCAAAAATACGGAGTTCAGTTCATTGTAAACCAACTTCCATTTTTCAGCCGTAATGCTCCCGTCTTCCTGACCCCTGTCAATGACGGTTAACATCAAGGCATGTTCCTTCAAGATTTCGCTGAACAGCTTCATCTTTTGGTCATTTTGGGCTCCTGTGGTCACCTTGGCTCGTTTAGCGTCGCCCGGTACTCCCTCATCAAGTGACCTCATTCTTTTCGAACCAAGATCCTTATTCAAAGTGCCGCTGCCGGCAACTTTCCTCGCCCATGCCACGGATTCCTTTTGTTCTGCTGTTAACTGCCCCTCTGGGGTAGCAGTCAGCCTTTCCAAAATTCTGTGCGCCAACCGTTTTTCACGATATCGCCGCTTCGCCGGAGGGACCCCTTCCGATCCCCTGCTTTTTTTGTTTGGCTCTGGTTCCGCTTCTACCTGGCTTTAATGTCACGGTATTGCTTCCCCCCGCCGCTAAGAAGGGAGCCCTACCTTTAAGGTTCAAGCTACTCCCTTTCTTGTTGCTTCCCGTTTTTTGAAGGGTACCGTCCCCTATTTCTTTCGTTTTGGTATCATTCATGCTATTCCCAAGAGTATCGGAGAAACAAGGGTCCACCCGTTTAGAGATCCGCATACACAGGTAAGGCTAAATACAACTGGAGGTCGCCATGTATCCAAAGGGCTCCGTTAGCGACTAGGCTTTGTTAAATGGGCCCCCAGCCTAGTTGATCATCAGCACGGGTCGCTTAACACCTTAATCCAGCCCATTCGGCTCGCTAGCACCCCGGCATCCCCTTCCCTCTGCTCCACATTCTCTCTCTCATTCACCTATTCACATGGAGAGCCCAATCCAATGGGATCCATTCCATTCCCAGGGTCACCCGTTTATAGGGTACGTACCCCACTCATCACCCGCGGAGACTCCGGAGGTGCAGAGAGGACGTGACGTACAGTCCGCCTTGGCTATTGGTCGATGGTTTTCTGGCGCCATCCGTTCGCCTTTCCATGCTGGGCATCATAGGCTCTCAGAATTTATTGAACTGAGGTTAACCACTCCCCTGTTCCCTGAGACACTCCCACCAGCTGGACTGCGGTTGGGGGCGGCTTATTAAGTTCACCGCTAACCTACCTATCGATAGGCCGTCCACTATCCACCACCTGTGACCCCCCCCCCCCCCCCCTCCGATAGCTGTAGTACGCCACGGGTATAGAAACTATAATTGAATAGATTTTGTTTTCCACATCTTGTTTTCCAAAATCTTGTTTTCCAAAATCTTGTTTTCCAAAATCTTGTTTTCCAAAATCTTGTTTTCCAAAATCTTGTTTTCCAAAATCTTGTTTTCCAAAATCTTGTTTTCCAAAATCTTGTTTTCCAAAATCTTGTTTTCCAAAATCTTGTTTTTCAAAATCTTGTTTCCCAAAATCTTGTTTTCCAAAATCTTGTTTTCCAAAATCTTGTTTTCCAAAATCTTGTTTTCCAAAATCTTGTTTTCCAAAATCTTGTTTTCCAAAATCTTATTTTTTATAAATTCTGGAAAATAGGGATTTCGGTTAGGGAACGAAAATAACCAAAAATATAAATAGAATTGTAGAGGCTAACGGCTTCGGTAACTCTCACGGGCACGCGGCAGGTCGCTGCGGAGATCCTCCTCTTAGAAATACTACATGTATTTTTAAACATAACCCCTCTCCTCCCCCCTCCCACCCCTCCTCCTCCTCCCACCCCTCCCTTCTCCTCACGAGTTTGAATAAAATCTATTCAATTATAGTTTCTATAAAAATTATCCAGCTATATATACTTTTACGATATACTACCCGTACTCTTAGACATACTCGACTTACTCTTGGACATACTCGACGTACTCTTAGATGTACTCGACTTACTCTTAGACGTACTCAACGTACTCTTACACGTACTCTACGTACTCTTACACATACACTACGTACTCTTACACGTACTCGACGTACTCTTACACGTACTCAACGTACTCTTACACGTACTCAACGTACTCTTACACGTACTCCCTGTCCGAATAGACACTTCTTTTCATTAAATCTTCGTATGTTTGAATGATTCTGAATCGCAGTAGCATTTAAATGCTGGCTTAAAAATGTTGTTGATTACTATCTCGATATTGTGAGTAGGAAAACAAATTTTGAAACATGCATTTAGTTGCTACTGTGGTTTAGTGTTGTTCATACAAATGAGCCAGCCAAATTTCATTCCACCACTATACGGAACTTCTGCACAGATTCTAAAGTTAAATTTTAAATCCAACTGTACTCTTTCAGTTTAACTAAAAAAAAAATGAGTTAAACTGATTCACCTGCCAAATTAAAAAAATATCTAACATTACACTTATTTTGTTGTATAAGCGAATTGGAAATTTCCCGGAAAAATAAACACAATTCAAATATAGAATTGATATGGTGTACATATGCAAAATGTACATCTTCATTTTTGTAGATTTGAATTCAGTAATTTTCATGGGAAATTTATAATATTTGTATTAACTCAAGTTCAATGAGAATATATGCTAATTGTTTATATGGGAATTATGTCGGAATTTATAATAATATGCGAAATTTTTAAAGTTTCGATTTCATATTGGAAAATAACAGCAATGCGCGTGACTTTAAAAACACATTGATTTCTTCAAGGCTTTTAACAATTAATTACATTAAAACTATTTTTTTTGGAAATTAGGTTGGTTTGTGCCGTTTGTTGTAATATAATGTTCTTCATATATTTCTGCTTAAAGAAAATGTGTTTTTTTTAGTTTTCGTTTTATGTGGATGTGTGTGTGTAGGTCAATTTGTGCGATGTTTACATTTTCATGAATACAAATTGCTTGCAAAGACGGGAAAAATAAATAAATTAAATTGGATTACAACTACCTGCTGCTTGGTTATATATATCTAGATTATATAAGACAAAGTTATCAATAAAATATTTACGGGGAAAATTGGAAAATATATTGCCTTTTGTATGTGTTTTTACAGAGTTAAGGTTGCAAACGGCAAAATTGGGTATGGAATACGGTTTGGCTATAAATATAGATTGTAGCGATATGATGTACGCGATTTACCCATTTGAGTCATAAATTAATTATTATCGCGATAAAGATAATTAATTTTTTTTTTTGCTTGTACTGATAACGTGGATATCGTCAATGTATTGAAAATAGAAAAGAAATAAAAATCAAACCGATTTGTTCGCTTGAAATTTTAGGTACAGAAGCTTAAGAAAGATAGGGTAGTTTTTACGTACGGTAAAAGCCCGACAAGACTCTCACCAATTTCTTATTCAATACAAATATTTTTTCAAAAAATGTGTTTAATTAATAAAATATGTATCGTAAAATAATAACACAAAAACTGAAAACTTCGCTTCAGCTGTTGCATACGTTCCGATTACTCTGTTTGTGCATTCACTAGATTCGTACGTAATCGTGACGCTTTACTCCGAAGTGTTTGTATAAGAGAACTCAAACTACGTAACTCCGTACGTTTCCCCAATTAATATGCTAATATCTTCGGGACTAGTCGGATCCGAACCTGCTTGATCTAATTTGATTAGTAATGATCATTTCTCAGTTTCTATTCCTGTGTAAGTGAGTTCTCTAATTCGACCATTTCACATCTCAAATGTTATAACTTGCTTTGTTTGGCTAGGGTTTTGGCTTTTAGTTTTTCAATTTTTTGCATTAGCTTATTTACTAAACTTTCTTGTTCCTGTTCTAATGTTTCCTCCAAACGGCATGTCTCTTGGCGCAATTGATTCAATTTACGTCACAAATCGTTTGTTAGAAATTTTTCTTCACGTTCATAATGATGTGCTAGCGATTCTTTCTCCTTTTTAAGGGCCTCACATCAATATGTTTTGTTCGATGATGCAATTCGGGATTTCGTACAAGCCGAATTGTACTTTGGTTGTCGATGAACAACGGTGTTGACTCCTTCTGTTTATATCCAATATCCAATAGCAGTTGACGTATCCAAACTGCCTCTTTGGCCCCTTCGGCTGCGGCCATGTATTCCGTTTCGGTTGTAGACAATGCTACAGTCTGCTGCCGATGACTACGCCATGTAACAATGCTTTAACCAATCAGGAAAACACCCAGTGTAGCCACTTAATACGAAGGCATTGACTTTCACGCTTCCGTATATGATGCCATAATTCAATGTCCCTTTCAAATAACGAATGATTCGCTTCACAGCTGCAATATGCTCGAACGATGGATTCTCCAGAAAACGGCTAATCTCTCCCACTGCATAAGAAATATCTGGTCTTGACACTGTCGCTGCATACATCAACGACCCTACTGCCTGTCTATATGGGAAAATTGGCTCATTTGGTTCTTCCGATTTCTTTAACATGACACTTGCATCGACTGGCGTCGATATCGGTTTAGCATCAGTCAAATTAAATTTTTCAATGATTTTCCTTATATATGCCGACTGCCTAATACTGATCGTTTTTGCCTCACGATCCCGTTTGATCTCCATCCCAACATAACAATCAACGTCACCATGTGTTACCTCAAACACATTCTCCAATTTCTGAATCAATGCACTCAGTAATTCCCCGTTGCTGGACAGAATCATGCCATCGTCAACATAGAGCAATAAAATTACCCTATCGCCATCAATGATACCATGAAATACACAATTGTCAGCATCAGATTGTACCAGACCTCAATCAGTTAAAAACACAGTGAACTTCTTGTTCAATCGACAAACTTTTCCACTAGTAGTACTATCCATTCCCTCTGGTACCTCCATGTATATCTCTTCTTCGAGCTCACCGTTCAAGAAAGCAGTTTTGATGTCAAACTGCACTATTTCCATGTCTTCGGCTGCCGCAATCGCCACGACCGTTCGCACTGAATCATATCGGACGACAGACGAAAACGTTTCACCATAATCAATCCCTGCATGTTATGGGAATACCCTTTTGCGACCAACCTCCCCTTGTATCTCAGTTGTTCGCTGTTTGGTTGCATTTTAACTTTAAAGACCCATTTGCAACCAACAATATTACGATCATTTGGTCGGTCGACCAAATACCATGTGTTATTCTTCTCGAGTGCTTCAAGTTCGTCGCTCATTGCTCCCAACCATTTCTCTGAGTGATCTGACTGAATTGCCTCCTTGTACGTTAGTGGCTCGTCCATGATTGCTGAGTAACTAAATTCATCCGCATATTTTCTCGGAGGATTGATCACTGGACGCAATGCATAATTTGAAATTCCCGAGTTGGGGTTTACTGGCCTCCCTGTTTTGACCGTCTTTGTTTCATCAAATTCATCTGCATTAGGTACAAGCCTAGTCTCTCTTTCACGCATTGCAGACATGCTCTTGTCCTCGTCAGATTTAACCTAATACAGCATCATCTCGTCCTGCATATCGTTTTCGTTGAACTTCACATCACAACTGATGAACACCTTTTTCGATTCCACATCATACAAACGGAAATTCTTTGTTGTCGGCTCATAACCAACGAGATGAACTTTTCGTGCCTTCGCATCCCATTTCTTTCGACCTGTTTGTTTCGGCACTAATGCAAATCCTACTGTGCCGAATACTTTGACATAACACAATTGCGGTTTTTCACCAGTCCATGATTCATACGGTGTCGTCTCTGGATTTCGTGTGCTGCATGATCTATTCCAGAAATAGACAGCCGTTCGTACCGCTTCTGGCCACAACATTTTATCGAGACCACTTGTAATCAACATTGTACGCGCTGACTCTTGAATCGTGCGATTGTCTCGTTCGATGAAACCATTTTGCTCAGGTGTGTACGGTGCAATACGTTCAATAATAATGCCCTTCTTTGATAACAATGTCTGTACATCTGTATTAATAAATTCCGTTCCGTTATCACATCGAATGTACTTCACCTGATTTCCAGTAGCATTCTTCACCATCGGCAAAAATACCTTAAACTTTTTGAAAACATCAGATTTGTGCTTCATGAAATAGGCATACCTGAAGCTCGTAGCCTCATCCTTTAGAAGCAAAAAATAGAGGGTTTCACCGATTCCAGTCTCGTTCATCTTTCCACACACATCAACATGAATGTACTGTCCCTTCTCCGCATTACGAATATTGCTTGATAAATGTGACGTTTTCTTCATTTTTCCATATTGACATTCCTCACAAAAAAATGGTTTTTCGTCTGAAAAATGTATGCCGTCGACAATTTTACTGTTACTTAATTTTTTAATTGTTGTCACATTAATATGGCCTAAACGACGATGCCATTGTTGCAGAGAAGCTGAGCTGGTTGAACAGACATATGCATGCTCATTCTGTTTCACTCGAAAAGCCATTCGAATTTGATTTCTTGCGTCTTTGAAACCAAACGCTCTTGTTGCACCATCGCAATCCAATATTTTGCAGTGATCACTATGAATCACTATTGAAAAACCCTGTGCCGTTGCCGACGCAGTTGCAAACAGATTTTGTTTTAAACCAGGTACGTATTTAACGTCTTCAAGTCGTATTGGAAACCATTTGCCATTGCACCAAGCTTCCAAACATATTAAGCCAAAACCACTAATTTTTAGACGTTCATTGTTTGCAATGGTAACGTAGCAATCATCTTCAATGCACTTTAATTCACTGGACCATTCTCGTCTCGATGTCATGTGCCTCGATGCGCCTGAGTCCGCCAGCCAAACATCGCCATAATTAGCCGAAATCACATCACAAACCGCAGCCGTAAAAGCCATTTCGCTTGACTCCTTCTCCTCCGATGAACCATCAACTCTGTTGCGCCTTGGACACTCACGCCGCCAATGACCCACCTCATTACAGGAATTGCACCTCATTCCTCTTCAACTCGTCAATGAACGCGTTTGGCTTCTTACCCACTCCACGAGACTTTGCATAAAAAGCTGCCTCGGTCGATTCACTATCCACTTCCTTTTTTAATTGATTCTCTTCCAATTTCAAGCGAGGCAATAAATTATCTAATGTGCGACCTTCTTTCACATTGTACCACACCGTATGAAAATTCTTAAACTTCAAGGAGAGGCTGCTGATGATTCTCATCATTTTGATATTTTCGGACAATTTCTCTCCTTAATCTTCAATCAGCTGCCAACAATGAGCATTTCGATACATATGCCACTACCGAATCCTCCTCAGTCATTTTCAGTGAAAAATATTGCTCGTACAGCTTGTACAGCTTAAATGTGGTTTGCTTGGTCTTCGTTCATTGAAGCAAGCAATATCGGTGTTGCCTTGCCATCTTGCTGCATCCATTTCTGTTTTTCGTCTTTTTCATTTGGCATTAAAGTTTCACCATTCACTACGTCCAGCAAACCTTGTGCACGTAATACCGCCTTTACTTGAAAATCCCATAACTTGAAATTCGTCCCATCCAAGCGATGATTCAAGAAAATTTGCTCCATTGATTTCGACGCCATTATACCATATAGACAAAACCGCGTTTAACTTTCACTTTATTTTACAATGCAAACACGTGTTCTGGGCCCATAACCTATTGAATTTATTATAACGCAGTTGTTGTTTCTTGTTGTTTATTCAATAGAAGTTTACAAAGGAATGAACAAAAAAAATAAAATGACATTTTGATTTAACTCATACAGTACTACATTGACTTGCGCAAGGCCAAACCATATACAGTACTACATTGACTTGCACAAGGCTAAATACATTGTATTGAAATTGAAGTAGACAATGCAAATTTTAACACAAAAATCTTGGGTGAAGCATGGTGAAGCTGGTTCATTGCAACCAAAGTGAGATATCCATTGCAATAAGGTTATGCTCTGTAACTGGTGGCATGAGAAAGGTGTGGCATATTATGAACTGCTGGAATCAGGTGAAACTATCAATGGCGATGTGTACCGACAACAACTAATACGTTTCAAGCGAGCTATAGAGGAAAAACGATCAGAATGGGTGAATCGACACAATAAATTAATTTTTGAGCATGACAATGCAAAACCACATGTTGCAAACGTTGTGAAAAATTGTTGTGATCCTGGAGATGGTTCTATTCAGATAAATGATACACCAAGGATTACTGACAGTATATACTTTATTTTTAGTTTGTGTGTAGCTTGTCGTGGTGAAAATCCTTCGCTGTTTTTTTCCAAATGACATCTGCCAGGCGGGGTATATTCCGGCTTGCTAGGATAAGGTCGTTCAGACTGTCATCGTAACACTTCTCCCCGTTTTAAGATGCTGTTTATAAACAGTTGAAATTCTTATTTGAATGATTGCGATATGAATGATTATAATGATTACAATTGTTTCGGATGTGAATGAAAATAAATGGAAATGGGAAAATGCCTTGTTTAGCACACGTAGTCTCCGAGATAGGCGGGTGGAACTCCAGCTGTAGCTCGTTGAATTCTTCGTGGAACTTGCTCCTGGAGCGCTGGCAAGTCTTCTTGTTGATCGTCCAGTGAGTCTTGCAATGAGTCATCTTCTTGTACTTCCTCTTTCTCCTCCTCGGGTTCTGGGGTCATTTCGGGCTCAATCTCTTGCTTTCCTGAGACCTGGATATCAAAACTGTCCAGAAGAACGTTGTGGCCATCGTCGAGATACGTGTAGCGTTTTTTTTAGCTGATTTGCATAAGCAACGATCTCTCGTATATCGGTTTGCACCTTGTAACTGACCGTTCCCATTTTACACACGACTTCTCCTGAAACCCAGCGCCACTGGTTGTTGCTTAAGTGGGTTTTAACGAAAACTTTGTCGCCGATCTCAAACGTCTTTTCCTTAGCACCGTGGTGAGTGTTGAACTGCTGTTCCATCTTGTGGTTTCGTTCTACTATAACTTTCGTAGTTGGCATGAGCAAGTCGAGTTTCGATCTTGCTTGTCGTCCCGTCATCAGCTCATGCGGCGATTTCGATCCAAGGTTGTATGACGGTGTGAAACGGTAGTGCTTAAGGAACTTTTGCAAGACTTCATTAGCGTTTCCATCCTTCTCAAGCTTCTTGAGTCCCTGTTTCAGCGTCTGCACGAACCGTTCTACCTGACCGTTCGATTGCGGATGATAAGGCGCTGTGGTGATATGCCCGATTCCTCTTTCTGCGCAGAATTGCTTAAATTGTTCCGATTTGAATTGCGGTCCGTTGTCAGAAACGATTGTTTTGCAATCGCCGTGTCTTGCGAAGGCTTCTTCGAGCTTATCTGTTGTCTGCTGGGACGTCGTGCTCTGCATCTTGTAGACTTCTGGCCATTTTGAAAAGGCGTCGATGATGACAAAATACCAGAAGCTGTTGACTGGACCAGCGAAGTCGACGTGCAATCGCGACCACGGCGCTTCTGGAATCGGCCACGACTGCAGTTTAGCTTTGATCGGTGAAAACGCATTCGTTGAGCAATTCACACAGGTTCGAACTGTTTTTTCGATGTCGTTGTCGAGCGATGGCCAGGAGACTTTCTGTCGAGCTAATAGTTTCATGCGCTCAATGCCAGGATGACCTTGATGCAGTTCTTTCAGTATTTCGCTGCGGTAGCGCTTCGGAATTATGATGCGATCACCGAAAAAAATGCAACCGTTGATGACTGTGAGCGAATCTCGTCTTGCGAAGTAGTCTGCAGCCTCAACGTCAGGAATTTGCTCTCGTTTGCGTGGCCAACCCTTCTCAATGCAACTTGTCATTACCTTCAACGTCTCGTCTCGACTTGTTTCGTACTGAATAGCTTCGAAGGTTACTGGCAGCTTCTTGGCGGTGTCGATAGCGAAGCAATCTAGTGAGTCTTCTGCAATGATCTTTCCAATGACGACGTCTTCGTCAGGCTTCTCGTATTGACTAATGAGTCGAGAGATGAAATCTACGTATGCGAAGCTGTTCGTGTCGACGTATTTGATTTCGAAGTCGTATGCGAGCAATATCAACGCGTAGCGTTGAAGGCGGCTTACCGTGTGTACCGGAATTCCCTTCTTATTCCCGAATATTGCGAGCAAGGGTTTATGGTCAGTCTGGAGCTCGAATTTTCGACCATAAATGTAGCGGTGAAACTTCTGAAGGGCGAATGTGAGTGCCAGAGCTTCTCGTTGGATTTGCGGGTAGTTTTTTTCTGCTGCTGTGAATGAGCGTGCGGCATGCATTACTGGGCGCAACGACTTACCGGGCATCTCATGCATTAGACTTGCTCCCATTCCATAGCTTGAAGCGTCAGCGGCAACGATCAACTTCTTAGTTGGGTCGTAGTGAATAAGTCCGAGGTCAGATGCCAGAATTGTCTTGAGCTCGTCGAAAGATTCTTGATGTTTTGTTTCCCATGCAAACGTGATATCATCTTGAAGAAGCTCGTCTAATCGGCCGCGATGTTTATACCAGGAATGAATTTTCCGTACCAAGTGACTGCTCCTAGAAATGCCTGAAGTTGCTTGACGTCTATTGAAGGCGGAATGTTCTGAAGCGTCTTGATCTTTTCTGGGCTCGGTTTAATGCCGTTAGTGTCGAGTATGTGGCCAATAAATTCGAGTTCTTTCTGACGGAACCAACACTTGTCGATTTTGAGGTGGAAGCCGTTCTCCTGGATGCGGCTTAAAACTTTATTTATTTATTTATTTATTTTATTTATTTATTTTATTTATTTATTTATTTATTAATTAAATTTTAGCTATTAACACAAACTATTTTGAGCAAGAGCTCATTTGTAATAGGTTGTGTTAAAACTCAGAAATAGTCGAAAACAAAATAATAAAAAAAAACTGCGCCAAGATCACAGAACCGGTGTTGAAATCAATCTTATATCCTGGCTCTCCATCCTTCCAAAACTGCATTTTCATCAGGATCCTTGCATTCTCATTTTCCAAACCTCATTTTCCGATTGTTGTTTATTTGTTGAATGGCGGTTGGAACTAGTTTTTCACTTCCATTCAAAATAATGTCACTATCACTACGGTTCGGCAATTTTGCTGTTCTGCACAAAGTTTTTTTTGTTAAATTAGACTTTAAATTGTAAAATTGTAAAACTTCGTACAGATTCTTGACGTCGTCGATGAACGGAAAGGCGCCCTTTGCTCCGCTCATCATGCTGCTCACAAGTCTTTGGAAGATTCCCGGTGCTGGCTTGACTTCTGGCTGCAACCGATTGACTTTGAAAAGTACGCAGTGAGTGTTGATGGTCATCAGCTTCTTTGAGTCGTCGTCGAGCTCGACTTGGAAGGAACGCGTCTGAGAGGTTGATTTTGCTAAAGAGTTTGAATGGCGATAGCTGAGCAAAAATCTCGTCAGGCGTTGGCAGTGGAAATTGTTCCGGTTCAAGCGAATCATTTAAGCCAGTTGAGTAGTCGGCGCAGATTCTAACCCGTCCATCCTTCTTCTTGACAGCGACAATTGGTGCGGCGTATGCTGAGTATCGCACGGGGCTAATCACATTTAAGAGCTGCAACCGTTTGATTTCGTTCTCGATAGGCTCCATAGCGGCAAACGGAACTGAACGGCTGTTGCGGAAAATTGGTTTTGCACTTGGTTTGAGCGTCAGCGATGCCTTTTGGGTGCAAAGGTCGAGCGAACCGCTGTAAAGGGCTGGAAATTTGATCCTCAACTCGCTTGAAAACTGCTGTGAAGCGTCGAGTCGGACGTTTTTGCAGACGCTGGCGATGGGAATATTCCATAGGTCGAGAGCTTCCATCCAGTCGCTGCCGAGGACGTTCAAGCTTGAATTTGCGACGTAGCATGGGCCGATTTCTTCTCGTCCGTAGAGCTTCAATCGTGCGGTGAATTTTCCGAGCATCGACACCTGATCGCCTGAAGCGCTGATTGCTTGCTCTTCGCATGGCGTCAACGGCGGTTCACCAATCTTTTTCCAATTTTTCTCGGATATAATTGTCCAGTCGGAGCCAGAATCCAGTTGCAGGCGAAGCTTGTGATCATCGATGGCTGGTTCAACAAACTTGCGGGTAGAGATCGATGCTGTTGTGACTGCCAGACTTTGACGACGTTCTGATCTGTGGCTAGGTCTGCTTGGTCTTGATCGGAATCTGCGCAGGAATTCGGTCGCCGAGGTACAATGGCCAGCTTTGTGACCCTTTACCTTGCAAGTATCGCAGATTTTGTTCTTGTACGGGCAATCCTTATGCCAGTGGCAGTCACCGCAGAAGTAGCAGTTGTTAGGAGGCGTGTCCAATTTTTCTGTTGATTTGTGTGTGGATTTCTGCCGACCTTGCTGTTGCTGTCCTTCTTTCTTTCTGAACATCTGCATCACTTCGCTTCTCAGTGCTGAGTTGGAGTGTTGGACCATCAATTTCTCGTCTTTGAGACAAGACAACCGCTTTGCTAGCTCGCAGACATCGTTCAGCCTCAATCTGGTCACTGTGTCTGGATTGGCTGCTGCTGCACGGGTTATTTCGACTTCCTCGAGCTTAATGAGAAGTTTTTCGAGAACGAGTGAGTCTTCAGCTCCCGTGAGCGCTTTGTGACGAATATGAGAACCTTAAAATCGTCGGCTGTGCACGTGGCAATCTCAGATTTTTCGCACTTCCTGTTGACTTGGCTTGCGAAATCGTCCCAATTTTCTCCTGAACCTTTTTCCGCTCCTCGACTGCTCTCTCGAAAGTTATGGTTTGTGTGGTCTCTGGCAGGATGCGGTCAGCGAAACGCGGTATTCCGAGGTTGATAACTTCTCAGTGAGCAAACTCACTCGCTGGCGGACCGTCAATGTCTGTGCTTCCTCTGTGAAGATGTGCTCGTATCGAGCGTACCAGCGGTCGAACGTTTCACCGTCCTCCGGGCAGTAGCCGAATTTTTCCATTCGATCGGACAGGTGCTTGTGTATTTGTGCCGCTGCTGGACGGTGAACTGCATCCGCTGAATTTGCTGGCGGAGCGTTTCGCTGCTGAACCATTTGTTCCATGATTGCTGCCATTTGCCGTTGGTTTTCAGTCTGAGCTTCCATCAACCGTTTAATGAGTTCTTCTTTGATGCCGAGGTTATGGTCACTTGTCAAAAAAAAAAATTCAAATTTTCAGTTTTTCCCGAAAGTAATATGCGTAAAATTCGCTTTATCCTCGTCGCCACTGTTGTGATCCTGGAGATGGTTCTATTCGGATAAATGATACACCAAGGATTACTGACAGTATATACTTTATTTTTAGTTTGTGTGTAGCTTGTCGTGGTGAAAATCCTTCTGCTGTTTTTTCCATATGACATCTGCCAGGCGGGGTATATCCCGGCTTGCTAGGATAAGGTCGTTCAGACTGTCATCGTAACAAAAATTATTTACAAGGACAGGACTGAGAAGTTCTACCCCACCCGCCTTATTCACCAGACATAGCTCCGTCAGATTACTACTTACTAGCGATTCAGTTCTCGCGCAGAGATCGAAAATTGGCTTAATGATTGGATCGCCTCCAAAGACCAAGATTTTTTCAGAGAGGGAATCCGTAAACTGCCTGAAAAATAGGGAAAAGTTGTAGCTGCAAATGGAGCATACTTTCAATAAATAATTCTTTCATTTTCTAAACAAGCAAATGTGTTTTATTTTAACAAAAAAGGACGGAGTCATATTCACACACCCAATATTTGAAATGAGGCTTGTTTTAGTGTACGATTCTCTTTATAGCTTTATAATTCAACATTTAAAACTCTATTTTGCTGGGTTAAACTTTCGATCCGCTTCTGTAATTGTTCGCTGGACACTGGACCAGGATGGTAGTAACATGATACCACATGAACTTTTCGATTTTCATTGACTTTCCATAATCCTGATTTTCTGAATGTTGAAGAAGTCTTTGAAAACAGTAGATTTTCCCTATAACAGCCACTATCAAAGGGATTAATTCAATAATTTACAGAAAGCACCTCTGGGTCTTTGTATGTTACGATAATTTGGTCTTTAACAAGTAAAAACCTTAATTGGTACATTTTTCCTTCAGAACTTGGGCAGGTTCATCTGCTATGTATCTGTCAAATTTGATTTTATTTCTATTATTGAATTTGGAAATTAAATTTATTAAAAATTGCTTATGAGTTCAAGAGGCTTATCGCATGCGTTTACGTACGTAAAATGACCCATGTTGATTAGCGATAAGAAAAAATATTAAAAGACCTTTTCGGGATGAATTTTGCAAACTTCACACACATTGAGCTCGGGAATTAATTCTGGTAATTCAAAAAATCTTATTTTGAAAAGTCTAAATTTCAAATATTCACATCTATCTGAAATATAAAAAAAAACTCCAGACGATTCACCCTTCCGATCGCTACTTTCTAAATTAGGTAGGATGTTTTAACTAGCAAATTCTATAGGTACCACTGCAAATTTTTGACGAGGTAATTTCTAGAATCTTTTATTTATTTTTACATCAAGATTAGATAGAACATAATTCGATTTGTTTTACTCGTAATTTTGCTTTTCAATTTTATTGGTAACATTTTATTTATTTTTCCAACATTAGATCAAATTTCATAGTTTTCATCAAAAATACAATGAAACAACGTGTGCACACGATTTCTACAAAGTTATAACTGTTTTTCATTTTATTTTTTTATTTTCATATTTTTGACGTATATTCCATAAAACAATAAAAAGGAAATTGCCAAGGAAAATTAGGATACATTTTTATACAATAAGAAAAAAACATAAAATTAGTGTTTAAGGGAAAAAGATGCGTGTCAAAACGTTGTACGATTTTTCGGGCGAGGCAAATACATCAGAAATAACAATATTTGCTGGTGAAGTATTGACAGTTACACGTACCGATGTTGGCGAAGGTTGGTGGGAGGGTACAAACTCAAAAGGTGTTACAGGTTTATTTCCAGCTGCATACGTAGAAACGGTTAACGAGCCGATTACACCGGCTGCACCCATTAACAATAACATACCAAATTTTCCACCACCACAATTGCCACACTACGATCACACTAACGATGACTGGAATGATCAGCACGAGGATACGGATGATGACTGGGATGATGATGATCGTTATGATGTGATTAGTGGTTCACACCAAGCCGGTGGATCACAATTGCATGCCCAAAAAAGTGCCGCCTATGATGGGCATAGTCTGCCGCCAACACCATCGGACGATACCATTTCGATTGCATCGTCTCAAATTCCAATGAAATCGAAATCGAAAATTTTCGCAAAATCTGGTGATTCGTATATTCTAGGTAATTCTAATCCGACGGTTCCCGAAACGGACAAGGTTTATATTGTGCAAACGGATAAAGGATTATTTTGGCATCGTTCGTCCGATGCGTATACGGTGGCGGTGCGTTCACCTAAAAAAGAAACAAAATTCAAAGGAATGAAAAGTTTTATTGCGTATCAATTGACGCCCAGTTTTAATGGAATTGCGGTAAGTGGCTGCACAAGTTATTTTATTGTGTGGTGTAATATTTTCCTCATCTAAAATTTACAGGTTTCACGGCGTTATAAACACTTTGACTGGTTGCACGAACGGCTTGTAGACAAATATTGCCTAATTCCAATTCCACCGCTACCCGATAAGCAAATTTCAGGACGTTATGAGGAGACGTTTATCGAACATCGACGCATCCAATTACAGGAATTTGTCGATTGGGTGTGCCGACATCCAGTTCTTGCAAATTGTGAAGTGTGGCGGCATTTTTTAACGTGTACCGATGAAAAGAAATGGAAACAGGGAAAACGGGGAGCAGAAAAAGATCCCCTCGTAGGCGCAACATATTGTGCAGCGATCACACCACCCGATCGACAATTATTACAATCTGTAGTCGATTCACATACAGATACGTGTACTCTATTCACGCAGAGTATGGATGTGGCAGTGAAAAATTTATTCGCCATATGCAATGATCAGGCGAAAAAATATCAAACGGTGATGAAAAAAGATTTTCAACGCGTTGGTGAAGGTTTTTCAGAATTAGCTAGGGCACTCGAAGTAGATGAACGACGTGCAACAACAAATATTTGCTTATCGAATTCGGTTGGTAAAGCGGCCGGTATTTTTATAAAAATTGGTGGACTCTATGGTGAACAACCGAAATATGATTGGATACCGTTTGCGGATCGATTGCATATTTATCGTGGTGTCCTAAGCTCATTCCCGGATATTTTGGCGGAGCATAAAAATGCGATGATGAAGCGCAAAGAGTGTGAGAAATTGACGGCCGAACAAAAAATGAATAATCTTCAATTGCAGGAGGTGAATCGACGTACCGATGTTATGTCGTATACATTGATGGCTGAATTATCACATTTCCGGGATGAACGGGATACGCATATGCGTCAAACAATACGAAATTTTGTTGCGGAACAGGTTAAATTTTATCAAAAAATTGTTGAAGATTTACAATTGATACAAAATTTATTTGAGAATTAACAAGTGAGTGATCGCCTTTAGCCACAATTCATATATACATTTATAAATATAAAAAAATACTCATCTGTTTGCTTCTGTTCACGTAAATAAATAAAGAATCAATCAAACCATACACGACTGTGTCTTAGTCTTGCCGAATTTCGATATAATTTTGTTTGGCCAATTTTCAGTTACATTCCCCATGTTAATAATTAAAATAAATAAATTTGCATTTTTCTTTTTTGTTGGGCGACCCTCATCTAATATGATTCGTTATACATATCTGCCCTTCATTTTTTTTAACAAATATGAAATTAATTTCGACCTGCAGACATTTGAGTAGCGATGAGATTAAAGCTTTAATTTAATTTTCAAACTTATGATTTTTTTTTAATTTGTGCTTTAAGTTAATAATTTTTTTTTTTTGGCCAAAGGCAATACATAGGGAAAATAATATGCTTTCCCTTTTTCTTTTTGATTGTTATGATTAAAAAAAAAAAAAATCAAATCAAAATCTATTTTTGTAAAAAAACGAAATATATTTTTCTAGTACATAATTATTCACTCCTCGAATAAATAATAAATTAAAAAAAAAGCGAAATTTTGCCAATTTTATAACAATTTTTGTTGCTGATTCTTCAGGACCTGTTTCAAAAAAAAAATCTTACTCTTATTAAAATAAATAAACAATTTGTATATTATTATTATATTATAATATTAAATTAATCATTTAAAAATAATTAAAAAATAAAATTATTAATTAATTAATGAAACAAAAGCACTAAAAATATTGTGGATGTATAAAAAACAACAACAAAATATTAAATTACTATTTTATTAAAATCAAAAACCTATTATAAATAAAAAAATATTTACATTTATTTGTATATTTTGTAATACACAAAAAATGATTTGGAAAATATTTAAGTAAAACAAAATTTATTTTCAATTTAGTTTTCTTTACATTTTTTGCTCTTCTGCAATAGGAATGTAAGTAAAAAAAAAAAATGTTTGGTTTATTAAAAAAGGTAAAGTAGGTAGGTATTTTGGTTAAAGATGAGAGTGGGATTCAGCCTATCTAACTAATCTGGATTTGTATTGCATTATTTTTTTTATGTTGATTAGTATTTTAAGATGTTCAATCAATTTTGTTCTTGATTTTATTTACAGTTTAGTACGTTGAAGTTATGTATATTTTAAATTGTGATTCGATTAGATTTTCGACCGAATCGACTAAATTATGCAGTCAGGTTAGATTTAATCCTTTCACAATTTGGCACAATTTTTTATTTGCTTTGTTGTTTGCTAAGCAGAGCTTTATTTTAAACCTTAATCTATTTAAAAGAGAATTTTATGAAGAATTCGTCCGTATTATGCCCCTAGCATGAAAATAGGCTTTTTGTTTTAATTTTAATGCGCCAATTGGCCGTTTTCTGAATAGTTAATAAACAAATGACTAAGCAACGTGCGGCAAAATATTTCTTTCATTATTTATTGTATTTTTCGTACTATATTCTACCTTTATTGTAATTGTAAAACTGTGGCATTTTGTGTTTCATTGAAATTGAACTGCGAAATTGTCGCATAATGTGCCAAGGTAATCATTTATCCAACTTATTACCCAACGGAAGCCTTTAAAGATATAACACTTGGGTCAAGAATTTAATGACTGAGCAGCTCGCGCAAAAAATTGAAAACCAGGCTGAACGGAAAATCCATAATTTAATTTATACGTTAAAATATACATAGTACGCAAATTTTATTAAAGGAAGTGAATAGAGTGCCGCTAGCCGCATAATAACGGCGCCACCTAAGTAGTTTGTCGTAAAGTGTATGCGCCGCGTATACGGCAAAATAACACGACCGTTTAAAGTACCGTAAAGTATTAAAAAATGAGATGCATGTAAAATTGAAACAATGAATAGTTTTCGACAGTGCAAGCAGTTTTTCCGGGAAAATTTTGCAATTTTTCCAAGAAACTTGCAATTTTTTTTTTGCTTAGTTTAAAATTAGAAATAAAATTCGAAACACGAAGAATTGTATAATTTCTGGAAAAGCGGTGATTTGAGGGCGGTAGCCCCTTCTAAGGTTTCCAATAAATTAAAATTACATTGGGTGCTGTAATGACTTCTATAGACAAGAGAGTTGAGCGTAGACTGATTTATTAACAATATACAAATTGGTGTTACCACCTTAATACAATACAAGTACAATATATTTATGTTAGAGGGTGTCTTGTTATAATAATATTTCTACCTACGTTACATCCCCCTTTTTTAATCTGCATTAATAAAATTAGTGCCTATGTGTATGTATATTCCAACATCATTATCACTTCATTTCTTTATCCGTCACCTTATCTTAAAACTATTACAATTACATAGTGCTTATTTCTAATATGATTAGCAATTCATTTCTTAAGTACTATCTTAAACCTATTACATAGCGCTTCTTCCCTTTTTAGGGATTAATTTATATTATATGTTACAAGTTACAATGTTTTGAATGCGATCAATTACAAATCCAGTTTTTGAACTGGCCTAACTATTCTGCCCGATCTAGTGGTTATAAAGTTAGACGCCGGAGGTACTGAACTCAGTGGTGATCGTAGACGCGACATATCGTTTGATGAGACTGAATTGACATTATGAGCTAAATCTGGCTGTGCTTGATTAGCCGACTCCAAGTGACTACTCGGAAACTGAATACATGGTTCGCGCTTGACTTCTATCTGTGCTCTGGGGGGCTATTATGAAATTTTCGACGCGCGCTTTTTTTTCGACAACGTCGAAAATTAGCTATTATGAAATTATTCGACACGCTTTTTTTGCGATCATATCGAAAATTTTCCTATTATGAAACTTTGTTTTCGACAAAGTCGAACAATATGCGACTGCTCTTGAGGTGACGAATGCATACGCGTGTTCAATAATAAATCGTGAGATAAAAAAATTTCAGTTATTCAGTTCGTAACGTATATTTTAATTTTTATTTTCCGCCTAATTAATAAATTAATATTAATTTATTTTTTTTCGATATTGTCGAATAATTCATAATAGCTATTTTCGACCTTGTCGAGTTGGTCGACAACGTCGAAAATTTGCGATGTCGAAAATTTCATAATAGACCCCCTGTTTACACCCAGATGGTGTGAATTTCTACGAAATAGTCTGTCATCATCTGTTTTTACTAACACTGACCGCGGTTGGTCTAAATTTTTCACTACTTTTCCTCCTATCCATTCCCTAGGTGCAACCTGAATCCGAATCCTATCATTGGTTGTAAACGGTTTTGATTCTTTTGCACCGCGACCTGCATACATCTTTTGCTTGTTTCTTGCGTTTTGTAAGTTCTCGGTTACGTGCTTTATTATTCTAGGTTCAAGTAGCCTGTTGCATGTGGGTATGTTTGTTCTAGTCAATCGGTTCATGAGACGTTGGTTTGGTGATTCCAAGTTATCATTTCTAGGACTATTTCTATAGTTTTGCAATGCGAGGTAGACTTCTGTACGATCTTTCGCGCATCTTTTTAGCAGCAATTTCATGGTCTGTACCGCCCTCTCTGCCAGACCATTACTTCTAGCAAAATGTGGGCTAGACGTTCTATGTAAAAAATTCCACTGATTGCTGAATTCCTTGAATTCGTGGGAGGCATATTGTGGGCCGTTATCACTTTCAAAAATTTGTGGCGTGCCATGAACCGAAAATACCTTTTTTAAGAATTTAATTACACTTTGTGAAGACAAATCTTGAAGTTTCTCGAAGTCTATGAATCCCGAGTAACTGTCGACTATCACTACATACGTTTCTGCATCGAAGTTGAACAAATCGGATGCTACTATTTGAAATGGTAAGGTGGGTACTTCTTTAAGTATGATCGGCGGTTCCTTTATTTGGATGATGATTTATGATCGGTTCGTTTGCTGGCATACTCCGCACGTCTCAATATAATGTGCCACATCCTGGTATAAGCCCTTCCAGTAGCACAATTGTTTTGTCCTCCTAAGTGTTGTTTGGATACCAAGATGCCCAAGATGAGTGGATTTCAATATTCGCGGTATCATTGCTCTGGGAATCACTATTTTATCACCCTTAAAAATAATATTATCAACTATTGATAGTTCTTCTCTGAAATTAACAAAATGCTTAAGTTCTGCCGGCATTTTCATGGTGTCACTAGGGAATCCTTCTAAAATGTATTTCTTTAATATATTGAAGTGTTTAACTTTTTCCATTTCATCCAGGAGCGCGGTTTTCGCGTCCTGTGTCATTGGAACCACCATACAAAATTCTAACTCTTCCTTATTATTCTCCTGAATGACCTTATTAAAACAATCTCTGCTTAAACAGTCTGCTATCGGTATATCAACGCCTTTCCTGTATGTTAATCTGAAAGTATATGGTAATACATCAAACAGGATTCTTTGTAATCTGGCCGGTGCAGTGTATAATGTTTTTTAAAAGATCGTTTCCAACGGTTTGTGATCCGTTTCGACAATTAGTTTTTTTTCGTAAACATATTCATGGAATTTTTTCAGAGAGAATTTGATTGCTAATGCCTCCTTTTCGATTTGAGGGTATCCTTGTTCACATTTAGTCAACGATCGTGACGCATAAGTGACTGGACGATCATCTTGCAACAATACCGCTCCCAACGCCTTGCTACTTGCATCTACTGATAATTTGACATCTTTGTTAACATCGAAGAATTTTAACACTGGTGGCGACACGAACGCTTTCTTAATTTCTATGAAGACTTGTTCTTGAGGCAAGTCCCAATAAAACGCAACATTTTTTTGTAATAACTGTCTCAAGGGTGCTGTCATTTCCGAAAATCCGGAAATACATTTCGAAACATATGTGACCATACCGAGCAACCTTTGCACTTGTTTGACATTATTGGGTTTTTATAGTTTTTCTATCGATTTTCATTTTTCTGGGTCTGGTTTTAACCCATCAGCTGTAACTATATGACCAAGAAATGTTACACTACTGCTTTCGAACTCACATTTGCTTTTATTTAGCTTTATCCCTTTAGTTTTCAGAGCAGATATAACTTTGGATGTGACTAATCTTAGCTCATCTAAAGTTCTAGCGTGAACCAAGATGATATCCATGGAACATTCAACATTCAGAATGCCGTCCAGCGTTTGTGACATCAACTGCTGGAACACTTCCGGAGCTGAAGCCAACCCAAAAGGAAGTCTCAGGCAAGTATAACGCCCCCAAGGCGTTGCAAACGCCAAATACTTTTGTGTTCTGGTTGACACTGGTACTTGCCAAAACCCTTTCACCGAATCTAGTTTTGTGAAATATTTCGACCCACAAATCCTACTAGAAATTTCCTCTATTGTTTTAAGGGGGTAATGTCTCCTTAGAATGTTTTTATTAACTTGTGATTGATCCATACAGAGGCGAAGTTTCTGGTTTTTGCGTACAATCACAATAGGTGACACCGCTATTGAAGGTTCTTTGATTGGCTTGATGACTCCCAATTTAACCATGTTGTCAAGTTCCGCTTTGACTTGGTCTCGTAAAGCGTAAGGGATCTTACGGGGAAGTATTATCTCAAATTTCGCATTAGGAACGATATCTATATCGTAAATAAAGTCCTTTATACAACCTAGACCTGTGAAAATATCGTCAGTCTTTACCGTCTTCTCAACGCGACTCACTGTATTCACTTCCACACGAGCTACCAAATTCAATGTAACACAGGCTTTTATTCCTAAGATTGGAACCGTGTCCATATTAATAATTTTAAAACTCAATGTGTACTTATTATTGCCACAAAAGCAATCCAACTTAGTTTGACCCAAGACATCTAATTTATGACCACTAAACGAAACTAATGACAGAGTGTCCGATTTTTCAATCACACTGCCCAAGTGAGCTGCCAGTTTGCTACTAATGACATTACACTGGGCGCCTGTGTCTAGTTTAAACCTTATAACCTTACTATTTATTACTAACTCCTGAAACCACAGGTCCTGGCCAACACTATTTACTTCCAAAATACATTCAACTAGAAATGATTCAGTGAAACCTTCCTGATCGAGATCGGACGAAACACCCTGTTCTATCTCATTGACTTGTTTATTATGTTGATTTCTATTGACTTTCTTGTTTGCACACGTTACAGCAAAATGCCCCCTCTTTTTACAAATTGCACAATTTTTTCGAAATGCCGGACAGCTTCTTGGTGCGTGTCTTTGATTGCACCGATTACAATCATATTCAATGGTCGGGACATGGTGATTCCTCCGCCCGGATCCAGGCCTATCAATGCTTCTATCAATTAAATTTACTTCGGTTTCGGTTTTAAACATTTTCATTTGCTTTGTAGCTAGTTCATAGCCTTTACCCAACGTCACCGCTTTATTTAGTGTTAAATCAGAATGGGTTAGTAATTTTTCCCTCAGATTTTCTGAATTAACCCCTATAACTATTTTATCTTTTAATAACTCATCCTCTAATTGCTCGAACTTACATTTAGCTATCTGAGTTTTACTTCTCGTTAAAAAATCATCAAATGCTTCACTAAGACTCTGAGTCATTTTGTTGAATACATACCGCTCATACGTAACGTTGGATTTGGGTGTGAAATATCCCTCGAACACTGTCATCAATTCCTCCAAAGTCATTTTATCCTGATTTAATTTAAATGTCTGGAAGATTGGTATTGCCGCTGGACCTATGCACGTCATGAAAGTGGCAGCCTGGATATTGTTATCTTTTTTTGATAACCCCGTTGCTGTTGCGTAGAATTTAAATTGCTGGACCCATAACTTCCAATCATTTTCCGGGTTGTCGCTTAACAAAAGTTGTTTAGGTGGTCGAAGGCTTTCCATGTTTTTTTTTCTCTTGGAATTCCGTCTCCAAAATTGAAAATTTTAATTTTCGGTGTTTATTTAATTTATTGTTTCATACAATTTCACGTTTTTATTTTCGGATGGCTTATTCTTCCGGTAAATTTTTGAGATTACGCTTCTCCTTTTTTATTTGATTTTAAAGATGGTTCCTATTTCCTATAAGTTTCGCTCGTATATTATATAATGATTTATTTATTATATTTTGTAATTATTAACTATATATTATTTCTACTTAGTTTTTTTTTTCTTTAAATTGATATTTTAATTAATAAACCTTTTCTTGTTTCGATTTTGTTTACATCTGACACCATGTAATGACGTATAGACAAGAGAGTTGAGCGTAGACTGATTTATTAACAATATACAAATTGGTGTTACCACCTTAATACAATACAAGTACAATATATTTATGTTAGAGGGTGTCTTGTTATAATAATATTTCAACTTACGTTACAGGTGCGTCTGAAATGGAAAATGTTTGGTAGGTTGCTATTTAATAACATTCTAATACAAATCAATTACCTAACTAATTATGTATGTTAATTTCTTAATTAACTAATTATGTATGGAAAATTTGAGATTGATTCCATTCGATAACCATGGATTCAAAGATTGCCGCAGCAGGCGCAGGGGGTGTTGCCTCCATTTCAGAACTATCTGCCTTTAACAGTAGTGGCGAAACATGCTGATAACCTTATGGAAACAATATCACAGCGACAAATTTATTCCTTAATTCCGTCCTCCACATCTGATCTCGATGAACAAATGGGATCGATTCGAATCTCGTATAAGAATCAAGTATTTGCGTTGAAGGAGAACAAAAGACAGTCACGTATCTTATTAAGTGACCGAACCTCAAAAAACCAATCTTGTTCCAATTCTCGAGAACCAAAACAAAACAAGGACGCATGTTATTATCATCGTCGGTTTGCTGAATGAGGGAATACATTTGTTTTCGGGTGTAAACGTCATGCTGTATTCATCGCTCAGGGTGATAGCCAGCCCGTACTAAAAAAATTGCTTATCCGCATTCAGCGACGTGTTTTGATGGAACAAATTCGATTCCCCTACTAATAATCGAAAAAAATGCAAAGCGAAAATTTTTGATTGAGACACAGCTGGATATCCCCGTAATACCACCGGAGTTTAAGAATAACACAAGTGTTGAGTCTGAATTTAGTTTATCCGCGGCTACTGGTACGTGCAGGCTTTCGGCACTCGTACGCGAACGTGCCAATGTCAGTTTTGTGAGTGGATTTTTTACGTAGCACCGGAATCTCATAGTAGATATCAAAAAACGACGAATCATAGATCCTTTAACGTCCGTTTATATAGTCGGTTCATATAGACATTAGCAATTTGTTAAGCTTAACTCGCGAATAGTTGATGTTTAATATGGAACGCCAGTTAGCTACGCAGACTACGCAGCACTGATCGTGTTCATAAAAGAGAAGGATGTCTGATGCGTTACTGCAAGTGGAACTTGAGGTTAAAACGGCTCCTTGGTATTTTCCAACAAGTGATGGACACCATGACAGGCGATGTAGAGGGTGCTCTACATTGAATCGATGATATTCTCATCGGAGTCAAAGAAGACAAATAGCTCCGTGAACGCCTTTTCAGCGTGGCAAGCTAATGTTAAGATAGACCGAAACCTTTGCAGCGAAACTTGGTTTAACTCGGAAATAATCTCGTCTATCCGAGGCATCTACGATGTATCAATGTCCAGTAACTTTGTCGTCAATTGAAGGATTACACTTCTGGGTTCAGTTGGAAGCTCAAATTTTATGAAATATCACAAGCACCCTCAATCGCTATTAATACCTCAAATTGGAAAATATTTGAAAATATTCGCCTAGCATATCCAAGCTTTTGCTCTACCTCAAAAAATTGATCTACTTATCGGGACCGAGTAATTTTATCAATTGGCAAAATTTATCTTGTTGCTAAATTACCTCGTCCTCATCTACAAAACAAGCTACTTAGCTGAATAGTAGCTGCGAAGATTCCTAATTTTGCTCCTCCGATGAGACACTCTAAGATAGTTTATTGGTAAAGTTTTTTAACGTTGAGCCTGCAGTCACACCACAGAATAATTACACATAAATGCGAGATAATTCCGCTCACTTCGTGGTATCTCTACCCACTCACCTATGACTTTGGGAAATTTACAAACGATGACCGTACGAAGGTTTCTAAACTTAGAGACAAACGTTTAAGTAAAGATAGTGAGCTCAAGCAATCCTACTACGAATAGCAGTAGGGGTAGCGCTTTACCCCAAAATCTATTCTCAGATTTCTTTTATATTCAAATTCATTTGTTTGCCGACGCTAGTGAAATGGCATATTCACTCCTACACGTACTAAAAGGGGAGCACTTCCACCACTCTCTGCGTGCAGCTGAATTTTTGGTGAATTTAATGAAGCTCGCCATTCCAGCACTGTGGCTCCATAATGCAACAATCTTGCATGGGACTGATTCTCACAATCGTACTTCCTTGGATTGCTTCTGAAACATCGCATGTATTCCTGCTATTCAGCAGTACACAAAGGCATCTGATTGTCCCTACGTTTCTTCAAGCGAAAATCGTGCTAACATAATATTTAGGGGATGCAGCCAGATCTTCTTCGTGCTTCCATAGCCCAGTATTTTTAACTCAGTCTGAAAACACGTGGAAAAGATCAACTCCACAATTCACCGGCGAAAAGGAAGTTTTGAAATGTAAAATTTCAAAATCGCCCTTGTTTGCAGAGTACAATACATCAAAATTTACCAACCTTCACAATAAGATTAAATACAAGCATAACCATTGGAATCTAATCAATGTAATCTGCTTGCGACCAATTCAAAAGCTATAAAGAACAACAGATCTTCCCACCCCGGACTATTAGTTGCAGAAAGAGAACACGGTTTATCTGCTATCATGGAGATCATTCAAAAAGAAGCGTTTCTTGCGTTCTTGTCTAAAAGCCTTCTCACCTTTTGTTGACAAAAACAATATTATTCGTGTTAGAACAACAAACATCCCATTCTTCTATCACTCTCTCATCTCTTCAAAATATTATAACCCTGAATCAACATTTAACATCTTTTAATTCATAAGTAACTTCCGATCAGCCGAATATCCATGTCGCTCCCATTTACGAATGTCGAGCTGGTTACGGAATTTACGTCATCGACATTAATCGGAAATGCTTTATTGCGACAAGAGGCATCTGGAAATACACCTATGGTCCGACAATGATACACATTAAATTGGTGCCAACAATGAGCTGCATCAACTATTCGAGCTGTTCTCTAGCCCCAAAGCCGTAAAAAAGATATTCGGAAAATTTGCGAGGAAGACAAAATTACTTGCCATTTTGCTCCACCGTAATCCCAACACTTTGGTGAAATTTACCAAGTTGAGCTGAAATCTGCACAGTACCTTTCTATAAATCGAGTCATGGGAAATGTCTTACTAACCCTTAAGGAATTGAATCTCTTGATTAAACAAGCTGAAGATATTTCAAACTCTCAACCATTGTATCAAATGTCAAATAATCCCAGCGATTTGCAAGTTTTAACGCCAGGTTGTTTTCTAATTGACCGACCCGTTACGTTTATTCCAGAACTGGATGTTGAAGATTAGAAGTTTCCTTTCATAAAACGATGGAACTTGGTACAACAAAAACATCAACATTCTTGGGCAAGATGGTCATCGGAATATACAACTACTATACTACAACTTCAGCAAGGCAAATACGGGTCAACCATTTTATCTTGTGGCGAACTAGTTCTGATAAAAGACGATAACTTGCTACAGGCCTAAATAATCCGTCAACCGGATTCTCCATTAATAAGTGTATCACTTTGGTAACTGGAATTCGAGTAGGAATACGACTGGAATCTGTGTTTAAAGTAACTATTTGTTTTATCGGAATAGGGCCGAATGTTGAAAAGCCGAATGTCGAAAGGCCGAATATGTCGAAAGGCCGAATGTGTCGAAAGACCGAATGTGTCGAAGAGCCGAATAGGTCGAAAGGCCGAATGTCGAAAGGTCGATTGTGTTGAATTTATATTTTTATCAAAATTTTTGTAAAAAAATGTTTAATAGTAAATCGCCTTAAACGTTTTTTTTTGTCATATAATTAAAAATTAATCATTTATAATAAAAAAAGCAAAATAAATTCCTTTTTTTTCTGACAATACACAGGATTTATGAGAACGTATTTTCAATTTATTTAAATCATTTTACATTAATAAATATATTTAATGGTTTTAAATATTGATTTCAATCAATTAAGTGAAGGAATATTTAATGAAAATTCGGCCTTTCGATCAATTCGGCCTTTTGACACGTTCGGCCATTCGACCCATTCGGCCTTTCAACATTCGACCTTTCGACCAATTCGACCTTTAGAGATTCGGCCTTTCAACACTTTGGGTCCTCCGACATTCGGCCTTTAAACATTGAACGGTTTTATCAAATAATTTTGAATGCTATACGAGATATTTATAAAAATGTGTTTAGGGGTCGAACATTGGCGTTAGTTTTTACCCCTTATTTTAGTGAGTTAGGACTAAAAAAAATTCGTGACTCATATTTTTATGTTCTTTAACATTACAAAACTTCGAAACAATCGATGAGGTACAGCTTGGGTACCTTTCTTGTTAGTTCTTCCAACCGTTTCCATTTACTTACATTTACCTTTTCGATGGTTTAATATTACCATAAATATTTTTCCCTAAATTAGAAATTTAAAAGTAAATAAGGCGTTGTGAAATAAAATAAAATGGAATTGTTTCTCTCTTAATGAAAATCCAAACTTACAATAAAACAAAACAATAATTCTATTATATGGTATGGTGGTTTGGCGTCTAATGGAGGGGGTGGACCAAATTTGAGTAGATTTATCTACCAGCTCCGTAACCTTCCAGTAGGGTGCGCATCGCGTAAGCTGTTCTGGTCATGTTATTAGGCATCTGCGTGAGGGGTACAATTGTGTAAGGGTAATCTGTTCACAATTCGCAAGTGTACGTGCTGCCTCCTCGTAGCAACCACTGGTAACTAAGGCCATTTGGCCCATTTCTAGCCATTTGGCACAGGTTAAAGTACGGCGCTAAAGGAGAAGACTGACAAAAAACCCTAACCTAAGGTGGAACAGCATATGCCGATGGATGAATGGCTGATAGGTTAATTAGTCCAAAATATGCGGACTCTGGATACCAGGCACCCTCCAGTTTTATTTAGCCTTCCTGTAGTAAAGCTGGGTGACCTACAGGCGATTTGCATTCGCATCAACTCGTAAGAGTAAAATCAAACGAAATTCGGGGCAGGAGTAGGAATATACGGGAGTGGGACAGCCCTCTCGAAGTCCTTGGGCTCCAATGCTACCGTCTTTCTAGCGGACTACATGCTGTAGTAAACATCTAGGAGGGAGATCAATAAGCCCAGATAGTATGTATCACGTATCGGGAGGCAGTATTGTCAGGTTCATTAAGAACCTGAATATTGACTGGACGGATAATTAAGCAGGGTCCAGCACAATAGATCTTTTAGGTCGCAGTGCGAGCTGGCTGATCGCCCGCATGGCCCTCCAATAATAATAATAATAATAATGCTAATTATATGGTAAGGAGAAAGCGAATTATATATTAGATATCAAAGCAAATTTCTTCTGGCAAACAGCAGTGAAATTAAATCACGCTATAACGGTCGGTTTATTCTTTGATGTGAAGTGTCTGGTTTATGATCGTTATATATATTCACTTTTATGCTAATTAAAACACTTCATTTCTTTTTATTTCAATACTTATAATTTTATAATTTTATTTAAAAACAATAAAAAAAATCAATTACATGATTTTATAAATTTTGTTGTTTTTTATTTGTACTGGCTGCAGCAACTAACTTAATCTTACTAATTCTAACAATTTTGATACAATCTTTTATTTTTATTTTTTAGAATTTTATTACCCTGAATTTTCAATGATTTTTGTTTGTGTTTGGGTAAGTTTCTATTGGTGGGATTGTGGATCGTACGATGATTTCAATCAAACCAAAGTTTGGGTTGGCTGCAAATATCGCGTGATCTGACAATTACATCTTCACATAATTTTCGTTATTTCGCTATTAAAATTGAGCAAAAATGTTTGATTTGAACAGGGCCGCTACAGATGCAAGTCGAAACAAACAATCGTGCATGTTGTGGTCCTTCTCTTTTTATCTATTATTCCTGTTCTTTTCGAGAATCTCTTGCTTATCACGATGCTATCGTAATTGTTGCCACCTAAGGAAGTCCAGATCTATACCATAACAAGGAAGGATACTCATACTCGTAGATGAACGGACATAGCTATAGAAAAATATCTGAAAAATGTTTCGACATTAAGATATTCCAATATCAACAAACATAGTTAACAAGAAATACTTTGCCCTCGTCGCCCTTTAAAATTTAAGGTTATTCCATCCAAATTGGTTTCATCTTACAATTAAAAGACGAAATACTTAAGCATCTACATAAAATAATAGAGCAACATTTTCTTTTCTAAATAAACAAAACCAAAAAAATGGTTTAACCCCATTTTATATTATGCTTTATAAATACAGAAAAACAAAAGATTGAACGCAAGAAAAACTACTTGTTCTTCTATATGTACTATATATACAATATACTCTCTAACCTTAGTCATAGATCCAATTCGCTGGCTTTGTATTGTTCTTATTTTTTTTTATAATGAACTTTAGTCTAACCTCCATTCAACAAAACAAAAATAATAAGTTTCCAAATATACTGAAACTATACAACAGCAACAACGACGACACAAAATCATGATTAATTACATCATATAAAGAAAATTTTCTTTTTATAGTTTATATTTTCCATTTACTGTGATTTTTTTTTCCATTTTAATTAATAAAATTAAAATACACAACACAGTGATTTTTTCACGGAGCAGTGTAAAAAAAATAAAAATGACTGAAAATTCAGTTTTTGGAATACTTTCACACAGAAGATTAATGAGTCCGAATAATTTTCCTTCAGAGCAGCAATGCAAACTAAAATAAGTTTAAGAAATTGATGAATTTTTTTTTTTTTTGGATTTGGAGAAAATTAATGTTTTCCTTCTGTAATGTTTGGTTTATTTGTGTGTAACGGTGTGACGACTGCCTGTCTGGTTTTTGAGAAAAAGAGGTTTGGCTTTTGAAAGAGTTTTTTTACCAAAGAAGTTGGTAAACATTTGGAAGTGCCTTTGTATTAAATAGCAATAAGATAACTAATAGAATGTAAAGCGCCTAAAAATAATCAAGATTTAACGCAAGCAACGGTTAAACTTACGCGGCAATATCTTTGCAGTGAAGGGTTCCCAAATATTTCCCTTCAAATTTCCTGAAATTAGAGGTAATTTTAAAGAAGACGCCGAAGAAAAACGTAAAAAAAGGGTAGATTTTGAATTTTTCCGTTTCAGTATGAGTTCAGGCTAACTGTCTAACGTACTGTTCATAGGTAAAACCTTGAACTCCGGTTTCAAAAATCATTAAGTTCCAAAACTCATTATTCCTTCGGAGTAGGTGCTTGTGGAATGAACACGACGATGAGGTTTTCCCCGATATCTTATAACTTACAGAAATTTAATATAAAATATAAAATATAAAATATAAAATATAAAATATAAAATATAAAATATAAAATATAAAATATAAAATATAAAATATAAAATATAAAATATAAAATATAAAATATAAAATATAAAATATAAAATATAAAATATAAAATATAAAATATAAAATATAAAATATAAAATATAAAATATAAAATATAAAATATAAAATATAAAATATAAAATATAAAATATAAAATATAAAATATAAAATATAAAATATAAAATATAAAATATAAAATATAAAATATAAAATATAAAATATAAAATATAAAATATAAAATATAAAATATAAAATATAAAATATAAAATATAAAATATAAAATATAAAATATAAAATATAAAATATAAAATATAAAATATAAAATATAAAATATAAAATATAAAATATAAAATATAAAATATAAAATATAAAATATAAAATATAAAATATAAAATATAAAATATAAAATATAAAATATAAAATATAAAATATAAAATATAAAATATAAAATATAAAATATAAAATATAAAATATAAAATATAAAATATAAAATATAAAATATAAAATATAAAATATAAAATATAAAATATAAAATATAAAATATAAAATATAAAATATAAAATATAAAATATAAAATATAAAATATAAAATATAAAATATAAAATATAAAATATAAAATATAAAATATAAAATATAAAATATAAAATATAAAATATAAAATATAAAATATAAAATATAAAATATAAAATATAAAATATAAAATATAAAATATAAAATATAAAATATAAAATATAAAATATAAAATATAAAATATAAAATATAAAATATAAAATATAAAATATAAAATATAAAATATAAAATATAAAATATAAAATATAAAATATAAAATATAAAATATAAAATATAAAATATAAAATATAAAATATAAAATATAAAATATAAAATATAAAATATAAAATATAAAATATAAAATATAAAATATAAAATATAAAATATAAAATATAAAATATAAAATATAAAATATAAAATATAAAATATAAAATATAAAATATAAAATATAAAATATAAAATATAAAATATAAAATATAAAATATAAAATATAAAATATAAAATATAAAATATAAAATATAAAATATAAAATATAAAATATAAAATATAAAATATAAAATATAAAATATAAAATATAAAATATAAAATATAAAATATAAAATATAAAATATAAAATATAAAATATAAAATATAAAATATAAAATATAAAATATAAAATATAAAATATAAAATATAAAATATAAAATATAAAATATAAAATATAAAATATAAAATATAAAATATAAAATATAAAATATAAAATATAAAATATAAAATATAAAATATAAAATATAAAATATAAAATATAAAATATAAAATATAAAATATAAAATATAAAATATAAAATATAAAATATAAAATATAAAATATAAAATATAAAATATAAAATATAAAATATAAAATATAAAATATAAAATATAAAATATAAAATATAAAATATAAAATATAAAATATAAAATATAAAATATAAAATATAAAATATAAAATATAAAATATAAAATATAAAATATAAAATATAAAATATAAAATATAAAATATAAAATATAAAATATAAAATATAAAATATAAAATATAAAATATAAAATATAAAATATAAAATATAAAATATAAAATATAAAATATAAAATATAAAATATAAAATATAAAATATAAAATATAAAATATAAAATATAAAATATAAAATATAAAATATTAAATATTGTAAGAGAAGGCTATTCATTTGTATGTACTCGTATATTAAACCAGAAGTAAAGAAAGACTTACGATGGTCCAGCCTCGATGTCCGATGGTTTAGATATAAACTGTAAGAAAACAACTGTTCATAACAACAACTGTTCAACATTCACACATATAACCCATCACCACCAATCTTCTCTATCACACAATTCCACCAACGCAAGACGATGCAACCATCATACGTAGACTTAATCAACAAAGATCAATCGATGGGCAGGGCCACAGCAGTGCGGGTCGATTCACTCATTCTTGACGATTCACTGTATATATCATCGCAGCACAGTGGGTTAGTATGTTGGTATCATGTGGTTATCCACAAGGTATACGGGTTTTCACACACTCACGCATGTCTTATGCCACCACTTCACACATATTCATTAGGCACACATAAGTACAATACAATTCTACAATACAAACTATTCAATGCAATGCAATCCTACCTGATTTATATATTTTCACACCACTTGACACTACTCCACGAAACGTCCTTTCACAACACTAGTTTTTATAAAACTAACTGTTCAAGAAGAATAGTGGAAAAAGGAAAGTAGGGCTGGCCAGTTTCTAAATTTCATTATATTAAAAGGCATTACCCGATATACAATAAAAGACAAGACAGTACCGAGGTTATTCAAGAGATGTCGTTTACAATATATTTTAGAAAAATTCAAATTTTATTTCACTTAGATTAGATTACACTCGGCCTTCCTGACCTTCAAGATTGTCCTCAATCTTCGCTCCCCTCTGAATCGCTACTGACTGCTGGTGTTTCCACCAGTTTCATTCGCTCGGCTGGGAAAATGCCGGTAAACTTTCGTTTGTTGCCCACGCTGCTGCATCTTAGTGCTACTCCCCGTTGAAACCGTCTCACGTTTCACCATAACCAGATCTTCGTCGTGGTAGACATCTGGCTTCTTATGATGTGAATCGAAATACTTCTTACTGTACTTTTGATGCCTCTGAATGTTTTGCGAAGCTTCCTCTCGGTACTTCGTTGTTTGCTCCACGTAGTCCTGTCGTTCATTTAATATTTTGTCGCCTTCCAACTCGAGAGTCAATTTATCCTTAAAAATACTTCTTGGAGTATATCCGAATAGTAGTTCATGTGGTGACTTTTTTGTCACCGAATTTGCGGTTGTGTTGATCGTCCATGTATCTGCCGAAGTTTTGTCTCCCAATTTTGTTCACTTCCCTCGCTAACCATTGTCCGAAGTGAGCTCAATAGAGTCCGATTTGTACGTTCCACCTGTCCATTTGCTCGAGGGGGGGGGCGGTCGCATTTAGAATATATTTGATTTTTAAGTCTACACAGAATTGCTCGAATGTTTTGGACGTGCATGCAGAACCTCGATCCGTTATTATCCGTATCGGCGTGCCGAAATGGATGATGATATCTTATATAGTTCGAATCACAAATTTAGTGGACGTATCTTTTGACGGTCAACAGTGAACATATTTGGTGAATGCGTCAGTAATTACGATGAGGTAGGGATTCTTCCTTGATGACTTTGTTACGAATCACATGACTCGTTCCATTTTTCCCACCTTTACTCTTGTGAGTTGAGAAAAGAAAAAGAAAAGAATAAGCTTTATTTGTTGCGCTTTATTAAGCTTACGTGCGCCAACGTTCGCGTTGTTGTGTTAATGCTTTTTTTTTGTCAGCAAAGGAAATTTTAAATTTCTTTGGTGTTGTTTTGACTGTGAAGAGGAATAAATGATAACAAAGATCAAAAAGAAAAAGAAAAATAATTTTTTTTTGGGTTGACGATCCGGGAGTCGATTTTTGGAATTGAGAGATAGAGGACGACAAAAAAAGAAATAATTAATTAAAAACGAAAATGGATACTGAAAAAAAAAAAAATCAAAAGCCAACTTTGAAATTGATTTTTTTTTTTTTCAATAATTAAAATATTTATCGCGTTTCAAAATAAAAATAAAATATAAATAATTAAGTTTAGTATTGTTAGCATAAGTATATATATATATATATATAAAAGACAAATTAATTTAAAAATGAATTAAAAGTGAACAAAAATGGTGGAAAGATCTTGTGTACCTACATGTGTTATTTTTTTTTTGGTAGAATAATATAAATTGTGCGGACATTGTGAAAAAAAAAAAAAATGAACTCTATTTTCTATGTACAATATTATAGTATATTATGTACTACAACGAGTTCCAATTTGTACGTACATAGAAATTACAAGATAAATGAAAAGTAAAATTCAAGGCACAAATTTGGAATTATCGTACGCAATTTTTTTTTTTTTTGTTCTTCGCATTGATGGAAATTCCATAAAGAACTTAAGGATTACAAATCCTAGTATGGCGCATCATTGGTAAAACTAAATTAAATTAAATAATTAGAAAATAAATGAATAATAACTTAGTAAATATAATAAATTAAAAATAATAATTTAGTAAATATAATATAATTAAATAATGTAATAAATATAATAAATAAATATATAATTTTTTTTTATAAATTAAATAACGATAAAACATTAAATAATTAAATAATAATTTATAATAAATAATAATAATAAATTTATACAAATAAGCATAAAAACTAAATAAAATATAAAAATAATTAAATTAACGAAAAAAAATAATATTACCTGGTGTTGGACTATATTGGTGTTAATATTTAATTAAAGACAAGCAAATTGGTGAATAAACAATTTATGTGGATCAGAAAAAAGAAATAAATAGAAGTAAAACTGGTGTGTATTAAAATATCAGAAAAACAAAAAAATGGGATAAAATTTGGACAATCCCAATTAAATTTAGTGTACATTTTTTTTAATTTTTTTTTTTTTTAAATTCGTAGTTATACAATATTTATTATTATTACATTTATTTTTTTTTAATATTAATAATTTTAAGTTTATATGGTGGGGGTAGTGTTAAGTTCGTCTTTTAGACCTATAAAAGAAATATTGTTATTATATATTTATTTTTTTTTTATATTATTTTGTAACAAAAATTGTATTTTTTTTTTTTTGTTTTCTGCTAATCACAATTAATTGATTCAAAGTTAATTAAATTCAAATTTCATATTAATTTACTTTTTTTTTAATTTTTTTTTTTTTTTTAATATTTTTTTTACAATGAGATAAATTAATATTCAACTGGGGAGGTGCAGTGCGGTAGGTATATCATCAGACGAGGATCGATTATGTGACCACAAGAAATAATAAAACTGTTTTTTTAGATTGCTTTTCCTATACGGTCTAACAAGATTGAGTGATGTTCTGGGAAACCCCACCCCAATCCGATGAGCTCTAGCCGGCTTCAGATGACCGTACCAGAACCTCTGACTCAATAAAAATTTTTCTGCTAACAATACCCTCTCAGGGGGGTCTAATTGTTACAGATGGCGCCCAACGTGGGGCTTTTATATTTCTATCCCTTACCTTTCCTATTGATTAGCTTTATTTTTATTATTTGTAGTAAATAATACCCGCATTGGAACCCTATATTATAGTGATTGTTCATATGTTAGTAATGGTATTAACTTCAAATTTTCCCCTTTAATTTTCCAATTTCATCCCAAAATTTAATTTTTTTTTCCCCATTTACATCATGACCGAGCAAATCAGTTCTTGAGCACAATATCCAATTATTGTGAGATTAGTTGCCGAAAGCCTGATTTGGCCGATCATGATTCATATATCCTAAACTGCGCGAAATTCCTTATTAGTTGATTTATTTTGTAAGATTTATTTAGTTTAGGATATAACTCTCCCAATCCTTTACCTAATATGTATTGATCGCGGATTGAAACTGATATAGTATTATCATTGATTTATCTGTCTCGTATTTAATACATTCCTTCATATCCTCAAATCTCCCTAAGAAAGCAATCTAAAAGCAATTAGTACAAAAATAATAAAAATAAAAAAATAAAAAAAAATTTTCTGCTAACAATACCCTCTCAGGGGGGTCTAATTGTTACAACTTGATAAAGGGTTCTAAATGATCTATGTGCCACGTATGCTGCGGGATTGGGATTTTCTCGATCGGATGCAATTCAATTCCCTGACCGCCACCTTTATCCTTCTGATACAAACATTCTACGCAGGATGCGATATGCCTTTTGAGCTAAGGTCGCATTTTTTTGAACCAAAAATTCTTGCCTATAATACCAAGTGTTCTCTCTAACCCAAAATGTCCTGCTGAATGAGTCTCTGATACCAATCGGCCACGAAGGCACTTTGGAACAACAAACAATTCGTCCCCACTTTCTCCTTTAAAGTACACCCAGTCATCTCGAATCACGAAATTACTCATCGCCCGATCTTTTCGTAAAATTTGGTCTTTCATTGACTTCTTCATCGGTTTTCTGCAACGTAATCATCCATTTACTGTTATCTTCTATCAAGAACACATCCAACGTCCAACTTTCCAAAACAGGTACTCTGCTCAACACACCAACATGAGCCAATTGTTGTCCATTTCTATGCTTGATCTCAAAGTCAAATTCCTGCAGCCGTAGCCACCAACGCGCAACCCGAGGAATCAAATCTTTCTTTGTTGCAGCGGTTCGTAAAGACTCACAATCCGTGATGACAACAACTGCTTTGCCAAATACGTACACTCGGAATCGTTCCACCGATTCCACGACAGCCAGGGTTTCCAATTCGTAGCTATGGTAATGTTGCTCTATGGCGTTTGTCTTTCGGCTAAAATAGGCGACTGGTCTTCTACGGCTAACCCAACCGCACTGGCATCCGTATGTATCTCGTGTCACATTAACGGATCATAAAGAGCCAAAGCATTTCGAGAACATAAGCAAGCTTTAAGCTGGTTAAAAGCTGCGCCTTGCTCATCGCCCTACACAAAAACCTGGTCCTTCTTAGTGAGATTGGTAAATGGCCTTGCAACCTCAGCGAATTTCGGAACGAACTTCCGAAAATAGCTTGCCAATCCAACAAATCTCCGTACTTCATGGACGCTAGTCGGAACATCGAATTTCTCAACGCACAGGATTTTCTCCTTTCCCGGGCGGATACCATCCTTACAAATTTCGTGGCCCAAGAACACGATTTGTGTTTGCAGAAATCTGCACTTCGAAGGTTTCATTTTCAATCCGTATTCTCGTAGTTTGACCATGAATTCTTTTAGTAGTAGTATACCTTCCTCAAGAGTCGCTGATGGGATAACCACATCATCGAGATATGTAACCATCCGGTTAATGAGTTCACCAGCCATTGAATTCATCATACGCTGAAACGCTGATGGTGCATTAACAAGCCCGAAAGGCATACGATTAAACTGGTACTTCCCATCTGGCATTACAAACGCAGTTAAAACACGCGACTCCTCATCAACTGGGATCTGATAGTACCCAGACGCCAAGTCATGCCGGCCAGCCGCTGTAATTGATCATTCATGTTTGGCAATGGGAAATGATCTTTCACAGTTCTGTCGTTGAGCCTGCGATAGTCGACACAAATGCGATCTTCACCGCTCTTCTTTTTGACGATCATAATTGGAGATGCATACAGTGAAGTCGATGGTTTTGCAGCATTTCCTCTACATGATTTCTAACAGTTTCCCGCTGGGTATAAGCAAGTCGATAGGGCTGATAGCAAACAGGTCTCTCATCCTTTAGCTTTATCTTAATTGTTGCTTTAGTAGTCAGGCCAAGCTCGCTCATATTTAATGTGAAACAGTCTCTATACTCGGCAAACAACTGCACAATGTCCGCCTTAATAGATCCGGTAACATCCTTTCCAATGAGTTCCGCTACGATATCACGAAAATCATCCTTTTGTACTGTCAGTACGGCCAACTCCTCTGTTTCTGTACATCCCTGTTCCCTTTTCAGACAATTCACAACATTCGTGACGTTATTGGCATCTTTAGTAATACTCAACAGCTTGAAGAAATTGTAGCCCTTGACAACAACTACGTTTTCGCGATTAAGTACATTATTGCCAACAATCATATTGAATGGTTGGAGAACGTCGGGCACAATCAATATTTCACAATTGGTCAGAGTGACGTCATCAATTTGTATTTCTGCCGTTAATTTACCCACTGTCCTGCATACCCCATCTCCAAATCCACGCAATTTGTGGCTATATTTCTCATACTTTAAAACCATTTTATCGGCAATATTCTGACACAATATCGTGCATTCGCTTCCCAAATCAACGAAAGCGTCCACGTTGATCCCATTTAGTCTAATAGGTTTTGAATATTCACATTTGCTAGCAACAAAGCAATTAATAGTTTTGACATTGGTATGTGTAGAATTGGCGTTTTCCTGTTTGTTTTGATTGGTGAGACTCTGATTCCGATTTTTATTGCTACATTGGGCAGCATAATGCCCCCTTTTCTACAATAGTTACATATAACTGACCGCATATCTCGTTTATACGGCTGGTAGTCGTAGCGTCTCTCAGATCGATGCACTTGAGTATGGGATGATCGATTCGCCAAAACACCCTGGTCTGAAAATGTTTTTGTCATCGAGTTGTGTGCCCGGAGTCTCAACATTAATTCCGAGAAAGTTGCAATTCTCATAACACTGAGTGAGTAAATGTATTTTATTACATTTTTCTCATCGATGTTTGCCTCCGAGGCAATTCGTCGCATTTCGTAGGCATAATCAACCACATCTTCGTGCGCAGCACATTTTCGTTTTTCCAAAGCACGGTGAATATCGACAGCATCTCGCGAATCGGAAAACTCATCGATTAATGCTTTTTTGAAAAATATCCATGATTTAAAGCATGTGTCCAATGATTCATACCATTTCTGGCCATTCTAATAGATAGACCTTGGGGCCTGCTGAATATGTCCATCCGCCAGTAAATCAATTGCACGCGCGACAGTGGTGCACGGTCCGGCCTGTCCATATTCGCGGCGCGGTTGCAATTGCGTCT
Source organism: Tipula vernalis (assembly GCA_958295665.1). Classification (NCBI taxonomy): domain Eukaryota; kingdom Metazoa; phylum Arthropoda; class Insecta; order Diptera; family Tipulidae; genus Tipula; species Tipula vernalis. The sequence goes on along the minus strand of OY282559.1, from coordinate 382,186,266 downwards.
GACGGATTTGTGGGTACGGTAACATCAGTGAAGCACACTGACCCCCTTGGTCTCTAAGTGTTGTGCCTTGTGCGGGAATATTCCGGCTGTCCCCGATGATGCAACACAACACCTTCCAAACCATACTGCTGATTTCTTGATGTTTGAGGTGCAACATCAGAATTGTCAATCTGTCTAGGCATGTTTTTGGTAGCCATAGTGTTGTCCCTAACTGCGGTCCATGATAAATCCAGACCTCGTTCACCATTCGCATTCTGCTGATAATCGAAACTCTCAGAATCCTCGATCGCCTCTGGAGAAGATATCTGTGAATTTGCTCCGCCCTCCCCCGTAGATATTTCTAACGGCGCATCCGGTGTCACAACTAGCCCACGTCGCATTGCCACTCTGGCGCACTCTACGTTTGGGATTGACAAGTTCGCACAATTTTTTTTTTTTGATCACTGTAGGATTAGGTACAAGATTTGAGAGTAGATCCCACTTCTGATATGTAAGAGAGGGCTATTCATATGCATATTAAACCAGAAGTAAAGAAAGACTTACATTTTATTTCGTACGCATTTAGTGGGTATCCCCACCCTCGATGTCCGATGGTTTAGATATAAACTGTAAGAAAACAACTGTTAGAGTAGGCGCGTCACATTGACACATATAACCCATCACCACCAATCTTCTCTATCACACAATTCCACCAACGCAAGACGATGCAACCATCATACGTAGACTTAATCAAGACAAAGGGGTTACCCGAGGTACAATAAAAGAAAAGACAGTACCGAGGTTATTCAAGAGATGTCGTTTACAATATATTTAGAAAAATTCAAATTTTATTTCACTTAGATCAGATTACAATATAAAATATAAAATACTAGCAGGGTACAATGCGCGCGTTGCTACGCTGCCAACTAAAATAAATTTGAAGGAAAGACATTATACAAATATTCAATTCCTTTTGAATCATTTTATTGATTTAATGCTCGTTGCTCATCTGATTCTGAGGCTCGTAATGCTCTTTTCTTCTGTGCTTCAGTTGTCTCAGACGAACGGGCCTTAGTAGTACGTATTCGATCAGTTTCTAACCTCACATCTCGTTGTTCAGATGATTTAGACGAACGGGTCTCAGCGGCATGTACTCGAAGATTTTCCAGCCTCAATGCTCGTTGCTCGTCTGATTTTGAGGCTCGTAATGCTCTTTTCTTCCGTGCTTGAGGTGTAGATCGGCCAATTGCTTGTCGCTTTGGAGGCATAATTGTACGGGAACGACGTGAAAAATGCGTTTGTATTTATTAGATGTCAATCAGCAATCCGAATCTCACAATGTATCCAATCCAATTGAACCGGCTGTTCACACACGGATGGAAATGTTAATATTGACGGTGATCACCAATTCGCTGAGGGAAATTTGAAGTGAAAAAAATCAGCATTCGAGAATTGTTGAAATCGATTTTAATTCCACTCACGATGATATCCGAAAAAAAACTGCACAGCAAATGCGTTCGGAACGTCAATCAGCAGTCAGATCCTTCACATACACATTTGATGATCTTCGTGAATTCACTGTATGAGAATGAATAAAATCAGCTCACGGAAACTACGAAAATACAATTCGATTGAATTATTTATCTAAATTATTAATTTAACTAACAATGAAATGCTCAAAACTATTCGAAAAACGCTCCCAAATATAAAAATACGCAGACAATAGTCTGTTCAATGCACTGAGTTCAATATACTTGGAGGGGACATATTGAAAAATCGATGGTAGAAAAAAGTAATGTCTCATTGTGTGACAGAGACAACAAAATTTTCTTTCTCTTTTTTTCAAATTCGAATTTTCGAAAATCAATTTTTTAAAAATAAAATAACAACGTTTACAATAGATTTATATTTTTTGTTATAAAAATCTTTTAATTCATAGCAAAGTTAGAAGCTTTAGCGGCAATATAGGTGAAGCTGATGAGACGGAATTGTTAGATGCTGTACGTAATCTTCCGCTATCTAGAAACGAGGGTAAGTAGTTAAAACCAAATTAAACAAAAATATAACTTAATACATAATTATTTTTATTCAAACAAGTGATGTTGAATATCCCATAGATATGTTTGACATTGAAGATGAAACTTACCAGGGTAAGGAAACCCAGATTGTCTCAGAATTCCTGCGACAAAACACCATATCAGCCTTCCAAGAAAATATCATCGGATATATAAGTGGTTACGTCGTTAGGATGGCAATACAAATAATTAAATGCACCGAATGCATTAATGCGATGTATTCCGAATATGGTGGGGCCCACACAACAGCACAGTTAATATTAAATAATTTGGTGATTTGGTTGAAAATTAGCGAATATTGGTTAGTACTGCTGGCTATTAATCTGGTTAAAAATTAAATTCATAAATGGTGTTCCGTGTCTCAATATAATTTCGATCATCTCACAATGTGATAGAATAAAATAAAGAGTTTGACTGATAGCTGAATAATTTTATGATCCCAGCAAAGATATTATCACATATATTTAAAGCAGGTAATAATATTTGTCGATATCTAACATCAACCGGTGGTACAAATTCATAAAAAGTCGTTTAAAAACTGTTTAGTTGAAAATCTGGAGTTCGACATACAATTAATGCAAAGAAACCCTTATTGTTACAACTGATGGATGGGCCGCAATCCGGTAAAAAAGATTATCCTAAAAAAGATAAATAAAACACAAAGAATTAATTCTTAATTTAATACTCCACATAACTTATGCTTATCTAAAATCAACAGCTGATCTTGCGACCTTCAATCAACTTACGTAATAAAAGGTTAACAGCAAACTCGAAACGTCATCATTCGTTCGCTGTTTTCGTTACAATTCAAATAAGCATGAACCGTCACGGCAATATATGAAATTCATTGGAATGATAGTGGCGCCATCTGTTTATTTATCTAAATTAATTTAACTCACAATGAAATGCACAAAACTATTCGAAAAACGTTCCCAAATATAAAAATACGCACAATATTGTCTGTTCAATGTGAGCCGGACATGAATTTCACAATTTACATAAATTCTTATGTCACCCACAACTTGAAACGTCATCATTCGTTTGCTGTTTTCGTTTCAATTCAAATCAGCATGAACTGTCACAGCAATATATGAAATTCATTGTAATGACAGTGGCGCCATCTGTCGAAATTTGGTCGTACAAACTCAGAAACCTTCGTGGGCTCATGTGTCCAACTACTTTGCTAAAGATCATCACATGATCAAATGCATAGTTTACGATTCTGAAAGAACATATAGACAAACATTCATTTGTATATATATAGATAAAATAGAAAATATTAAATATGAAAATAAGAGAATAAGAGAATATGAGAATATGAGAATATGAGAATATGAGAATATGAGAATATGAGAATATGAAAATATGAAAATGTAAAAATGTGAAAATGTAAAAATGTGAGAATGTGAAAATCTGAAATTATAAAAACCGTGAAAACTGTATTGGAGTTTCTCATAATTAAACAATCGCCCAGTAAACTTTCAGAATTTTAGGCATGCGTTGAAAACAAAAATTCCTTGAAAGGTTTGAATTTGGCTGGTCCGTGCTTCCATTGATTTATGGTACTGGAAACCAGCACTTCCACCAAAGCGTAAATTGTATTCAATGGATCGAGCAAAACGAGCAACGGTATATCATTAAATGACAAACTCATGGTAGGTCCAATCATCCAACCCTCATCCCTCTCAAAATCTAGTGGCAGATAACGAGAAAATGTATCGGCAAGTTATTGTATCTGTCGAGCATCGGAGATTTCAAGCATTATCAGTTGAAATATTATCAGCTCACTCGAGTAACTTTTGGATTCGTGTGCTCTGGTTTCCTCGCAATCAGATCGATTTTTTTCCCCCTTTATTTAATATTACAACTGATTTACAAATCATTTAGTAATTTATCTTTCTTAAATGAAGATTCACATTTGACGGGCAGTAGCCCAATGGTTACTCCCGTTTGAATTTACATAGTAATTATTTTTCACTATCCGAATTAAATACAACTGCCCAATTCCAAAGGTTTCTGCCTTTGAAGTCTTCTTACTGCATTGTTGGTATCCAACAAACTTCGTATGTCTGCATTTTGGTGCCGCTGAATGTGTTTCTTTGCATGATTTTGTATTTCTTCACTTACATATTCCATGTTTAAGTTCCTATGGAGGTTATCATTTCTAATGTACCATGGTGCGTTTACAATCTCACGCAGCACTTGGTTTTGAAAACATTGAATCATTTGTACATTTGTCTTCTTGGTACAACCCCAAAGTTGAATACCGTAGGTCCATACTGGTTTAAGTATTTGCTGATATAATAGCAATTTGTTATGTATTGTAAGCTCAGAGTTTCTACCTATTAGCCAATACATTTTCCTATATTTAATGTTCAATTCTTCTTTTTTCTTTTTAACATGCTCTTTCCATCTAAGCTTGCAATCGAGAGTCATGCCGAGGTATTTGGCTGTATTTCCATATGGAACCGGCCTTGAATTAAGTTTCACTGGAATTCAGTTAACTTTCTGGTTTGTGAAGTTTACGTGAACCGACTTTGCTTCGTTTAGACTAATGCGCCATTTCTTTGTCCAACTACTAATTGTGTCGGTTGCTTTTTGAAGTTTGGTCGTTGCTTCTGATATACACTTTCCAGTCGCCAGAATAGCTGTATCGTCTGCAAATGTTGCTATGGTGGCACCTTCTGTATTTGGCATATCTCTGGTGTACAGGATGTACAATATAGGACCCAGTACGCTACCCGGTGGTATGCCTGCTGATATTCTCTTTAGTTCAGAGTACTCTCCGTTATATTTTACACGGAAATGTCGGTCAGCGATATAAGATTTAAGAATTTGATGGAACTGTTTAGGTAGATCTCGATGCAATTTAAATTCAAGTCCTTGGTGCCAAACTTTGTCGAAAGCTTGTGCTACATCTAAGAAGATGCAGGAGCATATCTTCTTATTCTCAAGTGAGTCTTCGATTATATCCGTTATTCTGTGAATTTGTTTTATCGTAGAGTGATTTTCTCACGTCGTCTCTTGAGCAGTAATTTTTCAAATAAATTTTGAAATTACAGGAAGTAGTGAAAATCGGTCTGTACGACTTTTTATCGTTCGGTGGTTTGCCTGGTTTTGGGGATCATAATTACTTCAGCAACCTTCCATTGCCGTGGGACATATTTTAGTCTGAAGACAGCATTGATAATTTCAACCAATTTTCGTAGTCCCTTCTCGGGAATGGCTTTTACGACTTGTCCAGTAATTAAATCATATCCTGGAGCTTTTTTTGCGTTCAAATTACACTTGATCTCATTTTTTAATTCCTGTAATGTTACACATCGAATATTATATTCATCAATTTTGCTAACTGTTATTATGTTTTCATCTGCTGTTTGCCTAGGTAACGGTTGAAAGGTGTCTTCCAAGTGAGCTGCAAATAAAATAGCTTTTTGCTTGTCACTTTTGGCCCAGGTTCCTTCCCCATTTTTAATAGGTGGCACATGCATTTTAGTTCTTTTTAATCCCTTTGTTGCTTTCCAAAGAGAGTAATCAGTATCTTTATGTTCGGTGAGACCATTTAAGTACTTGTTAATAGTTTCATTCTTAATTTCTTTTATAAGTTGTTTTAGTTTATTGCATAGAAAATTGAGGATTTTTTTATTTTCCGGGGCGCGTGTCCTTTGCCAGGTTTTTCTTGCCTTCCGTTTCTCTCTAACTAACTCCCTGACCTCAATAGGATAATTTTGATTCCTACGGGATTCGGTGTGACTAGCAGGAGAACTTTCCCATGCTGCTTGTTGAATAGTACTTTTAAATACCTCTAGTTCGTCTTCCAACTGTACCGGTGTTTTAATCGGCACTCGTAGATTTATTTACATTTCAATTAGTTCTTGGAATAGGTCCCAGTTAGTTCTATTATTTGTTAATTTAGGCAGGTTATCCTTATTAATTATCATTGTGCTGAGTGTCATGATAACAGGTGTATGATCGGAATATATCCATTCGCTGTTTTCGATGTACATGTAATCCTCGAAGATCCCTTTCGTTACATAGAAATCAATGAGATCTGGTATTTTATTTACATCAGCAGGCCAGTATGTTGGTTGACCTCCAGAGTGGAACTCGCAGTTGTTTATTCGTCCGGCTTCGAATAGCTCTTTTCTTTTTTGCATTAAAGTCACCACCAATAATAAAATTGGATCCTAGTGATCTAAAGAGTCTATTATAATCTTCTTTGTTTAGATTATAAAGTGGAGGGCAGTAGATAGAGGAAATACTGTATTCATTATTATTGTTAGTTTCAACTTTTATGGTTTTAACTTGCATACTTTCCTCTTCTATACTAGGTTCTTCATAGTGTTTGAGATTCTTTTTCACTATTACTGTTGATCCTCCTCTGGGTTTTCCTCCTGGGTGAACAGCATGGTAACATTCATAATCACGTATTTTAATAAATGATTTTTTTGTCAAATGGCTCTCCGATATAAGGCAGATATCTATTTTTTCTAAATTTAGAAAAATTTCTAGATCTGGAACATGTTGCGCCAGTCCGTTCGCGTTCCAGGTGACAATTCTTAATGTTCTGCTTATTTTAGTAAATGAAGGCTGTTGCCTCGTTCAAGGTTTGATGCATATCTAGACGCTTATATAAAGCTTCTAGACCACGTTCTTGCTTTGCTAACCGTATATTTATGGCTTTTATGCTTCGACAAATCCTTTCAAGGGGATTATCATTCGTAGCATTAGATGATTGCTGTACAATTTGTGAATAAGTTTTCCGCTCTGTGCCAATACCTGGTGGTTTTGGCTCCGCTTGGGTTTTAGTTGGTTTCTCTTCTCTGGTAACCCTAGGGTTTTGAGGAAACTGATGCATTTTATTCTTTGGCTACTTCACAGCCTCTATAATTTGCAGGATGATGCCCTTTACAGTTTTTATATTTTGCAGGGGTGTTTCTACTTTCTGTACACTCTTTCGCGTTGTGTTTTCCAGCACATTTTACACATCTTGGCTCCCGTCTGCAATATTTTTGCGTGTGATTGAAACCTTGGCATTTTTTGCATTGAGGTATTAGCCTCGTGTTTTTGTTTAGCGGTTCTATTTTAACCCTCATATTGAGAATTGCTTTGATGTTGAAGATGTTTTAAACTTTCTTGATTTTTTAAACGTAAGCATAAAGAGTGGAAGCCTCCTTTTTTTGACTTGATTGTTCTCATCTCTCTCTCTCGTTTTAGGATGTTTACTGCATCTTCTATTTGCAGATCTTTTGCCTTTAGGTCCTCAATTATGTCCTCTTTCTTACACGTTGGATGAAGGCCTCTGGCCATAATCTTAATTGCGCGTTCGTTTTTATCTTCGTATGTGAACCATTCTTTATCTTCCGCATTGAGCTTTGTTGCTAGAGCTCTATATGTATCGGAATCTGGTGTATTGTTTTTCCACACTTTATTGTTTAGTGACACTACTCTATATTCCTTAGCTGTCACTGATTTCATTATAGATTGTATACTAGCAAATTCTGTTATGCCGATTACATTAATTGGCGGAGGAGCCTTTTCTTTCGGTACAACTTTTTGTTGCTGATTTTGTAGCTGTTGCTGGTGAGCTCGTTTGGTATTAGTATCACCAGTTACTAAAACATTAGCTTGCAAATGATCTCCAACTTCAGGCGAGAATTCTGCTTTTCGTTTTTTGGTAGGTCTTTTCTTCCTTTTCAGTACCCAATCTGTTTCTCTCATGAGATCCTCTTCATCAGTATGGAACTCATTGTTATAACTGGTGTGAGTACTTGCTTCATTATAACAAGTTAGCGGGTTTTCAGAAATCTCCATTGGTTTGGGCTTCTTTAATTCTTCATTTTCTTTTTTTAGTTTTTCAATTTCGCTTCTTAATTGGGTAAAAAGTACATCTACTTCACTGAGTTTTCGACAGTGTTCAGCGTTTTCGTCTTTCTGCTGATTTGCAGAGTTATTATGATTGTTTGGTGATCTTGACAACATTGAACTTCTTTCGAATGGGTTTAGCAATGATTGGCTCACCCCAGAATCCATTGAGCCAGCCTCGTAAGAGGGTGGATTAGCCAACTGGGTAGTTGGTTTACCACCTGGGGTAATGTTTCCTTTTTGCGTTGTATTCATTGCTTTAAAACTGGTTATGTATCAACTACTAACCTAACCAGTACAAGTTGGTAGTGGGTCATTGAAGAGAACATCATTTGCTATGTTCTCGGTAGTCGGTTATTCCGCCGTATCTCGGTCGCCAGAGCCTCGTTAGTTAATTAGCAGGAAGTACCACGTGCAGGTGAGGTTGGCATTTGGGGTAGTATATTAAGACCATCTATACCGGCGCCCCTTACCTAGTATATCATTAAATGACAAACTCATGGTGGATATGGATAATGGATAATTTTATTTTGAGGCCCTGATCTCACAAAATCTAGTGGCAGATATCGAGAAAATGTATCGGCAAGTTATTGTATCTGTCGAGCATCGGAGATTTGAAGCATTATCAGTTGAAATATTATCAGCTCACTCGAGTAACTTTTGGATTCGTGTGCTCTGCTTTCCTCGCAATCAGATCGATGCAGCAACTCGCAATAGGATACATGTGATAAAGAGATTAAGAGACAGTGAATTAGCAAAAGCTGGATTTCGTTTAAGGGAAATATGCATTTTTAAAAGTATTATTCTAGCGATTTTGGCTGAATAAAGATTGGGATGACAATTTACCACACGAACTATAGAAGAGTACAATTTGTACACTTCGAAGATATCAACATTCCAACATTAACAAAACTACAACAACAAAACTCAAATACACGGGTTTTCATCTGCGAGCGAAGTGGCTTTACTGAGCAGTGATATACTGCAGAATAGTCGACGTAGATGGAAGCATTACCACTCAACTACTTACGTATTATACGAATAAAAAAATTCTGCTACCATGACTAGAAGTATGTGCTGCTCATCTACTGGTAAAATTAATGTTAGAGGTCAAGGAAACTTCACAAGAAGATGTTCAATATTTTGCTTGGATAGATTCGGCAAATGTACTTGCCCGGCTCTGTAATTACGCCATGCGTTGGAAGACATTTATTGCCAACAGAACCAGCCAAATATTTGACAATTTTCTTAGACATCATTGGGCTCATGTTGAATCTAAGGATACTCCTGCAGACCAGAGGGGTGACTCCGGCTTAGTTAATCAACCTGACACAATGGTCATTTTTCATTCGTTGATGGCATCGATTATATTTGGTTTAAGGATATGGCACCTCAGAAATCGATTACTTACAACCGAAGAATGATCGTATGATTCTGAATTAAATCCAAAAATTTAATTATCTAAATAATAGCGATCTGGTTATTGATGCATACCAATGTTTGTTGGGTGCTTCATTGAAAATTTAGGGAAGAGGTTTATAATAGTATGTCGAAGGTTTTAATATCATATCTGATGAGAATAACCGATTGACACCTATCATCCAGATTCCAATTTGCTTGAAGATATCGATTGAATTTGAAAATAAATGTCAAGTGTTGGGTAAAACATTTCGTCATCATTGTTTACTGTACCAGAATTATAACGTAAAATCGAAGCTGCATGGAAAAATCCAAATTTAACAATATTTTCCCAGAATTTATGTAAACTAAACCAGATAATAGATTACGTTATCAGAGATGAGCAAAATGCGATGATATCAAATCACGCACAATTAAAAAATTACGAATTTGTTTACTGAAAAAAACCGATTTATGTACATATGACCTAAAAAACTATCTATCTACATAAAAATACTGTTTAAATATAAACTCTACCGCCCAACTAATCTCATTCACTGTCGTACTCATATACCGTGAAAATGGATACAAAATTTATTCTACTCGTTTTAATAATTTATAGTGTGATCCAATTTAATGAGGCCTGTGATCAATCGACATTTATTTGTGAAAAATATTGTAAAATCGAAACAAATACTTGTGGTGGTTTAAAACATCCGCTATGCTCAAAATTCAATGTAACCGACGAGGAACCATTATTTAGTGCAGAAAAACGAATAGTAGATTTAAAAACAGGCTTTGTACAAAACACAGTTTTATTTGAAATAAATTTATTTCGTAATCAGTTAGCATTTGGATACGTTGCAAATTTAGAGGCGGCCGCAAATTTACATGCTGTGGTAAGAGAATTAAACATAATGTGCGGTTGTGGAATATGCGCATGATTGTGTGAGCCCATACATAATTTTTTTCGTTTTAGAAATGGAGTTCTGATTTTCAACATATCCTTGAAGCAAAATTAAAATACAAAAATGTTTGTGACCATATTTCATTAGACAACATCGAATCTGTTGATTATTGGAAATTTGTTGCGCATCTCTCTGAGCAGCGTGACTCTTTCGTCCTTACGGAATTAACAAGCATAATTAATGCATCGTATGCGAAAATGAAATGGCCTCCATTGATAAGAGCCGAATTTAATAAAATTGGATGTGTTGTGACTCAGGAAAATTCGGGCTTCACATTACATTGTTTTACGAATAAGGTTGGGACATTTGATTCGAATGCGACTTATATTCCTGGTTATCATTGTAAATTATGTGAATGTAGTATATATTGGCGTGGTTTATGTGGTAAGTAATTTTTTTTTTAATATTTCGATGATTTATGTACTAACACAGAAATATAATTATTTTGCTCACAGATGAAGACGCACCTACCATTCTTCGAGTTTCTGCCTTCAATGATACCTTATTCTACATATTGATCGGTTTGCTCATATTTTTGCTCTTGATTATAACAATTGTTGGGTTCATATTTTGGTTATGTGTTGAGTGTATTTCGACAACTGCTGAATCGGGAACGTATACCGTGCGGCATAAATTCGGCTATAAGCCTCGTGAGGATACTTTGTTCGAGGAAGCCAAGTAAATAGTAAATCTAGAAATTTTTCTGTTTGTGTAATTGTAAGTTTAATTCAATAAAGGATTTAAAACACCAAACTTTTTTTTTTGACCAACTTTATAAAACAACACAAATTTCTCTCGAGTTCTCTGCCCAAATTTCTATGATGGTAGGAATTTCTATGAATCACCAAAGCGGAGTTTTAAGCCGGGAGGCAAGAAATGCAGCTATTCTAAAATAATACAAATTATGTGCACCATTACAAAAATAAAGTCTCAATCAAATTCAGAGACTAACGAAAAAATAATTGTTGATCGCACCCTAATATTAACCCCTGAACCTTCCATGATATATCCAGATTTAAAGATTCTTTCTGAAAGAGCGCGCTCGGCTTTAAGATTTTAACCCATTTTGCATATCGTCAACGATTTTTGATCGTCCCTCTGTCAAATGAGTTATTTATGGACAAAGTTGGATGATGAAATTCGACAAGTAGACATAAAATCGGTTAAGAAACTACCGAGTTCCTTCCTAATTAGCATATTTCAGAACTTCATGTAAAAGCCATTTCAGAATCCCGTTTCCATCGTACTATACATTTATGGATGCACATCTAGAGATATTCAAATTTTCTAGTAATTCCCAATTAGTCTGTTAAACCAAGGTTTTACTGTAATATTTACTGGTTTACTGTCTCACTTTTGAGACTCTAATAAACACAAATCTAATTAAATCTTATCGTATACCCGCCAATAGATGTTCATGTCTGTTTACGATATTTTCACGTATAAAAAGCGAATTTTCAAACCTGCGAACAAACAAACATATCGGTATACAGATTGACCGATAATTGCTTAAGTTGTGGGAAATAGAGAAAATTTCAAATTGTTCACCAGAAAAATGGTGACTTTACAAGCGGCCACAAATAGTCGGGTCAAAGTTGTATTTGTAAACAACAACCTGGTGTGTTAACTTGAGGTTACTCTTCCTGATTATTGAGATGTGGGAAGCATAGAGCAGAGTCAAAACCACTATCTTAAATAGAGACTCCAAAGAGATAAATTAGACTAAAGCTGTTGACAAATTAAGCTCAAAGCGAGCAAATTTTGAAACTCATATAGAGATGGGCTGAAGTTAAATCGAAAATCTGTTCAAGTTGAAACCACTTGTCAAAAGTTGGAGGATGATCAATAAACATCGACAAACATTTCAAAGTAAAGCCTGGGGCATTTAGTTAAATTGCTTAGGGAGGCAGAAACTGCTAAAATGCGACTAAGAAGAGAATTCGTGCTGTTTCGGGTACTACTCGAGGAATGGTTCTGAAAACCTCTGAAAATTGAAATTGTTCGATTTTAGTACCGCAAATGATCGGTTATGGTAGGTGGAACAATGCTAAATTATTCTGCAGCTGAGGCCATTGAATTACTAGGATTTTCGCTATGAAAGTAATCTTAGCCGGGTTGCTATCAAATAAAAAAAGTCTAAACAAACACTTATGAAGTTCTGATCTGAAAAATTAGGTAACTTAACGCTATAAGCAACGCGTCATGTCCCGGTACCACCAAAGCGAGATTCATATTTGGTCGCATCCCGATGTTGTATTATGTTGCGGTAACGTTGGAAAGGTCTTGATCTAAAGCCGCCAGGAAATGACTAGTATGATTCACCACACATAAATATACATATTCACCATGCGGAGTACTGTTCCAATGTAGTCTTTTGGTTTGTTTAAATTTGGTTGTTAATATCTCCGTTATGGCGCTGGGGAATGAAATATATTGTGACGGTGACATCTAGATTGTAATAGAACAAATTAAATTAATAGCTCAATGTTTTACTGTACTAAAATGGAATTTTCCATGATAAAACAGTTCTAAATGGTTCTACACTATTAGTACTGGAAAAAGTCATGAGCTTTCTAGAAGTTTGGTTTGTGTATATAAAAAGGCAGAGAGTTTGAGTTTTTGTACATGTCACGAAGAGGCAACGCATTAATTTTCTTTTAATTACCGCAATTGAGATGAAGGGGTAAGCGAGGGGTCTCATCATGTTAAAACTGTACTGGTTCAGTGCGTAAATTTTTTTGTTGTTCTAATATAAAGCAGCTGGATATGTTCGTTAGGTTCCCGTTACCCACGCCCATGCAGACTTCAGCTGGCAGGTTAATGGCTGCTACGGGAATAGAAAGCTTAACGGATTTTCTGTTAACGTATTTCGCCTAGTGTGGTTACGTTACAGTGGCGCCCAAACTCAGCGGCTTTTTGAACATATTTTTTTTTTGGACATTTAGAATCTATTAACATCGTTTGTACAGTATAATCAATGCTGTTTTAACTTAAATTTTTTTTTACTGGTTTTGCTTTGATTCTTGCACTTAAATATCCATAATTATATGTTGAATTTAGGTTAAATGGAAGTTTCAATGTACAATTTGTTTCATATATTGATGTCTTTCGTCTGTTATTATGAATCTCTTTTTGGATTGGATTTTGAACAAGTAAGGTTTCGTTTTTAGGTAGTTTTCGACTGTTGATAAGCAGTGTAATTGTGATCGTCAAGTTAGTGGACACAAAATTAGTGAGATACCGATTGAACGAAACCTTGTGTACAGTTGATCGTATTTGTCGCGTTCCAAAATATCCGCGTATTTTAATGCGCTTAAAATACATTTTTCCTTTTATTATTAAAAGTTCGTTCAAGAAAATGTATTTGTGAGTTTATTTTCAATATGTTATTTAAAACCCAATCCAATAGGGTCAATCTTTAATTAATTTTTTTTTTCTCTCTCCAAAATAAAAATCAATTCAAGGTATGATTCCAACTTTTGTACCCATTTATGATTGGTTGAACAGAAGCGGCACATCATACTTATGAATCTTCTATTTCACTTTACCTTAGTTTCCGGAACAGTACAGCAAATCTTTTCATTTTGAGACCTTCCACCCCTGGCTCGTATATATATCTACAAATTCAAACACATATATTTAAATATTTATTCCTATTTGGCTTTATTTATAATTTGTTTAGATTCTAAGATATCTATTTATCGTTTTATTATCATATTTATAATTATTACTTTTTTTTGTTTTGTTTATTTGAAATCATTAAATTTACACTATTGTCAAAAAAAAAATTTGAGTTCATAGTCAATTTTCGTTTAACTTGAGATCTCATATCAGAACATCGACACCTAGAAATCATATTCCTTGATTTGGAAATCGCACTGATTAATAATGAATGTCGATCATCTTGAACATGACTAATTTCAGGTTGAATGCGAAATTCGCAATTTGAACGGTATAGCCCTCGAACGTTACCAACTTCTTAAAGCACAAATTGCAATAGAACCTGAAACACCCGTGCTTATTCCAGTTATAGCTCATGCAACTGCCAAAAAAAATCCCTTGCGTGAGATTTTTGTAATCGAAAGCTATTCAAGTTACAGGCACAACTAAACGAAAATAAAACTGATGAGGTACTATTTGCTAAAATTGAATCTCGAATTAGGCATGTACAGAGTAGATTGTGCAGAATTTCCAAATCCAAAACGGCTAACGTTTTAGCTTTGGAAACCTTGAAGTCTTGTGAACAATTATTAACTGTAGTTCAAGAAGCAATCGAGAATAATACCGTATTAAATGAAGATTCATTGCACGATGTAACATTTACTGAATCTACCTACAATTCCAGCAGAAGATCAACTATCGAATCATAGCTTCCATCAAGATATTAACACCATAGTAGAGCAATTAGGCCAACTGGAAATGCAAACGCATACACCTGCACTCCGCAAGGTTCATTTTCAGGAGCTGAACAACAATGAGGGTAGTAGTAGTTCCAATTCAAATCCAGTATCAACTGATCTGAGAGACGTTATAGATGGTATACAAAAAATTTCCGCAAGTACAATATAATCATTTAGCTACGGAGATAAATAAACTAAAAAGTGCAACAGCGTCAGTGAAACATGACTTAGACGAATATCAGGCCAAACAAGCGAGATTCGCAAAACCGACGGCAATTCAAAATATTACACCAAATCATTCAGGTGCCATGACAAAACCAGCAGTTTCGCATCAGATCCATGTCTTACAGAATAATTCTCGGACAACCACTGATTTGCCAGTGACTGTTGATCAGAACAATAATTTCAATGATTTACCACGTCATCTAAATTTAATGTCCGATTATGCAAATGAACATGTATGTTCAGGAAATCGTCAGACCAATCTGTCAGATAAACCAAAAACATTAAAATCTTGGAATATAAAATATGGCGGTGACCGCAATGATCGTGCGGTTGAGAAGTTTATATTTCAACTAGAATATTTGGCAAATACTTTTCGAGTAGCTCAACGAAGATTGGTGCAGGAGTTAGGATTTCTATTGATTGGTAAAGCCGCGGAAGTGTATTGGGCCTTTGTACGGAAAAATTTGTTATCCGATATAACTTGGGTTCACCTAAAACGAGAAATGCGGAAATATTTTCATGATTCTAGGACCGATGACACGATAAAATCTGATTTGGACAACCGAAAACAGAAATACAAAGACGGTGAATCTTTCATTTAATTCTACCGAGTGATGTACATGCTGTCGAGCGGATTACATACGCCCATTCCAGATCTAGAATTTATTCGTATTTTAACTAAAAATATGCGTCCGTCTTTAAAAATAGCTACGAAAGGTGAAACTTGTTTTACGGTTGATAAACTAATTAACCAATGTAAAGAACTCGAAGATATGTGTGCCGAAGAACGTTACAATCCAGAATTTGGCTGTCAGAAACCAAATTCAAGATTTTATTTCGACATAAATGAAATAACACAGTACCATGATACTCATACACAAACGGCTGGAATGAAAACTAATTAATATTTTGAATCATCTAAAGCTTCGGAGAATTTACCACCATCACTTGTCAACGATCCAACTATAAGTCCGGAGAGGTCTTTGTGAGAACCATCATCATTTCACGTTACTACAAGTCAAGATAATTATGAGGTTGACGTTTTCTATCAAAATCATCAGTTCCTCCGGTTGAATAATTCAAAAGATGTAAAACCTACCAGTTACGTGGCAAAATCAGTCGTCTATTGTTTTAATTGTGCTGGGCGAGACCATCCTTATTTTATATGTCCATATAATGAATTACATAAGTTTTGCAAAAAGTGCGGATTACCAAATGTGGAGACGGAAGGATGTACGAGATGTAAGCCCCGTTCGGGAAACTTGACACTCGGAAGGAAACTACCTGGGAAGGCTTACCCTCCGAAAATGAATCCAGATTATCACAGGACTATACAAAAAGAGGATGCGGCTTCCAACACCTGGCCCGTCATCCGTTAGCCACGACAAGAATTATACCAGTTCAAATCTAACAAACACTTTCCAACACATCGGTTTGAAATCCTTTGCGGGTTTCGTCTTTAACAACGGAAGGTATTATCAACCCATCTCGGTATCGATTGCGAACCATAAATTATTGGAAGTTGCGAAAAAGGTATACCAAAGTAGTTTCATCATCTATTATTCTCGATTCTGTCGATGGAAGGCCTAGAGCTTATGTTACTATTAACAATGAAACCTACTGTGGGCTACTTGATAGCGGGGCTAACATATGTATGTGTTTTAGGAAGAGGTGTGAAAAATATCTCGCTAATCCGAACGTAAAGTTTAGCAGTCTACCGTCGTTTCTTAAAACTGCGAGCAGCCAAAAACAAAGAATTTTTAGTTATATTAAAGTAAAAGCTCGATTCAATGAGCAAACAAAATGAACCAGATTTTACTTAGAACCCGACCTAACAGATGTTTTATATCTCGGAAAAGACTTCTGGAGTATTTTCAATATTATTCTGTCGAATGTTTCAGAAATTTTGGATTCTAGCCCTCCAATTAACGAACCACAGGATACTGACTATCATCTTCTCTCTGTGGAACACAAACATTAAGCTGGACGAAGTAATTGCCTCGTTCCCAAACTCGAAACGTTAGGATTGGGGAAAACTACCCTAACCAGTCATATTATTGACGTAGGTTCCGCAACTGCAGTTAAACAGCCCTACTATCCACTGTTACCCGTGAAGCAAGCGGACTTATACGAAGAAATCGACAGGATGCTTAGTCTTGGTGTAATGGAGGAGTCCCGTGAGAGTGGGTGGAGTTCACCTGTCACTTTGGTCCGAAAACCAAATTTACCGTTCCTGAAATAATTTTGACTGACAATGGTCCCCAATTTCTATCGCTTTCATTCAAAGGATTACTAAATAAATATGGTGTACACCATATTTTAACTCCCAAGCATTCGCCCCAAAGCAATGCTTCGGAAAGGGTTAACCGAACCATCCTGGCATTAATTCGGGCCTCTATTAAGCATGATCAAAGAACTTGGGATGCACATATTCAAGAATTTGAATCGTCATTGAACAATTCGAAGCATAGTTCCACTGGGTTTCCCCGCATTTTATTGTATTTGGTATGCATCAAATACTACACGGCTCTGATTATGCATTACACAAAACTTTGGGTTTTTCGGGAGATAGTTACCTATCCATAGAGGGTAAGTGTAACCGGTTGAACGCCATCCGACAAAAGGTAATCCAAAATTTAAAAGAATCACATGAGCCCAGCGCTAAATACTATAACTTGCAAAGTAGACCTCGTAATATTAATCCAGAGTGATGCAATAAAGAAGTTCTCAGCTAAATTAGCACCTCAAGCTATTAAAGGTATAGTTAGTAAACCTATAGGCAATGTAGTTTTCGAAATAATTGATGATACAGCTAAAAAGTTAGGTGTGTATCACGCAAAGGATTTACGACATTTATAATTTATAAGTCAAGCTCTCCGGTGCTATCGGTTATAAACACATTTTGATGCCTGGACTAGAGACATCTCAGGGGTTGGGTTTCCCCACGAATGAAACGAAAGTCCATTTCAATTAATATTGGTTTGAGTTTTTGTACATGTCACGAAGAGGCAACCGGAGAGGCTCAAATCTTGACTCCAGCGATCCAGTAAAAAATAGTTCAGTCAAAATGAATGGAATTTCGGTCAAAAATTAGAAGGTAATTCAATCTAAAAATTATTCTAGATAACATGATGGTAATTTTACTGATGGCTGCTCGAAGAATGTACCTAAAGGGGAATTACCAGAAAACAGCTTAGCACCACTCACTGAATTCAAGTGTCATTTGTGTAAATCTAGATGTCGAAACAGTTGTTAGAATGCCTGTTTCCGATAACGAACAATCAAAATAGTCACAAAATAATGAAAATATAGAACTACATGAGGTTTCAGATAAATATTTTAAGCTAAACGATAATCAATTTTTTAAATTACAGATTTTGATAACAGCGGTTCATAGTCTATTCCGAAATGTGAATCATCAGATTCTACTGAAGCATTATCAGATTTCAGCACGTGTACGCCAAGAAACTTTAGCGTGGAATCATCTAAAAGCTGTACAATGCCGAGGCACAGTTATATACGAGTTTAATAATCTGTAACAACAAAGAGATTGAAGCAACATAAATTTCCGGAAGAAAACAGAATAAAACCGAAATTAGTAAGGGTCCCGGCCAAAAACGGAAGTCACAAACAAAAATTTGGAAAATCAAAAAAATTAAGGCCGCATATAATGCAGATGTGGAACCACGTGTAGACTAAATTGTCAGTAAAAAATTAAGAATAACTGAAAAGATTTGAACGAAATGGAAATCAACTGTATTTTTTGGCCAAAGCAGGGGGCCCTTCAAACGAAAAGAAAAGCATTTACAAAACCGTGCTCGGTAAGCCTAATTTCGCTAATTTTATACAACTTAAAATATTAAACATTTTTCTAAATTTTAGGAATAAATCGACAGTGGGTTTCCACAATTTTTTTATTTCTGAAAGACGAAACTTTAAAATTGGACATGCGAGGAAATCATTGCACAAAATTTTCCGAATCTCAAGCAAGTACCATATAGTCTGTTAAAAATCACATTAATAGTTTCCCGAGAATTGAGTCGCATTATTTAAGAAAGCGCTCCAAACGCAGATATTTGTTAGGATACCTAAATATCATAGCAATCAATGAATGTGAATTGAAGTGAAAAATTGTGGGGTAGTTCCGCAGCAACAAAGCGGCCGTACACTGATATCTTCTAATAATAGCATCACTTTTATACCAAAAAAGACCAGTACAACGACTGCACTTCATTTACAAATCAAAACATTAACAGAGAGGAAGGCAAATTTGACTGTCATTTAAACGAGGCAAAATTTGCACGATCTATAAAGGACCAAGATAAACGAGAAGCTTTAGAAAGCCTTGGCAAAATAATTGCAGCAGTTTTGGATTTTGAGAAAATTTTCAAGTGGCCGAATGTCGAGATTTCGACTTTGTCTTACTTCTTTTATAATGTTTTGTATTTTTTTAATTTTGTAAAGCATTCAATAACTTCGTCAATAAAGTTTAAAATAATTTCGTTTGTAAATGTTGTTTGTTTTTTCCATTTCCGTATAAACTATGATATTTTGATTTAAGAACTGACTATTTTCTCAAGTAAAAAATTAAACTATGATAAGTAGCTTGGACACATGTTAGGTCCTTTAAATTTAGTTAAAGTTCTACTTAAGCCATTAATGAACATATTGAATTGAATATTTTCACTTAATTTCAAATCAACAGGTTGAGCGTCTTCGAAGATAACAAAAAAATGATCTCCTGTAAAGTTGATGTTTTCAACTTGTCATAGTATTAATTGGGCGGTGCTATATGGAATATACATTTTGTGTTATAAAATTGAGTGTCGATAAAAACGGTGTCCAAGATTGCCTTGGAAATGAAGTAAATTAAATAATCCCTCCAAGTCTAACTTAGATAAAATAGACTCTCTCTCAAATATATAATCTCACCTAAATTTAGACAAGCCCTCCAATAAAGACCTTCTGTAGGCAATTGGGACAGAACCTTCAAATCAAATGTGGTACAAAAAAAAAAAATGGGCGAATTGGCTGAAGAACTAATTGTGTGTCATTCAGTGAAAATATTAATCGCATTGAAGTTGACGTTGTCAAAATTCAAACAAAGAGAGCTTATAAATGACATCGTCATTATGGTAATTTCATCTTGTTCGGAAACAATCGAATAGCTGCTTTCTATACAAAAATATTTATTAGTTATTAAAGCTAAAGTATAAGTCTGTACATAACATTTGAACTGCGTACATCATAATTGGATTGCAAATTTTGAGCATTTACGTCTTTCAACATCAACCATATTTTAATTCGGACATGCTAGGCGAAAAGCATATAAGGATTCAAGGTCAATAATTAGCAATTAGAGCTGAAGTAACCGGTCATACAACTGGAAAATTGCTGAGTCAAATAAGTAGTCTTGAATTTTAATAAATAAACTTTGTATCTAGCGCAAAATAGAGGTCCTCGTTAGAAGAAGAGGTGTTTCTCTTGCTGTTAGGTTAGGTTGCAGTGTCTGCTTAGGCACGACCTGCACATTGCTGTTTTCGAGATCCGATAGGCTATCCATTTTGAAATTAAAGAAATGTTTGTGCCTTCTGAGTGCCAATGCTGGGCACGAGCAAAGGAAGTGAACCAAAGTCAGCCTTCTTGCAAGATCTCGAAAAAGGCAGCTATCTTGCTGTAGCGGCCAGATTGTATGAAGGTTGATAGCTGTGCTGAATGCCTTATTATGATTGTCTAAAATAGCCTTGATTAAGTTGTGAACTTCTTTGAAATTTAACATTAACATCAGTATATATGGATGTACATGTAAACCAATTTTCAGAAAAAGAGAAGTTTATCTGTGTATTAAATCAATAAGATTCTTTCGGCTTTTTATAGACAAAATGTAATAACAATAATGGCGTTCACAAGACAAACTTCTCTTTCTCTTAATTTTTTGTTGGGCATAAAATACTCAGAAATAAGGGTTTTCCTTGAGTTTTTTGATTTAATAAATATAATTCGCTAAATCAGTACGTTCGTACTTGACACTCTGTGTTAAGTAGGAATTGTATTTTTGTAGTTTGGTCGAAGCTACCTTATGAGTAGACCAATTTTTTCAGTACGAAACTAAACTACCAATACAATGTTCAAGGTTTTACACTATGTATAACTCTTGGGGTAAAGTAGAGAACCTAACTTATTGAGCCTATTTTCGTAGTTAAGTTAGTTTAGTTGTTCAGTAATCTGTTGGTTGAAAAGTTTTAAATGTTGAATGGTCTCTGTCTCGCTTTTTTTTAGTAGAGATACAAGCTGTAGCAGGTACTTTTGAATAATTTGTCTTGCTTCTATTTCTTGTTTGTAATGTTCTCCATCATGCCTATTGAGAACTCCGCTGCTACATTTTCTATTATATTGATGGCACCCCGTTTTTTCTGTTGTTGTTCTCGTTATGGTATCTCATTCCTTGATTCTATGTCGGCTAAGATGTGTTAAAGCTGGTTAGTAGTACTAGTACTGTTTAAACAAAGCTGGTCCAAATTTCTCACCCAGATTCGAAACATATTCAGCTCTCTGTTGTACATTGTCAGATTAAAATTCTGCTTTCAATTTCCTTCTATGGCTTATCTTCTGCAGTTCCTGTGTTAGTAATAAGAAGAGAGCTTATCTTCGTAAATGGTTGGTAGAATTCCGGGATGAAATTTGATCAAACGCCCAAGAGGCCACCTTGTAGGTGGTATATTGTTGTCTTGCTGGCTCAGGTTGTTTGGAGTTCTAATTTTCGCCCCTTTAAAGGCTTGCTAGATAGTCGGTCGACCACTACTTTCAAAAGTCTTGAACAATCTTTTGAACCAACTTACGACGCTGGACTGGAGTTATGCTTTCCTTCAGTAAGTTTGCTTCTGGAACACACCAATTAGCGAGTCTGCTATTAAAAATTGACCGGGCGTGAGTATCTTATCATATTGGTGTTAAGTTCCATGAGTTGAGACATAGCTCGATTTGAGAGGTTATTATGGCTAGCTCGTGGTAGGTTAATGTGTGTGAGTTCTTTTTTTTTGGAAATCGGAAATAAAATGAGGAATTAGAAGGTGTCTTTCACTGAATTGTGGGTTGAATCTGTCAGATTTGAATAATTTGAGCTGTTCTTGAGCAAATACGGTTTCCTCTCCTCTTTATCCCTAGATAAATGTTACAATATTTGCACGGCTAGATATTGCAGCTGCTGTGTCGTAAATCACGGTGGTAAGTATTCTTTATTTGTTAGTTCGGGTGGTTTTCTGCACCAGATGGCGAAACATTTGTCTATGTCGGCTGTATATACGTTCTTATGTTTTCGCGATCGAAGTATTATATTTAGAAGGTCTTGTTGGAGCGTGGGTCCATTCAACAAGACATTATTTAGGGAAGTCCCCGTGAATATCTTTGCTGATGCATCAAGGACGACTCTTAGTTTCGTCGTTGAACTTGCTTCTTTGAAAATAGAATGGTGTGGTAAATAATAATGCTCAACTTCCCTACTTATTGCTTCCATTTCCGTCATGTAACCTATAATAGTTCATATTCATCCATAAACTGTTGGTATTCTAAATCCAATTCCGTATTTTTGACAAGATGTTTTTCGACTTGCAGTGGTTGTTTCCTTTGAACAATCTGAAAGTTTAGATGCCAATTGCTCAATGTTCCTAATTTGCTTTGTTGCGCAATTGGCTCATTTGGTGCACCTTTCAGTAGATTCGTCATTATTACTTGACCAGGAAAAGTATGCACCAGGTCTTTTAGCTTGAAGTTTGTTGAAAACCTCGGTCTAATGGTGAATTCTATAGAATACTTCGCTGTTCCGGCTACTGTTATTCCCACGCCGGTAATGTTTCCTTGAATCGAAGTCCTTGTTAACCTTAGTTTATTTGCAACTTCTTCGGTGATGAAAGTGGCTTGGAAGCCTGAATCAATCAGAATCCGAACTAAATTTTCTCCAATGTCAATGCTCACCATTCTACAGTCCTCCCCAAAACTAACCACTACATTGAGCAAGCTTGGAGATGACTCAGTTCTTGCAACATGTGTTGTCTTCTTATGGCTGGTTTGTGGTGGATCCTTTTTCTTGTTGACCTTTTCCTATAGCTATTGTAGCCAGAGATTGGAACCTTGTTTCCAGAAAGTCATGGAAACTTTCCATTGATTGGATTTCTTTGGGTTTTTGGTTGTTGATTCGTACATGGGATGGGTCTCAGTAACTAATTTCCTTGTTAAAATGACTATCACCAAGGCACTCCAGTGGTTTGTCTGGATGCCTAAATTATTGAGTACGTTTAGGCATTCTATAGTGCGTTGTCATTTATTGTTCTCTGGTTCTCTTTTCTGATTCTACGCTTAAGCTGAGTAAGTCGAATAGTGTGTTGATATGGTATATTTGAAACTAGATTATAAATCAGGACAATTTGTGTGAATGTTTGTATTTCTACTGGAAAATGGAACCATTGCCGAACTTAGGTGTACAAATTGTCAGGAGAAGTACAATTACAAAACTATAATATTACGAATCATGATTTTCTAGTAACATATAAGGTCCGCTTGTTTCGATATTTCAGGATATCCATCCTCGTCTTCATTTATGTATTAGGAAACATCGCCTGTTCCTCATTGCAATCGTGCTTCGGCCTGAGTTAGTATTTTTTTCAGATCCGCACGGTGTTGCCACGTCTTTTGCGTCCTTCACTTGGTCATAATTAATTCTGGATCGAAATGGCAAAATTTGTCAAAGAGCAGTTGAATGTCTATGAGTCGTTCCTCACAGTATTTCTCCTTTTTTCTGCATGCTCCATCTTTCTTGATGTTGGTTTTGATTTGGCTGAATAATTTTCCAGTAGCCGTTTGTTCTCGTAGAATTTTTTGCCGTATTCCGTATTCCTTCAAATGACTGATGGCTTCTGTAGCTCGAAATACAAATGTTTCTCTTGCTGTTGCAGCCCGAGAAATTAATTTTTGTAGCTTTGTGTTATGTACTTTCTGCTTTCCGTTGGTCAGGGCTATAGGGTTTTCCGGGATTTTACGGTTTTCAAGTATTTTTGTTTTTTAATACCTATATCCTGTAAAACCTCGGTTTCAGAGACTAATTGGGGGCTGGGCTCTCTCTTATTTTCGACTATTCCCCTAATCCGAATGTAGACAATTTGTATATTGCATTTAGAAAGAAGTTCATCCCTTCACAGCATTTCAAATTGAGCATGCTTGATGGAAATGGGATTCTAAGATTTGTTTTTGATGAAGCTCTGGAATGTGGCTAATTAGGACTTGAATTGACTGTTTCTTAACCTATTTTGATGAATTTCAGAATGTATGATGGAAATGGAATTCTAAAGTGATGCTAAACTACTGATTAAAGCAAGCTTCCTAACCACTGTGCCACCGGGGCCGATCTAATTCAATTTGTTGAATGGAAATACGATTCTAAAATGCTATTTAGCGGAAGTGCAGAAATATAATCGTGCTTATAAATAATCGGTTAGGAAACGGTCAGATTCCTTCCTTATTGGCCATATTCCAGAAATTTATCTAAACCTCATCTTAGAATACCATTTCCATCATGCATCCTGAATTTCATATTTTTTCAAACGGGATATTTAAACTTGCTTTATTCTGATCTAAGGGACAATCGGAAATCAGAGACAGGCCAATCCCCAATTAGGCCGAGGTTTAACCGAGGTTTTACTGTAATAACGTGTGATCCATCTAGCGTTTGCAATTTCAACTATTGATTATTTCGAGTGTGGCAACACTTACGTATAACACTCACTTACGTCAACAAATTCAGTAGAAATGAAATGCCTACAAGGCAATTTGTGAAGCGTGTTCATGAAACTGGATTGTTATTGGACAAACCAACACGTGCACGTGCATTTACAGTGCGTACAGCCGAAAACATTGCAACTGTTGTTCAGAATGTGTATGAGCATCCATCAACATCAACTCGCCATTGTGCTCAATAATTGAATATTTCACGCAGTTCTGTGATGAGAATTTTGCCAAGCGTACGTAATTAGTGGGCTGAAAGAAAATGAACCGTTTTACCAAAAAATCATCTTTTACAATGAAGCTCATTTTCACCTCGGAGGTTATGTAAACAAGTAAAATTGATGTATGTGAAGTTAGCCCAGACTTTCATCCCAGAAAAAAAAAATATCATCAGGCAACACTAAAATTACAACGTTATCCCAGCCCAACATTATTTTATATGATATAATTTACTCTATAGCGATTTGGCCCTTTCTTTTCCGGAAACCTTCGGTATTCCATTTGATTTGGCATTGCGTTATCTTATTCCATTGATAATATCAAGACGATTTTCATGTTGAGATTGATAACTTTAAACGTTTACTAAAATTATCAGCAGCACTTCCAAGCATTTCTTCTCATACCTTGACAATGGCAGCACGTAATGACTCCAACATTTTACGTGGTATGGCGCAAAATAGTCGAGAAGATTTAAATCTGGAGGATACGGTAGCCATTGCATAACGTCGATAATTGATGAATTTGAGCGGTAGCTTTCCGACAATTCCGACATTTGATGATGTTGCGGAGCTATGGAGCATTGACGATGTACGGATGACATCTGCCTGGACGGTCCGAAGAACAACCTAACTCCTGGTATCATTTTATCGCTTTGAACACTGTTGAACGTGGAAGACGAAGACTGATTTTTTTTTTTGACGAATTTCCAGCTTTGTACGTAAGTTCAAAAATAAAAGGAATAGAGAACTGATTTTTTTTTTAATGAAAAGACTTTATTCTAGTGCCTTCTCACATGACTGCTTTCGTAGTTGCGAGGACGAAGAGGAGGAAGGGACAGTACTTCTCGACTATGATAATTTAAATAATTATAGCGACAATCTCAACATGCAAACCGTCTTGATATTATTAATGGAATTAGATAATGTAATGCCTAATCAAATGGCATTCCGATAGTTTCCGGAACAGAAACATCCCGGTCATCCCAGGGCAAAGAAACATCCCGGTCATCCCAAATTTGGTTACTATGATAATTTAAATAATTATAGTGCCAATTTAAACATGCAAATCCTCTTGACATGATTAGTGGGGTTAGACAACCTAATGCCAAATAGAATGGCATACTGATAGTTTCCAAAAAAGAAATTATCCCTGCCAAATCCAGGTAGTGTACTAACTTATATGCCCTTTTCTTTAAAATTCAGTATTTGCTTCTATAATTTCCTGTATAATGTCAAATTTTAATTTTTGCTATTTTCTGTAATAAAATATTTTATAAAATTAAATTAAATTTTTTTCCAGGGTTAGAGTAAATTATATCTAATGAAATAATGTTGGGATGGGATAACGTTGTAATTTTAGTGTTGCCTGATGATATTGTT
This sequence comes from Tipula vernalis, assembly GCA_958295665.1. Taxonomy (NCBI): domain Eukaryota; kingdom Metazoa; phylum Arthropoda; class Insecta; order Diptera; family Tipulidae; genus Tipula; species Tipula vernalis. The sequence continues at coordinate 382,159,984 of OY282559.1, read as the reverse complement.
TGTTTTTCCTGGGAAGAAAGTCTGGGCTAACTTCAGATCGGTCAAAATTGTCGCATTTGGGGCTCAGAAAATCGGTACAACGAGTGACTGTTTGGTGTGGATTTTGCACCGGCGGTATCATTGGTCCATTTTTTCCGAAAATGAGCATGGGGTCGCCCTTACAGTCAATGGAAAGAGTTACCGAGCCATGATAATCGTACACACGATATTTGGTTTCAACAAGACGGTGCAACTTGCTACACAGCAAACGAAACAATCAGTCTTTTGGGGATCGAATCGGGGATCGAATAATCAGCCGTAACGGGGATGTCAATTTGCGACCACGCAGCAGAGATTTGACTCCGTTGGACTTCTTTTTTTTTTTTGTGAGGCTTAGATCCAAGACTTAGAAGATCAAATCGAAGCTGCCATTTATGAGATAGGAGTCCATACAATCGGAAATGTTTTGAGAAATTGTGTTCCATACTTAATGGCAATGTATACTCTTTCTAATAAAACAAACCGCTTTGAAAAATGCTTTTATCAAGAATTTCATGTTGCGTTGTTTTTGAAGTGAAACTTCCTTAGCGAAGGTAGTGAGTCTTGAAAAAATGAAACGCTAATCAAAGTGAAACGCTTTGGTAGTGCGATTTATCGTTTTTGTTCATTTAGTACATTTGCTGCTTGTATAAACAATTTTAATACAGAAAACAAGTAAGGTATTATAATGCGTAACAAAATCCACACATACTACGTCTCGTATTTGTATCGTAAATTCGTAATTCGCCTACTTTTTGCTATTACATACGTATTATTATTTTTGCATTTTTCTTTTATTTTCCAACGATGAAGGTGAATGTCATATTTTTATTTAGGAAATAATATAAAATCGCGTTCCTTATATGAAAAATGCTTTAAAAATTAAATTTATAGACGTGATTTTTTGTGAAGTGATTGAAAAGTGATTAAAAAGAACAATTTTATTAGAATATACTAACAACGTAAGTATCCTATATATGAATTTACACAATAGTAAATTTTAATGCGAAAAATCATACCGAAACAATATTAATACTTCAGAATGCCACAACAATCATCAACGAAACGCGTTCGCGAATTCAGAGTAAGGCAACGACAAGAACAAGGGCAACGACCACGTGGTGGCTATAGGCAAAATTCAGGAAGACCTCGAGGAAACCGGACGGCGGCTGATCGTCTTCGTGATTATCGACAACGGCAGCGAGAGAATCGTGCACGTATTTTTGAAAATAATTGTTTATCTACTGAAAATGTAATGAATGGTTAGTAAATTTTATATTGTCACTATACTCATTCATTGTTGGCTAAGTTATATTATGTATATGTAATAGTAATTTAAATTATTTAGATAGCTCCAACGGTGTCTTACCGGGCATAGCTAATCCATCTACCACTGGAGATGGAAATAATTATGCGCCCTATGTGTCAAACCTCAACAACCCTCCAGTTATGGAATGTTCCGATAATTTTCAGCAAGCATCAAATATTTGTGAACCGTCTACGAGTAATCAGGACGAGACGCCTGTGCGGTATGAAGGTTATCAACTGCATGCAGGTGCTCGAAAACTTTTTATGAAATTCTTGAACAATCCATTTGGGTACGCGTGCTCAATTTGTGATCGGTTATGGTTCAAGAATGACTTATCGCCTGTCTCTTCTCAATATAGTGGTATTATTAACGACATATTGCCGAACGTTGATAACGCGAAGGTATGCTTTACGTGCAAAAGGGCATTGTCGAAAAACACTATACCGACTCTATCAGTATTTAATGGATTTCAATATCCTAAAATGCCAATCGATCTTCCTCCTTTAGAGATGGTTACGGAGAGGTTGATCTCGCCGCGCTTGCCGTTTATGCAAGTTCGTAGATTGCGTCATAGTCACGGTCAATACGGCATTTATGGACAAATCATAAACGTTCCGGTCGATGTTAATACGATGGTATCTCGATTACCTCGGAGTTTGAACGATGATTACTGCATTAACGTTCACATTAAAAAGAAAAAAATACACAAATCGTCCTATTTGTTTGGCTTGGTCAACAAAGGAACAATCAAAGCTTGGTTACAATATTTAATTCGAACGCCGCTTTATCAACGCTATAATATTACGATTGATAATTCTTTCTTTACGGAGAATGCAGTAGAAACCATACCGTCACAGGATGAAGTTAGTGAAGTTGTGCCTATCGAAGATAGCCTCACCGCGCAACAACAAACGTTACTTTGGAATGAAGATATGTATTTGCGAATTGCCCCTGGCGAAACCGAACTTCCTATCAGCCTACTTTTTGATGAGCATGCAGAAGAACTCTCTTTTCCGTCTATTTATCTTGGCGAATTTCGAATTTTCAGAGACGGCACACATATCACGCCATTCATGATGGCAACTAGTGAGCTACGAAGATCAGACCGACGTGGCGTTACCCCGGACCACTTGCTGTATATGGCAATGAAAATTATGCGACTGAGAGTTCGCGATTGTCTTACGATTGCATTTAAACACGTGGGAAATAATACTGCCATAACCCGTCGTCAAATTGAATCTGAAGAATATATTCACGATTGCATTGATACAAACCTCGCTTTCCTCCGAACGATTCCCAATTCAACGTGGTATTGGGCAAATCGAAAGAAAGACTTGTTTGCAATGATACGACAAAATGGTAAACCCACATTGTTTCTTACGATGAGCGCTAATGAAATAGGATGGACTGATTTACTACGAACCTCATATAGGTTGAAATATGGAAAAGAAATCACGGTTGAAGCCGTTAATCAAGTACATTTTATGGAAAAAAGCTCACTAGTTAATGATGATGCAGTTACATGTGCCATTTATTTCAATAAGCTGATAAATACAGTAATGACTGTTTTGCAATCTAAAAAAAAAACAGTCCTTTTGGTCGTTAATCGTCAGGAAATATTTTAAAAGGATCGAATTTCAGCATCGCGGAAGTCCGCATGCTCATATACTTTTATGGTTGGAGGAGACGCCGGACGATCCATTGAATGCCGGATTGTACGACAGTCTTCAATTGATCGATCACTTGATATCGGTTTCAGCATCAGAAGCATCGGCTCCCATAAACATACTTTCACTTGCTACAAAGGAATTACATCAAATAGGCCGCAAAAATGTCGCTTCGACGCTCCCTTCATGCCATGCAAATCAACGATGATTCTGATACCAATGCCAAAAGACGAACCACAATTTCGTAACCTTAAAGAACGATACAATAAAATAAGATTGAATTTGGAAAATATCTACTATCCTGATATAGATACGTTTTACGAACAAAATAAAATTACGTGTGACGTTGATTACATTAAAATTCTACAAGCTGGAATTGAACGACCGCGGGTGTTCTTAAAAAGAAAAACTAGTGAAATATGGCACAACGGTTTCAACCCATTCCTTTTCAGTATTCTCAAATCTAATATGGACATCCAATTTATTACCGAAGAATATTCTTGCGCTGCATATGTTGTAGAATATGTCAACAAAATGAATAGAGGAATCAGTAATTTGCAGCGTTAAATAATAGAAGCGATGGACAAACTTCCTGTGTTCGATATTGTCGATGTTACAAGAAACATGAGTGTAAATGTGCTGAATACTGTCGAAATGACAAGTCAAGAAGCAGCATGGTACCTTCTTCGAGAACCTATGTCCAAATCATCTCATAAAGTTGAATATATTCCAACTGTATGGCCTATCGAACGACAGCGGATGAGAAAAACTCAAAAAGAATTAAATCAATTAGAAGTTGGTGATGATTCTACGAATATTTGGAAGGAAAATTGGTTTGATAAATATGAGAAACGACGGGAAGAGCTAGAAAATGTTTCTATAGCATAATTTGTTGCTCATTATAATGTCAAACAAGACGGAACATTTGCGAAAAGAAATGAATCGCGGATCATTCGGTACAGAAATTATGGCATGGCTACAGATTTCACCAACTATAAACGGGAAATGGTTTCTCTACATATACCGTTTAGAAATGAAGAACGTGATATATTGGCTGAAATGTGCTTCCTAAAAATTTACGAGGACAATGAAGAATTCATTTTGGAAGCAAGAAAAGAATTTGAATCCAAATTAGATATTGATAAAACCATCGAGATTTGTCGAAAATTATGTCGTGTCCATGATGATACTGAAGACGATACTAATCATGCCGATGCTGGCGGTGCTCCGGATCCTAATCCGTTCCAACAATTATACAACGATCCTAATTCTGAACATAACAATGACCTTCGTCTCGCTTTGCTAGATAAACTTGGTTCCATCGCCAAAAGGAGAGAAAATTTAATGGACAATGAACAGTTCTTGGCCTTAATGAGAATGACTAATGATAAACAAAGAAGCCTTTTGTTACATACAATATCGCATCTATCGTCTCCTAATTCTCCACCATTGCAAATTTTCTTCACTGGACCGGCGGGATGTGGCAAAACGTTTGTCATTAAACTTCTAATGGAGATTTACAATCGCTTTACCGATAACGATGGTTGTTGTAACGCTTACATTACGTGCGCTTCAACTGGCAAAGCTGCTGTGGCTATTAACGGTACCACAGTGCATACTGCTTTAAAAATCACGTTGTCAAAACTACTTCCATTGTCTTATGAAATCGCACTCCAATATCGCACACTATTCAAATACGTCCGAGTCTTAATCATCGATGAAATCAGTATGATCGGCGCAGAATTATTAGCACAGATCGATCAACGACTCAAACAGATTAGCGGTATCTTTGATGTTAACTTTGGAGGATATGACGTTATTTTAATTGGTGACTTACGTCAATTACCACCAGTTAAAGCAACACCCATTTATAATCAACCGAAACAAAGCATGTCTGGACCAATATTATGGAGAGGGCTCAAATTCTATGAACTCGATGAAATTATGCGCGAAGCTCACGTTCAATTTTCGAATATTTTAACGAAAATAGGAAACGGTCAAATACTTGATGATGATGAGTTAATTCTAATGCAGTCACGTTTCTTTACGGAAAACGAAGTCAATGCATTATGTCCTCATGGTATTCGACTATTTTATTCGAATCAATCTGTTAACGCATATACATAATAATAAAATTTTAAACGAAGCTGAGGTTAAAATTACGTCCATCGCGATTGATGTATATTCTGGCTACAACGACGCTACACAGTTGGCATCACTACGTCAAAAACTACACAAAAAGTCTACTATTGACACAGGCGGACTTCCATATAATATCATTTTTGTTATTGACAAATATTACATAATAACAACCAATATCGATGTATCAGATGGATTAGCCAATGGCGCCGTCGGCAAATTAGTTCGCGTTGAACAAAACGAGAATAAAGAAGTAACTCGTGTTTGGCTAACTTTTCCTGACATTAAAATTGGAAGAAAATTACGAATGAAGGCTGCTGGATATATGCAACAACATAATATTACATTGAATGAAGTGCCAATCAATCGACGCAACTCTACGATTTCTTTAAATAATAACAGAACAATGATAGTAAAACGAAGTCACTTTCCTCTAATATTTGGTTGCTCTATGACGATTCATAAATCTCAAGGTGGTACATTCGACGAAATCGTGTATGAGTATGAAAAAACCCACTCGGTGCAATTACTATACGTTGCTTTATCCAGAGTCACTACAATCGAAAAATTATACATCGTGTCAAAACATAAGGATTCAATATTTTATCATTGCAGAAAGGAGCCATCGTCTACTCTTCTGTTGAAGCTGGAATTTAAACGACTTTCGCTGAATCCACTCATCACATTAGAATCTGAATTAATTGATTTCATCACAAACGCACCAGGTTTGTCGCTTTATACCTTCAACATTCAAAGTTTACGGGCTCATAATCTTGATCTAATCGATAGAGTTGCTAAACATTCTAATGTTTTAGTTTTGTCGGAGACGTGGGTTCACAACGACGAACATGTCGCTATACCGAATTTCAACTGTATAGTTAAATATAAACGGCCAAGTGTTCGATCTGGTGGCGTTGCTATTTACCAGAATGCAGATGATACTGCTCATGTTTTAACGACATCAAGGGATATTAGAGTACAGAAACCACTAGCATTTGGGGTGCAAATTGATGAAGTAGGAGAAGTATGTGCCTGTCAATGTTCTACAGAGCACGGTCAAACGATGTTATTGGTAGCGGTATATATATCACCACATCAAAGTGTTAAAAACATAATTGAATTCCTTTATGAAAAGTTACTTCAATATTCCTCTGAAGCACCAATACTTAACTTAAATTTAGAAAAAATACCCATAATTCTTGGAGGGGATTTTAATGTAAACTTTGCAGCAGAATCATCTATGCAACTTATAAAATTTTTCAAAGACAAATTCAATTTGAGTATGACAAGCGATCCTGCAAAATCCACAACGAGGCAGGGAGCAACAATATACGCTGTTTTTAGTCGATATTTGCATACTGTAGAAACGCGAATATTTGTGTCACATTTTAGCTATCATAAGCCTCTAGTTACGGTTATACAAGAAAAAAACAATAAAATAAATCAATAATAAAAAATAATATCACAACTCTATTATTTACTTTAGAAACCGACTCCAATCATTTTACTACAGACGTTTCACTTCCATCATGTGCTTATAAGGGTGAGGCACATACATTTTTTTGTTTATTACTAATGTTTCCACTAGTTGATGGTTGCCTATAATCAACCTTAGGCGAGGATTCGGCTTTTCTTTCTTCATTTGATTTTTTATTAGTTTTCAACGTCCAGGCGTATTGTCCGATTTCTCTTTCAAGTTCTTCTTCATCGGTATAGTACTCTTGTTCTTTAGTGTTGTTTATAAAGCCCAGAGCCCTCTCTGGAACCTTTGTTTGAAGAGCCTTTTTCAGCTCCTCGTTTTCTATCTTGAGTTTCATAACTTCGCCACGTAGCTGAGTAGTAAAAGTCTGAATTTCGTTCAATTTCTTTCTAATATCATCAATTTCTTTTTCTTTATCTGCTAGGGCGGAAAACCCAACTATTGGTGGTGGTGAGTTAGCAAGTTTAGACCTCCTTCCAAACACGTTTTCTGGTAGCAATGAGTGGCCCAACCAAGAATCCAGACTTATAACCACTAAAGGAAAAGAGCTTTTCAAAGCAGGAAGAGCACTTAATTGCGAGTTTCATTCTGGAAACAAGCCAACGCACTGGCCGGTGGATAGGAATAAAATACATGACCTTAAAGACTTTTATATAACAAAAGGAATATGAGAGTACAACATTTGTGTTGAGAACATTAAGTAGCCTAACTGGAGAAAAAGATACTGAGTAATCGCTTTAGAAAACTACAAAATCCCTGAAGAGACCAAAAATGGAGGTGTCATCAATTAAATGTGACGATGGAAGCCGGGCTAAGGATAAAAGCAGTTTTATCAGATTGTAAAATCTTACATAACCGATCGTTACTTCCGGGTTAAATATGAAGGAGAAAACTCTCAATTAAAGAAAATATCAGCAGGAGTACCGCAAGGCAGCGTCCTAGGGCCAGTACTGTATCTTCTCTATATACGAGATCTACCAAATGCCGATGAAACAACCATTGTAACATTCGCTGGTGATACTGCAATCCTTGCAATTGGTAACACCATAGAAGAAGCGACAAGAAAACTTCAGAGAGCCACTAACACAGTGTGCAACTGGACGAAAAGGTGGCGAATCAAGCTGAAATCAGTACATGCTAACTTTACAAACCAAAAAGTTAACTGGATACCGGTCGAACTTAACTCGCAACAAGTTCCCCATGCAAATACGGCGAAATATCTTGACGTGACTCTCGATGCTAAGTTAAAGTGGAAAGAGCATGTGAAAAAGAAAAAGGAAGTAAATTGCTCTTATATCGGCAAATATTAAAATTAAAAATTAATATTAAAATGTACCGTGGTACATAAGAAATGACAACCTACGTAGGGATTTAAAGATGGAATACGTCAGCGAAGAAATCAAAAGGCACGCGAAACATCACTTGGAGCGTCTAAGGCAATACCAAAATGACGACATCCGTAGTATGCTGGAAAACACCAATTTAGTGAGGCGGCTTCGAAGGACGAAGCCTCTAGATTTAAGCTCAAATTGGAATCGCTAAATTAATAAATTAAATTTCAAACATATAGGGAATATCCAATGGGCTGCACCCGTTTAAACATTAAACTCATTTATTGAAAATAAATTACTAGATGATTGTAAATCAGTTGTAATAAAAAGAGAACAAAAAAAAAAGAATTTCATTGCAACGTAATCCAATTTTCATGGGATGTCTAAGATTTATAACTGTAAAATATTTTTTTTATTTAGTCAAGCTTTTGTCTAAGCTTTCAGCTAATTTCGCTCCAAACGAAAAATCTCCAAAATTGTTTAATTCGTTCAAGTTTTTCATTAGAAACAAAACGAAAATGATAAATTGAATTTTCTTTATGAATGAATGTACATTTTTCAAAAAATTTTCATTTTCCTATTTTCCATACAAAAAAAAAAAACAAAAAAAAATTGGTTTTAAATAGTTTTGTGCTTTGATGTACGAAACAACAACAAACTTTAAAATGTTGTGAAAAATGAAATCCTAAGCAAAACGAAAAATAAATCCAGAGAAAGGGTAAAACCTCATACAAATCTCATAATTGGATTTCTTCAAGAACTAGGGGGATGGAGATTTTTAATATTTTGTATCCGTTTCGGAAAATCTTTGGGTATTTCATAGATTTTATATGCGAATGATAAATTAATGGATTAGAAATGAATAGGAATTTGTGGAGTCTGCTACACGAGATTACAGAGTATTAAATGCTATAATGATCTTAAATATTGCAGTGGATATTTATTTTTAATTAAAATATGATACTTTATGTACATTGTATGTATGTACTATCAAATTCTTACATTATGCATAAACACCTCATACAATATGTAAGATGTTTCATAATAATGGGAAATAATATTTTGTACTTAACTTTTTGCTAAGTAGAAACAATAACAATATAATGTTGCATTTAAGAAGGCATGTGACTTATTACATCTAATGTATTCTCGTTTATTTCTGCCAAGGTAGGGGATAATGTGTTAAGAAAAATTTCTAGAAGTTTTGTTTTTGTTTTTGCTATACTATATGTACCAGCGGAATGGTGTAAAGCTCTTTTAATCGTATAAACCGAAACGTACGATGAAGATGAAAATTCAATTTTTAATTCATAATGAAAGATAAACACAACATGTGGTTTATCTACTATACATGCTTTATATTTATACAAACCCGTATCTATGTTTATATATTTAATATTAAAGAAATAAAAATAAAAAAAATTAAAAGAAAATTTTTTACTAAAATATGCTCGGATGGAATTATCTGATGCTACCTGTCTGCCATTCTGATATTCATAAATTTTTTAGGTGCCTAGCTTTTCATTTCAATGTTGAATAGATTACATTTGCTTCATTCATATTTGATAAACTTTAAATATGAAGATTGTATTCGCTTTTCCAATTTTCATTTGCGAAATGATTTAAAAAGAATTATTTTACGAGATATGCATGGAAATTCATATAGATGAACATGCACTGATACAAAAATAGGTACAAATTAATTAAAAACAGTTTAATTAAAAATTAATCATAAATGAAATCATATCAAACAAAAATTTTTTAGTTTTAAAATTGGAGTTATCCAATTTTATTTCACTGATAAATTTATTATTTCATTCATGTAATCTAAATCGGGTATTTTAAAAATAAATAAAAAAAAATTTTCAATTCAGAAATGATCAATAGGAAAATATCGAAACGAAAGGGAAAATAGTTTATTTACAAATGAAAAAGATAAGCAAAAAAATGTTATGTAGTGGTAAGTGTAATAAATGTCCCAAACAGTCAAATAATTAGTTGTACAATGGGACATTTAAAACCTGTTCGGTTTTAAAAAGTGATTCCAAAAGTGGACCCACCTTAACAACGGCTCGATTAAATTATCCAACTGTAAAGTGGTCAGAATGTTGCAAATTATCAATTGAAACAACAGCTGATTTCGAAATTAGCAATAAACTTTATTCAAGCCTTATATATAAGTATGTATATTGGTTTTTTTTCTTTATTTTTTCAATATCTATCGACATAGCATAAATGCTAACAAAAGAATGATTCGAAAAGCATAGCGTCCTTCTTTCTTCTCTTCCTATGCGTACGTGTGAATTCGCCGCCATTTAGTAGTTTACACAACATTACTTTTGACAGTTAGTACTAGCACTATTCATCATTACCAACATGGGTTGCAACTGTTCTTCATAATTTTCATTTAAGTATTGTAGTTAACCAAGTATCGATTCCAGCAATAGAAAATGTAGGTACTGGGGAAACACTTTGCTTAGGTAGGTTTCCCATGAATTGTGACAAGCTGAATGGTCTCATGTGAAAGCATCGTATAACGGTTAACAATCTTTCTTGCAATTTTCCCTTTAGGGTATCCTTACTATTTAACTGCAATATTAGCTCTGTAAAGCCCTAGTCTGCCTCAAGACGTACTTAAACTAAATCGTCCTAATCCTCACATGTATTTTTTTAAAAGAAAACGTACACCGAAACTGTAATCGCAATTCCGCTTTATTCATTGGTTTTCTCAGCAAAGCTGTATTCCGTTTCGTTTTTTCTTTAAATCAGTTTTAAGGGCATTTTTGACGAAAACAACCAAAACAATTATTTGTTTGAAATACGGGACTTTCAACATTCTATATACCAAACTATATGTCCAAGCTTCATCTCTTAGATTTTTTTTTTTCGTGTTCCTCCGGTATTTTAGTTTTGACAATTTTTTAAATCTGATTTTTGTCTTCCATGTAAAGTGTTATATTTTCAGTTCTAAGTACAGTGTCAACAGAGCTCTTGTTATTTTAGAAAGGTATTAGTACATCCTAAAGTAGTGCGTAATTTAATTTAAAAAAGTTCCGTTATCTTAGATGTTATAGTAAGATAGATCTAAGTTTATATTTTGGCCGATAGATGGCACTGCCCCGAAAATCTTAATATACTCAAAATAACATTTAACAGTTAAAATAACAGCCTTTCAGAAAATTGTAAAACTCAATTTGTTCTTTTCCTAGTTTACCCAGCAGAGAGCTTTAAAGTTGGAAAATAAGTTAATGCAAATTTTCCTAATGATTTTCATAGACAATAGATAAATGATTAAAAATAGTGTAAACCTTGAAATAATGTAGCTACAGCTTGACTGTCAGAGGGTTGCAGATCTGAAATTTATGGATTTTTTCAGTTTTTTACTGCAATAAAGCAATGAGTCACATGAATGTAATATGTACAGAACACCAATTTACATTCCTTTTCTTCAAAATCACGCCCATTTTAATTATTGCCGCTTTAGTACAAAATATTAGATCAATATTTAATTTGGTCAACACTATATCGACCTCAATTTACCCCCAATTTAACCCTCGACTCAACTCAAACTCAAAGTTCAGCTCAAACCCTACGCTTACGTGAAAAAAAACTCCACTACTAGACCCTCAGTAATTGTTTAGCAGCTGGAAAATAAAATAAGCAATTAGCAATTAAAATAAACTAGTATAGTTATACTTAACTTAAATTCAAGAATCCGTCGGCCAGCTTGGAATGCCAAAACCAAAACAAACGAATAAATCGTGTAAATTAAATGTAAGCTGAAATATTTAAGTTATTTAGAATATACATAATATGCAGTATAATAGTTTTGTTTGGCACTCTTACCTGGTTGATATCTAATTATTGTCAGGCTCAAATCAATTATTTATTAATTTTAAATTATAATATCGCACATAATTTTTTCAATCAAACGAGAGGTACAACAATATTCGACAATTCAACCGGAAATCAACGCTGATCATAGCAGCCATTGATTAAAAATGAAAGACATTGCCGCATGTTGAGACGAGGAAACCCTACGGCGTGTTCAGATAAGTAGCCATTTTGATCCATTTCCATATTCAAATAAATGCGAAATAAAAAAAACATTCAGCTATTTTTATTGTATTTACGATTTAAGCGTGCAAATTAATCAATAGTTTATTCCAATCTTTTGTTAATTTTTTTTTTGTGGATTCAAAAGTGTTTTAAACTAAACTATAGCGCTCAATTGGAAGTGTATCGTTGAAGTGTATGTTGATTTTTCAACTTCTCAGCAACGAGTCACGAACATTAATTTGTACCTACAAGTATACAGTGAAATTTGTTCAAGTGAAATATTTCGAAATGACTGAGCCAAATCTCGCAGCGCTGAAAAAGCAACGAAGCACTAATAAGGCCAAGTTGACCAATCTAGTGAAATACGCAAAACAAGATCACGCACTCACCGATCTACACGAGCTGATTGTTCGTTTAGATCGCGTTGACAAGCTAATGAAGGAATTCACCGAACTTGAGCTGCTCATTTTCACCGCAGATCCAAATTTTCCGGAGATTACTCGGAGTGGCAATCCTTCTATGACATGTTTACCACAACCATACACGAGTCATCCAGTTTGAAATCGGTCCCAAAGTTTCAATACTTGAAAGGACTCCTTCGGGGAGAGGCGGCGGTGCCATTGTGACACATTGCAGTGACTGAGGGCAATTACATCGGAGCGCTTAGCAAGCTAAAGGAGCGATACGACCGGAAAAAACACATCATCAATACATTCATCCGAACTTTTGTCGAACAACCCTCGGTCCACAATCCTACTGCGGCGAACATAAAAAGACTGATGGACACTTCTGATGAAGTAGTTAGAGGACTACAAGCACTTGGCAAAGTAGGTGAAACCCGAGATCCCTGGCTGATCTACATTTTACTCCAAAAACTTGACGACAAATCTAAGGCAGGGTGGGCAGAGCACTCAGCAGATACAATTAACCCAGAACTCTCGGAATTTCTCAAATTCCTGAGTCGGCGTATCGATACTCTGGAGTCGTTGATTTCATCATCGAAGCGCTCCCTCCCAAAAGCAGAAGTCAGGGGTCATGTTGTCTCTGAGGATATAGATGGAGAGATTGGTGGTCACGCAGCATGCGATTTAAATCCTTTAATTACCAATGTGTCATGTGTGAAGAAGAAGGCCACTATCTCTTTCAATGCGGCATTTTGCTAAATGCACGAATCGATGTTTTAATTGCCTAAGCAGTAGTCATCCCATATTCAAATGTACCTCCAGACGTCGATGTCAGCGATGCGGTAAAAAACACAATACACTGTTGCATCAAGAAGATCTAAGTCCAGCACGAGTGTTTCTCTAAATGATTGCCTGGCGGTCGGCCCCACGGTACAATCCAGTCTATACGCAATTATTCTGCGATTTAGAGAACACAAGATAGCTATTTCTGCAGACGTGGAGAAGATGTACCGGCAAATCACCATATCTCCTGAAGACACACGATACCAAAGAATCGTTTGGCGGCCAGATCCATCACAGCCTATTCATCATTTCCAGTTGCAGACAGTAACGTACGGTCTAGTGTCGGCATCGTTTCTGGCCACTAGAGCCTTAAAGAAGATGGCAGATGATAACAAACATGTATCGTTACACGCATCACAGGTCATATCAAATCCCATAGTAGGGGAGTATTGCGCGACATTCCACACGAACTTCATCAAGCTGACAACAAAGAAATTCAGGACTATAATCAACAGCTCACAGAATCCGTTAAAGTTTTGGGCATTAACCGGAATCCCAAAACAGACAGTTTCACATTTACCGCTCAGGTACCCGATTACACGAATTTCACAAAAAGAACCGTTCTGTCCGAAGCCAATAGATTGTTTGACCCACTAGGCTGGTTATCATCTGTGGTCATAGCCTTCAAGATTTTTCTACAAATGCTTTGGAGAGACAATCTACAGTGGGATGATCCGCTCCCCGCCGATAAGCTTATTCTATGGAGTAAACTAAGGAACAATTTGCAATCTATTAATAATATTTCTATTCCTAGATTTATCAACACAGCAGCCGGTTCCAAAATTGATAAACTTGGCTTCTGCGATGCAAGCCAATCGGCGTATGCAGCTGTGGTATATTTCCTAATAACCAGTCCAAATGGAAACATGTATGCGAAACTGATTTCTGCTAAGGCAAAGGTAACGCCAATCAAGCAACAAACACTTCCACGCCTAGAACTGTGTGCAGTAGTTTACTCACGAATCTAATCAAAGTTGTCAAAAGGGAATCAAACCAAGATATCACTGAGTTACACGCATGGACAGATTCCCAAATCGTACTGGATTGGCTTAGAAGTCACCCTAGGCGATGGAGTACTTTTGTGGGAAATCGCACCTCCGAGATTCTTTCTACATTATCCAGAAACAATTGGAGGCATGTTCCTTCGGCCGACAACCCAGCTGACTGTGTCTCTCGTGGTTTATCTCCTAGTGAACTCAATTCACATGCGCTCTGGTGGAATGGGCCAAATTGGTTAGTTTTACCTCAAGAATTATGGCCACCTCAGTTACGAAATTATGGACACCTCGAAGAGAAATCTAATAAAACAACCGCATTCACTCTTACTTGCACAAAGTCGAATGAATGGTTTGACAAAATGATCCTCAAGTACTCATCATTCCGGAAACTGCAGAGAGTTATATGCTATATATTACGGTTTGTTGGCAATGCTAGAAAGGCTAAGGAATATAGAGTTGGTGATGTTTATCTGCGGCGGGAGGAATTACTTCACGTCGTGCATATAATTTGTCACTACGAGCAAGGCCAATTTTATAAGGACGAGATATTAGCACTGCAATCAAAACAAGAAGTCAGTAGAACCAGCAGTCTCAAGTCATTAGATCCCTTTATAGATGACGTTGGGTTACTTCGAGTTGGAGGAAGGCTGCAAAATAGTAACGCTCCATACTATACGAAACATCCAATCATTATTCATCCAAATTCGACAATTACGCTACTCATACTTTGTGACATTCATTTAGACAATAAACACGCAAGTGCATCGCTTCTTTTATCCATAGGGACGTCAGGAGTATTGGGTACCGAATGGAAAAATAAAGCTGATCTTCAACAACAGCTAATGGGCAGTCTACTTAGTTCACGAGTCGAATTAATACGACCTTTTCTTAAAACTGGTGTGGACTATGCAGGGCCCTTTTCGATTCATTTGGCAAAGGGATGTGGGCAAAAAACATATAAAGCTTATATATGCCTGTTTATATGTTTAAGCACAAAAGCGGTCCATTTAGAGTTGGTGCACGATCTATCCAGTGATGCCTACTTGGGAGCTCTCAAGAGATTCACTGCACGGCGAGGAGTTTGCCGTGAGCTCCATAGCGACACTGGCAGTAATTTCGTTGGCGCTGACAGCAAATTACATGAAGTCATCGCTAAACTCATTAAGGGATCGAATAATATTTCTGTTTACTCGACCAAGTTTCATATTAGACGAGTAATAGGAACAAACATCTTAACTCAGGAAGAAATGAGCACGTTGTTAGTAGAAAGGGAGGGAATACTAAATTCGCGACCATTGTGTGCCATCAACGACACAGAGGTCGATCTACTCACGCCCTCGCATTTCCTGATCGGGCATCCGCATACTAAAATCCCTGAGCACGACATAACTCATTTGAAGGAAACGTATCTTAGTCGTTGGCAGATGGTTCAACAAATGAGTCAACATTTTTGGAAAAGGTGGTACATTGAGTATCTTACATCATTGCAACAACGAACCAAATGGCGACTCAGAATAGATACAAAATCAAATAAACATACATATAATTAGATAATAATTGATATATTCTACTTTAATTTTTAGTACTTTAAAGTAGAATGTATCAACTTAAGTTAAGTTTACATGCTAAAATAATCATGATCGAAAAACCCATTAAGCCAACGAACAAAATATTGTAATGCGGCAAGGCAGTTTATGGTTTTTTCGAAATTGATAATTATCAAGAATAATGTAATTTTTCCTTCTGAATGCCATCTTTTAGAAAATTTCAAAGTGCTAACACAAAAATTAAGATATTATAAAAACAAAATTATAAATTTAATAAAATTGTAAATTGGAATACAAGGTTCGTGAAACGTGTTCTCCTTTATTCATAATCACGTCAACAAATTCGTAAGAGCTTACGAAAGCAAAAATTCAACTTGAGATTCAAGTGCAAGCTGCTTAATTTAAACCAATCAAATTTCGCGCACATTTTTCGATTCCTCACGGATGCACCCCAACAGTAATCCAGAACTCAATCCCAATTCAACTAAATCACAAACTCAATATCTAAACTAACACCGTCTGAAAACCGCTTGTGTCTGTGAACTCAACTCATTACTAACTGAACGTCTAACACGACCCCCAACTTAACATCAACGTAACACCAAAAAACCATTATGCCATCATTCCATCATTCGATCATTGCATCATACCATCATTCCACTATAGCTTCACTCCATCATTCCTCTATACATTTCATCATATCATAATTCCATCAATTCCATTATACTATTATACCATTATACCATTACCATTATCATCCACATCGCGTGTATCTTTGTTTAGATATCGTTCGTATATGCATAGACACATACAAACACCCACTATGATAACTTAACAGACAGACGGGCGGACATTTTTTTTGTTATTCTTTCGGACTCATGGGGTTTCGACAAAAGTGTCGACAAAAGTGATTTTGGACCAAGCAAATAAAATTATTCCAGTGCGTTTGAACTTTTGTGTATGGGCAAGTTTTATTCATAAGAGCAAGTTCTAACATACTTGGCAATATTCCAGAACTTGATTTAAAAATCATTTTAGAATCCCATTTACAACGCACATGTCAAATTTCATCTTAATCGGCTGACAAATACGCAAGTTCCATTATACTTTTCCATATTCCAGAATTTCATCCAACACTCATTTTAGAATCCCATTTCCATCGTTGAAGTCCAATTTCACTAAAAGCAGTTAAGAAATAGATAAGTTCCATCCTAATTGGTCATTCATTTAATTTGCTATAGGTTTAATTTGAAATGTAAAATGTTCAATTTGAGGTTTGACATATGTATTAACAATGACATTGCCTTAAGCAATATTTGTGTAAAATTTGGTTCAAATCGGTCAAGGCGTGTGGATTTGTTTAAATATCATATACATATGCTGTTATTTATACAAACACTCTCTTTTATATATATACATATATCTATATATGTATACATATATATATATATATATATATATATATATATATATATATATATATATATATATATATATATATATATATATATATATATTTTATATATAGGTTGCTCAACTGCTCACTAAACACTAATCCAACCTCAACTCAATCCCAATTAAACCCAAAAACGACCCCTAACTGAACCCTCAACCCAACCGCAAACTGTCTTTCAAGTCAATCCTCAAACCTGCTTATATAACAAAATTTATCAACTGCTCACTATATCTTAATCGAACCCCAACTCAACCCCAACTCAATTTCAACTCAACTTCAACTCAACCCGCAAATTGACTCTTAACTTAACCTTCAACTCAACCCCAAACTCAATATTCAAACCAGCATATATAAAAAATTGGTAAATATTTCTATAACCAGGTATTTTGGGTCAATTCGTATGACAGGTACCCGACCCTCTTGACGCACAGGTTCCAAAATCTTTTCAAATCTCGGCCTTGAACATATAGAAACAGATTAGCGAAAAAAAAAAATTCTAAATCGAACAAGCCGTTCTCGGGATATCATGGGACGTACAGCTATCCAGACAGCCAGATATCCAGACGTCTAGACAGACGGACAGACATTCTTTCTCTTTTTAACTTGTTTAGACTCAGGGACTTTCAAAACGTCGAGAAAAGTGGTTTTGGACCAACCAATTTTTTGGTAATTTTTGACAGGATTTCAATACTTTGAGCTTTACAGACTGAAGTAAAAAAAAAAAAAATTCCGTCCGCCTATCTTGATGTCTGGATGTATGTACCCATGGTATCTAGAGAACGGCTTTTCCGATTTGGAATTTTTTTCCGCCAATTTGTTTCTATGGTCAAGGCGGAAATTTGAAAAGCTTCTGGAACTTGTGCTTAAAGTGGGTCGGGTACCTGCCATACGAATAGCAATTTTTTTATATTGGCTGGTTTTAATATTGAGTTGGGCATTGAGCTTGGGGTTGAGTTAAAGGTTAAGTTAGGGGTTGAAGTTGAATTGGGGTTGGTTTAGGATATACTATGCTGGTTTCAGGATTAAGCTTGGCGTAGAGTTTGCGGTCCAAAAACCATTTAACAATCCAATTTTGATCGCACATGTCAAATTTCACTACATTTGGTTAAGGAATATCCAAGTTCCATCACAATTGGCCATATTCCAGAACTTCATCCAAAAATCGTTATAGAATCCCGTTTCCATCGAGCATAACAAATTTCACTAAAATCTGTTAAGAAATAGCCAAGTGCCATCATAATTGGCAATATTCCAGAACTTCATCTAAAAATCATTTTAGAATGCCATTTCCAACGCTCGCGCATCTGTTCTCTGACAAAACAATCAGGCTTTCTAAAGAGAGAATTTTAGAAGGTTTTGCAAGAGCAAGAGCAATATAATAATGACTTTTTTATTCATAAGAGCAGAGCGTATTTATTTTCTCAATATAGCTCAATAACAAAGAGCGAAAATATGATAACAAAAACGCAATAGTGGAAGAGCAAGAGCCTTAAGTTATAATAAACATAATGCTCCTGTTCTTCAGAGCAATATTTTTTTTTTACAATATCGCTCTTTATAAAGAGCTCTTTAATAGTTTTTATTATCGCTCTTGAAAAAAAAAATGAAGAGCGAAGAGCGAAATGAAATCCTATTTTAAACTCTGTATGATAGTATGATGGTATGGTAGTACGATGATATGGTGGTATGATGGTAAGATGGTTTAATGGTGTCGTCTCATGGCGGTATGATGGTATAATGGAATAACGGTGAGAAGTTCGGTTAGTGATTAATTTGCGGCCGAGTTTAGGGTTTAGTGGGAGGTTAGATTGAGTTGAGATCATACAGGCATGTAGCTTTCGAATTGTGTAGATTTTGGTATTGGGTTGGCCATTAATTGTAGAGTTGAGGGGTGGTTCAGTTGGTTGTTTATAGTTAAGTAAGTTGGGGTTAAGTAACTTGTTCAGTTAAGGAAGTATTTAAGGGTTGATTTGGGGTTACGTTAAGGATTGATTTGGTGATTTAGTTGAGGATTGGATTGGCGGTTAGTTTAGTGATTGCGTTTAGGATTCTGTTGACATTGATTTGAAGGTTGAATTGTAAATTGAGTTGGAGGTTGAGCTGAAGATTGTGTTAAGAGTTTCTTTTAGGGATTGATTTGCGAGTTGAATTAATTTTCAAGACAGACATTCTGATCACATTATGAGGTTTCAACCCTTTCTATTTTTGACCTATAAATTATTTAAAATGTTTAAAAAATCTAATATGAAAACCTTACAAGGAATTTTTAAAGGTCAAAATATGAGTTTGGTTTTAAATTTGGCTTAATTGTAATAACACGAGTGTGTACCGTGTGGATAAAAAAGTTTAGTTAGTTTGGTTAATAACAAAACTGTTCATACAATATATTCAAACACCCTCAATAGAGTACCGTCTAATTCAATAGGATTTTTCAGAACTTTTAGTGTAGAAATTAATTTGATATGTTGATATCTCCCTCCTTTCTCAAAGTATTGTGAACACGGACGAACAACCGGATGGCAAATTGAAACCATTTAGCATTTTTTTTTAGCCAATGCTGATAATGAGAAAGGTGTTTAAAATAGAATTGGCATCTCCTCATTCAACGCAATTTTCCCACATATATTTCAATTCGGGTATTTTTTATGTGTTAATCAAAAATTTTATCAAAAATAATAAAAAAAAATTCAAAAATGCTTGCAAAATGTGTCATGAAAGCCAATTATATTTATGTACTGAGAATTCAATTAAGCATATGTGTAATAACTCATAAAACTCCCGCCGCCCCTCACAACATCCGCAGTTAAAAATAGACTCATATCAGATATAAAAATTCAAAACTAAATCACAACCAACAAATTTTATTCATATTGTGTTCAGGTACTCATCTAAGTGCAACATCAGATCAAATTGAGAAATGCAACGAATTTATTTAGCCGGTTTGATTTTTGTTCTGGTCGGATTACAAATAAGTGGCGCAAATAATGTCAAAAAAAAGGATGTAATTAAGCGAAGTGGTTCCGAAAAGTACTGTGAAATTCAAACTAAACTTTGTAATTTTAATTTTCATCCGCTTTGTGAAGAACCGGCGAAAATATATGAACGCTCAAATGCAATACAAATCGAGTTTCTCGAGTTGAATGATACGGATAAAGGCAATTTACTGATGGAAATTAATAAATTTCGGAATAAATTGGCGGCCGGCGCTATTGCTGGTTTTAAATCGGGATCAAATTTTCAAATTGTGGTGAGTATAAAAATTCTTTAAATTCTTATGTTCTCATTTACCTACATATAAGCATGTTTATATGTATATGTAGAAATGGAGTTCACAATTTGCTAAAATGGCGGAGGCGAACGAAAAATACAACAGTTTTTGTAATAAAATATCGTTAAATAATTCGGAATTTCTTGAGAGCGAAGAATTTTTGGATGAGGATAACGTAGGTCCGGATTTTTATAAAAACGCAGTAAAACAAAAAGTTGCTGATTCATATAGCAACAGCCTGTGGAATACATTGTTTCGGGCTGAATTTAATCGAATTGGATGCGCATTGTCGAATGATAGGTCTGACAGCTCATACAAACTTTTCTGCTACACAAATCGGAATGAGGTGGACGATGCATCATTTGATGTAGTCAAAGCTTATAAGCGAGGAATACCGTGTACAGATTGTAGTGAAGCAAAATGTCATAAAAAATTTACAAATTTGTGTGGTAAGCTCAAGCATGTCGTTAGAACTTAGAATAAATTAAATTGGAGTTTTTTTTTGTTTAATCAGATGTCAGCGAGAACCTTCAGGACCCAGGTGATTTGGAACAGATATTATTAAACTATGACATTTTAGATGATGATGTCGATGATATACCTAAAATTCAGCCAAATGCTACCAACAAATATTGTCAAATTCAAGCCAAATATTGTGGCATTGATTTACATCCGCTGTGTAAAGAACCGGCCAAAGTATATCTAACGCCAAATGCGGTAAATATCGAGTTTCATGAGTTGAGCGATGCGGATAAAAGCTTTATCCTTTTGAAGATTAATAAATTTCGGAATAAATTGGCGGCCGGGAACATCACTGGACATAAATCATCATCAAATATTCGAATTGTTGTGAGTAAAATGTTTAAAACGCTTAAATTTTTTTTCTTGTAAATGAATTTACGTATACATCCATTAAATATAGAATTGGAGCCCACAATTTGCTAATTTAGCGAAGGCGAACGATAAGTACAACAGTTTTTGTAATAAAATATCGTTAAATAATTCGGAATTTGTTGAGAGTGAAGAATTTTTGGATGAGGATAATGAAGGTCCGGAGTTTTATAAAAATGCAGTAAAACGAAAAGTTCTCGATTCATATGGCAACAGCCTGTGGAATACATTGTTTCGGGCTGAATTTAATCGAATTGGATGCGCATTGTCGAATGATAGGTCTGACAGCTCATACAAACTTTTCTGCTACACAAATCGGAATGAGGTGGACGATGCATCATTTGATGTAGTCAAAGCTTATAAGCGAGGAATACCGTGTACAGATTGTAGTGAAGCAAAATGTCATAAAAAATTTACAAATTTGTGTGGTAAGCTCAAGCATGTCGTTAGAACTTAGAATAAATTAAATTGGAGTTTTTTTTTGTTTAATCAGATGTCAGCGAGAATCTTCAGGACCCAGGTGATTTGGAACAGATATTGTTAAACTATGACATTTTAGATGATGATGTCGATGATATACCTAAAATTCAGCCAAATGCTACCAACAAATATTGTCAAATTCAAACCAAATATTGTGGCATTGAATTACATCCGCTGTGTAAAGAACCGGCCAAAGTATATCTAACGCCAAATGCGGTAAATATCGAGTTTCATGAGTTGAGCGATGCGGATAAAAGCTTTATCCTTTTGAAGATTAATAAATTTCGGAATAAATTGGCGGCCGGGAACATCACTGGACATAAATCATCATCAAATATTCGAATTGTTGTGAGTAAAATGTTTAAAACGCTTAAATTTTTTTTCTTGTAAATGAATTTACGTATACATCCATTAAATATAGAATTGGAGCCCACAATTTGCTAATTTAGCGAAGGCGAACGATAAGTACAACAGTTTTTGTAATAAAATATCGTTAAATAATTCGGAATTTCTTGACGGCGAAGAATTTTTGGATGAGGATAATGTAGGTCCGGATTTTTATAAAAATGCAGTAAAACAAAAAGTTGCTGATTCATATGGCAACAGCCTGTGGAATACACTGTTTCGGGCTGAATTTAATCGAATTGGATGCGCATTGTCGAATGATAGGTCTGACAGCTCATACAAACTTTTCTGCTACACAAATCGGAATGAGGTGGACGATGCATCATTTGATGTAGTCAAAGCTTATAAGCGAGGAATACCGTGTACAGATTGTAGTGAAGCAAAATGTCATAAAAAATTTACAAATTTGTGTGGTAAGCTCAAGCATGTCGTTAGAACTTAGAATAAATTAAATTGGAGTTTTTTTTTGTTTAATCAGATGTCAGCGAGAATCTTCAGGACCCAGGTGATTTGGAACAGATATTATTAAACTATGACATTTTAGATGATGATGTCGATGATATACCTAAAATTCAGCCAAATGCTACCAACAAATATTGTCAAATTCAAGCCAAATATTGTGGCATTGATTTACATCCGCTGTGTAAAGAACCGCCCAAAGTATATCTAACGACAAATGCGGTAAATATCGAGTTTCGTGAGTTGAGCGATACGGATAAAAGCTATATCCTTTTGAAGATTAATAAATTTCGGAATAAATTGGCGGCCGGGAACATCACTGGACATAAATCATCATCAAATATTCGAATTGTTGTGAGTAAAATGTTTAAAACGCTTAAATTTTTTTTTGTAAATGAATTTACGTATACATCCATTATATATAGAATTGGAGCCCACAGTTTGCTAAATTGGCGGAGGCGAACGATAAGTACAACAGTTTTTGTAATAAAATATCGTTAAATAATTCGGAATTTGTTGAGAGCGAAGAATTTTTGGATGAGGATAACGTAGGTCCGGATTTTTATAAAAATGCAGTAAAACAAAAAGTTGCTGATTCATATGGCAACAGCCTGTGGAATACATTGTTTCGGGCTGAATTTAATCGAATTGGATGCGCATTGTCGAATGATAGGTCTGACAGCTCATACAAACTTTTCTGCTACACAAATCGGAATGAGGTGGACGATGCAACATTTGATGTAGTCAAAGCTTATAAGCGAGGAATAACGTGTACAGATTGTAGTGAAGCAAAATGTCATAAACAATTTACAAATTTGTGTGGTAAGCTCAAGCATGTCGTTAGAACTTAGAATAAATTAAATTGTTTTTTTTTTGTTTAATCAGATGTCAGCGAGAATCTTCAGGACCCAGGTGATTTGGAACAGATATTGTTAAACTATGACATTTTAGATGATGATGTCGATGATATACCTAAAATTCAGCCAAATGCTACCAACAAATATTGTCAAATTCAAGCCAAATATTGTGGCATTGATTTACATCCGCTGTGTAAAGAACCGGCCAAAGTATATCTAACGCCAAATGCGGTAAATATCGAGTTTCATGAGTTGAGCGATGCGGATAAAAGCTTTATCCTTTTGAAGATTAATAAATTTCGGAATAAATTGGCGGCCGGGAACATCACTGGACATAAATCATCATCAAATATTCGAATTGTTGTGAGTAAAATGTTTAAAACGCTTAAATTTTTTTTCTTGTAAATGAATTTACGTATACATCCATTAAATATAGAATTGGAGCCCACAATTTGCTAATTTAGCGAAGGCGAACGATAAGTACAACAGTTTTTGTAATAAAATATCGTTAAATAATTCGGAATTTGTTGAGAGTGAAGAATTTTTGGATGAGGATAATGAAGGTCCGGATTTTTATAAAAATGCAGTAAAACGAAAAGTTCTCGATTCATATGGCAACAGCCTATGGAATACATTGTTTCGGGCTGAATTCAATCGAATTGGATGCGCATTGTCGAATGATAGGTCTGACAGCTCATACAAACTTTTCTGCTACACAAATCGGAATGAGCTGGACGATGCAACATTTGATGTAGTCAAAGCTTATAAGCGAGGAATATCGTGTACAGAATGTGGTGAAGCAAAGTGTCATAAAAAATTTACAAATTTGTGTGGTAAGCTCAAGCATGTCGTTAGAACTTAGAATAAATTAAATTGTTTTTTTTTTTGTTTAATCAGATGTCAGCGAGAATCTTCAGGACCCAGGTGATTTGGAACAGATATTGTTAAACTATGACATTTTAGATGATGATGTCGATGATATACCTAAAATTCAGCCAAATGCTACCAACAAATATTGTCAAATTCAAGCCAAATATTGTGGCATTGAATTACATCCGCTGTGTAAAGAACCTGCCGATGTATTTCTAACGACAAATGCGGTAAATATCGAGTTTCATGAGTTGAGCGATGCGGATAAAAGCTTTATCCTTTTGAAGATTAATAAATTTCGGAATAAATTGGCGGCCGGGACCATCACTGGATATAAATCATCATCAAATATTCGAATTGTTGTAAGTAAAAAAGTTTAAAACGCTTAAATTTTTTTCCTTGTAAACGAATTTACGTATAAATCCATTAAATATAGAATTGGAGCCCACAATTTGCTAATTTAGCGAAGGCGAACGATAAGTACAACAGTTTTTGTAATAAAATATCGTTAAATAATTCGGAATTTGTTGAGAGTGAAGAATTTTTGGATGAGGATAATGAAGGTCCGGATTTTTATAAAAATGCAGTAAAACGAAAAGTTCTCGATTCATATGGCAACAGCCTGTGGAATACATTGTTTCGGGCTGAATTTAATCGAATTGGATGCGCATTGTCGAATGATAGGTCTGACAGCTCATACAAACTTTTCTGCTACACAAATCGGAATGAGGTGGACGATGCAACCTTTGATGTAGTCAAAGCTTATAAGCGAGGAATATCGTGTACAGATTGTGGTGAAGCAAAGTGTCATAAAAAATTCACAAATTTATGTGGTAAGCTCAAGCATGTCGTTAGAACTTAGAATAAATTAAATTGTTTTTTTTTGTTTAATCAGATGTCAGCGAGAATCTTCAGGACCCAGGTGATTTGGAACAGATATTATTAAACTATGACATTTTAGATGATGATGTCGATGATATACCTAAAATTCAGCCAAATGCTACCAACAAATATTGTCAAATTCAAACCAAATATTGTGGCATTGATTTACATCCGCTGTGTAAAGAACCTGCCGATGTATTTCTAACGACAAATGCGGTAAATATCGAGTTTCATGAGTTGAGCGATGCGGATAAAAGCTTTATCCTTTTGAAGATTAATAAATTTCGGAATAAATTGGCGGCCGGGACCATCGCTGGATATAAATCATCATCAAATATTCGAATTGTTGTGAGTAAAATGTTTAAAACGCTTAAATTTTTTTTTCCTTGTAAATGAATTTACGTATACATCCATTAAATATAGAATTGGAGCTCACAATTTGCTAAATTGGCGGAGGCGAACGATAAGTACAACAGTTTTTGTAATAAAATATCGTTAAATAATTCGGAATTTCTTGACGGCGAAGAATTTTTGGATGAGGATAATGTAGGTCCGGATTTTTATAAAAACGCAGTAAAACAAAAAGTTGCTGATTCATATAGCAACAGCCTGTGGAATACATTGTTTCGGGCTGAATTCAATCGAATTGGATGCGCATTGTCGAATGATAGGTCTGACAGCTCATACAAACTTTTCTGCTACACAAATCGGAATGAGGTGGACGATGCAACATTTGATGTAGTCAAAGCTTATAAGCGAGGAATATCGTGTACAGAATGTGGTGAAGCAAAGTGTCATGAAAAATTTACAAATTTGTGTGGTAAGCTCAAGCATGTCGTTAGAACTTAGAATAAATTAAATTTGTTTTTTTTTTTGTTTAATCAGATGTCAGCGAGAATCTTCAGGACCCAGGTGATTTGGAACAGATATTGTTAAACTATGACATTTTAGATGATGATATCGATGATATACCTACAATTCAGCCAAATGCTACCAACAAATATTGTCAAATTCAAACCAAATATTGTGGCATTGATTTACATCCGCTGTGTAAAGAACCTGCCGATGTATTTCTAACCACAAATGCGGTAAACATCGAGTTTCATGAGTTGAGCGATACGGATAAAAGCTATATCCTTTTGAAGATTAATAAATTTCGGAATAAATTGGCGGCCGGGACCATCACTGGATATAAATCATCATCAAATATTCGAATTGTTGTGAGTAAAATGTTTAAAACGCTTAAAATTTTTTTTTTTTTCTTGTAAATGAATTTACGTATAAATCCATTAAATATAGAATTGGAGCCCACAATTTGCTAAATTGGCGGAGGCGAACGATAAGTACAACAGTTTTTGTAATAAAATATCGTTAAATAATTCGGAATTTCTTGACGGCGAAGAATTTTTGGATGAGGATAATGTAGGTCCGGATTTTTATAAAAACGCAGTAAAACAAAAAGTTGCTGATTCATATAGCAACAGCCTGTGGAATACATTGTTTCGGGCTGAATTCAATCGAATTGGATGCGCATTGTCGAATGATATGTCTGACAGCTCATACAAACTTTTCTGCTACACAAATCGGAATGAGGTGGACGATGCAACATTTGATGTAGTCAAAGCTTATAAGCGAGGAATATCGTGTACAGAATGTGGTGAAGCAGAGTGTCATGAAAAATTTACAAATTTGTGTGGTAAGCTCAAGCATGTCGTTAGAACTTAGAATAAATTAAATTTGTTTTTTTTTTGTTTAATCAGATGTCAGCGAGAATCTTCAGGACCCAGGTGATTTGGAACAGATATTGTTAAACTATGACATTTTAGACGATGATGTCGACGATATACCTAAAATTCAGCCAAATGCTACCAACAAATATTGTCAAATTCAAGCCAAATATTGTGGCATTGATTTACATCCGCTGTGTAAAGAACCTGCCGATGTATTTCTAACGACAAATGCGGTAAATATCGAGTTTCATGAGTTGAGCGATGCGGATAAAAGCTTTATCCTTTTGAAGATTAATAAATTTCGGAATAAATTGGCGGCCGGGACCATCACTGGATATAAATCATCATCAAATATTCGAATTGTTGTAAGTAAAAAAGTTTAAAACGCTTAAATTTTTTTCCTTGTAAACGAATTTACGTATAAATCCATTAAATATAGAATTGGAGCCCACAATTTGCTAAATTGGCAGAGGCGAACGATAAGTACAACAGTTTTTGTAATAAAATATCGTTAAATAATTCGGAATTTCTTGACGGCGAAGAATTTTTGGATGAGGATAATGTAGGTCCGGATTTTTATAAAAATGCAGTAAAACAAAAAGTTGCTGATTCATATGGCAACAGCCTGTGGAATATATTGTTTCGGGCTGAATTCAATCGCATTGGATGCACATTGTCGAATGATAGGTCTGACAATTTGTACAAACTTTTTTGCTATACAAATCGAAATGAATTGAACGATGCAGAATTTGATATGGTCAAAGGATATAAGGAAGGAAAGCCGTGTACCGAATGTGGCAAATTAAAATGTCATGAGAAATTTCAATATTTGTGTGGTACGCTTGCATATTAAAATTTAGCGGCAACGCGTTGCTGGAATAAATTAATTTATTTTTGCTTTCCACAGACGTCGATCCAGATGAAAATCTCCCCGACTTTAAAGTTAACGTGGACGATGATGAAGATGATGATGAATTTGAGGACGAGGACTCAAACACAATCTATAAAGAGGTTGATGG
The DNA here is from genome assembly GCA_958295665.1 of Tipula vernalis. Classification (NCBI taxonomy): domain Eukaryota; kingdom Metazoa; phylum Arthropoda; class Insecta; order Diptera; family Tipulidae; genus Tipula; species Tipula vernalis. The sequence goes on along the minus strand of OY282559.1, from coordinate 382,131,872 downwards.
CGGAGTCATTGAGGATGGAATATCACCGAATGTTACCAAAAAGTATTGTGTAATTCAATCGAAATATTGTAAAAGTGATTTCCATCCGCTTTGTAAAGAGCCTGCCAAAATATTTCAAAGACCAAATGTGGCACAAATCAAATTTCTCAAGCTAAGTGATGCCGATAAAACCAGTATCCTTTTGGAGATTAATAAATTTCGGGATGAATTGGCGGCCGGGGCTATTACTGGTTATAAGTCAGGATCAAATTTTCGAATTGTGGTGAGTTTAAATCGCTTACATTTTTATTTTATCATCTACATATTTATTTATGTGCCTACCTACGCATAGAATTGGAGCCCACAATTTGCTAAATTAGCGGAGGCAAACGATAAGTACAACAGCTTCTGTAACAAGATATCGGTAGATAACTCGGAATTTCTCGAGGGGGAGGAATTTTTAGATGAGGATCGTAATTTTTATAAAACGGAATTAATAGGAAAAGTTAATGATTCGTATGGGAATAACGTGTGGAATATATTGTTTCGGGCTGAATTTAATCGCATAGGATGCGCGTTGTCAAATGATAAGTCTGACGGTTTGTACAAACTTTTCTGCTACACAAATCGGAATGGGGACGACGCTTATAAGGAGGGAAGATCGTGTACACAATGTGGTGGAGCAAAGTGCCATTTGATATTTAATAACTTATGTGGTAAGGTTGCATATAGAAACTTTAATTTACTTTTTTATTATTACAGTGCGGTGTTTTGTTAACATAAATACATTTTTTTTTATCACCAGACATTCAGGACCCAGATGATATTGATCCGATTAATAAAAAGCACTTGGATATCGACGTTGATTCAGTTGGCAATGAATCCAATTTAATCCTATATATACTCATTGGATTAGCGGTTTTTATAGTTGTCATAATTTTAATATTTTTGTTCTTCTGCCTTCACCATCACATGAAAGAGTTTGGTGAATCGTACGAAATAAAACAAAAGCAGCCAAAGCGTAGCGACATGTTTGCAGACTAAATTTGTCATTCGATTTTTTCATGATAATTAACAAACACGTAAATTAGGTTACCTAAACATAGTTTATGGCTAATCGTTAAGTTATAGTCATCTAGCGTGAAGCTTAAGCTAGAACACAAAAGGCCGATTGGGTCTAAAATATGAAAAAAATAAATTATTGATCTGTAAATTACAACTAACTTGCATAGTAACTTACCCACATAAATTCGGCAGTTCTTTATTATATTTTCAGTATCATCTTGTGAACTTGGCTCATCTACTTCATAATGAATTTCTTGGCCGCACGTGTTATTCGTAAAACGTACACTATGCCCTACTTTACTACACAAAACTAAAATCAACAATGAACTGAGATCATTCGAATTGGCAAGACTGTTAGTGTGATAAAAATGTATTTTTGTATTTTTTTATTTTATGTGCGATAAGCGATGCTTGTATGAGTTTTAATGTATATCAAACTGGTTACGAATTCTATTTTAGCTTATAATACTCCAACATTCTAGCTTCCCTGACAGACAATAGGTTTTCAATTTATTGGAAGACGACATATCTGTAACTCTACGTAAGGTCCATTGCACATTGATCATCTTTGATAATCAAAATAACGTCGTCAACGTTTAAATTGACTTGTTCCGTAGTCCATTTGATTCGAACTTGTAAGGAAGTAAGATATTCTCATCGCCAGACGATTATAAGGAACTTCGGTGATGATTGGTTTTCGTAAGGTTACATGAAATGGGCGTTCCATATGGGTTTTTGTTGATTTGACCCCGCCTTCCCAAATTTCTTCAAAAAATGGCGCTCGGCCTAAGATAAAATGCCAATTGACTGTAGGTATACATTTGTTTTAATAGATTGCAAGCTTCCTTAAAATTGGTACCATTTTCCAAAAAAGATATCGGTACACACTCCTTTTCCAGCGAAGAAACGTTTAAGCGGAGGACGGATTCGTTAGTTAAATCGTCTACTACCTCAAGGTGGATCGCTTTTGTACTCATGCAAATGATAAGGCAAATATTGGATTTATGAGTTTTTGGCCACGCCCTCGTTTCAAGTAAGATTTTACCGGGACCGCAAAATCTATCCTAGTGATGAATTTATATTTTTCTAAATTTTTTTTTTTACATAATGAGAGAAAGCTTCTAACAATCGTAAGTTTCGCGGATAATCTTGTCATATGTTTCATATTTGTTAATCAGATCATATTAAGATTAAGCAGATGTTAGTCGTTTTGTGATCATAACTTGAAGACTGTTTCGCCTGTTTTAATTGAATTAAGTGAACGAAAATTATATTAAGCGAGTTGATTTTTTTCAGTTGATGACTAAAACTCATTTTAGAATCCCATTTCCACTAGGCGAATTTCATTATAATCGATTAAGAAATAACCAAGTTCCATCAAAATTGGCCATCAAAAAACCATTTAAAAATCACATTTCCATCGTACTTGTCGAATTTTATCATCAACGGTTAAGAAATAGACAAGTTCCATCATTATTGGCCATATTCCAGAATTTCATCTAAAACTCATTTTAGAATCACATTTTGATCGTATGTATCGAATTTCATCATAATCTGTTAAGAAACAACCAATTCCCCTTAAAATTGGCCATATTCAAGGCCATTTTCTAGAACTTCATTTAAAATCAGTTTGAGAGTCCCACTACCATCGTATATGTTGAATTTCATTGTAGTCGGCTAAGAAATATCCAAGTTTTAGAATATGTTTTAAAATATTTCGTATTGAAATATGTCGTTTTAAAATATGCCATAGTGTACCTAAAAATATGCCATGTTGAACGGATTTTTTACCACATCGTGGCTGTAGTAATAACAGCAATAATTACTGTTGCGATGTATCTCTTTTGTTAACAATAAAAACGTACATCATTTCGTTTTCTCAATTTCGCTTTATCTATTGTGATCTCCCTCTATTAGTATAAATTTCCATGCTATCCAATTCTATCGTAATCGGTGAAGTATCGAAAAAAAAAAAATTTTATTGATAAAGTGGAGAAGAAATAGCACGATGGATCAGACAAGTCGAAAGCATAATACAAAAAACATAATTAAATAAACGAAATAGCGTACAATTTTATTCTTGAAAAAAGAGATACAATATTCGATCTAACATCGAAAATAGTGATGGTAGAACATGTCACTCCTGTATTCTTTTTTAATAAATGCAGCTTTACTTTGGTCATTGGAATAGTTATTGGTATAAAAATCGTCGATTTTAACATTGCCTCGATTTGGTTAAGCACGGTGTACAGTTCCACTTCCTTTAGCTCATGATTGGCACCAACAAAATTTGAGCCGTTATCACTATAAATTTCGCTTGGTAAGCCACGACGGGAAAAAAGCGTCGGTAGTGAGATCAATCACCAGTTTGATGTGCACTGCCTCCACACTGGTACATACAAATAATGCAACATACGCCTTTTCTGCTCTTTGTCCTCGACCTCGTTTTTGATAAATAAATAGAGGACCCGCATAATCGACTCCTACCTTCAGAAAAGGCCTTTTGAATTTTACTCGGCACTCCGATAATTCATATACTATTCATACATATGATGCAATTTTGATCACTTCCCGTACTATGATTTTCGCTCTTGTGATCCAAAATCGTTGTTTTAACGTGTTGCTTAATAATGCTAAACCTGCATGTCCTCGCTTAATGTATACTTCTCTGATCAGTAGTTTGACTAATTTAGCCTCATGAGGGAGAATCATCGGATCGTTGGCTTCGAATGGAGCACTTGAATTTTCAATTCTTCCTCCATCTCGCACAATCCCCCAGTTATCCATAAAAGGTGCCAAGGTGAGCATCCTGCTGTGTCGCCCAACTGAATTGTTCTTGGATATGGCTGCAATTTCATCTGCGAAGAACTTTGATTGAATGTATTTCACTAATACCGTCTCACTGGCGCTTAGTTCCTCTCTGCTCAGGGGTCCGCCCATTTTTCTTCGTGATATAATTCGATGATAGCTAGAATATGTATCTATTATCTATTCTAGACGATTGTTGGAACTCGAGGTTATGGTAAATGCATACTGATTCGGTGCCTTTTCTTCCTCATTAGTATCGTAATTGACATTTTGGTTTGGCCATTGACATTCATCTTCAATCAGCCAGTCGGGTCCAAACCACCATAAACTATGCTGTCGTAATGTATCTACTGATATGCCTCTAGAAGCGCAATCAGATGGGTTGTGCTCTGTTGATACATGACGCCAGTTACTGCGACTAATCGATTGGATGATACGCGATGTTCTGTTCCCTACAAAGGTCGACCACCTTCTTGGATGCGACGTTAACCAATCCAACACTATCTTCGAGTCTGTCCAAGCTGTAATGGAATTAATAGTTAAAGTGGTGGTTGATTTGATAGATTCTACTAATCTTGTCAAAAGAAGGCTGGCACTTAGTTCAACTCGCTGAATGGATACCTGTTTAATGGGGGCTACATGGGTATAGAAATAGAGGTTACCTCTTAACCCACAAGCAGCCATCTGGGTATTGCAATTGTGCTTGCTGCATTCATACCCTCTCGCAAGCAATTCCATAGATCTACTAAATTGACCAGTAACATATCATCCCAACTAAACTTTGATAACAATAGCGCCTGTAGAAGGATTTTGAAACGAATTGTGCTCGGAGCCAACCAACCCAATGGATCAAAAATGTTACTGCTCATTGAAAGAATTATCCGCTTAGTAACTGTTGGTGAGCCTTGTAAATTAACGGTGAAACCAAAATTGTCTTGGAGAGGGTTCCAACTGAGCCCTAGTACCTTCAGACGAATTCCATCTTTAGAATTTTCCATCTTTAGAATTTTCCCACAATACATTGTGAAATTAGTTCATACACTTTTCGTTAGTTTCGCTGGTCTGTGTACAAAAAAGCTTGTTTGTGACGGTGACACCTAGTGTGTAATAGAATAAGTTAACATTAATAGCTCAATGTTAAACTGTACTAAAATGGAATTTTCCATGATAAAATTGTTCTACACTATTCTAACTAGAAAAATCATGAGCTTTCTAGAAGTTTGGTTTGTGTATATCAAAAGGCGAACGAAGTCGAATTGGATTAGTAATTTTTGGTAAGCGATAGTATAAAGATTAAAAGGAATTAAAAAGTGATTTAAAAAGTGTTGTAGTGCAATAAATAAAGTAAAAGTGATCAGTAAAATTTAAGAATAATTTATATAAAGTGCTTTTGTGAATTTTGATTGATAAACTGTGTTGTAATAAATTTTGCGAAATAAATAAATTCGTTGGAGATAAATTAAATTGATTTTGTATTATTCACAATCCAGTGATACGAACCTTGAGTGACAAGGCAAAAACGTAACAGTATGATTGTGGAAAAAAGTGTGGAAAACTTCACATCCATAAATTTTCGTGGGTTTTCTAGATTTTTACAGGCTTTCTGAAATTATTCATTAATATCCAGATTTTTCGATATTATTGAAATTGTTCGAGATCAATCGAGATTCACATAGTATAGATATTATTCGAATTTTTCTGGAGTAATCGAGAATGTTCCGCGGTTAATTCTAGATTTCTAAAGTTTTTCGACATTTCTACCTATAGGGTTGTTCGAGAATTATAAAAATTTTCAAATTTATTCGATTTTTGTACGGCACTGTTCTGCACTTAGCTTTTGAATTTTTTTAGTTTAAAAACAAAACAAAACAAAAATTGGATAATGAACTCGGCTGTTAAGGCTGAAAACAATACGACTTGAACGACTGTTACAGAATTTATAAAATTCCGCCATGGCTTTCCCTTAAAACTGCTTTCTCATGTTTTAAAAAGTTTTCCAAATTTAAT